>OY728130.1:108842642-110252017 GCA_963277665.1 Viscum album
CTTTATTTACCTAGGATGTTACATTTACATCATTGTTTATTTTCAGTTATGGGATGATATTCCTTACCTATATCTTATATCCAATAATTTTTAAAACTTCAATAATCAATACCATTTGACATTGATTATAATTTTCAAACTATTGAGAATTTATTTCTCAAAATAATTTGAAAATTGGTTTTTTAATCTATTAATAGCACACCAAGATCAATGGAAATTAGATATTTTTGGGAAAAACTTCACTATCTTTATCTCTTTGTATATTTAGTTTCAGAAAAGATATTGAACATACCAATTTAGATCCCACCCTCTCAACAATTGGGTTTGGAATTATCTTGAAGTGTTTTTTTAAATCATTCTATTTTTATAAATAAATGAATATAAATTTTAATCATAGGAAAATTAAATCCCCCCCCCCAATCCTCTCATTGTTTGTTATTTTTATAAGTTTCATGTGCCTGTATTTATTCTCATTTTTTCTATTTTATCTATTAATTTCTCAATCATCACATGATTAACATATCCACTCACCATTTCATCTATTTCATGCTACGTTTTTATCTTTCCTTGATCTTTTTTTTGTTTTCATTGATTTTTGAAAAAACTTTCTTTTATGTTCATCCTCTTATAACTATTGTACTAGTGTTTAGTAGGGAAAAATAAATAATAAATTAACTTTTATAATAATATCTGATAAATTATATCAATAAAATCTATAAGAAATATGTGTCTGCTAAATAATTTGAGAATAAAATCTATGAATTATAGAAAAAATTGAAAAAAAATGATCATTTATATCATGAATTTATGACTTGAGGTCAAATCCAATAGGATTAAGGATCTGGAATCATTGATACAAGAAAATTTCAAATTCAATGATGATGAAGTTATAAATATTAGTAAATACTATTAATATAAGGTGGAATTCATTTAAGATTAAAATAATTCTCTCAATATGAAATATCTACAATTGGAAGTAAAACTTTCCAACTTTGAAATTACTCTTACTGAGTCTTCAAAATTTAATATGAAAAGAATCAAAACCATTGATTTTTTAAATAAGGTATATTATTTTAAATGGACTCCATTTTTTAGAAATAATATCATTACATCATCTAATTGTCTTTTTAAAGAATCTATGAAGAAATAGGTTCCATCCATACATTATTATAATGAATATTATAATTTTTTTAGTAAATTATATATGTTTAAAATTAAATTTTGTATAAATAGTGAGAATCCCACCACCATGTTTAGGGTGGATAGAAGAGGTTATATAAGTACTGTTTACCCAATAATATACCAACTAGTGGGGGAGATTTTCTAAAAATAGCATAATTTATCATCTAGAAAATAAGTATTTTTGAAACAATATCAAGATTTTTTGGGATTTATTGGTGCTTTAATAGGTTTAGGAATGATATAATGTGTTCTTTTTTCAATACATTATATTTTTAAGATCATGATAATACATTTCAGGGGGAACCAAGCCTAATAATCTTCAACATCTACATATGAAGAAAAATCTTTCAGGTTCAAGCACATTTGAATTACTTGAAGATATTTTTTGTAATTATAGTTGTGGGGTCACAACAGTGGTGTATGATCATATCCATATGTATCAAATAAAAATAAGTAAAGTATAACATAACAAAATAAATTATATTCAATCTGTGTAAAATAAGTTAAAAAGATATTGAAATCTGGATACTTCTAAAAATATTAAAAGAATGTTGATGGTTCATCCTTGGATAATAAACCCAATAAGTTCAAGAATGGTGCTTCATCTAAAAGGAATAATGATAATAAAAGAACTTTGAATATTCCAAGTGGATATTCAATGATTTCTACCAATGTACCCAAATATATTTTAGAAATTTTGACAGTGTATTTAGAAATATCAAAGAAGATAAAGGGAGGAAAATTAAAATATAGTGACAAAGGAGAAAAAGAAATTCCACATGGATAAGTCAAATTTCATGAGTTTATAAATAAATGAATAATATTATATCAATTAAGAACTTTTTAAGTGAGTAAATGAAGATGTACATAAATATAGAAGTTATCTAACCATTTTTACATCATAATAAGAAGGCCTTAAAATAATTGGGAATACATTAAACATAATGGTTGTTGAAAATAAAAATTCACCACAATAATTAGAAGTGTATGTGAGAAGATACATTCTACCTCAATAAAAATAATATTTTAAGAACAAGTGTGAAATAATTAAAAATTGATAAAATTGGTAAAGAAAATCCACTCAACCTTACTGTTCACATCCAAAAGAAATAATATCCACATTAGCCTCTTAAAACTTTGTGGGATGTTTTTGTGCTTACAATGCAGGTGATTAAAGGTGAAGCATGTTATTGGGGGGAGAACCTGGGAATAGGTAATAGATATGAGATTTGGACATATATATGGAATAATAAACCATATTTAAATGATTTATCAATTTATATTCTATATAAATCTAATGATAGTGTCATCCATGGTGAATATGGATAGAGAAATATAGATAGAGAGTTTCATTGAAGATACCCTAGATAACTAAGTCATAATTTAAGACTAATCTCTCTATTGGTATTCTGAAAAATCTAATGGAGAATCATCCTTTATAAATTTAAAGTGTATGTTGTCAACATTGGACATAAAATTGAAGAAGATGCAATCTAAGTTTGATCTCAAATTTAGTATTCCAAGCAATATGTGTTTAAGGAGGTCATCCTGGGTGTAGATGTGGACGATGTCAAATCCATATTTCCATGATAATAATAACCATTTTGATGTATTATTAACATAAAACATCATTTGATTCATCTTTATAAGATATTAAATATTATGAGAATTATAAGGAGTTTCTCCCTGAGGGACAGACAACTGAAGAATAATGAAAAATATTCCAAAATTATTATTATTTCTAAATGTGATTAAATAAAGTTTCATTGAAGATGTGTGTTTTTTAACTCTTTCAATCTTGATTACTAAAATTAGATCCAAATATAATGGGTAAGTTTAATTAATATATAACATGAGTGGAGATATTTGAATAAGTGATAAAGATGTTGTAAATACTTCCATGTTTGAATGTTCAAATTTTTGTATTAAAGTCGATGTAAGTAAAGTCATGTTGACATTAATATTTTATCTTAGTTAGTGTCACTTGTAATAGCTTGATATAGTTTGAAAATATATTGAAGATTGTTTTTGAGTTGTCTAATTTCACTTGGTACCATTTTATTTTATAAGGGATAACTTTTTTTCCCAGATCAAACCCTCTTGTTTTCTAAATAGAGCATGACTCATGTAGACATAGAGTGAAATGGTTGATGGAACGTTTCTTAATAATGAATTGATTCCACATTCCCAAGTAATTTGTATTTATTTTTAATAAGGGGGTAGAAAGTTAAATGAAAAATTTTATGATAAATGGGGAGAGAATGGAATTAATGTTGATGAATTAATTGACGGAATATATTGACACATGATTTTATATGGGTATTTAATAAAATGCAACGGTGGAAATTATTGAGGAAATTATTGAGACCATTTTGTGTGTGTTATATTTATTTTTCATTAATGTCAATATATTGGATGTGAATTGGAGTGAAGAAATTTTTAAGATATAAGAATATCATACGAATTTTATTACTATGTGTATATATATCGAAAGACACATCTTAGAGGGATATGTTTAAAGAAGATAAATAAAAGTGATGATTTTTGAGTTGTTCTTAAAATAAAACCAGGGATTAGTATAGGTGTATATAGAGGCACTTTCTATAAAATTTTGGAAGAGTTTTTAATCTAGTTGATGAAGGGTGGAGATGATTTGAGGAGGCTATGGTTTGAGTTAAAGTAAGTCTTGAATTTCCATGACTGAGATAAATGCATGGTCACTTGACTACCTCACAGTCGATTTAGTTGTTCATGTGGTCAATCCAGACTTGTTAATGTTGTTGATTATATTTTTACATGTTTTCGTCCCACTAACCATCGAGTTTCATGGTCGATTAAACTAGACATGTTTTTTATCCTTGTTTTTTCTATATAGTCAATCAAAACTAAGTTGCATGGTTGATCTAATTCACGCAGTCAATCCATATGGTTAGTCAACTGTATATACAATTGATCCTAACAATCAATAAGATAGGGACGGTCGATTGGTATACTCCCTATGGCCAATCCACTGGCAATTGCATCATATGTTCAATTCCATAAATAGATAATTATTTAGGAAATTATAGATAAAAACATATGATTTATAGATTTGAATATATGGGGTAATTTAAATAATATGATGCTTCAACCATATTCTAGTAATTAAAATATCACACATTAAGTATGATGTAAGCTTAGATTTAATGTGTGTTGATCCTTATCTATATAAAGGAATGATCAATGTAATATATGTTTCTAGAATTTGAATATTTAAAAGAATAGGATAATCCAGATGATTCAAAATGATATATTCTTTAATGAAAAAAATATCATGATAATTATTATCATAATTCAGGAATAAGTTATTGAGATTTAAATGTGAAAGATATAGTATAAAAGATCATTCATGAAAATAGAACCACAATCCTTGATTCGTGAGGTTAAAACCACAACTTTAACTTGTTCATATGTGCTTATATTCATATGCATCATTAATGCATGAGAATTATCATGGATATAGAAGAGTGATAATTCCAAGATTTAGTAAGGAAGAAGAATTCAGGAGGTTTCTATCTTGTATTGTGAAGTTATATATTTATAAGAAACTATAAATATCATGCATGCATAAATAAAAGCAGTTTAAATGCATGAAAATATTATGGAAAGATAAATAAAGAGATAAATGTTCAAAGGAGGAGAGAGTTATGATAGTTCCTTTATGAGCATACAGTTACCAACAATTGAGATGAATATTAGTGAGATATTTTGAAATGTTAAGATCCCAATAAATTGAATTTTTTGTGATTATTAGTAATTCCAATTTCATATTCACATGGTAAATATGAATACAGACAAAAAATAAAATGTTTTTCGGTTGGATTATGCCACAAAAGAAGCACCGATTGAAACTGTTTTCTATTTTCATATATTCATATTATTCATTAATTCGTGTGATTTAACGTCAAGAAATGGACATGATTTCACATAGCGGTTTTGAAGAATAAATACTAGCGATAGTTATTGAACATTCAATGTAGTTCCATTTTATAAGGAAACTTCATGGATAAAAGATTTGTTCTATATTTATGGATTTGGTCAAAATATTTAAGTAAGAAATTATGAGATTTTGAATTGTTGAAATTATTGGTAATTCAAAAATGATCATGAACATGATTCATTGAATGTTAAAAAAGATGAAAATTATTATGTTATATTACATATATATATATATATTATTGTAGTTTGAAATGGAGTTTGTTATGTTTGGAACTACTATTTCTAGAGAAACTTGTTCTATGTTCTAATTTAAGAGTGATCTAACTCTAATCTTTCTTATAAAATAAAAGACTAAAAGATAATAAAATATAGTAAAGTTCTATTTCACTAATAAAAATATCTATCATTTCATCTAATATAAATAAATTTTGTGTATTAAATCCAGTTGAGAATAGGGGAAGATCTGGTGTAATCTATTCTACATTGAATAATTGGAGAAGGAGAAGGAGGAGGAGGAAAGAGGAAGAATAATAATCAAAGTTGATCATTGAGTTCACCTAATGAAGAAGATATTTATTCATATCAGTTTTTGTAGAAGAATATAAGATAAGAAGTGTGTTGTACATTTCAATTTCTAAAGGAAAGAAGTGGAAGAAAAGGTTATATTATATCATTTTACTAGTGTGAAGAATAGGTGGTTGAATATAGTACTTTTCATACAGCTAGAAGAAGTGTATTGTAATTATGAAAGGGAAGAATAAGAATAAATAGATAGCATATCACAAACCTTTCAATGTTCTAAATTTTTATTAGAATATTTTATTGTTATCCCCAAATCAGTGTAAATGTATCAAATGTTGTTGAGTATAGGATTCCCAAAACAAGTGTGTGGGATGAACACTCTACAATTTCCAGATACAATAGTGTAATACTCATAGGTTTTTTCTAGTGGATTGTGTGACCTTAGATTTTACTAGATCACACCAAGGATCATCCATATCATATTAAGAGGTGATCTATGTAAATTATTGTGCCTCTTTTGCATGTTTGTTTAGGTGTGCATACAAGAAAGAAAATAAGAATATAGAACATGAAATCCATTCACCTTAACAAGTGATAGAGGTAAAGGGTAAATAATAAAAATATTAAAGTTTAAATTGGTTTAAAACTCACCAATATGGATTAACCCCCTATCAATGTGGTTCATATCCCAAGCTGGTCCCTTTAAAATTCATGACATGGCCAACCTTACCACAATATGAAAATATTCATGAATGGACTCATTATTAATCATGAATTATGATTTTTTTGTGATTCATAATCTATTTATATCTAGATTATAAACTTTATTTTATGATTAATAATAACCCTTACATATCAACTCTTTTAATATAAATGACACTTACATGTTTTTCTTTGTAGAACTGACTATTATATATCATCATTTTTCATGGAAATGACTCTTGTATTGTACACTTTTACATATAACTTACTCTTATGTATTATATTTCATGTTCTTATCTTTTTTTAATTGTCAATATTCTTGAATAAATGAACCTCACATATTCCATGCCTTTATTTAACTTTCAACCTTCTAGAAAATATTACCCTAACGTATTGTAAGGTGATTTTTATTTTACCATAATTCTTGAGCATAGCCTGGATGATAATTACATATTAGAATAGTTAACTTTACAAATATAAGTATAACTGAATGAATTTTACAATTTCTTTATATTCCTCCCAAATTTTCACTTTTGTATTGGCTTGGTGACATTTACCTATATAAGTAGATTTCTCCAAGATAACAGCATTTCACCATTCCTTCTGAAGTTACTCTTACATATTCAAAAATAACCATTACATATATAAGGAGTTAAATGAATTTTTCATTTTTTAATGATCTATAAATTTTATATAAATATTAAAAATTTCTATTATAAATCTTAAATATTATGACTATTACTATTCTCTAAAATCCTCACATCCAAAACCACTAACAATAATTAATCTTATCCCCTCTTCATAAATAACATCCTAAGCATTATCAATCAAATTTTTTGATTGATATTCCTTCCAAAAAAAACTTTGACTTATATTTTCAAAAACCCATATCTCCTCCTCTACAAAACTTTTGGACTATGTGTATTTTTACTTCCAAAACATCCAATTTCAGTATAAATTATGGAATTACATTTTACTTATTGAATAATTGAACTTATAAAAAACATATGGAATGTGTTCATCTCTTATTCTAGTTTATCTTGAAAAAAACTAATTCATAATAACTTCTAGAATGTAATAACTTCTGGAGTTAAATTTTCTTCACTTCCACATGTGTTGATAATAGGTTCATCGCCACATGTGTTAATAATAAACCCAACAAAATAAATAATAGTCAATTAGATGTTAATATAACACTATGTCATAACCAACCTAATTATTATTTGATCTTTATATCTTGAAATAAATTCATTTTTTGCATAAATAACTCAAGTTTTCTTCCCTCTCACATCAAGTAAAATTTTTTCCATATCAGATTAACTCAAGCCAGTTGTGTCATGATCATCTCCTTCAAAATGTGATTTAACATATATAATATAACTTCACTCATTTAATTATTATTAATCCCATATCAAATATAAAGTGATTCAAACCCAACTTTGATCATGTTTATAATGAATACAAGATAAAAACATCCCAAAATCATGAATTAATTATTCTTAAGAAGCAGTTCCAAGCATGATTTCAATACAAAGTTCATCTAAAAACCTCACTATAATATAGAATTGTTATTGTGATAGAATTCCATATTTTAGTGAAAGATAAATTCTATATTGATTATATCTTAATTGGGATTAATCAACAAAGGTTAACTCGTCCTTTTTTAATTCAAATTCATGAGTGTTCATCAAGATTTAATCTCCCAAATGGATCTTCAATCCCCCCCTTTAATTTTTATGAATCTTACAATAATCACATGATCACTTATCAATAATTTAGATACCAAAACCTCAAAATCCCCTAAAATTTTAATACTCTTCAACACCTTTACCTCTTGATGATTTCATGCATAAGAAATTTAATTTTAACCTCATTTATAAGAATATATTTATTCATATTCTCCCCCTTTGTTAAAAAATTCAAAGGAATGAAATTTGAGGAAATACTATGAATGTATTATAGGGATTTGGGGAGATAATACACACTAAAAAAACACTCTCAGTTATTAGAAAGAATATTTGTTCATATGCTTCAGTAGGATATACATGATTCACTCCTTGGTAGACACATATTCAAATAAAATCTCACTATGCTCCACCTTATTCTTGCTGAATAGGTACTTGATATCAATATGATTTGATCTTTATTATTTCACCAAATTGATTGGTTTGTTTTATTAATGAAAACACCAAAATATCATGAGATTTAGGGGGCCTGAAATAGTCTATCCTAAGGGAATCCACCCTTACAATCTCAACACACTCTAGGGAAAAGGTATTCAATGCTAGAAAAAATGGTAAGATGAGAGTTATGTGAGTACCAAGATGCAAGAAAGTAATACACCTTATTCACATATATCCATGTGTATAGAATCATCATTCACCAATATATATAGGGAATTCAACCCCCCCCCCCCAACCTAAATGAGGCTAGTGCTTTGATTCCCAAATCAGTTCTATATCGGTGACTTTAGACATTTCCTTACCAGTGGGGGTGGGGATCATCTATACTTCTCTATATTAATTCTTCTTTTTCACTAACCCAAACCTTCTCCTAGTATTTCCACACATCTCGATCATCTTGAACATTATTTTTCTTTACTATGGACTCTTATTAGTTTCAAACTCTAAACTTGATTTCACAAGGTCTTATTCTTTGTTATAAAAAACTATGTTCATGAGGTTTGTACACCATGGACCCTAAATTGACTCTTTTTATAGGTTTTCAATGAATCATGGGGGATAAGGAATTACATGATCTATTGAATCCTTGACCCCTAGAGTTTTCCCATTTATTTTCAAGATGAATAATATTTAATTAATAATTACTTTAATCCCCCTCAACCAATCTAGTCAAACCATTTCTTATTTCTATAATTGGAGCTTTAAATTTCACTTGATTATGGATTCATCTACTAAAACAATTTATTTAAGAATACAAGGACTTTTTTCCCTTTCAAAACCCTTTTATTGTTAAACTGATAGGGAACACATTTAGTTGATACCCTCTCTCATCTCACCACACATGTACATTTTCCTACCCCCATTTCCCCATATATATGCATGGAATCTAAACTCAGAAAACCCCTTATATATTTTTTTTGGGATTAAAATCAAGTTTGATTATCACTATAAGAAAAAGTTAAAAAATAACTACTAGTTTGAATTCTTCATGTGTTGTAATCAATAAGGGAACAAAACCCATACCAATTTTCGAAGGAAGAACTATGTGGATGATAAGGTTGTGGGAATTCATTTGGTTCCATTAGAAACTATCAATGAAATATCCTATTAGATATAATAGGAATATATTAAAGAGAGAAATATTGATAGCCTCATTTATTAAAGGATTCTAGAAAGTGGATTCATTTCATATAAGGATAATAGGGTACTCTCAAATAGGAATATTGAGTTGATGGGTCTCTTATACTAGTATCATGTTTAGTTTGGGTATGGAAGTTCACTTGATATAAAGAAATATATTCAACCTTCTATGGATAAGGGGAGATATGAAATTTCATCAAAAAATGTTGTTTTTTTTTAGTATGCATGGTAATTATAGGGGTTATACTCTAACCAAGGATGAGCCTTCAATGGTTAGGATATATTCTAAATTAAAATTATAGAATAAGTTTAACCAATTGGGTGATTATTTTATCTTTATAAATGAGTCAAAGGAGAGGAAATGGAAGGAACCAAGAGGAAAAGGATTAAATCTTGGGAGGACCTATAAGAGCTCATACCATCAAAGGTCTCTTAAATTGGGATTCTAAATAAAAAGGAATCCCTTGAGTATAATGAACGGACTGAAACTTATGCTTTTTCTGATTTCAAAGAGGATATTTGATATAAATAATACCATATTTTAGGAAAGAAGGAAGGAAATAAATTTAGTCTTGTCTTGGGATAATATCCAGATAATAAAGGGAAGAAATCTATGAAATGTCAATACTACTCCACGATACCATGAACCATAGTAATTAGATCAGTGGGTAAGGTAGTTAAATCCAAATATACATTCTAGAAATCCAATAATATACCTAGGGAAACTATGGATATTGTCTCAATAAATTCCTCTCTTTCTCATGTTAAAGAATTACCTCTCAATTAAGAGGGTTTTGCTGAATTCTATATTTGGATTGAGGGACCTAATGAAATAAGTCCGAATATATGAGTCCTTATAAAGCTATATCGTGGTGAGGGAATAGAAATCAAGGATGAGGAAGGAGTCAACCCCATATCTACAATGGATCTACTTCTGTATTCTATGGAGGAGTTTATGGAATAGCCATGTTATGTTAAAGTCTAAGGAGAAGACTACAATAGTATTTCTGCAAGTCTTCTAAAAGAAAAAATCAATAAAGAAAATTTGTAATGGATTTATAGTCATTATAAAATATTTCTATGTGGATTTAATGAATGGAAGGTAAATATAGAAGAATATATCAAGAAATGGGATAATATAACCTCTTTTTTTGAGGACTTTATCCATAGGGATATGGGGTTTAATAACATCTCAATTGATTGCATTCTTCTAATACTGAATAGTTATATAAACCTAATGTTTTTATGGAATGGATTGGAAGCTTTATTTACTATCAAGAATATTTTCTTAATTCTCATTATGATGGGTTCCCACTCAACCATTAAAATTTCCTTTCCATGAAATAAAAATTTTAATTTAGATGGATGGTATGAAACATCAACCCTCATGTCCTTAATCAATGAATTCATCCATATCATTTGAGTTTTGTAGTGTTATTCTATAACATAATCAACATATAATTATATAATAATGAAAGAATTATGTTTTTAGAGTGTCATACATCACATTTTCCGCTGATAAATAAATTAACTCCTTATGTAGACCTTTGATCTCTAAAATATCCTTAAAAATATATATGTATAGTAGTAAATAAATAATGATTTATTTTTATCATACCTTAGTCCATAATCATTGGTTCCTTTTATATAGCACAATATCCACTCTAGTTACATAACATTCAAATCCTTAAAGTTTATTTGGAATCATGCACAAAGTAAAACTAAATACACAATATCTAGTCTGCAAACCATCTAATAGTGTAGGTAGCCAATGAGCCTTCATAACTCCATTTGACACACACTCTTTTCTTCATCCAAGGACAACTCAATCCCATATGCAATAGAAGTGGAAACCAATATTGAATCCTAAATTCCAAACATAACTCATGATCATACCTCTCTTGGGATAGATAAATAAATTCTATTTTACTTATGAATTTACATCCAAAAAATAATATCATCTCACAAGTTATTGAAATTTTGAAAAGGCCCCAAATTTGGATAGAAAACTGCTCACAAGACTCTTCCTTTCTCTAGAAAAAAAATAAATCATCAATATACAAAATCATAATGAGTGAGTTTTTTCATATCCCATTACATAAATATTAGAATCCACCTTACCTTTAATTATTTTAATTCTCTTTAAGATTTTTTATTGATCTAAATACCATGTTCAAGGTGCTTATTTGGACCCATAATGTTCTATCTTTATCTTTAACACTCAAAAACCATTACTATCAATGATAAACCCTTATGGTTGTTTAATGTAGATTTTTTCCTCGTGATTATAATTAAGGAATGTAGAATTTACATCCATTGGTAAAACATTTTCGTTTTTTATCACAAATTATAAGAAATCATTTAATTTTTTAAAACATTTATGTTGGATCAAAGTTCTTATAAAAATCAATACACATGATATTAGTGTGTCCTTTAAAAACAATAAAAGATATGTTCCATGCAACTTCACCTTTATCATTGAGATTATTCCTATAAAACCCACTTATAATCAATCAAATATTTGTCTTTGAGACCAGACACCAACTTCTAAGTGTCATTATTTTCAGTCTATATCATATCTTATTCCATAATTGAAATACAATTCTCATATTCTAAGAAATTCATGATTAACCTATTGGGAGATCTTACACTAATGTATGGTATAGGATATATATATATATATCAATTTATTCTACAATGGTGTATATTTTTGTATGGTATTATTACTATTTTAATATCATATGTTGTACTATAATATTTATTTAGTTATGGATGTTCATGTTATTTAATATTGTTTTATGTGATGATACTAAGGGTATGGTCTCCTTACTTGGTTTTATATAATCATATCCACTTGTTAGAAACCTATAGCATATAGGGAGACATGATTAAGGTGATGTGCTATCCCAGTTTAGGTTAAATGGGTAATAACCAAGTCAAAGAAATTATATATACCTTTAGTATCATGATTCACCCAACACATATTCCTTTAAAATCCCTTCCATACTGATAGTATTTCCCTTTTACTAGTCATTATTGTCACAATTCCACCAGCATTGTATCCCTCTCACTTTTTCCTTTAGTAGTAGAAATCCATACATGGGTAGTGTGTTCCCCTTATTGGTTTTATTCCTTGTAAATATATTAAATAGTAGCCTCTCCCATTCTTCAAATATTTTATATGGAATTTATCTCCCCACAGGAGATGATAGTGGTATATAATTCTCTAAGACCCTTTTGTGGTGGGTTTTTTTTACTTTCATCAGTGTTTCATTAGTAATTTTCTCATCTCATTCTTTTCTTCACCAAGATACTTCTCATTTGACTATCTTAGAAATATATTCTTGATACAATCCAACTTTTATATCATACTTACTTTATATATATTCTTCTATAATGGTATTTTCATTTCACGCTAGTAAGTTTTTGGAAGTGATTACCCTTATGAGTTGGTTCACTATCTTTAATGTTGTGGGTCTTATAATCATTTCTCAATAGTGATATAATATATATTCAAGATTTTAGATTTTATTTTTGTATCTTATTAGGAATCTTCAGGAATTATCAATATCACAGTGGTCTTTCAATGAATTTTGAGTTCCCAAGATCTACCTATGATGATGGAGATAATGGAAATTTAATGATTTAGGATTTAATTGGGATTTTAATGTTGTATTTTTCTAGTGTACCTATAAGAATGTATTTACCCCTTTCTAAATATCAACCTCCTATTATTTTTATTAAAAAAATTATTTTATATAGATCGAATTCCATTGGATAAATAATGGAAAAGTCAATATATACATTGTGGGGGTGATATATCTATTTTGATCTACATAATATAAGAGTTTTTATTACTGTAAAATGTCCCTATACCCATGGTTTTGAGAAAAAATGGGGGTATAGGAACCCTTATACCCACAATTTTCCTGAAACCATGGATACAGGTATAGTATAGGAGCGTATACCCATGATTTTGGAAAACTGTCGGTATAGGCCCCCTATACCTATGCTTCTTAGAGAACCATGGGTATAGTTTGGTTTTCAAGACCTATTCCCATCGTGTTTCCTAAATCGTGGGAATAGGGTCATTTTTTGAGACCTATACCCACATATTTTGTAAAACAATGGGTATAGGGTTGTTTTTTGAGGACCTTTACCCGTATTTTTCTAGAACTGTGGGTATATATTTCTCATTTTATGGTATGAAAAAAATGTGAGACAAAAAAAATTCACAGGAGCACCTATTACCATGGTTTTCTACCTATATCTATGGTTTATATAAATATATATAAGGTAATATATATTTATATACCAATAAGCGAATGAGGGTAGTGGTTAGGCGCTTTAAGAGTAAAGGGGTGGTCTTGGGATCAAATTCTACCGTCGCGTATTTTGTCAAAGATAAACCCGCAGTTTTACAAACTATGAGTATAGGGAAATTACATGGTTCATTGGAACTATACCCATGGTTTCCAAAACCAGGGGTATAAATCAAGGCTATACCGATGGCTCGGTTTCCCACAATTTCAAACTGTGGGTATAGGGAATTTTCCAGTAGTGTTTGAAGGATTTGGATATCGTAAGTAAATTAAAATTATATCACTATTATATAAGTTTTCATCGGATTAAACATATTAAAAAATGTGATAATTGGAATGTATCATAATAATATATTATATGATATACTCATATTATTATATATATCCATAAAACGTTAACTAGAAATGTTAACAAGTGAGTCATGATAGGATGAAATACTAGAGGTGATATTGACCTAATGTGGTCCATGAAATTGGATATAAAGTTTTCATGGAGATAATTTTATTACTTATTCCATGTCATGAACGATACTTGGAAGATGAAAAGGTAAACATCTTAGAATGTAGGTAATGACATGTAGCATGTCATTTTTTATATCCTAAATATTTATTTTTATTGAACTGTGAAATGGGTATAACATTGGAATATTTATAAATAAAAATTAAGTGTGATATAGTCTCATAAAGTTACAATGAATAATATAAATATCATTATAGTTATATATATAATCCTCAAAGATACTATCAAAGGTGATAGACGATAATACTAAAAATATAAGATGGTAGATTTCATACATAGTGACATAGGACATCCAAATAATGATATATGATACTAGCATTAAAAACTCATATATAAAAAATGAGAAAATTTTATATGTGAAAATTTTATGAAACTAACATATTACATGTATCGATATGGGTATATCATATATAAGTCACAATTTGTACAGATTGACATAAAATCTGCTATAAAGTAATTTTAACTTTCCAAAATGATTAGAGGATATTAAATAAATGAGGACTAATCCAATGGGAACATAGACTAAGATACATAATTAGTTGGTCAATTGGAATTGTATAGTAAACTTTGGAAGGTTATTTAAGACATAGTTAAGTTTTTTACAAAAAATTAGGTATAATATTTTTCCATGGAAAATACATCGTGTAGTTTTACATGAAATTATGGAAGCATGGAACATGGAATGAATTTTTAAGTTGGAATAAATGAGATTCAACTTAGATTAAGATATATCTATGCATGTATATGGATGGAGAAAATATAATTAAATTAATTTTATTTTAAAGATAATAGTGTAGAATAATATAGAGAATTTTTAAAAAATAAAAATCAATACTCATATTTATGAGAAGAATTTTCACAATGAATTATAAAAAGTAGAACCCATAGGTTGAAAAATATATCCTAGTAAGAGAATATATATTATATATTTTTTAACCATAGTAGAGGGAATAATAAGTGGAGGATCCATATTTCCACATTTGATAACCTAATGTATAGAAAAATTAAAACATAAGAAATAGATTTTATTCTTGTTTGAAGAAAATTAAGAGTAACCTAAAGGTAGACCATAGAGCTAAAAATGCACCCTCTAAGCTGTGGGGAAAATATGGTCATTTAATAATAACCCTTTTTGAGGTTAGACAACCATAGTTATAGAATTATAGTTAGTTTATTTTTATAATATTTACTGTTTTTCAGAGTGATAGTGCACTATGAACGCTTAGGGATAATTATCCCTAGAGAATTACCTCTAAAAACTCTACAAGGGAGAGTGGATCATGGGAAGTTATCCATAAATATTTATATTGGGTTGTTCCACTTATATAATAAATTAGTTCAGCCTAGTATTTATGGTGTAGAAATAAATATGTATCCCACAACGCATGGATTATCTAATATTAGTAACCCAAATAAAATCATTGTCTTATTTGTGTGTGAATTATTTCTATAACTAATTTTACAAACTTTAGTATAATAAGTTTTATTATACATAGAGGTAAAAATATAGTTTAATAACCTAGAATTTTTAAATAGAAATTCAAGGTAAAAATTTAAAAGTGTTCCAATCCTGATTCATCCCCCCTGAGACATTGTATTTTTGGGACCATAGCACCACTAACACAACCACTGGTGTTTATGATAGGGTTATCCTAAAGGAATATGTTGCATTAGATAAAATTTTTAATCTATTGAATCTCTGTGAATTCTAGTGGATTTTATCAATAATATATCTTGATTTGGTGTATATGAGAAAAACAATTAATTTCTAATATTTTTTATAGTGAAAATTATAATATGTGGGTGAATGATTTATTTGATTATTTTCAATGGAATTATGTTTCTATTCTAAATTTTTAAATATAATATTTTTGATTTATTTGAAAAAGAGAAATGGAATGATTTATACTAAATAACAAGAATAATATTCTTTTCACTATAGAACCAATCATCAATAAATTGATGTGTTTTCCTATAAAAATTACATTTTGGTATAAATTAAATAATTTATATAAATATAACCTAGTAGATTAATTCCATGAGGAAAAAAGGAAAGGAAATTTATTCCTTTACATAAATAAATCCAAATAGAATAACTGAAGGTATAAAAAGATCTAACCTAAGGAATGAAAGAGTTGATATTATAACTAAAAGTGAAGGATGGGAGAGTTAAATATCTTGATAAACAAGAATTAAAGTCAGAAGAGGAGATAAAATTAGAATGTGGAGAATATATAAATGATTTATATAAAGTTTTCACACTTTAGTTATTCATATTTATAATAATTACAAGTTTCAAGAGAAAAAATACATTAAAGATATAATAAGGAAGTGTATGTAATTGAAAATATATTCCAAAAAGAAATATATTTGAGATATTTTCTAGAACTATATATTAGAGGAAGTATACTAGAGATCCATATTAAATATAATAGTAGAGATAAATGAAGGGTTTATTTTGAAAACTCAACCACCTTATCCAATATGAGGAAGTCAAGTTGATACTCTTCCTCTTCCCATTAAGACAATTGAAAATATAAATATGAGACATAATAATGGAGGATATAGTTAAATAAGTTGTAACAAAAAGTGATATAAGTTATACCAACATTCTATATGATATTACTTTTATCTAAAAAAATTATGGTAAATTATGTCAAGGAATATAGGGTAAGTTGAATAATTCATTATGGTAATATAAGAAATGATATTTTAGTATGAATTTTTGTATGAGTAAAAATGATTAAGAGATGTTAATGGATAAAATATGATGATTGGTAAATAATCTTATTTCATACACTAATACATAAAACTAGTAAAATTAATTTGTTGGTTAAAATATTCTTTTCAAAGTGGTAAAACAAAATCTGAATGGAAACTAAAAAGTAACATCATATGTCTGATGGATAAATAAACAATGTAATCATTTGGATTTATTTTTAAAAGGGGTCACAGAAAGTGATACAAGTTAATAAAAAAATATAATTTTATATATTTTATACATTCTAAACATTATTTTGGTTATATTTATTATAAAAAGTTATTAAGGATGATCATGGATGAAGAGTTTTCACCTTGAAGATAAGTGCACATCAAGTAAAAAAGTGATCATTATATCAAGAAGGTTGGTTAAAAAGACTATTACTTTTCTTGTATAAGAATGAAAATATATTGATGATGATGATTCTAATAAAGGAATAAGGAATCATATTGGATTGTCACTCAAAGAGATATACTCTCTCTCTAAAAAGTAGGATGATATAGAGGCCCTCATTCAAGAATGAATGAATATTTTATTGTGTGAGATCCTCTATCTCTAGAAAGCCAAAGGAGAGAGAGGAACTCATTTAATAATGAATGAATAGTTTTTTGTTTGAGATCCTCTCTCTCTATTTATAGTGTACGTTATAAAATACCAGGTAGGTTTCCTTGGCCCCATTTATTTAACGTCCACTAAATAAATTAATATAATGAACTAAACTACGTCATAAATATTTATTTACTATTTTATCACATACCTTTAGTATATTAAAATATATTACATGATAAACCTAAGTCATTAAATCGACTTGTAATTCCCTCTTAATATTAAATGAACCTAGAATATTAAAATAATATTCATTCGATTAATATTATCTTGTATTTAATTAAATTATAAAGAGTATAAATAAATTCAACCCAATTATTCATAACATGAATAATAAAGAATGTATTTATTTATCGGGGATCTATAACTTAGACAACACTTGGAACCTATAGTGGGGCCACCATGTCACATATACCTATTCAATTGAATAGGGTGGATTCTTGAATACGCTATTATGTGTGACCCTCTAGGACTTTATCTTGATAGCAGTGAATAAAACCAACAGACTGAGAGTGGATTCTAAAAACCCATAAATGTCCCTCAATAGATAAGTATATTTATAGAAATGACTACCTACCTATGGACACGTACTGTGTAATATAATTTCTTTGTATTTAATATCTCATAAAGAAGGATGCATACTTGTATCATCACCCTTTTCTTGCTTTATTATTTGTTTATCTTGCCAAATGGATTTACCTTTCAACTACCTTGGCCATGGATTTATAAATGTACTACCATATTGATGAACAAGAACTGAGATATATTACTTCCTCTACCCAGAAGCGACAAATACTTTCTTCAACATTAGACCAATGGCATACCACCAATGACACACCCAACACAAGCTTCCTCACTATGATTTGTTTTTTTACTTGCATAAAAGTACATGATCAAATGGTACGCATTGATAATGATCTCAAGTTATGAGATCAATTCACATGTCTATAGATTAGAAAAACCAATGACACTGAAAATATGTGGTGTTCCTATTAGTAGGTCTGACCCCATGATCTCAATAATAGAGATCACCAAGTTCAAACATTGTGAGAAGAAGTCTCAATGCTTATGATCCCCCAACACCTGATAGTAAAACATATACTGTGTCCAATTAGTAAGATGTACATAAACCATTTGACCTTTGTTTAAGATTAATGTTAAATTTTCTTGAGGTTCTCATTATAGCATGGGATCTTTTATAACCTTTTGATACGAAAATTAATCTATGGGAATTTCCATTAAATAGTGGATGTAGAAAAATATACACTATTATGGTAAGTATACTTCATGTATAACTAACTGTACACATGATATGGTAATCAAAATTACTACATAGTTGGGTCTAGGGAACCCACTATTGCAATAGTTATAAAGGATTTGGAAATTTTTAGGAGGAAATAAAGGATTTTTCCATCAAATAAGGTTTCATGGGAAGTGGTATACTGAAAAACATGAGAAAATATATAAAAATATTAGTAAAATTGAATTAAATACATAATGACCCAAAATTTCTTTCAATTATTAATAAAATAAATTTTTTTTTATAATGAATGTTTTATTATGTTTTACAATATAATCACATAGAATGACTAATTTATTTCATAGGAAAATTGCACATTATGAAATAATATTGAAAATAATAAAAAAGGAATGGTATATGAAGATAAACCCCAAAGAATATTTCACATACAAAGGTAAACTCTATAGGTTTAAATTCTCCCATGAAGATCACTCCAACCATAAATACTATAAAATGAAAGTGAATTCTGAGGAATAAGGTAGGAATTATCAAGGGAAGTGCAAAACCTTCATAAGTAAATTATTGAATGATTAAGTGTTAAAATGGTGGAGTATATATATGGTTTTAAGAAAAATGTTACAATTAGGATCTAACTATTACATGATTGTTACATGAAAATTACAACATGACCATTATATAACCTTTTAAATAATAAAAATACCCAATAGAATAATAAAATTCTAGTTTAAAAGGAAATTAAAAGGAATTATATATAATAATTATAATTTAAATATGTTATTATATGTTCATACACTAGTAAACATCTATCCTTTAACATCACTAGTAAGAGGTATTTATTAGTGTTATGGAAGTGCTAATAATGTGAGTGATGTTAAAAGGTTGGCTTTATCAACACTCATAAAAAGCATTGATAAAGGACCCCTTTATGAGCGCTAAAAAAGGAACTGACAAAGGGGGTTTTTATCATCACTTTTTTTTAGCGCTGATAAAGGTGGCCTTTATACTCACTTTTTTAGCACTATTAAAGGCTTACTTTATCAGTTCTTTTTTTAGTGTTGCTAATGGACCCCTTTATCAGCACTTTTGTTCAGTGCTAGTAAATGAAAATGATTTTTTTATTTAGACCCCCCCCCCTTATCAATGCTTTTTACCCACTCACCCAAGTACCCCCCCATCATCTCTTTACATAATATTCCATCCTCCTGTGCGTGCCCCTGCCTCTAGAAAGTATCAAACATAAGACCTCCAGCTCATACGCCCATGCTTTTCCACTCCCCTATATTTTTTCATTATACATTTTATGATATATCTATATATTTATATATATTTCATTACATTTTTTATCTATATATTTAATCATAAGGTTCATGGGTTAGGAAAACCTACTCCTAAAAATTTATTTGAAAATTAAAGTAGCAAGAGTGACATTAAATGGTATTTTTAAAAAGATGGGTATACACATTGTCACATGCATTCACCTTAACTAAATCAAAAAAAAATGTCTAAGACCACAAAATACCTTCACAAGATGGACTCCAAAATTTCTCTCTTAGAAAATAGAATCGACAACCTTATTTTCCTCCCTATAAACATGCATAACATCAAGGGAGATATGATCGACATGTTGAAGACAACCAATCCAGGATGGCAGCATTCTCCTTGGAACATTTCTAGAGTGAGCTTTAAGAACATCCACAACCAGCATTGATTCAAAATCCACCCATAAAGAGTTCCATCCATAATGAACAGCATACATGACTGCCTTTATCATATCCCACAACTCATCCTATATTGCAAAACCTTTCCCAATGAAGTGATAAAAATAGACCCTAACGAGACCCCAATGATTGCGAAAGACACCACCACAACATCGGGGGCCTAATACACCTAAATTTTCCCCATCCACATTAACCTTCAAGTACCCATTAATCGGAGGAATCCTCCAAATACATTTGGTCACTAGAGGCTTCTTGGTCCTTCCATGAACACAAAAAAATATCAAAATGACCATATCAGAAAAATAAATATTCATTATTGTAGTATAAATTTTGGAGGTAGCCATTATTTTACTATGAATTTCACCAATTACAAAATGAAAATATGGAACATTTTTATTAAACATAAGACCATTATTTTCCCTCTATATGTAAGAAGTCACAACAGTTGTAGCAGGAAGCATAAGAGCCTGAATCTTCTCACTACATCTGGCCTTATGAATGGAAATCATCAACATCCCAAATTTAGAAATATCAACCAAGAAGCCAAAGATATCCTGTATATAGGTCTACAACTTTCATGAAAATCAAAATTGGACAAACAAATGATCCATGGTTTCTTCATCATTCAAACAGAGATGACATGCAGAGGCTAAGCCGAACCCTGCATGTTGTAATAGCCTATGTAGTGGAATATGTTCCTTTAATATTCTACAAAATAGTATAAAACTTGTTGAAGTTATATAGGGGATTCTAAAACCAACCATACAATAGGGAATATATAATATGTATCATAATTCTACCTATATTTTTATTTGGTGTGGAAATTACCATTCAAAATTTATTTCTATATTAACATGTCACGATTAGTCAATTGGTACCTAAAATTTTCCAATCAGAATTGAGGTGATAACAATTCATAAGCACTAGAATTAGACTATAGATCAGTAATATGGAAATATCTCAATTATTGAGGAATTTCAACATCCTAATTAATTGGATTTGAGATCCATAAATTACTCCATTAGTTCAAACATGACTGCCTGCATAATATCCATTTGAAGTAGTTCATAATACCATAATAATAATTCTTGATAATTATCCATACTGATGATGGGATATACATGGAGTAACTATTCAACAGTTTGGAAATAAATCTACTATAGATAAATTCTAATGAATATTCATTGGATATTATAAGTCTCCAAGTGAATTTTGTTAGTAGTGTGTCATTAAAGAGCCTAAGATATTTGATTCCTAGCCCTCTCATGTCAACTGGTTTAACATATTCCTTCCAAGAATCCATAACTAACTTGTTTTCAAGCACTTATCCAGTCTATAAAAAATTACAACTCACATTTTTTAACTCATTTATGATATTTATTGGCCATATGTATAAATATAAACACTATTGGAAATAAGACTTTTCCCAATGCTTCTATACCAATGGTTTGTAAAAATCGTTGGTATAGGTTCCCTTTCCCAACGGTTTGGCCAAACCATTGGGAAAGCCCACTTTGAATCCACTTTTTCCAACGGTTTGGCCAAATCGTTGGGAAAGGGTATGGATTTCCCAACAGTTTGGCCAAACCGTTGGGAAAAGTCCCCTTTGTGACTACCTTTCCCAATGGTTTGGCCAAACAGTTGGGATAAGTATACCCTTTCCCAACGGTTTGGCCAAACCATTGGAAAAATTCCCCTTTGTGGCCACTTTTCCCAACGGTTTGGCCAAACCGTTGATAAAGCCATACCCTTTCCCAACGGTTTGGCCAAACCATTGGGAAAGGGTCCCCCATGGATCATCCTTCACCCAGAATGAAATTCCAAACTCAAAATCTATACCAACGATTCTCAAAACTATTGGTATAGGTCTATACCAACGGTTTTGACAACCGTTGGTATAGATCCGTTGATTTTTTATCAATTATTCTTACCGAGAACATTATATAAATCAAAATTTAAAATAATTATGAGAATACATATATATATTTATATAATTATGTTCACAAAAGTCATGTTAGGTTAGTGGTTAAGTCATTCAATGATAAACTAGGGGTCCTGGGATCAAATCCCATCCGATGTTTTTTTTTTGAAATACATATACCAACGGTTCCATAACCATTGGTATATATTTCCATATTACTTATACCAACAGTTTCTGAAACCGTTGGTATAGGTCTATACCAACAGTTTTCCCAAAACCGTTGGTATAGACCTATCCCAACGGCTTACTTGGCAACGGTTCTCCAAACCGTTGGTATAGGCTATACCAACGGTTTGGAGGCCTATAACAACGGTTCCAAACCGTTGGTATAGGTTAGTTTTCCAGTGGTGAAATCATAGACAAACATAGAGGATATTATATAGTTGACCAGGGAAATTCTCCCTACCTAGGACATGGTTCTTCTTTTCCATGTTTCCATTTGATTAATAACCTTGGAATAAATTTTCTCTATATAACATCTTTTTCCTTTATCCCAAGAAAAGGGAACCCCAAGATAAGTAAATAGAAGTGACCCTCTCTTCACATCAAGTTCCCTAGTCATTTTATTTTGTTTAGAAACTATCACTCTTTAACAAAACATAATAGAGAATTTATTCCAACTGATAACATGACCAAAAACTTCTTCACATTTCCCAAACATTAACTTAATTTAAGAGGTGTTAGATCTGTTAGCTTTCCAAAACAGAATAATATCATAATCATAAAGGAGATGTGAGGGTTCAAATAGGTCTCTTCCTACCTTTATTTTCTTGTAGAGTACAGCATGGAAAAGGTCATTAAGACATTAACTCAAATAATCCTCAGCCATAGTGAAAAGAAGTCCATAGAGTATATCCCCTTACCTTACTCCTCTGGAACACTAAAATAAACCCCTAGGTGACCCATTAGCAAGAATATAAAGTCTGCAAATCTTAAGGATTTGATTGACCAAATTGACGAATCTAGGGGAAAACCCATGCATTCTTATAATAGAGAAAATAAAGCTTCATTTTATAGTCTCAAAATCCTTAGAGATATCAATTTTAAGAGATATATTACCATCCTACACCTTCCTCCTCATGATGTTAACACATTCTAATGTAGTGTAAAGAAAATTCTAAATGTTCCTTCCAAGTACAAAACCAAACTCATTTTCCATAATAAAGCCCATGGAAATCTTACCCAACTGAAAATTCATAATCTTGTGGATCCCTTTTGGCATTGAATTTCCAATAGAAATTTCTCTAAAATCATTTATATCCAAGGAATTGTTCTAATTTGGAATTAAAGAAATGAAATTGGAATTTACATTATATGGTATAAAATCATGATTGAAAAAATATCCCATATCATTAATTACCTCAAGGTGAAAAATGTCCAAATTGAATATAAATAATTTATTTGTGAACTCATCAAGTCCAAAAACACTATCAATTTTAAAGAAAAGAGGGTTTCCTTGATTTTCCCTTAATTTTGTACCTTAATAATATTATTATTATAGAGATAATCAATGATAGGAATAATATTTTTTATCATTCTTTTTAAGTGTTTCCATCCCCTTTATCTGCATACAAATCCCCAAAATTTCTAGTGATAGAATTGTAAATTTTATTTTTAGAATTGAACAAATTCCTTTTGATATTGATGGCAGTGATCCCTCTTCTGGACTTCTTCCCTATTTGCATTTAATGAAACAATTTTGAATTTATATCCCCCTCCTTTAGCCACCTAATATTAAATTGATTCCAAGAGAGATTCTCCTTAAGATCCAGAAGATCATCCCATTTGGGAGGGCCTTCAATTCATCCAAATAGGGAACCTCCTCAATTTAACTAATATCTTGACAATGTGCTAGATGATTTTTATCCTCCATGATATCAGTTTAAATCTTTGAGAAATAAATTATTCTCTACTCCTTGAGCCTTGGTTTAACAATTTTCAGTTTAGTAGCCAAAATGTGCAAGGGGATGCCATATCAATCAACCTTCCAAGTGTCCAAAATAATCTCCCTACATCCCGGAACAAAAAACCAGGCATTGTTGAACATAAACGTTAAAGGGGATAACCTTGATTTATTAATGGAGATGTAAATCAAAAAAGGTTTGTGATCAGAGTTAACCTTGAAAAAGGTGTGACAAGAAATGTCAATAGTTGCATTCCTTTCATCCACTTAAACAAAACATATATCCAGTTTGTTGTATTTACTCCCATTGAGGGTTTATCTACACCCTGTTTAATCTTTTACAACTATAAGAACATCCACAAAATAAAACCTGTTAATACAAGAGGATAATTCAAAAGATTGTGGCCTATAAAATTACTACCAGTTTTTTCCTCAAGTATTAACATAGAATTGAAGTCCCCTAATATGACCCAGATCTAACACATATCCATAGAGATACATTCAAGACTCCTCCAGCGTGATCTCCTTTATGTGTATAGATTCAGAGCATAAACAAATGTCAGGGAAAAGTCATCACCACTCATAATAATATAAATAGTGATGGGTTGATGATCTTTACTATATGAGTTTAGAGAAACATTATCATGTTTCAAAACCCAAATACACTCGATAAAACATTCATATGGATTACGAGAAATAAAATAATATCCAAGAGAATCCCATTTGAAAGGATTCCAACTATCAAAATTCAATTTTGGTTTAGCAAGACCAATAATAATAGGTTTTTTGTCACAATGAAGTGCCTAAAGGTTGTGATCATGGGAAAATTACCAAGCCCTTGTAAATTGTAGAAAAGTACCTTCATTGATGAAGATATCTGATCCATTTCCTAGTGAAATCCTATTTTTTGTTTCCTCAATTATTTAGATTTCAATTTTACTTTTTTCTTCTCTACTTTATATGGTGAAAATTAATCATATTTACTGTTATCATCAGCAATAGGGGTGAACATATTTCTAGAATAAATAGGCTCCTAACTAAAAGTATCATGGATCATTATTCTTGAATCCTTAGTGGGTGAATCTTGTGATATTGTGCCTTCTGTAAAAGCATGGGAAATAGATCCAACATAAACATCCACATTATGACCCATTTTATCATCCCTAGATGGATCAGTATTGGTATCCATACTCCTAGAAGGGATATTTTCCTTTCCTTTACTTCTCCTACAAGTGACATCATCATGACCCCTAACATTGCAAACAGTGCACAATTTGTCTCTATTACACTCATATGTCACATTCCCAAAGAAATAAAAATTCAAGAAAAATCATGACTTCCTTTAATACGGAATTTCTATATTCATACTATAATATTTTTTTTTCAAAATAACCTCTTCAACTAGAGTGGCATACATGTCAAACTCCACGAGAATCTTGGCATGGTGTCCAAATATTTGGTTGTCCATATGCCTATCTATCCTTATTAGATTTCTAATTAAGGAGGAAATATCCCAAATAATTTGTGGATGTCAATACAACCAATTCAATTTGTGGATCTAAATTCATATATGGGTATGAGTGTTTCTTAAATTATATGGATCAAAAATTGTATCCCATTTTTGAATTTGAAGAATTCCAGGCATCAAAGATATATATCCCAAGCTCCATGCCACATGTTTACACTCATCTGAAGGGAAAAAACATATTAGTATCCAAATCCCATAATCATCATCCTCCATTCATCAAAACCCTAGATCTCTAGGATTAGTTCAGTGATCTCATTTAATTTCTAATCCTTCACCCCTTTAAAAGTCAAGACCCATGAAATAATTGAGTACTTGCAAAGGCTCACTCGCTTCTCAATAGAATCTTGATTGGCTAAAATGTGACCAATTTTACCCTTCCTGATAACCCTTTTAAGTGGACGAGAATAAAAATCAGAGAAGGAAATATTCACTGTTTTTTTAACAACATCTTCCAAAGTTCTTCTTCGTAGGAGGTTCATGGGATGTAGGATCCACCGCATTCGATTTGTTCATAGTGTAAAAATGAAACAACTCTTTATGACCAACATGATCCAATCGATCGAAATCATCATCAGCAACACTTCCATTGTCATCCTTCTTCACACAAGAATAATAATCGCCAGATTTAGGGTTCTCCATGATCTCCCTGATTTTCTCTAGCATCAATCCATATATTTATATATATATATTTATATATTTTTTTTTAAATACATATATAAAATATATATTTTTGTTCATTTATGTGTATGTTTATAAATATATACATATGTGTGTGTGTGTGTGCATCTATAAATATAATTATACATGTTTATATTTATTTACATATATTATATATTTATATTTATATAAATATATTAGAATATATAGATAAATATATATCTATTTGTCAATACATACACACAAATATATATATATATATATATAAACATTATATATGCATTAATTCTATAGGTACACAAATATTCATACATTTTTATTTTAAATAAAATAGATATTATTTTTTTTATATAATGGTTATATATTTATAATTATATTTTATATGTAAATATGTTTACAGATTTATTTATAAAATTAAATTTTTATGTGTGAATATATACAAAATATGTATATATTTTTATATAATTGATTATAAATAACAATAAAATATTAAAAATGATAAAAATTCAAAACCATAATATCAGTATAAATGCAATACCTGGGAATAAATTGAGTCTCTTCCAGAAAAAGATAATAAGACCCCCTTAAATATGGCTAAAATTTCCTCAAATGTTAAACAATTGGGATACCCTGACTAAAAACTCGGTTTTATAGGCCTTTTAGGCATTTTATGGCCTATAAATATCTAACATAGGGTTCTCTTTGGCTAATTATTTCATATTAATCACCACGGTCTTCGATTTTATATGTGGTAGAGCTCAAATGGACACCCGAATCAAAAGTTATGGTCATTTGAAGTTTGAGTCACGTTTTCAACTAATTTTAGAGTGTTAATTAATTATTTGATTTATATATCTTTAAATTGTTGTTAAATTACGATTAATATATAATAATTAGAAATTTATTAATTAATATTTTTTTAAAAATTATTTTATAATCTATTTTTCACTAAATATATTAAATATTAAGTGTAAAAGCGTATTTATCCTTATATAAATAATATTTAATAAAATATAATATATATATATATATATATATCAATATAAATATATTTTTATGTTAATATATTATTATTAAAGATTTAAAAAAATATTAAATTTTCCCGTTATTAGTGCTAGAAAAAAAAGCACTGATGAAGACTCCCCCTTTATCAGTGCTTTTTAGCACTAATAAAGGGGGCCGTTATTAGTACTTTTTCTAACACTGATAAAGGTTACCTTTATCAGCGCTATTAAAATCCTATTATTTAGTAGTGATATACTCTTTAAAAATAAATATGTATGATATTATAAAATTTAGAATTCTTTAAATTGATCGAATAAATGTGTTTCCCTTTAAAATAATATTTTATAGAAAATCTATAGTTTTTTATTTAAAATTAGTATTTATAATACTTATGAATTTATTTACATAAAATAAATATTATATTTGAAATCAAAACATTGAAATTAGGTTTAGTTAAATTATTATGAATTTTCTAAAATGCTTTATTTTTTCTAAACAATAAAAATATTGTTTTCTATTTCTGGTATATTTTATAACTTCATAAATATGTGATAACGATTTTATAAGATATATTATGTTTTTTAGAACCATAAATATGTTTAACTAATGATTTTATTGTTTTATAAGCATTAAAATCACTTTATAAAAGGTATTAATAAATACCAGTGTCTAAAAAGAACCTTTTGATTTTTAGAATTGATTTTTCATGAATAAGGTATCCTTTTTATGGTCAAATTAATATATATAATTGGAATTAAGTTTTAAAATTCTATAATGTAAAATAAATCATGTTTTTATTTTCATAATCTATGAGACAAATTCATACTTAAAACATAGAAAATTTATTTTCCAAAACCTAGAATTCTAATGGCTATATTTGAAAAATAATATACAATTCTCCACATTTTGCTTTAAATAGACACCTTTCCAATATATTTATTCACCCCCAATATCATTATCACATCCCACCTTCTCTTATTCTCTTATTAGTTCCTTTGTAAAATACCTCAATCTTTCAAGTAATATAAATTCTAAGATTAAGAATAGGTACTTAAAATAAGGGATTTTCTTCCACTTTACTTCTTTTGATTGAAGTACTTCCTTTTTTGTAAGTATTTATGATTTTCAACTTATTATTTTTTTCTTGTATTTATTATCATTACATTACTAACCAAATGGATTTCAATTAATGAGATACTACCATTCACTCATAAAAATCCCATTCCATATTCCATTTTGTATACCTATTATGTTATGGAAATCATTGATTTTCCATGCCATACATTTATGTTGTGAATACACAAAACTATTTCCATTAAATGTTATTCATATAGATATACTTATACCTCATAGATTGGGTATTTCCTTGTATGATACCCACATTACCAACTTTTGGGTTAAAAATTATGAAATATTCATGTCTTTAAACTCTAATAAGCTCAATTATTTTATATGAAACTTGTTCTTTATTATCAATGGGTTATAAATGAAATTATTTCTTATAATATACAATCTATGTGGAACACATAAATTTAGGCATATGAATGTTGTGCCTTGATAACACTCCAATGAATTGGGTAAAGAATTAATCTACAAATATAAGATGTTTATGGTACCTTGGCAATACACATTGGTAATGTGTCATGATACCTTGGTAAATAACCTTAGTAATATGTTTTTTGAAAACTTAATGATGAACCTTGGTGATATTATTATGAATATATCAGTTTTATGTTGTATCTATATTTTCATGTTGTACCTCATATACTTATTAACACTCTCTTATGTTATGATTCATGATTCATCCATGATGATCACTCTCTTTCAATTTGCTTCATTTATCCCTTTAATGGGATTTATTCTCACCTTTACTTTTGATATATATCCTTATAAAATCATATGTAGTGAGGTGAACTATGATGTAATTATAAATTAGTCTTTTAAGATTATTAAATATGATTTATATGTAATCTATGTACTTCAGTTATTATGTACCCAGTTTCTAAGACACTAAACCTTAAAATATATTGTGGAATTTATCAATATGAGATTTTGTTAATGAATTGTGTTAAAAATCATGTTTGAAAAATATGGTTCTTCATAGTTGGTATTAGATGAAGGTTTAAATAAATATTTAAATTTGTACGAGAAAATTTTAGTGAAAATTCTGATGATAAATCTAAATATTGGAAAAAATCCTAAAATTTTGTTAAAGTATAGAGTGTGTGGTTTCATAGCAATGATATCTCTATATTTAAAATATAAGTTGATTCAGGCTCTAGCTTAGATGTATCAAAGGGTAATAACCCTAAAAATGGTTAGTCTTGTAGTAACTTTATCTTCACTTATTTAAAAAAAGGCTTAACTATACACCTAGTTTGGAACTCCTATGGGATATAATTTGGTTGATCAATTTCTATTTATAAACCATTATTAATGATATATAGCTAAAATAATTATTATTTTTAAGTTAGAAAAAAATAAATTATATTATCCTAGAATCATGTTATTATAAATTTTTATGATTAAACTCCCCTTTATAATTATCATCATAAGATTTATAATAGCAGTAATTTTCTCATTTAATTTTTATTATTTTAGAAAAATTGAAGGAAATAGAAGGACACATATAAATAATGAATATGATGGACAATGAAACAACGGACTACCCAATGTAATGGAAGCCAAATTTTAAACTCCATGATAATGTTAAATCATTTATAACTGGTTATTAATAATATCCTAAACCACATGAAGTGTTTGGATTCATCAAAGAATGAACAACTAGTAGTAAAATATTTCATGCATCAATGACCACCTTTTTTAGTGGACTATCGAATATATTAATTGTGGAAGAATAGATTAACACTATAGAAAATATATTTTCTATACTCTATTATTCTAATAAAAAAAGTCAATTTGGTAGTATACCACTTAGAGGAAGAAGTTGATCAGTGTTGGATAGTGATCATAAACATGAATCCAAAGGATTTAGTTGAATCTATAGAGTGGGATGGGTTAAAAAATTATTTTTCAACAAATATTTTCCTTATACCATTTAGGAAAAAATGGAAAGGGAATTCATGGAGCTAAATAAAAGGAGAATAAATACTTGGGAAGTTGTAAAATTAACTTTTTATGTCTTTCAAGATATGATTCAAGAATTTTCATTCATTATAATAGAAATATCAATCAATTTTTAGCGGCCTAAGATTTTATCTATGGAAAACTTTAGAAATTAGAGACTTTGGGATTTATGATGAGATAGTGCAGTGTGCTATCAAAGTGGAAATAAATTTGGGAGATACACAATATTCTCAAGGATTAAATGATAATAATAGAAGTATGGAAAAAAATTGGGGGGGGGGGGAATTTATCATGAAAGAGAAGGGAATAAACAATAACAATCCATGTGAAATAGGTGTGGGAATAAAAATTCCTATAATTTTCTACTTGCAAGTGGATAGTGTTAAAAGTATATAAGTATAGCCATATATCTCAATACTGTCATGTAGATATAAATCATTAACATATGATTTAAAATAAAAAATAAAATAAAGATAAATTATAGCCTATAGTATACTGATTCAAGTGTAGATAGCATGGAAAATTTTCTAACCAATGTCCAAATCAAAATATAATAGAGGGAAAATACCATAAACCCAAATAGATGCCAAGGGAGCAAGGTCATTCTTTTTCAATCAAGACGGTTGAAGTTAAGGCTTTGAATTATATAATAGTGATAAAACACATTTTTATTGAATATTTTTTTGATAATAAATAAATAATTTCCTCATATGTTTTTAAATATTTTTATTTATGGAAGATTTTGTAATAGATCATTCATTTAAAAATTTGATGAAAATTCTTGTTTTGACCCTTTAAAGTGTATTGTAGTATTTTTTCCATAAATATTATTTTTTTCTTTATTTATACGTTTTATTTTGTAAACTAACTCCACACTCAATGGGATACAAATTTTATTTAGTCCTTATAAGATGGATCTTTCATTTTATTGGAGTAAATGGGCCATTAAGTCAAAGTTGTATTGGACTTGTCAAAATGGACACCACTTTACCATTTGGGATATATCTTCTTTATTTGGGATTTTATTGGGATAAAATTTTTAAAATATATTGAGTAACCAATTCTTCACAAATCATACTTCTAAAATGATAGTTGATTCATGAGTTTTTAAGATTAACAAGTCATTTCAATTTGGATTAAAATATTTAGCTGCATTTCTCATTTACAATTGTAAAGTGTTGGAACCCTAGCCTCCCTTCCACTATATAAATGTATTTTTTCTCATTTGGAGTGGGTTAGTAATGAATTATAGGGTTTGGAGATGATTATAATTTTTATATTTATGTTTTTATGTTTTTATATACCATTTGAGGATGGAATCTCTCAAGATATAATCTCCTCAAAAATGATCTTTTTTCCTCCTCTTTGTTATAATGTTGTTGTTCTTGAAAAAAATTATCTCTTTATATTATATTTCACCTATCGCATTTAATTTTTATTATTCTATTATTTTTTTGTTTAGGATTGAAATTAAAAGTATAAATGATATATTTATATACCCTTTATGCACCATTACACATGAAAAATGTTTTTATGATGACTACACTACCCATGGAAGAGTAGTTTTCATAGTAATTGATATAATATCACTATATTCACTTTTTTTAATAAATGAGCTATATTAATTCACTTAATATGATCTAAGAATTTATTTTTTATCTTAAAATAGACATTAAATAGATTTATCAATTAACACAAAGCACTTGAGGTCAAGCAATGTGTGAATTGTGAGAGAAAAGTCTTAATTAGTAAAAAAACATTATGGGATCAAATTTTAGGGTTAAAATATAATCCCTAAACTAAATTCATACTCACATAAAGTATGAATATGATCCCCAATTCACCACTGACCATAATCAATCCTTGTAATGACAATCAAATCATGGTTATATGATTGCACCTTCCAAATCTAGCCTAGGGTTTAATTCATTTCATCTTTGGGGTTGAGGTAAATTATATTGGGTTCGGGAGTAAAAAAAATTAGGGGATTATAATTAAGTGGATTTTAATTTAAAATATAATTATTTATAAATAAATTAATAGGTAGTTCAATTATTCATTCTATAATATTCTAAAAAACAACTTCTCATTATGTTTTATCAATCAAATTTCAAAAAAAACAAAAGTACAATCTTCTTCCAACATACTTATTATTCTTATTTTATAAAAACAATACACCCACCCCCACCCCCAAACCATAAGTTTTAGTATTGTGTTTATTTTATTTTATTTTATTTAAAAAATACCTTTAATATTTTTTTTAAGTACTGCCTCCTTAGAGAACAACCATGGTCATCTGATCTGGTACACCTAAGTAGTAAAACATTGACACATCATTTGAGAAAACAACTGGAATTAACTTTAAAATTGGTGATGTTTCCAGGGAGGCTAGTATTTTATTTAACTAATTAGAATTATTTGTTTTCTTTTATTTTATTCTCTTCCTCTCTATTTATTCTTCCTACTTTCCTTGTTCTCGTTTTTTCTTTTTTTTTTACCATCAAATCAAAATTATTATCTTTATATTATAGTCTAATTATTTTCTTTTCTATTTTTTATCAATTTATGTAAATATCACATACATAGGATATCTTTTATCAAGATATCAATATTGAACACAGTATTAAGTATCAAATTATATATATAAATCTATAGGAAGTGTTGACATTTACCCAACTTGGAAATTCCACATTTCTAGGAATTTTTAAATAAGAAGAACTTTTTAATCAAACATAAAACTAAAACCAATGGATGTAAATAGTAATAATGAAATTGATAAAACCATTTTAGAATTGGATGTTCTAGATATTAACTATCAACCAACTTGTATTTCATACCCAAATATAGAATCAAACTTTGGATTAAAATTTTCATTAATACACATTCTTCCAAAAGTTCATGAAATCTATGGGAAGGATCCAAACAAACATATGAAATAATTTAATGTTGTTTTCTCAACCCTAAAACCAGGGAATGTCTCTATAAACTGAACTAAACTAAGACTATTCCCATTTTCACTTGATATAAATTCAAAATATTGGATATATTATTTATAACCACAATACGTAACATGTTGGAATGATTCGAGATATATTTTATTATAGATATTGTTTCTAACTTCAAGGACCACTACCATTAGAAAAGAGAATTTAGGGATCAATAAACAATAAGGGGAGTCAATGTATGATTATTAAGAGTGATTTAACAAGTAATGTACAAAATTCCCTCATCACTAAATTAGATAGTAGGTCCTCTTAAAATAATTTTATTAATTCCTTACACATATAGAGAGGATCATGGTGGATTCCACGGTAGGATAAGATTTTTTCAATGAAACCTTGATAGTTTCATGTGAATTGATCATCATGAGGGAAAAAACTATCAAAAATTCAGTAATTGAGGTACCCCACATGTTATAGAAGTAGATAAAGTAATTCCCTCTCCTCTTGAAAATAATTTAATTGATACTAAGTTGGATAAATTTACCACTATAGTGAGATATATTTCTTTATCTCAAAAAAATACCCATCCACTCCTATGAGGTATTCTATAATTTTCACTGAAACATATAGCCCTGCTGACAGTTTCCCCCAATTATAAGGGACAGAGGATTTTGTATCTATATTCCTTGGGAGACTATATTAGTAGTAGTATAAACCAAATACCTAGAAGACGTATTATATATTTTCACCACATATAACCAAGGGTGTAAAGATCACTCAGAAAAGAGGTATGTCTCTGGACAATAACAAATGACCCTTTTCAATAAGACTTATAATAGCCTCCACCTTACCAACAAGGTTTTTAACATCCCCAAATGATATTTAAATCCAAAAAATAAAAACATCAACAAAAAAATGGAATTATCAAAAAACATATATTCTAATATTGATGAATTTTTGAAAAAAAATATCTTTAATTAATAGAATGAGTAGAAGATTCATGTTTTGTAGTTTAGGGAGTTGAAGATGAAAATGAGCCAGATTTCCACCACACTCCATGAAATGGTATTTAAGAACTCTTGAAATATTCCTTCCCATCATGCTCCAAATCCCATAGGGAATTTTAGTGTTATAATATTAAGAAGTGAGAAGAAAACTATTGATATATCAGCACCAATAATTCAATTGGGATTCACCACAACTCCAATGAAGCCCCATTGAAGACCAACTACTGACCATCCAAAGGTAAAAGACAAAGGTAAGAAAAAGAATAATGATTTGACTTGTAAACCCCTTCCATTTTTAAATATATTTGTGTAAATTCATAATATTACTAAAGTGGTGATGTATACAAGAGGTTTTGGATAAATTCAATAATTTTGAGATACATGTCTCTTACATGAATAAATCAATATAATTCCAAGGTATATCATGTTTTTAAAAGAATTGTGTACAAATAAAAGATGGATAAAGTGAAATGAGTGTTATAATCTTGGTTGGAATGTCTCTACACTCATCACACCTACCTTATTAATGAATGTAAAGTAAAAAGACCCCATAAGATTCACCATACCAAGAACCATAGGGGAGTTACATTTATATGATGCTTTATGTGATTTAGGTTCCTCTACTAATTTCATGCCACACTATGTTTTCTCTTCTATTAAATATTAAGAACTAAAGATGATGAGGGTATTGGTTCAATTGGAAAATAGGGTCACATCATACCTGATGGGAGTCCTCAAGGATGTCCTTGTTCAAGTAAGAGATATGATATCTTCAGTATATTTCTATGTGTTGAATATAAAGGATGATCAGGTAAGTTACCATGTTCCCATCATTCTTGGTAGGACCTTACTCGAACTAACAAGATATTTATTAATGTCAGTGAGGGTACACTTTATATGGAGTTTAGAGATGAGATCATATGATTTAATATTTTAGACTCCATGAAGTACCCCTCAAAGGACCATTTCTCTTTATTCGTATCCCATTCTAACCCATTCTATAATTACTCTCCAAATTTTGATTTTAAATCTTTTCCAAATGGAGATAATTCCATGATTTGAGTGATCTTTAGGATTTGTTCTAGTTTGATATTGGAAAATACTTTCACTCCTATTTCTCGTGATCAAATTATACTAATTTCGAATTCATTTATGGATTCTTTCTCTAATTATAAGAATATACTTTATGATTATGATATGGATGATGATTCTGAAGATGGATTTCACTGATTTTTATTATGTATATTCAGACCTCTGATATTCATTGTGCACATATATCAGTTCCCGCGTCATTCCTATAAATAAAGAACCCACCCAAATTTGAACTCAAACTATTTCCACCAAATATAAAATATTCATACCTAAGGAATGATGAAAATTTTCATGTGATAATTGCAAATAATATCCTTCTTGAAAAAGAAAAAATACATCAAAATCTTTTAAGGGAGAACATTTGGGCTATTTGGTGGATCCTAAGAGACATATTAGGTATTGTCCCTTCTATTTTAACGAATATGATTCATTTAGAGAATGGTGTTTAACTAATTAGGTAACCACAAATGAGAATTCACTTCACACTGATCCAAACTGATGAGCCCGTAATGGGTGTCGGCTCATTAGGGTTTCCCCAATCACCACCTATCTTCACTCTGCTTCAGGTCGGCATCGGATCGCATCCTTTCTCATTTACAGTGCTCTCGTGACATCAAATTCTACTAGGGGAAGCTTCGTTCCTTGTGGTCATGTTTGGCATGGAATTTCTCACTATTTTCTGGACTCCCCTAACTCTACCCCTTCTCACTGGGAAGGGTTTCATCTGGCAGCATGGTGAAACATGAAGTCGTTGTTCCATCTTTTTCTACAGTGGTTCGATGTGCGGTTATGTGTTGGATGTGAGTGTGTATGGAGATTTGAGGAGGTCTCTGGATGAGTAGGTGAAGGCGGTGACGGGATCTATCCTGGTTTACAACAAGTCCTAGCAGTTGTCTTTGGGGTTTTGGTTTGTTTCTACTTTATTTCCTACCCTATTTTCCTTTTTGTGATTATTCTTTGGGAATTATGATATTTTTTTATATGGTTTTTCTATTTAAAATGGATCCTAGATATTTGGATGTGAATTTTTTTCTTGAAGTGGTTATCATGGATTCCTTTGAAGGTCATTCTCTTTTTGGTTCGATGGCATAGTTTGTTTTGTAGTGGCAGTGTGGAAGAGTTTCATTGGGAAATAATCATAGAATTGGTGAATCTTTCATTTTTCTGTGGGTTTCTATTTTGTAGTGTGTGATTTTGGTATGGTCTGACTTCAGTGAAGGATCAAGTGGAGAAGAAATGTACTTAGAACTATGGATATGCAGCTTTGATTTCTTATGACTTGGTGAAGTTTTGTTTTTTCTATGTTGTTATGCAATGATGAGGCTTTTGTGGTTTGAATTTTGTGAATTTGTTGGTGGCACTGTGGCCTTGGTCCATGAGACACTGAATCCAATATACATGCAAGGGACTAATCCATATTAGGTTTAGAGTAGGGAGAAATATTCTTATCCTCGCTACTCAGAATTGGAAGTTTTGAGAGGGTATGTCTTTTACCATTGGTACTGTTCCCATGCATCTTTTCTCGGAACATCTAGCTGAGTAATGATGGGAAGGTAGATACTGATCGTATTGATTTATTTCTAGGGTGGGGATTTTTCTTACTCTTGAATTGGATTGTATTTTTTTCTTGATGTACTTATCCCATGGAGTCATGGTTGTTTTTTAAGTATTTTATGTCACTTTGGTTTCCCACTTTTTCCTCAAAATTTATTTTGAAATAAAAATTAAATTTTCAGTCAGAATTAACCTCACACAGTTATAATTTGAGAACAAAGAGGTGGAAAATTACTTAAATTAGATATTATTTATCCCATATCTCACTCTCAGTGGGTTGTTCTTGTCAAGGTAATACTAATGAAAACCAGTTTCACTTGTAAAAATTGAAAATGATGTGTTATTTCCCATGAGAGTATAAAACAATTTGTGTGTGAATATATTATAGGAAACTAAATCAATCCAAACAAAAAGACCACTTATCATTATATTCATTAACAAACTGCTTGAGGGACTTGTAGTTAGTACATGATATTGATTATTGGATGGTTTATCTAGTTATTTTTAGGTTCCCATTGTAGAATAAGACAAGGAGAATATAACTTTTCGTAGCCCATTCAGTATATATTCTTATCGAATGATTCTATTTAGACTTTCTAACTCCCAAAGTACCTTCCAGAGATTCATGGGGAGTATATTTTATTAATTACATGAGATTTTCATGGAGTTATTTATGGATTATTTTACTATATATGGTTCCTCATTTGATTAGTGTATCTTTAGTTTGGGTGATATGTTACATCATTTAATTGAGAAACATCTAGTTTTAAATTTTGAGAAATGTAACTTCATGTTAGAGAAGGGAATTTCCCGAGGTCAGGTATCCTCAAAATATGGAATATAGGTTGATATATATAAGATTGAAATTACTTCCACATTTTCATATCCTACATGTGCATGTGATATTATATATTTCATATGACATGTGGGCTTCTATCGACACTTCATCAGATATTTAAAAAATATTGATCTTCCATTATCAATATTTCTTTAAAAGGATTATGATTTTTTGTTTGATTGTTATTATTGGGATTCCTTTGATGATCTAAATAAAAGTTTTACAACACCACTGATCATTTATCGTTCATGATGGGATCTTCCATTCAAGCTTATGTGTTTCCTTTCTAACTTCACATATGAAGTAGTCTTATCGTAGAGGGTGTAGGGATATTCACATGTGACTTCATATACTTATAGAACATTGGATTCATCCCAATAAAACTAAAAACAATGAAAATGGATTCTCTTTATATCGTTTTTTCCTTAGATAAATTTTGTTCTTATTTATTAATCTCTAAGATAGTTGTTTTATGACCATGTAGCTCAAGGGTTCCTATTAAAAAATCTAGACGCAAACCCTATAATTTTCTATTGGATTATACTTATTCAAGAATTTGATATTGAGATAAAGGGAAGAAAGGGTTCATAAAACTTGGTGGAAGACAACATGATTAGGATCACTCACACACTAAAGGATAACACCTTGGATCATGCCCCACTTCAGGAAAAATTTCCCAATAAGTATATTTATGCACTCTCAAGTACACATTCTTGGTAATTTCATTTAGTAAACTAACTTGTAGTATATAAAATTCCTAAAAATTTTATGACATATCACTTATAAAAATTGAAGAGTGGGACTAGGTTTTTTTTGTGGGATGATCCCCACCTCTAGCGCATGTATAGTGACCATGTTATTATGAGGTGTGTTCCTAATCATGAGTTTGAGCCTATTCTACATTTCTATCATACACTTTCATGTGGTGGATACTTTAGACTCCAAAAGATAGCTAATAAAGTCTTAGACTCTAGATTATATTGTCATAGCTTGTAACATGATGCTCGTGTGTTCTGTAATTCATGCTCATATTTCAAAAACAATAATAACATTTTTAAGAGATATGATATTCCTTAATAACCCTATTATTTTGTGAGATTTTTAATATAGGGGGAATCGATTTTATGGGTTTGTTTAATATCTCATTTTGGTTAATTATATATCCTTTTTTTGTTGATTATGTTAGAAAATATAGAGGCTAAGGCCACCAGGACTGATGATTCTCAAGTTCTAGTGAGTTTTTTCAAGGCATACATTTTGGGAAGGTTTCAAATACCGAATCCTTTTATCAATTACCAAGGGTCTCACTTTTTCAACTGGAATTTTTCTTCCCTCATTTGAAATTATAGGGTGAAAAACAAAACTTATACTCCAAACAACCCCTAAAACTGACTAGGCCAAAGCTTTAATCGGGAGTTGAAGCAAATGTTGGAGAAAACTGTGCAGCCGAATATAAAGGATTGGATGAGGTGCTTGGATGATATGATTTTATCTTATTATAAGGATTAAAATAATTCCATTGGTATGTTCCATATTTTTTCCATCCAACATCTTGAAGGCCTTCAATTTCTTTTATTATATGATAAAGACCCCCATTTGAGGGAAGAAGGGGGAAACCCAAACAGACTTCATAGACATAGGAAAAATCAACCCGAAGGATAACAGAGTAAAACCAGAATGACAACATGAATTGTCCCTCCCTATCATTTGATTATTATGAAGCTCTCCACTGTGTAAGACATTTCGGCAAACAAGTTTCCTATGTTAAAGCATAGGTCCGATCTGATGGCTGACGCCATACCCTCTCAAACAACCAAATCTGAAACGCACTGCATAGATGAACTGCTAACTCTGGATCCTCCTCTAAATCTCATTCTATGTAGTCATGTCTGGTTGCACAGCCTTCCCACCTTCGGGAACAAACCCACCACACAAAGCACTTCCACCATTGCACAATTTGAAAGATTCCACCATTCGATGGTCATCCCGAACAGCCTTCCAACTTCAATTCCTCCACACATCGAAAAACAAATCATGAGTTAAGAGATCAAATACATATACCATTACCGAAAACCTGTTGCCGCCAACAATTCTTCTCATGGAGACCACAACTGACCACCCAAAGCACACACACAGCCGAGCACAACACGAAGGACCTAGATCACCACTGGCCAACGCCAAAGAAGACTGGATCAAGTCCAGCACCACCACAGAAGACCAAGAAATGACCTCACCCTTCACCGTAGAAACTGGATCTGACCAACTTTCACTGTAGGGGACCGGATCATGACCACTCGTCGATGTGACGCTAAGGATAAATGTCTGACCACCCTTTGTCGTAGGAGATGGAATGAAACCACCCCTTTCCACGGAAAATCTGGAAAACACCACGCCTCCAAGGATGATAGCCAGTCAAACAGCAACACCACACAAAACCACGTCGCGGCTGCGCCAGGCCCCTCGATGCGCCGCTGAGGAAGACAACCACCACCCTTCGCCGCCAGAGACAGATCCCGACCACCCCATGACATGGGTGACTGGGTTTTTCTACACAACCAAGGATGAAAATTGGGTGATCCTTGTTGCCACACCGAGGGAGAGTCCACCGTGTCGCAAACTCACTTAGCAAGCACCAAGGAGGAGAGGCGCGGCCAAAACTAGGGTGGAGGAAGAAGTGGCAGCAACGGGGGAAACCCTAACGAGTAAAAACCTAGTGCGAGGAGGAGTGGAAACCAACGCCACTCAGAGGCCTAAAGTTCATTGGTATGTCCCATATAAAATTTTCTTTTGGAGGGCTTTTCATATCCACATGGATGCTAAAAATCGAGCATTTTGGGCAGTAAAAAAATGCAACATGGATTTAGCACAAGATAGATATCAAAGGAAGTTACAACTTTAAGAGCTTTAGGTGATCTATCTATCATCATATTAGAACTCAAGGATATATAAAGAGTATTGAACAGTGAGTCATTAAAATTTGATCCATAAAATGGAGTTTCATGAGGGATAGGAAGTCTTTCTCTACAATTCACGACTAAAGATGATGCATGGTAAGTTTCATTGTAGATGGTCAGCCCCTTATGTTGTATCTAATGTTCTTCCTTATGATGTAGTGGAGATCACACAAGAAGTCATGATAATGAAATTTACATTCAATGGAAAAAAATTGAATCAATACATTGAGGGACTTCCCACATATGTAGTTGATGTCATCACACTACATGACCCCATCATCAATTGATAACATCAGGATATCCTTAACCCTTTCACTTTTATATTATTTTTACTATTTATAATTACAGATTCTGTGTGCATATATCATCTCATAGGTTCGTATTAAGGATACTATAATATATTAGGTGTAAGGGAGACAATATTTTGGGGTAGCTTCTTTAGGATTTTAATTTTGATGTTACGTGTGTGTGTGTGTGTTTTATGTTTTTTCAAAATAAAAAAATAGAAAACAAAAAAAACAAAATGTGACATTTTAGTTTAAATTTGTAACATATGGAAAATATATGTTTAATTTTTTCAAAATTCATTTGTATCATGATAACCATTAGTAATATTTCATCATTAAATGTTGATTTTATAAAAATGGAAGTCATCGATGATATGATTGGTTATGGTATTATAAACCCTTTTAGATTTTGACACCATTATTTGTGATATTTGATCGTGGTAAATTATTTCATTTATTTATACACAAACTTTACACACAACTATGACTTTTAAAATTTTTCCTACCCAGTTAAAGGTATAGTCAAGTTGTGTGTTTTTTTAAACATAAATGAATTGTTGATTCATACATTCATTTATCTCCCAATAAATTTCGTTTCGATACCAATTTAACCTATGAATGTGTACCTAATATCTAATAGTTTTACACCCTCAAGGAATCAAAAAGAAAAAAAAATTATATAATAAAGAGGGGAGTTATGAAATGTAAAATATGTGGGGATATCTTGGTTAGGAGATTAAAGTTTAAATTTCTGGAATGCTTAAGTGACTAGGTCTTGAAATTTAATTATAATGGATTTTATAATAGGTTTTGATGGGATTAAAATAGGTAAGAAAAAATTAATTGACCTGAATATACATAATAAAGGGTGGAGATATGATCTTGAAATTATTGGTGGGAACATATAAGGGGAATAAGTGACATAGTAGACCCAGGAATTGTTTCACTATAACTAGTGTCATTAATATCACTGGATTTTGTTTCAATTTATTTAAAGATATAATGAATTTTAAATTAATTAAGATTAAATTCTATATGAGATTCTAAATTTTCCTTTATTTCCACTATGTATTGGGAAATGTCAAATTTTATATCTTGTCCTAATTTTCTAAAATACATGACATGTGAATTTTCCACGGAGTTCTGAAACACGCGGCTGATTTTCACCTATCGACCGGTCAAGGTTCTGGTGCTCTGCTAATGTGTATAGCAGCACTCGGGTCGAATCTTCGGCGATGATACTTTGTAATAGTCATTTGTTTTTATTTGATTGTATTCTGATTGGGGGGTTTGTTTGAAGAGATTAAATGAAGTTATTAATGATTGGTGTTTGATTTAACAATTTGATAATATTGGGGTGAGTTCATTTTTTAGGGAGTTAATATTGTGATATCCTGGAGCTTCGCTTTATATTGCAGTTAATTTAACACCCACTTCGCAAGATAATGTTGATTGGAATTAAGTGTTAAGGCTTTAATCCAAGCCTTAACTTAACTTAGGGTTCTAATATCAATAATAGATTGTTGATTGTAGTGTATTTATGGTTCCAATAATCCATGGAAACCACACGTTAAACAAAACAAGTCATTAATCCATGACAGGTTAAGTCCAACATACACAATGTTAAATTAAAGAATATTCAACGAGCAAATACTCTCAATCACTTAACATCCCTAAATTTTGACTCACCACAATAATATATTTACTCATCCATTGATATTAATATTAATCTGGTTTATATATTTATGATGATGAATTAACAAGAGAAGAAAAATAAAGGGATAAGAAAAGAGTGTTACGTCGAACACACACACATGAACAATGATGAGAATTAAAAAAATGGACTTTAGATTGAATGAGGAAGCAAAGGAAGGTAAGGGGATTCAACTATATTTAAACTATTTTAAGAACATTAATATTAATATATAGAAGGTGTATGATAATAATAGATATTGAAGAAGAAACATACATTAAAATAGAATTACAAAACACAAACTTACAAGATTACAAATGAAGAACAACACAAAAGTGAAAGGAAAAAAATAGAGGAGGAAGGGTATATCAAGTAAAAACATGAGTATGAAAGGTCCTCCCAAGCCTTTTTAAAGGATTTGTTCGTGCCAATTGATGCTCCTCTCTTCTAAAATGCCAACCCCTTTGAAGGAGAGGAGGGGGATGCATTTATAGCCCAAGGAAGTAGACTGTTTGCATTCCCAATCTATCCCTCCACTTGGTTCGATGATTTGGACATCTATACAGCCAAATCTCGAAATATCTCCTGATTTAAAGTTGTAGATAATGTTGACTGACCACTCTAAAAATTTGGAGTCCTTTGGACCTATTTAACCAAAGTTATGGCCAGTTGATTAAACAATTTTAAGCTGTCCATTTGAATCCAATCATTTTAAAGTCCAAAATGTGAAAGGGTTTTTTAATAGGAAGATGCATTTGAAGCCGAATGATTTCTTCAACAAAGTCGGACGTCTATATCCCCTCTATCACAATGAAAAATCTCATCTCTATGTGATGATTACATCATGCGATATGTCATAAATAGTGTCTAGGGTTTAATTCTCTGCTAGAATGGTGGGATGGACTTCAAGGCATTAGTTGGGACCATTGTTCTTGTAGTTGGACATTCAAATTTGTATCCATGATTCCTTTGAATAATCTCTAACATATGGTGGAGTTTAATAATATTTAGTCTTTGGGATTTAGACCAGTAACTCAATACATCATTGATGGGTTCATTTTCATCACAAATTCTTTGGGTCTTCATATGTTGACCATATGAGCCTTCAAATGGAAGAATTGTCCCATGATCCCTTATAATTAAAATTTAGATATTGAATTAGGAAAAACAAGGTTCCAAAACTAATTCATTTTTTCATGCTCAAAATTTGAAATGGAAAATTTGGACACTCAAAAATCACACCTCTCAAGATGATAAAATTCATTTGTGGAGGTTCACTCTTTCACCAACCAAAAGTGAAAATCATAGAGTTTGAAAGAGATCTCAGCTTCCAATCCCTATCAAAAGTTCACAATAATCAAGAGGTATTTTTAAGGGGGTTTTATGTGGCTATGGGACGGTAGGAATATAATGTCCAAGGTAGAGAATAAGAGGGGTAAAACACCAACATAGAAAAAGAAATGTACATTTGTTTTGAAATAAAACATGGAAGGAAATGAAAACACATATGTACAAGGGAATGATTGTGTAAAGAAAGACACAATAGAGGATGAAAATTTTAAGGGGATGAGAATATGTAATATTTACAAACCATAAAACTTCTCCCAATGACATAAGAATATAATGCAAGTGTTCTTTTTTTCCTTTTTTTTCTTTTTTCGAAAGTTGAACTTGGAAAAGATCTCACATTCATATACCAAACCATGATTGATCTCCCCATGACACTAATTTTAATAGTCATAACAAGATCAAAGGTTGAGGAAGAGTGATTTTTGACCTACCTAAGAAACAACCTATTTTTTCCTTTTTTTCTTTTTTCATTTTATGTTTGATTTTATTTTTTTGATTTTTTTTGAACACTTGTCAATAACATCAACAAAATTACATAAATGAACGTAAATTACATTCCCCAAAACACACTGAATGACAACCTCTCCCCCTCAATGAAATGGATGATTTCCCTCAAGCATATGATAACATGGTGGAATCAACAAAGTGTACCCAAAATTAAATCCATCCCCCCCCCCATACTTAAATTTCATAAAAAAAATTATGAAATGAAAATCCATGTTGATATTGGGTGGGAAACGGTATTGGGCTTGTAATGTGTCTATCAAAGAAAAGGTTTTCATAGGCTTGAAAGGGATTTCAAAAGGAGGATTAATGTAAGTGAAATGGGAGGCTATTTGGCTATTGTGATTCACATGTGGTTCAGAAAATGACTCTATCATATTAATGCACACTAAAGAATGAAATTCATCTCTAAGGTCTACAAACTCAAGACTCACAAATTGGGGTGAAAACACATATTTTTAAAAGATTTCCATAAGTGGCCTTGGCGTGAAAGAAAATGTTGTTTCTCACGGTTTGGGAAAATAATTTTCCAAATCAAAAACTGAGCATTCAAAAAAATTTAATTTTGACACAAAATTCTTTATCCAATGTCATGATAAAAATAAAAAAAATTTGAGATGAAAAAATGTCTCTTAACTCCCCAAAATAGTTGGACAAAATTTCAAAACTCGATGGTGAGTAAGCATGACTCTTGATTTTTTGGTATTTTTTTAAGTGATTGTTTGTTTTTAGTTTTTTAGGTTTTTATTTTTGTTTTTTATAAAGATACACCCACACAAAAGAGAAAGTGAAAAAGAAAGGTTTTGATGAAGAATGTGGTAAAAAATTAAATAGATAGGAAAAAGAAGAAATAGTGAGAGAGAGGAAGAGATAGAGAGAGTTAAAGGGAAAGAGGTGCCCCCTAGTTTGGATTTGGCGGGTCGCCATCTCCATCTTGTGGTGGGTCGAATGCAGAAGATGGGGATCTAGTGGAAGTCGATGCTGATCCAGGATTGTGCATCCTCTCATGGTGAGGCTTTAACTGATTTACATTAACCGTGAATGTCCTTTTGGAAGAGGGGTCTTGGAATTGCACTGCACCAAATGGATAAACACTAGTAATAACAAAAGGACCTTCCCAACAAGAATTAATCTTACTTGGGTGAAGACGAAATCGATAATTGAAGAGCATTACCTTGTCACCTGCATGAAATACCTTTCTCAGGATGTGTTTATTAGGGAGTACCTTGGATTTTTCTTTGTAGAGATTATAATTCTCATAAGAATCAAGTCGAAGCTCCTCCATTTCATTAAATTGCAACAATATTTCTTCACCAGATTTTTCCCAATAAAAATTACAAGTTTTCATATCCCAAAAAGACTTATGTTCTATTTCAACTGCTAGATGACATGGTTTACCAAAAACTAGTCTAAAAGGAGACATCACAATGGGTGTTTTATAGGAAGTTTGATAATCCCAAGTGGTTCACCAAGTATTTCAGGCTAGTCTTTTCTCGTGGGTTTTACAATTCAATCAAGCACTCTTTTCACTTCTATATTAGAAATTTCATCCATTCCATTTATTTGGGGGTGATATGAATTTGAAGTTTTATGTACAACCCCATTCTTTTTCAAAAGATATTATATGGTTCTATTACAGAAATGGGTTCCTAAGTCACTTATCAAGGCACGTGGTGTGCCAAATTAGTGGAAGATGTGTGTCTTTAGGAATTCACTAACAGTATGTGATTCATCCTTTCTAGTGGATTTGTCATTGACCCACCTAGAAACATAATCAACCAAAAGAAGGATGTATGATAATCCATTGGAAGGGGGAAATGGTCCCGTGAAATCAATTCCCCAAACATTGAAGATCTCACAGAAAATTAATGGTTTTGGGGGAATTTCATTTCACTTTGAAATTTTTCCAAACTTTTGGAAAGTGGGACATGATTGACAGAACTCATGTGAGTCCTTGAAGAGTGAAGGCCAGAAGAATCCAGATTCTAGGACCTTTCGGGAGGTCCTTTGTGATCCAAAGTGGCCACTTACGGGAAATGAGTGAAAAAATTCTAAGATGGAGGAATGTTTATCTTCATCAACACATCTCTTAATTACCATGTCTGCCCAAGTTTTCCAAAGATTATTTTCTTCCCAAAATAGTATTTGGAATCTCTTTTCAACTTCATTTTTTGTGATTTTGAAAAAAATCTGGAAAAATACCAGGAACCAAGTAATTTAAGATTGGGGCATACCATGGTAAATTTGGAGTGAGAGATGAAAGGTGCTCAGTGGGGAATTAAAGATCGATGATTTCAGAATGAGAAGAATTAGAAATTCTACTCAAGTGATCAGCCACAGGGTTTTCTTTTCCTGATCTATCTTTTATTTCAATGTCAAACTCTTGGATCATTAGGATCCATCTTATTATCCTCAGTTTGGAATCACTTTTCTTGAGTAAGAACTTTATAGCAGAATGGTCTTTGAAGATGATGATTTTGGTACCGAAGAGATAGGCCCGGAATTTATTTAAGGCAAAAACCACTTCTAAAAGTTCCTTTTTAGTGACAGTGTAGTGAGATATAGTTTCATCCAATGTTTTTGAGGCATAATAGATTACATTAGGAATCTTTTCTCTTCTTTGACCAAAAACTGCCCCAACGGCTCTATCAGAAGCATCACACATCAACTCAAAGGGTAAAGACCAATCTAGGGGTTGGATTATTGGGGCTGATGTTAGATCAGTTTTGAATTCAACAAATCCTCTCTTGAAAACCTCATAAAAATAGAAAGGGACATCATTTTGGATCAACCGAGTGAGTGGGGTGGAAATCCTACTGATGTTATGGATTAATTTCTTATAGAAACCGGAATGACTGATAATTGAACAGATGTTTCGAATAGAAGTGGGTTGAGGAAGTGATTGCATCACTTCAATTTTGGAAGGATCAACTTCAATACCATATTTTGAAATTATATGCCCTAGAACAATCCCATTTTCAACCATGAAGTGACATTTTTCAAAATTTAACACAAGGTTACACTTGACACACTTTTAGAGGACTAGAGAGTTAATTCAAAAAATATTCAAATGACTCAACATAAATGGTGAAGTCATCCATGAAGACTTCCATGCAGTGTTCACTGAATTCGGAAGAGATACTCATCTTACACCTCTGGAATGTTGCAGGAGCATTTCAAAGGCCGAAAGGCATTCTTCTATATGCATATGTTCTAAAGGGGTATGTGAAAGTAGTCTCTTCTTGGTCTTGAGGTGCGATTGGGATTTGTAAGTAGCTGGATTATCCATCAAGAAAGTAATAGTGTTACTTTCCGGCTAATTGTTCCAGCATTTGATCAAGGAATGGAAGAGGGTATTGATATTTTATTGTTTCAGCATTCAATTTCTTATAGTCGATGCACACACGCCATTTGTTCTTCACTCAAGTTGTGACTACCTCTCCATGTTCATTTGTGAAAACAGTTATCCCACCCTTCTTAGGTACAACTTGAATTGGACTAACCCATTCACTATCAGAGATTGGGAAGATAATACTAGCTTGAAGAAGCTTGGTGATCTCTTCCCTAACTACCTCAAGTATGAGTGGATTGAGTCTTCTTTGTGTTTTTTAATTAGTTTGGATGACTCATCAAGATGGATGTGATGTATGCAAAGGCCAGGGTTGATTCCTAGTATGTCATCTAGGGTCCAAACTTGGGCCTTTTTGTTTTCACCTAACACCTGAACATGTTTGGACTCTTCGGTTTCAATAAGTGAAGAAGAGATAATGATAGGATATGAGTGATCACAGAAGAGGAATACATATTTCAGGTGTTCAAGAAGAGGTTTCAGATCAGTCTCATCTTTAACTTTTGGTCTAGACAACTCAGGAACGGAGGAAGGGACTTCAATTGCTTCAAATTCATTTTCCTTAATACTGTCCAAGGTAGAGCAGTAGATATCAGAATTGATGTGGGATTCAAGAGAGTTTTCAAGATCCTCTAGATTGATAGAGTCTATGAATGAAAGTTCTACATCAACTTCACCATTTATGACTTTGTTAATCATGGTGCAGATTTCACAAGATCCTTTATCATTAGAACATGAAGAATATGGTGGATTGGGGTTCGATTGACTCTTAGAAGTTTCCTCAGAAGCATGGATTGAGAATGCATAGTGATCCTCAGATGGGTATCACATGGCTTGGAAAATATTGAACTTGACCAGTTGGTCACCGAATTCCATGGATAAGATACATGAATAGACATCAATCTTGGTTCTCACAGTCATGAGGAATGGTATTCCTAGAATTAGGGGAGATCGAGAAGATTTTGTCTCACCTTCCATGTCAAGGACATAGAAATCAGTAGGGAAGATAAGATCATTTACTCGGATAAGGACATCCTCAATTATTCCCTCAAGAATAGTTGTTCTTCGATTATCTAATAGAATGAAAAAACCTGTTGGATGTAAGGGACCTAGACCAAGTTTGGAGAATATAGATTTGGGCATGACATTAATTGAGGCTCTTAGGTCTATGAGTGCATCATCAAAGTTGGAACTTCCAATTTGGCGTGGAACTGTAACGGTCTCTAGATCTTCGCACTTAAGGGGTATGGACTCTTGGGTTGAAACATTTTCGAAGGTCCTAAGTTGCCTCTTTTGGGTACACAACTCCTTGAGAAACTTGGCATATTTAGGAATTTGTTTTATGGAATCTAAGAGGGGAATGTTGACTTTAACACGTCTAAACAAGTCGAGCATTTCAGGATCAGGTTCAAAGGACTTCCTTGGTTTAGAAATAGTTTGATGAAAAGTAATTTGATTCCAAAGTGGAATCAAATCTCCTTAGACTTGCGTTTTATAATTCTTTTGTAACCTTTTATGCTTGACTTCCTTTTTTTGTAGGGTTCTCACTTACCCATAAAATTGTTTGAAAATTAAAAAGTTAATTTGGATGGAAAAAAAGAGGAATGGAAGGAGGTGAGGGAATGGATTCATGTTCCTTTTCAAGTTTCTTTTTCTTTTCATATTCTAGGTCAACATTCAAAGGAGGGTTGGAGGAATTATTTTTAGGCATAGAAATTTGCTTTCCCGATATAAGTTCAATTGCACTTACATTACCCTTGGGGTTTGGTAATGGTTGAGCTGGGAGTTGGGAAGAATTGGATGGTTGCTGCTGACTAAGGTGGGATGCAAGTTGACCAATTTGGGTTTCAATGTTCTTGAGGCTTCAACCAGTGAAGGAGGAAAGATCTTACACTACACTTTCCCATGGTTTCTTGGAAGAATAGGCTTGTCCCATATTGGGATTACCTATATTTTGGTTCTTGGGAAAGCAATTGTATTGGTTTTGCAATTGGGTAGGCTCCCTAGGATAATGGAATCTAGGAGGAGGATTGTTCCTTTGAGGTTGAGGAATAAAAGGATATGGTTGTTGGAAGTTACCAACACCTTGACCATATTGAAACTGGTTTGGGTTTTGTGAAGGGAATTGAGGGGGATGATATATGGGATTACCATACCTAAGGCCCTGGTTATAGGAAGAAGAGAAGGGCTCAGAGTGAGGTTGGTTGAAGTTTCTAACAAACTGACCTGATAGTTGAGGGTTGGTATTCCACTCAGTATATGTTTCATTGAGCTCCATTGTTCTAGATGAATCATATTGATCCTCTTGAAGTTGTGGAAATGTGTCTGTTGGATGCGATGAAGAGTTGTAGATTCCACAGTTTTTGACAGGTCTAGGAAACATTGATTGCGAAGAAGATGAGGTTAGAGATTTGGTAGCCACAACTAGTTGTGACACAAGACATGTAAGTTCACTCATCCACTCGGTCATATTGTTCAACTCAATTGATTGATTATCTTGGGATTTTTTTACTTGAGAATGTGCTCGAGTATGGAATTTTTGTGTGTTTTCAGCCATGTTACATATGAGATCTCTTGCAGCTGTGGGAGTTTTATCAACAAGAGCACTGCCACTTGCGGCATCAATGAGAGTTCTCTCCATTGCCAATAACCCCTCATAGAAGTTTTGAATCAAGATTTTGTCAAGGATTTGGTGGTGTGGGCAGGTTGCAACAATACTTTTGAACCTCTCCCAGTACTCATGGAGTGATTCACTTGGTAACTGACAGATACCACTTATTTCCTTTCGGGTAGAAGCAGAACGATAAGCAGGAAAGAATTTCTCTAAGAAAAGTCACTTCATGTCATTTTATGTGGTTATGGAACCGAGAGGGAGGTAGTAAATCCATGACTTGTCAGTGTTATCTAGGGAGAAAGTTAATGCTCAAAGTTTGATTTGTTCCTCAGAAACCCCTTGAGGCTTCATGGTAGATCACACTACTTGGAACTCTTTAATGTGGAGATGTGGATCCTCACTGGCTAGCCCGTGGAAATGAGGGAGAAGATGAATCAAACCCGATTTGAGTTCAAAGTCAGCCGCTATGTTTGGATATTGAATACCAAGAGGTTGGTAATTCATATCAGGGATAGTGTGTTCTTTAAGTGTTTGTTCCCTAGGATTTTCCATATCAAATTAAATTGGTTGGACAAGGACTGGTTCTCGAATTATTTGATTATCTCTTATTTTCCTCCTAAGTTGGCGAAGTATTTACTCAATTTCGGGGAGAAACAAATCCGATGGATTTTTTGGGAGGATACGAGGCATTCAGAAAGATTTTGAAGAAATATAAAGATAGTTTTTTTGTGTTTTTTTCAGTTTATGATTTTTATGAGAAGGAATGTTTTTCATTGTGTTTTCTTCGAAAAAAAATTTCAAATTTTGATTTTTTTTTTTTTTTGATTTTTTTTTACAATAACAAGAAACTAATGACTACTTATAGAACCATCCCCAGCAATGGCACCATTTTGAAACACATGGCTGATTGTCTCCCATCGACCGGTCAAGGTTCCGGTGCTCGGCTAATGTGTATAGCAACACTCGGGTCGAATCCTCGGCGATGATAATTTGTAATAGTCGTTTGTTTTTAGTTGATTGTATTCTGATTGGGGGGTTTGTTTGTAGAGATTAAATTAAGTGATTAATGATTGGTGTTTGATTTAACAATTTGATAAATATTGGGGTGAGTTCATTTTTTAGGGAGTTAATCTTGTGATATCCTGGATCTTTGCTTTATATTGTAGTTAATTTAACACCCACTTCACAAGATAATGTTGATTGGAATTACTAAGTGTTAAGGCTTTAATCCAAGACATAACTTAACTTAGGGTTCTAATCTCAATCAGATCTTGTTGATGGTAGTGTATTTATGGTTCCAATAATCCATGGAAACCACACGTTAAAAAAAACAAGTCATTAATCCATGACATGTTAAGTCCAACATACAGAATGTTAAATTAAAGAATATTCATCAAGCAAATACTCTCAATCACTTAACATCACTAAATTTTGAATCACCCCAATAATATATTTACTCAGTCATTATTATTAATATTAATATGGTTTATATATTTATTATGATGATTTAACAAAAGAATAAAAAGAAAGGGATAATAAAAGAGTGGTACGTCGAACACACACACACGAACAATGATTAGAATTAAAAAAACAGACTTTCAATTGAATGAGGAAGAAAAATAAGGGAAGGGGATTCAACTATATTTAAACTATTTTAAGAACATTAATATTAATATACATAAGGTGGATGATAATAAGAGATATTGAAGAATATACTTGCATTAAAATAGAATTACAAAAACACAAACTTACAAGATTATAAACGAAAAACAACACAAAAGTGAAAGGAAACAAAGAAAGAAGGAAGGGTATCTCAAGTGAAAACATGAGTATGGAAGGTCCTCTCAAGCCTTTGTAAAGGCTTTGGTCATTCAAATTGATTCTCCACTCTTCTAAAATGCCAACCCCTTTTAAGGAGAGGAGGGGGATGCATTTATAGCCCAAGGAAGTGGACTGTTTGCATTCCCAATCTGTCCCTCCACTTGGTTCGACGATTTGGACATTCAGACAGCTGAATCGCGAAATATCTCCTTCTTCAAAGTTGTATCTAATAATGTTGTCCAACCACTATAAATATTTGGAGTCTTTTCGAACTATATAGTCAAAGTTATGTCCAGTTGATTAACCAATTTTAATCTGTCCATTTCAATCCAATATTTTTGAAATCCAAAATGTGAAAGGGTTTTTAAATAGGAAGATGCCTTCAAAGCCGAATAATTTCTTCAACAACATCATCCGACTATATCGCCTCTTTCACACTGCAAATTATCAGCTTGATTTGGGGATTACATCATGAGATATTTCATGAATAGTGTCTAGATTTTAATTCTCGTCCATAATGATAGGCTGGACTTCAAGGCATTAGTTGGGCCCCTTTTTCATGTAGTTGGACCTTCAAATTTGTATCCATGATTCCTTTGGATAATATAGAACATATGGTTGAGTTTCATAAAATTTGGGCTTTAGGATTTATACCAGTAACCCAATCATTATTGATGGTCAAGTTTTATCACAAATTCTTTGGGTCTTCTTGTGCTGACCATATGAGCCTTCAAATGGACGAATTTTTCCATGATCCCTTCTAATTAAAGGTTTTATATTGAATTAGAAATACTAAAAAATAAGAACCACATAATTTGGATTGGTATGGGGAGATTTATAAATAAAATAGTAAACTGACTCAATTGGAATAGTTCTAAAATGCTCAAAAATTATACTTAGTATTAAAACATTAATATCTCACACAAATTATGGGCATTCCATATAAAATCAGTAAAGGGGGTATATAATAATTCATTAAAGTATTAATAACATCAACTCCTCCACACTTAGTCTTGTGCATTTCTTCATGTGCAACAAATATAAAAAAATAAAAAAAATATTTTTACTCACCAACAAATATTAAAAAAAAATTCTCCAATCAGGGGAGGTTTAGACTATTTCACTCATCCATTTTGAATTCCACCACAAGTTGTTATAGAAAAAATGTTCCAAAACTAATTCATTTTTTCATGCTCAAATTTTGAAATGGAAAATGTGGACACTCAATACTCACACCTCTTAAGATGATAAAATTCATTTGTGTAGGTTCACTCTTTCACCAACAAAAAGTGAAAATCATAGAGTTTGAAAGAGATATCAGCTTCCAATCCCTATAAAAAGTGCACAAGAATCAAGAGGTATTTTTAAGGGGGTTTTCTATGGCTATGGGACTGTAGGAATAAATTTCCAAGAGAGAGAAGAAGAGGGGTAAAACACCAACATAGAAAAATCAATGCACATTTTTTTTGAAATAAAACATGGAAGGAAATGAAAACACATATTTAAAAGGGATTGATTATGTGAAGAAACACACAATATAGGAAGAAAATTTTAATGGGATGAGAATATTCAATATTTACAAACCACAAAACTTCTCCCAATGACATAAGAATATAATTCAAGTGTTCTTTTTTTTCTTTGTTTTAATTTTCTAGAAAGTTGAACTTGGAAAAGATCTCACACTCATATCTCAACCCATGATTTATCTCCTCACGACACTATTTTAAATATTTATAATAAGATAAAAGTTTGAGGAAGAGTGATTTTTTACCTACCCAAGAAACAACCCAATTTTGTTTTTCTTTTTTTTTGATTTTTTTTTTTTTGATTTTTTTTTGAAAACTTGTCAATAACATTAACAAAATTACATAAATGAAATTACATTATATTCCCCAAAAAAACGTAATGACAACCTCTCCCCACACTGAAATGGATGATTCCCCTCAATCATATGATAACTTGGTGAAATCAACAGTGTACCTAAAATGAAATCCATCCCCCCCCCCACATTTAAATTTCATAAAAAAATTATGCAATGAAAATCCATGTTGATATTGGGTGGGAAAAGGTATTGATCTTGTAATGTGGATATCAAAGAAAAGGTTTTCATAGGCTCGAAGGATCTTTCAAAAGGAATATTAATGTAAGGGAAATGGGAGTCTATTTAGCTATTGTGATTCTCATGTGGTTCAGAAAATGCCTCTATCATATTAATGCACACTAAATTAGGAAATTCAGCTCGAAGGTCCACAAACTCAAGACTCACAAATGGGGGTGAAAACACACATTTTGAAAATATGGCCATAGTTGGCCTTAGCATGAATGCAAATTTTTTTCCTCACAGTTCAAGAAAAACATTTTCCAAATAAAAAATTTAGCATTCAAAAATTATTAATTTTGACACAAAATTCTTTATCCAAAGTCATGATGAAAATACAAATTTTTTTGATGAAAACATGTCTGTTAACTCCCCAAAATGGTTGGACAAAATTTCAAAACTCGATGGTGAGTAAGCATGACTCTTTATTTTTTTTATTTTTTTAAGTGATTGTTTTTTTTTTGTTTTTTTTTAGGTTTTTATTTTGGTTTTTTATAAAGATACACCCAAACAAAATAGAAATTGAAAAATAAAGGTTTTGATGAAGAAAGTGGTAAAAAATGAAATAGATAGGAAAAGGAATAAAGAGTGAGAGAGAGGAAGAGATAGAGAGAGTTAAAGGGAAAGACATGCCCCCAGCTATGGATTTGGCGGGTCACCATCTCCATCTAGTGGTGGGTCGATAGCAGAAGTTGGGGATCCAGTGGAATTCGATGTTGATCTAGGATTGTGCATCCTCTCATGGTGATGCTTTAACTGACATCCATTAACCGTGAATGTCCTTTTGGAAGAGGGGTCTTGGACTTGCACTGCACCAAATGGATAAACATTAGTAATAATAAAAGGACCTTCCCAACAAGAATTAAGCTTACCTGGGTGAAGCTGAAATCGAGAATTGAATAGCATTGCCTTGTCACCTTTATGAAATACCTTTCTCAGGATGTGTCTATCATGGAGTTCCTTGGATTTTTATTTGTAGAGATTAGAATTCTCATAAGAATCAAGTCGAAGCTCCTCCAGTTCATCCAATTGAAACAATCTTTCATCACCATATTTTTCACAATCAAAATTACAGGTTTTTATAGCCCAAAAAGACTTATGTTGGATTTCAACTATTAGATGAAATGATTTAACAAAAACTAGCTCAAAATGAGACATCCCAATGGGTGTTTTATAGGCAGTTTGATAAGCCCAAATTGGTTCACCAAGACTTTCATGCCAGTCTTTTCTGGTGGGTTTTACAATTCTCTCAATCACTCTTTTCACTTCTCTATTAGAAAGTTCAGCCATTCTATTTGTTTGGGGGTGATATGTAGTTGAATTTTTATGTACAACCACATTCTTTTTCAAAATAGATTCCATGGTTCTACTACAGAAATGGGTTCCTAAGTCACTTATCAAGGCATGTGTTGTGCCAAATCGGTGGAAGATGTGTGTCTTTAGGAACTCACTAATAGTATGTGAATCATCCTTTCTAGTGGATTTGGCCTCGACCCACCTAGAAACATTATCAACCACAAGAAGCATGTATGAGAATCCATTGGAAGGGGGAAATGGTCCAATGAAATCAGTTCTACAAATATCAAAAATCTCAAAAAAAAATAATGGTTTTTGGGGAATTTCATTTCTCTCTGAAAGTGTTCCAAACTTTTGGCAAGTGGGAAATTATTGACAGAACTCATGTGAGTCCTTGAAGAGTGAAGCCCAGAAGAATCCAGAGTCTAGGACCTTTTGGGAGGTCCTTTGTGGTACAAAGTGGCCACCTCCGGGAAATTAGTGAAAAAATTATAAGATGGATGAATGTTCATCTTCATCAACACATCTCTTAATTACCATGTCTTCCCCAGTTTTCCAAAGTTTATTTTCTTCCCAAAAATAGTATTTTGAATCACTTTTCTACTTCATTTTTTGTTATTTTGACAACTTTTCAGGAAAAACACCAGAAACCAAGTAATTTATGATTGGGGCATACCATGGTAACTTTGGAGTGAGAGATGAAAGGTTCTTAGTGGGGAATTCAGGATCGATGATTTCAGAATGAGAAGAATTGAAAATTCTACTCAAGTGATTAGCCATAGGGTTTTCTTTTCCTGGTCTATCTTTTATTTCAATGTCAAACTCTTGGATCATTAGGATCCTTCTTATTAGCCTTGGGTTGGAATCACTTTTCTTGAGTAAGAACTTTATAGCAGAATAGTCTTTGAATATGTTGGTTTTGGCCCCTATGAGATAGGCCCGGAATTTATATAAGGCAAAAACCACTGCTAAAAGTTCCTTTTTAGTGACAGTGTAGTGATATAGAGTTTAATCCTATGTTTTTTAGGAATAATAGAGGACATGAGGAATATTTTATCTTCTTTGACCAAGAACAGCCCCAACGGCTCTATCAGAAGCATCACACGTCAACTCAAAGGGTAAGGACCAATCTGGGGGTTGGATTATTGGGAGGGATGATAGAGCAGTTTTGAGTTCAACAAATCCTCTCTTGCAAACCTCATCGAAATAGAAATGGACATCATTTTGGATCAACCGAGTGAGTGGGAGGGAAATCCTAATGAAGTTAAGGATGAATCGCCGATAGAAACTGGCATGATCGAGAAATTAATGGATGTCTCGAATAGAAGTGGGTTAAGGAAGTGATTGGATCACTTCAATTTTGGCAGGATCGACATCAATACCATCTTTTGAAACTATGTGCCCTAGAAAAATCCTATTTGCAACCATGAAGTGACATTTTTCCAAATTTAACACAGTGTTATACTTGACACACTTTTGGAGGACTAGAGAGAGTGAATTCAAACAATATTCAAATGACTTGCCATAAATGGTGAAGTCATCCATGAAGACTTCCATGCAGTGTTCACTGAATTCAGAAAAGATACTCATCAGACACCTCTGGAATGTTTCATGAGAATTGCAAAGGCCAAAAGGCATTCTTCTATATGCATATGTTCCAAAGGGGCACGTGAAAGTAGTCTTTTATTGGTCCTGAGGTGCGATTGGGATTTGTAAGTAGTTGTTGTATCCATCATGAAAGCAATAGTGTGACTTTCCAGCTAATCATTCCAGCATTTGATCAAGGAATGGAAGAGGGTAGTGATCTTTTCTTGTTTCGACATTCTATTTCCTATAGTCGATGCACACACACCATTTGTTCTTCACTCGAGTTGTGACTACCTCTCCATGTTCATTTGTGACAACAGTTATCCCACCCTTCTTAGGTACATCTTGAAATGTACTAACCCATTCACTATCAGAAATTGGGTAGATAATACCTGCTTGAAGGATCATGGTGATCTCTTCCCAAACTACCTCAAGTATGAGTGGATTGAGTCTTCTTTGCGGTTGTCTAATTGGTTTGGATGACTCATCAAGATGGATGTGATGCATGAAAAGGGCAGGGTTGACTCCTGGTATGTCATCTAGGGTCCAACCTAGGGACTTTTTTTTCCTCTAACACCTCAAAAATTTTGGACTCTTCAGTTTTAATAATTGAAGAAGAGATGATGACAGGATATGAGTGATCACGGAAGAGGAATACATATTTCAGGTGTTTAGGAAGAGGTTTCAGATCAGTCTCATCTTGCACTTCTGGGCTAGATAACTCAGAAATGGAAGAAGGGACTTCAGTTGCTTCAGATTCATTTTCCTGAATACTGTCCAAGGTAGATAAGTATAGATCAGAATTGATGTGGGATTCAAGAGAGTTTTAAAGATCCTCTATATTGATAGAGTCTATGAATGAAAGTTCCATATCAACTTCACCATTTATGACTTTGTTAATCATGGTGCAGATTTCACAAGATCCTTTATCATTAGAACATGAAGAACAGGGTGGATTGGGGTTCGATTGCCTCTTAGAAGTGTCCTCAGAAGCATGGATTGAGAATGCATAGTGATCCTCAGATGGGTATCGCATGGCTTGGAAAATGTTTAACTTAACCAATTGGTCACCTAATTCCATGGATAAGATGACTGAATGGACATCAACCTTGGTTCTTGTAGTCATGAGGAATGGCCTTCCTAGAATTATGGGAGATCGAGAAGAGTTTGTCTCACCTTCCATTTCAAGGACATAGAAATCAGCATGGAAGATAAGATCATTGAATCGGACAATGACATCCTCAATTATTCCCTCAGGACTGGTTGTGCTTTGATTGGCTAACTAAATGACAACACTCGTTGGATGTAAGGGACCTAGACCAAGGTTGGAGAATATAGATTTGGGAATGACATTAATTGAGGCTCCTAGGTCTATGAGTGAATCATCAAAGTTGGAACTTCCAATTTGGCATGGAACTATAAAGGTCCCTGGATCTTTGCACTTAATGGGTATGGACTCATGAGTTGAAACATTTTTGAAGTTCCTAAGTTGCCTCTTGTGGGTACACAACTCCTTGAGAAACTTGGCATACATAGTAATTTGTTTTATGGAATCTAAGAGGAGAATGTTGACTTCAACACGTCTAAACATGTCGAGCATTTCAGGATCAGGATCAAAGGACATCCTTTGTTTAGAAATATCTTGAGGAAAAGTAATTTGATTCCTAAGTGGAATGGAAGGAGGTGAGGGAATGGATTTAGGTTCCTTTTCAAGTTTATTTTTATTTTCATATTCTAGGTCAACATTCAAAGGAGGGTTGGAGGACTTATCTTGAGGCATAGAAATTTTTTTTCATGATCTAAGTGAAATTGAACTTACATTACCCTTGGGGTTGGGTAATTGTTGAGCTGGGAGTTGGGAAGAATTGGATGGTTGCTACTGACTAAGGTGGGATGCAAGTTGACCAATTTGGGTTTCAATGTTCTTGAGGCTTGAATAGTTGAAGGAGGAAAGATCATCCACTGCACTTTGCCATGGTTTCTTGGAAGAAGATGCTTGTCCCGTATTGGGATTACCTAGATTTTGGTTCTTGGGAAAGTGATTGTATTGGTTTTGGAATTGGGAAGGCTCACTAAGATAATGGAATCTAGGAGGAGGATTGTTCCTTTGAGGTTGAGGAATCAAAGGATATGGTTGTTGGAAGTTACCAACACCTTGACCATATTAAAACTGGTTTGGGTTTTGAGGATGGAATTGAGGGGGATGAGATATGGTATTACCATACCTAAGGCCTTGGTTATGAGAAGAAGAGAAGGGCTTAGAGTGAGGTTGGATGAAGTTTCTAACAAGCTGACCTGATAGTTGACGGTTGGTGTTCCGCTCAGCATATGCTGCATTGAGCTTCATTGGTCCAGATGAATTAGATTGATCCTCTTGAAGTTGTGTACATGTGTGTGTTGGATGCGATGAAGAGTTGCAGATTCCACAGTTTTTGACAGGTCCAGCAAACATTGATTACGAAGAAGATGAGGTTGGGGATTTGGTAGCCACAGCTAGTTGTCACACAAGACCTGTAAGTTCACTCATCCACTCGGTCATATTTTTCGGCTTAATTGATTGATTATCTTGGGATTGTTTGACTTGATCATGTGCTCAATTATGGAATTATTGTGTGTTTTTATCCATGTTACTTATGATATCTCTTACAGCTGCGAGAGTTTTATTAACAAGAGCACCACCACTTGTGGCATCAATGAGAGTTCTCTTCATTGCCAATAACCCCTCATAAAAGTATGGAATCAAGAGTTGGTCAAGGATTTAGTGGTGTGGGGAGGTTGCAACAAGATTTTTGAACCTCTCCATGTACTCATGGAGTGATTCACTTGGGAACTGATGGATACCACTTATTTTCTTTCGGATAAAAGTAGTACGAGAATCAGGAAAGAATTTCTCTAAGAAAAGTCGCTTCATGTCATTTCATGTGGTTATGGAACCAGGAGGGAGGTAGTAAATCCATGACTTGGAAGTGTCATCTAGGGTGAAAGGGAATGATCTGAGTTGATTTGTTCCTCAGAAACCCCTTGAGGCTTCATGGTAGAGCACAGTACTTGGAACTCTTTAAGGTGGAGATGGGGATCCTAACCGTCTAGCCCGTGGAAATGAGGGAGAAGATGAATCAAACCCGATTTGAGTTCAAAGTCAACCGCTATGTTTGGATATTGAATACCAAGAGTTTGGTAATTCATATTAGGGACAGAAATTTCTTTAATTGTTTGTTCCCTAGTATTGTCCATAACTAATTCAATTGGTTGGACAAGGATCGGTTCTTGAATTATTTGATTATCTCTTATGTTCCTCCTAAGTTGGCGAAATGTTCACTCAATTTCATGGAAAAAAACCGATGGATTATTTAGGAGGCTGCGGGGAATTTAGAAAGATTTTGAAGAAATATGAAGACAGTTTTTTTGTGTTTTTTTCAATTTATGATTTTTATGAGAAGGCGGGTTTTTCTTTGTGTTTTTTTTCAAAAAAAAATCACTTTTTTTTTTTGCTTTTTTTTACAATAACTAGAAACTAATGACTACTTAAATCAACATCCCCAACAACAGAACCATTTTTAAACACACGGCTGATTTTCTCCCATCGACCGGTCAAGGTTCCAGTGCTCTGCTAATGTGTATAGCAGCACTCGGGTCGAATCCTCGGTGATGATACTTTGTAATAGTCGTTTGTTTTTAGTTGATTGTATTCTGACTGGGGGGGTTTGTTTGTAGAGCTTAAATGAAGTGATTAATGATTGGTGTTTGATTTAAAAATTTGATAAATATTGGGGTGAGTTCATTTTTTAGGGATTTAAGCTTGTGATATCCTAGAGCTTTGTTTTATATTGCAGTTAATTTAACACCCACTTCGTAAGATAATGTTGATTGGAATTACTAAGTGTTAAGGCTTTAATACAAGTCTTAACATAACTTAGGGTTCAAATATCAATCAGATCTTGTTGATGGTAATGTATTTATAGTTCCAATAATCCATGGAAACCACACATTAAACAAAACAAGTCATTAATCCATGACATGTTAAGTCCAACATACACAATGTTAAATTAAAGAATATTCATCTAGAAAATACTCTCAATCACTTAACATACCTAAATTTTGACTCACCCAAATAATATATTCACTTAGCCATTGTTATTAATAATGATCTAATTTATATATTTATGATGATTAATTAACAAAATAAGAAACGTAAAGGGATAAGAAAAGAGTGGTGCGTCGAACACACACACACGAACAATGATGAGAATTAAAAAATGGACTTTCGATTGAATGAGGAAGCAAAACAAGGGAAGGGGATTCAACTATATTTAAAATATTTCAAGAAAATTAATATTTATCTAGATATAGTGGATGATAATAAGAGATATTTAAGAAGAAACTTTCATTAAAATAGAATTACAAAACACAAACTTACAAGATTACAAACGAAGAACAACACAAAAGTGAAAGGAAACAAAGAGAGGGGGAAATGTATCTCAAGTGAAAACTTGAGTATTGAAGGTCCTACCAAGCCTTTGGAAGGGCTTTGGTCATTCAAATTGATGCTTCTCTCTTCTGAAATGCCAACCCCTATGAAGGAGAGGAGCGGGATGCATTTATAGCCTAAGGAAGTGGACTGTTTGCATTCCCAATCGGTCCCTCCACTTGGTTCGACGATTTGGACATCCAGACAGCCAAATCGTGAAATATCTCCTTCTTAAAAGTTGTATCTAATAATGTTTTTAGAACAATATAAATATTTGGAGTCATTTGGACCTATTTAGTCAATGTTATGGCCGATTGATTAAACAATTTTAATCTGTCCATTTCAATCCAATATTTTTGAAATCCAAAATGTGAAAGGTTTTTTTAATAGGAAGATGCCTTCAAAGCCGAATTATTTATTCAACAACATCATCCTCCTATATCTCCACTTTCATTCGGAAAATTATCAGATTTATTGGAAGATTACATCATGAGATATGTCATGAATAGTGTTCAGAATTTAATTCTCGGCCAGAATGGTGGGCTGTACTTCAAGGAATTAGTTGGGCCCCTTGTTCTTCTAGTTATACCTTCAAATTTATATTCATGCTTCCTTTGGATAATATCGAACATATGGTGTTGTTTCATAAAATCTGGGCTTCGGGATTTAGACCAGTAACTCAATCATCATTGATGGTCCATTTTCATCACAAATTTTTTGGGTCTTCTTGTGTTGACCAAATGAGCCTTCAAATGGAAGAATTGTCCCATGATACCTTCTAATGAAATGTTGTATATGGAATTAGGAATCCAAAAAAATAAGAACCACATAATTTGGATTAGTAGGGGGAGTTATAAATAAAATATTAAACTGAATCAATTGGACTACTTCTAAAAATGCTCAAAACTTATACTTAGTATTAAAACATTAATATTTCACAAAAATTATGCACATTCCATATAAAATCAGTAAAGGGAGTATATAATAATTAATGAAAATTTTAATAACATAAACTCCCCTACACTTAGTCTTGTACATGTCTTCATGTGCAACAAATATAAAAACATAAAAAATCATTTTCACTCACCAACAAATATTAAAATTTTGTTTTCTCCAATCAGGGGAGGTTTAGACTATTTCACTCATCCCTTTTGAATTCCACCACAAGTTGTTACAGAAATAATTTTCCAAAACTAATTCATTTTTTCATGCTCAAATTTTGAAAAGGAAAATGTGGACACTCAAAACTCACACCTCTCAAGATGATAAAATTCATTTGTGGAGGTTCACTCTTTCACCAACCAAACGTGAAAATCATAGAGTTTGAAAGAGATATCAGCTTCCAATCACTATCCAAAGTGCACAAGAATCAAGAGGTATTTTTAAGGGGTTTTTCTGTGGCAATGGGATGGTAGGAATATAATGTCCAAGAGAGAGAAGAAGAGGGGTAAAACACCAACATAGAAAAATCAATGCACATTTTTTTTAAATAAAACATGGAAGGAAATGAAAACACATATTTACAAGTGAATTATTGTGTGAAGAAAGACACAATAGAGGATTAAAATTTGAATGGGATGAGAAGATGTTATATTTACAAACCGCACAACTTCTCCCAATGACATAAGAATAAAATGCAAGTGTTCTTTATTTTCTTTTTTTTCTCTTTTTTCAAAAGTTGAACTTGGAAAAGATCTCACACTCATATCACAACCCATGATTTCTCTCCTCATGACACTAATTTTAATATTTATAAAAAGATCAAATTTTGAGGAAGAGTGATTTTGGACCTACCCAAGAAACAACCCAATTTTTTTTCTTTATTTTTTTGATTTTTTTTTAAACTAGTCAATAACATTCAAAAAATTACATAAATGAAATTACATTACATTCCCCAAAACACACTGAATGACAACCTCTCCCCACACTAAAATGGATGATTTCCCTCAATCATATGATAACATGGTGAAATCAACAAAGTGTACCCAAAATGAAATCCATCCCCCCCCCCCCACATTTAAATTATATAAAAAAATTATGCAATGAAAATCCATATTGATATTGGGTGGGAAAAGGTATTGGGATTGTAATGTTTCTATCAAAGGAAAGGTTTTCATAGGATCAAAGGGGCATTCAAAAGAGGATTAATGTAAGGGAAATGGGAGGCTATTTTCTTATTGTGATTCTCATGTAGTTCAGAAAATTACTCTATCATATTAATGCACACTAAAGTAGGAAATTCATCACGAAGGTCCACAAACTCAAGAATCACAAATGGGGGTGAAAACAAACATTTTGAAAATATGTCCATAGGTGGCCTTGGCATGAAATCAAATGTTGTTCCTCATGGTTCAGGTAAAGCATTTTCCAAATCAAAAATTGAGCATTCAAATTTTTTTAATTTTGACACAAAATTATTTATCCAAAGTCATGATGAAAATAAGAAAAATTGAGATGAAAACATGTCTGTTAACTCCCCAAAATGGTTGGAAAAAATTTCAAAACTCGATGGTGAGTAAGCATGACTCTTTATTTTTTATATTTTTTTAAGTGATTGTTTTTTTGTTTTTTTTGTTTTTTAGGTTTTTGTTTTTGTTTTTTATAAAGATACACCCACAAAAAATAGAAAGTGAAAAATATAGGATTTGATGAAGAAAGTGGTAAAAAATGAAATAGATAAGAAAAATAAGAAAGAGTGAGAGATAGGAAAAGATAGGGAAAGAGGATCCCCTGGTATGGATTTGGCGAGTCACCATCTCCATCTAGTGGTGGATCGACTGCAGAAGTTGGGGACCCAGTGGAAGTCGATGTTGATCCAGGATTGTGCATCCTCTCATGGTGATGCTTTAACTGATGTCTATTAACCGTGAATGTCCTTTTGGAAGAGGTGTCTTTGACTTTCACTTCACCAAATGGATAAACATTAGTAACAATAAAAGGACCTTCCCAACAAGAATTAAGCTTACCTGGGTGAAGCCGAAATCGATAATTGAAGAGCATTACCTTGTCACCTTTATGAAATACCTTTCTCAGGATGTGTCCATCATGGAGTGCCTTGGATTTTTCTATGTAGAGATTATAATTCTCATAAGAATCAAGTCGAAGCTCCTCCAGTTCATCCAATTGCAACAATCTTTCTTCACCAGATTTTTCACAATCAAAATTACAGGTTTTCATATCCCAAAAACAATTATGTTGGATTTCAATTGTTAGATGACATGCTTTACCAAAAACTATCCTAAATGGAGACATCCCAATGGATGTTTTATAGGCAGTTCGATAAGCCCAAAGTGGTTCACCAATTCTTTCATGCCAGTCTTGTCTGGTGGGTTTTACAATTCTCTCAATCACTCTTTTCACTTCTCTATTAGAAAGTTCATCCATTCCATTTTTTTGGGAGGTGATATGCAGTTTAAGTTTTATGTACAACCCCATTCTTTTTCAAAATATATTCCATGGTTCTATTACAGAAATGTGTTCCTAAGTCACTTATCAAGGCATGTGGTGTGCCAAATCGGTGGAATATGTGTGTCTTTAGGAACTCACTAACAGTATGTGAATCATCCTTTCTAATGGGTTTGGCCTCTACCCACCTAGAAACATAATCAACCATAATAATCGTGTATGAGATTCCATTGGAAGGGGGAAATGGTCCCATGAAATCAATGCCACAAACATCGAAGATCTCACAAAAAATTATTGGTTTTTGGGACATTTCATTTATATTTGAAATTTTGCCAAACTTTTCCCAAGTGGGACATGATTGACAGAACTCATGTGAGTCCTTGAAGAGTGAAGGCCAGAAGAATCTAGAGTATAGGACCTTTCAGGCTGTCCTTTGTGGTCCAAAGTTTCCACCTCCAGGAAATGAGTGACGAAATTCTAAGATGGAGGAATGTTCATCTTCATCAACACATATTTTAATTACCATGTCTGCCCCAGTTTTTCAAAGTTTATTTCTTCCCAAAAATAGTATTTTGAATCACTTTCCAACTTCAATTTTTGTTATTTTGAAAATTTTTCAGTAAAAACACCAGAAACTATGTAATTTACGATTGGGGAATACTATGGTAACTTTGGAGTGAGAGATGAAAGGTGCTCCGTGGGGAATTTAGGATTGATGATTTCAGAATGAGAAGAATTAGAAATTCTACTCAAGTGATCAGCCACAGGTTTTTCTTTTCCTAGTCTATCTTTTATTTCAATGTCAAACTCTTGGAGCATTAGAATCCATCTTATTAGCCTCGGTTTGGAATAACTTTTCTTGAGTAAGAACTTTATAGCAGAATGGTCTATGAAAATGATGATTTTGGCACCTAAGAGGTAGGGCCGGAATTTATCTAATGCAAAAACCACTGATAAAAGTTCCTTTTTAGTGATAGTGTAGTGAGATTGCATTTCATCTAATGTTTTTTAGGCATAATAGATGACATGGGGAATACTTTCTCTTCTTTGAACAAGAACATCCCCAACGGCTCTATCAGAAGCCTCACACATCAACTCAAAGGGTAAGGACCAATCTGGGGTTTGGATTATTGGGGTGGATGTTAGAGCAGTTTTGAGTTCAACAAATTTTCTCTTGAAAACCTCATCGAAATGGAATGGGACATCATTTTAGAGCAACCGAGTGAGTGGGAGGGAAATCCTACTGAATTTATGGATGAATCTCTGATAGAAACCGGCATGACCGAGAAATTAATGGATGTCTAGAACAGAAGTGGGTTGAGGAAGTGATTGGATCACTTCAATTTTGGCAGGATCAACTTCAAAACCATATTTTGAAACTAGGTGCCCTAGAAAAATCCCATTTTCAACCATGAATGACATTTTTCAAAATTTAACACAAGGTTACACTTGACACACTTTTAGAGGACTAGAGAGAGTGAATTCAAACAAGATTCAAATGACTCACCATAAATGGTGAAGTCATCCATGAAGACTTCCATGCAGTGTTAACTGAATTCGGATAAGATACTCATCATACACCTCTGGAATGTTGCAGGAGCATTGTAAAGGACAAAAGGCATTCTTCTATATGCATATGTTCCAAAGGGGCATGTGAAAGTAGTCTTTTCTTGGTTTTGAGGTGCGATTGGGATTTGGAAGTAGCTAGTGTATCCATCAAGAAAGAAATAGTGTGACTTTTTGGATAATCGTTCCAGCATTTGATCAAGGAATGGAAGAGGGTAGTGATCTTTTCTTGTTTCAACATTCAATTTCCTATAGTCAATGCACACACGTCATTTGTTCTTCACTCGAGTTGTGACTACCTCTCCATGTTTGTTTGTGAAAACAGTTATCCCACCCTTCTTTGGTAAAAATTGAATTGGACTAACCCATTCACTATCAGAATTTGGGTAGATAATACCATCTTGAAGAATCTTGGTGATCTCTTTCCTAAATACCTCAAGTATGAGTGGATTGAGTCTTCTTTGGGGTTGTCTAATTGGTTTGGATGACTCCTCAAGATGGATGTGATGCATTAAAAGGGCAGGGTTGATTCCTGGTATGTCATATAGGGTCCAACCTAGGGCCTTTTTGTTTTCCTCTAACACCAGAACAAGTTTGGACTCTTCGATTTCAGTAAGTGAAGAAGAGATAATGACAGGATATGAGTGATCACCGAAGAGGAATGCATATTTCCGGTGTTCAGGAAGAGGTTTCAAATTATTCTCATCATTAACTTTTTGGATAGACAACTCAGGATTGGAAGAAGGGACTTCAGTTGCTTCAGATTCATTTTCCTTAATACTATCCAAGGTGGAGCAGTAGAGATCAGAATTGATGTGGGATTCAAGAATGTTTTCAAGATCTTCTAGATTGATAGAGTCTATGAATTAAAGGTCCCCATCAACTTCACCATTTATGACTTTGTTAATCATGGTGAATATTTCACAAGATCCTTTGTTATTAGAACATTAAGAACATGGTGGATTGGGGTTTGATTGACTCTTAGAAGTGTCCTTCGAAGCATGGATTGAGAATGCAGAGTGATCCTCAGATGGGTATCGCATGGCTTGGAAAATGTTGAACTTGACCAGTTGGTCACCAAATTCCTTGGACAAGATTTCTGAATAGACATTAATCTTGGTTCTCACAGTCATGAGGAATGGCCTTCCTAGAATTAGGGGATATCGAGAAGAGGTCATCTCACCTTCCATGTCAAGAACATAGAAATCAACAGGGGAGATAAGATCATTGACTTGGACAAGGATATCCTTAATTATTCCCTCAGGACTGGATGTGCTTCTATTGTCTAACTGAATGACAACACCCATTGAATATAAGAGACCTAGACCAAGTTTTGATAATATAGATTTGGGCATGACATTAATTGAGGCTCCTAGGTCTGTGATTGCATCATCAAAGTTGGAACTTCCAATTTGGCATGGAACTGTAAAGGTCCATGGATCTTTGCACTTAATGGGTATGGACTCTTGGGATGAAACATTTTTGAAGGTCTTAAGTTCCCTCTTGTGGGTACACAACTCCTTTATAAACTTGTCATAATTAGGAATTTTTTTTATGGAATCTGAGAGGGGAATGTTGACTTCAACACCTCTAAACATGTCGATCATTTCAGGATCAAGTTCAAAGGACATCCTTGGTTTAGAAATAGCTTGAGGAAAAGGAATTGGATTCCTAAGTGGAATGGAAGTAGGTGAGGGAATGGATTCAGCTTCCTTTTCAAGTTTCTTTTTCATTACATTTTCTAGGGAAACATTCAAAGGAGGGTTGGAGGACTTATCTTGAGGCATAGCAATTTGCGTTCCCGATCTAAGTGCAATTTCACTTACATTACCTTTGGAGTTGGGTAATGGTTCAGCTAGGAGTTGGGAAGAATTGGATGGTTGCTACTGACTAAAGTGGGATACAAGTTGACCAAATTGGGTTCCAATGTTCTTGAGCCTTGAACAGGTGAAGGAGGCAAGATATTCCACTATAATTTCCCATGGTTTCTTGGAAGAATAGACTTGTCCCGTATTGGGATTACCTAGATTTTTGTTCTTGGGAAAGCGATTGTATTGGTTTTGGAATTGGGAAGGCTTGCTAGGATAATGGAATCTAGGAGGAGGATTGTTCTTTTGAGGTTGAGGAATAAAAGGATATGGTTGTTGGAAGTTACCAACACCTTGACCATATTGAAACTAGTTTTGGTTTTGAGGAGGGAATTGAGGGGGGTGAGATATGGGATTACCATACCTAAGGCCTTGGTTATAGGAAGAAGAGAAGGGCGCAGAGTGAGGTTGGTTGAAGTTTCTAAAAAACTGACATGATGGTTGAGGGTTGGTGTTCCGCTGAGCATATGCATCATTGAGATCCATTGGTCCAAATGAATCATATTGATCCTCTTGAAGTTATGGACATGTGTCTATTGGATGCGATGAAGAGTTACAGATTCCACAGTTTGTTATCGGTCTAGGAAATATTTATTGTGAAGAAGATGAGGTTGGGGATTTGGTTTCCACAGCTAGTTGTCTCACAAGACATGTAAGTTCACTCATCCACTCGGTCATCTTGTTTGGCTCGATTGATTGATTATCTTGGGCTTGTTTGAGTTGAGCATGTTCTCGAGTATGGAATTGTTGTGTGTTTTTAGCCATGTTACTTATGAGATCTCTTGCAACTTCGGGATTTTTATCAACAAGAGCACCGCCACTTGCGGCATCAATGAGAGTTCTCTCCATTGACAATAACTCCTCATAGAAGTGTTGAATCAAGAGTTGGTCAGGGATTTGGTGGTGTGGGAAGGTTGCAAAAAGATTTTTGAACCTCTCTCAGTACTCATGGAGTGATTTACTTGGGAACTGACGGATACCACTTATTTCCTTTCGGATAGAAGCAGTACGAGAAGCAAGAAAGAATTTATCTAAGAAAAGTCGCTTCATGTCATTACATGTGGTTATGGAACCAGGAGGGAGGTAGTAAATCCATGACTTGGCAGTGTCATCTAGGGAGAAAGGGAATTCTCAGAGTTTGATTTGTTCCTCAGAAACCCCTTGAGGCTTCATGGTAGAGAACACTACTTGGAACTCTTTAAGGTGGAGATGTGGATCCTCATCGGCTAGCCCGTGGAAATAAGGGAGAAGATGAATCAAAACTGATTTGAGTTCAAAGTCAGCCTCTATGTTTGGATATTGAATACCAAGAGGTTGGTAATTCATATCAGGGGTAGCGAGTTCTTTAAGTGTTTGTTCCCTAGGATTGGCCTTATCTAATTCAATTGGTTGGACATGGACTGATTCTTGAATTATTTGATTATCTCTTATGTTCCTCCTAAGTTGGCGAAGTATTCATTCAATTTCAGGGTCAAATAAATATGAGGGATTATTTGGGAGGCTACGAGGCATTCAGAAAGATTTGGAAGAAATATGAAGACAATTGTTTTGTATTTTTTTGGTTTATGACTTTTATGAGAAGGTGGGTTATTCTTTGTGTTTTTTTTTCAATTTTTTTTTTTCAATTTTTGTTTTTTTTTTTTTTGATTTTTTTTACAATAACCAGAAACTAATGACTACTTAAATCACCATCCCCAGCAATGGCTCCATTTGAAACGTGCGTCCGATTGTCGCCTATCGACCGGTCAAGGTTCCGGTGCTCTGCTAATGTGTATAGTAGCACTCGGGTCAAATCCTCGGCGATGATACTTTGTAATAGTCGTTTGTTTTTAGTTGATTGTATTCTGATTGGGGGGTTTGTTTGAAGATCTTAAATGAAGTTATTAATTATTGTTTTTTTATTTAACAATTTGATTAATATTGGTGTGAGTTCATTTTTTATGGAGTTAATCTTGTGATATCCTGGAGCTTTGCTTTATGTTGCAGTTAATTTAACACCCACTTCGCAAGATAATGTTGATTGGAATTACTAAGTGTTAAGGCTTTAATCCAAGCCTTAACTTAACTTGGGGTTCTAATATCAATCATATCTTGTTGATGGTAGTGTATTTATGGTTCCAATAATCCATGGAAAGAACATGTTAAACAAAACAAGTCATTAATCCATGACATGTTAAGTCCAACATACACAATGTTAAATTAAAGAATATTCATCGAGAAAATACTCTCAATCACTTAACATCCCTAAATTTTGACTCACCCTAATAATATATTTACTCATCCATTTATATTAATATTAATCTATTTTATATATTTATGATGATTAATTAACAAGATAAGAAAAATAAAGGGTTAAGAAAAGAGTGGTATGTTGAACACACACACACGAACAATGATGAGAATTAAAAAACGGACTTTCGATTGAATGAGGAAGAAAAAGAAGGGAAGGTGATTAAACTATATTTAAAATATTTTAAGAACATTAATATTAATCTACAGAAGTTGGATGAGAATAAGAGATATTGAAGAAGAAACTTTCATTAAAACGGAATTACAAAACACAAACTTACAAGACTACAAATGAAGAACAACACAAAATTGAAAGGAAACAAAGAGAGGAGGAAGGGTATCTCAAATGAAAACTTGAGTATGGAAGGTCCTCCAAAGACTTTTTGAAGTATTTTTTCGTTCCAATTTATTCTCATCTCTTCTGAAATTCCAACCCCTTTGAAGGAGATGAGGGGGATCCATTTATAGCCCAAAGAAGTGGACTGTTTGCATTCCCAATCTGTCCCTCCAATTGGATTGACGATTTGGAAATCCAGACAGCCGAATGGTGAAATTTCTACTTATTAAAAGTTGTAGATAATAATTTTGGACAACCACTCTAAATATTTTGAGTCTTTTGGACCTATTTATCCAAAGTTATGTCCGGTTGATTAAACAATTTTAATCAATCCAACCTTTTTGAAGTCCAAAATGTGAAAGGGTTTTTGAATAGGAAGATGACTTCAAAGCCAAATGATTTCTTCAAAAAAGTCGTCCACATATATCTCCTCTTTCAAACTTCAAAATCTAAGATCTATTTGATGTTTATATCATGAGATATGGAATGAATAGTGTCCATATTGTAATTCTCGTCCAGAATGGTGGGATGGACTTCAAGGCATTAGTTGGGCCCCTTGTTCTTGTAGTTTGACCTTAAAATTTTTATCCATGATTTCTTTGGATAATATAGAAGATATGGTGGAGTTTAATAAAATTTTGGATCTAGGATTTAGACCAATAACTCAATCATCATTGATGGTCCAGTTTCATAACAAATTCTTTGGGTCTTCTTGTGTTGACCATATGAGCCTTCAAATGGAAGACTTGTCCCATGATCCCTTCTAATGAAATGTTGGATATTTAATTTTTAATCCTAAAAAATAAAAAACCACATAATTTGAATCATTATGGGGAGAGTTATAAATAAAATAGTAAACTGACTCGATTGGACTCCTTCTAAAAATGCTCAAAAATTATACTTAGTATTAAAACATTAATATTTCACACAAATTATGCACATTTCATATAAAATCAGTAAAGGGGGTATATAATAAGTCATTAAAATATTAATAACATCATGTTATAAAGGGTAAGTGTAGGGGAGTTGATGAAACACATTTTTATTGAATATTTTATTGATATTAAGTGAAATAATTTCCCCATATTATGTTAAATATGCTCATTTATGGAATATTTTGGAATGGATCATTCATTTTAAAATTTGATGAAAATTCCAGTTTTGAACCTTTAAAGTGTACTGTAGTATTTTGGCCATAAATTTTTTTATTTCAATTATATTAACTTAAATTTTCATAACATAATTCTTCAATAAATGGTATAAAAATTTAATTCATTCCATCTGAGATAGATCTTATATTTTATTAAAGTAAATAGTATATGAAGTAAAATATGGATCGAACTCATCAAAATGGACACCACTTCGCCATTTGGGTCATATATTCTTCATATAGGATTGGATTGGTAAAAAATGTGTAAAGTATATAGATGATCCAATTATAAAAAATAATCCTTCCATAAGGATAGATAATTCATGCATTTAGTTGGTCAATAAGTCGGTTCGAGTTGGATTAAAATATTTGGACGAATTTATCATTCACACTTGTATTGTCTTGGAACCCTAGCCATCCTTTTACTCTATAAAGATTTGTTTTACCCATTTATAGGGGTTTGGTTATGCATTAGAGGACTGGGATAAAAGTATAATTGGTGTATTTACATTTTTATACACCATTTTATGAGGTAATCTCTCAAGCTAGTATCTCTTCTAAAATGTCCCTCGTTTCCTCTTCTTTGTTGTAGCATTGTTGTTCTTGAAATAAATTCTCACATTCTCTTCTATTTATCCTCTTTTAATTCTCACATTATTCGATTATTTGTTTTGAATCAATGAGATACTAAATTTCACTTAATATTATCTATTAATTTAGTTTTAAACTTAAGATAAAGCAATCAAGAAATTGAACAATTCACACAAAGTACACGGAGTCGAGTAATTTGAAAATTGTGAGAGTGCTATCTTAATTAGTAAAAAAACATTTTGGGATCAATTTTTTGGGTACAAATATAATCCCTAAACTCAATTCATCCTCACTTATAATATTAATATGATCCTTAATTTACCACTGGCTATAACTAGCCTTGGAATAACAATCAAAGTATGTTGTTACGATTTCATGTTCCAAAGAAAGTCTAGGGTTTAATTCATTTCATATATGTGGTTGAGGTAAATTATCATTGGGTTTGGGGGTTAAAAAGTTATAGAATTATAATTAAGTGTAATTTAATTTAAAATATAACGGTTAATTAGTTTGTAAATAGGTATAGTTAGATAGATCAATACTTCTAAGATATTTTTGAAAAAAAACATATTATTGTTGTATTGTATTAATCAAATTTCAAAAAAAATACAATCTTCTTCCAACATAATTTTTTTTCTTCTTTTATAAACAGAACCCCCCCCCCCCCCCCCAATTTTTATTAGTAAGTTTTTTTCAAAATACTATTAATATGTTGTTTTAAGTACTAACTCCTTAGATAATGAACTTGGTCAGCCACTCTATTTCACCTAAGTGCTAAAAAATTACACATCATTTGAGAGATCCCATGATAGAACCTTTCAAGTTGTAGGTGCACTCATTGTAAACTCAAATATACCAAGTACATTTTTTGATTTTGGTTATACTTATTCCATTATTTCATTCAAGTTTTCAAAGAAAATAAAATTGAACCCAAATTTTCTATAAGGAGATTTATCATTTATAAGTCCTATGGTTTCCATTAAATAAACAAAGGTATATAGAGATCCCTTTATTAACATTACTGAGTGAAACCTTATTAAAAACCTGGTGGTCATTCCAATGGTTAAATTTTAAAAAATACTAGGGATGGATTAGTTCTCAAAGTATAATTCATAGATTAACTATAGAATAAAGTAAATTTAAGTTGTCTTAAAGGTAAAACATGAAATTATTTTCAAAGGATAGATATTCAAGCATGAGTTTTACCAAGAACCACCTTCTATAAATTTTTTTATGGGAATGATTGGTGACGAATGGTAAAAAAATGAAAGTGAAAATAAAATAAATGTACCCATTTTCTAGAATAAATTTATGTGCGTACTAAATTATTATTTGCAAATCCCCTATAAAAATAGGTATAATTATTGATAGAACTTATACTTGGATCCAAACCAATATCAAAAACTACATATAGAATGGAATCTATGGAGTTAGAATAATTTAATAAACAACTAAAATATCTTTTTTATAAAGGTTTTATTCATCTAAGTGTGTATACTTGGGGATTAAATGTTTTATTTGTAAATAATAAGGATAGATCAATACTTCTATGCAATGATTACGTAGAACTTAATGGGATCACAATGATGAAAATTGACATTTTTCAAGGATTGAAGATTTATTTCACCATATTTGTGGGGATAAATTCTTCTGTAATATTAAACTATGATCTAGGTATCATCAGTTGAATGTAAAGAATGAGTATATCCTAAAGAATGCTTTTTGAATAATATATAGACATTATGATGCTCGTGGGGTATGAGTGAGTTGTTTAAAGGAGGTGGCATCCTGACCCTAAGGTTCTGGGTTCGAGTCCTCACAAGGAAACGCATAATATATGCTAACGAACCTCTCGTGGGCCCCTCTACCCCATTGGGAACTTGCCTAATCCCAAGGGTTGGCCACTTTAGGCCTTGCTGGGGATGTACGATGCGTAGGGGGGGAGGCCACCCCAATACCTCATTACCCAATAACACGTTTGGTGGTAACTTACAAGATTGAGGTGAATGGATGGATTCTCTCTCAAGAGGAGAGCTTCTCTATCTATCAATTTGAGGTGATTTTTATGGAAATTGCTTCTATGAAGATCTTAAATAGGATGATGTGGTGGGGAAAAATGATCTATTTTCCCTTTTCTAACCGAGCAGGAGAATAGATTTTCTGAATAATGTTTCTGAGATTAGGGAATGTAACGTGTTGGTTTGTGCCCCGAATTGGGGTGATGAACTTTATCGTCCAGTGATGGCTTTTGTGTGTAAGCCCAGTAGGTTCTTGGAATTTCCTCAGTTGCGTGCATTATTGAAATGCATCCAGCAACCTCGGGGCAGCGCGGGTCGACCGAATGTGTACCAGTGACGATAAGTTTTGAGTGAGACGATGTGTTGTTTGGATTTGGTATATGGTGGTTCTATGCTCAACTAGAAGTGATAACCGGTTATCCTATCCTAGAGGATGTTGGAGATATATGGGGCTGTTGGGGCATGAATGTTCGGGGATCCCGGCAACTGCTCTTCATCTCCACATATGATGGTGGAAGGATGGTTCGCTATGTTAGGGCTACGGATCTGTGGAATAGGGCGATGTCGCGGGTGATTGACCATCTCTTTCGAATGGAACAGTTCTCAGATGCGGCGGGGGCCGTTTTGGCCGGCAGGTGCTACCGACACGATTTTTCGGCAACAGCATGGTCTAGTCCGAGGAGACCTCGGGAGATGAACCTGGACCTCAGGTTGTGGGTAATGGTAATATTTGCACGATATGACTTTGAGTGGAGTGTTCTCTTCAGTCGGCGTGACTATTTGGATGCAGTGGGTGTGCATTGCGCTGGTGTCGGAACTATTCCGGCCCGACGGTGATGGCGGTGAAAGCCTTCTGCGAGCATGGTAGTGACAGGTTATCGATGATGTGTATGTCTCTATTTACCACCTCGGGATGGGGGTGGTGACTTTGGGACGCGTTTTTAGTGACCTCGGTATAGGGGTGATCCCTATCGGGTTAGAGGATCCTTATATAACGATGTCAGGGGATGAATTTATGTCAAGATCTTTCCGGGAGGGAGACCAGCTAGCTTTAAAGCAAAGTTTTATTATACGGGCGATAGGCTGGTGTTCTCATCAGCGCATGGACCTTAGAGTAGGATGAAAAATCTTTTATAATTTAGGAAATTGACGTGATATTGGACACAGTATGGACTTCTCATCCTGGGTTTTTATAGGATGGCACTCGGTGGTGTCTTTATTGATAATGGGATATTAGGTTTTTATTTTTGTGACCACTTTTTTAATTTTGGGTCGTGTGACCTCTTTATTTCTGGATGGGATTCAGTGTTTTATGTGGTATTGGCTTTACCACTTCATGTTTTGGTGGCGTTGTGTGCCACATGTTTTTCTGGTTATGGGTCTATAGACTATGATGTGTGTGTATGTGCCTTTTCTTTTTTAATAAATTTTGTTGGGTCATGGATTTGGGTTACCAAATCCATGATTAGATCTTCCTTGGTATAGACATTATGATTTTGTTGTTATACCCTTTTTCTTAACTAATGATCCTGCTATATTCATGGATTTGATTAATAGAATATTTATGGACCGCCATGATAAATTTATAGTGGTATTAATTGATCATATTCTGATATATTCTAAAATTCATGATAATTATGATAATTATCTAAGGAACATATTAAACACTCTAAATAAAGTGATTATTTTTTCTAAATTCAATAAATGTGAGTTCTAGATATGAAAAGTTTCATTCTGGAGACTCATTGTAGCCACTGAAGGAATATCATTTGATCTTGTTAATACAATGGTCAAAAAGGATTTGCCTCATTATACAATAATGAATGAGATTCATAGTTTCCTTTGTCTAGTAGGATATTGTATAAGTTTTTTGAAAAAAAAAAATCATGGATTTCTAATACACTAAAAAAATTGACTCAAAAGGGAGTTAAGTTCATCTAGATAAAATAATGTGATGAAAGTTTCCAATAACTAAATAAGAGGTTGGTTAGTTCAACTATTCTAATATTACCCTCTAATAGAGAAGGATTTATCTTCTATAGTGATGCATCGTAGAAAGGAATTGGATGTGTACTCATGAAAGATGAAAAGACAATTGCTTATGAATCTCAAAAGTTGAATCCTTGTGAGTAGAATTATCTTACCCATGATTTGGATTTAGGTATATTTATTTGTTCATCAATGATATATAGAAATTATCTTTATGGGTAGAAGTGATATATATATACAAACTTCCAAATTATAAAGTACATATTTTCAAAAAAGGAACTAAACACGAGAAAAAGGAGATGGTTGGATCTTCTTAAGGACTACAATTGTTGTGTTCATTTTCATCCTGGAAAAGTAAAAAAATCATTGATTCATTAAGTAGGAAAGATGTTGGTTCTCTTATAAGGATGGGTATTGAAGGAGATAAATTCATCAAGGTATTGGTAAATATGGACATGGAATTTATAAGGGAAGGTACATCATCAATCCTATCCCAAATGATTTCTCATCCATCGATACTAGATAAAATCAACAAGCATAAAGAGATGAAACTATGTTACAAAATAATATAGAGGATATAAAAAATAGGAATATTACTAAGTTTTATATTGATCAAAAGGGAGTATTGAGGTTCAGTAGAATTTTATATATCCCATCTATTCTATAGTTAAAGAAAGAGCTTATGGTAGAATCTCACAGCTTTGTATTCTCTATATATACCGAAATCACCAAAATATATAGTGATATGTACAATAATTATTAGTGGATAACATGAAGAGGGAAAAATTATTATAATATAAGAATTTCGGTATGTTGAAAAGTGAAGGTTGAGTAATAACTTTTCAAAAGAGCACTGCAATCACTGCCCATACCTATATGGAAGTGGAAAAATATCAGTATGTTCTTTTTTTGGCCATCATAAGACATCCAAGAGAAATAATTCCATATGGGTAATCACTGATAGATTAAAAATTCATCCCATTTTACCATTATACGATATGATTTACCCATTGAGTTCCTTTCTCTTCTATATATTAAATAAGTGGTGAGACTTTATGGAGCACCATTATAAATTGTTTCTGACTATGATTACAGAATTACTTCTATGTTATGAAGGATACTTTAAAATGATATGAATACATAGGTAACCCTAAATACAACATATCATCATTAAACTAATGGGTCAACTAAGAGGACTATTCAAACATTGGAAGACATGTTAAGGTCAAGCTCACTAGATTTTCAAGGGATTTGGGACCAATATCTTCCACTTATTGAATTCTTTTATAAAAATAGTTTCCACTTAAGTATTCAAATGAATATTTATAAATCACTCTATAGAAAATTTTATAGAAATAAAACATGTTTGGATGAAGTCAGAGAAGTAAAAATATTGGGAATAGACATTCTGAAAGGAACTATGAAGAAGATACAAGTGATTTAGAAACATATCAAGGCTGCTTAGAGTTGAAAACAATTACACTACCAATCAAAGTAAGGGCCTATAATTCCAAGTTAGGGATCATGTATTCTTAAAAATGTCACCATGGAAAGGATACATTAGATTTAGAAAGATGAGGAAACTGATTCCAAGTTATATTAGAATATTTGAGATTCTAGATCATGTTAGAGAAGTTTTCTATCAGTTAACACTACCTCCAAATATTTCTAATTTCTATGACATCTTCCACATGTCCATATTAAGAAATAATATGTTAAACCCAACACATATACTCGATATAAATGGTGTGGAATTGGAACCTGTCCCATCATATGAATAAAAATTGATCCATATTCTAGATGAATGGGAATAAGTTTTTAGGAACAAGACAACAGGTCTCGTAAAATTCTTATGGATAAATTATAAGTTTGAAGAAGTGACCTAGGAGACTAAAGAAGGGATGAAGGAAACATATCCCCATTTATTTTGTGATAAGACACAAATTTCAAGAGTGAAATTTTTTAAGGTGGGAAGAATGTAATGACTCAAAATTTATTTCTATTATTAGTAAAAGAAATCATTTTTCTTAATAAATTTTTTATTATTATTTATAATAGAAGCACATATAATGACTATTTAATTTCATAGGAACATTACATATCATAAAATAGTATTGACCATAACAGATAAGAATAGTGAAAGGAGATAAAAACCAAATATTAATGAAAACATAAAGGTAAATTCCATAGGATTTAATTATCCCAAAAAGATCACTCCGACCATAAAGACTGTCAAAAGAAAGAGAGGTGTTGGGAATATGACAAACATTATCAAGGGAAGTGTAGAACCTTTGTAAGTGAAGTAGTGAATGAGTATGTATGAGAATGGTAGAGTATATATTGGTTGTAAAAAGAAATGTGATCATTGTAACTAATCATTATAAGACCATTACCTAATTATTTCAATGTGATCATGATATGAGGGTTGGAATAGTAAAAATACCCCATAGAATTGTAAAATACCAATTTAAATGGAAATTAAAAAGGATTACATTTAATAATTATGTTTTAAACATTGTATTATATGTCCATATACTCTTTAATAATCAATATGTATTATATTATAAAATTTTGAATTCTTTAAAATAAATGAATAAATGGGTTTCCCTTTAAAAATAGTATTTTATTGAAAATATAAAATTTTTATATAAAATAATTATTTCTCATACTTAATAATTTATTTTCAAAAAATGAAAATTATATTTTAAATTATAAATTGAAAATTATGTTAGGGTTTATTATTGATAATTTTATAAACAACATTAATTTTTAGTAAATAGAAAAAAATATAGTTTTGTTTTTGTGGTATGTTTTATGACTTCATAAATATGTAATAATGATGTGATAATATTTTTTATGTTTTAAATAACCTTAAGTATTTTTAACTAATTATTTTATTGTTTTACACTTATTTAAATCATTTTATAATATCTATAAAGAAAATCCAAAGTCTAAAAAGAATTTTTTGACTTTTAAAAAATAATTTTTACAAAATAAAGGATCCTTTTATTGTAAAATTAATATACAGAATATGAATTCAGTTTTGAAATTGTAATATTTCAAAAAAAAATGTCATAATCCATGAACCAAAACCACAGGTGGCCCATGGAAAATCTATTTCAAAAAACCTATAATTACAAATGATATATTTGAATAAATAATAAATAAATCTACTTATTTTTATATAAATACTCACTGATACATCCCCTTTCATTCCCTCCCAATAAAATTATAAAAATACTCCCTCTATTATTCTCTCATTAATTCATTTGTAGAATCCCACAAGCTCTCGAGGGATATCCCATATCCAAATTCATTTTTCTGTATTTTATAATAAAACCACTTTGAGGTAGAGTGGGAACCACTTAAAAATAAAAAAAAATGAAACAAATCACTAACCCACTATTACAGCTCAAACCATCTAGCTAGAGTTCAAAAACTACCCGCAATCACCATTAAAAATTCACAATTAAAAATCACCTTTGGAAAGTCACCACAATCCACATTTTCAAATTCACAATTCAAAATCAAATGAAATAACAAAATGACCGTGTCACACCTTGAGCTAAGCATCCTGACACTCCAACACTTCCATCATCACCACAAATAAAATAGGACACATTTTTCACCTGAACTAGAACCATGATCAGTCTCATGAAGTCATTAAACTATAGAAGACACCATGCATTGGAAGCACCGTAACCAAAATCCATAGTAAGGAGAGAATCTACCCCCGGTTTCACCTCATGTTCCATGGTTGAGAGCACAAACTGCACATCCCAGAGCCCCCAAAGATCCACCACACGAGACCGAACTGGGGAAGAGCATTGGAATGGGAAACTAAAGAAGAGTTCGAAGGAAGCCTACTATGGCCTGAAGTCCAAATCCGGCAAAGTCCACATTAAAGACCCCCACCTCCAGCCAAAATAAAAGTTATAAACATCCACAAAAGTTACTAGATTATCTCATTGGACTATTGCTGCTGGAACTAATTCATCACGCCCAAGAACCTCAAACTAAAAACTGAAATAGAATTATTTCTATATAAAATAAAAAAAATTACACCATGTCCTCCATAGAGGAGCTAAAAAGAATATCATTAGATATCACCATCACCTTGACCACAAATAAACAACCATTATTAAGGAAAATAGAAATATCCAATCTAAGAAGAAGAAGATCTGACGATGCAGTGACCCCCAACCATTGAACCTTTCTGAAAAAACATCATCGTTGATAAGGATGAAAGACCATAAACCTCCTAAAACCATATTTAAGAAAATAGAAAATTCAAAAAAAACCATAGAAATTGAAGGTGAGAGGAAAACCAGAAACAAATGCATCCAACAACATAATTCCAAAATTCCATGTTAACCAACACGCTGACCAAGATTGGGGTCCGGTGTGGTGGGACTAATAGAAAGAGTAGTGGTTGATGGAAAATAGTGAGAATATAACAAGATAGATGAGGAAAGAGATAGATTCCAAGTGATATGAATGGGAACCATTGTTTCAAGAGAAGAAAATCCTTGGAGATGGAAATACGAGAGATTCGGAGGCCACAAGAAGAAGTAATGAGCTTCAAATTCACTGAATATTGTAATGGAGGAGGGAATTGTAGGGGTGAAACCCTATCACCAATGGGAAAGAGTAATCCTTGAAGAGAAATTATCCATCTATGATGAAAATACCCATTTGGTATCTCCCCTCTAAGATTAGGAAGTGGTACATAAAGTAAGAGGTGTTCTTCTTCTATCCATCTTTTCATTCAAGTAATCCATTTATATTAAGTCTTTTAATATTCAACTTATTATAATTTGATGTATTTATAATCATCTCATTACTATCTGAATGATGTTATATTAATGAGATACTATCATTCTCTCCCAATAATACCATTCTATAATCCATTTTGTATACATGTTACGCTTCCAAAATCATTCTTTGATTTTATATGCCATGCTTTTTTTGAATACACAAACCTATTTTCATTCAAGGGTATTCATATAGAAATAATTAATCTTCATTGATTGGGGTTTTCTTTATATGATACCCGACCATCCGGTGTAGTGTCATTGATTCCACATGGGTGTGATCATATTATAAATTTATATTAAACTAAACTAGCACTACTACATAGGTATGTAGAACAAGAGAAGACTAGGTTCAAACCCACAGGAAGAGTTGTAAAAGGCTGGTGACCTGGTAACCTGAACCTAAGGTGGATTCATTACACAATTATTTAATGTTTGGGTTAAAACTAAATAGATTGAATTTAATTTTCTTGATAAATAAGAGATCGGGATTAATTTCAATAGGCATATGAAAATGGTATTCCTAAATATAGCTTGGAATGGTCATATGGATTAGGATATGAGGCATTTCATAATTCACCAATTAGTTTTGGTCAAACCAATCGGATCTACCTAGATTGAAAACCACTCTTTATTATAAAGGTGGTTACTAGCCTAGGAACATAAAGCATGACTTAAAATATATAAAGTATCACAGGATATTGGTCCAAGTATTCTTAACTTTTATTAGGTTAGGGTCCTTATATTTTAATTCTACGAATCAGGGTTGTGAAAAAAATATGATATACATGAATTCATAACCTAACTAGCCAAAGGGTTTCCCAATTTTTTATTTAATAATTCATTATGTTTATACTACCCCTACTCTCAACCCCTAACCCTAAGCAGGTTATTCGCTCATGGTAATGATGATATTAAAAAAATGTGAAAATATTAGCATGATTGACATGTTCATAAAGAAATTAATGATTGAAGAAAATAAAATCCACCAATTCACTTAGTTGTAATGGACAAGAAGAAAAGAATTCATCAATTGAAATTGAAATAAGTAATTATAATTGAAACCAATAAGGTTACAAATAAGGAATGATCAATCCACAACTCCTTTGGGTGAAGTACAATAACAATGGCTGAACAAAAACCAAAGATAAAATGATAGAAACTAGTTTTATAAAATTATGGAAAAATAAATATAAAAAAGGATATTCTGGGGAATCTATTTGAAATGTCAAAGGAGATCAAATATAAATAGGTCAATCAACTCATGAAGTGTAAATATTTCATGTCATTATTTGGATTTAATTACTTCCTCTCAAAACATTCACATCATGTATCATAATTTCACATCCTGTAATGGGATCTTAAAATCATTGATTATTCTTTATCTTTTGATATTAACATTTGGTATTTTATTCATTTGGCATCGATATTAAGTATTTCACTTCATGTAAATGATTCACATCAAAAACATTCTTTGGAATAATGAACTCTAATTTCCTACAAAACAATCCAAAATCCAAGGCATTATATTATAAAACATGAAAATATTCCAAATAAATGATTCCAATATATATATATATATAAATTAATCTTATTAAATTATCCCACAATTGAACAATTGCTTATCATCGTGCCAAAAGCATCACAATCAAGATTCCAAATGAAATAATTATTAATTGGAAATGTGAATTAAGCTAATAAAATAAAAAAACGTTATTTGTGGAAAAAAACTAGAACTTTAAAATCACTCCAATGGAGAAAATCAGTCATGGCTCATAATCAAGTTCTTTATTCAAATCTCTTTTCCTTTAATTTCAATTTTTTAACTGTTTATTAGAAGCTATACCCATGTTTCAATTTACCTCACCATGAAGTTTCTCTCATAACTCAAGATAAAATGATATTGGAGTTATAATCATACCATTTATACATTTTCCTAACCATAGGATTGAATTACTTATAACATATTTAATCCACAAATACAGATACACAATTAATCATGAGGGCTTCTATAATGAAATTCTAATGAATCTGAGGTTGAGGGTTGGTGGATAAATTATAAAAATAAATCTAAAAATGAGTGTAAACTCTCAAGTAAAATACATGATAATTAGGAATAGTGAAATTAAAAACCTTATCCATAATGTAGCATCACTACACTCCCAAAATCTCAGGACAGGTCCATGGACGTGCTATAAAAGTGTAATGAATGTATCTTGTTTCTTCTTCTCTTTATTTAAAAATCCATGGTTTGGACCAATCTTTCATCCACCACCTAACCACATATAATCTACCTTGAGATTCATTAGTCAGGTAATGTTGATTTTTAGTCTTCCTAATACACAACCCATTTTTTAGAGACAGGATAATAATGAATGGTATATCATCAAAACCATGGACTATATCTCAAGGATCATGTGAAAAAGTCACCATAAATATTCTCAGTAGAAAACATCCCATGTTCATTAGTCATGAACATCCCCCCCCCCCCCACAAACACACACACTTTTTCAAGATAAAATCATGTTATCATACCAAGAGCAGGGTAGAAAGGGATAAAATGGGCTTGTAACTCAACTCAATCCTAACAATGTAATCCATGGATTCTACAAGATTAATAAGGAATAATATATAGGCGGGTCCCGGGAAATATTTCTAAACCAAAATGTGTCAACCATTTTAATTTTTTATTTTTTCAACCATATATTTGATAATATTTCAATTCAAGCCCCTGTAGGTTTACCTTCCCCGAGCATCTCTCAATAAATATACTCAGAGAATAGTGGGAAAAAGTACTTCAATCACTCAAGACATATTAACTTGTACTAAATCAATATAAATAAATTTAAATAATCTATAATCATAAGTAAAATTCTCAACTTATCAATCACACTAAAATTATAATCAAGAATAAATAATAGATTTTATCATTTTCCATCCAAACTATTTATTTTATTTACATGGGTGAAATAATATTTCAAGTTAAATCATGTTTTAAATAAGAAAAATTTACTATAACAATGATAATAAGAAAAAATCTTGGTGTAAATGAAATGAATCTCAAAAATATACCCCCACCCACACACACATAAAATGAAACAATGTACACACTATTTTGGGAAGTGAAATGGGATACATATCAATGTCGGTTAAAATAAATTTGAAATGGAAAGTGTGAAAGTAATATAGAGAATCTTGATCTACCTACAACAAAATTCATTCCCTGGGGGGAAATAATGGAAGTTTTTGTGATATTGGGATACCTATACTAATGTTTGAAACAAAATATACCTTTACTAGAGAAATAATCAATTCATAGGATATAGTCAATACTTAAGTAGAAAAGTGGGTAGGTTCACACGGTAGAAAAAAATGGATATCAACTAAGTTATATATGAAAAAATAAAAATAAAAACTGAGTACCTGGGAAAATAACTAAAATTAAAACCTATAAAAAAAATACCTAATAGACTCAATAAAAACTCAAAAGATCAAAAATATGGGTTTCCTCTCATAATGCATTAACAATGGAGTTGTTATCAAACGAATAGAAAAATATCAATTGGTGTATTCCATTAGCTAAAATTCCATATAACTCTTGTAGGCACTGGAAGTAGTGTCCTCAATATATAATGGTTTCTTGGTGGGGTTCACCACCTTAGAAATGGGCTGACTAAACATCTCATGTGATAGATAGAGCATCCATGTATGTCATAGATGGTTCTCCTGGGGCGGTCCATGTATCATACTAGCATGAAGAAATTACTCAAGTGGAAGGCCATGTGGTATCCTATCAGGTCCGTTATAGGTGAAAACTAAAGGTGAAAATATTAAGCATAAAGTGATAAAATCATTTTTAATAAAAAAAATGAATCCCATATATTAGATAATATGAATAATAAAAACCGGGGGATGGAATATAGTGAGTACATAAAAACACCCAAAAGGATACAATAATGTAGGGGTGCAATATGTAACTACTAAAAAAGAAAGATAATAATATCCATGATAATCAATATTCATCCACTCCCTACAAGCAGGTGGCTGGATCTAGCCCTCCATATCAATGGATACTACAGAGGTGGAGGTATGTGATGTCATGCTGGTAGCAAGGTCAGTTAAAATAGGAGCTGGTGAGGTACCGATACATACAGTGTATGGATGTATGGTATCAGGAACGATAAAAGTCACCTCAAATGTAGGAGTAAGATAAAGTACATCTCTCTGTTAATCATGCTCCAACAAACATTCTTACTGGGTAGCAGGGTCAGTAATCTCTGGGGGAAGGTCGAATGGGTGGTTTATGGTTCTTGGTGGTAGGGTGGGTATGAATATAAAATCTATTATATTGTTAGTAGAATGTTGGTGAGTGTAATTTTTATTAAATGGATGATATGGGGTAGTTTTAGGTAATTAGGTTGGCTTAGTGAAAGGAATGATGAAATGAAGGAAGGTCCACCTCTGGTTCTCCATAATACAGTGGATAACATTTCCATGTTTGTGGACCACCTCCAAAATATCTACTAGAATCATTAGGGTAGGATTATAATGAACAAGGATGGTACCTTGGAGGAAAGTGTGGTCGTGGAGGAGGATGTGGCGGTCCTGGCAGCAGCAGATGGGGGTTGGTGGCAGGGCCTATCATTGGGGTAACAGGACCGAGCACCTTATGTGTTGGAGAATGAGTATTTGGATCCTCATAAATTCCCTTAGCATACTTATGAGTCCACACATAACTTCTCCCTCTCCTTCAAATAATCCCCATCTTGTAAAGAATTAGAACATCATCTGAACACATCACAATTAATGATAAAAGTGGATGAGATGAGTCTAAGACTCTAAAATGTTGAGCCAGATGTGTAACAAAGTTTCCACCCATCAAAGTGTCATGGTACCTCCATGAATGTGCCTCTTAAGAGATGTATAACTGTAATTACATATTCATGGAGGTTCCTCTCTTGGTATAAGATAAAACAAGTACCTCAATGTGGCTAGCGTCCCCATGAGAGTAATTGTGGGCCAACTGTACATAGGCCAAATCCCGATGAAAAATATACAGGGTGTCACCACTCAGTTGGGTTCTCTTTATAAGGTGTGGTTCACGGAATCTCTTAGAGTTTTGGAATGTCATAGACCATCTCCTAGGAGTGTCTTTCTTGTTTGGTTATATCTGTAAGGCATAATAAATGGGAGAAGCAATAAGGTATGCAGAATAAATGACAAGGCCAACTCTAAACTCACCTATTGTGAGATCCCATGGCTTACCACTCAAACAGAAGGATATGTTCATGATACCAAGCTCAAGAGTTTCCATGAACACAAGAAATATCTCATGGTATGTCTCCTTTTATACCTCAATAATGTTGGACAGATGCTTGTGGTTGATGATCTCTATGACTTACTCATCCACAAGGAGATTCTATAGAACATAAAGGTTAAGGGTCTTTTTTTTTTTACCTGGTCTTGGATTTAAAATGGGCCAAGAGGACCAAATTTTGTGTATCATATAACTGGAGGCAAGGATGGATTTTTTACTGCAAGGAAGCATCCTACGACTAGTGGTAGGAAGAGTAGAAATGATTGTAATTTATTGGGGTGGCTGAACCCAATGTGGATGGTCGTGGTGAAGGGTCTGGAGATTAATATAGAGGATCCAGTTCTAGATGCTTGGTTATGGGAAGATCATCACAATGGACCATGATTTCTAAATATGGAAAGATGACTTCATTCACATGGGCCATCGTGGTGAAGAAAAATAGAGATAGTGTAGAATATAAGGGAGTGCAGTTGAGGTTTCTTTTCATGGAAAAAGGAGTAAGGGAAGGTGGAAGGAGGAGGCATGGCCGGTGTGAAAGGGGGAAGAGGGATCTTGAGTAGCATGGGTGAATTTTAGGAATCTTCTATGAACCATAGGTTCACAGGTAATGGATACATCCTAAAAGATTCATTTCATGAATCTAATTCATGATGTGAATTATGCATAAAAATAAATTTTGAAACCCTTTAAAACTCACAACGTGAAAGAAATTCACATAATTAATTATTACTCTTTAAAAACTTCTTTTGGTCATGATTTTCTATCCTATATCCAGTGTCACTGATCCATCCTAATCTCATTAAAACATACACTAACCTATGGGTCCTAACTTGGGTTTCCTCCCATTTAGTTCTTTATTTAACTTCGATAGTGATACAAAACTCAAATTAATGAAATTTTAATGAAATAACACACCCTTCTTGAAATGGTTCTTGGTATATTTTCTATAGCTGACCATTAACCTTAAAGGGTGGTCTATCACCTTTTTGAATTTTTATCATTCCATAAGGGAAAAACATTATCAAATTTGAAGGTTCATGACCATTGAGATTTAAATTTTCCAAGGAATAATATCATAAAGTAATTGAACAAAAGAAATTTTTCTTATGGTATAAGTTTACTTTTCATAATATATTGTTCATTCCATTTCCTGGATTTATCTTTATAAATTTTTCTTTTTATAAGAATTCCTTCTGATCTTTTCTAACTCATTAATTTGTATCATTATCTGTTGTCCAGATTTTTGAGCATCGAAGTTTAGCTTTTTGATTTCCTAGTACAATTGGTGATAAATTTACACTGGAAATGATATGTTTTTCCATAAAAAAGTTGGAAAAAAGTAATATTTATGGGTGTTTTATTATCCGTTTAGTATTCCCAAAGTAACTCTTCAAGTATGCCTCTCCAATATTTTCTACTAATGTTAAATATATTTTCTAAAATCTTCTTGATATCTTAATTATATAATTCAACATTCCCACTAGTTTTTGGGTATTAGGGGGTTAAATTGTTGTATTTAATCTTATATTTTTCAAGAAAACATTGGATAGGTATATTATTTAACTGTGTTCCCCGATCACTAATGAGTAATCAGAGAAATCCCAATTGAGAAAAGATGTTTTCTTTAAAAATTGCATGAATACTTTTTTTGTGTCATGGTTGGTGGATTCTTCTTTGACCCATTTTGAAATGTATTATATGTCGAAAAAGATATAAAACTTTCCATGTGAATTTGGAAATGGGCCCATAAAATCAGTACCCAAAATTTTAAAGATTTATACTTCTAGGATAGGATTATGGGGAGTCTCATTACATTTATTAATAGTTCATGTCCACTTTAACTAGTCACGACTTCATAAAAACTCCTTACATCCCAAAAGATTATAGTCCAAAATATTCCACTTTTCAATATTTTATCCATGGTGCATTCATACCATGATGTCTGCCAATCGGCGATGTTGGGAAGAGCTCCATCACACTTCGAATTTCATCTCTGAGAATTCGGGGTGTCATTAAACCATCAATCCAATGATTAAATAAAAGTATATCATCATAGTAATAGTTTGAATCATAAAATAAAAAAATATTTATTAAAAAGAGAAATATGGATAGAGTACCCCCGTGGATAAATAGTTTTCAATATTAGAAAACCATGGTCATGCTTGTATATCTATATTGAATAGTGTCTCATCGGAGAAATCATCTTCAATATCCAACACATAATCATCCTTAAAATTGATAATGTTAACTCTTAAATGATGGTCAGCAATGAAATTTTTAGTTCCTTTTGTTTCTTTGATGACAATATCAAACTCTTGTAGTAGTAGGATCCATTGTATTAGCTATGGTTTGGCATCCTTTTTATTCATAAGGTATTTCAGTGTTGTGTGATCAGTGTAAAATATGACTCTAGAGAGCAAGATATATGACCTAAATTTTTCAAATGTGAATACTATATCCATAAAATCCCTCTCTGTGGTTTTATAATTGATCTTGACTTTATTTATAGTATTCCTGGCATAATGAATAGGCTGGAAATTATGTCCAACTTATAGTCCTAAAATAGAACCCACACCAAAGTCACTAGCATCGCATATCATTTCAAAGTCTGTATCCCCATCAGGTGAAATAATGAAAGTAGTAGAAAAAATGATATTTTTCAAATTATTAAATTCCCAATAACATTCTTAACAGAAATCAAATAGAACGTCCTTAGATAGTAGTTTTGTTAGTGTTCATGATATTTGTGTAAACTATTTAATAAAGCAGTAATAGAATCTCATGTGGCCTAGAAAAATCCTCATTACTCTCACTTTTGTGGGTTCAATAAAGTCTTTTATTACATTAATTTTCACTAGTTTTACTTCCATTCCATTCTTTGAAATTTTATAACCAAGGATGATGCCTCCTTGGAACATGATTCCCTCAGTTCATCAATAGGAATTTCTCTTCACATAGTTGAATAACCAATTAAAAATTAAAAAGGCAAACTTCAAAAGATTTTTCATACACAAATAATTCATCCATGAATTTTTCTATATATTCCTTCACCATATCATAAAAGGTATGTTTCATACACCATTGGAAATTTTTCAATTCAGTACACATCCCAAATGAAATCCTTTGATAAATGATGGTTTTGAATAAATATGTGAACACTATTTTTGTGTAATCAACTGGGTTGATGGTGATTTGATTGTATCCAAAATATACATCCATAACATAATATAATTCATTCCTATATAATATATCAAAGATTTGATCCATGAATGAGAGTGTAAAATGGTCTTTTCGGGTAACTGTATTGAGATTTGTTTTCAACACATACTCTTCATCTAGTAATGGTTTGAGATAGGATTAAATCATATTCATTGTTTTTAATAACATTAAATCCACCTTTATTTGTTATGAACCTCCTTCTTAATTAATTCTTTCATTGTTAATGTGAGTCACCTTTAGGGTTGACATTTTGGATTAGCACCTTCTTTCAGTATAATTTTGTGGGTGCAAATCCTAGGGATGATCACTTTGATATCAAAAACACCTCAGGATATTGAATTTTTATTCCTCTTAAGTATTCTATCATTTTATCTTATTTAACTTGATTCTACTCTGAGTTTATGATAACCTATAGTGCATATTCAGTTTCAAGGAATGAGTACTTCAATGTTCTTGGTAGAGGCTTTAATTCTAAAGTTTATGGCTTAATAACTGAGGATTTGAAATCTAGAAAAGTGTCTCTTATATGAGGTTCAACATAATTTACCTCCTTTTATTCACTAAACTCGTCTTCAATAGGAGAAAAATTCTTGTACTCATCCTCAATATTCATGAAATCAACCTTTTCATTATTCAAAAAATGGCTTGACAATCAAACCAGATGCCACTTTTCTTGGCCGTTTTCACTAAATAAAATACTACTTTTTATTCACTAACTATGAAGATAAGTATTTTTTTCATTAACATAAATACACTCCTTAACATTGGTAATAAATTTTCTCCCTAAAACTATAGGTACATCTTCTTATTCCTCTATATCTAGGATAAGCAAGTCAACAGAGAATATGAACATTCCAACATTGACTAAAACATCCCCAATAAGTCCCTGAGGATACTTGATTGATCAGTATACTAGATGAATTTACACTCATATAGGTTTTATGTATTTGATTCCAAATTTTTTAAAGACATTCATCAACATGATATTTATACTTTCTCTAAGGTCACACAAGGATTTTCTAAAATTTCATGTTCATATGGTGCAGGGAATCGAGAAACTACTGGGGTCACTCATTTTCAGTGGGAACTTCCACTACACAACCATAGATAAGTCTTCATACTATAAAATGACTCCTAATTACTCTATTTCCAATTTTTTTAAGAGTATATCCCTTAATAAGTTTTCATGTGTGCGCATATAGTCAATGGATTCCACAAAAAAGATACTTATATGGATTTGGTTAAACATTTCTATAATTTTTTTATATTGAACCTATATTAAATCTTATCACATTATATATGGGAATGTAATAGGGGTTTTTATGGTGGAAGTTACACATAGATGTCATCTTATATGAGACTCCCTTGTAATGGTGCTTTTTTACTTGGCTCTGCTTCCAGATTCTGTTCTTTACTAGTTTCATTGGTGATCTCATCGATTTCTATACTGATGATTGTTGCATATGATTTGAGTTCTCATATCCACTTTTCCTCTATTTTTTATATCTATTTAAATTTCATCTCTTTTCTACTAGGGATAAAAATAGCCTTAAAATCTTTCTTGGGTGTGTGTTGACATTATCAGGCAGTGTACCTAGTAATCGGACTAATAGGCTCTTAGAGATCTACCCTAATTGGTGCTCGATGTTATGAAGAGTATCCCTTTTATTTTTCATCTCTATTTCTTGAATAGTCATGAATTGATCTACTTTTTGAAGTTAACATAGTAAGAATATTTTCAAGATTTTATTTTTGAGGTATGGCTTGTTGTGGGTACCTCAATGGTTCTTTCTAAAAGTGTTTCCCATAAGGGGGTGGAGAATATTGAGACCTAGGTGGGAATGTTGTTGTAGGAAGGGTTGTTTTTGTTGAGGAGATGGGTTCTGAGGTGGTTACCTAGGTGGTCCTGATTTCATGGTGGAACTTTTCCACTCTCCTATTGGTAATAACCCTGACTTGGTTATAGATGTTGTACTAGTATCTTTGGGTAAAAGGTTATGGAAATGGTTATGGTTGTTGACTATAATTAACAAAATTACAATTTTGGATTTGGGTTTCTTCCATGCCTTCTTGACATTCATGTTATGGGTGTGGGCCTCCACACATTTCATGTTCTTTAATCTATATAACATGAGCTGGTGGTGGTGGCAGTGGAGAATGTAACTAAATATTTTCTAACTTTTTTGTAAGAGGTTCAACCTAAGACACAAGAAAAGTGGTCTCTTTTACTTATTTAATTCCACGTAAGGGTAGTCCTAAAACTCTCTTTCAAATAATAGAATTTTGTAAGACCTCATCCATAAGTGTTCGACTCACTTCTAGTGTCTTGAGAATAGGTCCTCTATTAGTGGTAGAATATATCACAGTCTGTGTATTAGTTTGTAGGCCCTGGTATAGTGTTTTAAGCTATAGAAACACATCAAGTCCATGATGTGGGTACTTTTGAGTCAATTATTTGAATAATTACCAAGCCTCCTAGGTTGTTTTTCCATCTACTTGAGAAAATGTTTGGAATTTATTCTACAGTTTTGACATATGTATGGGAGGAAAGTACTTGTCCAGAAATTTCTTTGTTAAATCATCCCAAGTAACAATGGATTTTGGATATTGTATTTTAATCCAATCCTTGTCTTTTCATGCAAGGATAAGGGAAATACCATTTATAAAGGTGTCACAGACTTCTATAAATTTTGGAATATACTCATGTGGATATTCAATATAAATTCCACTAAATTTTCTCATATTCTAAATCATGTGAAAGGGTCTAGGTCTAATCTAAAATTTATTTGATTGGATAGAAGGATGAATTATGTTGCGTTCATCACCAATAATTGATGGAAAACTGTAATCCATAATGGTGTGATCAATAGTAAATATGAAACTGCTTACTATTTAGGTGAAACATACTGTGAATTTTGAAGGTTAAGAGAAAAAATATTGTTTTGATTGACCATGTTTAGATGACAGCATGCAAAGAGGTACCACTTGATTTTAGAGTTGAACTTAAGAGGTTCTTGACGTTCTAGGATCCATGAACAAGTCAGGGGTCCTGGCTCATGCACTAAAAGAAATGAACAAATAAATAAACTACTCTATGTATCCAGGTTATAAAAATAAATGGGAAGGGGGAAAGAGGGTGTGAGGAAATACTAGGTTCATACATAAGAACACAGTGCTGAAGAAAACAGTCGTCCCGGGAAACATCTCTAAAATTTGACCAGCCAGTGTAGTATCTTTGATTCCATAAAGGCGGGATCAGATTATAAATTTATATTTAATCCAAATAAAACTACTACATAGGTATATAGAATAGTGGAAGTCTGGGGTTAAATCCATAGGGAGAGCTGGTAAGGGCTGATGACCTAGTAATTGGAAATTAAGGAGGATTCCTCAAATGATTCTTTAAGTTTGGGTTTTAAAACTAAATATATTGAATTTAATATAGTTGATAAATAATGGATCATGATCAACTTCAGGGAGCTTATGCAAAGTGTATTCCTAAATATAGCTTAGGATGGTCCTATGGCTAAGGCTGTAAAGGAATACAGAAGTTTCCAATTATTTTTGGTCAAACCAATTGGATATACCTATATTGAAAACCACTATTTGGTCTAGACATGGTCACCATCTTAGTTGTATAAAGATTAACTTCAAAGGAAGAAATTATCACTAGATATTGGTCTTAGTCTACTTAACTCAAATCAGGATAGGGGCCTTCTTTTGCAATTCCTTAGATCAGGGTTGTGCAACAGAATATAAAAGTGGGATCTTAAAATATTTAATCATTCTAGATCTTCTGATATTTACTAATCATATCTCATTATCGAAAATAGATATTAATTATTTCATTTTGTATAAATGATTCACATACTGAAATTTCTTTGGCTCGGAGAATTCATGACTTGTATTTATTTCATGGGATTAGTGCTTCATGGAGGGTTTTCTAATATATAATTCAACACTTTAATTTCATGAGTTAATTTCACATTGTGAATTAACATCACATCTTGAACTTATTTATCTCGAAAATTCACAGACTAAATTGGTTTCATGGAATGGCCTTCAGTCTATAGGGGCATATATCTAAGGATTACACTTTGTGATTTAGATTCAAAATGTTAATTGTCTGAAATTTTTGAAATTTATAGAAACACATATATTGAATATTGAAATCTATTTCCTACAAAAACCTTCCAAAATCCAAGGTATGATGTTATAAAACATGAACTACTCCCAAATAAATGCTTCCAATATATACATATATATATTAAGAATATCAATACCTATATTCCCTACTCATGGGTTAAAATTGATGAAAATTTTATTCCTTTAAACTCTTATGAACTCAAAGATTTTATTTAAAACTCATTATTTATTATCCATGGGTTGTAGATAAAATGATTTCTTATGATATAAAATTTATCTGGCACACATAAATTTTATCATATTAAGGGTTTTCCCTGATCCCACTCCAATTCATTGGGTAAAGAATAAATCTCTAAATAAAACAAATTTATGATACCTTAGTAGCATGCCTTGGTAATGTTTTATGATACCTTGGTCAATAACCTTGGTAATAATATTATAAAACCTTCATGTTCAAATTTGGTGATATTCTTATAAATTTCTCATTGTTAGGTTTTTTCTACATTTACACATTATTTCTCATATAATTATGATCATTATATTATGTTATGAATCCTGATTTATCTATTATGATCAATTACTTTCCATTTTCTTCATTTATCCCCTTATCAATTGACCCGAACTGTTGTTGAATTTGGTCAAAGTTTAAAATTTATTATCCAACTAACTACTGTATGTGTGGAAAGTAGGGTTGAACCCACGGAGAAAGCAATTTTGACCAAAACTTTTCTAAAGCTCTTCCAAAGACCCCACTGTTGTCAGCAGTGGAGTGGATTTTCTATTTTTTTACTTTTAGATTTTTTAAATTTTTTATTATAAGGCACAAATGAAACACCACAATCCTTTTGAGTTTTTTTGTTCTAAACTATAATGAAACAAGAAACAGGATAAAAATAGTAAGTAATAGAGATATAAAATGATGATAAATGAATAATTAAGAGAAATATGTCTGGGGAAAAATCTATATTCTACTAGTTTTGAAAATATTCCTTCTCACATTAGTGACTACAACCAGTAACACTGAAAAAAAGTGGTTTATTTCCATCACTAGAAGATAAATCACTCAAGATGATAAATCTTGGAGTTCGCCACTCCAAGATTAATCAACTGTGAGAATTATATTTCGAAAAATATGATAGAATGAACTCCCCATAAGTTCTATAGTTTTCATTTCAATTAAAATGTTTAAGAAAATTAATCCACAATCAGACTCACCGAATGATTGTGAAGTTCTGAGATTAAGTGCTAGTGGTATGTTTAAATTGAATGCATTTAGAGCTGATCTCGCTGATCAATTCTGATCATATTTAAAATGATAGTGAGAATGAAGAAGAAAGAAAACTAGTATACTCAATTTTAACCCCTAACTGAAAGATTTAGCCAACTATCTTGTTCATTATCAATACAACCAAGGGAAACATACTAAAACAGAGTACAAAATATTCTAAAATGAGGGACTGAGAACTCCCCAATGATTTTCTCTGCTCTCGGGCTCTGTCCACTCTAGGGTTGTCCACCGGATCTCTCTGATCTGATGAAATAGATGATGTCGTGAGTGAATGTGTAAATCTACCAAAATAATTCATGCATGTACCTTCATAGTTAAGACAAAATAAAACAATTAATTAATAAATATTTAAGTTGATAAATATTATTTACTTAATTAAAGATTATAATAATTATTATTAATTTATTATTAAAACTCACATTAAATAAAATTATTAAGTTTTTTAATTTATTATTATTAATTAAATTTTATTTATATTAATATTATTAATAATTAGTTAATATAACTTAATTATATTCTTAAATTACAGTAATATCAATTACTTTATTTTATTAATTAAGTTAATTTATTTATTCTATTAAAAAGGTCATAATATAATTAAAGTGTTAATATATTTATTTTAATTAAAAATTAATTTTATTTAAAAATCATTATTGTTAAAGTTTAAATTTAAATAAATCTTATTAATTTATCTTATATTTTATTCTATAACTTATTTATTTATTTATAATATAATTTCTCTATAATATTATTATTATAAATCATATTATATTTATTTTTTTTAATTTTCTTAATTTTATTTTTTATTTTTTTCTTTATCTTTTTTTATTCATTTACTCCCCCCACCCAAAGTCTCTTGATCGGTCTTCGGTGTTTCAGGAGGCGCGTTCGTTGTCGACTTCGTTCTATGTCATGTTGTGTTTTGTTGCAGCTTCATCGATGTTAAGGGTTTATTTGCACTGGTTTTCCTTCTCTTTGATTCGTGAAGGGTTATTGATGGAGGCGGTATGGTTTTCAGCATTGATGAAGTTGATGTTGTTGGAAGATGTTATACTGTTTTCGTTTCGATTTGAAGGTGAGATTTTGTTCTATTGTTGGCGATTATGCCTCAGTGGGATGTATTACGGTTTGTGTTTGACAATGGAAATGAGTCTTTTCTGAGGGTTTTGGATTTCCAGTGATGTGATGATGTCGAGGAGTGGATCTCCGGCAGCGTGCCTCGAGGATTCACGGACCGAGGCGATGCCGTGTTTGAAGTTTGGATCCTATTTTTTAATTTGAATTCTGAATTTCTTTTTGATGTTTTGGGGTGGATTTTGGAGCCTGTTTGTGATGTTTGAAACTTGGTATTTTCTATTTCAAATTTGGCCTATTTTGAGGTTACCACTCACCCTCAAAGTGGATTACTCAGAAAATGAAAAAAAAGGAGTTTAGGAAAAATAACTAAAATTAATAAGCAACTAAATTTTTAAAAGTTAATAGAAAATTTAAACATTTATAAACAAAGTTAAATTATTTATAATAGTTACTATATCAAATTAAATTAATTAAATTAAACAGTTAGTTATTTTTTTATTAAACACTTAAGTTAATTACTAAAATTAAATTAAAGAAATTTAACAAGAGTAGTATGTTTATAAAATTAAATTCATAAATAATGAATTATTAAAAGACATATAATATTTAGATTATTCTAATTTAATTAATTAATATTTAATACATGAAATGGTAAATTTGAACAACATTATTTATGTACAAAAGTATAATTAATTAATTAACTAATAAATTTTAAATTATTAAATATGAAAATAATCACCAAACTAAATAAAAAGTCATTAGACTATAAAATTAAAGTAAGATATAAATTAACTATTTTAAAGATTAAAATACATGAATTATTATTAAAAATGATTAATTGATAAATTTAATAATAAAAATACAAAAGTTCCAAAATTAAGCAAAAAGTGTAATAATAATTAATTAAATTGTTAAAAATTACTTAATTAGATGTGGAAAAACATGTATTTTAAAGGCCACATCATCAATCTTTATATTAACCATTTCCTTTCTATTTATACACCCAAGGAATCATATGTATTGAGGTTACCTATGATTAAATTATAAAGGAGTCAATCAATAGTTATAAATAAAGTTTATGTGGGATCTATTTACTTCGTGTATTATATACCTAGTTTCCAAGACACTAAACCTCAAAAGATCCAGTGGAATTTATAAATATAATATTTTATTAAGTAATTATGTTAAAAATAATTTATGAAAAATTTCGTTCATCGTAAATTAATCTCATATCATTATACATGTAAAAATGATTTTTATGGGAAAAAAGACATGGTATATGACAAGGTAAAACACAGGTAGTAATATTGGCCTTACATGGTCCATGATAATGGGTTGTAGACATGAATATACTTTTATGTACAATATAATGTTATGATTGATGTTATGAATATGGAAGAGATAACTTCATAGGACAGGACAAGTGGTATGAAACGGATCATGTTTATGTTAAAAGTCAATATTTTTAGTTGAATAATAATGTGGGTATAACATATTCAGTATTATGAATCAATGGTTAATTATAAGGAGACTCAAGGAATTAAGAGTCATAAAAAGGCATCATTATAGTCGTATTTACGTACATGAAAGATACAACTAATGTTAATTATATATAATTCTAGAAATGGAAGGAGATCCAGGTATATCATCCATGGTGATAGAGAATGTTATAGGATGGTACATGAAACTACATATATGTGAATCTATATGCCTTAAAATGAATGGTAGTGCTATCAGTTATATTGATCTTGTAAATTCCATGTGGTTTGTGGATTGTGAAATGGATCGGTGGTATGTCGGTGATGGAAAGATAATGAAACCCAAAAGTTTAGATTAATTATTTTATCTTACACCTCAAATTTGACATGTTGCCTTCTGGGATGGATGTAGGTCCCAAGGGTTTAGTTATTCATCTATTTAAAATAATGGCATGTGAGCTGGGTTTAGAATGTCTTGATATGGTTCATATGATACAGGAATAAATTAACTTATTTATAATTTGATGAAAAAGGATAGTTTATGAAAATTATATATAATTTTTTATATCACACATAGTGATATGAAAATATCTCTATGTGAGCCCAAGCGGTACAGATTGATATAAAATTTTCTCTGAAGTATTTTAAGAATATTTTTGAGATTAAAGGGTATTTAATGAAGGAATATGAATCCAATGTGAACATGGTCCAACCTATACAAGGAGTGGTGTTAAATTTTATGTGAAAAGAAAAAGGTGGTATGAAATATCATATGTTAGAAAGTATTTTAATTAAAAATAATATATAAGATTCTATCTTGAAAAACACATTATACAATTTTCCATGATAACTAAGGAAAAAATGATATATGGAACGATGTTTTAGGGGGTCATGCATGTGTTTCCACAAAGATGAAAAAATGATTTATGAATGTATACACATGGAAACAAATGGAACTAACTATACTAGTGACAAAAGTGGAGAAGGTGTAAAATAATAAAGATAAGGATTGACGAAGAATAAGGTATTCCCATATATATAATAATAAGTTTCATTATAAAATATATATATATATATATAGTATAGCAAAGATGAGGCCAAATAAATCTTAATAAGAAGATAAGATAAAATTTATATTTTTTATCCTGATAAAGGGAGGAAGGAGAGGAAGATCACACCACCACACCTAAGATCTCTGAGTAGAGAGACATTAAAAAAATAAGTAGCTTCTAATCATGTAGGAATATTAAAAAGAGATTTTTTGTAAATGTATCCTATAGAGATAAGAAGTCTCCCATATGAGCTATGGTGAAAAGTTTGGTAATATACCCTTAACCCTTTTTGGATCCCCAATATAACAATTTTAATATAAAAGAGAGCATATACTTGTAAGTTTGAGTACTCCACAAAAAATTATTTCACTACACATAGTAAGGTAGAGTACATCCTTGGGAGGTGTACCTAGATAATCATGAGGGAGAGTGTACCTCTGAAGCTATCTATAAATCCTTATACTAGGAACATTGATTGATCCACCGGTGTGCTAGATCTGTGTTTCATAATAATATTATTGTCTCTATAGGTGACTTCCCACACCCCTTGTATTATCCCTCATGGTTTAACAAAGTAAAATTATTACCTTCTTTGTGTGTTTATTCTTTATATAAATAATTTAATTAACTTTAGTATAAGAAGTGTTCTTACTTATAGTAAGAAAAATAGTAATAAAAATTTTAAATTATAAAATCATAGAAAAATATTAAAAGCATTGAGATCTTGATTCCCCCCCCCCACTCCATCTACTTGGGATACTTCACTATTGGGATCTTAGAAATATTGCCATCAATATCCTTTTTTCATTGAAGTTATAATATTTTAATTAATGTTGTTGATATTAATCATATGGATGTAAATTATAATTTTAAATTTTAACTATTAAAATCACTAGATTTCTTAAATAGTTTACATTTATATATTTGGGATAAACAGCCTCTAAAATTAACTCTCTAATTTTTACATTCTCATAAAGGTTTTATAAAAAAAATTACTGGTATTTTATGTTTTAAAAATAAAATTATTAACAACATTATGATATATCTAGGAATTAGTATACAATTTAATTTGGGATTCCTTATTCCCCCATAGGATAGACATTGGAATTTTTTTATACTACACCTCAAAAGTTAAGTATTTGGAAGTTTATTTATAAATTTTTAATTTTTCATAACCTTGTGGAATTAATGATGTATTCACCTATGCTAAGGTGTCAAAAGCACCTTTATAAACTATGATTTAGAGATGAATAATGACATATCCAAGGTTATTCACCTTACCATTAACACCATGAAATATTTATTGAAAAGGAATGAAATATTCGTGTCAAAACCTACCAAGAGATGAAGAATGAAAGACATTATTTTCTCTAATGGTATACAAGTTTCACACAATAGAGAGGATAAATTTAGTCAATAATGAGATGAAAATGTAATATAACTATATTTTGTTCATGTGTGCATCTAAGGAAGCGAGAAAGAGGTTTTTGGAATGAAAATTTGGAAGGCGGATAGGGGTGGTCGGATATGGGGGAGTGACATGAAGGAAGAATTATTTAAATAGAAAATAAACAAAATTAAAATAAATATAAAATTATGAATTTTAATAATAAAAAATATTTATTTTATTTTCCTAAATTATTTCCATTCTCTTCAATTATTAATATATCTAATTATATATTTTATTGTTTTCTTAAATCACATTAATCCCTTAATCATTTAAATATACCATAAAATTCCTAAAAATAATTGATTCCAACCTTAATTCATTATTAAAAATATATAAAATTAAATAATTCTAAATATTTAGTAACTTTTAATAATGATAACCTATTTTGTGTATAGTTTTTCATCATTAATTTGAATTTTTGGTGAGCTTATTACTATTTAATCCCATTTTTTTATGTTTTATAGAAGAATGGAGCTTGAGAATGAAATTAGGGATGTTTGGAATCTATTGTAGATTTTGAGCAACAAAATATGCATGAGGATAATCTTTCATAAACTAATCCTCATATGATATAGAACTTGAAGGGATGAAGGAAAAAATTACATCAAAATGGGATAGATATTATGGTGTGATTTTAATCTAATATTTTTTGTCCCGATAAAGGCATGTAAATAAATTTAAAGAGGGGGTGAATTAAAGTCTATTTGTGACATTAAATTTTTATTCCACTTGAGAAATAAGTTATATGGATATTATAATCTTTAAATAAGTTAGAGTAAAAATTAAGTACATAGTATAAATTAAATGAATCATAATTTGAAAACTTAACTAATAAATAAGGTATAATAAACCAATCAGAAAAGAAAAAAAACAAGTCAATGTAATAAATAATGTGTGGAGTAAAGGATAAAAATACTTAAACTCTTAAAATTATATAATATTACCAAACCACTTAAATCAAAGAAACTATTCACTTTTAAACCAAATCGGTAGGTAGTTCAATAACTGGAGCTATGGTATCCACATTTTAACAAAATAACGTCCCCATCTATAGTTTTTCAGCAGAAACAGACTCTTCTTCAGGAATGTATTGAAAAAAACATTATACATGGCTCACTCTATCCCTAAGAACTTATTTAATATAATTATTAGAACAATTTTTTCACTAGAATGTTTTCAAATACAAAGGTTCATACAACATATCTTCTAGACTTGGAAAGTCATCAATATTAATGTATTAGAAGAATCACCAGTTATTATCCCTAAAACCTCCTCGATCATGCAAGATCGAATAATGAAAAATTATAAGGTAAGTTAATCACTTTTTAAGAATACCTCACATAGTGATAGCTCTTATAAAAACCACATTGAAAGCACAAGTATAATTAGAAACACTCAAATCATCAAGTTGATTAAAACTTTAAAATTATTGTAAACAAGATAAATATATTTGAAATCCTACCATTCCTTGAATCCCTCAATTGAATTCATATCCTCTACTATAATGAAATCCAATGGTTGAATTTTTTGATCTTCAGATTTAGTTGAAATAACATCAGACACAACACTCCATCTTTTTATGGATATAGTATTTTACTCGATTATCTTATGTTCATTGCATGAAAACAGTAAAAAAAATTATGTATGAAGTTTACTACAACTTGAAAAAGTATCAAAATGAGAATGTGTAATTTTTTCAATGTAATTTGAAGCGTAGACATTAATTCTTCACAAAAACTAAAACAAATAAAATTCATTCATTTCAATATAAAGTGTATTGTGATTTTAAAAAAAAATATTAAGGTATTATATTGGATCAGTAATATCCCTAACAACTTCCCCCTTTTAAAAATCATGATATATGCAGGTGAAATTAAGTTTGATTATAATTTAAAGGTAAACCCTTCTTATAACTTCCAATGAAACTCCCCCTAAGTTTAACATTCATAATAATTGTTTTTTTTAATTCTCTCCCCCTTTATCCAATTTCAACCCCTTCAACATTCATTACAAATTAACTCAAAAAATTCATTAGTTGATAAGAAAAAATCTTACTAAATAAAAGGAAAACTTACATTCTCAAATTTCTCCCCCTTTATGATTTTCAAAAATAGATTTAAAAAAGTAAAGACATAAACTATAATATATGAAAATCATAATATATTTTGTTTTGAAAATCAAAATACACTTCATATTTTAGTAAATTAACTTAAAGTTTATTATTTGAGTTTTTGTGCAGACTGAATGTATGATGCTTTAAAGTCTATTAAAATTAATACATATTCATGTTCTGATACTTTTCAAATATATATTGAACTATATTCATCACACATCATAGTGTTGTAACGGAGTGTAGATCGGATGATAGAGTTAAAGCCTACATCCATGAAAATATAGATTTTTATGCTTGATGCTACTAAAATTATACCTGAAGATCTCATAATTTGAAAATTATAGATTTTTTATAGTAGAGACTATAAATTGATTTGAGGGATTTATGAAATGGAGGAGTTAATCTAAACTGACCTTTTCCACATTCCTTTTGAAATTTTAATAATCTCGATGCTATGAGAACTTCCAATTGTACTTTTTCTTTTGTTGTTTTCTTTTATAAGAGCTACCATTGTGTGAAGTATTATTATAAATATATAATACTCCCTTATAATTTCCCATTATCTAATAATTCATGATTTATGAGGTTTTTGGGTAAGGAACCAGTGTTGTTTCCTATCCTTTAAGATCAATGAGCATCTAGGGATAGAAGATTTATTATCTAAATCTTATTGTTTGAAAAAACAATAGTGAAAACGTACAACTAATAATTATATTGAGGAGTTTCTCAGGTCTATAGTGACCTGTGTTGGTGTTTTTTTGAAGATATTCAGTGTATAGAACCTATTGCTACAAAAGACCTATAATAAATGAATTTATAGGGTTATAACTTGGATTCTTTTGTTTCAATTATCCAACTACCTTCAACTTTGGTTTAAAAGTAAATACTTCCATTGATTATAAGTGGTTTGGTAATATAATATCCTTCTAGAAGTTTAACCATTTTTATCCTTTACTCAATGCATTAGATTTTACATTTCTTTTTTTGTTTATTTTCTAATTGGTTTATTATACCTTGTTTACTAGTAAAGTTTTTAACATTTAATTAATTTAATTTCCACTATTTACTTACTTATTACTCTAAATTTTTTAGAAGATATAAGTTCAACATAACTTATTTATTCAAATTGGAGTAAATTTTAATTTCATGATTAGACTTCAATTTAACCCCCCCCCCCCAAACCCCCTAATGTTTCTTTAACTTCTTTTACTAGGAAAACATTTTGTATAAGAGCGGGTTTGAAAATTATCAGAACATGAATATGTATTCAGTTCACCAGACTTTAATGCATCTGAAATTAATTCTCCACAAAAAATCAAACAAAAAACTTCAACTTAATTTAATTCAATATGAAATTTATTTTATTTTTTTAAAAAAAATTATACAATATCCCAAAAAATATTTAACTTTAGGAAGATAATAAACAAACCTATGTAAAAAATAAAGGATGAATCTAATGAAGTAATGGAAAAAGGTGAAGGAAAAAATCATAGAACAATGTGATTCCAATTAGGACATAATTTTTCAAGGATAAATAAATTGTAAAGGATAGATGTGGATAAAATATAGTAGGAATGCCTTTTTCATTTGGATATCTATATTTAGATTTAAATGAGGATTTGAATATTATAGATTATTAACTTCAATATTTTATCATAAAAGAGATCAAATTTTTATTTTCCAAATGAGATATATGTGTAATTTTGTTGATCAAAAATAAATATAAGATAACTAGAGATAAGGATATCTGCTAATTATGGTGTAACGTTTGGTGTTATATTGTGGTTTTGTGGAATATGGAGGAGAAAGTGTAAAAACATAAAATAAAATTATAATTCTGATTTCATTGATTATTTAATGCTTTAGGATGTTCATTATGGTTTATTTAGGCCATAGGTAAGGTTTGAGAGGTATTAGAGGTGTTTTGATAAGTTTGGAATCCAATTTGTGGAGGCATAGAAAATAAACTAGTGATTGTTTTACATTACCACCTAATGTAGTATATTTAGTAAACTATGTTGATTCTATCAATCATTTCATAGAATCACTGAATGCATTTCTATTTTATTTTTCTAAAATCTAAAAAAATATGATGTTAAATATCCTTTCACTAAGAAAACTATCAAATATTTTACGGGATAAATTTAGTATATCAAAAATGGATTAAAATGACTAATTCAATAGAATAAAACCACTATTAAAATATGATAAGATAAAGAATTATGTTAGAGATATAAATATGAATTAATCTCTATAAAATTATAATTTTTATACATGAAGGAAGTATAGATATCCTTAGCTACAATAGGTTTTGGATCTTCTTTAACTAAACGAGCATTCACTAGTAGTGTTTCAAAATATCAAGGGAGGAGAAAAATTTCTATAGATCTAGAATATGATTTATATTTCTTTATTTTGGAATTAGTTTAGTTTTTAATTATGAAATTAATAATTTGGATTATTTTTCTCAATTCAAGTAAGTTTTTCATTATTAATCAATTGTTCTTTAATTTAGTCTTTTCTATGTGTGCAGTTCACTTGTAGTTAATCAATAAAAAAAATATGAGTGTTTAAAATCTTATAATAGAGAAGTATTGATATAAAAGGATGTATAAAACTTGTTTTTAATTTAAAAATCACTTGAAAATTAATCTAATTTAATAGTAATGTGTTATGATGAAACATGTTTTATTTCATTCATCATTAAGTCGTTGAGATATTATGTACTAATTAATGATACCCAACTTGTTAAAAGTAATTAATATATGAGGATTTAATTATTCTTTTATGTATGTGATTAAATATAATGCATATTAATTTATTTATTATTTTTAATATTAAAAATTCAGTTATTAAAGCACTATTTATGTAAGTAGAGATAAAAATGTAAATTAAAATAATATTAACACAATGATTAATTTGATTGATTTGATGAGTGTGTGGGGATTGTATTATTTAAAGAAACACCATCCTTGTAAATAGATTTTATTTTATTTTTTTTATTATTCTTATTTAATTATATATTTTAGATTACATTAGAATTCATGATTCATACAAAATATAATGATATAATAATTGGTTTTAAATTTGTAAGTGATCTTCCTTGTTCCTCATGGGATCAACCTCATACTTATGATATACTATTATATTTTAGTTAGTGTTAGTTTGTGTAAATAGAGATTCAAAAATTTGTATACTATGATAATTAATGATGTATAACATCTTAGTTGAATAATTAATCAAATTATTTAATCAGATATTAAAATTACCAAAAAAGTAGCATGATTTGAACTACCCAAGTAATCAATGAATATTTACAAGGGTATCTTGATCTTATACATGTATCATTAGATAATATAACTAATTCATAGGATTATAACATTGGGGATTTTATCATTTAATAAAAATCATTGAGGGTTAAAGAAACATGTTACACTATAGTGAAATGTTTGACTAAAACCAAGTAACATTTATAAAGTATTTCATCTCATAAATGTTTCCTCATTTATTGATTCCAAGCTATAAAATGGGATTCGTTATTAATTTGGACATATACATAACCCTATAGTTTCCATGGTGAATCTCAATATCCTTATCTCTCTCTCTATTTCACATATTCAACTACAACTATGTAGGAATGGAAAGATCATAATGATTAGATTGGTGGTTTGTAGAATTCCTGGATTACCTATAGTGGCATAAGGTTATTGGTTTTTTTAGTGGAAATAGAATTATAAAGAATAAATAAAAACACGTACATATCCAATAAGTGTTTAAAATTTTAAATAAATTCATTTAATATGTTCCTGACCTAGATAAATATTGGAAAGATATTTTATTAATCATATTTTGTATAACCAAGAGGTTAAGTGTGTTGTATTTTTTGACAATAACTATTATTGGTCGAGGTTTTTAACAAAGGATAAAGAAGATGTGTGGCTTGACAATAGAAAAAGAGGATGTATGGATGAAGAAATTTAAGTCTTTGTGATGTTGAATTCTCATAGAAAATATTGGAGTGTTGGTGCACATTCAACCACATGGATTCCCTAGAGGAGATATACAAAGAGATGCCTTGATATCTTTACCATGGTCTTAGAAATGGTGTGCACTATTTGGAGAAGGTGGTCTGGATGTTTTCCTTGATAGAATTATTCCTTGGTGTTCGCTGTATTTTTGGGTGAAGAATTTTGGAGCTTATAATGAAGTTTTGAAATATGGAAATTGAACTGAAATATTGCACACTGCAAGACTACTAAGCATTTCATAGTAGTATTTTGGAGTTAAAAAATAGTGGTCAACCGGAGGCTAGCACACTGAAGTATTCGGCCACCCGGAGGTTAGTAGCCAAGCTTGAAAATTGCCTTACCTTGGCAGATGTGGATCAAAAATATCCCAATGAAGGTCAGATCTAGGAAGATAAGGTAGATCCACAACACAAGGCATCCCCATGGAAAAGTGGTCGTAGTGAGGTACGGAACCATGAGAAGTTTTTTGGGGTTTGGATTTTTCATCTCTATAAATAAGGCATAGATAAGTTTATATGGATGTTCGATATTAGATAATGGTTAATGTAGACCACTCATCTGTATAAATGGATATGTATTAGTATGATGTGTAATATTTTTTCAGGGATAATATTTTGGGTTCCAAACCATATAATAAATATTTGTGTTATAGAGTAAGTTTAGATGAATTCTTATGGCACCAGAGTTTTGATTGTTCATGCACCATAGTGGAATTGCTACACCATAATCTATTAAATCATAAAATATGATTTTGGATAACCTTGTTTCAATATGATAGTTGTTATGTGAAGGAGTTTTGGGAAAGTTTCAAAGGCTTGGGTGATTTGGATACCTCTACATCATAAGAGAGGTTTACATTGTAGTCATATTTATGATCAAAAGGAAGTGTTGGAGACCACATTGTAGCATTTCTTATTCACCATGAATGGTGTGGATTTGGAAGATAAAAGGGAGTTTGAAGTTTAAAGTTATATGTGATTGCACCATGAATAATTTATACACATTTTATCCTTCATAGTAGATGAAATTGGATAAGTTAAAATTGACTCATCATGAAACAGTGAGGGATATTTCACCATGGTATATAGAATCTATAGAATTTGAAGAAAGTTATCTATATGGTAGGAATTTGAAGGTTTGATGGTTATTTATAAATTCAATAAATATCATTTGAAATGTCATTTGTGTGGATCAATTTGATGGTGACCCAAAGGATGAGATTAAAGTTGGATAAGTTGGAAGTCAGTTATTGTTTGAATTTCAAATTTTAAATTCAAAAACATTCTTGGATATATCAGATCTATTATGAAAAATTAAAAAATAAATATATTTTAGAGATTAAATAAATAGGAATACTATAGGATATAGAATCTGGAATGTTTGTTCCATAAATAACATGAAACAACATGTATTTCATTTGATATCTGTATTATATGAGAATAGTGTTATTGTAGGATGGTATTACATTAAAGATCTGGTCTATAATTTATAATAAGTGTTGTGAAAAATATTGAAGATCTGATTCTATAAGTGATTAGATGGTGTGTATATCATTTAAGATAATTTTTATGGATATCATAGAAACATATGGTTCATAGAAGTAAAGAGGAAAAATCATCTAGAAGAATTATTCATGTACTATAATTACTATCTAAAGTTTTTTTTCTATGTAAAGGTTGTTTGAAGATAAATTTATCAACTCTTCTCACAAGGTTTTATGTATATCAATATGTTTCCTTAATAGAATCATTTGGAGTTCATTTTATAATCAATATATATAAGTATGATACACAATTCAAGAACTAAAAATGTAGTGTCCATTAAGTCATTAAACTAAGAACATACCAACAAGTATATAAACTAATTACTTCAGCAAGTAGTGAGTAGATGAGAAGAATAGGTAGTAAGCCTTGGGAGGTAGTGATTTATCCCTAAACCATCTACAAGTAGTGAGGCTTGGGAGACAGTGAGTTTATCCATAAATATTGCATAGGTGGTGAACCTTGGGGAGGAGTTCCCTTACTTAAATTTCCACCCACCAAATAGTTTGTTATAGTGGATTCTAGTACACCAACACAATGTTGAGTAAATTCCCCTTAGAGTATCCTTTAATATGTGAACTAAGTAAAAGCTTCATCTTCCTTGAATTTACATTAAAATATTTATTCTTGTGTTTTGGGTTGATTGATCATGAAATTAAATTAAGGATGATTTTTTTCCATCTAACAAGGAAAATATCATGAAGAAAAGAGTATAAAGAAAAGTTTAATTCTACTTACAACCAGATTCACCCTTCTGTCCCTAGTCCCTACAATATTGAATTTAGGTTATAAAATATTTCTAAAAAATAGCATAAAACTATCTAAAAAATTTAATAGTTGATTATATAGACTATAAAAAAGAATATAAAGTTTAAAACATTAAAGGTGAAGAAATCCCAGCACCTAACCAAGATGTAAAGTCAATAAGAAGTGTTAAATTAGACTAGAGAAACATATTTTATGATAAATTTATCCCAATTCATACATTAAGGATAAAATCAATGTAGAGAAAAACACTTCCATCATAGGACGAATGAAAAACAATTCTGATAAGGATGATAATTATTTATGGATCAAAGGAATAAATGAATAATTAGATTATAAAGAAAAGAATGAGACTTGAATTAATCTTTCAAGAACCAAAAAAATAACATAATTAGAATAAAATGTGTATTATTAAATGAATTGAATAAAAATAATGAAGTTATTATAAATAAATCAAGATTAGTATACAAGGGTAATGGCCAATGGATGGGGTTGATATAGATGAAGCATTTTCTTTGTTGAATGATTAGATATGGTAAGGATATTTTTTTATTATTCATCAAAGAAGGTTTAAATTCATCAATCCAATGGCCCGAAGGCCTTCATTTTTTATTGATTTTTGATAATCCGCCTTTGAAGGGGTGAGGTGGAACCCTTAGAATTTCTGTAGTCATAATTATTACATGGTGTTAATATATGTATATGACATCATTTTTTTAAAAAATAAGTTGAAATTTTTTATAAATTTTTTTAATACATAAAATAAAAATTTTAGATTCTACTTATAGGAGAGTTGACATATTTATTAGTATCCAAGTAGTATAAAAAAAAGTAATAACTTTTATTTCATAATTAATGTATGAGTTGTTAAAGATGTTTAGAATGAAAAATAATAAGATGGTTTTCACTTCACTTGTAATTTGAAAACAAATTATGAAAATTTTACTATATAAAATATTTCGATATTAATCTTTCCAAGTGAATTGTTGAGATTTTGTGGAATTTGATAGAAATCAGAAATTATATTATGCATGAATTTTTTTATTAAGAAAAATTAGTGATGGACCTATAAAGAGTGACTTAATTATTAATAAATGAATATTGAGGTATATAAAATGTACTTCTAACTATAGTTTGTTGTATTTTTTTCTTATCACTAATATTAAGTGTATTATAGGGATATTGATTGGATTGGGAATGGTGGTGATAAAATATCCACATATGGTGAAACATTATACATTGGAAAAATGTATATCTAATAGTTTAATAAGAAGTAAGTAAACACTTCTTTTGAGAAATGTAGATACTAGATATATAATTGAGACTCATTTTATAGTAAATTAATTTAAATTAGACAACAATTAGAGGGTCTTGGTGAAGATGTGGATTTATCAATCTTAATTTTATGTGATAATTAAAGTTTCAATAGTTTTAAAAAGAACCAAATTTATAATTCTAGAAAAAAAATGATTATAAGTATCATATTTATTAAAAATTAAGTGGAGTAAGAGTTTATCAAGCTGGATTATATTTTTACTCCTCGTCATGTTATTGGTGTATTCACAAAGATGTTTCCTAGAGTATAATTTAATATAAATAATTTTAACTTTAGTATTAAATCACATTCCTCAACTTAAGGGGATTTAAATTTATCATGTTATATATGCATGAATTTAATTTATGAGAAATTTTTAAATCAATTCTCATGTAGGTGAAGGAAAAAAATAAGGGGAAATTGTTGAATTTAGGGGGGTTTCTAGTTCTATGGGAGTATTGAAGTAGTAAATAACCCTTGAATTTTTTATCAAATAGAGAGAAATGTGATAATTCAGAAGGGATATATTACATGATTTTGAAAACCTAAGGACTCAAAAAATGGTATGGATCTGTAAAATATAGGATGTCAATTCCTAAAAAGAAAAAAATAGGGAAAAGAATATTCCAAATGTAAACTGAGTACCCCATTCTGACGTAAGAACACCCTTTTATAAATTAATATAATTTTACAATAATTTTTGTTATTGATTTTAAAAATTCATTTTATCAATATTGATTCAAAAACTAAAGTAATATACATCAAATAACATCAAAAGTTTTCATTCCATAAGATATAATTCCATATGTTTTTTTCAGGATATGATTAAACATGGTTATGTCCAGATATATAGGATAATCAATCATACCTAATAGAAGAAATTTCTAGAAAAAGTTTTATACATAATAAAATGAATCATACATATAAAGAGGATTTGTTTTATAGATATATGGGGTATATTTTTTAATATTTTAAGAATTTTTAAGCTTGGTATTTCGAAAAAATCCAAAGAGGGAGACTTTTTACCTCTTTTTTAGATTTTTGTTTGATTCAATACCACTTAGATGTATTATTTGATGTGTTGTATTTTATTTGATTTTAAATACATAAGAGGTTCCCTAGAGTGATTTAGATAAACTTTAGCTGCATTTTGAAAACTATAAAAGTATAGATCATACAAAATACTTTATAGAATAAATATAGGTATAAAAAAGATTCTAAATCCGTTTTTATTTTCAATAGGTTATAAGATTTTATAAATTAGGCTTGAAAGTGTAACTAACCAGCCCAATTATTATATCTAAACAAGCACCTAACTCGGCTTTCCACTAACCCAGAGGGTGTTCATGATCCCCACTGGTTGGAAACTAGTGTCTAGGTCACATGAATACTCTTTTAGAATGATTTCAACCTCAGATATTAGTATAAATAAAATAATCAGTGAAAAAATATAACATCCAACCAATATATAATGAATACAAAGAGGAAGTGTATATCTAAACATATCGAGCCAAGAGGCTGGTACAACACCACAAAATAAAACAAAGGGGAATGAAACCTGAGTAGCTTCAACTAAACCATAAGTGGACCATGATCAGTCATTGCATCCCACTCATCCATCCATGGGTGAGCCCGAACCAAAGCATTGAAGCATATCTGGGTACTAGTAACCTATATATGATCTCTCTAGGAATGATCTAAATAGTCTAGTAGGTCATCAACCATCAAAACTATTGAAATCACCTTAGAAATATATTTCGTCAAATGATAGTTTTAAAATAAGGTATAAAGCATGTTTTTTACACGATTTATAAAATAAATCCAATAAATATGATAACTATACATTTATAAATAACCAACCTTTATAATAAAATAAAAAAGGATGGATAAACATTATAATAAGGCAATTAAAACTAAGGAAAGTGATCCTTTAAAAATATAATAACAAGCCATATCACTATTTTTTCTTCTTTCTAAAATTTTCATGAAAACTCATTTTTGATATACTATATCAAGGAAAAATGATTTCTTAAAACTATTTTGAGAAAAAACCAAAATATGTTTCGTTATTTAATGACACTTTCAAACCATATTTAAAACAACCCATTTTAAAGAAAACCAAACACACTCAAAGTTTTACAAAAATAACACGTACCCAACCAAGCATCAAGGAAACACAATCCAATAACACAACCAAACAATGATGATAATAATTAATTAAACTAAGGTAATGAAATTAGATGAAGAAATGAAATTTCCTAAATTTCCCTTATAAGGGCCTAGAAACATGAACATTATCACTAAAATTTAGTAATAAAGACCTAAACTTGTGATAATAAACATAGGTCATCACCATTGATCCAATCTATCTTCTTATTATTCTCATAATACTATTAAAAAATAAATTTCCTATAATCTCCTTTGTTACATGGGATATAAAAACGTTTCAAGCTCATACGAACCATTATCTTCTCAGCCTAACCAATAGGGGTATGCTCAAAAACAATTCTTTATATAGGACACTATTTTACACTACGTATTTATCACTTATAAGTCACATACTATCTACCTAGGACTCCAATGATAAGTCAAATAGAGGTTATCATAAAAATATCATCACATGCATCAAATATAACACATTTAAAATAACTCGGGCCTCACCTCCTACACCCTCGCAAGAAATAGACCAAATCACATCTATGAATAAAACCTATATACATATACATCAATATAAAACATCCCCCCATAAAATCACAAGCCACCATTAGCATAACAATAGTCACATGGGGCTGAAAAAGGGTCCCAAACTTTCATAAAACCACTTTACTTATAGTGCCAACTAGGGTTTTGAAAAATCACTTAGGAAGCCAAACCGTTTTCACACCATTTGAAAACAAAATTTCAAATGTCCTTTGAAAACCATTTAGCAAACCAAAATTTGGAAGTCAATTTTGAAATCTGGATACTTCCATAAAATAAATTTTGAAATAAACACACCCCTTTTTAAAAGGAATCTAATCGATGTCACACACCCTTTTTCAAATCCACACCCCCCAAATAAAAATTATTTAAATACAACATGAGACCCCATGGTCTCAAAACTATTTAAAGGTAAATAATGTAAACTCCATTTTATTTTCAAAATATTCCTTTAAAAATCACATATACGCTTTAAATAAAAAACTGATGTTATACAGCCCTTTAAAACATTTAAATTCTTTTAGAAAATCCACTTGGGCATTTTCGCAAACACCTAGAATGAATCATGAGTCCATGGTAAGCCTTTAAACTAATTGATAACCATTTAAAAACCAGTAATGGTTTATAATAAAAATAAAATTTAATATAAAACCATTTAAAATCACTTGAACCATTTTAAAGGGGCCACTCAGGCATTTTCACATGTTCTTGGCATGTGACATGTCCATTCCAAGCACAAAATACATTTAAAGATAATTTATAACCTAATAAGGGCTTATAAAATGGTTCTAAAATCATAAGAAAACATTCCAAAACACATAATAAGTTTATAACATGCATTACAAGATAATTCCACATAAACACCTACCTCATTTTAAGTGGAACCATTTGAAACCCATCACCCTCAATGGAGAATGCACAACCAATCCAAGAAATGACCTCTTCAACCATAGATATCCCAAAATAATATCTTTATAACCTCCCTAAACCCCAATCCAATCCCAAATATCAGGTTAGAGTTCATAGTATTAATAAAAACTAAGGGAGAAAACAAGGAAAAATAGAGGAAGAGAAAAGGAAAATAAAGGAGGCATTACTCACCTGAAATTTGGGGAAGAAGATACTCTAAATAAAAGAGGAATAAGGGAGATATCACCCCCTATAACACCCCACATTAATTCGATCTAGATGATATTAAAGGGAGTGAAAATTCCTAAAATTAAAATGGGTGAAAATTACATTCACACATTTAATGAAATATGGGAAGGTTTGGTGGTTTGGTCACATAGTTTTCTAAATCATGGGTCAAACATGTGAAAGTAACTACCTAGATCAACACAATTCACAAAATTCTCCTGGTATCCCTGCTTGGTTTGACTAACCATGCACCAACCATTCCAAATGGCACTATCAAATTACATACTCATTTTGTACACTTGTCACATAGTTTACCTAACCCGGTGAAAGTCGTGTTCCGGTACCCATATTCCCCAAGAGACTCACACGGTTTCCCCTAGGACTGGTATGGTTTGAACCTACCTATACACTCCCCTTGCAGACCAAATTTTCACTATAAAAAACTAGAAAATACCCTATATAAAGGTATCCACACTGTTCCCCCTAAACTGTGTACAAAGGGAAATTTTTTATATTTCTCAATTTTTGGGATAAAACTTCTTGAAAATATAAAATAACTAAATATGAAAAAACAAATATAAAAAAAAAGGTAACCATAACATTTGGGTGTCATAATTCTTACTAAAATACCACCCCCCCCCATAAATCCCCTTATCCAAAAATCATAGTGAAAGAAGGGAAAATTCTACCACTCCCTTACAAAAAATAGAATAATTAGGGACATCTAAAAAGGTTCCAAGAACAATAAAACATATGTTAAGGTATATTCTATAAAATACCCACTAAAACCATCAAACACATTTCATTCTCCCAAGGAGATACTAAAAGCTGAATAAAAAATGGATACCTTAAGAAAAAATAAACCAGAAACACCTAACATGAAACTCTAAATGTAGGGAGACCAAATGGGGTATCAACTCTATTTAGAGTTGAACTAAGTAGTGAATCACAACCAAATATATCTATAAAGGTAGTTTCACCAATCCAAATTTGATTCAACAAAACCAAAAGAGAAACCATCGGATTCCAACAACTATAGATGTCAACACTAATCACAACTCCAAAAAGGGAATTATGGCCCATAAACCACCCCAAAGACCCCCAAAGTCTGATAAAACTAGAGATGAAAATATAGGGTCTCCAAAAAGATCCACAACCATCACATCCAAAACATATAAAGTTCATGAGACCATGTTACCAAATACACTTTGTCTCAAAACACCCAAACATAGAGAAAATAAGTACATGACTCAAGTAAATAATTGACCCAGGGTTTAACCTTGGACCACATACCAAAAGAAAGGGTGAAATAGGAACTCATACCTAAGTTACCCTCTCATGGTAAACCCAAAAAAATTAAAACCAATACCAACCAGTTCATAATATCAACTGGTTCCATGCCTATCCTAGTCACCCAAATCACAAACCCCAAGGTCAATTCACATCCAAACAATAGGCCAAGACATATGCATGGATCTCGCAAAAAATAAAACATCACCAAAATAGTCACACAATTCACAAAGTATGTAATTCAGGAGCATCTCAAACCATTATCACTCAAACAAGAGAAACAAAAATAGCACTCAAGTATAACAACAACCAAAATACACCTCAATTCTATAAAACTCTGAAATCATCAATTATAAATCCTCAAAGTAGTCCATCACCCAAAAACCCAAGGAAATTAGTATTCAAAAAAATGGTTCAAAACCTTTACCTTAAAACATCCAAAAAATAGAAATGACACTTTCCGATCCACTCAGGGTTTAGGTAAGATCCAATAACATTGGTAAAACAATCCCTAGAGATAAACACTCTACTTTTACTCTATACTTTTCTAGGAGGAATTTTTTATATATGTACAACAACACATAGACCCAATCTGATCATATTTCCCAAATAAAATATAATGGTACCAATCCACATAAAGGTAAAAAATCCAAAAACACAATAAAAAAAGTAACTCACATGAAAAAAACCCAATTTGTTTGAAAAACCTTATGTTTTAAAAGGAATAAAATCCATTTTCTATAAAAACATGTGATTTTAAAATAACCCAACCATTTAGAGATATATAATTTAATTTAAAAACCTAATTACCTAAGGAAATTCCAAAAATGTTTCACCCGAACATTAAAAACCACCAATTCCTTCATAAAATAAGAAACCCACATGAGAATCTCAAAGATCATTCCTTAAAAAAATATCAAAAAAATTACCATTTCATTTTCATTAAATGAAAATAATTAATTTTTTAAAGTCACCCCGTGAGGTTTCAAATTTCTTTACCAAAAAACACCAATAAGTTTTAAACTCAAAACATTTTCTAGGATTCATAGAAAACTCAACCCATTTATGATAAAACATTCCCAAAAACATTCTGGAAAAATAAATTCCATTTTACAAACAAGCCTAAAGGCTTAACATTCAAGAAAAAACATTTTTATAAAATCTAAACCTGTTTTTATATACAATACCCAAGTATCCCTTTCAAACAAATATTGCTTTCATAAAATCTTACCTTTTCAAAAAAACCTTTTAAAAACAACCACATCAATAGAAGGCACAACATAATTACAATAAAAATAAAACCCACATGATTAGAAAAAAAAGGCCCACCTTCACTCATTCCCATCATTAGGTATCTCTCTAGAGTGGTATAAACAATAATTTAATTAAGATTAAAAACCATGATCAACTCAAACACATGGATTGATGGATCATTGTTCAATCACGAAACAATCCCTATAACATTCATAAGATCGATAATTTGTTCATTTTTTGTTTTATCAGGCCATGTACACCAATCACAACCCAAAAATCTACTTTATACCATCCCAAAATCCAATCCAACCCACAAGGAAGCTATCACATTGCTAATGAGAATCAACACACTAACAATGGTAAATCCAATGAAAGATAAAATTATAAATTCAAACCCAACTAACCATTGTAGCTCTGTCATTATCACAAAGGGTGGTGGTCAAACACCCACTCATGAAAAACTACCTGAGTCCTAATGACAATACTAACTCAATATTATCAATGTTCCCTAAACATTAATATATAAACCCAAGATCCTAGGTCCCTACTAAGAAAACTATGTTCTAATAATATTTTTATTGAATCGAGCGAAGGTTTTCATATGAACTGACACCTGATCCAACTTTCCATTGGCCTGAAGGACATTATCGATCCCCATGGGTTGAAAATTAGTGTTTGGGTCTCAAGATTTCTCTTTGGTAATGATTTCACCCTTAGATATCAGTATAAAATAAAACAATAGTGAAAAAAATATAATATATGACCAATATGGAATGAAAAAACATTCAATCAAGGATAAAAATACAACCGGAATAAACACAAAGCCAAATAATATACATAAACATATCAGTACAAAAGGTTGGTACAACACCCCAAAATAAAACCAAGGGAAAAAGAACCCAGAAATCTTCAAATTCACCACAAATGACCCTCAGTCACTCATCACATCTCATTCATCCATCCATGGATAATCCCAAACCAAAGTATCTAAGCAGAGTTGGGTATTGATAACCTATAGATGATCTATATGTGTGTGATATAAACAAACCAGTAAGTCTCTATTTATCTAAAGTAAAAAAATCTTCTGATCAATATAGTTTATAAAATTCTAGTTTGACCATGATGTACAAAGTAGGTTTTTCAAATTCTTTATAAAACAAATCCAATAAACATGACACTTATATATTTAAAAACAACCACCCTTTATAATAAAACAAAATAGGTAAGGTTTAACATTTCAATAACGAAATTCAAACTAAGTAAATAGGGATTTTAAAAACATAATTAAAATCTAAATTACCATTTATCCCTCTTTTTTAACTTTTCATGAAAAAATATTTTTTTCTAAACAATATCTAGGAAAAATTGTTTCTTAAAACTATTTTAAGAGACAACCAAAACATTTTTTATTTTTAAATTACACTTTAAAACCATCTTTAAAACAAATCATTTGAAAATAAAATCAAATTCACTAGAAGTGTTGCATAAATAACACATAGGATCCCAAGCAACAATGAAACACAATCCAAGAACACAACCAAAAAATGATTCTAATAATCAAACAAACTTAGGGAATGAAATTGGATCAAGAAATGAAAACCCCTATAATCTCCTGAGAAAGATCTAACTTCATGGGAATTATCCCTATGCTCTGGTAATAAATACCTAGACTGGAGACAAGGAACCTAGGTCAGCACTACTAAACCAGTTGGTGTCCCCATTAGTCTCATTAAAAAATCCAAAAATAAACAGTATGTAAGATCCTTCACTACACTATATATAAAAAGGTTTCTTGCTCATACGACCAGCTATCCTCTCGACCTAACCAATGAGTTATATCCATGAAATATTCCCTAGACAATACGTTATTGTACTTTGAGTCTTTCTCCCTATAGTATACCTACTATATACCTAGGACTCCCTTATAAAGTCAAAAGGAGGTAATAATAAATAAATCATCACATAAATAACATATAATTCATTTTAATTAACTCAAGCACCACCTCATACACTCTCGTAGGAAACAAACTCAATAACATATATGAATAAGCAGTATATATATATATATGTATCAACATAAAACATACCCTCATGTGATCACAATCCACCATAGGAAAAAAAAGTAACACATAGTTAAAATAGGGTCTCTCATTTTTATAAAATCTCTTTACATAAAGTTCTAGTTGGTATTTTTCAAAATAACTTATGAAGAAAAGTCATTTTAACACCTTTTGAACACCACATTCAAAATTTCCTTTAAAACCCATTTATCAATCCAAACATTGGAAGTCAATTTGGAAATCCAACTATTTCCATAAAATAAATTTTGAAATCAACACACCCTTTTAAAAAGGAAACTGATCGATGTCCTTTTCCATTTTTCAAATCCACACCTTCTAATTCAAAATAATTTAAATCCTCCATGACGCCCCATAGTCTCAAAACTATTTAAATAGAAAGAAGGCCAACTAACTTCAATTTTCAAAACATTAATTTAAAAATAACAAGCCTTATTTAAAGACAAAACTTGTGTCAAAGACCCCTTTAAAACATTTAAATTACTTTATAAATTCAACTCTGGTATTTTAGAAAACACTTTTCATGCGACATGGGTTCATTCCAACCCTTAAAAACAATTTTAAACCATTTGAAACCCAACAAGGGTTCATCATACAATTCAAATTCCATAAAAAATCATTTCAGATCACTTGATCCATGTTAAAGGGTCCACTCAAGCATTTTCACAAGTTATTAGCATGTGATACCTCCATTCCAAGCATAAAATCCATTTGAAAATCATTTCTAACCTGATATGGGATTATAAAATGATTCTAAAATCATAAAAAGGAATTAAAAAACACACAACCAATTTATAAAATGCATTTAAAGATAATTACATAGAAACACTAGTATTATTTCAAGTGGAATGATCTGAAACCCACCTCCCTCGATGGAAAACACATAACCGAGCCAAAAAAATGGCATCCTCAAACCTAAACGACCCAAATACCTATCATTATAACCTCTATGAACCCTAATCTCAACATAAACAGTGGTTAGGGTTTTTAGGAGTAAGAAAAGTTGAGGGAGAAGATAAAGGGAGAAGAAAGGAAGATAAAAGGAAAAGAAAGGGGGGATTTCCCACTTGAAATCAAATAAGAGAGAAGGGAAAAGAGAGGAAGCGAAAAGGAAAAAAATAAAGAATGGCTTACACACTTGAAATCTATAGAATAATAAGCTCCAAATAAAATATTTAGAAGGGAGAGAACTCCCGCTAGCATTCCCGATGATTGGTCGAGCCATAGGAGAAGAAATAGAGGGATGATACCTAAAATATCAAGGGGTAAAAAGGACATTCACACTTTTAATGAAATTTTGGAATGTTGCATGGATTTACAAACCATATGTAAACTATGTGGGAGCCACTTACTAGATTAAAAAACTTTACATGGTTCTCCTGGGAACCCCACACAGCTTTACTAACTATGTGCCAACCATGTCAAATGGAACTGTCAAATTTCAAACTCATTCTGGATGCATATCGCACAGTTTTCCTAACAATACCCATAAATCGTGCAGACCAATTGTGCGCTACCCGTGCAGACTAACTATGTGCTATAGAAAAACAATTGGAAAAGTATCTACTTAAATTTTTATGAATGGTTTCCCCTAAATCGTGTACCAAAGATATAATAAAATAATATAAAATAAAAGGTAGTAGTAACATTTTGGTGTCACAGTAGGTGACTTTAAATTCATAAATAGTGAAGTTAATGTTTGGATGACTTGACTGTTATTTTTACAATGATTAACTTATTTTTGTGAAATTATAAAGGTTGTGGATAACTTAGGGGCCGTATAGACAAGTCTAAAGACATCCATGCATAGTAATATGTATGGAAAAGAAGTTATACAATGTTATATGCACATATCAAAGTAGAGTTTTTAATGGGTTTTTTGAAAAACAAAATATTGAAATACGTTTAGGTTAAATATGTTTTTAAACATGGGTCCATAAATACATTAAATCCAAAAAGAAATGTGTGAGGTTCTTTTATTTATTCCTTTAAAAGTTTTCAAAGAATGCGTTAATACCCTTCACTTGTTCTTTAAAAACTAAATAAATATTTTTAAATGCTTTTTCAATTTTTAATATATTTATGTCTATATATATAACGATAAATAATAAATTATATTAAATTTTTAATAATGGTTAATACTAATTTATAAATAATTAACGATAATTAATCCAATATGAATTGTAATTGGTTATTAAATATTAATAATTAGTAATAATAAGTAATAATTACTAATAATTACAAATAATTAGTAATAAATAAATATAATCAAGGTTATGTAACAACAAATAATAATAATTAACATTAAATAATATGTAATTATTTTAATTATATTTATATTAGTAAAATTATATTTATATTATATTAATTATGTTAATATAACACAAATAATAATTATTAATATGAATATAATAGTTATTAATAGATATATAAGATAAAAATAATGTTATATAATGTAAATATAATGAAAATATAACCTATATATAAATTTATTAATGAAAATTTAATGTAAATAATAGTTATTAATAATATAAATTTTATACAAATAATAGTTTTTAGTGTAGATATAATGTAAATATAATGTAGGAAAAAATTCCAAGATAAAAATAATATAAATATAACATAATTATTAAGTAAACACAATATAAATATTGATCCTAAGAAGGGTTAATGCCCTGAAAGGGGGTGAATCACGTTATATTTATTTTAAATTGACCCTTGCCAATGATCTTGTTCCATGATTATCTAGAACACTCTATCTTCCTTACAACTAATTTGAAGCGTTAACACAATAAAATAAATGATACGATAAATATACTTGGTTCACCCAAACTGGATTAATCCAAGGGGCATGAAATAGTGACATACCAATGCATCTCAAACACTAAGAACATTTTTTCCTTTTAAAAAGGAGCATCCAAAATGACCCTCCTAGTTTAAAACCTTCACTGCATAAATGAATAACTCAATGTTCTCCTTACAAGATGGAACATATTGCTCCTCCTATAATCTTTCTTCTTCTTACTCGAACAAAATGTAGTGATTACACCAAAAATATTGTAACACTCAAAACTATTTCTTTGAACTTCTAGAGTGATGGCCTCCTAGAACAATTTCCTCTTCATTCATAAATATTTGGTATGAGACTAAAATTTTCCTCGTTCATATCTCAAAATAATTATCTTCAACCTTAAGTCATATATCTCTTTGATTTTTTTTGAATTGAAATATATATACCTTCTCTGTTTTTAATTGAATCTATGTTATCTCCACCTAAATTTTTTATTTCTCTTTTTAATATTTCATTTAGTCAATATTCACATGAGAGATATTTTTATTTTTGAATATGGAAATCCTCATGTATTCTTGGTCCATCCTATCCAATAATATTGTAATAAATATTTCCCATATTTTATAATATAGAAACACAATGGAATGAGCACCAAGTAACCCTCGTCCTTAATTCTCTATAATCCTTACGATCTCCTTCAAAATTAATGTGTTCTTCATTATTCCACAAAAAAATGTATAAACCCTTCATTTAAATCTAAATCAATGGTTTTTTATTTTATTCTAGTTATTGATCCACTTTTAATCACATCATAATATCCTTTATAATGGTAAGATTTCATAACTATTTATCATAAATTACAATTGATAATACATATTGAAATACCTGTCACTCATTGAATTTATCTTACCATTCATGTAGATGTTGCGGCAAGAATCTTTTAATGAAAACACAATAATCTCCCCTCTTATTTAAGAATTAAAGTGAGACATATTATGTAACTCCAATAACATCTTATGTATCAACCATATTCTTATGTATCATCCAATATCTTACATATGAAATTGTAATTTTAATGTATTCAATAACCTTTTCTTTTCTGTATTTTTCACTCTAGAATAAACTTATTATATATCTGTATAGTATTCTTATGTATACATCTAATGTTTTACATTTCTATTATTTAATCATCCTAAATAATATTACATATCAATTTAATATTCTTAAATATCACTACATCTTATGCCTTTTTGAAATTAGCCCTAACTAATTATATTACACATCAACTAGGAATATTACATATAAAGGGAATGCTCCAAAACTTTGCTGAGTTTACATGAACTCTGTAGAATATCTTCTGTACCATGTAATATATAATCCTTTTCAAATTTTCAGTGCAATTTTCAACGGATTTCTTTCATATGAAAGTTATCATACATATTCTATGCATTTTTAAGATTTATAAGGAACTTCCCAGGAAAATATATTACATGACTTCTAGAATATATTATATATCAATGATGGCTCCTTGACATTGAAAAGTATGTTAGTTTTTTATAATATATTACATATCTATGTACTTTTCTAAATTCTAGAATACCTTAGAGAAAAATGTTAAGCACTAGGGGACTTAGCCAAAATCACAAAAACCTTCCCAAATTTTTATTTTCCATCATTCATCAAGAATACTTCCAAAACACCTCTAACCATAAATATATGCATTATTTTTTACTTAATAAGCATACTTAAAGGTTAACTCAATAACCTTCTCAACAAATACAACCTAAAAACACATCAATGGTTTTTTCTAATAATAAATAATAGTTATTAATAAGGTAAAAATAATTATTAACAACGTCAATAATAGTAAATATTATCCACAATATATAGGCCATTTTTAAAGTCTTTTATAACTCCAAAATGCATTAGCTTTACCTTTATTGTATTATATAAGTCTCATAATCATTATTTATTGTTCATTTACAAGTATTTTATATAATATAGAATCAGATAAATTGAAATGATAAAGTATAGGAATGATGATAGTGGTGGTTATCCCTAGATCTGGGCTTATGAAGGTGAAATCAATGATCCAATATATAAAATATAATACAAATATATGAAATCAATGAGTTAGGGTTAATGGATGGAGTTGGAAGTGAAAGGAAAGTAATTTTGCAAACCTGAATTCAAACCCATTAGAGAGAGACAACCACCGGGGAAACCGATGTATGAGTGATGGAGAAGGAATGGAATAGAATGTCAAATAGCTTCTTTAGGAAAGATAAAGGAAATAAATGGTTTGAAAAAAAATTTTAAGAGAATCAGAGAAGCTGAATTGAGAAAGATATAAGAATTAAGAGAATGGTGGTAATCCCTGTATTCTCTTGTATAAAGGTGAAATCATTGGGAAAGTAGATGAAACCAAAGGTTGCTATATAGAATCAATGGGATTGTAGATGAAGACAAAGATAACGGTGTTCATTCATGTGTTCTATTATATGAAGATAAAATCAATGGGCATGTAAATGAAATCTTATGGGTGTCAGTTGTGATTTCCTAGAACCTTTATTTCCTCTAGTTTTTTAATTACCTATTTACTTACATAATAAATTCAAATACCATAATTCGATTTCATATAATTTTCTATTTATTTAAAATCTCAAAATTTGATATTATATACTTTCCCATTGATTTCATATACCAGTATTTGATTTGATATAATTGGTCATTTATTTCAAATATCAGTATCTGATTTTGTCTACTTTCCCATTGATTTTATATATCATCATTTTATTTCATCTACTTGTATATTGATTAGATATACCAACATTTAATTGTTTCTACTTTCCCATTGATTTCATATATCATAATTCAATTTCATCTATTTTCCTAATCTCCTTATTCCTCTATCATTCTTATTTCAACTTCTCTAATTCACTTAATAAGTTTTATTTGTTCCTTTCTTTGTTATTCAAGCGGTCTTCCCCTATTATTGTCACTTACCCAAATATTTTTATAATTTTTTATGAATATAAAATTAATTATTATAGAACTTTACCAGTCGAAAGTATCTACTTTGATAACTTGGAGTTCTATATGGAAATTTGGAACATAGAAATGTTAGTATTCTTGGATGCAGTTGTAGGTAATTATTTAGTAGAGGATGATTATTCAATGGTATTTGGGTTGATCAATGTTTTTCCATTTAAACTAATTTATTATTGATTTCATATATTTTCATTTTATTTCATTTACATACCCATTGATTTCATCTTCATACAGGTGTAAACAAGGACAACCATCATTCTCTTCATTATATTATCATTCTCATTTTACCTTCTTAAATTCTCTTAATAAGTTTTCCTGGATATTTTCGTTTCTTAATATTTTATATTTATGTTTTTAAATCATAGTGGGTACCCAGGAAGAATTTGGTGAACACATTCTATTAAAATTTTATTCTATCTACTTAACCATTAATTTTATATACCAATATTCAATTTTTTCTTCTCTCTCATTGATTCCATCTTCATAAAGTCGGATTCAAGGATAAAAACAATTCTATTAATTACTTTATCTTTCTCATTTTAACTTCTATAATTCTTATAATAAGTTTTCTCAAATCCTTTATTTCCTCAAACTTTTATATGTACTTGTTTAAATCACAACTAGAGCCCATGAAGAATCAAGTGAACACATTCTATCAGTATTTGATTTCATTTACCTTCCCCTTGATTTCATATATCAACTTTTTATTTTTTCAAATTGCCTATTGATTTCATCTCCATGTGGGTGAATACAAAGATAACCACCGTGAAGGGATAGAATTTTCAGAAGTCGACCCTTTCATGTCATGAGTCACTTTCACATCCAAAACTTCTTTATCTAAGACATTCATAGCCTAAATTGGATTCATGTCTTGAGATTTGGCCTGAAAGGGACCTATATCTATGGGTTACACATCATGAGTCAGATTCAGGATGTGAGTTTTCTAAAATTGAGAAACATTATATCAGTACCTATTTTGAATAATGAACTCTTATTTCCTACAAAAACTATCCAAAATACAAGGATTAATATTATAAAACATGAAAAAATCCCAAAGAAATGCTTCCAAAATATATATATAAATAAATTAAGATTATAAAATTATCCCATATTTGAAAAATTTCTTATCATCAAGCCAAAAGTGTCTCAAAAAAGATTCCAAATGAAACAATTTCTAATTAGAAATATGAATTACAACCAAGAAAATAAAAAAAGTGTTATTGAAAAAATATATTTCTCCAAAATCACTCCAATGGAGAAAATCATCCATGCCTCATAATCAAGTTCTTTATTCAAATCTCTTTTCCTTTATTTTCAATTTTTCAATTGTTCGTTAGAATCTATACTCGTGTTTCAATTTACCTCACCGTGAATTTTCTCTCATCACTCAAGGTAAAATGAAATTAGATTTATGATCGTAACCTAAATACATTTTCTTAACCATAGGTTTTAATTGATTCTAACATTTCTAATCCATTAATACAGATACATAATTAATCATGAGGGCTTCAATAATCACATTCAAATGACTCTGAGGTTGAGGTTTGGTGGATAAATTATAAAAATAAAGCTCAAAAATGAGTTTAAACTCTCAATTACAATTCATGATAATTAGGAATAGTGAAATTAATAACCTTATCCAGAAATTAGTATCTCCACACTCCCAAAATCTCGTGTTAGGTCTATAGATATTCCATAAAATTATAATGAAAGTATCTCGTTTCTTCTTTTTTCCTTTTTAAATTCATGCTTAGGACCAATATTACATACACTAACTAACCACATATGTTGTACTATGAGATTCATTAGTTTACTAATTTTTATTTTTAGTCTTCCTAATACGCAACCCATTTTTAGAGATAGGATAATCATGAATAGTATATCAGAAAAATTATAGACCACATCTCTCGGATCATGTGAAAAGTCACCATACATCATCTTAGTAGAAAACATCATATGTTCATCAATCATGACCATCCCCCCCCCACTTTTTCAAGTGAAAAACATGAAATCATACCAAGAGTGTGGTAGAAAAAGATAAAATGTACTTGTAACTCTACTCAATCCTAACAAAGTCATTCATGGATTCTATGAGATTAATAAGGAATAATTTACAATAGGATTTTCAGAAAAATTTCAAAACAAAAATGTCTTAACAATTTTAATAGTGTATTTTTTTAGTCATAGATTTTTTAAGATTTCAATGGAAGTTCTAATAGTCTTACATTACCCAAGTATCCCTTAAGAAATATTCTTAGAAAATAATGGGAAATTAGTTCTAGAATCCTCTCAAGAATGAGAATACATATAAAAGGGAAATCACTCAGGTCATATTAACTAGTAATAATTCAATCAAAATTAATTGAAATAACTTAGAATCATGAATAAAATTATTAAATTATAAATCACACTAAAATTTTAAGTGATAATAAATAAGAGATTTTAGAATTTTTCATCCAAATGTTTTGTTTAATTTATATGGTTAAAATGAGATTTCAAGTTAAATCATGTTTTAAATGAAAATTTTTTCTAGACTAATGAGAATAATCAACAATATAGTGGAAAATGAAATGAATTACGAAAATATCCCCCCCAAACACACACATAAAATTTAACAATGTATGCACTATTTTGGGAAGTGACAAGGGAGACATACCAATCTTGGATTAAATAAATTTGAAATGGAAAGTGTGAAATTAGTATAGATAATCAAGAGAACCCTGTAACAAAATTAATTCCATGGGGGAATTTTGGACCTTGTTATAAAATTGGGCTACCTATAATAAAGTTAGAAACAAAATATACCTTCACTATAGAAATAATCAGTTCACGGGATATAGTCAATACATAATTATAAAAGTGGGAAGGTGCACACAGTTGAAAGAAATGGATATCAACTCATATATAAGTGAAAGGAGAAGAATAAAAACTAAGTACCTAGGAAAATAACTAAAATTAAAACCTATAAAAATAAACTAAAATACCTAATAAACTCAAAAAAAACTTAAAAGATCAAAAATATGGGTTGCCTACCATAAAGTGCTAACAATGACATTGGTATCCAATTGGATAGAAAGGGATCAATTAGTGTAGTGCATCATCTCAAATTCCCTCTAACTCTTGTATGAAATTGAAGAAGTGCCCTAAATATCTAATGGTTACTTGGTGGGTTTCACAGCTTTAGAAATGGGCCAATAAAATATCTCATGTGATAGGTGGAGCATCCATGTAGGTTGTGGATGGTGATCCTAGGGAAGTTCTTATATCACAACAACATGAGGAAATAAGTCATGGGGAGGGCCATATGGTATACTAGAAGGTCCATCATAAGTGATAAAAGGATCATATTATCTAGACATAGTAACTGAAGGTAAAAATATTAAGCATAAAGTAAGAAAATAATTTTCAATAAAAAATTCATCCCTTTTATTGGATAATATGAATAATACCAACTGGCGGAGGCAATATAGTGAGTACATAAAAACACCCAAAAATATCCAATAGGGGAGGGGTACACTATATAACCACTAAGAATAACAGGAAAAATATCCTTGATAATTAGTAGTGGTCCACTCCCTACTAGAAGGTGGATGGAGTTTCCCCTCTATATAAATGGATACTATATATGTGGAGGAAAGTGATACGGTGTTGGAAGCAAGGTCAGTTAAATAGGAGCTAGTGAGGTTTTGATCCATATAGAGGTTGGATGTATGGTAGTAGGATCGATAAAAGGAACCTCGTATGTAGAAGTTAGAGCAAGGCCATTTCCCCATTGATCATGCTCCATCAAAAAATCTTATTGGGAAGCAGGGCCAGTAATCTCTAGATGAAGCCCGACTGGATGATTGATAGTGCTCTATTGGTGGGGTGGGTATGAAGCCAAAAGTTTTTATATTGATATTAGTAGGAGGGTGGCTGTAATGGGTGGTAACTGGATGATATGGAGTAAGGGGAGGTAATTGGGTTGGACTAGTGAAAGGAATGATGAAATTAAGGTATGGTAACCTTTGGTTCTCCAGAATACATAGGATGGCATTCCAATTTTTTTGTACCTCCTCTGAAATATCTAAGGTGATGGGTAGGGTAGGCTCATAATGTATAGGGGTGGAATCTTGGAGGAAATTGTGGTTGTGGTGGAGGATGTGGTGGTCCTGACTATAACAAACATGTTATTTTTATTACATTCATACATGATTTAATTACATAAAATTAAACATAATACAAGTAAAAATATCAAGAATTATAGTGTCTTGTTAAATTAGGAACATTACATAACAACTTAAAATATGAAATATAACATCATTATTGAAAACTTCCTTTACATTACCACAACATTCCTTCGTACTTAACACTGCATGGGATAACCTGAGGACATACATAAGAATGGGGTGAGATATAAATCTCAGTAAGGTAGTAAACATAGAATAACATAGAGATAATAATACATGTTATTCAATGTATATCAATGATGCATAAAGTAACATGAATCAAGAAGCATGATATAACATTATATTCATAACATTGAAATTTGGAAACCACTTAAAATAATGAATCATATGTCAAGGATAAAATATCAAAACATCATAGTGGAAAAATTCCCATAAATGAGTCATTTAAACCCCTATTAAAACATAAATTATCATGATATTAAACATTACCCAATGCATTGGAGTGCTATCAGGGCGCAACCTTCATAATCATTTCAATCTCATGCTTAAGTGTGCCACATAGATCATAAAACATGGATTCATTCATCATCATAATTTATTCCATGATCAAGGAGTGTGAAATAATTACATTTAAGTCCCTAATAAAAAGTTATATGTTTATAAAAGTTAACACCCTAGATATGGAATTGGTACGGTATTCACTACACAATTTGTTTAGGAATAGAAATTCGCGGTGCAATTCTGGAAGCATAATGGCATCACATAAAAATTCATAAAAAAATGTCGATGATAGTGATATGGATCTCTCATAATATATATATGATATGTATAGTAATATGGTTATATAAACACATTTCCCAAAATAATTAATTTGAAAATTGAAGGCATAATATAATAAGTAATCTTGAAGAAAGATGAGAAATTGAATAACTCTTATGAAATTTTGGCATGGTATTGGGTGTACATGAAAGGTATTAATGAAAGATAGAGGGATATATCATCATTCAAACATAAAAAGGGAATCATAGGGGAGGTTTTAAAACATACCCCATCATTTTTAATTGAAAATAAAAGGGTGTCACAATATAAGGAAACATGGATAAAAATGAAAAAGGAAGGAACCCTTACTTGAGTGTGTGACTTCAAAAGCTTGAAGAGGGGATTATCGAGAGATTGGATCACCTTGTGAGGATTATAGAGAGGGTAGAACAGATTAATTATGTTCTCCAAGTATTTTTAGTGAAGAGAAGTTGGATCTTGGGTGGGGTTTATATAGGGAATGAGGGGAATTCTTTAATATTTCACAAACTTATGTTTTGGAATCTATATAATTAAATATTCAAAACCAAAAACCTTCCCATATTTTTTCCCCATGGTTTTTTAAAAATAGGGGAAATTTTGATTATTTTATTTGGAAAAGTTATGAAGATATTAAAACATTATCATGGCTTATGTGGAGGAGATTCACGTTATTAATGAAATGGATTTAAAATCATAAAATATATTAAACCTTATGGAGGATTCATAATAGAATTATAATAATAATAAAATTATCTTTAAATCTCATTATTTTAATGGAAAAACATATATTGGGTCGATAATAACCATTATAGTACTTATTACATCATTTTTGGTTCATTAGGATGTCATAAAACACACATTATATTTATAAGGTATTTAATTTTTACCCAAAAATTTGAATATAATAGAAAAATATGAAAAAATAACCATTGGATAATTTTGACATTATGATTAAAAAAATAATATTCATTTTATCTAAATAATTTTCTATATATTTTAATTTTCACTTTTAAAATAAAAACCGATATTTACTGAAAATTGATGGGTTTTGACAAAAATAGTTTTCAAACCTTAATAAAAATTAATTTTTACATCATAAAAAATATATGTTCATTTATATTTAATAAAATTAATTTAATGATAATATTTTATTAGAATATTATTTAATTAAAAAACCAGTATTTCATCAAAATAGATTTCTTAATTGAATTTCAATATTAACCAAAAATACTATTCATGCATTAAAAATAATTTACAAAGTAATAATAATAGAATGAAAGTATATTCATTATTATATGGAAAAATAATGTACATAATCATAATTCCAATATCTTATTACATATCCCTTTATTACACCACCATACACCATAAGAGTAAGGTGTGTGATGGTGGGGATTTCATGCGGTCGTTCGGTGAACATGGTTTGGGTCATGATCTCAATGATCTTGAACTTCTCCAGTAAATGGTTTTGCTCATGCTTATTTTTTTAGATCTCGGATTAGTATTGGTCTAATGAAAATCCCAGAAATGATATCTCCCTCAGAAGCTCTGGTAAATGTGCTTCATAAGGAATGATCCTACTGTTTGAGGTCATCGCTTCCATTTACTATGTCAAAAGGATTTGTTAAAACCATATATTTATACTGGTCATGTGATCACTATTCAGTGAATATATTATCAATAGTAATAATACTTAATGATAATTTAAATTCAATTGGATATAATAAAACAAAAAGGATTACATGTGTTTTCTATATCCATAATACATTTAATTAAATCAAAATAAATGTAAGTTTTATTTATAAATGGTCAGGTCATTAAAATATTCCCCCTTAAGAAATTTCACACTTGAGATTTCATTTTCCCACTTTAAAAAAGATGGGGGTAACTCTGCTTCATCACCTCCTCTGGTTCCCATGTTGCTTCTTTAAACTTTGTTTTTTCTCCACAACACCTTGACGAGGGGCATTGTCTTATTTCGTAGAACTTTTTCTCTATGATCTAAGATCTTCACCAACTACTCCTCATATAAAATGTAATTATACCATGGTACCATCTCTGTATTGAGTACATGTGATGGGTCTATTATGTACTTTATTAAGAGGGATACATGAAATACATCATGTTCTTGGGATAGGTTCTATGGGAGTGCTAGTCGATAGGCCACTGCTCTGATGCAATCAAGGATATCAAAAGGGTTGGTGTACCTTAGACTAAGCTTTCCCTTATTCCCAAATCTCATTTCTATCTTCCATGGAGATGTGCAGATGAATACCATGTCTCCAACATTAAACTCTAGGTCACATCGATTATTTTTATCATATCTCTTTTGTCGACTCTAAGAATCTTTGATGTGTAACTGGATGGTCTTAACCTTCTCCACCATTTCTTCGACCATTTCAAGACCTAGAAGTTTTTATTCCCCAACTTCATCCTAGTATATAGGTATTTTTCACCTATTCCCATAAATGGATTCATAGGGAGACATTTGGATACTTGAGTGGAAACTGTTGTTGTAAGAGAACTCAACCAGATAAAGATACTAATATCATCCTCTTTTTGAATTCCATTGAGTATGATCTCAATATGTCCTCAAGTATATACATAGTCCACTCAGATTGGCCATTATTTTGAGGGTGATAGGTTGTGCTAAAGTTCAAATCAATATTCAAAGCATGTTGGATACTCTTTTAGAACTTAGAGGTGAATCTTGGATCTCAATCAGATACAATTTATAGTTGTATACCATGAATCCTTGCCACTTCCCTGATGTATATCTGTGAAATTTGATCTAATGAGAAATTATCTTGTATCACAATGAATGTTTTAGTCCTTGTAAGATAATCCACCACAACCTAGATAGCATTGTTTCCTCTAGATGTCTTATAAATCCCGGTAACAAGGTCCATGGTGATGTTTTCCCATTTTCATACAGGTATGGGTAATTCTTGCATCATCCCCTTATATTTTTTCATTTTCACCTTCAATTGATAACATACAAGACATCTTGATGTATATTTTTCTAAATCCTTATTCATATTGTCCCACCAATAGAGTTATTAGAGATCTTAATACATCTTTGTGCTTCCATGATGTATAGAGAAGGGTTGATCTATGTGCATCATCCAATAGGTCCTTCTTTAATGCGGGATTTTATGGTACACATAGTATTGACAAAAATCTTACAACACCTTCTTCATTAACATTAAACTCTAAGGATTTACTTTTTCTTATAGTGTCTACTTTCTTTTTAATTCTCACATCATCTCCTTGGTCATCCTTTAACCTCTCTAGAAGATACGGTTGAGAAATCATTTGTGAAATGATTTATGGTGTTATTTACTTTATGATTACCATGTCCATACTCTTCAAGTCTAAAAAGATCAGATCCTTATCAATTCTCATCAATGATAGAGTTGTGGGATCCTTTCTACTTATAGTGTCTTCCACTTTATTCTCTTTCCCCATATGGTAGTGAATTGAGCAGTCATAGTCCTTAATCAGCTATAACCTTCTTCATTGGAACATATTCAACTCTTTCTGTGTGAATATATACTTGAGGCTTTTATAATCCATATATATTTCACACTTCTACCCAAATAGATAATTACGCCATATTTTCAAAGTGAAGATCACTATAGGAAACTCTAGAGCAAGTATTGGATAGTTCTGCTCATGAACTTTCAACTATCTTGAAGCATAGGTAATGAATTTGATATTTTTCATCAACACATGTCCCAATACCTTATTTGAATCATAACAAAATACCATAAAAAGTTATCCACTTATGGGTAGTGTGAGCACAGGTGCAGTGATAAGACTCCTTTTCAACTCCTTGAATCTTTATTCACATTCATCATTCCAATCAAACTTGACTCCCTTCCGAGTTATTTTAGTAATAGGGTTTGACAATCATGAGAAGTTTCTCACAAATAAGTGATAATATATAGATAACCCAAGGATGATATAGATATTTGTCATAGATTTTGGCCTTGTCCATCCCTCAATTTCTTTTTTATTAGAAGGATCCATAGATATCCCATTTCTTGTGATGATATTTCCCGAGAATGAGACTTCTTTTAACCAGAACTCGCACTTGTTGTACTTTTCATAGAGATTCTCCTTTTGCAAGGTCTTAAGCACAGTGCTCAGATTCTCCTCGTGGTCCTCCTTGGTTTTGGAGTATATTAGAATATTATCTATAAATACTACCATAAATTTTTCAATGTAATCTCTAAAGACTCTATTGATCAAGTCTAAGAATATTTTTGGATCATTAGTGAGTCCAAATGGAATTATAATGAACTCATAATACATGTACCATGTACGAAAAGCAGTCTTTGGGATATCTTCCTTCTTCACCCTTACTTGGTAATATCCCGACCGTAGATACACCTTGGAGAATTATTTTTCTCCACGTAGATGATCAAACAATTCATCAATTTGTGGAAAAGGATACTTTTTATTTATCATGACTTTATTGATCTCACAATAATCAATGCAAAGACACATTAACCCATCCTTGTTTTTTATAAAGAGGACTGTTTCACCCCATGGTGAAGCACTTTGGTGTATAAACCCTTTATCCAGATTTTCCTGTAGTTGTTTATTAGTTCCTCAAGTTCCACGACAGTCATACTATAAGAAGTATTGTTTATTTACAATGCCCCAAGTATAAGTTTTATTGAAAATTCAACCACTTATCTAGGAGGAAGACTAGGAAATTCCTCAGAAAACACATCAGAAAATTCCCTCATAATAGGCATGTCTTAGAGAATTTTTCATTTCTTAGACTTAATCATTTGAGATAGATACGCTTTCTTGTAGGCAAATAATATCCACTCTTGATATGATGGCACTAAATAATATTCATCCTCCTCCTTCCACTTGAATAGAATCGGGGGTTGATTCTCTATACAGATAGTGATTTACCTCTCGTGGAAATTTATGTTAGATATATATGGAGAAATCCAATCCATGCCCAAAATCACAATAAATTCCACCAAGGGAATTATGATAAGGTTCACCAAGAAGTTAAATCCAAAAATGGTGATAGGGGAGGAGTTATATTCATGAGATTCAATAATTTTCCCATTTTTTATCTTTACCAACATCTCTACTTCCATTATTTGTGGTGATGTTTGAATAGTTCTACTAAGCATTCATGATATAAAGGAATACATAGAAACAAATCAAAAAATTATGTTCTTTATTCTTGTATGAATAAATAGAATACCTATCACCACTTCATTGTCGGGATTCAATTCAATGGTAGTGATATAAAAAGCTCAACCTTTCTTCCTTGGAGGTTGTTGGTCTCCTATAAAAACCCTTAGCTTAGGGAACTGGTTCACAAATTTCTTTGGTTCCTTGAATTTGTAGTAATGAACAATGCATTGTGGGTCAAATAGAGCATTCCTTTCCTTTGTCATAGTAGTAGATTTTTCTTACTAGAAATCTCTGGCTAGGTGCCCATCCTTCTCATACCTAAAGCATTTCCTCATCCCCTTTAGGAAATTTATAGGATTATTCTTTCTACACCTTTGGAAAGTGGGATGTTTAAATTTCTTGGCACCGTTAGGTATCTCTATAAGACCACCAAAATTTGACTCCACCTTCCACTTCTTATCCCCATGATACCCCTGAGATTCCCCGATATCCATTTTGACTTTGAGGGCACATCGGACAATTTACTTATAGCTTTCAAAGTCACGGATTTTCAGGGCATTCTGTAGGCTAGGTTTTATCCCACCAAAGAAGAGATCAACCTTGCATTTAGGGGTAACAACAAGGCTGGAGACATATCATGCAAGCCTTGTGAATTTTTTCTCGTACACTCCAATGGATTTGTTATCTTTTTTCTTGTGGTATAGGAAGTCCCTTTCCATCTTAAGTCAAAGGGTTCGAGGAAAATGTTTATCAAAAAACATTTTCTGTAAATCCTTCCATCCCATCGTCTCGATCTCTTCATCAAGATTTTTATTTTTTATCAATGTCCATCATTGATCAGCTTCACCCTTTATATGATAAGCAGCCAAAATAACCTTATCGTGTTCATAACATTGAAGGATGGAGAATATCTTCTCAATGGAGTTGATCTATTGTTCGGTGTTTGAGGGATCGGTTGATCCATTGAAAGTGAGAGTCATTTGTTTCTTGAAGCTATCAATTTTGACGTGTTCTTTATTAGGGGGTTTTACATTCTTCTTAATCTAGGTTCCTATTAAAAACATGAGTTAATTGAGAGAGTATCATGACAAAGTTTGTGATTCTTGATCCCATCAGATTGGGCATCTCATTAGGGAAGTTATTACATTGATATTGATATCGGTTGTTATCCACATTACTCCTATTAACCACCATTGTTTAAAATAAAAGGAAATTTAAGGGTAAGTATTTTAAACTATTAAACACATAGAGGGGAATCCAATTAAACTAAAGGGATAAATTATAAATTAAATTTATTTCCTTAACTTATTAATTTCAAGGCTTCAATATAAGTTATCGATGATCTATTTCCGAACATATATTATTAGGGGATTTTTTTTGTTTTCTTAATAATGGTTTTTACTAAGATTATGAATTTATGAAAGCATATCCCATAGGAGTTCCAAACCAAGAGTGTATCAAGGCCCACTTTCATGCACCAGTTCTTGTTTGATTCTATCTCAAAGTGGTGTTTTTGGGTTTTACCTCTAGATACATCTGTGTTAGATCCATATCCACTTTTTTGTATCCATGCAGGGATATATGTGCTTGATAAACCACCTTCCTTATACTCACCAAAATTTATGGATATTTTTATTATACTTATTCTTATCCCTAAGTCATTCTCTAGATTTTTATAATCCTAATCCCAAAAATAACTAAACTTGTCCTCTGATACCAACTATAACAACCCTATTCTTTTTATTACATTCATACAGGATTTAATTACATAAAATTACACTTAATACAACCCAAAATATCGAGACGTCTAGTGTATTGGTATATAAGGAACATTACATAACTTAAAACGTTAAATACGACATCATTATTTAAAACTTTCTTCACATGACCACAACATTCCTTCGTACTTAACACTGCAAGGGATAACCTAAGAACATACATAAGAAAGGGGTGAGCTATAAAGCCCAATAAGAGAGTAAACATGGAATAACATAGAGATAATAATAAATTTTAGGTAATTAATATCAATGATAAATAATGGAACATGAATTAAAAATCATGATATAACATGATATTCATAACATGGAAATGTGGAAACAATTTAAAACAATGCATCATTGGTCAAGGATTAACTGCCAAGAAATCATAGTGGACAAAGTACCATAAATTAATCTAGTAAACCCCTACCCCAACATGACGTATCATGGTACTAAACATTACCCAATGCATTGAAGCGCTATCAGGGAACACCCTTCCTAATCATTTCAATCTCATGCTTAAATGTGCCACGTAGATCATAAATCTTGGTTTCATTCATCATAAGAATTTATTCCATGATCAAGGAGTGAATAATACATACATTTAATTCCCCAATAAAAATATGTGTGTGTATAAAATTGAACACCCTTGATATGGAATGGGTACGGTATTCACTACACAATTTGTTTTGGAATGGAAATTTGTGGTGCAATTTCAGCAGCATAATGGCATCACATAAAAATTCATAAAAAGGGTTGATGAGAGGGAAAAACGGTATCTCATCATATATATATGATATGGAGAGTAATAGGGTCATATAAAAACATGTCCCAAACTAAGGAATTTGAAAATATAAGGTGTAATATAATAAAGAATCTTGAAGAAAGAGGAGAAATGGAATAACTCTTATGAAATTTCAGCATGGTAACGGGTGTACATGGGAGAGATTAATGAGAGATAAAGGGATCTATAATCATTAAAAAATAAAAAGGTAAGTATGGTAGAGGTTCTAAAATATACCCCATCATTTTTAATTAAAAATAAAATGGTGTAATGATATAAGGAAACTTTGATAAAAATGAGAAAGGAAAGAACCCTTACTTGAGTGAGTGACTTCAAAAGCTTGAATAGGGGATTCTTGAGAGCCTGGGTAACCTTGGGAGGATTATAAGTATGGTAGGATAGTGTAAGTACATGAACCAATGATTTTTATTAAATTGAATTAGGATCTTGGGTGAGGTTTATATAGTAAATGAGAGGGGTATTCTTTAATATTTCACAAACTTAGGTTTTAGAATCTATATAATTAAATTTTCAAAACTACAAACCTTCCCATGGTTTTGGAAAATGGTTTTTTATAAAGAGGATAGATTTTAATTATTTTATTAGTAAAATGGTGGAATATATTAAAATTTTATCATTGCTTATGTGGAAGTGAGTCACATTAATAAAGAAATGGATTTAAAATCATAAAATATATGATACCTTTTGTAGGGTTCATAAGAGAATTATAAAAATAATAAAATTATCCTAAAATCGCATTATTTTAATTTAAAAATAAATATTGTTCTTAAATACCCATTATAGTATTTATTACATCATTTTTGGGTCATTATGATGTCATAAAATACAAATTATATTTATAAGGTATTTAATTTTTACTCGAACATTTGATTGTCTTAGAAAAATATGAAAAATTCACTTTTGGATAATTTTGAAATTATGATTCCAAAAATAATATTCATTTTATCTAAATAATTTTCTAGATATGTGAATTTTCACTTTTAAAATAAAAACAGTCATTTATTGAAAATTTAAGGGTTTTGAAAAAAAATAGTTTTCAAACCATAATAAAAATGACTTTTGAAATCATAAAAATTATATGATCATTTATATTTAATAAAAGTAATTTAATGATAATATTTTATTAGAATATTATTTATTTCAAAAGTACATTAATTCATCAAAATAGATTTCTTAATTGAATTTCAATATTGACCAAAAATATTATTAGTGCTTTAAAAATCATTTACAGAGTAACAATAATAAAATTAAAGTAAATTTATTATTCTATGAAAAAATAATATACAAAATCATAATTATAGGGTATTGATACATATCGATTTATTATACCATCATACACACAAAGAGTAAGGTGTGAGATGGTAGGGCTTTCATGGCCTCATTTGGGGAACATGGTTTGGGTTATGATCTCAATGAGCTTGAACTTCTCTTGTAAACGGTTTTGCTCATGCTTAAGTTGTTGGATCTCTACTTGGTCTTGGTCTAGGTAAAATACTATAAATGTTATCTCCCTCAAAATATTTGATAAATGGTCTTTATAGGGAATGATCCTACTGGTTGAGGCCATCACTTCCTTTGACTTTGTCAAAAGTATTTGTTAAAACCCTATATTTATACTAGTCATGTGATCATTGTTCAACGGATATATTATGAATGGTAATGATACTTAATGGTCATTTAAATTCAATTGGATATAGTAAAACAAAAAGGAGTACATGTGTTTTCAATATCCATAAGACATTTAATTAAATCAAAATAAAGGTAAATTTTATTCATAAATGATCGGGTCGTTACACGGGCAGCAGCAGATAGTGGGTGGGTGGAAGGGATTATGGTTGGGTAACTGGAGTGGGAACCTTATGTGTTGGAGAATGACGAGTTTTATCCTCATCAGCACCCTCATCGTACTTAGGAGTCCACTCATAAATCCTCCCTCTCCTTAGAAGAAGCCCCATCTTGTGAAACAATAGAAGACCAATTGACTACATTCATCTTAATGATAAAAGGGGATGAGATGAGTCAAATATTGCTAAATTATGATCAAGATGTGTAAAAAATATTCGACCCATCAAATTGTCATGGTCCCTCCTCGCATGTGCCTCGTAATGGAGGAAGAACTATCTTTTAATGTTCATAGATGGTCTTCCCATGAAAGAAAATGAAATAAGTACCTCAATATAGTTTATTTCCCCATGAGTGTCACTATGGGCCAACCATGCATGGGCCAAAGCCCGATGAACAATCCACAAGGTGGAACCTCACAGTTGGGTGATATTCACTCTATGTGGGTCATGGAATCTCTTAGGGTTGTGGGATATCATAGCCATAATACTTGTAGTTTTTGTCTTATTCAGGTACAACTACAAGGAAAAATAAATGGGAGAAGAAATGGTCAACAAAATAAATGTCAAGGCCAACTATGAAGTCACCCAGTGTGAGATCCCATGGACTACCACACAAATAGATGTATATGTTCAAAATTTCAAGCTCAATAGTTTCCATGATCTCAAGTAAGATCTCCTGGTATGTCTCCTCACATACCTTGATGATGTTGGATAGATTTATGTGGATGATGAGCTCCATGACTTCCTCACACACAATGAGATTCTACATAATGGAAAGGTTTAGGGTCTTATTTTTTTTCCTAGGCTTGGATTTCAAATGGGCCAGTAGGACCTCAGGTTAGGGATCATCGAACTAGAGGCGGTGATGGATTTTTGACTACTGGGTAGCATCCTATGACTAGTGGGAGGAAGAATGGAAATGGTGGGAAGTTTGTGGCGTGTTTGAACCCAATGTGGAGGGTTATAGTGAAGGGTCTGCAACTAGAGATTGAGGATCTAGTTTTAGTCACTTGGGTATGGGAGGATTATCACACTGGTCCATGCATTTGGAATATAGAAAGATAACTCCTTTCATGAGGTCCATTGTGGTGAAGACTAATAGAGAGAGTGTAGCGGAGTAAGGAGTGTGGCTAAGGTTTATTCACATGGAAAAATGAGCCATCTCCCATGAACCATAGGTTCATGGCTAATGCAGGCAGCTCAGAAGATTCATGTCATGAATCTAATTCATGATGCGAATTGTGCATGAAAATAAATATTTCATTCCTACAAAACTCATTATGTGAAATAAATTCATGTCATGGATTTGGACTCTTGAAAATTTTATTTTGTAGATGTGTTTCTGGACTAGATCCAGTGTCACCAAGACATCATAATCTCATAAAATATACTCTAACCTATAGATCCTAAATTGGGTTTCCTCCCATTCAACTCTTCATTTAACTTTGATATCTAGATAAAACTCAAATTAATGTAATTTTAAATAAATATCACACCCTTATTGAAATTGTTATCGGTATATTTTCAATCACTGAACATCAGCCTAAAAGGTTAGTCTATCACCACTTTGAATTTTAATCATTCCATAAGGGAAAAACTTTAACAAATTTAAAGGGTACTAACAATTGGGATTTCAATATTCCAAGGAATAATTTCATACAAGAATTGAATATAAGAACTTTTTCCCTTGGTACAAATATCCTTTTCATAATGATTTGATCATTCCATTTATTGGATTTCTATTTATAATTTTTTTCATTTTTATAACAATTCCTTCTGATCTCTTCCATATCATAAATTTGTAACATTCTCTATTGTCCATCTTTTATTGCATCGAAGTTTAGCTTTGTGATTTCCTGGTACGGTTAGTGCTCTAGTTCCACTGGAAAATGACAGGGTTTTCCATACAAAAGTTAGAAAAGGATTAATATAGATGGGTGTTTAATAATCCATGAAGTATTCCCAAAGTGTGTCTTTAAGTATGAGACTCCAATATTTCCTACTCATATTAACTATCTTTTCTAGGATCTTCTTCATATCTCAGTTAGATAATTCAACTTTCCCATTAGTTTTTGGGTTGTAGGGGGTTCCATTATTGTATGTAATCTTGTATTTTTCAAGCATCCCTTTGATGGAGGTATTATTAAAGTGTGTTACTCAATAAATAATGTGTAATCAGTGAAATACAAATCAGGAAAATATGTTTTTCATTAAAAATTATGTAACTACTTTGTCTTTTTCATGGCTATTGGATTCTTCTTTGACCGATTTTGAAATTTATTATATGTCAACAAATATATAATACTTTCCATGGGAATTGGGAAATGGGCCCATAAAATAAATACCTCAAACGTCAAATATTTATACTTCTAGGATGATATTTTGGGGAATCTCATTACATTTCCCAATATTTACTATCCACTGGAACTGATCAAAAATTGATAAAAACTACTTTTTTATCTATGCAGTGTAGTCTATAATAGTCCACTTCGCATGATTTTAGCCACGGTTCATTCATTCCATGATTTCTGCCAGTCGGTGACGTATTAAGGAGCTCTAAAGCACATCAAATTTCATCCCCTATAATGTAACATCGCATTAAACCATTATCACAGTGATTAAATAATATTAGTTCATCCATGTAATAGTTTGAAGCATTGACTAAGAATTTTTTTTCATTTATTAATAAGAGAAATATAGATAGAGTTTCCTCATGGATAAGTATTTTATGATATCAAAATACCATGTTCATGCTTGTATATCTACATTGAATTGTGTCTCATTAGGGAAATAATGTTCAATATTAATATCTTATTCATCATTAACATTGAGAAGGGTAAGTCTTAACAGATGGCCAACAATGATATTTTTAGTTCCTTCTATGTCTTTGATGAAAATATCAAACTCTTGCAGCAAAAGGAACCACTATATCAGCAGCGGTTTGGAATCCTTTTTATTCACAAGGTATTTCAGTGATGCATTATCAGTGTAAACTATAATTCCAAACGGCATGAGATATGACCAAAAAATTTCAAATGTGAATAGTACAACCATTAACTTCTTCTATGTGATTGTATAATTTATATGGTATTTATTTAGAATATTCCTAACATAATAAATAGGATGGAAATTATGTATAACATGTAAACTAAAATAGAACCCACACAAAATTCACTAGCATCACACATCATTTCAAATTATTTTTCCTAGTTGGGTGAAACAATGACAGGAGCATCTACCATGCTATTTTTTAAAGTTTTAATTTTCCAATGACATTTTTCCCTGAAATCAAATGGAATGCCCTTAGATAGTAGTTGTGTCAGTGGTCGGGATATTTTTGTAAAGTCTTTAATGAATCAAAAATTGAATCTTACATAGCCAAGAAAAATCCACATTACTTTCACTGTTGTGGGTTTGGTAAAATCTTTTTTTACTTTAATTTTCAATGGGTTGACTTTCATGTCATGATTTGAAATTTTATACCCAAGGAAGATGCCTCCTTGGACCATGATTCTCTTAGTTTAGCACTAGGCATTTCTCTTCACAAATTTTAATAACTAATTCCAAATTTATAATAAAAACATTAAAATATCATTCATACATAAATAATTAGTCCCTTAATATTTCTATAAATTATTCCACCATATCATGAAATATATGTGTCATACACCATGGGAAATTTTTCGATACAATACACATCCCAAATGACATCCTTCGATGGGTGAAGGTTCCGAATAAACATGTGAACATTTATTTTTAGTAATAAAATAGGTCGACAGTGATTTGATTATGTATGTAATATCCATCCATAAAATGATATATTTCATTCCCATCTAATCTCTCAAGCATTTGATCCATGAATGGGAGTATAAAATGGTCTTTTGAGTTACTGTATTTATATTTTTTTCAACGCATACTCTCCATCTAGTAATGGTTCGAGTTTGGATTAAATCATATTCATTTTTTAAATAACAATCAATCTTCCTTTCTTTGGTATGAACCTCTTTTTAATGGTTTCTTTCATTGGTGGTGTGAGTCGTCTTCAGGGTTGGAATTTTGGCTTATCAAATTCTTACTGTAGAAACTTATGGGTGAAAATGCTAGGGATGATAAATTTGATATCATCCACACCCTAGGATATTGAATTTTTGTGCCTCTTCATGATTCTATCAGTTTATCTTATTTCACTAGATTCAGCTATGAGTTTATGATAACTTTCATTCCATATTCATATTCTAGGAATAATTACTTCAGTGTTCTTAGTGGAGGATTTAATTCAAAATTTGGTGGCTTAATAACTGAGGGTATGAACTCTAGAAAATTGTCTCTTATAAGAGGATCAACATAATTTTCCTCCTTTTATTCACAACACTTATCTTCAATGGGAGAAAAAATCTCGTTCTCGTCTTCAATATCCATTAAATCAACGTTTTCATTATTCAAAAAAATGGATTGACAATCAAATTAGATTCCACTTTTATTTCATTTTTTCTCAATCAAATACTATATGTTCTTCACTAACTCTAAAGATAAGCATTCCTTAATTCACATCAAATAACTTTTTACTAGTGTTAAGAAATGGTCTCCCTAAAATTATGGGGAAATATCATTCTTCCTCTATAACTAGGATAAGGAATTCAATAGGGAATATGAACTTTCCAAATTTGACTAAAACCTCCCCAAAAAGTCCCTGGGGATACTTGATAGATCGGTCTACCAGTTGAATTTCAACTCTTATAGGTTTTAGGTATTTTAGTCCTAAATTATTTAAGACACTCATTGGCATGAGATTTATAATTTCTATGAGATCGCAGAAGGATTTTCTGAAATTTCATGTTCCTATGGTTCAGGAAATTGAGAAACTACCAGGGTCACTCATTTTTTGAGGGAGATTTTACTACACAACCATAGTAAATATATCATTCATTAAATTGACTCATAAGTCATCCATTTTCCATTTGTTAAAGATTATCTCATTGAGGAATTTTCCATACGCAAACACCTAGTGAATGGATTCCACAATAGATATATTTATGTGGATTTGATTAAACATTTATAGAAATTTATTATATTTAACCTCTATTTTTACTTATCTCATTATATATGGGAATATAATAGGGGGTTTTATGGTGGAAGTTCCATATAGATATATTATTTTATAATTTTCTCTTGTATTGGAGATTTTTCACTTGGCTCTGCTTCCAGGTTATGTTCTTTAGCAGTTTAGTGGGTGATTTCATCTATGTCTTTACTGATGATTATCGCACATGATTTGAGTTCTTCTATCATATTTTCCTCACTTTTTTATAGATATTGAAAGTTCATATCTTTTCCACTATTAATAAAAATATCCTTAGACTCTTCTTTTGGGCATTCTTAACATTATTAGGTAGTGTACCTAGTAATCATTCTGATAGGGTCTCAAAGATCTACCCTACTTCATGCTCAAGGTTATGGAGATTATCCCTTTGATTTTTAATCTCTGTTTCTTAAGTATTCATGTGATGGTCCTCTTTTTGAATGAATGTGTTAAGCAGATTTTCAAGATTTGACTATTGAGGTGGGGCTTATTGTGTTTTCCTTGGAGGTGGTTTCTAAAATTGTTTTCCATGAGGGGGTGGAAAATGTTTATCCCTAGGGGGAAAGGTTTTTGTGGGAAGGGTTTTTGTGGTTGAGGAGCTGGGTTCTAAGGTGGGTACCCTGGTGGTCCCAAATTTTTTGGTGGAGCTTGTCCAATCCTCGGTTGGTAATAACCTTGACTTGGTTGTTGTTATTGTACTGTACTCTTCAGTTAAATACATTATATAAATGGTTATGGTTTTTGTCTATAATTATCAAAATTACAATCTTGAATTTGGGTTTCTTCTAATCCCTCTTTTCGGTCCTGGTATGATTGTGGGCCTCCACACATTTCACATGCTTTAATATCTATAACAGGAGTAGGTGGTGATGGAAGTGGAGAAGGTAGCTGAAGATTTTATAACTTTTTATTCAGAGCTTCAACCAGGGCCAAAAGATGATTGGTCTCTTATACTTGGTGAATTTTACATCAAAGAATTCCTAGATCACTCTTCTAAAGTCAAGCATTATGTAATACCTCATCCAAAAGTTTTTGACCCAATTCTAGTGTCTTTAGAATAAGTCCTCCATCATAGGTGGCATCTAGAATAGACTGTGTAGTATGTTGTAGGCCCTGGTAGAAAGTTTGAAGCTATATCCACACATCAATTCCATGATGTGGGAACTTCTGAGTCAATTCTTTGAATAATTCCCAAGCCTCCTATATTGATTTTCCATATTCTTGAGAAATTTTTTTGATTTTATTCTCTAGTTTTCACATACATGTAGGCAGAAATTACTTGTCAAATAATTGCTTCACGAAATCTTCCCAAGTAATAATGGATTATAGATCTTGGATTTTAATCCAATCCTTGTCTTTGTCATCCAAGGATAAGGGAAATAACCTAAACATGATGGAATCAGTGATTCACCTTGATTTCTAAAGGTGTTGTAGACTTCTTGAAAGTTTGAAATATACTCATGTGGATCTTCACTCTGAATTCCACTAAATTGTCATGTATTCTTGATCATGTGAATGATTCTAGGTTTGATCTCAAATATATGTGTTTGGACAGGATGATGAATTATTTTGCATCCAGGTCACTAATTTATGGCAAACTGTAATCCATAATGGTGTGCTTGATAGTAAATATGGAACTCCTTACTATTTAGGTGGAACATATTGTGTATTTTGAGGGTTAAGAGAAAAAATATTTTTTTTGATTGACTATGTTTAGACGAAGGCTTGTAAATAGGTTGTCACGACCCCCTCCCCACAAGGTGTACCCCTCCTGGGACGGCAATGTGAGAAGGGAGATAGTGACCCCTGAGTCCCGCCTCTAGTAGGCCTTGGGTTGGCAACTAGCATCAAGGGTATAGTAAACACAAAAATGGGAGGCATTACCCTCTAAGAGAACACATGTGAAAGATGGAGATAAGATAGACACTAACCAACTCCAACTCAGACTAAAATATAAAAGAAAATTCCAAGTACACATATGTAATGTCATGAAAAAAGTACTACAACTGAAAGGGGAAAATTGAAAGTACCCAAAAGAATATAAAAATAGCAGCAACCACAAGCCCGAATAGCTCATGAAACCCCAAGCTAATAGATACCAGCATGATCTCCAACCTACTCCAAGTAACCTGAAAAACATTTTATATATACATAGGGTGAGTATAATAATATACTCATTAGGATCCTCCCTGGAGCCTCTCATGCAAAAGTAAAGAAAGCATGATAAAGCACGGTGAACAACAAGTGAGACTAACTCATCACCTAAATAGATATACTAAGTTCACATCCTCAACATGGATACTCTCACCAAGTATTTCATACAATAGTATATAATAAATAATATCAATAGTACCCTTCTAATACTTCCCCACTAGTTTTCCTCTTTTTCCCAATGTCGCACGCCCTAAGAATCTCTCTCCAAAAAGGATTGCCCGCAGATACCTGGGAAAAGCACCACAACATGCATCTCATGAAAAAAAACCACCACGTCCACATAAGCAAAGTAACCAGGTAGTTTCTGGGACCCACCTTAGCTCACATAACATGTATCATACTTCAGGTATTATACCTTAATCCATTACAGCCCATACACTGAGTAAGGATCCTCAAGCCATCACAACCTAAACGTGTTACACCTATAGTAGTCCTTAGGAAACTATATCCAGAATATATGTGCATGAATAACCACAATATATTACATCCCTTTACACACATATAAGGGGGAAAATAACTATTGTACCTACCATCACAAGTAACTACTAAGAGAAGAGATAGGGGACAAAGGGGGTAGTCATCCATCCATCCTCCCAATGGAATGTTGGAGAAAACACCCCCCTTGGGCTCAGAATCCCTGGGGTGTTAGTTTCCCTAACTGACGGGGTGGAGTAGAGTATGGAAACATAGAAAGTACATAGTATACTATAGCTCACAACCACACTATGGGAATAACCTATTCTTAGACTCAACTCCAGCTAACATCTCTAGGACTCCTGATTGCCACTTCTAATACTAGGTATCCTATAAGCATACAACCATTTAAAGAGCTTGATTACATTCCTTCATTCCTTTTTTATCAATTTCACTTTACATTCATTAATTATTTAAACATTAATTAATCATTAACAATTTCCACATTATATTTCATTAGCATCACACCCAAAGTTCATTGTTCCTTTAAATTGAAACCTCATCATTGCGTCCCAGCAAGCTCCATCCTGGTCAATGTTTGTAAATGTTTGGATGCGTGTGAAGCATCACAAAAAACATCAAACTGAACTCCCTCTACTGGAAGACAAAGAACTGGAGAACTTACTAACTTCTCTTTCAGATACTCAAAAGATACTTGGCACTGATCAGTCCACATGAACGCCTGATCCTTCCTGGTCAGTGTTGTTAGAGGAGTCACAACCTGATATAAATTTGCTACAAACCTCCTGTAGTAGACTGTAATCCCAAGGAAACTTTGCACCTCTGCCACTGTCTTGGGGGCTGCCCAAGACACAACTGCTTCTATCTTTGATGGATCTATATCTAATCCCTACTGGGACACAACATTCCCCAAGAAACAGACTTCTCGAGCCCAAAACTCACACTTAAAAAATTCCCAAATAGATGATGTGGATGAAGAACTCCCTAAATGGTGTGCATATGCTCTGTATGCTCCTCCTCAGACATGGATTACATAATGATTTCATTGATGAAAACCACCACAAACTTATCTAGGAACTCAGAAAACATCGTGTTCATCAATCCCATGAACACGGATGGAGAATTCTTCACACCGAATGGCATTACAACGAACTCTTAATGCCCATGAAGACAATGGAAAGCAGTCTTTGAGATAACCTCAACCTTCACATGCTTCTGATAATATCCTGACCACAAGTTTATTTTTGAGAACCAACTTTCACCCTTCATTTGATCGAACAAATCATCAATCCATGGAAGAGGATAGCGATTCTTCACTGTCACTTTTTTAAGCGATGATAATCGATACACAGCTGCAAACTGTTGTCATCCTTCTTCACAAAAAAAACTGGTGCACCCCAGGGTGACACACTTGGCCAAACAAAACCACACTATAACAAACCATCAACCTGTATACGTAGCTCTCATAACTCATAAGGGGTCATCCTATATGGAGACATAGAGATAGGAGACGCTTTTGGTTGTAGCTCGATCTGAAACTCGATCTCTCATTGAGGGGGTAATGCTACAACCTCTTCTGGAAAGATATCAGGGTAATCTTCTACCACCCTAGGAATATCCAACTGCTAAACCACTAAAAAACTCAGCATCAGCTCAGCCATCATGGATGATAAGGACGGAACACGCCTCTAACCCATCTGAGGGTCTCTCTCTCCAACAAACACCACTGGCTCTCCATCGGCATCGAATAACACAACCTGCCTCCTGAAGCAATCCACTATATCCTGTACTGAAAACAAATAATCCATTCCAAGGATGAAATCATATGGTTGTATCCATAAACATGGTAAATCTCCCCGAGAGTGGTGTTTCCCCAGCACTAGCTTACAATATCTACATACTTTAAACAAGTCCGCTCGGCCTCCAACTAGCGTAGTCAATGCCAAGGGCACTGGAAGCCTCTCTGCCTCAAGTCCCAAAGCATGGACAAGGGTAGGTGATATGAAGGATTTTGTCACTCTTGAATCAACCAAGGCATACACCAAGGTAGAAAACGAGAAAACGGTACCTCAAACAACATCTGGATCGCCTGGAACTGGCAACGCTAAAGCATGAATCTGACCAAGACCTCCTCCACGGCCTCTCTGACCCTGTTCATGACCACCACCATAGTTTCTCTGTTCTCTCTGAGGATGGAAATCATCATATGGTTGTCCTCTACCTACCCCATCTACCCTCTGCTGATCTAAAGCTGGTACAACCTACAGTTGCTGCCTCGGCTGGAATTTCCTCAATGGAGGAACCTAGAGAGGAACCCCTGGTGCACAATGACTGATCTGAAAGGATGGTCACTCTCACTGCTGATTACCTTGAACACCAAAATAAAAACAATTTCATGATCCCTTGGCATAGTCCTGAGAGCCGCTGCCCTTGGAGAAATGAGATGTTGTGGGATGGGACGTACCCCCGGCTGAACAGAAACTCTTCTGCCCTAAAAATCGAGAACCTCAGACCACATTTTCTCTTTGTGAGGAATCATGATGACTCCCATCTTGTAATGATTATATTATATCCAATGTCCTCTCGATAACCTCTTCCCTCACCAGCACCTCAAGATATGTCTTCATTATAAATGGGGTGACCCGGCGCTGGATCTTTGGATGAAAAGCCTCATCAAAATGCCTTACTCTATCCTCCTTGTTTGGAAATTGGTCTGAGGCATATCATAAAAGGTTCCTTAAATGGATTCAAAACTCTCTCACACTAGATCTCCCCTGTTGAAGGGTAAGAAGCTCCTAGCGACTGGACACCTTTGCGGTCGAAGAAAGAAACTCGACTCTAAACGTGTCTCTGAACTCCTCCCATGATATTGTTGACTCCTTGCAATCCTTAAGTAACAATAACCACCACTACCTAACTGCTCCACGTAGCATCATCACAACCAAGGACACTCAGTGCTCCTTTCAAGAATGGATCAAAGTAAAGCCTATCTCTACCTCCTCCAACCAGTCTTCTGTGACTGCATCTGAAATGGATCCCTCTTACTTCTACTGACTCTGGAACTAAAACTCTCGGAGTTTCCTCCTCCAAGTGTTGTCGTCATCGACCTCTACCCTGTAGTGATCTGTTATCACATCCTGATGGACATATTCTATGCGATTATAACAAGTAAGTCGACCTGGATCCATACCTGTAAAATAAAAAATAGTTAGATCTCCTAAACCTAGAATATGGAAGACTCATCATTAATTAATTATTTTTTCACTTTTATTCATTTTAGGTTAACCAATCCCAAGGTCTACCCATTTAAACCTATGTACAAAGAAGAATGATGCATGATCCTTTCCTAGGTCTCTACCCTGTAACTAGTATCACCTTGTTTAGTAGCCATTGTAAACTTAAAGGTCCATGCATCAAATCACAGTGGGCCCTAAACTCCTATGTCTCAGCTGGTCTCCAATGTTTACATAACTTGGTAACCATGACTAACACTATTTCCCTACCAACCCATGCAACCTCACCTGTTCCTAACACCAAACTCTACCCTATCCCTCAACCTCCCTCTAATACAACTCTATCATGACCCCCTCCCCACAAGGTGTACACCTCCTGGTCCGAAAATATGATAAGGGAGATAATGACCCCCAAGTCCCACCTCCGGTAGTCCCTAGGTTGGCGACTAGCACCGAGGGTATATTAAACACACAAATGGGAGGCATTACCCTCTAAGAGAATACATGCGAAAGAGATAGATAATATAGATACAAACCAACTCTAAATTAGACTAAAATATAAAATAAAATCCCAAGTACACATATGTAATGTCATGCAAAAATTACTACAACTGAAAGTACCCAAAAGATTATAAAAACAGCAGCAACCACGAGCCCGAACAGCTCCTGCAACTCCAATATAATAGAAACCATCTTGATCTCAAACTTGATCCAAGTGACCTGAAAAATAGTTTATATATACATAGGGTGAGTATTACATTATACTTATTAGTATCCTCCCTGGATCCTCTCGTAAAAAAGTAAAGAAATCATGCTAAAGCACAGTGAACAACAAGTGAAACTAACTCATCACCTAAACACGTATACTAAGTTCCTAGCCTCACCATGGCTACTCTCACCAAGTATTGCATACAAGAGTATATAATAAATAATATCAAGGGTAACCCACTACTACTTCCCCACTGGTTTGTTGATTTTCCCCAACGTCACATGTGCTAAGCATCTCCCTCCAAAAATGCTTGCCCGCAGACACCTGGGTGAAGCACCACAACATGCACCTCATGCAACAAAACCACCACATCCACGTAAGAAAAGTAACCAATTAGTTTTTGGGAGCCATTGTAGCTAATATAGCGTGTATCATATGTCAGGCATTATACCTCAAGCCATTACAGCCCATACACTGAGTAAGGATCCTCAAGACATCACAGCATATACATGTTACACCTATAGTAGTCAATAGGAAACTACATCCAAAATATATGTGTGTGAATCACTACAAGACATTACATCCCTCTACACACATATATGGTGATAAATAACTGATGTGCCTACTAGCACAAGTAACTACCAAGAGAAGAGAGCAGGGCCAAAGGGGGTAGTCATCCATCCATCCTCCCAACAGAATGTTGGGGAAAAAACACCAAGGCTCAGAATCCTCAGGGTGTCAGTTGCCCTAACTGGCAGGGTAGAGTAGCATATAGAAACACAGAAAATACATAATATACTATAGCTTACAACCACACTATGGGAATAACCTAGTCTTAGACTCAACTTCAGCTAATGTCTCTTGGACTCCCGATTTCCACTTCTAAGACTAGGTATCCTATAAGAACACAACCATTTAAAGAGATTGATTACATTCCTTTATTCCCTTTTTATCAGTTTCACTTTACATTCATTAATTATTTAAACATTAATTAACCATTAACAGTTTCCACATTATATCTCATTAGCATCACACCCAAAAATCATTGTTCCTTTAAATTGAAACCTTAGCATTGCGTCCCAGCAAGCTCCAACCCCATGGGTTAACATTGTTTATTCAATCATTTATTTCCCACATTATTACTTTCCTATATTCCCGGGAATTCTAGAAAAACATTCTAAGATAAGAAACACAAGGGGGCTCAACATAGGGAGTAAATGAACTACCCATCAAGTCTTTTCTTCCTATAGCTAGAGCATACACCCATCCTCCATCAAGAATCTAAACAAGGAAAGCACATTGCATACCCCGCGCGTCTTCACCCCTTTTGGAAGGAGTGTAAGAAAACTAGCTACCTTGAGAAGTGGGGAAGGTAAGGAAGATAAATAGACAATAAGAAAGATCAAGCATCCAAATAGTAACATCCAACTAGTTCCATCATCTCGGGTATCCTCCCTGACACCCACATGCATAAACCGATGCACCTCGCCACTCTAGGAATCAACTGCTTCCACAACCAATAGGCCTCTCTACCCCCACATATCACAACAGCCTTCCAGGCTCACATCACAACACAAGCTGTAGGAAAAAAACATCATATTAATTGGGCTATTAACCCTTAAACAAGAAAGAGGGTAACTCAGAACCCTACAAGGGATTATCTTTTATCAAACAAATAGTTCTTTAATCCTTCTTGAATTAACTGTTTTATTGTTCGTAGGTTCCAAATTCGGTAAACCTAAATAGTAAGCTATAAAAAAAATTTAAACATGCCTACTGCATCAATTTTATTAACATTAAATTACAACAACAACCAGATTCATTTACATTCCTCTTTATCTTTAGCCAAATAATTATCAATTAATTCCGGGTTTACATTCTTTACCAATTTTCATCAAGGGATAAAATCTAAACAATAAAGCATAAATATCACACTATCTATCAAAACAAGAGGCAATTACATATGATAGATATCAATTTATTTATCTGGTTAAAATATTTATTATGTCAATTCCATTATGATCAAGTGGGATAAAACATGCTAACTCTATAGTTGCACGTAAAAGAAAAGATAAGCAATGAATCCCCTACCTCAAATGGTTCTTGATGATATTTATATGAGAACGATCCACACAACGTATCATGATCGCCTCCTCTCGCGACAACTGCACCCACCCGAGGACTCCGCAGCCTGACCGCACTATCCGACAGCCAAGAAAACTCCATTATAAGCATAGAGATCACATGACATAGCATGGAAAGGAGAAACATGAGAATAAGTATCGAAGAAAAACACAATAACGGAGGTAGATCATACCTTATATCAATGAAGGATTGACACTTGCTGCTTACACCAAAACAGGGGTGCACTTGTAGTAGGAAGAAACTCAAGGGGAACCAATCAATGGAGTAATTTTTAACCACAGAACTCTTATAGGAAGGAAAGAAAGGTTTGATCATCTCACACCTGAGAACAAGGAGGAAGAACAAGGGACAAAGATATCGCGTACATTTAGAATATTTAATGGAGCAGTTGTTTAAGATACACTAGATTTTACATTAAAAGTGAATCACATTAAACCATGCGGTTTGACCAAGTAAAATAATCCTGAGCCTTAGTAAAATTAAAATAGGAGTTATTCCCTTTGAATCGGCCTTAGATTCCTTAAAAAGGCTTTAAATGAATTTTATGTCAAACGAAACATCAAAGGGGCGAACTGTAGGAAGATGGAAACATTGTAAACCAACATGAAATTTGGAAAATGAAATAGAGGATACCATTGGAACCTCACTATTCTAGAAACATTGTTCCTAAACTCGAAATTTGGAAAAAGAAATAGAGGCTACCATTGGAAGCTCACCATTCTGGAAACAGTGTTCATGAACTCAAAATTTGGAAAAGGAAATAAAAGTTACAGTTGGAACCTCACCGTTCTAGAAACATTGTTCATGGACTAAAAATTTTGAAAAGGAAATAGAGGTTTTAGTTGGGACCTCACTGTTCTAGAAACATTGTTCATAAACTCTAAATTTGACAAAGGAAATAGAGGCTACAATTGGAACCTCACTGTTCTGGAAACATTGTTCATGAACACAAAATTTGGCAAAGGAAATAGAGGTTGTAGTTGGAACATCACCATTCTAGAAACACTGTTCATGAACTCAAAATTTGGAAAAGGAAATAGAGGTTGTAGTTGGAACCTCGCCATTCTGGAAACACTGTTCGTGAACTCAAAATTTGGAAAAGGAAATAGAGGCTGCAGTTGGAACCTCAGCATTCTGGAAACACTGTTCACAGTACTAGAAGTTTGGAAAAGTGTTGCGTATGCATCATCTTGACCTCCCAGAACACCTCAACCACCATATTTCAGCAGGAAAATGAACCATAGAGGTCTAGTCCATTACATAGGTACCTCTCAATCTCAGGGTTGAACTCAAGAGGTTCTTGATGTTCCAGGCTCCTTGAATGGGTCAGGTGGTCCTTACTCATGCACTAGTAAAAAGGAAAAAATGAACAAACTGGACTATATATGTAGGTTGTAAAATTAAATGGGAATGGGGAAAGAGGGTGTGAGGCAATAATGGGTCCATACTAAAGATCAAGATGCCGAAGAAAATAGTTAGTCCCCAACAATAGTGCTAAATTTTGACTGGTCAACACAACATCGTTGATTCCGCACAAGCATGATCATTTTATAATTTTATATTAAACTCATATAACACTACTACAGAGTTATATAAAATAGTGTAAGTCTAGGTTAAAACCCATAGGGATATCTGGTAAGGGTCAGTGACCTAGTAACTAGAACTTGAGGCAGATTGCTTACATGAATCTTTAAGTTTGGGTTTTAAAACTAAACAGATTGAATTTAATTTGGTTGATAAAGAATATATCGGGATTAATTTCAAAGAGATTATTCAAATGGTATTCATAAATCTAGATTGGGATGGTCCTATGGCTTAGGATGTAAAGATGTATAGAAGTCTCCAATTGGTTTTGGGAAAACTAATTAGATCTTCCTATATTGACAACTTCTCTTTAGTCTATACATGGTCACCATCCTAGTTGTATAAAGCTTAACTTCAAAGTAATAAAGTCTCAAAAGATATTGGTCTTAGTCTTCTTAACTCTAATTAGGCCAAGTTACATCAGTTACAATTCCTTGGATTAGGGTTGTGCAATATAATATGATAAACATTAATTCATAACCTAATTCTTATCCAAAGGGTTACACAAGTTTTTATTTAAGAGTTCATTAGGTTTATACTACCCCTACTCTTGACCCCTAACCCTAAGTGGGTTAGCCATGCATGGTAATGAGGATATTAAATGAATGAGAGAACAATGACATGACTGACATGTTTATAAATTAATTCATGATTATAGAAAATAAATTCAACCAACACACTTACATGGAATGGATAAATATAAAAAACACATAGAAATTTAAATTGAAAGAATCAATCAAAATTTAGGCCATCAAGATTCAGAACAAGGAATGTGAAATCCACAATTCCTTAGGATGAAGTGCAATGGAAAATGATGGAAAAAAATAAAGTGAAAATGTAATGCCCTGACCCTAGTTACCCAGATTCAGTGCATTATTAAATAACATTGTCATAATCACAAAAGATCAAGTCTCGAAAGACCGATTAGTCTAGTAGCCTTGGAAATACTAGATACATTCATAAGTTTTACATTAAATTGTAAAATGAAAACTAAAATAACATTGTATCCATAGAACACACTCATATCCCTTAGACTATCCCTGCAGGTCATTCATAATATACTTCTTCACATCCTGGGAAAAATAAAACATAAAAAGGGGTGAGCTCAGATGCTCAGTAAGGATAACAATATAGCAGAAACTTTTATAAATAAGCTTAAACATTTTAGGGAAATGTATAAGACTAAAACATAAGCCTTTTAAACATAAAATTCATCATAATATTGCAAATATAAATCAAATAATTCCATTTACTTATTCACATGGATATTTTACTAGTCGAATAATCACATGCAACATCAATAGCCACTTTCATAATGATAGAATGCATAATTCCATACTTTCATAACCACATAGTCAAGGCCTTGTCCCAAGACTACAAATAAGATTTTGTCAAGGAATTTTTCCAAGATACTAGTTTTTCTCATGAGACCTACCGATGCATCGAGGAGATATAGCGGGTTCCACCCGTCACTTATTAAGTCCAATGCATTCCTCATATGAAAAGGTTTAAACATAACATAAACATTTGTATTAAAACTAGCATAATAAATGTCAATAATTTATCCATAAACCATTAATGGTGTAAAAATAACACATCCATATTCAAAGATATCAAAAAACCTTCAATACAATATGGAAGTTTTGTATCATAAGAAATCAACTTCAAATAAGCTTAAAATCCATCAAAGGATGTTGACATAGATGAAATCAAAACTTTTTTTAGAGAAATAGATCTTTCTATTTTGAAATCATTTAAAAGTCATATAATTATAAAAGAAAACATTTATTTTGAAAATATTCTTATAATATTTTAAGGGAAGCTTTTATGGCGTTATAATGATGGAAAATAGCTGCACGTGCCATATAAGTTTAAAAAACATTCTTACCTTAATTTTGTCGAAAAGGTAATAAAGAACCTTGTTTGGAAAACGACGGAAAGATTCATTTAAAAAAATATAAGGTCAAATAAGGTTATAAATGAATTTAACCCATTTTCTATTAAATAGTAAAACTATTTTGAAATACATTTTTAAGAAAACACGGATGTGGATGATAAAGAGGTCCCTGTAGATACTTACGTAAAAACAACCTCGGATAATAAAGAGATTGTGAAATTAACCCTTACCTTGTACTTTTCCTTGGTCGAGGGTAGGTTAAACTCCTGTATAATGGTTAAATAATTGTTATTAAATTATACAAGAACCATATACATTAATATGATATCATATATGATCTTCTAATATTGATTTTTTAATGCTATTTTAGCAGTATCATCATTTCGGGTGTTAACTGATTCTTTTTCCTTTATATGATTTGTTACGTAAGTAATTTTTGGTAGGGATAGAATGTAACTTATTCATATTCAGAATTATATTAAGTCTTTAAACATTATTTTTAATCATCAAATGAAAATTAGTCTTGAATGGATACGATGGGGAATGAATCTCATCGCGTTCGTGGAGACGGTAATCCATACGTACGCACGAGCGACAATATCATTATTTTGATATTAAAATAGTATATAATTGGATGGTATATCATATATACAGAATAATTAACATGTTATATTTATTATTTACATCAATTATACATCATTATTATACTCATCCAAACAGTGAAGTGTTGAATGACAAACTACACCACGATGTGGAGACGGCAAGCCGTACGTACGCACGTATGGTGGCTTTGTCATTTATAGGATGTATAGAATAATGAATATGGTTATAAAATTTTATAATAACATAACAATATATATAAGATACTGGAGTTATTATTTTATAATGGAAACAACAAATAAATAGGAAGTGGAAGAAGAAAATAACTTGAAAGAGGTGATGAAATATTTACCTCTTCTTCGGGTTCTTCCTTTTGATTTGATCAAAAGGGCTCTTTATGTTGGCTTTCTGACTAAAGGAAGGCCCCTAGGATGAATTTAGGATAGTTGGTAGGATATTTGGTCAGGGGTTGGCTAAGCCAAATGGCTTTGGAGGTGTGAATTTGAGAGGACGGGAAGTACCCTTTTATAAGAGGGGTGAGGGGCACCTTAAGAAAAGATTGAAATAGTATTTTATAATAAATTCATATTCAGTTTATAATGGCTCCAAAATGATTTATTTCGAGGATAATGTGGGGATGGATCTAAATCCTCTCAACCAATAGGTTTTAGACAGGTTTACATCACAATATTTACCTTATCTTTTAGATTTAACTCTTAGTTAAATAGTTTGACATTTACCATGTCTCTTTGTATTTTTATATTATATGATTAATAAACTTACTATAAACTTCCAAGAGAACCTAAAGTGTTTAATTAATTACATATATAATATTATTTAATCCATTTGTCCGAACCTGGGATTTTTAAGAATAGAATATCAATTAATAATATACTATTTTTTTTAAAAAACTTTTTTATGTCAATTTTGACACTATTTTGTATTTTGTTTTTTTTTTAATTTATAAAAGCATTATTACTTCGAAAAAATTCATTTAATCAACCCTAAAATTTCATATTAACCTAGAAAATTAATGGAATTCATTAAAAACCTCAAATTATATTTATTTGGATATTTATAATATCAATTATTTCAATCTTTCATTAATAAAGTAATTACTGCATCATCATTGTCTAATAAATAAATTTAATTATTTAATGTCTAAAAATTATAAATAAAATACCATTATGTATAAAATCGTTTTATCTTTCTAATAAATATTTATAGTCTAATTTATCTTATGTATAACCCTATATTAAAAATGGTTTAGTTGTTAAACTTAGAATTTAACACTTTTAACTCTTATTTAAATAAAATAATAATAAATGTCCTAATATAATCCAAGTGGACCTAAAGGATAATATTTTATTCCTAAGGTTGGTTTTGGTCGAAATAAACTTATCCAATAAAATTAGGACATGTGTTAGGGTAATAATAATATCATTTTACCTTTAATTACCCTATTTACTTTTAACCGTGGTAAATAAAAGTCAAAAGTTACTATTCACCAAAAATTATTTTCATCTCATTAAACCACATTTTACTTACTGATATCAACCTTGTCTCTTTGATTTTTTAAATTCAACTCACAGAAGTGGTAAAATTAAATTTTATGCAAATTTGCAAAAGCTCTTAGGAGGTGGGTAAAAGATGGTAAAAAGTTCAATAAAATTTTATATATCTAATTTTATGACTCCAATGAATTACATTGAACTAATATTGGTATTATGTATCTATTTTTACTTAAAATAAAAATAAATAAAATAAATAATTATTTAAATAAAAAGTCAATTTTAACCAATAACGCAGTGTTTTTCACTATTCATCAAAAATTGAAAGTTTTTAGAAAAATACCAAAAATTCACCCTAAGCTAATTTCAATATTCGGAATTCAAAAATGAAGTCCATTTTGAAAGATAAAATTTATAAAAATTCAAAAAGTGGGTATTGTTATTCATAAAGTCTAGTTTGATTGGTCGCGGTGTGTTACAATCTCGAAGTTGCGTCAAATGCAAGCTATTGAATTATTCAAAGGGAAATGTATCTGGAAGCTTGGGGTGTTACATTCTCCCCTCCTTCAAATAATTTCATCCTCGAAATTTATAGAATAATACCGCATAAAAAGATTCGGATGGTTCTTCATTATGAGTTCCTCGGGTTCCCACGTTGCCTCTTCCATCTTATGGTTTCTCCATAGGACTTTTACCAGAAGAATTGTCCGGTTTATCAACACTTGTTCTCTGGTATCACGAATCTTGATAGGATCTTCACAATAAGACAGATTGGGTTCCAATTCTAATTCCTCATAAGTGAGTACATGCATTGGGTTAGGCATGTATTTTTTCAACAGTTATATGTGGAACACATCATGAACTTTGGAGAGACTTGGAAGCATTGCCAAACGGTAAGCTACAGCCCCAATTCATTCTAGAATTTCGAAAGTTCCGATGTACCTGGGACTCAATTTACCCTTCTTACCAAATCTTATAACTCCCTTCCATGGAGATACCTTCAAGAAAACATGATCTCCTACCTGAAATTCCAAATCCTTTCTTCAGTTATCGACATAGCTCTTCGGCCTACTTTGTGCTACTTTGATGTGGGTTTGGATAACCTTCACTTTTTCCTTAATTTCCTTAATAAATTTTGGTCCAAAAAGTTTTCTTTCACCAACATCATCCCAACACATTGGTGTGCGGCATCCCTTTCCATATAACGCTTCATATGGTGCCATCTAAATACTTGAATGGGAGCTGTTGTTATAGGAAAATTATACCGGAGGTAAATATTGATCTCACATACCTTGAAAGTCATGTGAGAAAGATCTCAACATGTCTTCTAAGGTTTTAATAGTCTATTTTAATTATCCATCAGTTTGAGGGTGGTAGGCAGTGCTCAAATGAAGTTCAGTATCTAGGGATTTCTAAAGACTTTTCCAGAATCTTGATGTAAAACGGGGATCACGATCAGAAACAATCGATAAGGGTACTCCATGAAGTCTTAAAACTTCATTAATATATAGTCTTGTTAGAAATTAAAGTGGTAAATCTTCTCTTATAGAAATAAAATGTGTTTACTTGGTAAAACGATCAACAATGAACCATATTGCGTCATTTCTTCTAGGATTCTTTGTTAACCCCATGACAAATTCCATTGTAATATCATCCCATTTCCACTCAGGTATGGGAAGAGGTTGCATGACTCCTCTAGGATGTTGTATTCTAGATTTCACTTGTTAGAAAACCATACATCTTGACACATAATCAGCAATCTCCCTCTTCATGTTTTCCCACCAAAAATGTTCCTTCAAATCTCTATACATCTTAGTGCTACTATAGTATATAGAGAAATTGGAGTTGTGGACATCATCCAACAATTCCCTTTTTAGATCAGGTATATTAGGAACATAAAGTCTCTTTCCAAATTTCAAAATTCCATCTTCATATATAAATTCACTCAATCTCCCATCGTTCACAGCTTTAATTTTCTTTGGAAACTCCTCATCATCATCCTGATAACTTTTTATCCTTTCTAGTAAAGATGGTTTGGAAACCATTTGAAAAAGTATCTATGTTTCACCTTCCATGATTATTCCCATATCCATCTTTACTATATCCATGAAAATAGGATCTCTTTCAACACTCATCTTGTTCAAAACTCCATGATCCTTTCTTCTCAAAGAATCTTCCACCTTATTTTCCTTCCTCGGGTTGTAGTGTATTTTGAGATCATAATCCTTGAGTAGTTCAAGCCAACTCCTTTGCCTCATGTTGAGTTCTTTCTGTAAGAAAATATACTTCAAACTATTGTGATCGGTATATATCTCACATTTTTCACCATAGAGATAAAGTCTCCATATCTTCAAAGAAAATATTACAGCTGCTAACTCAAAATAATGAGTATGATAGTTTTTCTCATTAATTTTTAGCTATCATGATGCATAGAAAATAACCCTATCATTCAGCATAAGGACACAACCAAGACCTTTCTTTGATGAATCACTATAAATAACAAAATCATCATTCCCCGAAGGTAGAGTCAAGATAAGAGCATTGACTAATCTTCTCTTCAATTATTCAAAACATTCTTCACACTCTTTTGTCCAAATAAATTTAACTCTTTTACGTGTGAGCTTGGTTAATGTGTTAGCCAATCGAGAAAAAATTTAGACGAAATGTCAATAATAACCTGCTAAACCAATAAAACTGCATACCTCAATAATACTCATCGATGCTGGCCATTCTTGGATTGCTATCATCTTAGAAGGATCAACGGAGATTCCATCCTTAGAGACAATATGGCCAAGAAAAGAAATCTTCTGAATCCAGAATTCACACTTGCTAAACTTCTCGTATAATTCATTTCTTATGAGGTTTTTCAGAATGGTGGACAAGTGATTTTCATGATCTTCATAGCTTTTGGAGTATACTAGGATATCATCAATAAATACCACTACAAAGTCATCAAGATATTCCTTGAAAACTCTGTTCATTATATCCATGAAAATAGAGGGTGCATTAGTCATCCCAAAAGGCATTACTGTAAACTTGTAATGCCCATACCTAGTTTAAAATGTTGTTTTCAGAATTTCTTCCTTCTTTACACACAACTAATGATATCCATATCTAAGTTCAACCTTTGAAAAATATTGAGCTCCATGAAGTTGGTTGGATAAATCATCAATGTGAGGTAGGGGATACTTGTTCTTTATTTTTATAGCATTGATCTCCCTGTAGTCAATGCACTACCTCATAGACTCATTTTTCTTCTTAAAAAAGGACAGGAGCTCCCTATGTATATAAACACTATGGTGAATAAATCCCTTATTACTCAATTCCTATAGTTGTTTCTCTAGTTCCACTAATTCCACTGTGTCCATTCTATATGGGGTCTTCTATATGGGCCTTGAACCAGGAATTAAGTCAATAGAAATATCAATTTCTCATTCTAGAGTATTTCCAGGTAAATCCTCTGTAAACACATCAACATATTCTTTCACAATAGGTACATCCTCTATTTGAACATTCCTTTCCTCACCCATAGTTATTTCATTCTCTTCCTCCCCAATAATTGAATTTTGTTGATCTACTGGTGGTGGATCTAGATAAGAATCAGATGGTGACGTTTCTTATCTAAAGATAAGGTAATCCTTATCATCATCGAAATTTGTAACCTCCTTCTTCTTACAATAAATTTCCACATCATGGTCCAAAAGCCAATCCATACCGAGGATTATATCAAATTCAATAATGGGTATGATGATGAGATTAGCAGATAAATAATGTTTATATGCCTTAATGGGAACTGATTCACAAAATAAATTTGCAATGATACTTCCCTTAGGAGTTTTTAATGAAAAATCCCTTGTTGAATCAAATTGGAAATATCTAATTTTCTTAGAAAACTGGGAAGATATAAAACAATGCGATGATCCAGAATCAAATAAAGCATTGGCTAAACTTGAGGAAACCATTAAATTACCTACCACCACATCTTTTGGAGTTTCAACCTCATCAGTAGTGATAGCATAAGCTTGGCCTTTATCCCTTATCCTTTTCTGAGGGAAGTTTTCTTGTCTCTTATGGCATTCATTTGCATAATTCTCCATTTCTCTACAATTGAAGAATTCAACATTAACAGCCTCTTTCTTCCCCTTGAAATCACGATCTTGGTGGCATTTTTCACCACAATTGTAACAGACTCACATTCCCTTCAGGCAAGTATAGGGGTGTTTCTTCCCAAATTTACTACAGGATGGGTATTAAAATTTTTCCTTCTTCCCCTTATTTTCATTTCCAGAGTGTTCAGCAGATCTCTTCTTCTCTTGCTTTTCTTTAAAGTAGTAAGACTTAGAGAATTATTTTTCTGTCTAGATAGCACATAAGACAATATCTTCGTACAATGAGAAGGATTGTGAGACTAATGCTCGATGGGGAAATAGTTTTAACCCATCAAATAAATGATCAATATTAATCCTTGGGTTACGTATATAATCTACTGCATGCCTTACTAACCTTGTAAAGTTGTCCTCATACTTTGCAATATTCTCATCCTATCTTTACCTCAGACTTATTGATTTCCTTTCCATATCCGCCTGATGGTCACGATGAAAGTATTTTTCTAAGAAAATCTCTTTAAAATACCTCCATTACATACTTGATACTTCTTCATATTCCTTTTTGTTTTGAATTAATGACCACCATTGATCAGCATCTCCCATGAGGTGATAAACTTCCATGACAACTTTTTTCCTTTCACTACTCCCCAAAGAATGAAATATTTTCTCTAAGGAACTTATACATTGCTCAGCTACCAATGGATTTGTAATACCATTGATTTTTTGTGGTTGTTGCCTCATGAAACGATCTAATATTGATCCTCCATGTTGTGGATTAGGTTTCTCCATACGGGTAAGGTTATTATTCATAACCTGAGTGAGTTTTCCTAGTATGGTGATAAGCTGACCATCACCAGTTTCATCACCAGCTACACTATAATTATCTTGAGCAAGAGGGAAATCCCTACATGGATTATGTGCGTTGATACGGTTTCCATTCCTTCCACTAGGCACCATTTCTAAACAATGGAATACACTAGATTAGTTTATGAATTGCAATACATAATTCCAAACATGTAAAACACTTAACATAAATAGAGAAGTTGATGGATATAATCCATAATAATAAAAATGTTTTCTTTGAGGAGGTATATACTCATAAATCCATCATAATGTTTTTAAATAAAATTATAATTATCATAAGCATATCCCCCGGGAGTGTCATAACCAAGAGTGGAGAAATGCCTGTTGTCGTGCACCAGTTCCCGTTCGAGTCTAGCTCAAAGCAGTGTTTTTGGGTTTTACCCCTAGGTACATATGTGCCAAAGCCTCCTCTACCTGCTCGTATCTAGAAAGGGATGTATTTCTTGGAAAATAAAAAAAATCTCTACATTAAAAAAATTCTAGGAAGTTCTTCTATACTAATCCTCAAAGTCTATCTTAGGGTAATGTGCTCTAATCAAAGTTTATCTAATTATAGTTTCCAAGGTTTGTACTAAACTTTATTTGATACTAACTATAACTCCCCGACCATAGTTACCCAACGTCGGTGCATTATTATATATCATTGGAATAATCACAAAAGATAAAGTCTCGAAAGACTGATTAGTTTAGTAGCCTTGGAAATACTAAATACATTCATAAGTTTTACATTACATTGTAAAATGAAAACTAAGACAACATTGTATCCATATACCATACTCATATCCCTTATACTATCCCTGTAGGTCAGTTATAATATACTTCTTCACATCCTGTGAAAAATAAAACATATAAAGGGGTGAGATCAGATGCTCAGTAAGGATAACAATATAGTGGAAACTTTCATAAATAAGCTTAAACATGTTAAGGCAATGTATAAGACTAAAACATAATCCTTTTAAACATAAAATTCAGAATAATATGGAAAATATAATTCAAATAATTCTGTTTACTTATTCACATGTATATTCTACTAGTCTAATAATCACATGCAACATTAATAGCCACTTTCATAATGATGGAATGCATAATGCTAGACTTTCATAACCACATAGTCAAGGCCTCGTGCCAAGACTACAAATAAGATTTTCTCAAGGCCTTGTTCCAAGACACTAGTTTGTCTCATGAGACCTACTGATGCATCGAGGAGCTATAGTGGTGTCCACCCATCACTTACTAAGTCCAATGCATTCCTCATATGAAAATGTTTAAACATAACATAAACATTCGTATTAAAACTAGAATACGAAATGTCAATACTTTATCCATAAACCATGAATGGTTTAAAAATAACACATCCACAGTCAAAAAAAATCAAAAAACCTTCAATACAATATAGAAGTTTTGTATCATAATAAATCAACTTTAAATAAGCTTAAAATCCATCAAAGGATGTTGACATGGATGAAATCAAAACTTTTTTTAGAGAAATATCTCTTTCTATTTTGAAATCATTTAAAAGTCATATAATTATAAAAGAAAAAATTTATTTTGGAAATATTCTTATAATATTGTAAGAGAATCTTCGACGATGTTATAATGGTGGAAAGTAGCCGCACCCACCGTATAAGTTTAAAAAAAAGCATTCTTACCTTAATTTTTTTGAAAAGGTAATAAAGTACCTTGTTTGGAAAACGACAAAAAAGATTCCTTTCAAAACATATAAGGTCAAATAAGGGTATAAATGAATTTAACCCATTGTCTATTAAAAAGTAAAAATGTTTTGAAATACATTTTTAAGAAAACAAGAATGTGGATGATAAAGAGGTCCCAGTAGATACTTACGTAAAAACAACCATAGATAATAAAGAGATTGTGAAATTAACCCTTACCTTGTACTTTTCCTTGGTCGAGGGTAGGATAACCTCCTGTATAATGGTTAAATAATTGTTATTAAATTATACAAGAACCATATACATTAATATGATATCATATATTATCTTCTAATATTGATTTCACTAGTGTAGAAAAAGTTTTTTACATCGGTTATTTTTCATTTTTTACGTTGGTTTTTAGTCGACGTTAATACAGACAACGTTATAAATATTGTTTTTTACGTTGGTTATTTAAAAATTGACGTAAAAAACATAACATCGTGGTGTTTATAACATAGATTATTAATTAACCAACGTGCAAAAACCAGGTGGAGGGTTTATCACATCGGTTATTAGATAACTGACATGATAAAACGGTGCGGGGGTGTTTATCACATCGGTTATATAATAAATGACATGATAAATCGGGGGGAGGCTTTATCACGTCGGTTATTATATAACCAACATCATAAAATAGTTCGGGGGATGTTTATCACGTCGGTTAATTAATAACCGATGTGATAAACCCCTGGAAAATGGTTTATCACGTCGGTTATATAATAACCAACGTGATAAACATGTCTGGGGTGGTTTTATCACGTCGGTTATTAAATAAAAGATGTGATAAAAGGCCTGGGAAATGGTTTATCATGTCGGTTATATAATAACTGAGGTGATAAACCAATCTAGGGTGGGTTTATCATGTCAGTTATTCAAATAACCGACATGAAAGACCAACTTTTTTAAAATGGAATACAGTACTTTGCTCTCCCCAGGAACAACCAGAAACCAAATCAAGAATTCGTACCACAAAAACAGAAGTAGACCAAAATGAGAACCAAAGCAAAATTAAGCATTTACATTGATAACATTTAAAACTTACCCCACTGGATAGCCCCCCACCACCCCCTGAACAGCCCCCCCCCCCCCCCCCCCCACCCCTGGATTGCTCCCTGACCCCCTGGACAGCCCCAAACACCCTGAGACAACCCCTCCACCCTCATGTATACCCCCCCCCCCCACACTATGGACAGAACTCCCACACCCCCTGGACAGCCCTCCCACCCCCCCCCCTCACCCCACTGGACAGCCCCCACCACACCCCTGGACTGCCCCCCGACCCCCTGGACTGCCCCAAACACCCCAGGACAACCCCCCCACCCTCATGTATACCCCCCACCCCCTGGATAGAACTCCCACACCCCTGTACAGCCCTCCCACACCCCTGAACAGCCTCAAACACACCTGGAACCCCCCCCCCCCCCCACACACACACACACACCCTTGGAACCCCTCCCCCCAGACCAGAATCCATTCCAGAAAAACCATCATAAGTAGACCAAAACAAGAAGTAGAGAAAAATTAAACATTCACATATATAACATTCAAAACTTACACTAACAACTTCAAAAAAACTAAATCCAACCTAAACGACTGCCAAATACATAACTACAACAACAATATTCAAAATTACATTTTACATGACAAATAACTAAAATTCAATCAAACCTGTAAAAGAATTTGACCAATCCACTTGTAAGTGTTTGATGTATTGAGAAGTATAGGGTTGAGGGTCATCAAATAGATACAAATGAAAATGATAGTAGTTAAAGTATATAATGAATAAATAAAATTGAAATATTATGGAAAATTTTAAAAGGAAATCTTACCAGGTCAAAGTTCACAACTGTCCCAGTTGTTATTATTTCATACATAAATCTTAACATATAATATCCACATTCGATGACGCCTTATTGTTCATGACAATTCTGTTTGAATGAGTGTAAATTCAATATATTATTTTTATTTAATAAATCAAAAAGAACAAATTATAAATGGATATTTACCTCCGCATGTACATATTTGATCTTTTCACTCCTTTTATTTGTGTTTTTTCAAAAGTAGACCCATGCCATGTTAGAAAATAATACGATTGGGGTAAATTTAAAATTCATTATAATATATAAAACTATTGAGAAATTGAAACTTACTTTTCCAATATATTCATAAAACTTTCCCGCACATCATCATAGACAAAGAATATCCAATAAAGTGTTTTCTCCCTTGGGAAAAAAACCCCTAACATCCAATGATCACTGATAAAAGAAAATTTAAGTTTAGTGGTTTTTTATGTTAAAAGATAATGAACTCTTTGAGAGAGATGTGTTTCATACCTCTCACAAAAAGGCATCATCCAACATTGTGTGACTATATTCTGTTCAAATCTTTCAGCAATATAAATCATTCTTTGTTCCTCATCCAATGCACATGCTTCAGGGGAAATCAATTGTGGGTCCATGAATCCATATACATCTGTCACCTCATTCCTATCAAAAATTTTATAAAGATACCTAATACAAAATAGACATAAGTATACATTTTTAATAAATATAACGCATGGAAAAGGTGTTAAGACTTCCATGGAAAACTTTTGCACCAAGTTGATGCCCAACTTATCTCCAGTAATAAGCTTCATGATATCAGTTTTCATAATCCCCACAGTTATTGCATGTCCACAAACATGAGCTTCCATTAGAAACTCATAATGACCCGCCAACAAATTTGAATATCTTGACAATCTATCAAGACTAATATAATCTGTATCTGATGTCATAGCCATTTGTCTTTGTTGTTGTCTATACAGTATTTCTTTACCTTTGAAGTATACATGTAAAAATAAATAGAAAAATATATTAGTTTTCAAATGATAAAAAAACTTTAATAAAAAAAATAAAAGATATAACATTCATACCTCTATGGTAATGAGTTGAAGAAGTTTGGATGGACAAATTAAAAAATGGTCGATACTATGTCCAACTGTCATCACCTCATCTGTAGGTAATGGTACTCGAGCTGATCTATCTATAATATCATGTACAAGGACCCTCTGACTCTCTACCTCTAATTGTTGATGATGAATTGTATCTCTTATACAATATACCAATCCATATGCAACTATATGGTGTTGAGGATCATCAACATACAACTTGAAATAAGTAGGAAGCTGCGGTGGAAGAGTAGGATAAAAAATGGGGTCCGCAGGCTGAGGTGGGGGAGTGGGAGCTACTGGAGGAGGTCGAGGATAAATAATGGGGTCTGCAGGGGGAGGTGGAGGAGTGAGAGCTGCAGTCTGAAATTGTCTTTGTATGTCTGCAAACATAGACTGTATTGATGCTCTAATCTTTTCCTCCATCTTGACATTAATATTATGAACTTCAGCCTCCAAGGATTCTATTTTTTTTATAAACACCCTCAACGTTGGAAGTTTAAGAACATGGAAACACTTTTCTTACCGATACACCTACTGGATATCCTCTTACAAGACCAGGATGTTCGGGCTTTCCCAATGATACAGATAAAATATCTTTCCTCCCATTAGCTATAAATTTCCCATGTGAGCTCTACTCCTCAAGAGAGTCTTGTATTAATTAATTGAACATTTTTGTAATGATTGAAATTATATGAAGAAAATAGTTAACTTAAATAAATAAAATAGATATCTTACAATCCACTCAGCTACGATTATCGATTCTTCCGAAAGATATTGCCCTTTTTTCCCATCCGAGCTCTCTTCCATTTTTCATGTCTAGATGGAGGGGATGGAGGGGCCACCTCTCTAGATCTAGAATTCTCATCTCTTAGTTTTTGAAATTTTTCCACCATCATTTGTTCTTCTAAAAATGCATACCCTCCCTGAGATAAACTATGATGGTATACATTTTTAGATTGGATCTCCTGATGAGATTTCCTTGTTTGTTGTAAATTAAGAATAAGAAATTATTAACAAAACATTAATAAAATAATTTATATAAGAAATCTTATAAAATTTTACATTGCCCTTACCAAAAATTACTATTTTCTTCTACTTTCAACAAACTGTCTCCATGTGTCTTCATTTATAAAATGATATATACGACATGGATTGTCATGACTCCTATGACCAAAAATAAAATCAGATGAGAGGGTTGATTTGAAATCCCTCCATCTCCTGGCAGCCATCGATAATCATTTCTTCCTGACTCCTCCAGTGTCAGGAATATCAAATTTCATCTGATGAAGAAGAGGTTAAACATATTATATATACTAGAAACATTTAAAGAATAGTCAAACAATAGCAAAAGATCTTACCAAAATCATCTCCCACAACTGAGAGATTATCGCTTTATCCACACTTCTCCAATCATCATAAAAATTGCTTATTTTTCTCTTAGCCTGAGTTGATACAAAAATATTTAAATCTTTTGCATTTGGACCTCTAGGAATATCATCATCACCAAACTCAATGAGTATCCTCTGATCCTGCATACGGGCAAGTGCTAATTTTGGTAAACGTGTGCACCCACATTTTCCAACTCTTGAACTCTTTGTCGTAATAGGATCACATGAGGAAGATTGGGGAACATTAAGAGGTGCATGTGAATGTTCCTCCCTAGAGGTATGACCAATATTCTCATCTCCAGAATCATGTGGTTGATCAACTGAATGATCTGTCATTATCCTTCAAATAAAAAAAACAAACATTAGTTCACAAATATAAAAATTAAAATATTTTAATACTACTGTAATCAGAAAATAGAAAAGTGTACTAAGTTATGTAATAATAAACATTGTTAATATGGTAAGCATGTTATACAATGGTAAAGATGGTCAAGATGGTCAAGATAGTAAACATGGTAAACATGGTAAACCTGGTAAACATGGTAAAGTAATTGTCACTAAACAAAAATAATAGATATATAATTCATGTAATGGTAAACATGATAAAGTAAACTAAACAAACTTAAAACAAACAAAAACTTATACTTATTTTGTTTTAATACATGTTTTAATAAAGAAAAAACTTACAATATCTAACATTTTATGAAAAAAATAAATGTAAACAAGAAATAAACATATGTTACCTGTAATTTTAGGAATGTACAAATAGATTTTTTTCCCAAATTCCTTCATCGTGATCATTCCTTATGGCACAAACCATGTCTTCAACATGCTCATCATTATGTTCTATTAACCTTTCTATGGAAGTAGGGATCTCACATAAATCAGAATCTTCATCAATTTCATCCTCACCAACATATTTTTTTCCCTTGTAAAACAACAGCCCAATGCATATCTGATTGATCTACTTCATAGAAAAAAATTTTGCATGTGTTTCCATTATAAAAGAATCATCTGTGTCTTTCAATCTTTTCAAATTAATAATTGTCATTCCAAATTCATTGTGTCTGACACTATTGTTACCGATAAACCATTTACTGTTAAAAAGAAGAACTTTACTTTTAAAGTAATCAAACTCCCATATGTCTTCAATCACTCTATAATATGCACTTGATGCATAAATTCTGTTTTTGTCCTTAGCACTCGAAAAATGCATTGCTTCTGCAAACACCAATACACCACTATTCTGAACTGCACTTATGTTGTCCTGAGCTTTCGTATGAAATGTATATCCATTAATGTCATAACCGGACCATGTTATCACATTTAAACATGGACCACCCAGTATTCATTTTAATGTCTCTGATACATCTAATCTACCAAGCAAGGTCTTTTTAAACCATGACAAAAATGTTTTGTTGTGCTCATTCAAAATCCACATTTATTTCTTCTTTGGATGACATTTTTTCAACTCACTAATATGCAATGTGATATACGGTTGAGAATCAGCTATGTAATTCAAGATGTATGATTCTAAATTCTTCATCTGTTCAGCTGACAATGATTTGACTTTCATGCCACGAATCCCCTTTCCCTCATTATTAACTCGTTCATGGCGAGATGGAGGCAAACCTATGTGCTGCGCCGCAGCCAAGTAGCTCGTACAAAACTTTGCAACCTCCTCAGAAATATACTTTTCAATAATAGAGGCTTCAGGTCGATATGGATTCTTAACATACCCCTTCAATATTTTCATATACCTTTCAAAAGGATACACCCAACGAAGATATGCAGGTCCACAAAGCTTTATTTCTCGAACCAAATGAATCATTAAATGCACCATTATATCAAAAAAAGTTGGTGGAAAATACATTTCCAATTGACAAAGTATAAAAATTGCATCCTTTTCCAAAATGTTCAAAGCAGTAACATCAATTTACTTATTAAAAATTGAATTTAAAAAATAACACAACTTCATTATAGTCTTTCTAACACAGATGGGAAATATTCCACACAATGCAATTGGAATAATTTGTTGCATCATGACGTGACAATCATGTGATTTCATACCTATCAACTTCAAGTCCTTCAAGGAGACAAAATTTTTTACATTTGAAGAATAACCTTGAGGAACTTTGATATCATGAAGACACTGAAAAAGGCTAATTTTCTCCCACTTTGATAATGTATGAAAAGTCGGGGGAAGAAATGTTCATCTTCCTTTACAAGTGGGAGCTAACTCCAAACGTATTCCCATTGATAGTAAGTCTAATCTTGCATTCAACCCATCTTTTGTCTTTCCTTTAATATATAACAATGTTCCAATAAAACAATCACAGATATTCTTCTCCATGTTCATGACATCAATATTATGTTTAACTTCATTATATCTCCAATATGTTAGCTCAAAAAATATTTACCTTTTCTTCCAAATATGTCTATCATTACCAGATTTCAGTGTCTTCCCCAATGTCATATCAAGGTTTTTCACCCTCTCAAAATACAGATTATGGGATAAAGGTTTTGGAGCAATATAAAATTCTTGTGAGCCATTTAATTCCTTTTTTAGTCTTCTATAGGGGTGATCTATAGGCAAAAACTTTCGATGACCCATGTACACTATTTTCCTCCCATGATGAAATTGGCAGTATGACGTCTGTTGTTCGCAAATTGGACATGCTTTATTCCCTTTAACACTGTATCCAGACAAATTTCCATATTCTTGGAATTCATTTATAGTGAACAAAATAACTGCATGTTGTTGAAAATATTCCATTTTATAAGAATCATACACCCTAATACCATCATCCCATAAAATTTTCAAATCATCAATCAACGGTGACAAGTAAACATCAATATCATTGTCGGGTTGCTTCGGACCAGAGATCAGTATACTCAAAATGACATATTTGTGATTCATACAAACTTAAAGAGAGAGGTTGTAAATTACCAATAAAATAGTCCATGAACTATGTGTGCTACTGAGGGTTCGGTATGGATTCATTCCATCTATGCACAACCCTAGTCTGAGATTTTTAATTTCATTTCCAAATGTAGAATATTTCTCATCAATTTTCTTCCATTGTGGACAATCAGCTGGATGATATATTTTTCCATCACATAACCGCTCATCTGCATGCCATCTTAAACTTTTTGAATCATGTGAATTAGTAAATAAATGTTTGAAATGATGAATTATAGGAAGATACCAAAATACCTTTGAAGGGATCTTTGTAATCTATACATCAGCCTTTGATTTTTCTTTCACCTTATACCGTGATGTCCCAGATTTAGGAAACTCTGATAGAAATTCATATTCCTTCCTATATATAATACAGTCATTCGGACAGGAATGTATTTTCTTGTATCCCAATCCCATCGGGCATAATATTTTCTTGGCCTTATAATGTGAATCTGGAATATCATTATCTTTTGGAAGAATGTCTTTCATCAATTCTAGCAGCTCTGTAAAACTTCTGTCACTCCATCCATGTTTCACCTTCAGGTTAATCAATCTTAACACTGCCAAAAAAACCATAAAATCTGTACAACCAGGATATAATGGTTTTTCAGCATCACCATATAGATGCGCAACTGTCGGTTCTATCTCAATTTGTTCTGCTGCAATATCGCGAATCATTTCTTCAATTCCATTGGATTTTCCATCTTTTGAATCATCATCATCAAGGAAATTCTGTCTAGTTTCACCATACCAAATCCAAGGGCTGTAACTCAGATTAAAACCATGACAAATCAGATGATATTTTATCTATCTAATTTTCAACTTCTTCATATTCAAACATTTCAGGAATGGATAGAAAAAAATGTCACTACTTGGAACATTTCATTTAGAAAATTCCAAAATGGCATCAACACCTTCCTCCTATTCATTTCTTATTTGATGTGTCGTAATCCAATTTCAACTCATTATTACTTATAACAAATATCAAAATTATACATCTTTTTAAGATAATATAAATATGTGTTTATATGAACAAAATCATAATTTGAATGTAAAACAATTTTGAAATATAAAAAAAAATCTATGTGTATTTAAAAAAATATATTTAATATGATTTTAAAAAGAAAATATAGTTAGATATAATAGTTTTAAATTCCATTGAATCAAAGAAAACCATGGGGACTCCAATGGTTGATAGAAAATTGGAGAAAATGGAGTAAACCTGAGAATCAAATCAAATTTAAAATAAAAACTCAAATAGAGAAAATCACAATGTAAAGCCAATCATCACGGCACAATGGGGTCAGCCCCCCTTGGACTCCCCCCCCCCCCCCGACACACACACACACACACCGCTGGACTACCCCCCACCCCCATGGACACCCTGGACACCCCCCAACCCTCTGGACAGCCCCCCGAACCCTCTGAACACCACCCCCCACCCCCTTGGACACCCCATGGACACCACCACCCCCTTCGACAGCCCCCCACCCCTCTGGACAGCCCCCCCCCCCACCCCACCCCCTGGACAGCCCCCCACCCCTCTAGACAGCACCCCCCACCCCTCCTGGACACCACCCCCCACCCCCTACCCCCTTGGACACACCTTGGACAACCCCCAACCCTCTGGATATCCCCCCAACCCTCTAGACATCCCCCCCCCACCCACCCCCTATACAGCCCCCACCCCTCTAGACAGCACTCCCCACCCCTCCTGGACACCACCCCCCACCCTCGACCCCCTTGGACACCCCCCTGGACACCCCCCAAACCTCTAGACATCCCCCCACCCCCCGGACAACCCCCCAAACCCTCTGAACAGGCCCCCACCCCTTGGACACCCCCCACCCACCCACCCACCCCCTTGGACAGCACCCCCACCCCCTTCGACACCCCCCACCCCCTTGGAACCCCCCCCCCCCCACACACACACACACACACACACACCCCTGGACTGCCCCCCCCCCCCCTCCACCTCCATGGACACCCTGGACAGCCCCCAACCCTCTGGACAGCCCCCAACCCCCTGGACAGCCACCAACCCTCTTGACAGCCCCCCAGAACCATGGGATTTTAACCTCAAGCTACTAGTTTTGGAATATCTAGGGATTTTAACCTCAAGCTAGTAGTTTTGGTATCATGCCATTATTCAAAATGAGAACCATGAACTGTATCTTCTACTAGTCTAAAATGATCTATTGTGAAATGAATCAGGTTTTAATAGCATATGAAGACTTATAATAGTCTATGAAAATAAGCAACGTAAATAGATTATGGAACTGCAAATAGTGATACCCAAAATAGAAACAACCAAGGATCAAAATCAAACATTTCACCATGAAAACCCATATATACTTATAAAATAAATCACACTGGTACACGGAATGGGTGTATCACAATGATTTACATATAAATTGTAGTAATATAGGTGAATGAGATCATTAGTTGTCAATGACAACAAAAATTACCATCAATGTCGGGCATCCGTGAAACAAAAACAAATGAAATAGAAGTAGGTGAGGCTTACGTGAATATTGTGAGTCGATCTAATAGATATGGTTATAATAAATAAGATGAAGATGGAAAAATGAGTTAAGAGGGTTCGAAATCAAAGAATCTTACCTAGTTTAAACAAAAAAAATCACAAAACGTAAATATAGACTATCCGAAAAAAAAAATGAACGAAATAAAATCGTGGGAGGCTTACCTGAGTGTTGCGAGTGGAGATGATAGATCCTAGGAGAGTAAATATTATAAACGATTGTGGAAAAAAAGTTTAACGAAATGAGACCAAATAGTCAATTAGGGTTTTCCGTGTGAGAGAGACGAGTCGTCGGTCTGTCGATTGAAAAATTAGCAATTACAATCCATGGGGCGTGTTATTTTTTTAAATGTTTTATAGCATCAGTTATTTAATAACCAACGTTATAAACTATTTTTATTACATTTATAACGTCGGTTATTATAATAACCGACGTTATAAATTTATCATATAACGCAGTTTTTACGTCGGTTATTGTATAACTGACTTAAAAAAAGTTGCGTGTTGGTTTTTTACATCGGTTATTATATAACTGACGTCAAAAACAAATCATACACCACAGTTTTTATGTCGGTTATTTTATAACCGACGTAAAAATTGTCGGGTGTTGGTTTTTTACGTCGGTTATACTATAACCGACATGAAAAATTCGGTGGGTTGGGTTTTTACGTCGGTTATTTAATAACAGACGTCAAAAAGGTCTCAGATTCCACCTTTTTTACGTCGGTTATTTAATAATCGACGTAAAAAATGCGGCATCTTTGGTATTTTACGTTGGTTATTTTATAACCGACATAAAAAATGAAGGCGCGGGATTTTTGATGTCGGTTATTAAAATAACCAATGTAAAAAACCATGTATCACATATTTTCAGGTCGGTTATATATAACCGACGTAAAAAATGGTGATGTTAAAAACATTTTTTTCACTAGTGTTTGTTAATGATATTTCAGCAGTATCATCATTTCGGGTGTTAGCTGATTTGTTTTCCTTTATATGATTTGTTACGTAAGTAATGTTTGGTATGGATATGATGTATCTTATTCATATTCAAAATGATATTAATTCTTTAAACATTATTTTTAATCATCAAATGAAAATTAGTCTTGAATAGATATGATGGGGAATGAATCTCATCGCGTTCGTGGAGACGTTAATCCGTACGTACCCATGAGTGAAAATATCATTATTTTGATATTAAAATAGTTTATAATTGGATGGTATATCAAATATACCGAATAATTAACATGTTATATTTATTATTTACATCAATTATACATCATTATTATACCCATCCAAACAGTGAAGTGTTGAATGACAAACTACACCACGACGTGGAGACGGTAAGTCGTACGTACGCACGTATTGTGACTTTGTCATTTATAGGATGGATAGAATAACGAATATGGTTGTACAATTTTTATAATAACATCACAGTATATATAAGATATGGATTTATTATTTTAGAATGGAAACAACAAAGAAATAGGAAGTGTAAGAAGAAAAGAACTTGAAAGAGGTGATGAAATATTTACCTCTTCTTCGGGTTCTTCCTTTTGATTTGATCAAAAGGGCTCCTTATGTTGAATTTATGACTAAATTAAGGCCTATAAAATTAAGGTACGATATTTGGGAGGATATTTGGGCAGGTTTTGGTAGATCCAAATTGCTTTGGAGGTGTGAATTTTTGAGAAGGGGAAGTTCCCTTTTATAAGAGGGGTGAGGGGCACCTTAGGAAAAGATTGACATAATATTTTATAATAAATTAATATTAGATTTATAATGGCTCCAAGATGATTTATTTGGAGGATAAGGTTGGTATGGGCGAAATCATCTCAACCAATGGGTTTTAGATAGGTTTAGGTCACCATATTAACCATATCATTTAGATTTAACTCTTAGTTAAATAGTTTGACATTTACCATGTCTCTTTGTATTTTTATATTTTATGGTTAATAAACTTAATATAAAATTCCAAGAGAAACTAAAGTGGTTCATTAATGACATATATAATATTATTTAATCCCTATGGCTAAGCCTTATATTTTTAAGAATATAATATCAATTAATAATATAATATTTGTTTTAAAAACTCTTTTATGTCAATTTTGACACTATTTGGTATTTTGTTTTTTTTATTTATAACAGCGTTATTACTTAGAAATAAATTCATTTAATCAACCCTAACATTTAATATTAACCTATTAAATTATTGTAATTCATTAATAGTCTCAAATTATATTTATTTGGGTATTTATAATATCAATTATTTCAATCTTTCATTAATAAGGTAATTACTTCATCATCATTGTGTCGTAAATAAATTTAATTATTTAATGTCTAAAAATTATAAATAAAATACCATTATGTAGTAAATCTTTTTTTCTTTCTAATTAATATTTATAGTTGAATTTATCTTATGTATAACCCTATATTAAAAATGTTTTAGTTATTAAACTTAGAATTTAACACTTTTAACTCTTCTTTAAATAAAATAATAATAAATGTTATAATCTAATCCAAGTGGACCTAAAGGATCATATTTTATTCCTAAGGTTGTTTTTGGTCGAAATAAACTTATCCAAAAGAATTACTACACGTGTTAGGGTAATAATAATATCATTTTTACCTTTAATTACCCTATTTACTTTTAACCGTGGTAAATAAAAGTCAAAAGTTACTATTCACACAAAATTATTTTCATCTCATTCAACCACATTTTACTTAATGATATTAACCATTTCTCTCAGATTTTTTAAATTAAACTCACAAAAGCGGTAAAATTAAGTTTTATGCAAATTTGCAAAAGCTCTTATGAGGTGGGTAAAAGACGGTAAAAAGTTCAATAAAATTTTATATATCTAATTTACTAACTACAATGGATTACATTAAAATAATATTGGTATTATGTATCTATTTTGACTTAAAATAAATATAAATAAAATAAATAATTATTTAAAAAAATCGTTTTTAACTAATAACACGGTGTTTTTCACTATTCATCAAAAATTGAAAGTTTTCAGAAAAATACCAAAAATTCACCCTAAGATAATTTCGATATTCTACATCCCAAAATGAAGTCCATTTTGAAAGATAAAATTTATAAAATTTCAAAAAGTGGGTATTACTATTCATAACGGCTAGTTTTATTGGTCGCGGTGTGTTAGAATCTCTAAGTTGCGTACGATGAAAGCTATTGAAATATTCAAAGGGAAATGTACCATGGAAGCTTGGAGTGTTACAGAAAATGAGAGAAACTGGGTTTAAAAAAGTACGAAAATAAAGCACAAAAGGAGAGTATGGCGTATTTTTTATAAATGTTGATGGTACTAAAATATAAATAGGTCGAGCGGCTCACGCCATGTAAATATTTCATGTCATGAATTGGATTTAATTACTTCCTCTAAAAACATTCACATTGTGGATCATAATTTCACATCATGTAATGGGATCTTAAAATCTTCAGTTATTCTGTATCTTTTGATCTTCACGACTTGTATCTTATCTATCATCCATTGATATTAAGTCTTTCACATTGTATAAATGATTCAAATCCTAAACATTATATGGATTAAATAATTCATGACTTGTATTGCTTTCATGGGATTGGGCTTCATGGAGGTTTGGACTATATAGAATTAAACACTTTCACGCCATGAGTTACTTTCACATCGTGAATTACTTTCATATACTTAAATTCTTCTTCTGGGAAATTCATGACCAGAATTGGTTTCTTGGATTCGAATTTGTCCTATAGGGTTCCTATATTCGAGGATTACACATTGTGGATCTGATTCATGATGTGAATTGTCTGTAATTTTTTAAATTTACAAAAACACCTCTTTTGAAGATTGAACTCTATTTACTTTAAAAATCATCCAAAATCCAAGGCATCATATTATAAAACATGAACAACTCCCAAAAAATGCTTCCAAATATATATATATATATATATATATATTAATATTATCAATACCCATATTTCCTACTCATGGGTTAAAATTGATGAAAGTTTTATGTCTTTAAACTCTTACAAACTCAATGATTTTATATGGAACTCATTCTTTATTATCCATGGGTTATAGATAAAATGATTTCTTATGATATACAATTTATGTGGAATAGATAAATTTCACCATATTAAGGGTTCTCCCTAATCACACTCCAATCCATTGGGTAAATAATAAATCTATAGATATAATATATTTATGATACCTTGGTAGCGTGCCTTGGTAATGTTTTATGATACCTTGGACAATAAACTTGGTAATAAGTATTATGAAACCTTGGTGTTGAACCTTGGGGATATTCTTATGAATGTCTCATTTTTATGTTGTTTCTATATTTTACATGTTATTCCTCATATAATTATGATCATTCTATTATGTTATGCCACAAGATTTATCTATAATGATCACTTACTTTCCATTTCCTTCGTTTATCCCCTTATCAATATTTATCCTCAACATTTCCTTTTGATGTTTATACCCAATGAATCATATGTATTTAGGTGACCAATGATTGAATTATAAAGGAGTCATTCAAGAGGATTAAATATAGTTTATATGGGATCTATGTACTTCATGTATTATATAACTAGTTTCTAAGACACTAAACCTCAAAAGATGAAATGGAATTTATCAACACAATATTTTATTACAGAATTATGTTAAAAATCATGTATGAAAAATGTGCGTCATCATAAAATATTCTCATATTATTATACATGTGAAAATGATTTTTATGGGAAAAAAACATGGTTATGATAAGGTAAAACACAAGTAGTGATATTGGCCTTACATGGTCCATGATAATCGGTCGTAGATGTGCAAAGAATTTTATGTACAATATAATGTTATGGTTTATGTTATGAATATAGAAGAGATAACTTCATAATACATGATAAGTGTCATGAAACTGATCATGTTTATGTTAAAAGTTGCTATTTTTAGTTGAATAATAAAGAGGGTATAACATATGCAGTATTATGAATCAATGATGAATTCTATAGAGAATCAAGGACTGAAAAGTCAGAATAAATGCATCATTATAGTCGTATTGATGTACATGAAATGTAAAACAAATATTAATTTGAGAAAATTCTAGAAATGGAAGGATATCCAGGTATATCAGGCATGGTAATAGAGAATGTTATAGGATGGTACATGAAACTACATATATGTGAATATATATGCCCTAAAATAAATGGTATTGGTATCGGTTATAGTGAACCATTCAATTTCATGTGGTTAATGTATTGTGAAATGTATCATTTGTATGTTGGGTATGGAATGATAATGAAACCCAAGAGTGTAGATTAAATATTTCATCTTACACCTTTAATTTGACACGTCACCTCTTGGGGTGGATGCTGGCCCCAAGGGTTTAGTTATTCATCTATTTAAAATAATGGAATATTAGTTGGGTTTAGAATGTCATCATATGGTTCATATGATGCAAGAAGAAATGAACTTATTTTTAATTAAATGATAAAGGATTTATTATGAAAATTATATATAATCATGTATATCACACAAAGTGATATGAGAATATCTCTAGGTGATCCCAATAGGTAAAGATTGATATAAAACTTTCTCTAAAGTATTTTAATCCTTTTGTGTGATTAAAGGGAATTTAATGAAGGGGTATAAATCCAATGTGAACATTGAACAACCTATACAATGAGTGGTGGTCAATTTGATGTGAAAAGAAAAAGGTGGCAGGAAATATCATATGTGAGCAAGGATTTTCATTAAAAAGAATATATAATATTCTATCTTGGAAAACACATTATAAAATTTTCTATGATAACTAAGGAAACATTAAGTATGGAATGATTTTTTATTGTTTCATTCATGTTTTTACACATAGATGAAAAATTATTTATGCATGTTTATACATGGAAACAAAGGAAACTAACTATACTCATTATAAAAGAGGAGAAGGTGAAAAATAATAAAGTTAAGGATTGAAAAAGAAGAATATATTCCCATATATAAATAATAATATTTGTCATTATAAAATATATATATATATATATAGCATATCCATGAGGGGTCCAAATAAATCCTGATAAGAAGAGAAGATACAACTCATATATTTTTACCTTGATAAAGGGGGGAAGGGGAGGAAGATCACACTACCACACCTAAGATCTCTGAGTAGTGAGAAATCAAAAAATAACAATTAGATTCCAATAAAATATGAAAATGAAAAAGTAGAGTTTTATTAAAGGTATCCTATAGATATAAGAAGTCACCCATATGATCTATGGTGAAAATTTTGGTAATATACCCTTAACTATTTTTGAATCCCTGAGATAACATTTTTAATAGAAAAGTTATCATATCTTTGTAAGTGGGTGTACTCCACACAACATAATTCCACTACACATAGTTAGGTAGAGTACATACTTGGGAGGTATCCCTAGAGAATCATTAGGGAGATTGTCCCTATGAAGTTATCTGTAAATCCTTATACTAGGAACATTGAGTGATCCACTTGTGTACTAGATATGTGATTCCTAATAATATTATTGTGTCTATAGGTGAATTCCCACACCCCATGGATTATCCCATAGGGTTTAACCAAGTAAAATTATTACCATTATTTTGTGTTCATTCTTTATATAACTAATTTAATTAACTTGAGTATAAGCAGGGTTATTACTCATAGTGAGAAAAAATAGTAATAAAAAATTTAAATTATAAAATCAAGGGAAAATATTAAAATCATTGAGATCTTGATTCACCCCCCCCCCCCCCCCCACACTTGGGATCTGTATTATTAGGATCATAGAACCACTACCACTAATATTCTTTAGTCATTGTAGTTATAATAGTTTAAGTATTTTTGGTTGATATTAATCATATAGACTTAAATTATCATTTTAATTTTTGACTATTAAAATCAATGGATTTCTTAAAAGGTTTAAATTTATTTACTTGAGAAAAAACTCCCTCTAAAATTAAATATCTAATTTTTACCTTCTCATAAAGGCTTCATAACCAATTTAGTGATATTTTATGTTTTAAAATCTCATTTCTCACACCATTTTGATATATCTATGAATTAGTAGACAATTGCATTTGGGATTCCTTATTCTCTCATATGATAGACGTTGGACTTTTGTTATACTATACCTCACTAGTTAAGTATTTGGAAGGTTATTTACAAATTTCTACATTTTTATAACCATGTGGAATTAACGATGTCTTTAATTATTCTAAGGTGTCATAACCACCTATATGAGCAATGATTTGGAGATGAATAATGAAATATCCAAGGTTATTCAACTTAAAATGACCACCATAAAATATTTACAAAAAAGGGATGAAATATTATGGTCAAAAGCTATCTAGAGATAAATAATGGGAGACATTAGTTTTTTTATGGTATAAAAGATCTACACAATAGAGAGGATAAATTCAGTCGTTAATGAGATGAAAATGTAATAGAACTATATTTTGTTCATGTGTGCATCTAAGTAAGTGATAAGAAGTTTCCTATCATGAAAAGTAGAAAGGGGATAGAGGTGTTTGATATATGGTGAGTGACATGAAGGCATAATTATTTAAAATTAAAATATTTAAAATTAAAATAAATATAAAATTATTAATTTTAATAATAATTAAATATTTGTTTGATTTTACTATATCATTTCAATTCCCTTCAATTAATCACCTACCTAAGTATCTATTTTATTGTTTTAATAAATCTCATTAAGACCTTAATCATTTAAACATACATTGAAATTAATAAAAATAATTTATTCCAAACCTAATTCATTATTAAACATATATAAAATTAAATAATTCTAAATATTTAGTAACATTTGATAATTATAACTTGGTTTTTTGTATATTTTTCATCATGAATTTAAATTTCTAGTGAGGTTATTACTATCTAATTCCATATTTTTTAATTATTTATGGTAGAATGAATCTTTAGGATGAATTTAGAGATTTTTTAAATCTTTTGTAGATTTTAAGGAAAAAAATTATGTGAGAATAATTTATCATTAACTAATCCTCATATGATATAAAACTTGAAGAGATAAAGGAAAAAATTACAATATAATTGGATAGTTATTATCTTATGATTTTTAGGTTAGATTTTTTGTCCCGGAAAACTTAGGAAAATAAACTTATAGTGGGAGTTAATTAAAGTCTAGTTGTGGCTTGAAATTTTCCTCCCACTTGAGAAATAAGTTATATGGAGCATATATTGTCTAAAAAATTTAGAGTAAAAAGGAAGTACATAATGGAAATTAAATTAATCATAAGTTAAAAACCTAACCAATAAATAAGGTACAATAAACCAATCATAAATTAAAACAAACAAGTCAATATAAGAAAAAATGTGTGGATTGAAGGAAAAAATCCTTAAACTCTTAAAATGATATTATATTACCAAACCACTCCAGTCAAATAAAGTCTTCACTTTTAAAAAAAATCAGCAGGTAGTTCAAAAACTAGATCCAAGGTATCCAAATTTAAAGAAAATAACTTTCACATCTATAGTTTTTTAGAACCATTAGACTCCAAATCAAGAATGAGTTCAAAAAACCCTTAGATATGGGTCACTCTATCCCTAAGAAACTCCTTAATATAATGATTAGAAAAAAAAATTCAATGGAACGTTTTTGAACTCAAATTTTCATAAAATATACCTTATATAATCAAAAAATCATCAATCTTAAAGGATTATAAATATCACAAGTTATTATCCTCAAAACCTCCTCGATCACGCAAGATCTAACAATGAACAATTAAAAAAGAAGTTAAGTGCTTTACAAGAATACCTCAGAAGTTATATCTCTTAGAAAAAAACACACTGAAATCACAAGTATAATTTTAAATTCTCAAAGCATAAAGTTGATTAAAACTTCAAGATGATTGTAAAAAAATTAAATATAGTTCAAATCCTACCATTCCTTGAATCCCTATGTTGAATTTATAGCATCCACTATAATGAAATATAATGGTTGAATTTTAAGATCTTCAGGTATAATTGAAACAACATTGGACTCAACAATCCATCTTCTAATGGATATAGTATTTAACTCTATTATCTTATGTGCATTCCATCAAAACACTACAATGAATGATGAATGAATTTCAATGAAAATTGGAAAAGTACCAGAACTTGAATTTGTAATTTTTTCACTAGAATTTGAAGTATAGAAATTAATTCTTCACAAAGAAATTGAGTTAATTCAGTTTAATGTGAAGTGTTTTTTATTTTAAAAAAAGTTATATGAAGGTAGTATATTTAATTAATGATATCCCTAACAACATCGCCCTTTTAAAAATCATGATACATGCGGGTAAAATTAAGTTGGATTAGAATTTAAAGAGAAAAACTTCTAGTAACTTCCAATGAAACTCCCCTTGAGTTTAACACCCAAAAGTATTATTATTTTAATTCTCTCCCCATTTATCCATTTTCACCCCCTTTTACATTCATCACAACTTAACTCAAATAACTCATTATTAGATAAGAAAAAAATACTAAATCAAAGGAAAACTTATATTATCAAATTTATCCCCCATTATAATTTTCAAAAATAAATTTACAAAAGGAAAAACAAAAAGTATAAGATATGAAAATCACAATTTATTTTTTTTTTTAAATCATAGTACACTTAATATTTTACTAAATTAACTTAAAGATTATTGTTTTATTTTTTATGAAAAATTAATGTATGATTCTTTATAGTCTTCTAAAATGAATACGCATTCATGTTCTGATACATTTCAAATCTATGTTGAACTATATTCACCGTACATCATAATTTTGTAATGGAGTGTCGGTCAAATGATAGAGTTAAAGCCTAAATCATTCAAAATATAGAGTGTTATGATTTATGTTGCTAAAAATATACTCAAAGATATCAAAATTTGAAAATTAGAGTATTTTTATAGTGAAGTCTATGAATTGAATTGAGGGATTCAAGAAAGTGAAGGAGTTAAACTAAACTAGTCGTTTCTACATTCTTTTTGAAATTGTTATAATCTCGATGCTTTGAGAACTTCCAAATGTAATTTTTCTTTTAGTGTTATTTTCTATGAGATACCATTGTGTGAAGTATTCTTATAAATATCTTATACTCCATTATAATTTTTTACTATCCAATCCTACATGATTGATGAGATTTCGGGGCAAGGAACTAGTGTTGTTTCTTATCCTTCAAGATCAATGAGCTTCTGGGGATGGAAGTTATATTATGTGAATCTTTATGTTTAAAAACCCCATGGTGAAAATGTACAACTAATCATTAGACTGAGGATGTTCTCAGGGATAGAGTGACTTATGTCAGTGTTTTTGTCTAATAGATTCCTGGTATGGAACTTATTGCTACAAACAACATACAATCGAGGAAGTTTTGGTGTTATAACTTGGATTCCTTGGTTCTAGTTAACGAACCACATTCCACTTTAGTTTAAAATTAAATAATTCATTTTATTGTAATTTATTTAGTAATATAATATCCTTTTAGAAGTTTAAACATTTTTATCCTTTACTCCATGCAATAGTAGTTACGTTTCCTTTTTTGTTTATTTTCTAATTGTTTTATTATACCTTGTTTATTGGTAAATTTTTTTAATATATAATTCATTTAATTTATAATATGTATTTAATTTATACTCTAACTTGTTTAGAATTTATAATTTCAACACAACTTATTTCTTCAAGTGGGATAAACTTTTCATGTCATGATTAGACTTTAATTCACCCCCCCCCCCCAAAGTTCTATTTATCTTCTTTTACTAGTAAAACATTTAGTATTATAGAATCTTTGAAAATTATTAGAACATGAATGTGTATTAACTTCACTAGACTTTAAATCATCAAAAATTAATTGTACACAAAAACTCAAACAAAAAACTTCAAGTTAATTTAATTCAGTATGAAATATATTGTGGTTTTTTTTAAGGATACAATCTCCCAAACAAGATTTAACTTGAGGAAGCTAATAAACAAAAATATTTCATCATAAAGGATGAATATAATCAATTAAAGGAAAAGGTAAAGGAAAAAAATCAAGGAACAATTTGATTCTAATTAGGAAATAACTTGTTCAAGGATAAATAAAATTTAAAATATAGACTTGGATAAAATATAGTAGGCATTTATTATTCATTTGGATATCTAGATTTAGATTTGAATAGGATTTGAATATTACAACTTAATAACTTGAATATTTTAGCATAAAAGAGATAAAATATTTATTTTTCCAAAAGAGAGATATATATATATATATGTGTGGAATTTTGTTGATCAAAAATAAAGAGAAGATAACTGGAGATAAAAAGATCTACTAATTATGGAATAACGTTAGGTGTTATATTTCGGTTTGGTGGAAGATGGAGGAGAAAGTTTAAAAACAAAAAAAATATTATGATTTGGATTTGATTTATGATTTAAGGATTAAGGATGTTCATTATGGTTTGTTTATGCCTTAGGTATGGTTTGAGAATTATTAGAGGTGTTTTGATAAGTTTGGAAGCCAATTTGTGGAGGTCTGGGAAATAAATTAGTGATTCTTTTACATTACTACCTAATACAGTGTATTTAGGAAACTATTTTGATTATATCAATCATTTCATAGCATTATTGAATACATTTCCATTTTATTTTACTAAATTCTAAAAAAAATAAGATTTTAAATCTCTTTTAACCAAGAAGACTATCCAATATTTTTTTAGGATAAATTTACTATATCAAAAATTGATTCAAAGGAATAATTTAATAGGATTTGACCACTATTAAAATATGATAAAATAAACAAGTATGTGAGACATATAAATATGAATTGATCTCTATAAAAGTATAATTTTTCTATATGAAGGAATTATATATCCCCTAAGCTGCTATAGGTTATGGATATTCTTCAACTAAATGAGGAGTCACTAGCAATGGTTCAAAATATCAAGGGAGAAGACCAATGTCTATAGATCTATAATATGATTTATTTTTTATTTATTTAGGAATTAGTTAAGTATTTAAGTATAAAATTAATACTTTGTATTAATCTTCTCAATTCAAGTAAGAGTTTCATTATTAATCAATTTTTATTTTATTTAATTTTTTCTATGTGTGTAGTTCACTCGTATTTAATCAACAAAAAACTATGAGCGTTTAAAATCATAACAGAGAGAAGGATCAATAGAAAAGGATGTGTAAAATTTGTTTTTATTTTAAACTTCACTATAAATTAATCTAATTTAATATTAACATGTTCTGATGAAACGTGTTTTATTTCATTCATCATTAATTCATTGAGAGATTATGTACAAATGAACAATATCCAACTTGGTAAAGGTAATTAATTTATGAGGATTGGATTATTCATTTGTGTATGTGATTAAATATAATGCACTTTAATTATTATTATTCTTTTTAATATTAAAAATTCAGTTATTAAAGAAGTATTGGTGGAATTAGTGATTAAAATATCAATTATAATAATATTAACACAACTTTTAATTTGATTAATTTGATGAGTGTGTATAAATTATATTATTTAAAGAAAAAAACGACCTTTTATATAGATTTTATTTTATTTGTTTTTATTATTATTATTTAATTCCATATTTTAGATTACATTGGAATTCATGATTCATACAAAATGTAAAGATATAATAATTAGTTTTAAAGTCGTAACTGGTCTTTATTGTTCCTCATGGGATCAACCTCATACTTATGATATACTATTATATTGTAGTTAGTGTTAGTTTGTGTAAATATAGAATAAAAAATTTATACTATGAGAATTAATGATATATAACAGCTTAGTTAAATAATTAATCAAATTAATTTATCAAATATTTAGATTACTAAAAAAGTGGCATGATTTGAACTACCCAAGTAATCAAGGAATATTTATAAAGGAATATTCATCTTAAACATTTATAATTAGATAACATAACTAAGTAATGGGATTGGAACAATAGGGAGTTTATCATTTAAGAAAAATCATGAAGGGTTCAGGCCACATGTTACACTATAGTGAAATGTTTGACTAAAACAGTGTAACATTTATAAAGTATTAAAACTCATAAAGTGTTCCTCGTATATAGATTCCAAGCTATAAAATGGGATTCATGATTAATTTAGATATATACATCACCCTATAGTTTCCTTAGTGAAACTCTATATCCTTCTCTCTCTCTATCATGCATTTACAACTACAACTATGTAGAACATGAAATGTCATAATTATTAGATCGGCGATTTTTAGAATACATGGATTACCTATAGTTCCATAAGGTTATTGGTTGGTTTTTTTAATGGACATAGAATCCTAAATAAGAAATTAAAACATGTAATGATCCTATTTTTGGGAATGTATTGTCTCAAAAATATTCTGTAATATATGATTATTTTGATGCTCACAAATACCCTTGTTTGTTTTCTAATAATGTTTTGTTAAGTATATTTCAGGAATATATATCATGATTTTATTTATATCTTTGTTGAAATGGAAATCTATAGGATGTGTTATGGAAATATTGTTAATACCCTAAATTCAGTGAATGAACATATTGATCATCATCCCTATGTTGAATAGTAAAAGTATGGATCAGAAACCCTGTGTTTGGAGAAATGACAAATGTATTGAATATCAACCCTATATTGGAATCTTCAAACATTTTTCATACCCTACATTCAGGAGATCTAATGTATATTTAATCAGTGTTGTTTTTGGAATCAACCTTGTGTTAGAAGGATGAACATATGGATTCTTATCCCTATATTACTTTTGATCCCTACATTTCACACAGATGAAAGTATGGTTTAGGAACCTTACGTTGAAAGGAACCCTACACTGCTCAAAGAAACCCTACACTACATAGTTGAACCCTACATTTAACTATACATCAGCAAAGTTTTAAATCCATGATTTAATCCAAGATTCATGAAATGATCTTGAATGATTTAAAAGATAATTGAAAGCTTCTCTAGGAATGATTCAAAGTCTTGTTATGATCGATTCAAAGAACCATATTCAATAGAGAAAATCACTCCTATTCTCATGGGAAGTTAGGAATCCCATGGAAAATTTTAATTTGAATTTCCATGTTCTATCAGAAGACCTTGGATCTGAAATACTGAAGAAAACTATCTACTCTATATATTCTATTGCAATTTATTTTTGAAAGACACTCACATATGATAGTATTTTGTGGAATATCTTTTATAGTGCTACTGCAACATATGGTCGATTCTGTTATTTTTTTAAAAGGCTACACTATAGAGTCATACATTTTTTACCTCATACTACTATAAAATTACTACTATTTTTTGTTGCTATTCAAATTGAAGATCATTTTCAACCAGGATCACTTTAGAGTTACTATTTCTTGAATACATTCATTTATAAAGAAGAAGATCCATCAAATGTTAGTTTTTTCTCCAACCGTGAAGATCAACCCAAACCATTATCAAATCAATTTATTTTGATTTTTTTGAGTATCTACTACTCAGACTCAGTTGTGGTAGAGTATCATCTTCTCAATCTAAGTTGTGGAAATTTTGGTTCCCTATAAAAGAACCATAAGGCTCTGTTTAGACTTGTTGTAAAGGTGTTAACTATCTGTAATCAGTTTTGGATTTGAAGGTCTAGTGATAAGAGGACCTTTCTAGTGAAACTCACCAAGATTGCAGAGAGAGCACTGGTAGAGTAGATTAGGGAATCTTTGTGCCCCGAACCACTATAAAATTGTTGTTTTCATTATTTCTGTTTATCCACTATTCATATTTCATGCAGAAAAAAACATTGTATATATGTATAAATAACAAAGGGATTCAAAAATATAGAATCTATCTGGTTTTTCATAAATACACAATTCATCCCCCTATTGTGTTATCTTTGTATTATTTCGACATAAAAATTGGTATTAGAGGTACGATTTTGTGATAAATTTATAGAAAAGTGAAAAGAGTAAGTTCTATACAAATCATATAGAAATGGATGATCCAAAAGAAATTATGTCTATGGTTTGTGATCCATATTTTAATGGTGAAAACTATGGGTGTTTGAAATCATGTATGATCATATATCTGAAAAATATGGGCTTCAAATTCTGTTCAAATATCATAACTCCTTATGTGATTCCTGAAAAACCATAAACTTGGACTATTGAAACAGAAGCCATATATGACATAAATTCAAAGGAAATTAATTATATTATTTGTGGACATGGACCTGATGAATTCAATAGAGTTTCTCAATTCACTATTTCATATGAAATGTGGTAGAAAATAGTTATAGCATGTGAAGGAATAGACAACATTAGACAGATGAGATGTGATACTAAAAAACTCAAGTTTGACACCTTCATAATGTTTTATGGAGAGTGAATAACTCAAATGAATTGAAAGTTAATAGAGATTATCAATAATATTACTACATTGGGAGCTCCCATTAGTCAATCAGATCAATCTCTAAAAGTACTTAGAGTACTACCGTCAAACTAGAATGGTATACCTACATCCATTCAACAATCATCACCTATCAAGAATTTAACTATGAAGAAATTAATTAGAAAATTAATGATATATGAAGAATAAATGAAAGATGAATTTGAACATCACAAGATTATAGTAAAAAGGGAAAATAATTCTATCAAAGTGAAATCTTAGAAGCATGAAATAAAATCAAAACTAGATGTAAATATAGAAAAAAATTTAAAATCCTAAGACTCTAAAATGAAACTAGCACAGCTAGCTAGAAAATTCAGTAAATTATATAATAATAAAAGAGGCTTTATAAAATCTTTTAAGAACGATGAAAGAGAACCTAGAGAATTAAGATGCTATGAATGCAAACAAATGGGTCACATCAGACCTGATTTCACCCAATTGAAATATGAAAGAAAGAGGATAGAAAATAAATATCAGAAGAATGCTGATTATGAGAATAAAGGAAAAAAACCATGAAAGCTACATGAAGCGTATCTGAAGACTCCAGAAACCCCTCAAAATCTAATTCAGAGAAAGAGACAAAAAAATCTAAATTCCAATATATGCTTTATGGCTAAGGAAGAAGAATTCGTACAATCATATTACTCATCTGCCTCTAATTATTGTAGTTGTTAAAATAGTAAAATAGCTTCCTATTATTCAATTCTAGAAGAAAAATATGATTCTTTAATAAATAATCATAAATAATTGAAAAATACTCACAATGTTGTTTTAGGTGAAAGATACACTATGCTAAAATAACATCAAGTTTTAATTGAAAATTTTAACTCATCTACATAAAAATGTATTGATCATAAAAAAAGATTAATGAATTAAAGGAATGAGTATAATCTTATAAGATTGCTCCTAGTATTTTAACTAAAGGAGAAAAGACACTAAATGACATTCTTGTAAAAAATGTTATTAATAGATAAAATTTTGTAATAGGAAGAAAGGGTGAAAAATAAAAATTATACAAGAATTATTTTGTGCCCAATTCAAAAAATGATACATGCCATTATAGTGGAACAAAAGGTCCTTACACTAACAACTATTACTTGATAAATCCTCAAATTAGTGGTATTAAAAAAATTATGTCTAAAAATATATTTGAAGAAAGTGATATGAATTATGGAAAAATAAGTCAGATCTGGATTCCCATAACACTACTTGCCGACATTGTTGGACCCGAGAAAATATAGTTTCCAAAACAAACATGTGTTTAAATTTTTTTGTAGGAGAAAGGAAATAGGAACATAAATGTCATATGGTATATGGATAGTGGATTTTCAATACACAAGAATGGATCCTCATCAAATTTCCATACATTCACTCAAATGGATGGAGTTCCAGTCACTTTTGGTGACAATGCTAAAGGAAATATTGTTGAAGATGGAACGGTTGGAGATCCAAAGACTATCTCAATAAAAAAAGTATTGTATGCACAAGGGATAAAGCACAACCTAATAAGTATTTCTCAAATTTGTGATGATGGATTCTATTTTGATTTCTCTAAAAATTCATGCTCAGTATTTAAGGATAAACTACTTAAATTTAAAGCACCAATAACTGACAATGTTTATACTTTGGATCTAAATTCCTTGTGTAAACAGAAAGTGAATTGTTTAACTGTTAATAAAAATGAGTCATGGATCTGGAATAGAATACTTAGAAATTATTATATATATTATTTTCATAAATTATATAATAAATAATTAGTTTCTAATTTACCTAGACTTAAGTTTTAACATGATAGATTTTGTGATGCATGCCAAATCAGCAAACAACGCAAATCTTCATTCAAATATATTTAAAAAATTATACATCAAAACCTTTAAAACTTATCCATATGGATTTTTTTGGACCATATAGAGTATAATTTTTGGGTGTTAAATTATATGTTTATGTTTTAGTTGATGATTATTCTCAGTTTACTTGGTTTTTTTTCTAAAACTCAAAAGTGAAGTATTCACTATTCTTGAAGTTTTTTGTAAAATTCTTCAAAATGAAAAAGGTTTTAAAATAATTTCATTGAGAAGTGATCATGGTGGAGAATTTTATAATAAATAATTTAATTTTTTTTGATCAAATATAGGAATTAAACACACCTTCTCTGTACCAAGAATATCTCAAAAATGGAATTGTTGAAAGAATAAACATAACTATTCAAGAAACGACAACGACTATGGTGAATGAATAGAGTCTTCCTACCTATTTTTGGGTAAAATCTATAAGCACATCCTACTATAATATTAATAGATTTTAAATAATACCAATAATTAAAAATACACCCCCATGAACTTTGGAATAAAAAAACCTAAATTAAAATACTTTAAAGTTTTTGGATGCAATGTTGTATCTTTAATATTAAGTACAACCTTGGTAAATTAGATCCAAAAGCTAATGAAGGAATATTTTTGGGATATTTTGCTACTTCTAAATCCTATAGAGTGTTTAATAAAAATTCAAGGATTATTGAAGAATTAATTCCTTTGAATTTTGATAAAACTGACCATTTAATTAAAGAGAAAGATTAAACAGATGAAATTACCGATTTGTTTGACAACATGAGACTTGAAACCCCTAAAGCTGATTTTGAAAATGATATTAATAAAATTTAGTCAATTTTAGAAGAACATGAAACTAAAGAACATGAAATTTTATTATATAGATAGTATAGAACCCTAAAGAACCATCCTTTATAAAATTTCATAGGAGACCTAGATATAGGAATTAAAACTAGAAGAAATGTAGGAAACCTAGTTGAATTTTCTACCTTTCTGTCTCAATTTGAACCTAAGTCTATTGAAGAAGCTTTGGAAGATGAGAGTTTTCTATTAGAAATGAAATAAGAACTAAAGAAATTTAAAATAAATGAAGTTTTGGATTTAGTGCAAATACCATCAGACTACCCAATGATAGGAACTAAGTGGGTCTTTATAAATAAATAGGATGATCAAGGGATTATAACCTAAAATAAATCTAGATTAGTATCTAAAGTTTATAATCAGAAATAATGAATAGATTATGATGAAAACGTTTCTCCTGTATCTAGATTAGAAGCCATTAAAATCCTTTTAGATTATGCATCTCATTTGAATTTTAAATTATATCAAATGGATGTTAAATATACTTTTTAAATGGATATTTAATGGAGGAAGTTTATTTTGAAAAACCTCTGAGTTTTCAAAAACCCAGGAACCAAATTATATTTTTAAACTTACCAAATCTCAATATGTCCTTAAACAATCACCTAGAGATTGGTATGAAAGATTAATCTCTTTTTTATTGTAAAATCAATTTTTTGTAGGATTAGTTTATCCTACTATTTTTAAGAAAAATATTTGTTTTAATATTTCATTAGTAAAAATTTATTTTAATGATGTTATTTTTGGTTCAACAAATAAAAAAAATTATAATGATTTTTCAAATCTAAGGAAAAAAGAATTTGAAATGAGTATGATGGAAGAATTGAATTTCTTCTTAGGATTCCAAATTTATCAAAAATAATATATAAATGTTTTAAATCAAAGTAAATATATTTTAGATTTATTTAAAAAAATTGACATGAAAACATTATGACTTATACAACTCCTATGTGTACCTATATAAAACCTGATTTGGATGAAGCTGGAAAATGGTTTGACAGCAAGTTATATAGAGGTATGATTATTAGTTTGTTATATCTTACTTCTAGTAGATTAGACATTATGTTTTTTGTATGTTTATGTTCTATATTTTATCCAAATACAAAAGAATTTATTCTTACTACTGTTAAAATAATTTTTAGATACTTAAAAAGAAATATTTTTCAATCTATTATTTATCCAAAAACTTCTGATTTTAACTTAATTTTATATTTAGATACTGAATTTGAAGGATTTATATTAGATAGAAAAAATCACCTCAAAAACCTATCACTTTTTAGGAAAATATTTAGTATCATGGTCGAGTAAGAAACAACATTCAGTTGTTCTATCAAAAGTTGAGGAAAAATATGTTTCTGTTAGGAGTTGTTGTGCATAAGAATTGTGGATAAAAAACATTCTATTGGATTTTGGACTAAATTTTAATAATATACCTATTTTATGTGATGATACTAGTGTTATAAATATATCAAAAAAATCCTATAGTTATTCTAGGACTAATCATATTTATATAAGGAATAATTTTATAAGATATTATGTTCTTAGAAAAATATATATCTTTATAATTTTTAAATACCAAATATCAATTAGCTGATATTTTTACTAAACCACTTCCCAATGAATGTTTTGATTTTATTAAGGGGGAGTTAGTAATATTTAATTTTAAATGATAGTTTATTAATTTATTTTAAATTATTCTAATATAACTATATTATTTTTTTAAAAATTTATACATTTTCATTTATTTTTTTATTTTTCATTTACGTATTGATAAGATTTAAACAAAAATTTATTTCAAACTTTTAAAATATTTTTCTTTTCAAATTAAAAGTAATAAATACATTCCCAATCGATGCAAGAAAAATATCAGTCTTCTCATACTCTTTTTACACCTTCTCAACTCTTTGGATTGTAAAGATCTTCTCATTGCAATACACAAAAACCCTAAACCTTTTAACCTTCAATATCAAAACATTACGAAATGGAAACATTAGGAAGAATTGCATATTCTGACTTGGGTACGCCTACTTTCTCACCAGTGAATTATCATAAACTTCTTTAAGTTAAAGTGATATATTTTAAGTATTTAAATTAGAAAAATATTTCATTAATGATAGCCATTAGATTTCAAGGATTGGAATTTTATTTTTGAGATGGTAACACTCCCCTAATGTCGGACATATAAGTGAATGAGTTTCATAAAAATGCCTCATTCAGTTTTGGAGTCAATGAAGACTCTATAATCACTAAGATTCATGATGATGAATTTTCTTTTTCTTTGTTGGAAATTTCTAAGTTGTTACATTGTCCCATGATGGGGGTTTTCATTTCAACTTAAGGAATATCAGTGATACAAAATAAAAGTTAGAATAGATTATATTTTCTTTATTTAGAACAAGATATATCAAAAAAAATAATGAAAATACCTTACTCTTGATCAAAAATTCATGATGAATTTTACTCAGTATGGAATTTTACTAAGAATAATTGAGTTAGAGAAGGTATTATATCCATACATGTATGTTCTATTTTTATTTTTGAACCAAATTAGGTTCAATTTCTATCATTTTATGTTAAGATATTTAATTCATTATTGTCGCAAAGAATAAAATATGGGCTTTTATCCCTATGGAAGAATACTTTTATTTTTATTGATCATAATGGGAACAATCAGAGATATGTCTCTCAGAATTATATGTCATTACATCAACATTTTAAATGACGGTACTGTTAAGAAATTGGGATATTTCTAGATTAATTTACCATAATAGTCTTTTACCTGTTAGAGTGAAACAATAATAGATGTTGATGCCAGCAGCTCAGGGGGAGCAAAGGATGATACCATCAGTTGGTTTTATCATACCAAGGCCTAATTAGGAGGTTGAATCAATACTTGAAGAAGGTGTTCTTTTTTAAAGATTAAGAATAACATTTAAAATTCCTGAGACTATGTATGAAGCTGGAGATGAAGTTGAGCATGAGGATCAAGTGTATGAGAATATTGAGCACGAGGCTCACAAAGAATAACAGTATAGGGAAGATTTCCTTACCCCATAAAATTTATCACTCATTATTCATGATTTTATAGTTATAAAAGGATCTACATTGAGAGATAGATCATAAGGTCATGAAGAGACAAGTTTGGATTTGGTAGAAGTTGATCGAAGAAGAGAACAATTTACTGAGACTTCTGACTCTCTAGACATACATGTAAAATATTTTTTCCATATTTACAATCAGGTGAATGAATAGAATTTTTCTTCATGAAAATATCTATAGGTTAAAATAAAAAAAATATTGAAGATCTAAGAAGTTAAACAGTACCAAGAACTGAGTTTGAAGCCCCTCAAACTCAATTCAAGAATTTACAAGAAACTTTTGTTTCTATGGGAGATCTTGAGGAGTTTATCAGATCTTTAGCTAGAGAACTCAGAATTTTTAACGATGAATATATAAAGAAGTAAAATTTTGATGAGATAAATAAATTTTTGTGAAGATAATTTCAATATATTAGGGAAATTCATAAATCTTAATAATCCTCTAAAAAATATCTCCATACTTAATCAATATATTTGAATAAATAAATCACGTTTTATCTTAGCATAATGATAGACTACACACTTTGCAGTGTGACAGTACTTCGTTGAATGTTCTTCTGGATAATCATAAATATTTGATAAGTTAGTTTTCATCAAATAATTCCAAGATTATACCATCTCTTAATTAGTTTAAAACTCAATTGTCCTCATTCATTCAATCTAAAGAAATAGTGATTGAGTTTGTTAAAGTGAATTTGGTGGAAAGCTTGAAGATTGAGAAAGTTTCAAAGAAGTTTCTTTGGTAGTGGAAATATGTGTTTAACAATCATTTTCAGAGATTGTTCATGAATATTCTTGAGATTCATAGTGTTTTTCAATCATTTTCTCATTTAGATGCACCTACTACCCATGGAAATTCTAATCAAGAAAACCATTCTAAACTGATCCCATACTTTTGAACAATTCTTAAGTTGATTATGGGATGTACTCAAAATTTCTCAAAAACATTTGATATTCATTTAAGTTTAATTTACTTTAATTTTATATTTGTATGTTTTATATTGTTTTATACTTTTATTATTGTGTTATTTATGTTCAAATGTACACTTCCATGTCACATATCTTATTTTTCTACCCAGTAGACTATAAAATTCATTTATAGTTCAGTTCTATATTAACTATGGTTTATTTCATTTATTCTTTAAAAAATTATTTTTGATATCACAAAATGGGGATAATATTTGAGAACCACAGCAGTACATATTTTTGGGGAGAAAATTAGAGAAAAATTGGTAGAGAAACTTGGAGAAAATTGGGTAAACAAAACTTTTTAAATTTACAAATATCTATTTTACTTCATCGAAATAATAATATGAAATCAAAATATTTTATTATATCATATTATTGTTTACAAATCCTACATTTTATATAAATTACTTTATGGTTTTTCTATCATCAAAAAGGGGGAGATTTTTGAGCATGTATTGTCTCAACAATACTCTATAATATATTATGATTTTGATGCTAACAAATACCCTTGTTTTTTTCTAATAAATATTTGTTAAGTATGTTTCAAGAATATATATCATGACTTTATTTATATCTTTAATGAAATGAAAATCTATAGTATGTGTTATAGAAACAATGTTAATATCCTATGTTTAGTGAATGAACGTATGGATCATAATCCCTATGCTAAATAGTAAATATATGGATCAGAAACCCTCCATTATTAGAAACGAAAAATTTATGGAATATCAACCCTTACTTGGAATCTGGAAACACTTTTCATACCCTACATTCAAAAGATTGAACGTATGGTTAATCAATGATACATTTGGGATCAACCTTCTGCTGGAAGGATGAATGTATGGATTCTCATCCCTATGTTACTTTTGATACCTACATTTCTCATAGATGAAATTATGGTTCAGGAACCTTATATTGAAAGGAACCCTACACTATGAAAAGGAACCCTATGCTACATAGTTAAACCCTATGTTTAACTATTCATAAGTGAAGTTTTAAAGCCACAATTTAATCTAAGATTCATGCAACAGTCCTAATATATTTACAGGCTAATTGAAATCTTCTCTATAACTGATTCAAAGGCTCATTATGATCAATTCAAAGAACCATATTCAATGGAGAAAATCACTCATATTCTTAAGGGAAGTTATGAATCCCCTGGACAATTTGAATTTGAATTTCTATGTTCTATTAGGTGACCTTCTTGGATCTAGATTACTGAATCAAACTATATGATCTATATATTCTATCATAATTTCTTTTTGAAATACACTCACATACAACAGTATTATTTTGAATATATTTTACAATGATGTTTCAATGTATGATCGACTCTATTATTTTATGAAAAAGGCTAAACTTTAGAGAAATACATTTTCTACCTCATACTACTATAAAATTATTGTTTTTGTTTATTGCTATTCAAATTGAAAAACATTTTCAACCATGATCACTTCAGAGTTACTCTTTCTTAAAGACATTCATTTCTGAAGAAGAAGATCCATCTACTATCAGTTGCTACTATAACTATGAAGATCAACCCGAACCATCATCAAATCAATCTCTTTTGATTTCTTAGAGTTTAGACTACTCAAACTCAATCATGGTAGAGTATCAGCTTCTTGATCTAATTTTTGGAAATTTTAGTTTCTTATAAAATAACCAGAAGGATTTTTTTAGCCTTGTTGTAAAGGTTTCAACTACCTTCACTCAATTATTGATTTTAAGGTCTAGTGATAATAGGACCTTTCTAGTGAAATTCACCAAACTCGTAGAGAGAGCATTGGTGGAGTGGACTAGGGGATATTTTTCCCCAAACCACTATAAAATTATTGTGTTAATTATTTCTATCTATCCTCTATTTATGCTTCATATATAATAAAATTCCATATATCTACATAAATCACAAAGGGATTTCAAATACAGAATCTTTCAAGTTTTTCAAAAAGATGCAATTCACCCCCCTCTTGTGTTATCTTTGTATTATTCTGACCTAACACATATAAGTGTTTATGGTTTTAAAGAAATTAATTTAATAATTTCCTAACATAGATAAATATTGTAAATATAGTTTATTAATCATATTTTTCACAACTAAGAGGTTGTGTGTTCTGTATTTGTTGAAAATTACTATTGTGAGTGGAGGTCATTAATAAAAGATAAAGAAGTTGTGTGGTTTGACAATAACCAAAGAGGTGTATATATGAAGACATTGAAGACTTTGTGATTTTTAATTTTCATTGAAAATTTTGGAGCATTGGTGAACATTGAAGCACATGGATGCACTAGAGGAGATATAGAAAAAGACACCTTGATATCTTTACAGATATCATAGAAATGGTGTGCACTATTTTGAGAAGGTGGTCCAGATTTGTTCCTCAATAAAACCATTTCTCAATGTTTTCTATATTTTTGGGTGAATAATATTGTAACTTATAACAAATTTTTGAAATCTAGAAGTTGAACTGGCATATTTTACTCTACAAGCCTACTGGCCATGTTGTAGCAGGAGGCTAGCACACAAAAGTAGTTGGCCGCCCAGATGTTAGTGGCCAAGCTTGACAGTGGCTTGGCCTAGGTAGAAGATGAGTTAAAATATCCCATTGAAGGTATTCTCTATGAAAATAATTTGGATCCATGACACAAGGAGGCACTATGGACAAGTGATCATAGTGAGGGGCGGAACCATGAGAAGTTGTTTGATGTTTGGATTTTTTATCTAGGTTGATAAGGCATAGATAAGTTTATATGGAAGTATGATATGGGATAATGGTTTATGTGGACCACTCCATGGTATAAATGGATATGTCATAGTATAATGTGTAAGTTGTTTCATGGATAATATTATGGGTTCCATTCCATAGAATAGATAGCCATGTCATATATTAAGTTGGGATGAATTTTTAGGGAGTTGGATTTTTAACAATTAATGCAACATGGAGGAAGTGCTACACCATAATCAATTCAATCATAAAATGTAATTTTGTATAACCCTATCACAATATGATGGTTTCAGTTTGACGGAATTCCAAGAAAGTTTTGAAGGCTTGGGTGATTTAGAGACCTCCACATTATAAGGGAGGTTTACATCGTAATCTGATTTATGATCAAAAGGAAGTGTAGAAGACAGCATCATAGCATTTCTCCTACACCATTAAGGGTTTGTATTTGGAATATAAAATGTATTTTGAAGTTTTAAGTTATAGGTGATTTCACCATAAATAATTTATACATGTAATATCCTTCATATTAGTTTAAATTGGTTAATTCAAAATTGGATCATCGTGACACATTGAGGAATGTTGTGCCATGGTATATGGAATCTATATAATTTGTAGAGTATTATATATATGGTATGAATTTCAAGGTTTTATGGTTATTTGTAAATTCAATAAATATCATTTAGAATTTAATTTATGTGGATAAATTTAATAATGACCCAAAAGATGAGATTGAAGTGGGATAAGTTGGAAGTTAGTTGCTGTTTGAATTTTAAATTTGAAATTCAAACACATTCATGGATATATCAGATCTGTTTTTTAGAATTAAAAAATAAACATATAGTAGAGAGTAAATAAATAGGAAGAATACAGGATATATAAGTTGGACTATGTGTTCCAGAAAAAAGGTGTAACAACATGGAGTTCATTGAATATCTATATTTTATGAGAATAGTGTTATTTTAGGATGGTATTACATTGAAGATAAGGTCTATAATTTATAAGAAGTGTTGAGAAAAACATTGAAGATAAGATTCTATAAGATAGGATATGTTGTTTATATCATTTAAGATTAAGTTTTAGGATATCATAGAATTATATAGTTCATAGAATTAAATATTAAAAATCATTTTGAAGAATTATTCATGTACTATAATTACTATCTGGTTTTTGTTGCTATATAAAGGTTTTTTGAAGATCAATCTCTCAAATCTTCTCACAAGTAGTTATCTATATCAAGATGTGTCCTTAAGAGAATCATTTTAAGTTCATTGGATCGTCCATATATATAATCATGCTACAGAACTCAAGAACTAAACATGGAGTGGCCTTCATGTCATTATACTGAGAAGATACCTACATGTATATAAAATAATTCTTTCACCAGAGTAGTGAATATAGGAGAAGAAGAGGTAGTAAGCCTTGGTAGGTAGTGATTTATCCCCAAACCATTTACAATTAGTGAGTCTTGGGAGGCAGTGAGCTTATCCATAAATGTTTTATAGGCAGTGAGCCTTTTTGAGGAGTGGCCTTACCTAAACTTTTCACCCACCAAATAGTGTGTTATAGAGGATTCTTGTATACAAGCACAATATTTAGTATATTCTCCTTAGATTATACTTTAATAGGTGAACTAATAAAAATATTTGTATGGTTTGAATTTACATTACGATATTTATGCTTGTGTTTTGGGTGGATTGATCAAGAAAGTAAATTAAGGTTGATTTTTTTCCTTATAATAAGGAAATATCCTGAAGAAAATAGAAAAAATAAAATTTTGATTCTTTTACACCCATATTCACCCCTTCTCAAGGAATATTCCCTACAATATTGTATTTATGATATAAAATATTTCTAAAAACAGCATAAAACTATCCAAAAAAATTTATTAGTTGATTATATAGACTATAAAAAAGTATATAAAGTTTAAAACATTAAAGGTAAAGAGATTATAGGACCTAACCAATATATAAAGTTAATAAAAACGGTTTAATTAGATGAGGGAAACATTTTTTATGATAAATTTATCCCAACCTAGACATTAAGGATAATATCAATATAGATAAAAACACTTCTATCCTAGGATGGAGGAAAAAATATGTTAAGGCTGAGGATGATTTATGAATCAAAGGAATAAATGAATAATTAGATCAGAAATAAAATAATGAGACTTGAATTCATATTTCAAGAAACAAACAAAATAACATCATTAGAATAAGATGTGTATTATTAAATTACTTGAATAAAATTAATGAAGTTTTCATAACTAAATCAATATTAGTATACAAGGGGAATTCCCAAGTGGATGGAGTTGATGTAGAAGAAGTATTTTATTTATTGAAAGGTTGGAAATGGTAAGGCTATTTTTTTATTCATAAAATAAGTTTTAAATATTATAAAATTTATACCACATTAACTATCTTGAATGTGTTGTTGAAAGAAGAGTTTTATCCTAGCCAACTTAATTACTTTTATTTGGCTGGTGATGAGACTAAATTGAAAATTTTGAAGAAATATTTTTCTAGAAAAAATAACCCACCAATAGGGGGTTATTAAAGTATATATACTTATTTAAGGAAGTTGAAATTCATAATAGGTGTATGTGATCACAATACTTTTATGAATAATAATTTTGAATAAATTTATGGTTTTAATATATATATATGAAATAATTTTTTTAAAACAATTAAGTTGAAATTTTTTATATATTTTTTTTCATACTTAAAATAAAAAATTTATATATTACTTATAGGAGAGTTGACATATTTCTTATTCTTCAAGAAGTATAAAAAAATAAAGAACTTTCATTTCATAAGTAAAGTACATTAATGAGTTGTTAAAGATGTTTGGAATGAAAAATAATAATATGGTTTTCACTTCACCTATGATAGGAAAAAAATTATAAAAATATGACTATATAAAAGTTTTATATGTTACTCATTCCAAGTGAATTATTGAGATTTTTTAGTATTTGATAGATTTCATGAATTATGTTATGCATGAAATTTTTTTTTGAAGAATATTTAATGATGGGCCTATAGAGAGTGTCTTAATTATTATGAAAATAATACTAAGGTATATAAAATGTACTGCTAACTATAGTTTTTTGTATTTTTTTCTTATGACTAATATTAAGTGTATTATAGTTATATCGATTGGATGGGAAATGGTGGTGGTAAAATATCTACATCTGGTGAAACATTTTACATTAGAAAAATGTATATCTAATTGTTGAGTAAGAAGTAAGAAAACACTTATTTTGAGAAATTAAGATAGTGGATATATAATAGGGACTCATTTTATAGTCAATTAATTTAAATTATCAAACAATTAGAGGTTTCTGGTGAAGATATGGATTTAAAAATCTTAATTTTATGTGATAATTAAAGTTTAATTAATTTTTAAAAAAAATTAGAATTCTATAAAAACACAATGATTCTAAGTATCATATTTATTAAAAATTAAGTGGAGTAAGAGGTTATGAAGTTGGATTATATTTTTACATCTCATCAAGTTGTTGATGTATTCACAAAGATATTTCCTAGAGTATCATTTAATATAAATAATTTGATCTTTAGTGTTCAATCACATTCCTCAACTTTAGGGGATTTAAATTTCTCATGTTTTACATGCATGAATTTAATTTATGATAACTTTTTGAAACAATTCTCATGTAGGTGAAGAAAAAAATTAAGGGGAAAGTTTTGAAGTCAATGGGAGTTTTCTAGTTTTATGGGAGGATTGAAGTAGTAAATAACCCTTGAATTTGTTATCAAATAGAGAGAAAGATGATAATTCTCAAGGGATACATTACATGATTTTGAAAACCTAAGGACTCAATATATGTCATGGAGCTATAAAATGTAGGATTTTTATTCCTATAAGGAGATAAAAGAGGGAAATGAATATTACAAATAGAAACTGAGTACCCCATTCTGATATAAGAAAACGCATTTATAAATTACTATAATGTTACAATGATTTTAGTTATTGATTGTAATAATTTATTTTCTCGATATTAATTCACATATTAAAGTAATGTACATCAAATAACATCAAAAGTTTTCATTATATGAGATATAATTACACTTTTTTTCCAATACATGATCAAACATGGTTATGTCTAGATATAGAATAGAACCAATCACACATAACTGAAGGAAGTTTTATAAAATGTTTTATACTTAGGATAATGAATCATACCTAGAAATAGGAATTTTTTTATAGATATAGGGGGTATATTTTTTAATATTAGAGGAATTTTCAAGCTTGATATTTCCAAAAAAAATCAAAGTGGGATATTTTTTGTCTCATTTTTATATTTTTGTTGGATTTAATATCACTTAGATGGATTATTTGAAGTGTTCCATTTGATTTTATTTGTAATACATAAGAGGTACCCTAGAGTGATTTAGATAAACTTTACAAGCATTTTGAAATCTAAAAAAAATTTATCATACAAAATACCTTATAAAATAAATATTTGTATACAAATGACTCTAAAGACGTTTTTATTTTCAATAGGTTTTAAGAATTTATAAACTATGTTTGAAAGTGTAATAAACCAGCCCAAGGATTATATATGAACGATCAGTTGGCCCAGATTTCCACTAGGCCAAAGGGAATTCCTAATCCCCACAAACTGGAAACTAGTGTCTGGGTCTCAAGAATACTCTTTTGGAATGATTTCAACCTTAGATATCAGTATAAAATAAATAATTAGTAGAAAAAAATAGAACATCCAACCAATATGGAATGAAAAAATATATAATCAATGATAAATATATAACTGGAATAAATACAACACGGAAGTGGATATCTAAACATATCATCCTAATAGGCTAGTACAACACCCCAAAATAAAACAAAGGGAAATTGAACCTTGGTAGATTTAACTAAACAACAATTGACCCATGATCACTCATCACATCCCACTCATCCATCCATGGATAAGCTCGAACCAAAGCACTGAAGCATAGTTGGGTACCAGTAACCTATAGATGATCTCTCTAGGCATGAGCTAAACAGTCTAGTAGGTCACCAACCATAGAAACTATTTAAATCCCCTTATTAATAAAGTTTATTAAATAATAATTTTAACATATGGTATAAAGAATTTTTTTTACATGATCTATAAAATAAATCAAATAAACATGACAATTATAAATTTATAAACAAAAAACCTTTCTAATAAAACAAAAAAATAATGGTCAAACATTATAATAAGGAAATTAAAACTAAGGAAAGAGATCCTTTAAAACTATAATAACAAGATAGATCACTATTTGTATCTATTTAAAAACTTTTCATGAAAACTCCTTTTTCATATACTATCTCAAGGTAAAATGATTTCTTAAAACTCTTTTAATAAACAACCAAAACATTTTTCTTATTTAAATCACACTTTTAAATCATATTTAAAACAGCCCATTTGAAAACAAACTAAATACACTCAAATTGTTACACAAATAACACAAAAGCACCCAAGAATCAAGAATACACAATCCAAGAACACAACCAAACAATGATGACAAAAATCAAATAATCTAATGGAATGAAATTAGATCAATAAATGAAATCCCCTAAAGTGCCCTAATAAAGACCTAGAATCATGGGCATTATCACTAGGATTTAGTAATAAAGACCTAAACTGGTGATAAGAAACCAAAGTAGGCACCATAGAACTTATTTGGTTTCTTATTATTCTCATCAGAATATTTAGAAATAAAATTCCTAGAATTGTTTTCATTACATGGGCTACAAAAAGGTTTCTAGCTCATACAACCCATTATCCTCTCAACCTAACCAATATGGGTATGTTCAGAAAACATTCCCTAGATATCCCATTATTGTACACTAGGTATTTCTCTATTACAATTCATCTACTATCTACCTATGAATCCTTTGATAATTCAAATGAATGTGAGAATAAATAAATCATCACAAGTATAAAATATAACACAGTTAAAATAAATTGGGCCTCATCTCCAACATAATCCCAAGAAACAACCCCAGTCACATCTTTTCATAAGAAAAATGTACACATGAATCAATATAAAACATCTCCTCATAGGATATAAAGACACCATGGGAATATCAATAGTCACATGGGGCTCAAAGAGGGTCTCAAACTTTTATAAAACCTATTTACTTAAAGTGCCAACCAGGGTTTTTCAAAATCACTCAAGAAGCCAAGCTGTTTTCACACCATTTTAAAACCACATTCCAAATGTCCTTTGAAAACCATTTATCAAACCAAAATTTTGAAGTCAATTTATAAATTTGGATAATTCTATAAAATAAATTTGAAAATAAATGTGCCCCTTTTAAAAGGAATCTAATAGATTCCACACACCCTTTTTCAAATCCACACTCCCCAAATCAAAATTATTTAAATCCAACACGAGACCCCATGGTCTTGAAACTATTTAAATATAAATAAGGCCAAATCCATTAAATTTTCAACATGAAACTTCAAAAAATCACATGCACACTTTAAAGAAAAAACTGATGTTAAACATCCCTTTAAAATATTTAAATTCCTTTAGAAAATCCACTTGGAAATTTTAGAAAACACCTGGAATGAAACATGAGTCCATTCCAAGTCTTTAAACTAATTGAGAACCATTTAAAAACCAAAAATAGTTCATCATAAAAATAAAATTCCATAGGAAACAATTTCAAACCACTTGAACCGTTTTAAATGGTCCACTTAGGTATTTTCACAAGTCCTTGACATGCAAAACATCCATTTCAAGCACAAAATCCATTTGAAAATAATTTATTTCCTACTAAGGGATTATAAAATGCTTCTAAAATCATAATAAATAATTTCAAAACACATAATAAATTAATAACATGTATTATAAGATAATTCCATAGAAACACCTACCTCATTTAAAGTGGAACCATTCAAAATTGGTCTCCCTCGATGGAGAATGCACAACCAATCCAATAAATGACCTCTTCAACCCTAGAAATCCCAAAACCCTATTTTTATAACCTCCCTAAACCCCAATAGAAACCCAAATAGTAGTTATGGTTCATAAGAGTAATAAAAAATGAGGGAGAGAAACAAGGGAAAAGAGAGGAAGAGAAAAGGAAAATGAAGGAGGCCTTGCTCACTTGAAATTTGTGGAAGAAGATACACTAAATCAAATAGGAATAAGGGAGAGAGTTACCGCTAGAATACCCCATGTTTGGTAAATCTAGATGGGGGTAAAGGGATAGAAATTACCTAAAATTCCAATGGGTGAAAAGTAAATTCACACATTTAATAAAATCTGGTCTGGTTGCACGGTTTGGTCGTACAGTTTTCTAAATCATGTGTCAAACATGTAGGATCCACTTCTTAGATCAACACACTTCACAAAATTCTCCTAGGATCCCTGCATGTTTTGACTAACCATGCACCAACCATGCCAAATGGCACTATCAAATTACATACTCATTTTGTACGCTTGTCACATAGTTTACCTAACCCTATGAACGTCATGAGTTGGTACCCATATTCCCCAAGATACTCACATGGTTTCCTCTATACCTAGAATGGTTTGGACCTAATTTTCTGCTACCTATGTGGACCAACCATGCACTATAAAAAAAATGGAAAGACCCTATTTAAAGGTGGCTATATGGTTTCCCCTAAACTGTGCATAAAAGGGAAAACTTTCATATTTCTTAGGTTTCAGGATAAAACTTATTGAAAATATAAAATACCCAAAGATAAAAAAAGTTGTATAAAAACAGTAATAATAATATGTGGGTTTCATAATTCTCCCTAAGATGCCACTTTCTACCACTAGAAAGTCCTTGATCAGACAAGGGCAGTGAAATATGGGGAAAATTCCACCACTCCTTCACAAAAAGTAGAATGACCTGGGACAAATAAAAAGGTTACAAGATAAAAAAGACATCAAGAATGGTTTATTATTCAAAATAACCACTAAAACCCATCAAAAAATCATTTTCCCAAGGTCCTACTAAAATCTCAATAAAAAAGGCTATCTCAAGCAAAAATAAACCACAAACACCTGACATGAAACTCTAAATATAGGGATACTTAATGGGATATCCCCTCTATTTAGAGTTGAACTAACTAGTGAAGCACAACCAAACATACATATAACGGGAGTGTCCCCAAGACAACTGTGATTCCACAAAAGCACAAGAGAAACCATTAGATTCTACTAAACATAGACATCTACAATAAATATCAACACAAAAAAGGGAATCATGGCCCACAAAATGCTCAGAAGACCCCCAAAGATTGATAAAACTTGAGATGACAAGATAGGGTCTCCAAAAATATCCACATCTATAATATACAAAAAAACTAAAGGTCACAATACCAGGTTACCAAATCTATTTTGTCTCAAAATATCCAAAACATAGAGAAAATAAGTACATGACTCAAGCAAATAAATGACGTGAGATTTAACCTTGGATCACATACCAAAATATAGGGTTAAATAGGACCTCATACCTGAAATACCCTTCATGGTAAACCCAACTATATTTAAACCAACACCGGCCAGTGCATAATATCAACTAGTTCCATTCCTATCTTAGTCACCCAAATAACACACCCCAAGGTCAATCCACATCCAGAAAACAATCCAAAACCATTCATGGATCTCACCATAAATATATCATCACTAAAATAGCCACACAATTCACAAAGTATGTAATGCAGAAGCATCTCAAACCACATGTCCAAAAGAGCACTCAAGTGTAGCATAAACCAAAATCCAACTCATTTCTATAAATTTATGAACTCATCAAGTATAAATCCTCAAAGCATGACATCACCCAAAAACCCAAGGAAATTGGTCTTTACAAAAATGGTTCACAAACATTACCTTCAAACATCCAAAAAATATAAATGACACTTTCCACTCCACTCAGAGTTTAGGAAAGATCCAAGAACATGGAAAAACTACCCATAGAGATAAACAATATGATTTTACTTGAGACTTATCTAGGAGGAATTATATATATATATACCACAAAACAAGGACCCAATATGATCATGTTTCCCAAATAAAATCTAATGGTACCAACCCACATATAGGGACAAAATCCAAAAACACAAGCAAACAAGGAAAATCACATGCCAAAAACCCCATTTATTTTAAAACTATTACATTTATGAATGAATAAAATCCATTTTCCAGAAAACACATGTGATTTTAAAATAACCCATCCATTTAGAAACATATCATTTCATTTAAAATCTTAATTCCCTAAGGGAATTCCAAAACGTTGCACTCGTCCTTTAAAAACCACCAATTCCTCTGTAAAATAAGGAACCCGTATGAGCTTATTAGAGATCATTATTTAAAATATTCTCAAAAATTTACCATTTAATTTTCATTAAATAAAAATAATTAATTTTTCAAAATCACTCAATGAGGTTTCAAATTCATTTACCATGAAACACTAATGAGTTTTAAAATCAAAACATTTATTAGGAATCATAGTAAAATCAACCCATTTATGGTAAAACATTCCCAAAACATTTTTAGAAAAATCAATTCCATTTTATAAAAAATACCGAAGGCTTAACATTTAAAAAACATTTTCATGAAATCCAAACCTTATTTTATATATAATCATCAAGGCTCCTTTTCAAGTCAAAACTGGTTTCATAAAATCCTAAATTTTCAAAAAAACATTTTACACAACAACCACATCTAAAGAAGGCACACTATAATTATAATAAAAATACAATCCACATGATTAGCTTATCACAAGGCCCTCCTTGAATAATCCTTATCATTATGGATCTCTCAAGATTGGTATAAACAACAAGCTAAATAGGATGAAAAAACATGCTTGTCTCGAACACATGGATTGATGGACCATGGTTCATTCATGAAATAATCCCTATAACATTTTTAAGATAGATCGTTTGGTTATTGTCTGGTTTATCAAGCCATGTAGACCAACCTCAATCCAAAAAACTTCTTTTATCCATCCCAAAATCCAATATAATCCCATAGGAAACTCTCACAATGCTAATGAGTATCAACTCACCAATAATGGTAAATCCTATGAAATCTCCATTTCAGAATTCAAACCCAACTAACCAAGGTAACTCTGGAATTTTCATGAAGGGTGGTGATCAAGTATCCACTCATGACAAACCACCTGAGTCCTGATGATAATTCTAACTCAATATTACTAATGTTCCCCAAATATCAAGATGGAAACCCAATAACTTAGGTCCCTATTAAGAAACCTAAGCCCTGCTAACATTTTTAATGAATCGTGCCAAGGCTATCATCAGAGCCAACACATGATCTGACTTTCCACTAGCCCGAATGATATTACTGATCCCCATGGGTTGTAAATTAGTTCATGGGTCTAAATAATTCTATTTGGGAATTATTTTACCCTTATATATCAGTATAAAATAAAAAATAGTGAAAAAATATAATATTTGACCAATATGTCCTGAAAAAACATCTAATCAAGGGTAAACATACAACTAGAATAAATAAAAAAGCATAATAATATATATAAACATCTCATAAAAAAAGGCTGATACAACACCCCAAAATAAAACCAAGTGAAATTGAACCCAAAAATATCCAAATGCACCACAAGTTACCCTATTTCACTAATCATATCTCATTCGTTCATCCATGGATGATCCTAAACCAAAAGGATCTAAGCATATTTGGGTACTGATAACCTATAGATGATCTATATAGGTGTGGCCTAAACAACCCATTAGGTCTCTAGCCATCGAAACTATAGAAATACTCTTATCAATATAGTTCATAAAATACTAGTTTGACCATAATTTATAAAGTAGGTTTTTCACATTATTTATAAAACAAATACAATAAACATGCCACTTATATATTTTCAAACAACCACCCATTATAATAAAAAAAACAAGGAAGGTTAAAAGTTTTAATAAAGAAATTAAAACTAAGGAAATATGAATTTTAAAACCATAATGACTATCCAAATTACAATTTATCCCACTTTTTTAAATTTTCATGAAAATTTTTTTTTCATAAAAAATATAAAGAAAAAATTATTTCTTAAAAATATTTTAAGAGACAACCAAAACATTTTTTATTTTTAAATTACACTTTAAAATCATCTTTAAAACAAATCATTTAAAAGAAAATAAAATTCACTTAAATAGTTTCATAAATCCCACATATGATCCCAAGAATCAATGAAACACAATCCAAGAACACAAACAAACAATGGTTCCAATAATCAAACAAACTAGGGGAATGAAATCAGATCAATAAATGAAAACCCCTAAAGTGTCCTAAGAACGACCTAAAACCATAGGAATCATCCCTAGGCTCTAGTAATAAAGACCTAGACTAGAGATAAGGAACCTAGGTCAACACTACTAAACATATCCATGTACCTTGTAGTCTTTTCAAACTATCCAAAAATAAACAGTCTGTAAGCTCCTTCGCTACACGATATATAAAAAGGTAGACATATCATATGACTAGCTATCCTCTCAACTTAACTAATGAGGTATAGTCTAGAAATATTCCCTATACAACCCACTATTGTACTCTAGGTATTTCTCCCATATAGGTCACCTACTATATACCTAGGAATCCCTTGTAAATTCAAATGGAGGTAAGAACAACTAAATCATCGCATACATAAAATATAATGCATTTGAAATAACTCAATCCCTACCTCCTACACCCTTGTAATAAATAACCTCAATCACATCTATGTATAAGAAGTATATACAGATGCATCAATGTAAAACATCCCCTCATGGGATCACAAGCAACCATAGGCATAACAATAGTCACACATAGTTTGAATAGGGTCTCACGCTTTTATAAAATTGCTTTACTTAAAGTTCCAATCGGGATTTTTCAAAATCGATCAGGTTTCCAAGTCATTGTCACACCATTTGAAAACCATATTCAAAATTTCCTTTGAAAACCATTTATCAAAACAAACTTTGAAATTCAATTTGGAAATCCAACTATTTCCATAAAATCAATTTATAAAGCAACACATCCTTTTTAAAAGGAAATTAATTGATGTGGAGTTCCATTTTTCAAATACACACGTCCCAATTCAAAAGAATTTAAACCCACCATGAGACCCCATAGTCTCAAAACTATTTAAATAGAAAAAAGGTCAACTCCCATAGATTTTAAAAACATGCCTTTAAAAATAACACACATGTTTTAATGACAAAACTAGTGTCAAATACACCTTAAAAACATTTAATTGACTTTAGAAAATCAACTCTAATATTTTAGAAAGCATTTTTCATGTGACATGGGCTCATTCTAAGAATTTAAACCAATTTTGAACCATTTAAAACCTAAAAAGGGTTCATCGTACTAATCAAATTTCATAAAAAAAAATTTCAAATCACTTGAACCATTTTAAAAGGGCCACTTAGAAATTTTTACAATTTTTTAGCATGTGATACCTCCATTATAATCATAAAAACCATTTTAAAAATCATTTCTAGCCTACTATGCGATTATAACATGATTCTAAAATCATAAAAAATAGTTCCAAAACACACAAGAAATTTACAATATGCGTTTCAAGGTAATTCCATAGAAACACCTACCTTATATCAAGTGGAATTATCTAAAACCCTCCACCCTTGATGGAAAACACAGAACCGAGCCAAGAAACAATATCCTCAACCCTAGACAGAATAAATCCCTATCATTAGAACCTCTATAAACCCTAATTTGAACCTGAATAGTTCTTAGGGTTCATAGGAGTGAGAAAAATTGAGGGATAAGATAAAGGGAGAATAAATGAAAATAAAGGATGGATTTCCCGCTTGAAATATGAGAATAGAAATAGAAAAGAGAGGAAGAGAAAATGAAAATAATGGATGGCTGTCACACTTGAAATCCGCAGAAGAAGAAGTTCCAAATCAAAATGGAAGAAGGGAGAGAACTCCCCATAGCACACCCTATGATTGGCTGATCTAGAGGAGAATAAACAGAGGGATAAGCCCTAAAATACCAAGGGGTAAAAAATACATTCACACTTTTAATGAAATTTTGAAAGGATTCATGGTTTTCCAAACTATATGCTAATTATGTAAGAGTCACTGCCTAGATCAAAATGCTTCACATGGTTCTCCTTGGAACCCCGCACACCTTTAATAAACGTGTGAAAACCATGTCAAATGGAACTATCAAATTGCAGACCCATTCTATATGATTATCGTACATTTTTCCTAACTGTTCTCAAGACATACACCAATACCCATATTCCCAAAGAGACTCACATGATTTCCCCAATGCACCTAAAACACTAAGAACATTTTTTTCCTTTTAAAAAGGAGTGGTCAAACTAACCCTCCTAGTTTACAACCTTCACTAAACAAATTAAGAACTCGATGTTCTCCTTATAAGATGGAACCCATTGCTCCTCCTGTAATATTTCTTCTTCTTCATTCAACAAAATGAAGTGATTACACCAAAAATATTATAACACTCAACACTTCTTACTTGAACTTCTAGTGAGATTGCCTCTAGGAATAGCTTCTTCTTCATTCACAACTTTTTGGTGTGATACTGGAAATTTTCTCCATCAGTTCTCAAAAGAATGATCTTTAACCTATGTCACCTCTCTCTATTTAGTTTTTTTTAATTGAAAGATATTTACATTATCTTTTTTTCTAGAGAATCTATGTTATATCCTCCTCTATTTTTTATTTCTCTTTTTAATATTTCATTTAGTAAATATTCACATGATAGATGTTTTCATATTTGAATATGGAAATCCTCATGTATTCTCGGTTCATCCAATCCAATAATATAATAAGAAATATTTCCCATATTTTATAATATAGAAACACCATGGAATAAGTATTGAGTAATACTTTTCCTTAATTATCCATAATCCTTGTGATCTCCTTAAAGATAAACACATTCTTAATTATTAAACAAAAAAATGTATAAATCCTTCATTTAAATATAAATCAATAGTTTTCCATTGTATTCTAGTTATTTATTCACTTTTAATCCCCAAAAATATCATATCATGATCCACTTTTAATCCTAGCACAATCTCCTCTATAATGGTATGATTTTGTGACCATTTATAACTGAATTATCAATCATAAATTATAATTGATACTATTTTTTGAAATCCACATCACCCATTGAATTTATCTTACCATGCATGTAGATGTTGTGGCAAGAATCTTTATATAACAATGTAATAATCTCCCCTTTTCTTTTAGAAGTAAAGTGATACATATTATGTAATATCCCATAACGTATTGTGTATCAACCATATTATTATATATCATCCAATATCTTACATATGAAACTAAACTTCATATGTATTTAGTAACCTTTTATTTTCTACATTTTTCAATCTAGAATAAACTTATTATGCATCTGTCTAGGCTTCTTATGTATACATGGAATGGTTTACCTTTGTATGATTTAATCATACTGAAGAATATTGCATACCACCTTAATCTTCTTACAAATCCCTACATCTTATTCCTTTGTGAAATCAGTCCTAACCAATAATATTACATATAACGGGAATTATCCAATAGTTAGCTGAGTTTACTTAAACTCTAGAGAATAAATTCTGTATCACGTAATATATATTCCCTTTCAATTTTTTAGTGTAATTTTAAATGTATTTCTTTTTTGATTCCATATGTAGTGAAAGCGTGTGGTGGTGGGTGATATATTAAAATTTCTTTTAATAATAATTACTTGAAACTAAGAGCGAAGATCTTGCACATAAAATTTCTAATTAATTTATTTAATATCTGAAGAAATAAATACCTCGGATTAGGAATTTTATTTATTGATGATTTTTGATCATCCAAAAAGGACCTTTTGGATTTCCTTAGTTGCGCTTGCAAGGATACAAGGGTAGAAACCCTCTAGCTGTGATCCATACCTACTTCAATGGTCTTTGAGCAATGCCACTCATTCTTCTGGTGCTAACGCAGAGAATCGAATGTCTTGCATTGTTCATTCTTGATCACTAATTATTTGGTCTTGAAGAAATTCACTCTTGGGTTTCTTGTTATTAAGAGGGAGAGAGGAGGAGGATTCAGGAGATAATTCATTGTGTGCAAAAATTATTTATTCCCAAACTTGGAAATGGTTTCGAATGAATTACACAATAGACGTATCCGTCTATTTATAGAGCTGGGATTTAGATTACAAAATTTAATTTCATAACAGACATTAAATATAATTATAACCATTAATGAAATCACATTCCACATAATAATAATAATAGTATTATTATTTTATGTTGTTCCTACTTATGCAAAATGGAAAAATAATATTTACCAACTTATAAATAATTATTTAATCACCGAACACAGTCTTGGTTCATTTGAACTCCACCTATATTTATTGAACACCCAAATAAATATTTTATTCTCTTAAATAAATATTTTATTTACAAACTAGTAAATAAATATTTATTAAATATTAAATAAAATAAATAAAAATATTTTATTCACAATCTGGTGAAAAAATATTTATTTAATTTATGTGATCATTATAACTTAAATAAAATTATTCCTCAATCTTGAGAATAATATTTATTCCATTAATTAAATTTAAATAGAATTTAATAGAGAGCACTAGAAACACTTAGTGTGTGACCCTCTAGGATTTCTTCTCATTGGCATTAGGAAGGATTTCCTAAAGTCCAAGATTATTGTCTAGCAATGGGTCAAGGCACCCAAGAGAAAGAACTTAAAGTCACAAAAATGACAACCAAATATGAAAGCTAATTGTGTAATATAATCCCTTTGTTTCATAATTTCATCAAACAGGTTTCATGATGGTTTCATCAGTCTATATGATTGATACATCATTCTTTGACTATCAGAAATAAACTCATCATTACACCATGTCCATGGAATTTAGGGCAATGGTTCCATTTCAATCAAAGGTCCAAGATATGAAATTACATAAATATGGAATGGAAAAATCCTTTCTTGACTTATCCATTAATAACATGTCATTTTTGACGCACCCAATGTACCCTAATTCCCACCAACATATAGCATGACGGTTTTCATCAAAAAATATAAGTTTGTGAGTCATGAAAAGCATTAATGATAATATTAAAGTCTAAGGACCATTACACATGCTTGCAGATAGGAATATCTGATGACACCAAAACATGAAAAATTTCTACTGGTGGGTCTGTTCTCATAACCTCCCATCTTAGAGATTACCAAGTGTAAACTTTATGAGAAGAAGTCTAATCTTCTTATGAGTACTCACACTTGATAGTCTATATAATATGTTTCCTATTATATTATACTATCCAACTGCATAACTATATTAAGAATATTTTCATAGCACTTCAAGGTTCTCATCATAGTGGGGAACTACTTTGACATTATCAATGTGACAAATACTCTAGGACATTATTACATTATAGTCATGATGAACAAAGAAAAATTTGTAATAATATGTTTAATTTAATATTTAATACATCAAATATTCATGTAATTAAAGTAAAAAAATTTGGTTTTAGGACACCAACTCTAACAAACTTCCACTTGGACTAGATCCAACTGCCTATGACTTTTAGTCTGCTAGACCTCACATGATAATCATGTTTCTTCTAAGTCAAGGATTTAGTCAAGGGGTATACCACGTTGCCTTATATGGAAATACTATTCACTGCAATTTCACCTCTCTGAGAATAATACCTCAAGATATGATACTTCTAAAGTATGTACTTTGTTCACTAATGTTACCTTGGATGTTTTTCAAGATCCACCGCGGCAGTATTATCACAATAGATTGTGATGGTATCTTTAATTCTAGGTACAACATCAAGCTCTTTGACAAAATTTCACATCCAAACTTCTTATTTAGCTACCTCATAAGCTACAATATACTCGGAATCTGCTGTAAAATATGTGACCACATCCTACTTTGAGATCTTCCAGCTTACAGTACCTCCATTCAAAGTGAATATGTATCTCATTTGTGACTTCATGTCATCTTGATCAGTCTAGACACTAGTATCAGTATATCCTCTAATGACTAGTTCCTCATATCCTCTATAAACCAGAAACATATCCTTAGTATGCCTCAGATACTTAAGGATAGTCTTGACTTCCATATAATAGTGGTCACCTGGATTAGCTTGATATCTTCCTACCACACTTAATGCATAGGCGACATCTAGACTAGTACATAGCATAGCATACATGACAGACCCAATCGCTGATGTGTATGGAATAATTTCCATTCTATTTCTTTCCTCATGGTTCTGAGGACATATTTTCTTAGAAATATGAATTCCATGTGATTCTGGTTAAAATACCCTCTTGGATTGTTCCAAACTGAATCTCTTCAGTATCTTATAAATTTATATACTTAAACTTAGGTCAATAAACCTCTTGGATCTATCATGATGGATCTTGATCCCAAGAATATATGTTGCCTCACCCATGTATTTCTTGGCAATACATTTATTCAACCATGCCTTAACAGACTGTAAGAATGGTATTTCATTTCCAATAAGTAATATTTCATCAATATATACTATTAAGAAAATGATTTCAGTCCCACTAAACTTGTTGTAGACACAAGGATCACATTCATTATTTATAAAACCAAATTTTGTTATGGATTCATCAAAATTAATGGTCCATGACCTGGATGCTTTCATTAATCCAAAAATGGATTTTTTTCAACTTTTATATCTTATTATCATCCGTTGGAGTCACAAACCCTTCATGTTGTGTCATGTAGATATCTTCCTGAAGGTTCCCATTAAGGAAGGTTGTTTTGATATCCATTTTCTAAATATCATAGTCATGGTAAGCCACAATGGAAAGTATAATTTTTATGGATTTCAACATTGAAACTGGGGAAAAGGTTTCATCATAGTCAATACCTTGACGTTGTTTAAACCATTTTGAAACCAGTCATTCCTTTTAAGTACTAACTTGTCATTCCATGTCCAATTTATTCTTGAATACCAATTTTCAACCAATAGGATTTACATTTAGTGGAGAATATACCAAAATCTAGACTTAGATTTGGTACATGGAATTCATTTCAGAATTCATGAATTCTTTCCACTTGATAACATTTTTCCACTTAATTCCTCATTATAGGTTATAGGGTCATTATTATCAACTAATAATGAGTCACCATCCTCAGTAACTAGAAAACCATATTGTTCTAGTTCTCTAACCTCCCTTGTACTTATACATAGTTCTTGTGTCTCTAAAACAGTTTCTTATTCCATGGGGCTTTGTGGAATTTGATCTTATACCAACTATTTTGTTCCTTGAACCTCAACTTCATCGAAGTTTATCTCACTCCTACTATCTATTTTGGAGATGTGCTCCCTCTCAAGGAATATGTTATGTATATCCACTATAACCCTTTTTTCTGAGGGTTCATATAGGTCATATCCCCTTTTTTCCTTGGGGTATCCTATAAAGTTACACTTTGTGCCTCAAGGTGCAATTTTATTACCTAAAGAGGCCTTAACAAATGATTTGATTCCCTACACATGTAAATTTGATAACATGATTTTTTTACACTCCAAAATTCATATGGAATACCATTTATCAATTTAATTGGTACTTAGTTTAGTATGCTTTCCCCTATTTGCAATGCATATCCCCAAAAGGATAATGGAAGACTTGCATGACCCATCATTGATCTCACCATGTCCAAAAAGGTGTGGTTCCTCCTTTCACTTACACCATTTCATTGAGGCGTGTATGGAGGAGTGAGTCGGGATAGGATCCCAAACTCCCTTAAGTAATTAATGAAGTATTGATAAATGTAATCTCCACCTTGATATGAGATAATTTTCTTAATCTTCCTACCAATATGGTTCTCAACTTCATTCTTGTATTCCTTGAATTTATCAAAAGAATATGACTTATAACTCATTAATTAAATATATCCATATCTACAAAAATCATCAGTAAAAGTTATGAAATATGAGTACCCACCCCTTGCTTTTACCTAAAATGGTCCACACACATCGGTGTGAAATCATTCAAGAATCTCTTTATCCCTTTAACCTTTCCCACTAAATGGGGATTTGGTCATTTTTCCTTATAAACATGCATGACATACACCAAGTGGTTTTATTCAAAAGAATCTAAATATCCATCTTGATGTAATTTTGTCAAGATTTTTTCATTTACATGAACTAGCTAATGATTCCAAAGTTGGGTGTGGTATGGGTCATGTGAAGTAACTTTGTTATTGATTTCCATTACTTAGTTCATGTAATCCAACATGTAATGACCATTATGTGAATGTTCCTTACAATAAAAAATTCTATCTTTATAAAAGAAGAAACATTTATTTCCAAATTTGAAAATGAATACATATATATCTAGTCTGGATATAGAAATAATGTTTTTGGTAACTAAAGAAACATAATAAAAAACCTTTAAAACCAAGATCATTCTGGTCAACAATGTGAGGTGGTAGTCCTCAATAGCTACAGTAGTAAGTTTAGCTCTATTGGATACTCGTAGATCTACCTCCCCTCAGTTAATTTTTCTTAATCTACTTTGTTCTTATATTTGAATACATATGTGAGCACCAAAAGTTATATCTAATACCCAATTTTTAGAAATAGATAAATTTCACTTGATAAAAAATGCACCTGAAGCTTCCCATTGCTTCTTTAGGTGGGTTCAATTTTTCTTCCAATGGCCCTTCTTTCCACATTAGAAATAGAAATCATTATGTTCCCTTTCTTCCCATTTGATCTTCTTCTCTTGGAAGGGCATGAAGAAGCTTTGTGTTTAAAGATATTTGTTTTCCCTTTCTGTTTGTTCACCATAAGGATAGAATTATTTTCACGCTTCATATCTTTACTTACTTGGAAATTGAGGATAAGAAGATCTAGAAGAGACTTCTCAATATTGTTCATATTAAAATTCACAACAAAACTGGATAAGCTTTGAGGGAGTGATTTCATAATTAGATCGGTGCCCATTTCATCAGGGATTTTAAACCCTAGAACCTCTAGGCGCTCAATGTAGCCAATGAGATTGACTATTTTAGCCCCATATGGGGAACCCTATCCAAGCTTACTCTAAAATAGCACCTTGAAAATATCAAACCATTACTATCTAGCTCTCTTATGGAAAATACCATGGAGTTTCTCAAGCATGTTATACACATCCATGTTTTCATGAGTCTTCATGAGTTCACTAGAAATATATGAAAGAATCAAACATTGAATTTCAACCACATCATTCATATTTTTTTCATAGACTAGGAACTCTTCATCACTCGCCCCTTAAATGGGCGGATCAGGAATTGAGGATTCTAGCACATAAGATTTCCATTCATGGAATAGAACAACCTGAAGGCATCTAAACCACTCCTGGAAGTTACTTCTAGTGAGGATATTTTCTTTATCCAATATTGATCATAGGGATAGTGAGCTTGTTATTTTATTCTATAATTAAAATATCATTGCTTCTGATGCTTTCATCGGGGCACGCATCTGTCACTGGAGGACGCGTTTTTTGTTTCCCCGCATTCCCACTTTCCAAAAGTGGGTGGCATCCATCACTTATTCAGGGATGTTTTCTCCTTGATTAAAATGGGATATTGGGATATCAGTTCCTCCTTACGTGGATTCCCCCTCGGAACTCGTTACCTAGTCTGGGTCTCCCTTAAAGATTTAGTTTTTGTTCATGAATCTCATTCCCAATGCCATATCTTTGTGGATTCTAGTTAATTAAACTACTTCTGTCTAGACATTCCAAGGGGTATTGACAGGCTAGCAACCTTTGATCAGAATAGATGACAACATCAGGCATGTCAGGGAATCTCTGGATGTGTGAACATTGGGTAACCTGTATTCTTCCTCATAAGAGGGAATCTCTAGGGCATAGAACCCGAGGCATCCCATTTCAATTGCAGGGTATCATATTCCAGAGGCATGTCTTTGAGGTTTTCCCCAACTTACCATGTTTAACATAGGGTATGTCACGAGTTTAACATCTAGAAGATATGGTTACGCCAAAGTCATGTCTTCCAAGGTTTTCCTCAGACATCTCATCTTTAACATGAGGTAGGCCATGAGTTTAACGTCTTGTGAAGACGGAATGAGAGTGATCAGAACATCCCATAGAGACAGATCAAATTAGTACATCCCTAATAGGGAACACCTATAAGGTTTACCAGATGGATGGATCAAAATTCCCAATGAGGATGGATATGAGGTGGTGTGTCCCATAGAGGGAATATATCACACCATGAAGGATGATCTGGACACCACTGAGGGCAGATCAAAAAGAGTGAACCCCAAAATGGGGAACATTGGATGGATATTTCAGAATGCCCAATGAGAGCAAACCCAGGGTGGTGTGTACCATAAAGGGAAGATGTCACACCATGAAGACTGATCTAGACACCACTGAGAGCGGATCATGGAGAGTTCACCCCAGAATGGGGGACACCAAGGTTTACCAGTAGCGGGGATTGAACCTCATGGAGGTTTCCTACGTACCATGTGTAGATGATAGAGATCAAAACCCACTTAGTTTTAAGGGGTGATGAATTGGGGTGTACACAAAGGAAAACAACCCATATACATATTGGGGCTTACGCATGGATAGCGTCCCATCGCAAGAGGGACACTCATGGTTGAATGATTATGGATTGTGTGGGGAATATGTGTGGTTAGCTGCCCGAGGTAATGGCGTGATCCCATCGGGATGTGGTGGACCAGGTAAGAATCTATATGGATGATGGAGAGTTAAATTAAGTGGAGGGGGAATGATATGGAATTTTCATGAAGGTGACAATAGTGTTGGTTTTGAACCTCAGAGAGGATTCCTACGTATCCATGTGGCAGAGAATCAAAGTCTGTGTAGTTAGGTTGGGGTATAGGATCGGGGTGTGTGCATAGGAAAGCGACCCGATGATATACTGGGAATTACACATGGTTAGCAGCCCGGGTTGGTCTAACACTCGAGGGGCGTACCAGAGATGTGGGTCCCAACGAAGGGGACTAAAATGGCTTACCATCGATTATGGACTACAATGACTAACTAATGGTTGTGGTTGAAAACAGCTTACCACTGATTGGGGAACACAACGTATTACCATTGATTGGGGTACAGAATGGCTTACTGCCGATTGGGGGACACAACGGCTTACTGTCGATTGGGTTTGGACCTTAGAGAGGTTTCCTACGTACCCTATCTGGGAGATAAGGATCAAGTCCCACATAGTTTGAATGAGTACAGTTTAACGTCTTGTAGGATGAAAAGGGGCATATAGTGTACTATCATGCAGGACAATGGTGGAACAACGTGAAGTGGTCGGGACTAATGGGTGTTGTTCTTGAACCTCAAGGAGGTTTCCTACGTACCTTTCCTAAGATACAAGGATCAAAGTACATGTAGTTCAGAAAGGTGTTGGGCTTGAACCTCAGGGAGGCTTCCTACATACCCTGCCTTGGAAAGGATCAAAGTCCACATAGTTTAGAATAGTTTGGTGAACCGACGTGAAGGTGTCGGGACCAGTAGGTGTGTTGGGCTTGAACCACAGGGAGGATTTCTATGTACCTTGCCTAGGTAAGGATCAAAGTCCACATATTTCGGAATGGTTTGGTGAACTGACGTGAAGGGGTTCAGTACCAATAGGTGTTGGTCTTGAACCTCAATGAGGCTTCCTACGTACCTTGTCTTAGCAAGGATCAAAGTCCCTATAGTTCGGGATGGTTTGGTGAACCAACATGAAGGGGGTCGGGACCAATAGGTGTTAGGATTAAACCTTGGGGAGGCTTCCTACGTACCTTTCCTTGGAAAGGATCAAAGTCCCCGTAGTTCAGGAGAGATATTTGGGGCTTCAACACTAAGATGGACCAGAGAGGATGTCATGGCCGGTTCTTACTCTAAGGCCACGTGATTCTTTCTCGGTGTAAGAAACAAGAGGTAGAAAATATCTAACGATCATGTCACAAAAGGTGTGTTCGTGGGAAGTATAGAATGGTGCTTATGCATTGAAGATGCCTGGTTTCCGCTATGGAGTGGAAACAGTGGATGGGGCTTATGCATGGAAGCTACCCGGGTGCCGCTGTGGAGTGGCAATGGTGGATGGGGCTTATGCATGGAATCTACCTGAGTGCCGCTAAGGATCGGCAATGGTGGATGGGGCTTATGCATGTAATTTGCCTAGTGCTGCTATGGAGCGGTAATGGTTGATGGGTCTTATGCATGGAAGCTTCTCGGGTGTCGCTAAGGAGCGTCAATGGTGGATGGGGCTTACGCATGGAATCTTCCTGGGTGCCGCTAAGGAGTGGAAATGGTGTATGGGGATTATGAATGGAATATTCTCAGGTGATGCTATGGAGCAGTAATGGTAGGTGGGGATTATGCATGGAAGTTGTCCGGGTGCCACCAAGGAGCGACAATGGTGGGTGGGGCTTACGCATGGAAGCTACCCGGGTGCCGCTAAGGAGTGGTAATAGTGGATGGGGATTACTCATGGAAGATGCTCAGTACCACTATAGAGCGGAAATGGTTGATGGGGATTATGCATGGAAGTAGCCTGAGTGCCTCTAAAAAGAGGCAATGGTGGATGGGGATTTCGCATGGAAGTTGCTCAGGTAACACTATGGAGTGGCAACTTTGAATGGGGATTACACATGAAAGTTGTTCGTGTGCCACTATAGAGCGGAAATTGTGAATGGTTATTACGCATGGAAGCTTCATGGGTGCTATTAAGGAGAGGAAATGGTTAATGGGGCTTACACATGGAAGTTTTCTAAGTGCCGCTAAGGAACGGCAACGGTGGATGGGGCTTATGCATGGAAGTTGTCCGGGTGCCGCTAAGGAGCGGAAACGGTGGATGGGGCTTATACATGGAAGCTTCCTGGGTGCTGCTAAGGACCGGAAATGGTGATTGGGTCTTACGCATGGAATATGCCCAGGTGCTGCTAAGGAGCGGCAATTGTGGATGGGGCTTACGCATGGAAGTTTCCTGAGTGCCGCTATGGAGCGGCAACTGTGAATGGGGATTACGCATGGAATTTTCCCGTAATTTCTTCCTCATGTATGGACATGATGTAATCTTAACTCAATGGTGTATTGAGTCATATAATTAAGTTCTACACTTATGATCTAGTGCACAGGCGGGATAATGCCAAGGGCATTGGAATCAATCTGAACAAAGGGTGATAAAAAGTGTGAATCACATGCCCGACATTCGGAACATGGTGAGGGTGGAGTGGCGATGGAGGATAACTATTGACCATGTTCAAAACATAGCATCCATATCTTGTTAGTCTGAAATGGGGATAAACAAATGAGGGTCGACTGTTGAATGTGTTCAAAACACAAGACCTGACTCAAAGTGTTGTCCAAAGTATTCCTGGTCATTATCCCAAGATGGCAGGTGATCTGAGGTGGCATGGGACCAGGCCATTAGGGGGTCCCTTTAGACTTGAAAGAGGATGAAGATATGAATTAAGGACATACAAATCATGAGGTAAAGTGATGGAATGTTTGAATAGATTCTAATGCTCTTGAAATTATTCCACTGTAATCATGGCATGAGGTATCTTATGATTGTCACATAATCCATCTCTTATTTGGAACAAGAGGAATCCTATTATTGAATGATAGGGAATTATACAGTTTGTAGTCATGTAGAGATGGCTATTAGGAATCTTATTCTTTTCATATAAGGCATCTCTTTTTTGGAGCAAGAGGCATCCTATATTTGTCAAATAGGGAGTACTACAGTTTATAGTCATGTATAGAGGACTATTGTCATCTTATTCTTAGTGCATAAGGCATCTCTTTTTTGGAGCAAGAGGCATCCTATATTTGTCACATAGGAAGTACTGTAGTTTATAGTCATGTAGAGAGGACTATTGGCATAAGGCACCTAGAAATGGTTGGTGTTGGGACTTATTCAAGAGTGTCCCTTTCTGGTTCAACCTGAAATAGGATCCAAGTGATAGGGTTTGGATGAGTTACTTGAGGAATGGTTCGACTCAAGGTACTTGGAGAATTGATGATGAGAATCTCAACTCACGACACGTGAAGGGGACCAAGAGGGATATGTCAAATCAAGGTATTTTGTGGTGTTTGGAGGAGTATCTAGAATCATGGTATTCCATAGGTGGAAGGTGGGTGTGCATAAGGGTACAGTGGAAAATGTTGACGTCCAGCCTGAAAAGTTTGCAGTGCGACTCTCCATTTTTCATGAGGATCAGTGACAGTAGTGAAGGGACCGGCCCGGAGGGCCGGGGCCATAGCCCAGAACTGAACCTGAGTAGAGGTGTGGGGGAACAGCCCCCACGATATGGACTGGTGGGTACGAAGGTAGGATCTTTGTAAAGGATAGGGTTTTGCGAATCATGGGGTCTCGCGAAGCTGCTTCACGAAGGAAAGATGCTCGCGGAGCCTGGGATCTCACGAAGCAACCTCATGAAGGAAAGGTTCTCTCAGAACATGGGGTCATGTGGACCATGGGTTATCATAGAGAAAAGGGCTTCTCAAAGCTGAGGGTCTCACGGAGCAAAGGGTATCATGGAGAAAAGGGGATCAAGGAGAAAAGCGGCTCACGGAGCCTCGAGCAACCTGAAATAGCTCCCTCCTTTTCAAAGGGCGGAGCCCTTTGTGAAGAGCATCACTTCGCGATGCTAGGGAATGTAAAATGGGAGATCAGCCGCCCAAGGGGCAGCATAACCATGCTTATGAATGAGATTGATCCGTCTATTTATAGGCAATGGAGGTCTACGGAGCATGCCACGGAGCAGAAATGCGCACTGCGAAGAGAAAATGGCGCTGGGAAGGAAGTCGCACTCTGAAACCAGAGGGAGTTCCCTCATGTTTCTTGTAATCACGGATTTGGCTGTCATCGACCTTCGCGGAACTCATGGAGGCTCCAGTCAAGTTCCACTACTCCGTGATCATGGAGGGAGCTTCGCGAATGGGTATCGCGATCCAGTTTTCCAGCCCAACTTCAAATATCCATAACTCCTAATATGTTACTCCGTTCAGGCCCTACGGCCTATCAAATAAGAATCTTGTAAAACGGGCTACGATCTTGGATCATGTATGGAAGAATTTGGAATATTTTTTGGATGCGTTTTCTGGTGCCAACAAATGTCCCCCTAAAAATGGGGTCCAACGAGGACGAGGAGGGTAAGATGGACCACATTCCAAGGAAAAACTGAGGAAAATGCATGCCTTGGGGTCCATTTTATCTCAATCACATTGAGGAAATAGATGAATAAATATCTAAGCCTGCATAAACTATGTTCAGTGCAAAAAACAAGAGATAATAGAAGACCATTCACCTGTACAAGAGTTCTAAACAACAAAAGGTGTGAGGGAATCATAATGGGACATTGATCGCCATTAGGAGAATCCTAAAAGAGGGATTAAAGCCAGAGAATGGGGCTCTCTGAATAGCTGATCAAGATTTCCAGGAAGAAATAGGGAGGCCTGACTGGAGAATGAAGCTCTCAGAAAAATCTAATTACTGTTTTCCCAGTGTTCTCTAGTGCACGAGTGGGGTAACTCCAGGGGCATTGAAATTAATCTGAACATAGGGGAGTGGAAAGTGTTAATCATGATACCCAAAATTCGGAACACTGTAGGGATGGTGTGAAAATGAGGGATAACCATTGAATATTTTTGAAACACAGTATCCTTATTATGTTAGCCTAAAATGGGGATAAAAAATGAGGGCAAACTGCTGACCATGTTTGAAACACGGGGCCTGACTCGAAATTTTATCCATTAGTCTTCCGTAACATTATCCCAGGACAGTAAGCAAGCAAAAGGCTAAGCATACATACTATTATGGGGTTCCTTTAGATGTGAAAGAGGATGAGGGTCCAAATAAATGGTACGCAAACTGTGGCGGTGGAGTGATGGGTTGTTTGAATGGAGTCCAACAGTCTTGAAATTACGCCACCATGGTGGAAACACATTAGGTGGGCGCATCGGTCTAATCAGGGGTAAAACTTACTTCTAAACAGGAACTCTCTAATAAGGACCTGGAATTCCCTATAGTTTTACGTCATACCAATAAGGAAGATAGACACATAGTTTAAACATCGTATGGTGAGGACGATGCACATAGTTTAAAGGTTATACTGCCTGGACAAAGATCGGGGTCGAGAGGCCGAAGGGTTAATGACCTTGGGGCTAGGCCCAAGGAGAATTTCTTAGGCATCTCTACGTATCCCATGTGAATTAGAATCAAGCCAAATATATTTCTTAAGCATGGTGTGGCCTGAGGCCAACACTGGTAGGGAGAATCCTCTTTAATGAGGAAACTGACGCATCCCATGATTAACATGGGGCATTTTGAACTTGTTCAGGGTAAAAACATAGTTTAGTGTCATGTGTGGAGTACATATGGAATTTTAAAGTTTAACATCATATGATAGGATGAGGAGTGAAAGGGGAGATCCCAATAAGGGATTATGTGATGCAGTAGCTATAAACCTGACGTGAATAAGGACATAAAGAGTCTACACCACACCATGTATCCCTGGAGGAAGTTTTTTAGGTCAAGAGACCAAAAGTGAGAGTTAGTATGGGCCCAAAGCAAAGTGGTCAGGCATTCCTACATATCCCATTAGGATGGAAATCAAGATGCATGTAGTTCTGTGCACAGCGTGGTCAGAGACCAACGCTGGTAGGGGGAATCCTCTCTAGTGAGGAAGCTTACGCATCCCATAATTATCATGGGGCATCCTAAACTTGTTCAGGGTAGGGGTCATAGTTTAAGGTCATGTGTCAAGTACATGGCTACCCATAAAGGAAATTTTTCGTGCGGTACATACCCCTATGTGAATGAGGACCATAAGAGTCCATGTCACACCACACGCTTTTAGGATAATCCTTAGGTCGAGGGACTGAAGGTGAAAACTGGGTTGGGCCCAAGACGGGTTGTCTGGGTATTCCTACATATCCCATGAGGGTGAGAATCAAGCCACACATAGTTATGAGAGTGTATTTTAACATCATGCAGGATGAGGGTCATGTGTAGTTCGGCTACACTAGTACACATCCTACCAAAACCACTAAGACGAAGTGAGTCGTGCTCGATGTGGGAAACAAGGAGTAGTGATGGGACTTTCCTGGTACAGGGAGGCACACATTAGGGGAAATGGGATGCTAGGTGAATTATGTCCCAATAATATATATCTTCCTACTTAACGCACCTAGATGCATGAAGCGGTAAAGTCGAGTGTGCTGGAATTCCACTTGAACATAAGGGAGTGGAAAGATGTGAATCATGATGCTCGAGATCTGGACCAAAATGATAGAGGCGTGAAGATAGAGGATAACTTCTGACCATGTTTGAAACACAGTATCTATTTCTCATTCACCTAGAATGGGGATAGACAAATGAGGGTCAACCGCTAACCATGTTTGAAATACAAGACCTATCGCAAAATGTCATCTGAAGTCTTCCGAGGCGTTGGCCCAATATGGTAGGTGATCCAAAGTGTCATGAGACCAGACCATTATGGGTTCCCTTCAGACATGAAAGAAGGTGTGGATCCAAATAAAGGGATGCTACGAAGCGTGGATATGGATTGGAATTATGTCCATTTGAAGTCCAACACTCTGGGTTCTACACCATAGTGCATCAGAGCGTATCAGTGGGAATATGTAGCTAGACTCAGAGTAACAGACCCTAGTGTTAAAAATAGTTTAAGGTCTTATTTCTTGGACCAAAGGTTCTTAGTTTAATGACATAGAGTTCGGACCTGGTGCATAGTTTAACGTCGTGTATCTAGGATGAGTGATGGCCGGCGTTTAAGGTCACAAAGCTTTGGACATGGTTGCTATAGTTTTAGGTCGCGTAGCTTAGACCAAAATGTTGTACAAATTTTTGTCATGTGACCAAGAAGTTGTCCTGAAGTTTAACGTCATGTGACTAAGACGATGGTTGTTATGTAATTTAACGTCGTGTAACTAGGATGTGAAATTACAAGGATTTTTTCGATAGAGGGACGATCATCTCTACCCCATTCTTATGGTTTGGGATTAGGGGAAATCTGTACGATGGGATTACCCTAAAATTCCCCCAATGTAAGCATGGATGTTCTCCATGCGTGAGCTGGGCTACCTCACAGTGAACATTCCACAAGATGGTGTTGATTCCGCAGGAAGAACCTCTATGGTTGATGCAATGCAGCATTTGGGATGACACAGAGTGTCTCAAGGGTGTCAAGGATGATATCATGCCCACAGTCTGGCAGGGCAACGAAGCCCAAAAGGCATGGAAGCCTGGATTGTTGGTACGATAAGGCAATGGAACGCAGAAGGCATGGAAGCCTAGAGAATTGGTACGACAGGGTGATGGATCTGGGAATGTGTGGAAGCTTAGAGCATCAGTGCGATGGGGTGATGAAGCTCGGAAGGCGTGGAAGCCTGGAGCGTCGGTACAACGGGGCCATGGAGCTCGGAAGGTGTGGAATCCTGGAGCATCGGTACAACGGGGCCATGGAGACTGGAAGGTGTGGAATCCTGTAGGGTCGGTGCGACGAAGTGATGGATCTCGGAAGCCATGGAAGCATGGAGAATCGGTACGATGGGGCAAGGGAGCCCTAAAGGAGTGGAAGCCTGGATTGTCGGTACGACGGGGCGATGGATCCCGAAAGGTGTGGAAGCCTAGAGCATCAGTATGACTGGCTGATGGATCCTAGAAGGCATGGAATCCTGGAGCGTTGGTACGATGAGGCAAGGGAGCCCAGAAGGCATGGAATCATGGATCGTCGATACGATGGGGTGATGGAGCCCTAAAGGCATGGAATCCTAGATTGTCGGTATGACGGGACGATGGAGCCCGGAAGGCGTGTAATCCTGGAGCATCGGTACAATGGGGTGATGGATCACGGAAGGTGTGGAATCCTGGAGCATCGGTATGATGGGGTGATAGAGCCCAGAAGACATGGAATCATGGAGCGTTGGTATGACATGGCGATGGAGCCCGGAAGGCGTGGAAGCCTGGAGCATTGGTACGACGGGGCGATGGAGCCCCGAAGGAATAGAATCCTGGAGTGTCGGAATGATGGGGCGAGGTAGCCCAAAAGGTGTGGAAGTCTGGATCATCGGTACAACAGGGCAGTGGATCCAGAAAGGCATGGAATCCTGGATCATTGGTACGATGGGGCGATGGAGACCAGAAGGCGTGGAAGCCTGGAGTGTCGGTATGATGGGAAAGGGAGACTGGAAGGTGTGGAAGCCTGAATGGTCGGTATGACGGGGCGATGGAGCCCGAAAGGTATGGAAGCCTGGAGCATCGGTACGATGGGGAAAGGGATCCTGGAAGGCGTGGAAGCCTGGATCTTCGGTACGACGGGGCAATGGATCCTAAAAGGCGTGGAAGCCTGGAGTGTCGGTATGATGGGGCAATAGATCTCAAAAGGCATGGAATCTTGGAGCATCAGTATGATGGTGCGATGGAGCCTGAAAGAAGTGGAATCCTGGAGCATCGGTACAACGAGGTGGTGGAGCCTAGAAGGCATGGAATCCTAAAGCGATGGTACAATGGGGTGGTGGAGCCCGGAAAGCATGTAAGCCTAGATCGTCGTCTCATAATGCAAATCAACTGGTGCAGAGATATGATCAAACTATGCCCAGTATTGGTTCTTCATAGAAAGGCATGGATTTGACATGGGGAGGGCCTCTCTGATGGATTTTGTAGATTTTTGGGGAGGACCTCCATGATGTTTGATGTTGGGGATAGGGAGGACTCTCATTCCTAAATAGTAGCGATGTAGGGAGGACCTCTGCATTGGCTGATGATTGTGATAGGGAGGACTCTCGTGCCTGAATAGTGGTGGTGTGGGGGACGCCCTCCACAGTGGCTAATGATGGCGATGGGGAGGAATCCCGTATTTGATTATAGTGGTGTAGGTAGTTCCTCCACAGTATCTTTTAGTGATGTTGGAGATGATCCATTGGATTTTGGGTGGTTTCCCCACGCGCAACCCATGAGGGTGGCAGAGTTGGCGAGGAGCCGATGGAATCGGGGGTCGATGCCCCCTGCGCGGCCTCTTAAGGCAGTGGAGTCGGTGAGGAGCCGATGGAGTCGGGGGGGAAGATTCCCCCTGGGTGTCCACTTAAGGCATAGGAGTCGGCGAGGAGCAGATGGAGTCGGGTGAGGGGGGGAGAGATGCCCCCTGCGCGGCCTCTTAAGGAGAAACAGTCAGTGAGGAGCCGATGGAGTCGGGGGATGATGCCCCCTCTGTGGCCTCTTAAGGAAGCGGAGTCGGTAATGAGCCAATGTAGTCGGGGGCGGATTCCCCCTACGCGGCCTCTTAAGTCGGCGGAGTCAGCAAGGAACCGATGGAGTCGGAGTGGATATCCCATGTGCGGCCTCTTAAGGTAGAAGAGTCGACAAGGAGCTGATGGAGTCGGGGGTGGATGCCCCCTCCATGGCCTCTTAAGTCAGTGGAGTCGGATAGGTGATAATGGAGTCGAGGGGGATGCCCCCTTTGCGGCTTCTTAAGGGGACGGAGTCGGCAAGGAGCTGATGGAGTCGGGGGGGGTGCCCCCTGAATGGCTTCTTAAGGAGGTGGAGTCCACAAGGAGCCTATGGATTTGGGGAGCGGATTCCCCCTGCACGGCCTCTTAAGTTAGCGAAGTCAGCGAGGAGCCCATGGAGTCAGGGGGGATGACCCATGTGCGGCCTCTTAAGGCAGCGAAGTCGTAGAGGAGTCGATGGAGTCGGGGGTAGATTCCCCCTACGCAGACTGTTAAGGAAGAAGATTCGGTGAGGAGACAATGGATTCGGGGGTGGATGCCCCCTGTGCGGCCTCTTAAGGCAGTGGAGTCAGTGAGGAGATGATGGAGTCGGGGGCGGATTCCCCTAGCTTGTCCCCTTAAGGTGGTGGAGTCAGTGAGGAGTCAATGGAGTTGAGGGGGGGGATACCCCCTGTGCGGACTCTTAAGGCAGCAGAGTTGACAAGGATCCGATGGAGTTGGGGGGTTAGATGCACCCTGCACGGCCTCTTATGGCAGCGGAGTCGGCAAGGAGCCGATGGAGTCGGGGGAGGATTCCCCCTACGCGGCCTATTAAGGTGGAGGAGTTGACGGGGAGCCTATGGAGTCAGGGGTGGATTCCCCCTGTGTGACCTCTTAAGGCGGTGGAGTCAGCGAGGAGCCAATGGATTCGGTGGGTGGATGCCCCCTGCACGGCCTCTTAAGGCGGCAGAGTCAGAGATGAGCGGATTGATTCGTGGGTGGATGCCCCCTGTGCGGCCTCTTAAGGCGGCGGGGTCGACGGGGAGCCAATGGCATCAGGACAGATTCCCCCTATCTGGCCTCCTATGGCGGCGGAGTCGGTGAGGAGTTGATGGAGTCAGAGGGATTCCCCCTGCGTGGCCTCTTAAGGCAGCAGAGTTGGCGAAAGGTCGATGGAGTCGGGGTCGGATGCCCCCTATGCGGCCTCTTAAGGCAGCGGAGTCGGTGAGGAGCTGATGGAGTCGTGGGGTGGATTCCCCCTGTGTGTCCTCTTAAGGTGAAAAAGTCAGCGAGGATTCGATGGAGTCGGGGGGGGGGGGGGGGGGGGGGGGGTTCCCCCTCACAGCCTCTTAAGGCAACAGAGTCGGTGAGGAGTCGATGGAGTCAGGGGCGGATTCCCCTACTCAACCTCTTATGGTGGCGGAGTCGGCGAGGAGCATATGGAGTTGGGGGGTGGATTCCCCCTATGTGGCCTCTTAAGGTGGTGGAGTCAGTGAGGATATGATGGATTAGGGGGGTGGATGGACCTTGCGTGGCCTCTTAAGTCAGTGGAGTCAGCAAGGATCCGATGGTGTCGGGGGGGATTCCCCCTATAATTCCTCTTAAGGCGGCGGAATCAGTGAGGAGCCGATGGAGTCGGGGGTAGATTCCCCCTGTGCATCCTATTAAGGCAGTGGAGTTAGTGAGGAGCCGATGGAGTTGGGGGGGTATTCCCCCTGTGCAGCCTCTTAAGGTGGTGGAGTCGGTGAGGAGCCGATGGAGTCAGGGGAAGATTCCCCTTTCGCGTCCTCTTAAGTAAGTGGAGTCAGCAAAGAGTTGATGGAGTCTGAGGGAGGATTCCCCCTATGTAGCCTCTTAAGGAAGTAGAGTCGGTGAGGAGATGATGGAGTCAGAGGGAAGATGCCCCCTGCGAGGCCTCTTAAGGCGGCAGAGTCGGCAAGGAGCCGATGGAGTCAGGGGGATGCCCCATGCATGGCCTCTTAAGGCGGTGCAGTCGGCGAGGAGATAATGGAGTCAGGGGCGTATACCCCCTGCGTGGCCTCTTATGGTGGCAGATTCAGAGAGGAGCCGATGGATTCAGGGGTGTATTCTCCCTGTACGGCCTCTTAAGGCGGTGGAGTTGGCGAGGAGGCGATGGAGTCGGGGGCGGATGCCCCTTGCATGGCCTCTTAAGGTGGCAGAGTCGGCGAGGAGCCGATAGAGTCGGGGGTGGATTCCCCCTACATGGCCTCTTAAGGCTGCGAGGTCGGTGAGGAGCTGATGGAGTCGGGGGGATGCCCCCTACGTGGGCTCTTAAGGCGGCGGAGTCGGCAAAGAGCTGATGGAGTTGGGTGGGATGCCCCCTCAGCCGCCTCTTAAGGCGGCGGAGTCAGAAAGTGGTCGATGGAGTTGGGGGGTTAATTCCACCTGTGCGGACTCTTAAGGAGGTGGAGTTGGCGAGGATCCGATGGAGTCAGGGGGTGGATTCCCCCTGCGTGGCCTCTTAAGGCGGTGGAGTCAGCGAGGAGTCGATGGAGTCAGGGGGATGCCCATGTGCGGCCTCTTAAGGCAGCGGAGTCAACGAGGAGCCTATAGAGTCGGGTGGCAGATGCCCCATGCGTGGCCTCTTAAGGTGGCAGAGTCGGCGTGGAGCTGATAGAGTCAGGGGTGTATTCCCCCTGCATGGCCTCTAAAGGCGGCAAAGTCGGTGACGAGCTGATGGAGTCGGGGGATGGATTCCCCCTGCGTGACCTCTTAAGGTGGCAGGGTCGGCGAGGAGCCAATGGAGTCGGGGATAGATGCCCCCTCCACATCCTCTTAAGGTGGAGGAGTTGGCGAGGAGCCAATGGAGTCAGGGGGATGCCCCCTGCGTGGCCTCTTAAGGTGAGAGAGTCGTTGAAAAGCTGGTAGAGTTAGGGCGGATGCCCCCTGTGTGGCCTCTTAAGGTGGCGGAGTCGGTGAGTAACTGATGGAGTTGGTGGGCGGATGCCCCCTACGTGGCCACATAAGGGGGAGGGTTCAGTGAGTATCAGATGGAGTTTAGGGTAAGATGCCCCATGCGTGGCCTCTTAAAGCGGTGGCGATGACGAGGAGTCGATAGAGTCGAGGGGCAGATGTCCCCTGCGCATCCTCTTAAGGTGGCGGAGTTAGTGAGGAGTCAATAGAGTCGAAGGTGGATGCTCCCTATATAACCTATTAAGGTGGCGGGGTCGGTGAGGATCCAATGGAGTCGGGGGCGGATGCCCCCTGCACGGACTCTTAAGGTGGATGCGGTGGCGAGGAACTAATGGTGTCATGGAGGATGCCCCCTGCAAGGCCTCTTAAGGCGGCAGGGTCGGCAAGGAGACGATGGACCATAGTCTTCACACATCCGATGGTACTCATCCTCTCATATATGAAGGAGAGGGGATTCACATGGGTGATGCATCAATTTACCCAACATATTTGGTTTACTCTCTATTAAAGGAGAAGAGATTCACATCGGGTTCACCATTTTTGTTTCTGACGCTTTCATCAGGGCGCGCATCCATTGCTGGAGGACGTGCTATTTTTTTCCCTGTATTCCTACTTTCCAAAGGCGGGAGGCATCCATCTCTTATTCACGGATGTTTTCTTCTTGATCTAAACGGGATGATGGGATGTCGGTTCTTCCTTCCATGGATTCCTCCTCGGAACTCGTTACCTAGTCCGGGTCTCCCTTAAAGATTAAGTCGTTGTTCGTGAATCTCATACTCGGTGCCATATATATATGGATTCCGGTTAATTAAACTGCTTCTGTTTAGACATTCCAAGGGGTCTTGAGAGGCCAGCAACTTTCGGTCGGAGTAGATGAAAACATCAGGCATGTCGGGGCATCTCTGGATGCGTGGACATTGGGGGACCTGTATTCTTCCTCATAAGAGGGCATCTCAATGGTGCAGAACCCAAGGAATCCCTTGTCGATTGTGGGGTATCATATTCCATAGGCATGTCTCTGAGGTTCTCCTCAGCTTCCCAAGTTTAACTTGGGTATGTCGCGAGTTTAACATCTAGAGGATATGGTTATGCCAAAGGCGTGTATTCTGAGGTTTTCCTTAGACATCTCATGTTTAACAAGAGGTAGTCCATAAGTTTAACGTCTTTCTGAGATGGAATGAGAGTGATCAGAACGTCCCATAGAGATGGATCAAATTAGTACATACCTAAGAGGGAAAACCTGTAAGGTTTACCATATGGATGGATCAAAATTCCCAATGAAGATAGATCCGAGGTGGTGTGTCCCATAGAGGGAATATATCACACCGTGAAGGATGCTCTAGACACCACTAAGGGAGGATTAGAAAGAGTGAACCCCAAAATGGGGAACATCGTATGGATAGGTCAGAATTCCCAATGAGTGCAGACCCAGGGTGGTGTGTTCCATAAAGGGAATATGTCACACCATGAAGGCTGATTTGGACACCACAGAGGGCGGATTAGGGAGAGTGCATCCCAGAATAGGGGACTCCACAGTTTACCACTGGCTAGGATTGAACCTCGTGAAGTTTTCCTATGTACCCGGTGTAGACGATAGGGATCAAAACCCATGTAGTTATATGGGGTGATGAATCAGGGTGTACACAAAGGAAAAAACCCAAATAAATGTTGGTTATTATGCATGTATAGCAGCCCATCACAAGAGGGACACTCTTGGTTGAATGGTTATGGATTGTGTGGGGATTATGTGTGGTTAACTGCCTGAGGGAATGGCGTGATCCCACCAGGATGTGGCGGCCCGGGTAAGAATCAAGATGGATGATGGATATTTGAATTAAGTGGAGGGAGAATGAGATATAACAGTCATTAAGGTGAGGGTAGTGTTGGGTTTGAACCTTAGAGAGGCTTCCTACATATCCCTATGGTAGGGAATCAATGTCTGCGTAGTTCAGTGGGGGTATAGGATTGGGGTGTGCACAAAGGACAGTGACCTGATGATATATTGGGGCATACATGTGGTTAGAAGCCCGGTTTGGTCTGACGTTTGAGGGTCAGACTAGATATGTGAGTCCCAATGAAGGGGACTACAATGGCTTACCATCGATTTCGGACTACAACGGCTAACCGATGGTTGGGGTTGACAACGGCTTACCGCTGATTGGGGAACACAACGACTTACCATCGATTGGGGTACACAACGAATTACCATCGATTGGGGGACACAACAGCTTACTGTCAATTGGGGTTGGACCTCTAGGAGGTTTCCTACGTACCTTTTCTGGGATACAAGGATAAATCACACGTAGTTCAAATGAGTACAGTTTAACGTCTTGCGGCATGAAAAGGGGTGTACAGTTTAACATCGTACGGGATGAGGTTGGACTGACATGAAGTGGTCGGGACCAATGTTTTTTGGTTTTGAACCTCAAGGAGGCTTCCTACGTACCTTTCCTAGGAGACAAGGATCAAATTCCATGTATTTTGGAAAGGTGCTGGTCTTGAACCTCAGGGAGGCTTCCTACATACCCTTCCTTGGAAAGGATCAAAGTCCACGTAGTTTGAAATAGTTTGGTGAATCAAAGTGAAGGAGTCAGGATCAGTAGGTGTCTTGGGATTGAATCTTAGAGAGTCCTCCTACATACCTGAAAGGTGCTGTCATGGGCGCTTTCAAATGATGTTCGGTTTCGGGTTACTTAGGTGCAGCAGAGTGACTGACCAAGGTCATCTCTCAAAGAAGAAAGAAAATTAAAAATACTTCTTAAAGGTATTCTAAAAATAAAATAAAATAGAATAAAAACACTACTTTAAAGCATGGGGGGTTTATTTTTTATAAAACTAGAAGAAGTTTTCTGGAAGAAGATTGCATTTTTTTGTTTTTATTTTTTAAATGAAGTTCGATTAAAAAGTCACAACAAGAAGATGTTTTTTTAGACAATATTTAAAAAGGTGTAATTGATATAACTCTACCTATTTAATCAATTATTTATCATTATAATTTAAATTAACATCCACTTAATTATTATCCCTTAACTTGTTAACCCTTGAACTCTACGATAATTAACCTTACCACAAATATGAAGTGAATTAAACCCTAGGCTATCTTCGGGACATGAAATCGCAGTACCCTGCTTTGATTTATAATATAAGGATAGCTTGTGTTTAGTGGTAAATTAAGGCACAAATACATTTGGGAAATGAGGAATAATTTAATTTAGTGATTATATTTTAACTCTACAAATTTATCCCATGTGGTCTTGTTTAACCGATTAAGTTCACTCTCTCACAATTAACACAATTCTCGACCTCACGTGTTTTGTGTTTATTGTTAAATTTCTTGTTTAGTTTAATTAAAATTAAAAACTCAATTAATATATCATATTATTTGAATCAAATTATCTTATTGATTCAAAATAAATGATTGAAGAAGGATAGAGGTCGATCGATTTCTAAGAAGAACTACTCTTCCATGGGTGGCGTAATCATCGTAGAAGCGAATTACATTTGTAATGGTTTATAATGGGTATAACCCAATAACGCTTCTAATAAATAATTACATCCCAAATATTAAGATAAAAGAAGAAGAAAATTGAGAGAAATAAAAGAAATGGAAGATAAAATAAGAAGTTTATTGAAAGAACAAAACATTGCAACAAAGAAGAGGAAGAGAAGAGAATTTTGGAGGAGATCCTAGATTCAAAGATTCCCTCCTCCAATGGTTAACTTAAATGGAAAAAAAACAATTCAAATATACTCCAAAAACTCTAAGTAACTTCCAACCCCATCCAAATTATAAAAATACCAATTTATATAGTGGAGGGGAGTCTAGGTTACAAGTGGTTTCAAGTGTGAATGGGGAAATTCGGCCAAATATTTTAAGCCAAATTGAACTACCAATTTTACCACCAAAACACGTGAAAAAATCTTCATCTAGAATAATTATTTATGAAAACTTATATTTCTGAGCTCCTCTCCAAATTTGAGCCCAATCCAAGCACGGATGTAGGAGTTATGTTCCAAATACAAAACACATGTCCAATCTGGCGAGTCCAGCCCAACTTTTACTTCATGGACCATTTGCACCAACCAAATGCATGATTTAGCTCTAATGTACTCAATGAAAGTTGTAACCCATTAATTCAGGAACATATTTAAATAATTTCAAGTTCAAATAATATATATATAAATATTTATATCTGAAATGCTACAGTGAATTTTAAAGGGTAAAACTGGAATTTTCATCAAATTTTCAAATGAATGATCTAATCCCAAATATTTCATAAATGAACACATTTACCACAATGTGAGGAAAGTATATCATTTATTATCAATAAAATATTCAATAAAAATGTGTTTTATCAGTACCTTTTCTAGGCAAGGATCAAAGTCGGCATAGTTTGGAATGGTTTGGTGAACCGGCGTGAAGGGGGTTGGGACCAATAGGTGTTAGGCTTGAACCTCAAGGAGGCTTTCTACATACCTTACCTTGGAAAGGATCAAAGTCCCTATAGTTCAGGATGGTTTGGTGAACCTATGTGAAGGGGGTCGGGACCAATAGGTGTTGGGATTGAACCTCAGGGAGCTTCCTACTTACCTTGCCTTGGCAAGGATCAAATTACCCATAGTTTGGGAGAGATATTTGGGGCTTACATGCTAAGGCGGCCCAGAGAGGATTTCATAGTTGGTGCTTACTCTAAGCCCATGTGAGTCATGCTCGGTGTGAGAAACAAGAGGCAGAAAATATCTGATGATCATGTCACAAAAGGTACATTCGTGGGAAGTGGAGAATGGGGCTTATGCATGGAAGTTTCCCGAGTTCCGCTATGGAGTGGAAACGGTGGATGGGGTTTACGCATGGAAGCTACCCAGGTGCCGCTATGGAGTGGAAATGGTGGAGAGGTATTAGGCCTGGAAACTACCCGGGTGCCACTAAGGAGTAGCAATGGTGGATGGGGCTTACGCATGTAAGTTTCCCAGTGCCGCTATGGAGTGGCAATGGTTAATGGGGATTATGCATGGAAGCTACCCAGGTGCCGCTAAGGAGCAGAAATGGTGGATGGGGATTACGCATGGAAGCTGTCTGGGTGCCTCTAAAGAGTGGAAATGGTGGATGGGTCTTACGCATGAAATCTTCCTGGGTGCTGCTATGGAGCGATAATGGTGGGTGGGGCTTACACATGGAATCTAACTGGGTGCCGCTAAGGAGCGGCAATGTTGGGTGGGGATTATGCATGGAAGTTGCATGGGTGCCACTAAGGAGCGGAAATGGTGGGTGGGGCATACGCATGGAAGATTCCTAGGTGCCTCTAAGGAGCGGTAATGGTGGATGGGTATTACGCATGGAAGCTACCTAGTGCCACTATGGAGTGACAATGGTTGATGGGGCTTACACAAGGAAGCAACCCGAGTTCCGCTAAAGAGAGGCAACAGTGGATGGGGCTTACTCATGGAAGTTTCCTGGGTGTCACTAAGGAGCGGCAATAGTGATTGAGGATTACGCATGGAAGCTTCCCAGGTGCCTCTAAGGAGTGGAAATTGTGGATGGGGATAACACATGGAAGCTACCCAGGTGCTGCTATGGAGCGGCCACTATGAATGGGGCTTACGCATGGAAGTTGTCTGGGTGCCACTAAGGATTGACAATGGTGGATGGGGTTTACACATGCAATCTTCTCGGGTGCCACTAAAGAGCGGAAATGGTGGATGGGGCTTATGCATGGAATTTTCCTATGTGCCACTAAGGAGAGGCAACGGTGATTGGGGCCTATGCATGGAAGTTTCCCAGGTGTCGCTAAGGAGCGGTAATTGTGGAAAGGGCTTATGCATGGAAGATGATCATGTGACACTATGGAGCGGAAATTATGAATGGGGATTACACATGGAAGCTTCCCGTAATGTCTTCCTCATGTCTGGCCATGATGGAATCCCAACTCAATGGTGGATTGATCCATATAATTGAGGTCTACACATATGCGCTAGCGCACAAGCGGGATAACACCCAGGGCATTGGAATCAGTCCGAACAAAGGGAGATGAAAAGTTTGAATCACATTCCCGACATTCAGAACATGGTGAGGGTGGAGTGGTGATAGAGGATAACTATTTATCATGTTTGAAACAAAGCATATATATCACGTTAGCCTGAAATGGGGACAAACAAATGAGGGTTAACTGTTGACCGTGTTTGAAACACAGGACCTGACTCGAAGTGTCGTCCAAAGTATTTCAGGGCATTGGCCCAAGATGGTAGGTGATCCAAGGCAGCATGGGACCCGGCCATTAGGGGGTCCCTTTAGACATGAAAGAGGATGAATATTCGAATTAAGGACATACAAATCATGAGGTGGAGTGATGGAATGTTTGAACGGATTCCAACACTCTTGAAATTATGCCACTGTAATCATGGCATGAGGTATCTTATGATTGTCACATAAGTCATCTCTTATTTGAAACAAGAGGCATCCTATTATTAAATGATAGGGAATGCTAGAGTTTATAGTCATGTAGAGAGGACTATTAGGAATCTTATGCTTGGTGTATAAGAAATCTCTTGTTTGGAGTAAGAGGCATCCTATGTTTTTCACATAGGGATTACTATAGTTTAAAGTCATATAGATAGGACTATTGGAATCTTATGCTTAGAGTATAAGGCATATCTTGTTTGGAGCAAGAGGCATCCTATATTTTTCACATAGGGAGTACTGGATTTTATAGTCATGTAGAGGGGACTATTGGCATCTTATGCTTGGCGCATAAGGCATCTCTTGTTTAGAGTAAGAGGCTTCCTATATTTGTCACATAGGGAGTACTATAGTTCATAGTCATGTAGAGAGGACTATTGGTGTAAGGTGCCTATAAATGGTTGGTGTTGGGACTTACGCAAGAGAGGCCCTTTCTAGTTCAACCTGGCATAGGAGCTAAGTGATAGGGTTTGGATGAGTTACTTGAGGAATGGTTCGACTCAAGGTACTTGGGGAATTGATGATGAGAATCTCAACTCACAACACGTGAAGGGGATCAAGAGGAATATGTCGAATCAAGGTATTTCATGGTTTTTTTAGGAGTATATAGAATCATGGTATTCCCATAGGTGTAAGGTGGGTGCGCATAAGGGCGTAGTTGAAAATGTCGACATCCCGGCCTGAAAATTTTGTGGTGTGACTCTCCATTTTTTCATGGGGGGTCAGTGATGGTAGAGAAGGGACTGGCCCGTAGGGATGAGACCGCATCCTGGCACTAAACATGAGTGGGGGTGTGGGGGCACATCCCCCGCGGTATGGACCGGTGGGTGCGAAGGTAGGATCTTTGCAAAGGACAGGGCTTTCTGAAGCATGGGGTCTCGCGAAGTAGCTTTGTGAAGGAAAGTTGTTCATTGAGCATGGGGTCTTGTGAAGCATCCTCATGAAGTAAAGGTGCTCACGGAGCATGGGGTCATGCAGAGCATGGGTTCTCACGGAGAAAAGGGCTTTGCAAATCTAAGGGTCTCGCAGAGAAAAGGGGCTCACGGAGAAAAGGAGCTTGCGAAGGAAAGGGACTCACGGAGCAAAGCAGCTCGTAGAGCCTTGAGAAACCAGAAGGAGCTCCCTCCTTCTCAAAGGGCGGAGCCCTTTGTGAAGGGAATCACTTCGCAGTGCTCGGGAGCTCCGCGAAATGGTAGATCGACCACCCAAGGGGCAGCTTAACCGTGCTTATTAAGGGGGGAGCCGGCTATTTATAGGCGATGGAGGTTGGCAGAGGATGTCGTGGAGCAGAAATGCACACCGTGAAGAGAAAATGGTGCCGCAAAGGAATTCACACTCCGAAACCAGAGGGAGTTCCCTCAAGTTTCTCATAATTGTATATTTGATCATCATTATCCTTCACAATGCTCATGGAGGCTCCAGTCAAGTTCCTCTGCTCCACGATCACAGAGGGAGCTTTGTGAATGGGCTCCGTGAACCAGTTTTATAGCCCAACTTCAAATGTCCATAACTCCTAGTCCGTAACTCCGTTCAGGCCCTATGACCTATCAAATAAAAGATTGTGAAATGGGCTACGATCTTGAATCATGTATGGAAGCATTTTGAATTTTTTTTGGATTTTTTTCCGGTTCCAACAATCATATTGTTAGTACTTTTCTTGATTGTAAATTTTGTGAGAAATAATTAATTGATTTTATTAAATATTCCCCTATTTTATCAAGTCCCAATAGTCCTCACCATTGAACTAGGAATGTATAGTTTCTAGGACATTATAGTATTAAGGATCCATATTCCCCATTTCATAACCCCAACAAGGTTCGGTCAAGCTATTTTGAAGGTATTTTGGTAGGAAAGTCTTTTCCAACTGTGATCTTTTAGCTCCTCGATCCATTGAGTGGACTCCCCAATCCAAAAATACTAACTTGGATTTTCTCAACACTTGCCTCCAAATTATACCAATCCTAACAAAGGATACTCCAATTTATGTAAAAATGGTTAATTCAACCCAAAAATTTCATAAGAACTCCCCTTATAAAAGTAAGTGTCCCAACAAGGGTTGGTCAAACACATATTTCTATTGCGTTTTGTTCCTAATCAAGTAACAGAAGGCTTATTCTGAATTAATATTATATTGAGGGATTTTATATTATTATGCATAAATTTTTATCTTGTTTTATCCTTTACATGTCTTATTAATACTTAAGTGTATGTTTACTTAATTAATTAACCATGTTTGGATGAAACATTTACACATAATCAATTTTATTTAAATTCTATATTTTCATATTAATTCATTCATTTATATGAACTCGGACTTGCATCAATAAATATAATTTTAATGCATTAGACAGAAAATAAATAAATAATTAAATCACCTGATCATGATCTTATCTAATGGTTGATTTAATGATCGGACATTAAATCAACCTATGTCCTAGGGGAAATAACTCTTTATGTCGGACTTGGCATGAGATATATCATTCCATGTTTCCACCTATGTGTCACTGAGTTGGCATCATTATGGTTCTATCTTGAACCATCCCCATATGTATTGGGATGCTCCGTTAATTACAAATATTTATTACTCACATGCAGGTGAGGGGAACCAAAGGTTTGTTTAAAGTAAATTACATAAATATCCTTGGACACGCAGGTCATACATAATAATGGAGGGAGGGGTGACTCCCAAGACATATTTTAATTTAATATTAAATAATTGAAAAACCATGTAATAAATTTAATTAAATAAATTCCCAACACATACATAGGTCTTGGTCAATATCATGAACGGTTACACATGCAAAGAATACACAAAAGTAAATGGATATCATTCATTTAATTATTTGTTACTTTTATTATTTAAGATAAATGTGCTTTCATTAATTAATTAATTAATTCCATTTTATATTAATGATAATCTGGTCTTATTTAGATATTCTCATAATTAATGGTTGTTTCCCTTCAAATGTGTGTTCTGGTTAGAAATCACTATTTATGAACGGTTTCCAACAGATTTGTTTATGGAACTGGAAACACCCAATGGTTCTATATCTAAAGGGACCTTCTGTTGGGTCGGAAAAAGCAAGGGATGATGGCAAGAAGGGGGGGTGAATTGCCTTTTTTAAAAAATGATTAACAAATTAAAAATCAAAGTTGAATGCAGCGGAAAGTAAAGAGGCAAGACACAAGAAATTGATAACGGAGTTCGGCCAAAACCCGGCCTACGTCTCCGCTCCCAACTCAACCGTTGAGAGATTCCTACCGCTTGCTTTTCAATGGTTTTAGCAAGAAACCCACTAGGCTTTGAGGTAGCACTAGGACCTATTACAGCTTGCTTTTGGATGGTTGAGCAAGAACCCACTTGCTTTTAATGGTTTAGCAAGAACCCACTATCCTTCTTACAGGTGAAGGATAGCTCACCTATGACACAAGCCTTTTAAAAGGAAAGGCTTGAAGAAACCTCTTCACACCTTAGTGGTGGTGTGAAACCCAAAAGAAAGAGGGATGAGAAAGAGTTTGGGGTTTGTAGGCACAAACCCAATTTTAAGCTCAAAAAGATAAAAACAATAGAACCCGTAATTGGAGGAAGTCTTGGGCGCCTTTGATTGATTGGAGATGTTGAAGGCCGCTTCCAAGCTTCTTTGGTGGAGCTCCTTGGATGTGGAAGTTGTTGGAGCTCTTGAGGTTCCTTTGAAGGAAGACGCCGGAGGTTGGCCAATTGATCCAAAATATGTCCGTTGGCTTCGTATATGTTCCTGTAGGTGTCCGGGGCTTCCTTGGCCTTTATTTATAGGCATGGAACCCTTGGGGAGGCTTCGGAGCCGTTGGAGAAGTCCTCGGAGCCGTTGGAGGCCAAAAGAAGGTTGACTGGTCAAACCCAACGGCTAGTTTGACTGGGCTACCGGCTGGCCGGTACAGCTCCACCGGCTGGCCGGTGCCTTGGAAGTTGAGGAGAATTCTGGTCCAGGCTCCATCGGTCGACCGGTGGAGGAGCCACCGGCTGGCCGGTGGCAAGACAGTAGCTGCCACTATTTGGGCTGGGTGCCACAGGTCGACCGGTGGGAAGCCACCGGCTGGCCGGTGGGAGGACAGTAGCAAACACTATTTGGGCTGGATGCCACAGGTCGACCGGTGGGAAGCCACCGGCTGGCCGGTGGACTGAATTTCAGTCCACTTCTTGTCCATTCTTGGGCCAATCCTTTGGCAATCTTTTGCCTATCATCCACAACACTTAAAAACAAAGTTAAACACATATGAAAGTGATTGTGATCATGAAAATCAAAGAGTGTGGGGTACAACAATCTCCCCCTATTTTGATGATCACAATCACTTATCAAAGCAATGTAAAAACTTAAATGAAAGGCATGCTTTAAATGATAAATTGAAAATAAATACTAAGCATGAGAGAAAAGATTCTCCCCCAATCAATCAAGAAATTTCTCCCCCTTTGTGATTATCAAAATAGCGTGGGGCATGAAACTTGATTGAGGGAATGAAGATTTGAAAAACAAGATTTGAGATTTGAAAATCAAATGAAATTTTTGAAATTGAGAGTTTTGAATCAAAAATGAATTCGATACCAACTGTTGGAAATTTAGAAATGAAAAAAAGAAAATTTTGAATTGAAAAAAAAATTGAAACCAAGAGTTGAGTTTGAAATAAAAACTTTGAAGACACAAAAAAAAACTTAAAAGATCCTAACTCCCCCTAAATAAAAACAATGATTCACCGGGGAGAGGGATTTTGAAAAGAGACAATCTTAGGCCCGGAGAGACTCGCTAGAAGTGATTTTTCAATCCATACTTGTCTCATAGCGGGTCTTCTCCTATAGAATTCATCCGAATAAAAAATCGATTTGGGCTGGCCATATCGGGCATTTTTACAATTACACTCATAAATGAGGTGCCCGGTTTTCTTGCAATAATTACAAAATTTGTAATCGGAGCTCCCCCTTACAAAAACAGTGGGTGCATGGGAGGAGGAGGCTCGGTTGGTGTAGCCAAGTCCATTGGTGGTTCGGGAAACGCGTTGGGTACCAAGTATATTATTCAAATTTTGTTCCCCTTGGGTGAACTTGGCTAAGGTCTCTCTAAGGTCTTTGATGGTTGATTCCATGGAATCAACATTTGGGAAATTTTGGATTTTAAGGGAGAGTTCCTCCTTCTCTTTGAGAAGTTGGTCTTTTTCGGAGGAAAGTTTTTTGAAAGACTTTTTCAACGCGACAAATTTAGAAGAGAGTTCGTGAAAACCATTTTCTAGTTGGTCTCTAGCATGTGAGAGTTCTTCATAAGATAGATGATTTAAAGAATTTGAAGAACTAGAAGACGAAGAGGAGGAAGAGGAGGAAGATACCTCATGTTTTGCCATTAGGCAATTATTACCTTGGTCGTTCGAGGAGAAGGAGGAGAAGGAGGAGGTGGAGCTATCACTCCATGTTGCCTTTGAAGCCTTCTTCTTCTCCTTTTTCTTGGCCCTTTTCTTGTGAAGTGGGCATGCGGGCACGGATTTTTCATCGGGTTCTTGCTTTTGAGCGGGTTCTTTCTTTGGAGCCTCGCTAGTACCTTCATAGGTTAGTTCTAAAAACTTCCAAATATCATGAGAAGATGTGCAAGAAGAAATACAATCAAAAACATTTCGGTCAAGACCACAATGTAGAGCGTTCATGGCTTTGCCATCAAGCTCAAAATTTGCAATGTCTACGGGGGTCCATTTAGACTCATCGGGAGAGGAGAGGGAAAAACCTTGCATAACAATTTTATAAATTGGATAGCTAATGCTTTTTAAAAAAGTGGTCATGCGGGTTTTCCAAAAAGAATAATCGGCTCCATCAAAGAATGGAGCACGATCCAAAGAATGACCTTCGGGGGATTTAGAGGAAGAAGCGGTAGAAGCCATCAAAAAAAAATAGGATCTTTAATTTGAAACCGGTTAGGGAATTATTCAAATACGTCCCTTTGATACCAAATGTTGGGTCAGAAAAAGCAAGGGATGATGGCAAGAAGGGGGGGTGAATTGCCTTTTTTAAAAAATGATTAACAAATTAAAAATCAAAGTTGAATGCAGCGGAAAGTAAAGAGGCAAGACACAAGAAATTGATAACGGAGTTCGGCCAAAACCCGGCCTACGTCTCCGCTCCCAACTCAACCGTTGAGAGATTCCTACCGCTTGCTTTTCAATGGTTTTAGCAAGAAACCCACTAGGCTTTGAGGTAGCACTAGGACCTATTACAGCTTGCTTTTGGATGGTTGAGCAAGAACCCACTTGCTTTTAATGGTTTAGCAAGAACCCACTATCCTTCTTACAGGTGAAGGATAGCTCACCTATGACACAAGCCTTTTAAAAGGAAAGGCTTGAAGAAACCTCTTCACACCTTAGTGGTGGTGTGAAACCCAAAAGAAAGAGGGATGAGAAAGAGTTTGGGGTTTGTAGGCACAAACCCAATTTTAAGCTCAAAAAGATAAAAACAATAGAACCCGTAATTGGAGGAAGTCTTGGGCGCCTTTGATTGATTGGAGATGTTGAAGGCCGCTTCCAAGCTTCTTTGGTGGAGCTCCTTGGATGTGGAAGTTGTTGGAGCTCTTGAGGTTCCTTTGAAGGAAGACGCCGGAGGTTGGCCAATTGATCCAAAATATGTCCGTTGGCTTCGTATATGTTCCTGTAGGTGTCCGGGGCTTCCTTGGCCTTTATTTATAGGCATGGAACCCTTGGGGAGGCTTCGGAGCCATTGGAGAAGTCCTCGGAGCCGTTTGAGGCCAAAAGAAGGTTGACTGGTCAAACCCAACGGCTAGTTTGACTGGGCTACCGGCTGGCCGGTACAGCTCCACCGGCTGGCCGGTGCCTTGGAAGTTGAGGAGAATTCTGGTCCAGGCTCCATCGGTCGACCGGTGGAGGAGCCACCGGCTGGCCGGTGGCAAGACAGTAGCTGCCACTATTTGGGCTGGGTGCCACAGGTCGACCGGTGGGAAGCCACCGGCTGGCCGGTGGGAGGACAGTAGCAAACACTATTTGGGCTGGATGCCACAGGTCGACCGGTGGGAAGCCACCGGCTGGCCGGTGGACTGAATTTCAGTCCACTTCTTGTCCATTCTTGGGCCAATCCTTTGGCAATCTTTTGCCTATCATCCACAACACTTAAAAACAAAGTTAAACACATATGAAAGTGATTGTGATCATGAAAATCAAAGAGTGTGGGGTACAACACCTTCTATCCAAAGGTAGGAACTCATTAGATTTGTTGACCCACGATGATTAATAACTCACATTGGTCGAGAGGATGGGAGGTCGGGCTCATCACACCCTTTTGGGGGGTTATTACCTACTCTGGGACTCTCTTATATATTTAAGATATGTTTGTGAATCCTTCATTTATTCCCAAGTATGAGGTAGGTTATCCCAAAATTGGAAATCAATTATTAGCATGTATGGAAATCAAAATCATCTATATATATTTGAGTTTTTTCATAAATGTAGATATCTATATGTATTTGAGGTTCTCCATAAATGGTATCCTCTCGTATACTACTTAGAGACTCTTTGGTCATTGTTATGAAAATTATGGTTTTTAAGACAATCAGTGGGGCACTCTGGAATTTATGGTCATACAAGTATATGAAAGTCACTCTGGAGTTTATTATCATCTAGGTAGACATAAGTTTTTTTGATTTTGGGATTGAACCCATAGATGGGATTCCAACGTATCCTTGTGAATGGAATAAGAACCCACATAGTTCGGTTCCTCTTAATAGGACACATCATACCTTTTAAGGTCATGTGATAAGGACCCAACCATACACTTTAATTTCATGTGGCAAGGACATCTAGGAAGAGGTTTCCTAGTCAAATCTTGGTGTGAGACTTATGCCAAAATATCCCAAGGAACTTGGAAGGAATATAAAATTCTAAGTTGAATTAGTCCCTATTGGGAATGTGGCCCAGAGAGAACAGGTTTGATTTGAATTGTTGGGTTTGAAACTCAGGGAGACTTCATATGTATTCTGTTTGGATGGGAATCAAATCCCATGTAGTTCGGTAAGTCTCATAGGGAAATATGACCCTTTGAGAGAAATAGTTCGGGGCTTACTCCTAAAGAGGATGCCCTTATAACAAGGTCCATGAGAGATTTCTTAATTCATAGAGATTTAGGGAGGGTTAATGTGGGGATTACTCCTAAGGAGGATGACCAAAATAATGGAATTATTATTGGGTTTTACTCCTAAGGAGGATGACCATTGAGCTCGGTCCCTAGGTGAAGGCTTCCTAGGTATCTCAATTATGGTGGGAATCAGAGTTCTCGTAGTTCATTCAGTTGGGTGGATTGAACAGATGTTAGAATAATCAAAAATATTTAATCTCACATGATTTATGCTTGGTGTGAGAAACAAGAGGATGTGAAATATTCATAAAACCACACATGCCTTCTCCTTCTCTGATGTAAGAGGATGGGACTACGGTGGAAGAGGCCAGGGTGACCGTGGAAGAGGTTGTTTCACATTATATGAGGGTCCAATTTAAAGAAGGATTGAAGGTGAATGACGTAGAGAGGAGAGATACTGCATCCTCCTACATGAAAGTCTAGGGACTTACACCAGGATGGTTTCCCTTTAATTGGTCTTGGGAGATGAGGGAGAATTTTCCTCTGTCAAATGGAAAAGCAAGTTTGATCCTTATCCTCCCTACCAACAACCAGAGGCTCTGAATATTAGAGATGAGAAGGGGAGCATGGATTCATATCCCCATAATCCAATAATAGGAACTCCAGAACATTATATATGGGGTAAGGGTCCATGTTTCCATAGATATACAAACCTACAGACGTCCCAAGGATTTTAAACCTCTAGTAAAAAAAGTGCGGGAAACCTATGACCATGGAAATACAAACCCAAATGGGAGACATGTTGATGTTCCTTTACCTAAGGTTTTATAAATCAGGGGGTCTTGGAGGAGGTTTCAACATGATATTTTTAAGTAAAGGGATCTAGTGAAGGAGATTCCATGCCATGAGTGGCTTTGAAGGAGGCTTCATGAAAGGCTCGAGCAAATTGAAGGTGTGAGGTGAACCAAGCAGGGGCACTCAAGTTAGTGGCACACAGATATGTGGTGTGAAATTAGTCTTGGGATAATTGGTTTCACCTTAGGTGAAAAACAACCTATATGACTAAACTTTGGTGATACTTGGCTCAAGCCCTCAAGGGTCTTCAAATGTATTCCCAGAAGTGAGGCATAGAACTTCCTATTTGAGGAAGGGCGGTCACGCAAGTGTTCTTAAATTAGGGGATTGGGTGAATGATTCGCACAAGTGTAATTAATTTTTAACACTTTTAGAATCTAAGTCTTACTATACCCCTTTAATTCCTTCTCTTTAGGTGTTACAAAACTACCTTGGAGGTTTTGGAGGACTTAGGAGAAGCACTAGGGCGATCAAAGCAGCAATCGGGATTCAGGAAAATTCATCTATACAAATGAAGGCCCAATGGTATATTTATAGTAAAATATGGTACCTTGAGAGATGGTTACTTGGTGTGCAAGTGATGAGTTTTTTAACAAGTGAGGGGTGTGCAAGTACTTTCGTGATGCTGGTGATTCGGTCTACCTTGGGCGAACTCAAATTTGAGCCTTTTCAAAACTTGAACTTCTCCATATATTTTCTCCTCCTTTTTATAAGGAATTTACTGATAAAACACATTTTTATAGAATATTTTATTGATATTAAATGATAAAATTTCCTCACATTTTGTTAAATATGTTTATTTATAAAATATTTGGGATTAGATCATTCATTTGTAAATTTGATGGAAATTCCAGTTTTACCCATTATAGTGAACTGTGGTATTTTGAAGATAAATATTTTAATATTTATTATTTGAAATTAAAATTTTGTAAATTTGTTCCTTAATTAATGGGATAAAACTTTTTTCCATGACATTAGAGCTAAATCTTGCATTTGGTTGGACTAAATAGACCATGAAGTCAAAGGCGGGTTGGGCCCGCTAGATTGGACATTAGTTCTGTATTTGGGCCATAACTTCTTCATCCGAGCTTGGATTGGGCCCAAATTTTGAGAGGATCTCTCCAACCCAATTTTTCACAAATCTTTATTCTATAATAATAGCTGGTTTACGTGTTTTTGAGGTTAAATGGGTGGTTCAAGTTGGCTTAAAATATTCGGCTGAGATTCCCCATTCACACTTGAAACCTCTTTAAACCTAGCCTCCCCTTAATTCTATAAATTAGTTTTTTTCTCATTTGGAGGGTTTGGGACATTCATTAGGAGATTGTGAGCAGAGTATAAGTGGTTATACACCATTTCAATTCACAATTAGAGGAGGGAATCTTCCAAGATAGGATCTTCTCCAAAATGATTTTCTTTTCCTCTTCTTTGTTGTAATGTTGTTGTGCTTTCAATAAACTCTTAGTTTCTCTCACACTTCTTCTTATATTTTCAATTTTATTATCCTATTAATATTCCTCTTTGGGATAGAATTAAATAGTGGATATGAGATTTGGTTCTACCCTTTCAATCTTTTTCTCATACAAAACGTCTCCACGATGACCACACCGCCCATGGAAGAGTAGTTTTCTTAGTGATCGATCTATCTTCTACCCTCTTCTTTTAATTATTATGAATAATTGAGCTAATATAATTCACTTAATATGATCCATGAATTGAGTTTTTAAATTATAAAAAACTAAGTAAGCAATTGAAAAATTTACACAAAAACACACAAGGTCGAGTATTGTGTGAATTGTGAGAGCGCGGTCTTAATCAGTAATACAAGACCACACGGGATAAGTTTGTAGAGTTAAAATATAATCCATAAACTCAATTAATACTGATTTCTAGAATTTATGTGTGCTCTAATTAACCACTTATCATAATCTAACCTTATAACATCAATCAAAGCAGGGTGCTACGATTTTGTGTTCTGAAGCTAGCCTAGGGTTTAAGTAATTTCATCTTTGAGGTTAAGTTAACTCCCATTGGGTTCAAGGGTTAAAAAATTTGGGGATCATAATTAAGTGGGTACTAATTTAAATTATAATGATTAATAGGTAAATGAATAGGTAGAGTTAGATCGATTACGCCTTTTAATATTTTCTAAAAAAACATCTTCTTGTTGTGTCATTTTAATCAAACTTCATTTCAAAAATAAAAACAAAAAAATACAATCTTCTTCCAGTAAACTTATTCTAGATTTATAAATGATAAAAAAATACCCATAATTTTAATTAGTGTTCTTATTTCATTTTATTTTATTTTCAAAAATATCTTTAATATGTTGTTAAATTTACTTCCTCCTTTGAGAGACAACCTTGGTCATCCACTCTGATGCACCTAAGTACCCAAAAACCACTAATTATTTGAGGGCGCCCAAGATAGTGCCTTTCATTTCCCTTTGTCACTTTTTAATCCATGAGATTGAATAGAGTGTCAATAGAGACTTAGGCGATACAGATGATCCATACCATGGGGGTTGCTCCCCTGCACCCCTTCTCGACATTAGTACCAAGATGTGGTTCCGACCCTTCAGGCCGGTGTCTTCACTACCGTCACTGACCCCTATAGAAAATGAAGAGTCGTTCCAAAAACTTTACGAGCTTGTTTTAGGATGTTTTGGCTCATGGCACATGGAAATCCAATATTCTCCTTCTTCCAGCATAAAGACATATTTCTACTTAAACACAGCATTTAGCGTCTAAGAGAGGTTCACATCTTTAATTTTGCAGAAACGTGCATGGAACACATTTCATGGTGTCTACAATGGAATTCATGGAAAATAAATATAAGAACCAATAATTAAATATTAATTACAATAAATTAATTTATCATTTAAAATTCTTTAAAACTATTATTAAATGGTCAAACACACAATGTTGTTCTAATTAATAAAATAAGGTTTTAATGATGCAATTTAAAATTTAATGTAATTTTAATTTTGTCTATTAATGGGATGCTACATGGCATGTAAATATAGCTACACTCCATGTACCTCAGTTGTTGTATATTCATGTCACATTTCTAGGGCTTCGGTGTGTTGACTTAGCCAAACTACATGGTGTGTACATCCCAATCGCACACCCTGTATCTTCTTTTTGTGTGCCAAGTTGGCCCAATAAACATGTGGTGTGAAATAAAAGCACCATGTGTAATTAATTACTCGAAACATCTAGATAAAATGTGCATGGGTATACAGAATGTACTATAGTTTCACACTATGTAACCTAGTTTTATCGACCAATGATTTTGGAACTTTCTGATGGCATCTCTGGTCGTTCTTCATTTTTTATTAAACCTTTCAGAAAATGAAACATTGAATGAACATGATTAATAATTAAATAACATGTTAATTAAAATCTTATTAAAGAACAAATAACATTAAATAAAATCTAAGCACAATTTCCCATAGATCAATAATCAAATAAATAATTATAAATTTAAAGGTGACCCCTATGATACCACTTGTTGGTTCCGGGTGTAGCAGAAGCATGTGACGGTGGGTGATATATTAAAATTTCTTTTAATAATCATTTCCCAAATCCAAGAGTGAGGATCTTGCACGTCAAATTTATAATTAATTTATTTAATATCTGAATAAATAAATATCTAGGCTTAGGAACTTTCTTCTTTGATGATTTTTTATCTTCCGAAAAGGCCCTTCCAGATTGCCTTCCTTGCGTTTGCAAGGATCCGGGGGTAGAATCCCTCTAGTGGTGGTCCACACGTGCTTCAATGTTCTTCGAGCAACACCACTCATTCTTCGGGTGCTAGCATGATGAATTGAATTTCTTGCATTGTTCTTTCTTGATCACTTGTTCTTTGATCTTGAAGAAATTATCTCTTGGGTTTCACATTATTGAGAGAGAGAGAGGATGAGGAGTCGAGATAGAATTAATTGTGTGCAAAAATTCTCTATTCCCAAACTTGGAATTGGTTTTGAATGAATTACACAATATATATAGCCATCTATTTATAGAGATGGGATTTTAGTTACAAAAGTTAATTGAAAAAAAGCCATTAAATATAATTATACCCATTAATGAAATTGTGTGCCACATAATAATAATAGTATTATTATTTTGTGTTGCGCCAACTTGCGAAAAATGGATAAATAATATTTACTGACTCGTAAATAATTATTTTATCATCTGACACGGTCTTGGTCTGTTCGAACTCCTTCTGTATTTATTGAACACCTGAATAAATATTTTATTCTCTTAAATAAATATTTTATTCACAAACTAGTAAATAAATATTTATTAAATATTCAATAAAATACATAAATATATTTTATTCACAATACATTGAATAGATATTTATTTAATTTATGTGATCATATAACTTAAATAAAATTATTTCTCATTCTCGAGAATAATATTTATTCCATTAATTAAATTCAAATAGAATTTAATCGAGACCACCAGAAACACTTAGTGTGTGACCCTCTAGGATTATTTCTCGCTGGCATTAGGTGGGCTTGCCTAATGTCCAAGATTACTGTCTAGAAATGGTTCAAGGTACCCAAGAGAAAGAACTTAAATTCACAACGATGATAACCACATATAAATGCTCACTGTGTAATATAATCCATTTTTCACATAATATCATCAAGCAGTTTACATGATGGTGTCATCAACCTATATGCGTGATACATTATTCTTTGACTATCTGAAATAAAATCGTCATTACACCGTAGCCATGGAATTTAGGGATATATTTCTATTTCAATTAAAGGTATAAGATATCAACTTCCATAAATATGGAAGGGGAAAATCCTTTCTTGACTTATCCATTAATAACATGTCGTTCATGATGCACTCAACGTACCCTACTTCCCGCCAACATATAGCATGATGGTTTTTGCTAGAAAATCTAAGTGAGCAAGTCATGACATGAATTAATGATAATATTAAAGTCTAAGAACCATTACACATACTTGTAGATAGGAATATCTGATGACACCAAAACATGCAGAATTAATACTGGCAGGTTTGTTCTTATAACCTCTCATCTTGGAGATTACCAAGTGAAAACTTCATGAGAATAAGTCTCATATGCTTATGAGTACTCACACCTGACGGTCTATATAATATGTGTCCCATCATAGTATGTTATCCAACTATAGAACTATATTAAGAATATTTTCATAGCACTTCATGGTTCTCATCATAGCGGGGAACTACTATAACCTTATTAATGAGAAAAACACTCTAGTACATCATTACTTTATGGTCATGCAGAACAATGAACAATATGTAATAATATGTTTAATTTAATATTTAATACATCAAATATTCATGTAATCAAAGTACAAACAGTTTCTTCTGGGAAACCAACTCTAACATTTCTTACATATGAAAATTATCATTCTTATTTTATGCCTTTGTAATATTTACAAGGAACTTCCATGTAGAATATATTACAAGACTACTAGAATATATTATATATCAATGATGAATCTTTGACATTGAAAAATATGATAATTTTCATAATATATTACATATCTAAGTACTTTTCCAAATTCTAGCATACCTTAGAGAAAAATTTTAAGCACAAGGGGACTTATCCAAAATCACAAAAACCTTCCCAAATCTGTCTTTTCCATCATTCATCAAGAATACTTCCAAACCATCTCCAGCCTTCAAGATACACATTCCTTGTTAATTAATAATCATCCTTAAAGGTTCCTTCAATAACCTTGTTTATAAACATAACCTAAAAACACATCAAGGGGTTTTTCTAATAGTAAAAAATAGTTATTAATAAGGTAAAAAATAATTATTAATAATGTAAATAATAGTAAATATTATCCACAACATATAGGTCATCTTTCAAGTCTTTTATAACTCCAAAATGCATTAGCTCTACCTTTTTTGTATTATCTAAATCTCATATTCATTATTTATTATTCATGTACAAGTAATTCATATATGAGAGAATCAAATAAGTTGAAATGATAATATAGAGGAATGATGATAATGGTGGTCGTCCCTACATCTGGTCATACAAAGATGAAATCAATGATCTGGTATATGAAATTGAATACTAATATATGAAATCAATGGGTTGGGGTAATGGATAGAAGTAGTAGTAAAAGGAAATTACTTTGGAACACCTGGATTCAAACCATTTAGAGAGATCCAACTATGGGGGAAACTGATGTACGAGTGATGGAGAAGGTAGGGAACAGGATTTCAAATATCTTCTTTAGGAAAGATAGAGAAAAGTAGTGTTTGGAAAAACTTTTTTAAGAGAATTAGAGAATCTGAATTAAGAAAGATATAGGAATTAAGATAATGGTGGTAATCCCTATATTCTCTTGTATGAAGATGAAATCATTGGGAAAGTAGATGAATCCAAAGGATGATATATAAAATCAATGGTATAGTGGATAAAAACAAAGAGAATGGTGGTCGTTCAGGAATTCTCTCATATGAAGAAGAAATCAATGGGCTGGTAGACGAAATTGAATGGGTGTCAGTTGTGATTTCCTAGATCATTTCTTTACTCTAGTTTTTGTATTTACCTATTTAATTACCTAATTATTTCAAATATCATAATTTGATTTCGTATACTTTTATATTTATTTAAAATCTCAACATTTGATCTCATCTACTTTCCCATTGATTTTATATACCAGTATTTGATTTGATCTACTTGGTCAATGATTTAAAATATCAGCATTCGATTTTGTCTACTTTCCCATTGATTTCATATATCATCATTTTCTTTCATCTACTTCTTATTGATTTGATATTCCAAAATTCAATTTTGTCTACTTTCCCATTGATTTCATATATTATCATTCAATTTCATCTACTTTCCCAATCTCTTTATTCCTCTATTTTTTTGGATTCTCTAATTATCTTAAAAGGTTTTGTTGGTTCCTTTATTCATTATTCAAGTGGTCTTCCCCTATTATTGTCACTTACCCTAATATTTTTGAAATTTTAGATGACTATAAAAGTAAGTATTATAGGAATTTACCTGTCGCAAGTATCTACTTTGATGACTTGTAGTTCTATATGGACAATTGGAACATGGACATGTTAGTATTATCTTATGCGTTTGTAGGTCATTATTTGGTGGATGATGATTAGTTGATGGTCTTTGTGGTTGAGCCATGTTTTTTAATTTCAAATACTTTTCAATTGATTTTGTTGGACTCCTCATGTATTAATCATGTTTTCATGATCAAAAATCTCAATCATAATTGCACATATTGTTAATGATCTCAAATCTTAATAATAATTACACATATTATCATTAGTCACAAATCTCACATATCTTGTTACTCATATGTATTTATGCTTCAAGTTATCTTATACTTTATAATGGTTAAGATCAATCCATTTTATGCATATTACTGTTTAAGTTTGAGCATAGTTATTTGCCTAAGTACAAGACACCGTGAAGATCGCCACAGTCAAACAGAAACTGTGAACAGAAACACTGAAGCAGACACCGTTAAGCCTAAGTCTCAAACACCATGACCAATGAGACACCGTGACTAGGACACACTGTGAGAAAGACACCATGAAGGACATACCATGAAGGACATACCGTGAAGGACATACCGTGAAGGACACACCGTGAAGAAGAAACTGTGACTTAGACACCGTGAAGGACATACCGTGAAATACACACCGTGACATGGAGACACCATGAGAGAGACACAGTGAAGGATGTATCGTGAAGGAGACACCATTTTCATAACCACTGTGACACCGTCTCTTAACCTTTCTGTCAATATTATTTAAATATTGCTAATGGACATACTTGATGTTTTTAATGAAATTAATGATATTTAATGATAGTTGTTGGTATTTCAAGAAACCGTATCTCGTACCTATGAAAATAAAATCATTCTATTGCCAGAGCTCGGAGAATATAAGGAAGATTGAGCTCGAGTAGAAAAGTGATAGAATAACATATGTACGTGCGACAACTGAAGAAACACGAGTGCACTGTACTGAATAGAAGAGAAATCTTGAGCACAACTGAAGAACACATTGAAAGATCATAAAAGAAATCTCATGTGTGCAATCTAACACAATTGAAGAACACACGAAGAATCAAGAGAACTTCTTTACATGTGAAAGACACCAAGATGAACCACGACACTCTGTTTTTCAACAGAAAAATCAGAAAAGGACTCAGAAGCATTTCTGCTGAATCCAATGAGTCCAGAGCTGCAAATCCAATCACTAGAGCTTTTCTAAACTCATTCATAATTACTCTTAGTGATTGTTTGGTTTAATTTAGAGCAGTGTGTGTATCCTATTTATTTTACACACACACTATCTTTTGTGCTGAACTGGAGGATACTAAATCCTCATTCCAAACTTTCTACACCTTCTTGTGTCCCACTGAGGACAGTGGTAGAGGTCAAGTAGGACCTAGACAACCTGTGTGTTGTTGTCTTTGTTTTCCCACGAAGAACAGTGGTAGAGGTCTTAGGACCTAGACAGTTTCTGAACTGTTGTTAACCTCGATACAGGGTGTTGATCAAATTTATATATAAATTTGAGAGGACTAAGTCTTGTCTTGAGACTAAACCTCTTGGTTATATCTGCTGTGCATTTTAGTTTAAGTTTAAAGTATATAATATCTAATTTATATTCCGTTGCTATTACTTTGAAATATAAATCTATTTTAAAGTTACTTTGATAGTTAATCTAGCAAGTGTTTTCATGTTTTGTAAAGTATTAGGTTAGCTTAAAAAGTTAATTAATCTTCAGATTAGATTAACTGAGAACTAATCACTCTTTCATAACCTAACTGACCCTTTACTTTAATACAAATTCACTACATATTATCTTGTTATTCAATTTGGGGGATTTTAATAGAAATAATTTTTAACAGAAATTTTAATTGGAACTCAATTCACCCCCCCCCCCTCTTGAGTGTCCACTCCGACCAACATTTGGTATCAAAGGATTTTTTTTGTTTTTCAAATTTTTCAAAACATTCTGTTTTTTAACTGTGATTTTAGTCGCATATTTAAAGATCTTATATTTATGTTAATTCTAAATTTTATCTCTTTAAATATATTCTCTAAAATATAGCTATGGATAATAGACTCGAAGGTGCTGCTACCAACAGGCCACCTTTCGTTAATGGAACAAATTATGCCCAGTGGAAACTTAAGATGAAAATTCATTTGGAAAGTATGGGTTTTGATAATTTTACTGCTATAGAAACTCAATATAAAATTCCAGAAACTGAAATAACAACTTGGGATGAACCTAAAAAGACTGCTTACAATAATAATTGTAAAGCTATGAATGCCTTGTACTGTGTTTTAGGAGATGAGGAATTCAATAGAATATCTTGTTGTAAAACTGCTTATGAAATATGGGATACTTTGGGTGTTTCTCATGAAGGAACAATCGGTGTTAAAGAAAGGATATTAAATACTTATACTATTAAATATCATAATTTTAAGATGAGACCTGATGAACCCATTTCTGACATGTACCTCAGGTTTAATGAGATTTTCAACAGTATTATCTCACTTGGAAAGGTTGTTCCAGCAAAGGAACAAATCATGAGAATATTGAGATGTCTATCAGACCGATGGAGGGGCACTTCTGTTTCAATCAGAGAATCATGTGACATTGGTGCTCTACCTATTAAAGAGATTATTGGTAAATTAATGATATATGAGGAAGAACTCAAGGTGAATAAGGAGTAAGATGATGAACCCAAGAAAAAGTCAGTGGAATTTAATTCTACTACTTCAAATAGCAAGGACAAGGAGAAAACTCACATACCTACTGAAACCTCAACTAGTGAAAGTTCAGAATTTGACAATGATGCAAAAATGGATCAGATGGCTAGGAGATTTAAGAAATTATATAGGAAGAATAAATTCTTCAGAAAATAAAACTAAAAAGGTAAATATGACAAAAAAGGACACTGGAAGAAATATTGGAAGAAAGATGATAAGAGTGATGAAGTTATCTGCTATGAATACAAGAGAAAAGGTCACATTAAAGCAGACTGTCCAAAATTGAAGTTCAAGAAGAAACATTACTACAAGGACAGTAAGTACAAGAAAGCAATGAAAGAAACTTGGAGTGCTTCAGAAAACACTTTGAGTGATTCTGACTCTGCTAATGATGAAGATTCTCATAAAGAAAATATGTGTTTTATGACAAACACCTCTGAGGTAACACTGGACCCTCCTGCTTTAAATTCATACTATTCTAGAATTAATTCTGAATATAATTCTGAATCTGAAAACAGGTCTAGTGAAGAACTATTTGAATATGGTAACATGCTAGAAGAAATCTATAATGAACTTAAGGACAAGTACAAAGCCTTAAAGAAACAGCATGCTCTCATTGCTACTGTTAAATCTTCCCTTGATATAGAAAAAGAAAAAGAATTCTCAATTTTTAAAGGAAAATACTGAATTAAAAATGTCTAATGAGCAACTTATAAAGGACTTAGAAATTTTCACAAAGGAAAAAGATACACTTACTCAAATTTTAGGTAAAAAAGTTTCACCAAAGTATACTACTTGTTTGGGATACCAACCTGGACAGAGACAGTTTACCAAAACAAGACTTATTCCTAAATCTGGATAAAATTATGCTAGTTCCAGTTCTATAAATTCATATGCTTCAACTTGTTACCCACATATTTATAGATCAAATAGATTTTATATTTCAAAATCTGTTGAATCTAATGATTATATGAGACCCATAAGACAAATCTGGGTACCTAAAACTTTACTTGCTAACCTGTCTGGACCCAAGAGAATCTGGGTACCAAAATCATTCTCTGTTTAAAACTATTTTGTAGGAAACCTATTTAAAGAGTTCCCATAAGAAGATATGGTACTTGGACATTGTATGTTCAAGGCATATTTCTGGGTATTATTTATGCTTCAAGAGCTTAATAAAGGTTGATGAAGTCTATGTCACCTTTGGTGATAATTCTAAAGGAAAGATCATCAGCCTTGGCCAAATTGGTAACACTAACTCAGTTTTAATTTCTAAAGTTTTATTTGTTGATGGACTTAAATATAATCTGTTATGTATTTCTCGGTTATGTGATGATGGTTTTAATGTTAAGTTTGAAAATGATTCTTTTAATGTTTTTAATTCTAAAAAATTTTTGGTATCTTCTGCCTTGAGAAATGAAAATGTTTATGCAGTTGATTTGAATTATTTAGCTAAAAAAACATTACATGTTTAAATGATTTTCATAAATGATCTTGGCTTTGGCATAGAATATTAGGACACTGTAATATACATTCACTTAGAAAACTTACTAGGAATAAATTAGTTAGAGACTTACCCAAACTTGAGTTTCCAAATGACAAAGTTTGTAATCCCTATCAAAAGGGAAAGATACACAAAATCTCTTTCAAACCAAAGAAAGAAGTGTTAACTTCTCAACCCCTCAAGTTAGTTCACATGGACTTTTTTGGACCTTCTAGAGTTTCTAGTTTAAATGGGAAGCACTATTTCTATGTCTTAGTAGTTGAATTTTATAGATATACTTGGGTACACTTCTTAGCTCACAAAAGTGAAGCTTGTTCTTACTTTATTAAATAATCCAAGTCTGTAGAGAACCATAATGGACTTATGATTAAGACCCTGAGAAGTGATCATGACCGTGAGTTTGAAAATCATAAGTTTGACTCTTTTTGCTCACAAAATTTCTATACTCACAATTTCTCTGCCCCAAGGACACCTCAACGGAATGGTGTGGTTGAAAGAAGGAATAGAACCCTTCAAAAAATTGCAAGAACTATGCTTAATGAGAATGACCTCCCTATTTACTTTTGGGCTGAAGCTATAAATACAGCTTGTTATATCATAAATAGAGTCTTAGTCAGACCCTTTCTCAAAAAGACCCCTTATGAGTTTTGGAACAATAGGAAACCTAAAGTTAGCTACTTTAGAGTCTTTGGTTGCAAAGTCTTTATTCTTAATAGCAAGGATAATTTGGACATGTTTGCTTCTAAGAGTGATTAAGGAATCTTTTTAGGATATTCTATAACTAGAAAAGCCTACAAAGTTTTCAATAAGAGAACCAAGTGTGTGGAAGAATCTGTTCACATCAAATTTGATGAAACTGATCCACATGAACCTAAGACTTCTATTTAAAATCTTGAAGAAGATTTGTCTGTTCTGAACCTTAATAATAAATTCAATGAACCTGCTATAAATAAAACCAGCTCTGGAAATATTTCTGAATCTTCTCCTAATGAACCCGAACCTAGAGAAGAACCTGAAATTTCTAGTCCTACCTTTACAAGATCAACTAGGATTCTAAAGAATCATCCTTTAGATATTGTTGTAGGAAATCTGGATAGAGGGACACAGAATAGAGCTTCTCTTAGAAATCAGGTTGAACATCAAGCCTTCTTGTCACATCTTGAACCTAAAAACATTGATGATTTTATTAATGATGAATGTTGGGTAATTGCTATGAAAGAAGAACATAATCAGTTTGAAAGAAATAATGTTTGGAAACTAGTATAAAGACCCAAGGACACTTTTTTCGTAGGCACTAAATGGGTGTTTATAAATAAAGTAGATGAAGCTGGAAATATAGTTAGAAATAAGGCTAGGTTAGTTGCACAAGGCTATAGTCAAGAATAAGGAATTGAATATGAGGAGACTTTTGCTCCAGTAGCCAGACTTGAAGCCATTATAATTCTACTTGCTTATGTTGCACATCTGAATTTCAAACTATATCAAATGGATGTCAAGAGTGCATTCTTAAATGGGTATATAGCTGAGGATGTTTTTGTTGAACAACCCCCTGGATTTACAAACCCTCATTTTCCAAATCATATTTTCAAATAATCAAAAGCTTTATATGGTTTAAAGTAAGTTCCAAGAGCTTGGTATGACAGATTAAGTACTTTTCTAATTGCTAAAGGTTCTACAAAAGGAATAGATGATCCTACTCTTTTTATAAAACAAATTTCTAAAGATGTTTTAGTTGTTCAAATTTATGTAGATGATATTATTTTTGGATCTTCAAAAAAAATCATTCTGTGTTGATTTTTCTAAAATGATGCAAAACAAATTTGAAATGAGTTTAATGGGTGAACTAAAATTCTTTCTTGGATTTCAAATATTTCAAAATAATGATGGAATTATTTTGACTCAAAGTAAGTATACTAGAGATATTCTAAAAATTTTTGGATTGGATAGCACTAGAAGTAGTGACACTCCCATGAGTACCACCTGTAAGTTGTATCTTAATGAAGATGGAAAATTTTTTGATCAAACCACTTATAGAGGAATTATTGGAAGTCTACTATACTTAACTGCTAGTTGTCCTGATATTATGTTTAGTGTGTGTATGTGTGCTCGTTTTCAAGAAAAACCTAAAGAATCTCATTTAAATTCTATAAAGAGAATTTTCAAATACCTCAAGCATACTCCCAATCTAAGACTGTTCTATACAAAAGGACAATCATTCGAACTAGTAAGTTATTCTGATACTGATTTTGCTGGATGTAAGTTAGATAGAAAAAGCACCTCTAGAATATGTCACCTTTTAGGCAAGTCACTAGTATCATGATGTAGTAAGAAACAAAATTTTGTTGCATTATCTACTACAGAAGCTGAATACATAGCTGCTGGAAGTTGTTGTGCACAAAATTTGTGGATGAAACACACTTTACTAGACTATGGATATCAATTCAGACATGTACCACTAAATTGTGACAACACAAGTGCTATTAACATTTCAAATAATCCTGTTTCATATTCTAGGACAAAACATATTGATGTAATACATCTCTTTTTGAGGGATAATTATCAAAAAGGTGATATCACTTTGGAATTCATTGGTACTGAATATCAACTTGCTGATATATTCACTAAACCATTAAATTCTGAGAGATTATATTACATCATACATGATCTTGGCATGATCAATCATAAATAGATATCTTACTGGTCTTACCATTTAATATTTTTCTAAATTACTTTACTGTTTCATGCTCACTGTTTCTTGGTTACTGTCTCATGCTTACGGTCTCACAGTTAACACTTAGTGTTCACAGTCTGACACTCACTGTCTCACTGTGACTGAACAGTTTACTCATTGTCTCACCGTGATGACCACTAATTGTCTCACTGTGACGACCTCTTATCCTCGCATCGTAACGAATACTCACAGTCTCGCCGTAAAGATTATTTATTTTAACCCGTATCACGGTAATTTTTATTTCACCACTATTTACTTTCCCGCGTTTTTATTTTTATGTCGTTTGACATTCCCAAATGATAAAACATAAGGGTTTCACTCGATTTCTCACCCAAACTCTCTCCTGAACCTTCTCAACCTTGAAAACCTTCTCTTCTTCTCTCTCGCCCAAATCTTAAGTGGATGCCAAGGATGAAGCATCCATCTTCACCCTCATCTTAGAAGCGCTGGTCTAAGAAAAAGAAGAGGACACCGAAGCATGCACCCGAAGGACCCCTGAATCCTAACCTAGTAAGTCGTAATGTTTCTCCTAAGAAGTAAATCTACCCTAAGTGGATTTTTTCCAGCAAGTCTTTAGTCCTGAAAGTATTAAGAGAATAAGGATGGATCGAATAGTTCTCTAGAAAAGATAGACCCATTTAACTGAGGTTGGTTGCACAGTTCTATCAATATGTAAAGTTTTCCTTTAATGATGGAGAAATCTATATGGTAACAAGGTGGATCAATGGAAAAAAATTCTCATTATCTTCATGGATATGGGTTGCATGCCTAAGGATTTCTCATGAAGGTATTTGTGATGATTATCAAAGAGACCCTCCTCCTACAACCGACATCTTTGACCTAGATAATGCCTTGGAAATTCTAACTGGAAATGGCACCAAGAGAAGGGCCATAGCAGATGAATTGAATGGAGAGACAAGGTTGTTGTTTAAGTTTGTTCAGAATTTGATTAGCCCAAGGAAAGGAGACTTTGTTGTTTTGAAGTATCAGGATGTCTTTATGATTCATCTGATGAAGAATGGCCATAAGATAAATCTATGCAAATATGTCATTCACCAAATGTGTGAATTGATTAAGGTCACTTCCAAATCCACTTCCCTATTTTACTCAAGGATGATTTCGTCTATGTCAATTTCTAAGGGAGTAGTTGGACCAAATAAAGAAAAGCTTGTGGATTTTGAATACTATTTATCCAAGCCTACCATCAGAAGAATGAAGATCAATTGGGACCCCTGGAAGAAGTAGTGGGTTGAAGATAATGAAAAGTTTTATGAAAAGTTCAATCCTGTTGATTATCCTACAAGGCCTAAGAACATTAATGATCCTGTTTTGGAACCAGATAAGGTGGTTGAGTATCCAGAAGAAGTAGAAGAAGAGGCAGCTAGAGTAACTCATAGAGAAGAGGTTGAAATACCTTAAGAGGAAGCAGCTCCTATTAAGAAAGAAAGGACTGTTGTTCCTACTGAAGTTTCAAGAGAAGAGGATGTTGTTGAAAAAGAAAGGATTGTTGGTCCTTCTATTGTGGTTGAAGAAAAAGCACCTCCTGCCCATGATAATCAGGAAACCTAATCTGAAGCTGCAATAGAGTTAGTTTTTTCTAAATCTGAGCAGCAAGCAATGGAAGAGACAGATCCTGTTGAAGAAGAACTCCCTGCTGAAAATGAAGCTTGTCTGGAAGCTCTACCTGAGGAACAATATGTTCTTGAGTACATACCCTCTACATAAGAGAGGATGGAAATTTCCTTTCAATTGGAAAGGAATGAAATGGCTGAGGAGATTAGAGATGATCATGTTCTTGAGCCTCAAGAATCTGAAATGGAAGCACATTTTGAGGGGGAGGAACCTCAAAATATTGAGATTGATGAAGCTGAGCCTGGTGATGCATCTCCACCAACTGAGTCATACTCTATGTATACTCGATATGAATTACCCAGCTTCTATGATGTGAGTGAATCATATCAAGTTACTGCATCTGGGATTGACCTTTCTTCTTTGTTTCAACTGAAGTCAGTCACACACCCTGAACCTCAACCTCAACCTGAATCAGAATCTGAAACTGACTCAGAATCGCAACCAGACCCTGAACCTGCCCATGGACCACTTTCTTCACCTGAATCCTTACTTGATCAGCAATATGTTTTAATTAAAGAATATTTTAAAGTCTTTGAAGAGACTGTCTTAGCTAGAGTTTAGATGATTATATCCTCTCAACCTCATCCTGTGACTCAACTAAGTCAGGAAGATGCCTCGATTCTTTTGGAAAATATTATTCTGCATATTCAACCCAGAATGATCCATGAAATTCAATAGGTAAGGGTTGAAAATAAGTTTCTTAGTGCTGATTTTTCAACTCTGAAAGTTATGGTTGAAAACCTCCAGCAAGAACTGCATTCCAGATCAGAGCCTGCTCCTGCTCCTACACCTGTTGTTGTTTCTCCTGAACCTACTGTTTCCAAAATTTCTCGAGACATTGTGTCCCAAATGCATCCCTATCTGTTATCTTTTTTTGAAAATATTGGCGAAAGGCACACAAAGATGTTGCAACGCATGAGATAACTAGTGGAGAACTTGAATAAACTGGCAGATGAATACACTGGCTTCCTTCAAAAGGTATTGAAACAGCTCAAAGTTCTAACCGAAGCTGTCAAGGATTCTCCTTCCTCTGGTCAGACCTCTACACCCTCTTTGGATTATTATCTTCTTAGGTCTTTAATCAAGGAAAAAATTTAGAATGCCTTTAGTGGTTTTGATTTTTCTCCTTTATCTGAAGTTGTTAAGAACAGTGATCGAGCACTTGACTTGGTTCAAATTCATTCCAAGATTTCCAATGATGCTCAGCAGGAGATCACTAAGAAGATAGATTTCTATCTCACCCGTATTTTCTCCAAATCTGATATGACAAATCACTTTAAGTATCTTGTGGAAAATTTGAAGATACATCCTATGACTCAGGCTTCCAAAACTCAAGTTCAGAAGCTCACTGAGTTCACCAGATTGTTGGACAAATTCATGGAGAATAAAGATGATTTTGAAAAGGCTACGCAATATAGAGGAGAAATTATCATAGACTTCATCAACCTTCTAAATCCCTATCTCCATGTCCAAAGTACTGCAATAGTTGCTCCAGCGGCTGCCCCTCTTAGACCTAGACTACCTGCTTTAGCCTCCACTACCATGTCGGTTAGCTAAGCTCTAACTCAGATCAGGCCAGTCAATCTTGATCGGCCATGGACGAGATCCTCTACAGCTCCATATTTGGCTCCCTCTGTCTTTGAAGGTCTACCTTTACCTTCTTTGTCTACCACCTTTATGCCTTCTTCCACATCCACACCTGATAAAGGCAAAGGGAAGGCCAATCCCTGAAGAATCCCAGTGACTACTTTATTTTTGATGGGGATGTCTTTGATCATTTATTGTTTTTATTTCTACTGTATGGTGTATTCCGAACCTTTTTAATGACATATGAACTGTTTTTTCTCTACTCTTTCTACTTTTTGATAATCCCAAAAGGGGTAGAAATAGTGATGTGTTATTCTAGAATATGTTAGTGATGTGTTATTCTAGAATATGTTATTCTATATGTTACTTTCTCTATAGTTGAATTTAACTTATAATTTACCTATACATGATTTTTGATCATCAAAAGGGGGGATATTGTTGGACTCCTCATGTATTAATCATGTTTTAATGATCAAAAATCTCAATAATAATTTCACATCTTGTTAATGATCTCAAATCTTAATAATAATTACACATCTTATCATTAGTCACGAATCTCACATATCTTGTTACTCATATGTATTTATGCTTCATGTTATCTTATACTTTATAATGGTTAAGATCAATCCATTTTATGCATATTACTATTTAAGTTTGAGCACAGTTATTTTCCTAAGTACAAGACACCGTGAAGATTGCCACAGTCAAACAGACACCGTGAACAGAAACACTGAAGCAGACATCGTGACGCCTAAGTCTCAGACATCGTGACCAATGAGACTCCGTGACCAGGACACACCATGAGCAAGACACCATGAAGGACATACCGTGAAGGACATACCATGAAGGACATACCGCGAAGGACATACCGTGAAGGACATGCCGTGAAGGACATACCGTGAAGGACACACCATGAATAATAAATAGTGACTCAGACACCATGAAGGACATACCGTGAAGGACACACCGTGACATGGATACACCGTGATAGAGACATTGTGAAGGAGACATAGTGAAGGACGTACCATGAAGAAGACACTGTTTTCATAACCACTCTGACACCATATCTTAACATTTCTATCAATATTATTTAAATATTACTAACAGTCATATTTGATGTTTTTAATGCAATTAATGATATTTAATGATAGTTGTTGTTCTATCAGTAAATTGTATCTTGTACCTATGAAAAGGAAATCATTCTATTTTCGGAGCTCGGGGAATATAAAGAAGATTGAGCTGCAGTAGAAAAGTGATATAAGAACATATATATGTGTGACAACTGAAGAAACATGAGTGCACTGTACTGAATAGAAGATAAATCCTGAGCACAACTGAAGAACACATTGCAAGATCTTAAAATAACTCTCATGTGTGCAATCCAACACAACTGAAGAATACATAAAGAATCAAGAGAACTTCTTCACATGTGAAAGATACCAAGCTGAACCACGACACTCTGTTTTTCAACAGAAAAATCAAAAAAGGACTCAGAAGCATTTCTGCTGAATCCAAAGAGTCCAGAGTTGCACTGCCAATCACTAGAGTTTTTCTAAACTCATTCATACTTACTCTTAGTGATTCTTTGGTTTACTTTTGGGAAGTGTGTGTATCCTGTTTATTTTACACACACATTGTCTCATGTACTGAACTGGAGGATACTAAATCCTCATTCCAAACTTTCTACACCTTCTTGTGTCTCACTGAGGACAGTGGTAGAGGTCAAGTAGGACCTGTACAGCCTGTGTGTTGTTGTCTTTGTTTTCCCATGAAGAATAGTGGTAGAGGTCTTAGGACCTGGACAGTTTCTGAACTGTTGTTAACCCCGATCCAGGGTGTGGATAAAATTTATATATAAATTTTAGAGGACTAAGTCTCATCTTGAGAATGAACCTCTTGGTTATATCTTTTGTGCATTTTAGTTTAAGTTTAAATTATATAATATCTAATTTATATTCCGCTGCTTTTACTTTGAAATACAAATCTGTTTTAAAGTACCTTTGATAGTTAATCTAGAAAGTGTTTGTATGTTTTGTAAAGTATTAGGTTAGCTTAAAAAGTAAATTAATCTTCAGATTATATTAACTGAGAACTAATCACTCTTTGAGAACCTAACTGGCCCTTTACTTTAATAAAAATTCACTACAGATTATCTTGTTATTCAATTTGGGGGATTTTAATAGAAATAATTTTTAATAGAAATTTTAATTGGAACTCGATTCACCCCCCCCCCCCCCAAGAAAAACTTTGGATGAACCTACAAAGACTAATTATAATAATAATTGTAATGATATGAATTCCTTGTACTGTGCTTTAGGAGATGAGGAATTTAATAGAATATCTGCTTGTAAAACTGCTTATAAAATATGGGATACTTTGGGTGTTTCTCATGAAAGAACAACCAATGTTAAAGAAATGAGATTAAATACTTATACTATTAAATATGATAATTTTAAGATGAGACCTGATGAACCCATTTATGACATGTACCTAAGGTTTAATGAGATTGTCAACACTATGAGCTCACTTGGAAAGGTTGTTCCATCAAAGGAACAAATCATGAGAATATTGAGATGTCTACCAGACCGATGGAGGGTCACTTCTGTTTCAATCAGAGAATCATGTGACATTGGTCTTCTACCTGTTAAAGAGCTTATTGGTAAATTAATGATATATGAGGAAGAACTCAAGGTGAATAAGTAGTAAGATGATGGACCCAAGTGAAAGTCAGTGGCATTTAATTCTACTGCTTCAAAGAGCAAGGACAAGAAAAAAACTCACATACCTAATGAAACCTCAACTAGTGAAAGTTCAGAATTTGATAGTTATGTAGAAATGGCTCAGATGGCCAGGAGATTTAAGAAATTCTATAGGAAGAAGAAATTCTTCAGAAAATCAAACTAAAAAGTTAAATATGACAACAAAGGACACTGGAAGAAAGATTGTAAGAAATCTGATAAGAGTGATGAATTTATTTGCTATGAATGCAAGAGAAAAGGTCACATTAAAGCAGACTATCCAAAATTGAAGTTCAAGAAGAAACATGATTACAAGGACAGCAAGTACAAGAAATCAATGAAATAAACTTGGATTGCTTCAGAAAACACTTCGAGTGATTCTGACTCTGCTAATGATGAAGATTCTCATAAAGCAAACATGTGTTTTATGACAAACACCTCTGAGGTAACAATGGACCCTCCTGCTTTAAATTCATACTATTCTGGAATTGATTCTGAATCTAATTCTGAATCTGAAAACATGCCTAGGAAAGAACTATTTGAATATTGTAACATGCTAGAAGAAACCTGTAATGAACTTAAGGACAAGTACAAAGCCTTAAAGAAACAGCATGCTCTCACTGCTACTGTTAAATCTTCCCTTGATATAGAAAAGGAAAAGAATGCTCAACTGTTGAAGGAAAATACTGAATTAAAAATGTCTAATGATCAACTTAGAAAGTACTTAGAAAATTTCACAAAGTGAAAAGATACACTTACTCAAATGTTAGGTAAACAAGTTTCACCAAAGTATATTACTGGTTTGGGATACCAACCTGGACAGAGACAGTTTACCCAAACTAGATTTATTCCTAAATTTGGACAAAATTCTGCTAATTCCAGTTCTGGAAATTCATATGCTTCAACTGGTTACCCACATAGTTATAGATCAAATAGAGTTTATCTATCAAAATATGTTGAATCTAATGATTGTATGAGACCCATAAGACAAATCTAGGTACCTAAAACTTTACTTGCTAACATGTCTGGACCCAAGAGAATCTAGGTACCAAAATCATTCTTTGTTTAAAACTATTTTGTAGGAAACCTGTTTGAAGAGTTCCCATATGAAGATATGGTACTTGGATAGTGGATGTTCAAGGAATATGTTTGGGGATTATTCATGCTTCAAGAGCTTAATAAAGGTTGACAGCTGCTATGTCACCTTTGGTGATAATTCTAAAGTAAATATCATCGGCCTAGGCCAAATTGGTAACACTAACTCAGTTTTAATTTCTAAAGTTTTATTTGTTGATGGACTTAAATATAATCTGTTATGTATTTCTCAGTTAAGTGATGATGGTTTTAATGTTAAGTCTGAAAATGATTATTTTAATGTTTTTAATTCTAAAAATGTTTTGGTATTTTCTGCCTTGAAAAATGAAAATGTTTATGCAGTTGATTTGAATTATTTAACTAAAAAAACATTACTTGTTTAAATGCTTTTCATAAAGAATCTTGGCATTGGCATAGAATATTAGGACACTGTAATATACATTCACTTAGAAAACTTACTAGGAAGAAATTAGTTAGAGACTTACCCAAACTTGAGTTTCCAAATGACAAAGTTTGTAATCCCTGTCAAAAGGGAAAGCAACACAAAATCTCTTTCAAACCAAAGAAAGAAGTGTTAACTTCTCAACCCCTCGAGTTAGTTCACATGGACTTGTTTGGACCTTCTAGACTTTGTAGTTTAAATGGTAAGCACTATGTCTATGTCTTAGTAGATGAATTTTCTAGATATACTTGGGTATACTTATTAGCTCACAAAAGTGAAGCTTGTTCTTACTTTATTAAATAATCCAAGTCTGTAGAGAACCTTAATGGACTTAAGATTAATACCCTGAGAAGTGATCATGACCGTGAGTTTGAAAATCATAAGTTTGACTCTTTTTGCTCACAAAATGTCTATACTCACAATTTCTCTGCCCCAAGGACACCTCAGCAGAATGGTGTGGTTGAAAGAAGGAATATAACCCTTCAAGAAATTGCAAGAACTATGCTTAATGAGTATGACCTACCTATTTACTTTTGGGTTGAAGCTATAAATACAGCTTGTTATATCATAAATAGAGTCTTAGTCAGACCCTTTCTCAAAAATACCCCTTATGAGTTTTGGAACAATAGGAAACCTAAAGTTAGCTACTTTAGAGTCTTTGGTTGCAAATTCTTTATTCTTAATAGCAAGGATAATCTGGACATGTTTTCTTCTAAGAGTGATGAAGGAATATTTTTAGGATATTCTATAACTAGAAAATCCTATAGAGTTTTCAATAAGAGAACCAAGTGTGTGGAAGAATCTGTTCACATCAAATTTGATGAAACTGATCCACATGAACCTAAGACTTCTCTTTAAAATCTTGAAGAATATTTTTCTGTTCTGAACCTTAATAATAAATTCAATGAACCTGCTATAAATACAACCAGCTCTGGAAATATTTCAGAATCTTCTCTTAATGAACCCGAACCTAGAGAAGAAACTGAAATTTCTAGTCCTACCTTTACAAGATCAACTAGGATTCTAAAGAATCGTCCTTTAGATATTGTTGTAGGAAATCTGGATAGAGGGACACAGACTAGAGCTTCTCTTAGAAATAAGGATGAACATCAAGCCTTCTTGTCACATCTTGAACCTAAAAACATTGATAATTTTATTAATGATGAATGTTGGGTAATTGCTATGAAAGAAGAACATAATCAGTTTGAAAAAAATAATGTTTGGAAACTAGTAGAAAGACCCAAGGACACTTTTTTCATAGGCACTAAATGGGTGTTTAGAAATAAAGTAGATGAAGCTGGAAATATAGTTAGAAATAAGGCTATGTTATTTTCATGAGGCTATATTCAAGAAGAATGAATTGAATATGAGGAGACTTTTTCTCTAGTATCTAGACTTGAAGCCATTATAATTCTACTTACTTATGTTGCACATCTGAATTTTAAACTATAAAAAATGGATGTCAAGAGTGCATTCTTAAATGGGTATATAGCTGAGGATTTTTTTGTTGAATAACCCCCTGGATTTACAAACCCTCATTTTCCAAATCATATTTTCAAATTATCAAAAGCTTTATATGGTTTAAAGCAAGCTCCAAGAGCTTGGTATGACAGATTAAGTACTTTTATAATTTCTAAAGGTTTTACAAAAGGAATAGATGATCCTACTCTTTTTATAAAATGAATTTCTAAAGATTTTTTAGTTGTTCAAATTTATGTAGATGATATTATTTTTGGATCTTCAAAAAAAATCATTCTGTGTTGATTTTTATAAAATGATGCAAAACGAATTTGAAATGAGTTTAATGGGTGAACTAAAATTCTTTCTTGGATTTCAAATCTTTCAAAATAATTATAGAATTATTTTGACTCAAAGTAAGTATACTATAGATCTTTTAAAATGTTTTGGATTGGATAGCACTAGAAGTAGTGACACTCCCATGAGTACCACCTGTAAGTTGTATCTTGATGAAGATGGAAAATCTGTTGATCAAACCACTTATAGAGGAATGATTGGAAGTCTACTATACTTAACTACTAGTCATCCTGATATTATGTTTAGTGTGTGTATGTGTGCTCGTTTTCAATAAAAACCTAAATAATCTCATTTAAATGCTATAAAGAGAATTTTCAAATACCTCAAGCATACTCCCAATCTAAGACTGTTCTATACAAAAGGACAATCATTTGAACTAGTAAGTTATTCTGATGCTGATTTTGCTGGATGTAAGTTAGATAGAAAAAGAACCTCTAGAACATGTCACCTTTTAGGCAAGTCACTAGTATCATGGTGTAGTAAGAAACAAAATTTTGTTTCATTATCTACTACAGAAGATGAATACATAGATGCTGGAAGTTGTTGTGCACAAAATTTGTGGATGAAACACACTTTACTAGACTATGGATATCAATTCATACATGTACCAATAAATTGTGACAACACAAGTGATATTAACATTTCAAATAATCCTGTTTCACATTCTAGGACAAAACATATTGATGTAATACATCTCTTTTTGAGGGATCATTATCAAAAAGGTTATATCAATTTGGAATCCATTGGTACTGAATATCAACTTGCTGATATATTCACTAAACCATTAAATTCTGAGAGATTAGATTACATCATACATGATCTTGGCATGATCAATCATAAATAGATATCTTACTGGTCTTACCATTTAATATTTTGCTAAATTACTTTACTGTTTCATGCTCACTGTTTCTTGGTTACTGTCTCAGGCTTACGGTCTCACAATTAACACTTAGTGTTCACGGTCTGACACTCACTGTCTCACTGTGACTGAACAGTTTACTCACTGTCTCACTGTGATGACCACTAATTGTCTCACTGTGACGACCTCTTATCCTCACACCGTAACAAATACTCACAGTCTCACCGTGAAGATTATTTATTTTAACCCATATCACGGTAATTTTTATTTCACCACTATTTCCTTTCCTGTGTTTTTATTTTTATGACGTTTGACATTCCCAAAAGATAAAACATAAGGGTTTCACTCGATTTCTCACCCAAACTCTCTCCTGAACCTTCTCAACCTTGCAAACCTTCTCTTCTTCTCTCTCGCCCAAATCTTAAGTGGATTCCAAGGATGAAGCATCCATATTCACCCTCATCTTAGAAGCGCCAGTCTAAGAAAAAGAAGAGGACACCGAAGCATGCACCCAAAGGACCCCTGAATCCTAACCTAGTAAGTCGTACTATTGCTCCAAAGAAAAAAATCTACCCTGAGTGGATTTTGTCCAGCAAGTCTTTAGTCCTGAAAGTATTAAGAGAACAAGGATGGATCAAATGGTTCTCTAGAAAAGATAGAGCTATTTACCTGAGGTTGGTTTCACAGTTCTATCAGTATGTAAAGTTTTCCTTTAATACTGGAGAAATCTATATGGTAACAAGGTGGATCAATGGACAAAAATTCTCATTCTCTTCGAGGCTATGGGTTGCATGCCTAAGGATTTCTCATGAAGGGATTTGTGATGATTATCAAAGAGACCCTCCTCCTACAACCGACATCTTTGACCTAGAGAATGCCTTGGAAATTCTAACTGGAAATGGCACCAAGAGAAGGGCCATAGCAGCTGAATTGGATTGTGAGACAAGGTTGTTGTTTAAGTTTGTTCAGAATTTATTAGCAAAAGGAAAGGAGACTTTTCTATTTTGAAGTATCAGGATGTCTTTATGATTCATCTGATGAAGAATGGCCATAATATAAATCTGTGCAAATATGTCATTCACCACATGTGTGAATTGATTAAGGTCACTTCCAAATCCACTTCCCTATTTTACTCAAGGATGATTTCGGCTATGTTAGTTTATAAGGGAGTAGTTGGACCAAATGAAGAAAATCTTGTGGATTTTGAATACTGTTTATCCAAGCCTACCATCAGAAGAATGAATATCAACTGGGACCCCTGGAAGAAGCAGTGGGTTGAAGATAATGAAAAGGTTTATGAAAATTTCAATCCTGTTGATTATCCTACAAGGCCTAAGAACATTAATGATCCTGGTTTGGAACCAGATGAGGTGGTTGAGTATCCAGAAGAAGAAGAAGAAGAGGCAGCTAGAGTAACTCATAGATAAGAGGCTGAAATACCTTAAGAGGAAGCAGCTCCTGTTAAGAAAGAAAGGACTATTGTTCCTACTGAAGTTTCAAGAGAAGAGGCTGTTGTTGAAAAAGAAAGGATTGTTGGTCCTTCTATTGTGGTTGAAGAAGAAGCACCTCCTGCCCATGATAATAAAGAAACCCAATCTGAAGCTGTAAGAGAGTTAGTTTTTTCTAAATCTGAGAAGCAAGAAATGGAAGAGACAGATCATGTTGAAGAAGAACTCCCTGCTGAAAATGAAGCAAGTTTGGAAGCTCTACCTGAGGAACAATCTGTTCCTGAGTACATACCCCCTGATGAAGAGAGGATGGAAATTGCCTTTCAATTGGCAAGGCATGAAATGGATGAGGAGATTAGAGATGATCCTGTTCCTAAGCCTCAATAATCTGAAATGGAAGCACTTTGAGGGAAAGGAACCTCAAAATATTGAGATTGATGAAGTTGAGCCTGGTGATGCATCTCCACCAACTGAGTCAGACTCTGTGTATACTCGATATGAATTCCCCAGCTTCTATGATGTGAGTGAATCATAGTAAGTGGCTGCATCTGGGATTGACCTTTCTTCTTTGTTTCAACTGAAGTCAGTCACACACCCTGAACCTCAACCTCAACCTCAACCTGAATCAGAATCTGAAACTGACTCAGAATCGCAACCAGACCCTGAACCTGTCCATGGACCACTTTCTTCACATGAATCCTTACCTGATCAGCAATATTTTTTAAGTAAAGAATATTTGAAAGTCTTTGAAGATATTGTCTTATCTATAGTTGAGAAGATTATATCCTCTCAACCTCATCCTATGACTCAACTAAGTCAGGAAGATGCCTCAATTCTTTTGGAAAATATTATTATTCATATTCATCCCATGATGATCCATGAAATTCAATAGGTAAGGGTTGAAAATAAGTTTCTTAGTGCTGATGTTGCAACTTTGAAAGGTATGGTTGAAAACCTCCAGCAAGAACTGCATTCCAGATCAAAGCCTGCTCCTGCTCCTGCACCTGTTGTTATTTCTCCTGAACCTACTGTTTCCAAAATTTCTTGAGACATTGTGTCCCAAATGCATCCCTATCTGTTATCTTTTGATGAAAATATTGGATAAAGGCACACAAAGATGTTGCAAAGCATGAGATAACTAGTGGAGAACTTGAATAAACTGACAGATGAATACACTGGCTGCCTTCAAAAGGTATTGAAACAGCTCAAAGTTCTAACTGAAGCTGTCAAGGATTCTCCTTCCTATGGTCAGACCGCTACACCCTCTTTGGATGATTCTCTTCTTAGATCATTAATCAAGGAAAAAATTCAGAATGCCTTTAGTGGTTTTGATTTGTCTCCTTTATCTGAAGTCGTTAAGAATAGTGATCGAGCACTTGAATTGGTTCAAATTCATTCCAAGATTTCCAATGATGCTCGGAAGGAGATCACTAAGAAGATAGATTTCTATCTCACCGGTATTTTCTCCAAATCTGATATGAAAAATCACTTTAAGTATCTTGTGGAAAATTTGAAGATACCTCCTGTGACTCAGGCTTCCAAAACTCAAGTTCAGAAGATCACTGAGTTCACCAGATTGTTGGACAAATTCATGAAGAATAAAGATGATTTTGAAAAGGCTACGCAATATGGAGGAGAAATTATCACAGACTTCATCAACCTTCTGAATCCCTATCTCCGTGTCCAAAGTACTGTAATAGTTTCTCCAGTGGCTGCCCCTCTTAGACCTGGACTACCTGCTTTAGGCTCCACTGCCATGTCGTTTAGGCAAGATCTAACTCAGATCAGGCTAGTCATTCCTGATCAGCCACAGACGTGATCCTCTACAGCTCCATCTTTGTCTCCCTCTATCTTTGAAGGTCTACCTTTACCTTATTTGTCTACCACCTCTATGCCTTCTTCCACATCCACACCTGATAAAGGCAAAGGGAAGGACAATCCCTGAAGAATCCCAGTGACTACTTTCTTTTTTATGGGGATGTCTTTGATCGTTTATTGTTTTTATTTCTACTATATGGTGTATTCCGAACCTTTTTAATGACATATGAACTGTTTGTTCTCTACTCTTTCTACTTTTTGATAATCCCAAAAGGGGGAGAAATAGTGATGAGTTATTCTAGAATATGTTAGTGGTGTGTTATTCTAGAATATGTTATTCTATATGTTACTTTCTCTACAGTTGCATTTAACTTATACTTTACCTATACATGATTTGTGATCATCAAAAAGGGGGAGATTGTTGGACTCCTCATGTATTAATCATGTTTTAATGATCACAAATCTCAATAATAATTTCACATCTTGTTAATGATCTCAAATCTTAATAATAATTACACATATTATCATTAGTCACGAATCTCACATATCTTGTTACTCATATGTATTTATTCTTCAAGTTATGTTATAATTTATAATGGTTAAGATCAATCCATTTTATGTATATTACTGTTTAAGTTTGAGCACATTTATTTTCCTAAGTACAAGACACCGTGAAGATTTCCATAGTCAAACAGACACCGTGAACAGAAACACTAAAGCAGACATCATGAAGCCCAAGTCTCAGACATCATGACCAATGAGACGCCGTGACCAGGACACACTGTGATCAAGACACCATGAAGGACATATCGTGAAGGACATACCGTGAAGGAAAAACTGTGAAGGACACACTGTGAAGCAGAAATCATGACTCAGACACCGTGAATGACATATCATGAAGGACACATCGTGACACAGATACACCGTGAGAGAGACACTATGAAGGAGACATAGTGAAGGATGTACCGTGAAGGAGACATTGTTTGCAAAACCATTGTGACACTGTCCCTTAACCTTTATGTCAATATTATTTAAATATTTCTAACAGTCATATTTGATGTTTTTAATGAAACTAATGATATTTGATGATAGTTGTTGGTCTGTCAGGAAACCGTATCTTGTACCTATGAAAAGTAAATCATTCTATTTCCGGAGCTCAGGGAATATAAGGAAGATTGAGCTGCAATAGAAAATTGATAGAAGAACATACGTATGTGCGACAACTGAAGAACCATGAGTGCACTGTACTGAATAGAATAGAAATCTTGAGCACAACTGAAGAACACATTGCAAGATCTTAAAAGAACTCTCATGTGTGCAATCCAACACAACTGAAGAACACATGAAGAATCAAGAGAACTTCTTCACATGTGAAAGACACCATGCTGAACCACAACACTCTATTTTTGCAAAAAAAAATCATAAAAGGACTCATAATCATTTTTACTGAATCCAAAGAGTCTAGAGCTGCACTACCAGTCACTAGAGCTTTTTTAAACTCATTCATACTTACTCTTAGTGATTCTTTGGTTTAATTTTGAGCAGTGTGTGTATCCTGTTTATTTTACACACACACTATCTTCTGTGCTGAACTGGAGGATACTAAATCCTAATTACAAACTTTCTACACCTTCTTGTTTCCCACTGATGATAGTGGTAGAGGTCAAGTAGGACCTGGACAGCATGCGTGATGTTGTCTTTGTTTTCCCATGAAGAACAGTGGTATAGGTCTTAGGACCTGGATAGTTTCTGAACTATTGTTAACCCTGATCCAGGGTGTGGATCAAATTTATATATAAATTTTAGAGGACTAAGTCTCGTCTTGAGACTGAACCTCTTGGTTATATCTGTTGTGCATTTTAGTTTAAGTTTAAAGTATACAATATCTAATTTATATTCCGCTGTTGTTACTTTGAAATAAAAATCTATTTTAAAGTTACTTTGATAGTTAATCTAGCATGTGTTTTATGTTTTTTAAAGTATTAGGTTAGCTTCAAAAGTTAATTAATCTTCAGATTAGATTAACTGAGAACTAATCACTCTTTGAGAACCTAACTGACCCTTTACTTTAATAAAAATTCACTACATATTATCTTATTATTCAATTTGGGGGATTTTAATAGAAATAATTTTTAACAGAAATTTTAATGGGAAATCAATTCACCCCGCCCCCCTTGAGTGTCCACTCTGACCAATAGATCTCATATATTAGCATTCGATTTTTTCTACTTTCCTATTGATTTCATCTTCATGTGGGAAAAAATAGGGACAATCATCATTCTCTTCATTCTAATATCTTTCTCATTTCAGCTTCTCAGATTCTCTTTAGTTTTCCTGGATATTTTATTTCCTTCATCTTTCATATTTACATATTTAAATCAAAGTGGGTACCCATGAAGAATCTGGTGCACACATTATATTAGAATTTTATTTTATCTACTTAACCATTGATTTCATATACCGATATTCAATTTTTTCTACTTTTCCATGGATTCCATCTTCATGCAGGTAGATGTAAGGATGAAAACTAATCTCTTTATCACTCTATATTTATCATTTTAAATTATCTCATTATCGTAACAAGTTTTCTTGAATCTTTTCCCTCAAACTTTCATATTTACTTGTTCATATCATAACTTAAACCTATGAAGAATCAGGTGAACATGTTCTATCAGTATTTGATTTCATTTTCTTGCCTTTTTATTTCATATATAAACTTTTGATTTCATAAACTTGCCTATTGATTTAATCTCTATATGGAAAAATACAAAGACAACCAATATTCTCTCCATTCCTCTATACTTCTCATTTAATCTTCTTTGATTCTCTTAAAAAAAATTCTCAATTCCTTTATTTCCAACACCTTTTGTATTTATCTATTTACCTCATAGTAGATACCCATGAATAATAGGGTAAACACATTCTATCAACATTCGATTTCATCTACCTGGCCATTGATTTCATATATCAACATTTGATTTTTCAATTTTCCCATTGATTTTATCTTCACAAGGTTTAATTTATGTGCAACCACCATTATATTTATTCCTATATCTTTATCATTTTCACCTTCTTTAATTCTCACTTTCATGTTGGCAGCCCTGTGGGCATCATTAATTTGCATAGGGTTATCAAATTTTGAAATTTAAAAACATGAAATTGTAATCACTAATTATATAATTAAGTAGTATAGGATTTTCAAGTTCTGAGGTCGATCCCATGAGTACAAATTGGAGAAAATAATTAATTTAATAATAAGGACATAATTTAATTAACAATTAAAATAATTTAAATCTGAACTATAGATCATGATGATTTTAAATAAGTGAGAGGAGTAGAGAATAAAACAAAACGTACAAAACATGTAATTTATAGGTCTATATACTATATATTTAAGGTTAAGGATTTATCATTATTGTTATTAGAATTAGGTCAAAGTTACCTCCTTGGTCCAAATGATCACTCTCTCTCTTACTAACACCCCTTTTCTAATGGTCATATACTTCGATTAGTTAGGGAAAGAGGTAACCAAAAATGATTTTTAAACATAGAACCAGTTTCCTCAAAATGGTCATAGTGAGGTTTGAATTTTATTTTTTCATTGTAGAACACTCATTTAATTGAATTAAAATGATCATGCATGTAAAATAAAATAGGGAAATGAAGAAGATATTTGGAAACAAAAACCCTAATTCAAATTAACCATAAAACAAAAAATTACCTTAGTAAAATCCCCCTTCTATTATATATTCATCAAAAAAGTCATCACCCCTCCATGCTAGTCATGAGAAGGTGAGAAAATAAATAAATTAAAACCCTATAGATATAGCGGAGTGGAATTGATAAAGGACTTTGCAGTAGTGCAGCACCTCACCCTGAGCCCTGGTCTCTGATTTCTTCTTTGGTAGAAGCGCAAAAATTCACTATTTATAGATCTCTATATGTGCTTTTTTTTATTAAATTCACCTATAAATGCATCAAAAAAGGATTATTGGGTCATTAATGGAAGTCATGGTACATTTTGGTTCATAATGGAGGTATCTCATCATAAATATCATTGAATATGGTCGTTTATAGCTCCATTAGAACAATTTACATTGTTAACAGTGGTTTTATGCCATAATTTTTCAGGGACCAGCTTCCCATAAGTGAGTTTACAGCATAAATGAAGTCCTGAAATCTTCTGGGTGTGTCACGATGTGATGCATATGTTTCACATCGTGACACATGTGATTATTCTCTTGGGTGATTTTTCTCTTCATGCCCCAACATTTTTACATTGTAAATCATACATTCACGATGTAAAAAGTGTTTTTACAACCCTAGAATATCTTTTTCATTTTTTTTTTCTTCATTTATAACCCCCATAATTATCCTATGAACATCCTATGTCATGAAAATCCATCTTTAAGTAGAAATATTGATCATTTTTTCTCCCTTTTCTCATTTTCTATAAATTTTTGTATACTACCAAATATAAACAATTCCAATAAATATATAGGAAATAATTAATCATTTAAATCATAAAAGTGATATATTTTAATACTAAAAAGTATGAATTAAATGTACATATCAAATCCCCCACACTTGAATTCAGACTTATCTTCAATGATGGAATCTCAACATACTATAAAGGACTTTCACCTTACTATGATTTGAATTGAATTTCAATAAAATAAATTGATAAAATGGGTAATTTAAATGTTAAAACACCACATAATAAAATTCATCAATGTAGTTCTTTTAAAATAAACAAATCATTCAAGTATTTTACTTTTCTTCTTTTGAAATGGTCATGGCTTTTCATTCATCCATTTTCATTTTTTTAATTCATTATTAATAAGTATTCAATTTGTAATTTACCTCACTTTGATTTTTTCTACTAATCATCAAGGTAAAATTGTGAATAGATTCCATCATATACCTTAAGAAAATTTCACTTAGAATAGTATTTCAAGGAATCTATCATCTCCAACATGTAAATATAGAAATCAAATCATGAGGGATTTCAGTAAGGTTCAAATGTATTTGAGGCTTAAGGATGGGTGGGAAAATGATGTGAAAATAAATAAAGGTCAAAACGAAAGTTTGAATATAAAGAATAATGCATGATATTAAAAGATAATCCTAATGAAAATCTTCATTTAAAAATTTCATCACTCTCTTCCCCCCAAAAATCTCAAAGTGGGATTATGATACAAGTAATAATAAGGAATTAATCACCCTCTCTTGTGGTTTTTTTTGAAATATATGCTTAATAAATATCTCACATCCACCACCTAAACACATACGATCAAAAGAAAATCAGTTTGGAAATGGTGATTTTTTATCCTCCCAAAACACAACTCATTTTTTTATTTTTTATTTCTATCAGCAAGAGTGTTGAATAATAAAACATAGTGATTTAAAACATAGCCTCCCCCCAAATCACAATGAAAACCCCAAAAAGAAATTCCTCAATGAAGTATATCCCAATACATGGAAAACATCTCCCTCATACTTATTCTTTTAAATATAATGATTTATACTTTAGGTAGCAAAGGAATGGATATAATAGGCTTATAACATGGCTCATTAACTAACAAATACATCCAGAGGTTAATGAAAAACTATTTCACCAAGTCTAAATAGATATCGAAATCTTTTTAATTTTCTTAATACTATCCAGACTATGGTCACCTCCTCGGAGTTTCATTCTGATTTCATTGAGGATAATAAGATTTTATTAGAATTCACATCAAATTCAAGATTATATTAACATAATAATATTATCCTTGTATCATATTCAAATCAGCTAACCCGGGTATGGTCGACCTAAACAACCGCTAAAAATAGTAGCTTTCAGAAGGAAGCTTGAGTTTTTTATCACTTTCTAAGAATTTAGATTTATTTCTTCTTAGGATTTAATTTTATATTAGAGTTTAGTTTCATTTACCATTATATTTTTTAGTGTTATTGAAAATTTCATGTACTTTCACTTGTTCATTTGCATTTTTGAGGTCTATAAAGGCACAAGGAGCAGTGGGTTGAAAATAAAGAAGCAAGTGGTAGAACCTACACAACCTGAATATTTATTGAAAGTGGATTAAGTGTTTCAATTATACATTTTTTATTTGTATTCCCCACACTATTTAATAATTATAATTTTAAATATAATTTCATTCTCTATACTTAGCTTTTCCTTTAATCAACTAATCTAGGAGACATAATGTAATATTCCATTACCGATCTGATAGGTATGTATTTAACCTTGCCATGGATTTTATTTTCATTGACTATGTAGGGTTGATAATGAATTGAGAGGATACCTATAATGGTGAACTCTAAGATTTTTTGGACTCTCATCTGTAACTAGCCTTTTCTACAGGCTACTGAAGGGTTACACGCCGTGTAACTAGGTTACATGACATATAATGGTAGTTGGGTGCATGTTGTGAAGGGTTCATGTAGTGAAGGTTATATAACGTGATGAGTATTTACATTTCATGAGTGAATTAAAGATCGATTTTTATTTCAAAGTGTCATTTTTAATTCGAGGCGATGCATTTTTCATCGATTATGAAACTTAACTATTTCACGACATTTAATGGGAATACATGTCGTGTAATACCCTAAATATGGTTTTTAAATAGGAAAAATGGTTGATCTATTTCTTTTATATTCTTTCTAAATTCATCTCCCTCAACCCAAATCCTTCCCTAGGTGATCTTGGAGCCCTCCAACCCTTTTGGGTTCCTTCGTTCACCATTCGATCATTGTTGCGCTTGCGGTGTGGATTCTCAGGTAAGTGTTCTCTTAATTCTTTATCTTTCTATCATTCTCATCCTTTGGGATTTCAAGATATCAACTTGAAATTTATGTATCTATGTTCCATACAGTCGGATCTCATTTCTAAGTTGAGTTTCAAGGTCTTTTACACCGTCGTTCTCATTGATGGGTTCTGTTGCGAGTGTTAATTTTTTTTTTAAAAAGGTAGGTTATTCTATTCCGTTTGGCCAAATTGACTAACCTTGAATTGATTGATTTATTTAAATTGTTGATTTAAATTTAATTTCTCAAAATTTCTTTCAGTTGATTTAATAAAACCCAATTCCAGTGAATTGGGAGATTTGAAATGCTTTTGGCATCAAAATTTGGAAAACCCCCAATTCCATTGAATTGGGGAGCATTTGTGAAAATTGGTTGATTTAAATTATTTAATTTAAATTGTAAATTTGATGGAAGATATTTCAATTAAATTTTCAAATTTAATTATGGTAATATATTGTTAAATTGATGGAATTGGTTTTGAATTGATTTAAAACTTATGAGAATGGCTTAAAAGGTTTTAATAGAAACCTGGTGGTTTTATCCTGTTAAGGAGGCATGTTTTTTATTAAAATATGTTTTGGTTTTAAATGGAAAATTGGAATTTCAAATAGGGGAATTGGATTTAATTTTATTTTAATCATTCTTAAAATAAATTTCCCATCATTAATTGTGTAAGATAACATGCAAGTCTTAGGTAGTTTGTGAGTTATTTGGACACACTCTATGCTTATACAACATTCTAAAACATAAAAGTAGTAGGTCACATACTTGGTGGGATGGTGATTATTTATCTTTGGCCAGTGTCATAGGGACATTTGTATACACATATTTTCATGACCACTTAGAGATTGTGGAGTCCTATAGCCTGGAACGTTCATACCTATTTGGAAGATGACCATGTTGCTCGCTTATTTTATATTTGGGATATAAATAAATGCCAATGTTATTAAACTACTTTACATGACTCCTAGATTTATATAAACTATTTTATATAAATGTTTTATTTAATCTATTTTTTAGAAATATTCCATCACTTGTAAATCTGTTGCTTAAATTATTTTCCAATAATTTGAATTGTATAGCATGATTTATTTAAATATAATTTAAAATACCAAACCTATTTATTCTAAAATTGAAAGCATTAATTTGGTTAATATATTATTGGAATATGATATGGAATCCTTGGTGATTCCCTATTGGGATTTTTATCTCACACCCTACTTGTACCTTCGGTTGTTTGTATATTATCTCCTTCCATGTTTGAGTAGAGGGAAAGGATCTTTTGGAGATGGATCCAGCTGTTGAACGTTAGACATGGTGAGTTGTGTTCTTAGAGACTTGGGTTGTTTTTCCCTATTTTGGTACTTGGGTTGTATAAATTTGGTTTTTAATGCCCTGTTGACTTCTGGTACATTACTCCCATTGGAGTTTCTTTTGTATGCATATTGACTTGTTTTCCTTTCTTCCACTGTGTTTTGTGGAAAATTAATTCCAAATTGCATGTTGTATGATGCTTGGTGCTAGTCATCGACCCATGAGTATCGGGAACACCCTTCAGGATATTCCAGGTTTGGATCGATTATGAGGTTACCAAGGTACTTAGGCTAGTTCATGATAAAATGGTATCAGATGAGGTTGTTGAGATTTTGTCTTAAAGTCACTATGTAGTTGAGTAATCTTATCGTAAATTAGGAGGTGGTTTTGATTGAGTGTTTGTCCATCTATCATTACAGTGAACCCTATGTCTCCAAGGTTGGTTAGGGAAATATGTCTTATGTATTAATTCTAGTCTTTTCCCTAATTTTATTTGGATAGAGTGGAATCCAAATCTAGTTGTTTCTTCTATTGGAAATAATTTCTCTTGTAGATCAGTTTGAGTGTTAATTTGATGTCTTCCTTATTGTCTACTGATGTTGTGTAGCATCATGCCTCTAAGAAGATGTGAAAATAGGATCCAAGAGGAAGATATTTTTGAACCATAGTTAGTGAATCCTCAAGTGTGCCCAAATATAGTAGAGGTGATTGTGTGAAATATCCAAGCTCTGGGATAGGAACCACCTCTAGTCCCTGATCAAGATCCAGCTATGGATCCTCAGGGGGTGTTCTTCGGAATTGTTCTCAAGAGTTCCTTCACTAGAAGCCACTAGTTTGCAAAGGCTCCACTAATCCTAAACATGTTGAGAAATGGTTGGGAAGGATGGAATGTATGTTTGAGTTTTTTGATACTTCATATGAAATCAAGGTAATGTGTGTCACCTTCATATTGTAAGTAACAAGTAGGAGATGGTGGGACACAATGGTGATGGAAAAGAAACATGAGGTATTAGTGTGGAAAGACTTCAAGGTTCTTTTCACTAACCAATTCTATCCAGAGTTAATGGTTTTAACCATGGTTGTAGAGTTTTTAAAGCTTGAGAAGGCAGATATAACCATAATTGAGTATTCAAATCACTTTACTAAACTTGTACAGTTTTCACCTGAGATAATATCTAATGAGAGGATAAAGGCTTGGTGGTTTGAGTTGGGACTTCGATCATATATCCATTATCAAGTTTTCTTACTAAATCTTCCCACTTATGTTGATATGATCGATAGGGAAATGATGGTTGATATGGGCTTAGCTGAAAATTTAGGGTTGACGGGGGTTCCTTTTTCTCCCAGTGGCAACATTAGTTCCTTCAAGTAAAATAATAAGTGTGATGATTCTCATGAAAATTATTTCTGATAGGGTCATTCCAGACCTCCTACAATTCCAGGAGGAAGTCCTTCTATTTTCTATTAGTGTGGCAAGCTAGGATATTCTGAGAGGGTTTTCACTAAGGCACCAAGAACTATATCTCCTATGGATTTTCATGACACTTATAGAGATTCTACCATATCTTTTCTACTCCGCATAGTGGAACAGGTTCATCAGCTCCTCCTAAAACTATGGTGAAATCATATGCTTCACGTATAAAAGGGTTCCATCCATAGGCATCCAGAACTAAGATACTTCATGCAGTGGAAGAGTTTATGAAGGAAACAGACACAGGTCCAGCAACCGTGAGAGGTAACATTATTATAGCTTCGTTATTAGTGACTGGTCAATTTGATATTGGCACATCTCATTCATTTATTTCAACCTGTATTGTTAATCTGCTAAATATTCCTATGGATCTTTTATCTTGTGTAATGGATATTACTACACCCCTTGGAACAAAGAAAGGGAAGGGTTTATGTAGTCCTGTTTGTGTCTTCTTTCTATCAATTATTGAGCTAGATTAGAGTTTTATAGCCCTTAACATGAAATCTCTTGATGTCATTTTCAGAATGGATTGGATCATTTACAATAAAGCCTGGATTGATTCTTATCTCTGATGGTTCTACCTTAATAAACCCAGTGGTGTGACTCTTGTCTTTCAAGGATAATGAGACCCAAGTTTGAGGAGAGTCGAACCTTCTCATACAGATCTAGGGAAAGTAATATTAGTGTTTTCTTTTGATCTGGAGCTAGAATCTTTGAGCGGTGAACTCCCTCCAGTTTTCGTCGAGTTTCCCAATGGGTTTCCTTCTGAGATCTCTAGGTTTCCACTAGTAAGGGAGGTTGAGTTTTCCATTGACTTAATTCCTGGTACTCAGCTAGTTTTTATTCCCTCTTATCGCATGGATCTAGTAGAAATTAAAGAGATAAAGTCCAAGTTGTAAAATCTTCTTGAGAAAGGCTTTATACGCCTAAGTGTGTCACCTTGGGTGCCGTTGGTTCTCTTCACTAAGAAATATGATGGTTATCTTTGCTTATGTGTGGATTATCGAAAGATAAATCAAGTTATGGTGAAGAATAAGTATCTATTTCTACAGATTGATGATCTGTTTGATCAGTTGAAAGGGGTGAAGTGGTTTTCAATGATCGACCTTTGATCTAGTTACCATCAGTTGAGGATAAAATAATATGACATTCAGAAAACCACATTTCGGTGAAGGTATGGCCATTATGAGTACCTTATTATGACCTTACGTCTAACAAATTATTATTCAGTTTTCATGGATTTGATGAACAGGGTTTTCCATAAAGATCTGGATATCTTTGTGGTGGTATTTGTGGATGACATCCTCTTTTTCACCAAGTATGAGGAGGATCATATGCATCATCTAAGAATAGTTCTGAGTCTGATGATAAATCACTAACTTTATTCCAAGCTTTTGAAGTGTGATTTCTATATCTGGGAAGTGAAATTCTTGGGACACATGGTGTCAGAACAAGGAATATAAGTTGATCTTGAGAAGGTGAATACTATTATGAATTGATAGAAACCGAAAAATCTCTTTGAGATTCAAAGATTCTTGGGATTAGCCAGATATTATCATTGGTTCGTGAAGTACTTCTCAAAGTTGGGTTCTTCGATGACTACACTAACTTGGAAGGTGGTGAAGTTTGTTTGGAATGATAAATTTCAGATTTCTTTTATTGAGATGAAACATCTTTTTACTACTATGTTGGTGTTGACTCTTCCAGAGGTTGGGTAGGGCTATGAGGACTTCTGTGATGCATTGAGTTCAGGCTTGGGTTGCATTCTTATGCAAGGTGATCATATGGTTTCTTATGGATCTAGTCATATTAGGCCACACGAGAAGAATTATCCTACCCATGTCCTTGAACTTGCAGTTGTGATGTACATACTTAATAGTTGGTGGCACTACCTTTTAGAAGAAAGGTTTACTATGTATTCAGGCCACAAAATCTTGAGTTATATATTCTCTCAAAATTATTTGAATCTTCTCCAGAGGCATTGGGTGGAGTACCTGCAATCTTTCTACTTTGATATCGCTTATACCCTAGGCAAAGGGAATGTCATTACAATGATTTGATCAGGAAACTTCCAACCCAAACAGTGAAAGAATCTTCAGAAGAGTGGAATCTGATGGATCTCTTTGCACAGTTTCATATTGTAGTCCAGGAATCAAGAGATGAGGTTTCTTTATCCTGTATTTAGTTATCATCCTCTCTTATTGAGATGATTCTGTAGGATCAATATCTTGATGATGAATTCTGTAGCATTAGATACTCTCTTTATGGTGAGAAGATAGTTTCCCAGTGGTCATTCTCCAAAGAGGGTGTTCTATTTTATTATAATCTCTACGTTTTGTCGTTAGAGGAAAAGGAAGGTTGTGATGGGGGACTATCATAATTCTTAGTGGGTTGTGAACCCAGGAACCACTAAGATGTTATATGAAATGTGGCAGCAGTTCTGGTATCCAGGTATGAGATGGGGTATTGCTGAGTTTTTTTCTCGTTGTTATACGTGCTAGCAGGTTAAGCCCGAGCACTAGAAACCTTCAGGTTTACTTCAACCAATTCTAGTCCCTACATTGAAGTGGTATGAGATCTCTATGTACTTTGTGGTTGGTTTTCCTCATACCTAGAGAAAGAATAATGTGATATGGTTTGTGATCGATGGGATGACCAAGTCGACTCACTTTATACCCATTCATAGTACATCCAAAGTTGAGGAGTTGGAAAATCTCTACATGAAAGAGATTGTTTATTTTCATGGAGTTCCATCTGCTATAGTCTCTAATAGGGATCCTCAGTTCACTTCTCACTTTTGGATAGGCCTTCAAGAGGCATTGGGATCTCAGGTCCACTTGATTATGGCCTACTATCCATAGTCGGATTTCCATAAAAAAGGAGTTATACAGATTCTTGATTATATTCTTCACACTTGTATTCGTGACTTCTGTGGGGCTTGGGATGGTCACTTGGGATTTTTTGAGTTTTCTTATAACAATAGTTACTAGTCTAGGACCATAATGGAACCTTTTGAGTCCATGTAAGGTTGGCATTTTAAATCTATGTTGTGTTGGTCATAGATTAGTGAAATTTCCGTGGTTTGACCAAGTTTGGTGCATGATACGACATAAAAGATTCAGTTAATTTGTCATATAATGTTGACGGAATAGAGCCAATATAAGTCTTATGTTGATAGTCATTATAGACCTTCGGAATTATTAGTTGGTGACCTGGTATTCTTGAATGTTTCACCCCAGTTGGGTCATTGACATCTTGGGAAGTAAGGGAAACTTGCTCCTTGTTTTGTGGGACCTTTTGAGGTTATTGAGAAAGTGGGGAAAGTTTCATTCTATTTAGCACTTCTATTTTGGATGACGTCGATACATAACGTGTTCCATGTATCGAAGCTAAGAAATTATCTCTCTGATCCATCTCGGGTTTTTATCTGGAATGATCTTGAGATTGAACCTGAATTATCTTTGACTGAGTGGTCAATCATGATAGTTGATTCTGAGACCAAGGTACTTCATGGGAGTATAATTCCTTTAGTGTGTGTGTTATGGAAGCATGGTTATGATAATCATGAGACATGGGAATGTGAGGCACTGATGAGAGAGTAGTGGCCTTATCTTTTTGGCATGGAATCCTCTTTATAGGCTTTATGGGGATAGAAAGTTTTTAGGGTGGGGAGATTGTAACATTCAGTTGTCGATCTAACAGTTACTTCTTTAACCTTTTCATGGTTTTTATTTTTTTCAACTGGGTAGGGTTGATAATTAATTAAGAGGATACCTTTAATGGTGAAGTTAGAGATTTTTTAGACTCTCAGATTTAACTATCCTTTTTTGTACGCTGTTGGAGGGTTACACGCCGTGTAACTAGGTTACACGACGTGTAATGGTTTTGGGTGAATGTATTTAAGTGTTAATTCCATGAATGGTACACAATGTGAAGATTCTTTACACATCATGAGTAAATTAAAGATCAATTTTTAATTAGGATCATTAGTTTTTAATTCGAGGCGATACATTTTTCAGTGGTTATGAAACTTAACTATTTCATGACGTGTAATAGGAATACATGTCGTGTAATACCTCGACTACGGTTTTTAAACAGGTAGCATGGCAGATCAATATCTTTTGTCTCCTTTACAAATTCATCTCCCTTGACTCAAATCCTTCCCCAAGCAATCTTGTATCCCTCCAACCCTTTTGGGTTCCATATTTTGGCGTTCGATCATTGTTGTGCTTGCGGTGTGGATTCCCAGGTAATAATTCTCTTCGTTCATCATCATTATCTCTTTCTCCTCATTTGGGATTTCAATGGATCATATTGAAATTTATGGATCTATGCTCCGTAATGTTAGATCTTTTTTATAGGTTGAGTTTCGAGGTCTTCTACGCCTTTATTCTCATTGACGGGTTCCATTGCGAGTGTTATTTTTTGGGGAAAAGGTAGGTGATTTCATTCTGTTTGTCAAAATTGACTAACCTTGAATTGATTGATTTATTTCAATTATTGATTTAAATTCAATTGCTCAAACTTTCTTTAAATTGATTTGATAAAACCCAATTCTAGTGAATTGGGATATTTGAAATGGTTTTGGCATGAAAATTGGGAAAACCCCCAACTCCATTGAATTGGGGAGCGTTTTTGGAAATTGGTTGATTTAAAATATTTAATTTAAATTATAAATTTGATGGAAGTTATTTCAATTCAATTTTTGAATTTAATTATGGAAATGGATTTTGAAATTGATGGAATTGGTTTTGAATTTATCTCATACTTGTGATAATGGATTATAAAGTTTTGATAGAAACTCAGTGGTTTCATCTTGTTAAAGAGGCATGTTTTTTATTAAAACCTATTTTTTGGTTTTAAATGGAAAATTAGCATTTGAAATGGGAGAATGGGATTCAATTTTATTTTAAGAATTCTTAAAATAAATTTTCCATCATTGATTGTGTAAGATCACATGAAATCCTTAGGTATTTTGTGAGTTATTTGGACACACTCTATGCTTATAAAACATTCTAAAACATAAATGCAGAAGGTCACATCCCCGATGGGATGCTGATGAGTCATATTTGGCCAGTGTCAGAGGGACGTGTGTATACACAATTTGTTGTGATCACTTAGAGAGTGTGGAGTCCTATATCCTGGAACTTTCATACCTATTTAGAAGACGACTATGTTTCTCAGTTGTTTTATATTTGAGATATAAATATATTAAAGGTTCCTGGCGCAGCGGAAGTGTAGTTGGGCTGACACCCAACTTTGATTTTTACCATGATCAATGATTATTCTGGGATCAATATGATGATGAATGCCAGTCTCCATGGAAAAGAATAAAATATTTAGATAAATAAGTAAGAGGGCCGAAACCTTTAGAGAGGATCTTGTACATCATGTTTATAATTAATTTAATTATTTTTATAAAGAAAATAATACCTGGATATTCGTTATTTTCTTTATTGATGGTGTTGATCATCCAGAGTGACCCTTTTGGATTACCTTTTTGTTCTTGCAAGGATCCAAACTAGAATCCCTCTAGCGGTGATCCACGTGTGCTCCGATGGCCTCCAATCGACACTGCTCATTCCTTGAGTGTTAGCGTGGAGAAATGAGTGTCTTGTGTTAGTTGTTCTTGATCGCTTGTTCTTCGGCCTTGAAGAACGTATCTTGTTCTTGAGAGGGGAGGGAAGAGTATTTGAGAGAGAAATTGTTTAGCTCAACAATTCTCAATTCACCAGGTGTGTGGTTTGATACATGGAACAATAGACGTATGTGTCTATTTATTGACATGGGGCTTTAGTTATAATATTTAATTGTGTAACTGCAATTAAATACATTCATAACCTCAAATAAAACCCATGATATTAATAATAATACCACGTCATTATTTATGGTGCGCCAACTTGCGTAAAATGGAATTATAAATAAAATTCCACGTCACAAAATAATAGCAGCGTTATTTTAATTTGTGCCAATTAGTTAAATAATTATTTACCATCTTGAAAATAATTATTTTACTACCGGATCGGTCTTGGTCCACTCAAACTCCAATTTCATCTATTGAATGCATGAATAAATAAATAAATAAATTATTCTCTTAAATAAATATTTTATTTACAAACTAGTACATAAATATTTATTAAATGTTCAATAAAATAAATAAATATATTCTACTCACAATCCAGTGAATAAATATTTATTTAATTTATGAAATCATTTTAACTTGAATAAAATTATTCCATTGTCTTTATAATAATATTTATTAATTAAATTCAAATAGAATTTAACTGAGACCACCAGAAACACTTAGTATGTGACCCTCTAGGATTTTTTCTCGTTGGCATTAGGCGGGCTTGCCTAAAGTCCCATAGTACTCTTTAGAAATGGTTCAAGGCACCCAAGAAAAAGAAATTAAGTCTCAACAAAGAAATCCACATATGAATACTCACTATGTAATATAATCCCTTTGTCTCAATATCTCATCAAGAAGGTTTCATGATAGTGTCATCAACTTTTATGCTTGATGTGTTGTTCTTTGACTACCTGAAATAAATTCTTCATTACACCATGGCCATGGAATTTCGTGCGACGGTTCTATTTCAATCAAAGGGCTGAGATATCAACTTCCATAAATGTAAGGGAAAAATCCTTCCTTAACTTATCCATTAATAACATTCCACTCATGATGCAACCAATGTACCCTGCTTCCCTCTAACTGTTTGCATGAAAATTTTCATCAGTAAATAAAAGTGCACGATTCGTGACATGTATTAATGATAATCTTAAAGTTTAAGGATCATTACACACGCTCACAGATAGAAATATCTAATGACACCAAAACATGTGGAATTTCTACTAGCAATTCTATTCTCATAATCTCCTATCTTGGAGATTACCAAATGTGAACTTTATGAGAGGAAGTCTCATTTTCTTATGAGTACTCACACCTGACAGTATGCATGTTATATGTCTCATCATAGTATTTCATCCAACCATTGAACTATATTTAAGAATATTGTTATTTCATTTCAAGGTTCTCACCATAGAGGGGAATTGCCATGACCTTATCAATGCAACAAATACTCTAGGATATTATTACATCATAGTCACGAAAAACAATGAACAATGTATAATAATATGTTTAATATTTAAATACATTAAATATCCATGTAATCAAAGTACAACTATTTGGTTCTAGGAAAACAACTCTTACAAACTCCCACTTGGACTAGAGACAACTACCTACGACTTTCAGTCCGCTAGACCACACATGGTGATAATGTTTCTGCTAAGTCAAGGCTTTAGTCAAGGGGTCTTCCATGTTGTCTTCTGTGGGAATATTGCTCACTGCAATTTCACCTCTCTGAGAAAAATCCCTCAAGAGATGATACTTCCCAAGTATGTGCTTCGTCTGCTGATGTGACCTTGCCTCTTTTGCAAGATCCATCGTTGTAGTATTATCACTGTACAGTGTTATGGGATCTTTAATTCTAGGTATCACATCCAACTCCTAGATGAATATTTGCATCCAAACTGCTTCTTTAGCTGCCTCAGAAGCTGCGATATACTCGAACTTTGCTGTAGAATCTGCGACCACACTCTGCTTTGAGCTCTTCCAGCTCACTGCACCTCCATTAAAAGTGAATATGTATCTCGTTTGCAACTTCATGTCATCTTGATCAGTATATAAACTAGAATATTCATATCATATGATGACTAGTTTCTCATCTCCTCCATAAAACAGGAAAATATCCTTAGTAAGCCTCAGATGCTTTAGGATAGTCTTGACTTCCATCTAATGGCAGTCACCTGGGTCAGTTTGATATCTGCCTACCGCACTCAATGCGTAGGTGAAATCCAGCCTAGTACAAAGCATGGCATACATGACTAACCTAATCACTGATGCGTATGGAGTCCTTACCATTATATTTCTTTCCTCATGTGTCTAAGGACACATTTTTTTGAAAATATGAATGCCATGTGATGCTGGAAACAATCCCCACCTGGATTATTCCATACTGAATCTCTTCATTATCTTATCAATGTATGTACTTTGACTTGGGACCAACAATCTCTTGGATCTATCATGATGGATCTTGATCTCAAGAATATATGCTACCTCACCCAAGTCCTTTATGGAGAAGCACTAATTAAACCATGCCTTAACAGACTGTAAGACTGGTATCTTGTTTCCAATAAGTAATATGTCATCAACATATATTATTAGGAAAATAATTACACTCTCACTAAACCATTTTTAGACACAAGGCTCTCATTCGTTCTTGATAAAACCAAATTTTGTTATGTCTTCATCAAAATGAATATTCCATGACATGGATGTTTTCTTTAATCTATAAATGGATTAATGAAACTTTCATACCTTATTAGCATCATTTGGAGTCATAAACCCTTCAGGTTGTGTCATGTAGACATGTTCTTTAAGTTTACCATTAAGGAAGGATGTTTTGAAATCCATTTGACAAATCTCATAGTCATGGTAAGAAAAAATGGCCAATAGAATTATGATGGATTTTAGTATTGAAACTAGTGAAAAGGTTTTGTCGTATTTAATGTCTTGACGTAGTTCGAACCCTTTTACAACCATTCGTGCCTTATAGGTACTGACTTGTCCTTCCATGTCCAGTTTCTTCATGAATACCCATTTTCAACCAACAATCTTTACATAAACTAGAGGATCTACCAAAATCCATACTTGGGTTTGGTACATGGAATCCATTTCAGAATTCATGGCTTATTTCCACTTGGAAACATCTGTGCCACTTACTGCTTCCTTGTAGTTTAAAGGATCATTATTATCAAATAATAATGAGTCACTATCCTCGGTAACTAGAAAACTGTACCGTTCTGATTCTCTAACCTCTCTTGTACTCCTACATAGCTCTTGTGTCTCTAGAACAGTTATTTCTTGCATAGGGCTTTGTGGAATTTTTTCATGTACCAACTCTTGTGTACCTTGAGCCTCAACTTCATCGAAGTCTATCTCGATCCCACTATCTATTTTGGAGATGTGATCCCTCTCAAGGAATATGGTGTGTCTTTCCACTATAAACTTTTTGTATGAGGTGTTTTATAGGTAATATCCCCTTATTTCCTAAGGGTATCCTATAAAGGTACACTTTGTGTCTCGGGGTGCAAGTTCGTTACCTGAAGAGGCCTTAACAAATGCATCACTTCCCCACACATGTAAATTCGATAATATGGATTTATTTCCACTCAATAACTCATATGGAATACCATTTATTGATTTAGTTGGTACTTGGTTTAGTATGTGTGTCATTGTTTGTAATGTATATCCCCAAAAGGATAATGGAAGGCTCGCATGACTCATCATTGATCTCACCACGTCCAACAGGGTTCAGTTCCTCCTTTCTCTCACACTATTCCACTGGGGCATGTATGGAGGAGTGAGTTGGGATAATATCCCAAACTCCCGTAAGTAATCAATGAAGTTTTAATTAAGATATTCTCCACCTCAATCTGAGAAAAGTTTCTTAATCTTCTTACCAAGCCGGTTCTCAACTTCATTCTTGTATTCTTTAAACTTATCAAAAGAACTTGACGTATACCTCATTAAGTAGATATATCCATATCTACTAAAATTATCAGTAAAAGTTATGAAGTATGAGTACCCTCCCCTTTCTTAAACTGGAAATGGTCCACACACATCAGTATGAACCAATTCAAGAAGTTCTTTAGCCCTTTCACCTTTCCCACTAAATGGGGCTTTGATCATTTTACCTTGTAAACATGCATGAAATACGCCAAGTGGAATAAGTTTTAAATAATCTAAAAATACATATTGATATAAATTTTTCAAGTTTTTCTTGTTTACATGACTGAAAGGTGCTGTCGTGGTTTCTCTCAAATGAAGTGTGATTTTTGAGTACTTAGGTGCAGCAGAGTGGCTGACCAATGTTGTCTCTCAAAGGAGGAAGTAAATTTGACAACTTATTAAAGGTATTTTGAAAATAACATAAAAGGGAATAATAACACTACTTTAAAGTATATGGGTTTGTTTACCATTCATAAAACTAGAAGTTTAATGGAAGAAGATTGTATAATTTTTTTAAGTTCAATTAAAATGACACAACACAAAGATGGTTTTTTTAGAAAATATTTTAAAAGGTGTAATCGATCTAACTATACAACTTCACTCAATTATTTATCATTATAATCTAAATTAACATCCACTTAATTATGATCATTGAACTTTTTAACCCCCAAACCCTACAAGAATTAACTTTACCACAAAGATGAAGTGAATTAAACCCTAGGTTATCTTCAAAACATGCAATCATAGAACCCTACTTTGATTGATGTTCTAAGGATAGCTTATGTTCAGTGGTAAATTAGGTCACATATCCATTATGGAAAATGAGGAATAATTGTGTTTAGATACTATATTTTAACTCTGCAAATTTATCTCATGTGGTCTTGTATTACCGATTAAGACCGCGCTCTCACAATTCACACAATACTCAACCTCGCGTGTTTTTGTGTTAATTGTTCAATTGGCTTATTAGTTTCTTATAATTTAAAAAATAAGTTTATGGATCATATTAAGTGAATTAAAGTATCTCAATGATTCAAAATAATTAAATTAATATGGTATAAGATAGATCAATCACTAAGAAAACTACTCTTCCATGGGAGGTGTGGTCATCGTGGAGACGTTTTGTATGAGAAAAGTATTGAAAGGGTAGAACCCAATCTCATATCCACTATTGAATTAAAACCCAAATATGATGAGTAAATAAGAATATAATTGAACAAAATAGAAGAAAATAGAAGAAATAAAATAAGGACAAATAAGTTTATTACACAAATGCAAACATTACAAAATGAAGAAGAGGATAAGGATTTGATGATGGGATCCTTGCTTCAAGAGATACCCCACTTACAATGGTTGGACAATTTGAGTGAAACCAATTCTACTTTGCATTCAATATACTAATTCACATCTCAACCCATTTAAATGATAAAAAAACAATTTATAGAGTAGAGGGGAGGCTAGGTTTTAATAGGTTTCAAGTGTGAATGGGGAAATTTGGCCAAATAATTAAATCCAACTTTCACCACCTATTTGACCATGAAAATGCGTGAACCATATCTACATATATAAGTATGATTTGTGATAAAAAAATTTCTAGATCTCCTATACTAATTTGAGCCCAATACAAGCACGGATGTAGGAGTTATGGCTCAAATACAGAACCATTGTCCAATCTAGAAAGTACATCCCAACTTTGACTTCATGACCCATTTGCACCCATAAAATGCACGATTTAGCTCCAATGTTCTGAATGAAAGTTGTATCCCATTAAGTCAAAAAAAAAGTTACAAAATTTTAATGGAAAAGAATTTACAGAAAAATATTTATGCCTGAAATACTACAGTTAATTTTAAAAGGGTAAAACTAGAATTTCCATCAAATTTTCAAATGAATGATCTAATCCCAAATATTTTATAAATAAACATATTTATCACAATGTGAGAAAATTATTTCATTTATTATAAATAAAATATTCAATAAAAATTTGTTTTATCAACTCCCCCAAACTTACCATTTTTCACTCCTGGGAAAAACCTCATATCATGTATTCGAAAAAATTGTGACAAGATATGCATGTTCATATTTCTCAATCAAAAGTAGAAATATAACCAAAGTAAGAATCCCAGCAAGAGTAAATATCAATAAATTTTAAATTTAGTGTCTCATAAATTGTTTCAAAACAAAATCCAATGAGATTCATAATACTAATCATAGTGAAACAAGTCATGGGTCTACCATGCCACTAATTCTCCACGTGTGTGTGTGCCAACCATTCCAAGCTCATAAATCCACTTGTTATTCGGTATATTTAGGTAATGTAAAACAATTATTCTTACTTGGTTTAATTCACCAAACTTGTTCTGCATTCCTTTGAAATCGAATTTCAAGACCCACTCACTTAAGCATTCCCGAAAGTCAATCCTTAAGCTCTCGACCTAAATATCCCCATATGTTGTACATTTCATCACTCCCCTCATTTATTGTTATTATTATTATTATTATTTAAGTTTTACTTCGAACAAATATCGCACTAAACTCTCTCCTCGTGTATGATCTCTTCAAGACACTAAATGTAATAGTTATAACAAGATCAAAGGTCAATGAAGAGTGGTTTTTGACCTGTCCAAGACACATGCCATTTTTTTTAGGGTGTACAACAGTCGGATAACAGGTACACATGCATAGGTCAATTTGGTACAGTAATGAAACCGATCGGAAGAGAAACTAATGTATGGATCAACTAATGAATATTTTTACCTAACTTGATTATAACTTCAATTGAGTAGGAAAAATTTCACAAGTCATGGTTGAGTGAAAATTTTTGTGGAGAAATCAATGACACAATTTACCATGAACAAATATCACAAATAATGATGTCAAAATATAAAAGGTTTTATAATGACACAATCATTCATATCATCGATGACTATAATTTTTATAAAAATCAACCCTTAATGATGAAATCTTACTTATGATTATCATTATACCAATGAATTTTGAAAACATGCACTTTCCATATGTTTCACATGATAATGTTACATGATATATTTGTTTCTTTTTTTAAATTTTTTTTTTAACCAAAAAATTAATAGAAAATACACACAAAACACACAAATGAAAATCATAATATTACCCCAAAATGTTTTCCCCTCCCCCACACTTAAAATATTGTATTTTACTCAATGTGAACCCATTAGATGATATGTGCACATGAAATGCATAATTTGAAATAGGATAAATAATATAAAAGTGAAAAGGTTAGGAACATCCTGATATGCTCAAGTGATGATGGGGTCATGTAATGTGATGAAATCCACTACATCAGTTAGAATTCCCTCACTGTATTTATTCAAAAAAAATTCGTTGACTATAAATATCCTTTTAGTTTCCTCTTGTGTTATCTCCACTACACCATAAGGAAAAAACATTAGATACAATATAAGGACCTAACCATCTAGAACGCAACTTACCAAGCATCAACTTCAGTCATGAACTGTAGAGAAGGACTTTCTCTACAACATAAAATTCTCTTTTCTATATCATTTTGTCATGAGCTTCTTTGGATCTTTCCTTGTAGAACCTTGAGTTCTCATATGAAGATGATCGAATCTCCTCAAGCTCTTGAATTTGTAGCTTCCGTTCAATTCCATCTTGGGAAAAATCCATGTTGTCTTTCTTTATTTCCCAATGATCCCAATGATCAACCTCCACGGGGAGATGACATGCTTTCCCAAAAACAATCTGAAATGGGGACATACCGATGGGTGTCTTATATGTTTTCATATAATTCCATAGCGCATCATTCAAGCAATTTCTCCAATCCTTCCTATTCGGCTACATGGTTTTCTCCAAAAAAAATTTAAACTCACGATTTGAAACCTCATCCTGACCATTTTTTTGGGGTGGTATGTTGTTGATGTTTTGTGTGTCACCCATACTTTCTAATAAGGGAAGAAAAATTCCGATTTTAGAAGTGTGTCCCTTTATCACTGATGATGGTCTTTGGTACTCCAAACCTACAAAAAATATGTCTTGAAAAAATCCACTAAAACATAAGAATCATTAGTCCTGGTGGCCTTAGCCTCCACCAATTTACTCACATAATCAAAAGAAACCAAAATATACAAAAAAACCAAATGAACTAAGAAAAGGGCCCATAAAATCGATGCCCCATACATCAAAAATCTCACAGAATAGTATGGGTTTTTGGGGAATCTCGTGTCTACTATAAATGTTCCCAGTGTGTTGGAAATGAGATCATGACTTAAAAAACACATGGGTATCATGTAATAAGCTAGTCCAGTATAATCTAGAGTTTAAAACTTTCATAGATGTCTATTGGGGTCCAAAGTTTCCACCACAAGCAAGTGTATGACAGGATTGCATAACAGACTCAAACTCGTGATCAGGAACACACCTCCTAATAACTTAATCACTACACATGCACCATAGGTAGGGGTCATCCCACACATAAAACCTAGACTCACTCTTTAATTTTTGGACTTGATGTTTCTTTAAATTTGTAGGTATTTCGGATGCAACAAGGTAGTTAACTAAATCAGCATACCAAGGATGTGTACCTGAGATGGAATAAAGATGCTCATTGGGGAAAGTATCCTGAAGTGGTACCTTGTACATGGTGTCATCCTCTAGTGTGTGAGTAAGACTAATCATGTGGTCTGCCACTAGGTTTTCCGAACCCTTCTTGTCCTTTATCTCAATATCAAATTCCTGAAGATGGAGCATCCATCAGATAAGTCTGGTCTTTGCATCTAGCTTCTTCAAGAGGTACCTCAGAGTTGCATGGTCAGAAAAAACAACTACTTTAGAGCCCAATAAATATGAATGGAATTTATCTAAATCGAATATGACAGAAATGAACTCCTTTTTCGTGTTTGTGTGGTTTTATTGGGATGAATCCAGTGTCCTCGATGCATAGGTAATCACATGTGAATGTCTCTCCACCCTCTGAGATAAGACAGCTCCAACCATGAAGTTGGAGACGTCACACATAAGCTCAAAAGGAATCTCCCACCATGGAGGTTGTATGATAGGTGGAGTGATTAGACACTTATTTAGCTCATCAAAAGGAGTTCTTTCAAGAAACATCAAACATAAAATCAGAATCCTTTTGAATTAATCGTGACATAGGAAGATAAATCTTACTAAAATCTTTCATGAAGCTCTGATAAAATCCTGCATTCCCTAGAAAAGATCTAACATCACGCAAACATGAAGGATAGGGTAGGGATGAAATAATATCTACCTTAGATCTATCAACCTCTATCCCATGTTTTGACACTACGTTCCCTAAGACAACCCCGTGCTCTACCATGAAATGACACTTTTCAAAGTTCAAGACCAAATTCTTCTCAATACAATGATTCAACACCTTTCCCAAACTATTTATACATTCATCAAATGAGGATCCATACACTGTAAAATCATCCATAAATACCTCCATGCAGGTCTCAATAAAATCAGAAAAAAAATACCCACCATGCATCTCTAAAAGGTACCTAGGGCATTGAAAAGTCCAAATGGCATCCTCTGATACGAAAATGTGCCGAAGGGATGGGTGAATGTACTATTCTCATGATCCTCCAGAGCAATAGGAACCTAAAAATATCTAGAAAATCCATCCAAGAAACAATAATGTGTCTTCCTAGCTAGTCTATCAAGAATTTTATCAATAAATGGGAGAGGGAAATTATCCTTGCGAGTGGACTGATTGAGTTTCCTATAATCAATACACACACGCCAACTATTTTTCACCCTCATCAGAACTAACTCATCTTTATCATTTTTAACAATAGTAATACCACTTTTCTTAGGCACAACCTGAATAGGACTCACCCATTGGGAATCTTAAATGGGATAGATTATACCTACCTTAAGCAATTTTTCAACCTCTTTTTTAAAAACTTCCAGAAGGGTTGGATTGAGTCTCCTTTGTAGATGCCTAACCGGTTTAGCCCCATCCTCCAAAATAATCATATGCATGAAAATGGAGGGGCTAATACCTGATATTTCAGCCAAGGTCCACCCAATTTCCCTAATGTTCTCCCTCAAAAAGGTTCACAAGTTTTTCTTCATGTTCAAAAGAGATATTGTTAGCAATTATAACAAGTAATTTCTCACCACTTAACAAGTATGAGTATTTTATATTTGGTGTTAATGGCTTGAGTTCCAATGTAGGGAGGTGATGTATGGATGTAGAAATTGAAGGAACTGAAATATGTGAACAATGAACATCAGTATCAGAATATACATCAACAAAATCAGAGAATAAAGAATCAAATCCATCAGCATACTCCACATCCATGTCATAATCAGATTGAACATGATTAAAATCAAAATATGAATCCATTTAAAAATAAAATCTAAGAGATTATTGTGCATTCAAAATAGGTGTGTAAGTACTCTTAGAGAACAAAATAGAACCAATACTCATAATCACCCTAAGCATAGGACAATCAAAATCCATATGGTTTTTACTTGGTGGTTCAAAATGGTAGATAACAAAAACAGAATGGTATTCTGAGGGGTACTTCATGAAGTCCATAACATCAAATATCACAACTTCATCTCCAAACTCCATGTAAATTGTACCCTCATTGACATTTATGATAGTTTTTTTAGTTTTTAGGAATTTCCTACCTAAGATAATGGGAGCATGATAACTTACCTGATCATTCTCTATGCTAAGCACATAGAAATCTACTGATAATATCATGTCTTTTATCTAAACAAGTACATCCTCAAGGACTCCCACTGGATATGTTGTAGCTCTATTCACCAACTACACCACTACTCTTGTGGGATTCAACTCACCAACTTGTAAATAAGAAAATAAAGAGTGAGGCATCACATTTATGGAAGCTCCCAAATCACAAAGAGCATCAGAAAAGTGAAACTCCCCTATGGTTCATGGTATGGTGAATGTCCCAGGATCCTTGCACTTTGTTAGCATTGATAGAGTTGGTGTAATGAGTGTTGAAACATTCCTTCCTAGATTGATCCTCACATTTCCCTTGATCCCTCTTTGATTGGTAAAAAGTTCTTTTAAAAATTTGGAATACCTTAGAATTTTCTTTATTGCTTGAAATAGAGGGATGTTGATCTCAATATGCTTGAATGTATCCAAAACTTCTTTTTGTATCACCTCTTTAGCTGTCTTCTTGGTTTGTATAACTCTATTTGAAAATAGAATGAGTTTAGGAGGAACATCATCAATCTTTTTCTTAACTTTATCTTTCTCCTTAGGTTTCTCGTTAGTTGGTATGGAATGGGGCTTCTCCTAAGTTGAGGAGAATCCTGGTGGAATGGTGGGTGTAGAAGTATCATTCATTTTCTTCCCACTTCTCAATGTTATGGAACTGACATTCCCCTTGGTATTTATAGTAGGTTGGGAAGGAAGATTTCTGGAGTTCTTACTTACCAGTTCATAGAGGGCGGTGGAAATCTAGATCATATGTTTCTTCAACTCCCTCAACTCCGAACCTTGACTCTTTAGCTCATTCTTTTGATTAAGAACAATTTGTTTCAAAAGGTCATTAGTGTTAGAATATACCTTGGTTTGGGGATTCCCCTGTTGTTGACTTGTTGATACTTGAGCTTCAAATTTTCTTTGGGGTTGTTAGAAACCCTGTTGGTAAGATGGAGGATGCTGGAAGTTTTGTTGAAAGGGGGGCCTTTGTTATTGTCTAGAGGTATACCTCATGTCTGATTAATCCTTCCACCCTTGGTTGTATGTTGTAGCAAAGTAATCAAGCTTCTTTTGGGGATATGGTTGTTGTTTCTGCTGATATGGTCTCCCAGGAAACATTGTTGCACAATCTTTTGTTTCTTGTAGTTGGGGGCAACATCCAGTTGGGTGGATTGTCTCATTGCAAATGTCACAAGGCCTTGAAGGAGGGGGTTGGGATATCTTTTGATCCAGATCAATTTGCCTCACCATAGTGGTCAATTATTCCAACTTATTATCAATTAAATGACTCTCAAGAGAATAAGGACTTACCTGATGTACTCCCCTGACATGTGATGTACCTCGATCACCAAATTGTTGGGAGTTTTGGGACATATTGTCAATTAATGCACGTGTAGCTACTGGTGTCTTGTCCACAAATTCTCCTCTAGCCATAGTATTCACCATGCTCCTCTCCATAGGTGTGAGTCCTTTATAGAATTATTGGGTGAGGAGTTTCTCACTGATTTGGTGATGTGGGAAGCTTGCACACAACTTCTTGAATCGCTCCCAATACTCATACATTTACTCCCCTTGGTATTTCTTGATCCCTGAGATCTCCTTACAAATAGAAGTGGTCCTTGATGCTATAAAAAATCTCTGTAATAAAAGACATTTCAAATCATTCCAATATGTGACATCTTCAGGTTGTAAATAATACATCCAGTATTTTACAGCTCCATCAAGTGAAAATGGGAATTCCCTTAGTTTTATTTGATCTTAGGATACATTTCTTGGTTTAAGGGTTGAGAAAACCACATTAAATTCTTTAAGGTGTTTGTTTGGATCCTCTCCATATAATCCATGAAACTTTGTAAGAATGTGAATTAACCCAGATTTCAGTTCGAAGTCTGATTTGAGATTTGGATATGCAATACAATTTGGTTGATAATTAATATAAGGTGCAGCCAATTCTCAAATGGTTATATTAAGTTTATTTCTATTATTTTCTTCCATTGTTTCTTGTTTTAAGTTGGATTTAGAAGTGTTTCCAATTTCAATGTTCTTGGAATAGAGGAATTCTTCAACTGGTTTCATGTTGAAACTTCCTGTAGACTGAGAATGTCTGATTCGAGCCCGAAGGCTACGTTTAATATCAAGGTCAAGATCTAAAAGATCCTCAAGATTATTTCATGTTATAAATTAAATAAAAATAAAAATAAGGAAAGTGGACCATAGTAAAAAATGAGAAGTTTGAGTTGATGGTCCAAATAGAAAAAGAACAAAAGAAAAGAAAAAAATCAGATTGGGTAAAGAAGGAAGAAAGAAGAGAAGGAGAGAATAAAATGTGAAATAAAATAAATACCTCTAATTGGTTGAAATAATTACTTTCCTCCCCATAAATTGCGCCAATTTTAAAGGTTCTATCATGGGAGCTCTCAAATGAAGTGTGATTTTTGAGTACTTAGGTGCAGCAGAGTGGCTGACCAAGGTCATCTCTCAAAGGAGGAAGTAAATTTAACAACTTATTAAAGGTATTTTTAAAATAACATAAAAAGGAATAATAACACTAATTTAAAGGATATGGGGTACTTTACCGTTCATAAAACTAGAAAAGTTTTCTGGAAGAAGATTGTATAATTTTTTGAAGTTCGATTAAAATGACACAACAAGAAGATTTTTTTTTAGAAAATATTTTAAAAGGTGTAATCAATCTAACTCTACCTCTTCACTAAATTATTTATCATTATAATATAAATTAAAATCCACTTAATTATGATCCCCTAACTTTTTAACCACTGAACCCTAAGAGAATTAACTTTACAAAAAAGATTAATTGAATTAAACTCTAGGTTATCTTCGAAACATGCAATCACAGCACCCTGCTTTGATTGATGTTCTAATGATAGCTTATGGTCAGTGGTAAATTAGGGAACATATCAATTTTATAAAATGAGGATGAATTTTGTTTAGGGACTATATTTTAACTCTAAAAAATTATCATGTGTGGTCTTGTATTACCGATTAAGATCACGCTCTCACAATTCACATAATACTCGACCTCGCATGTTTTTGTGTTAATTGTTCAATTGCTTGCTCAGTTTATTATAATTTAAAAACTCAATTCATGGATCATATTAAGTGAATTAAAGTAGATAAATGATTCAAAATAATTAAATGAAGAGGGTAGAAGATAGATCTATCACTAAGAAAACTACTCTTCCATGGGCGGTGTGGTCATCATGGAGACATTTTGCATGAGCAAAGGATTGAAAGGGTATAACCCAATCTTGTCTCCACTCTTGATTAAAACCCAAATATAATGATTAAATAACAATATAATTGAAAAAAACAAAAGAAAATTTAAGAAATAAAATAATAACAAAGAATTTTATTACACAAATGCAAACATTAAAACATGAAGAAGAGAATAAGGCTTTGATGAGGGGATCCTTGCTTCAAGAGCTACCCCTATTACAATGGTTGGATAATTTGAGTGAAAATAATTATCCTCTGCCTTAAATATTATAATTCACATCTCAACCCCTTAAAATGATAAAAACACCAATTTATAGAGTGGAGGGGAGGCTAGTTTTTAAGAGGTTTTAAGTATGAATCGGTAAATTCGGCCAAATAATTTAATCCAACTTGCACCATCTATTTGTCTACCAAAACAAGTGAAACAGATCTCTATATAGCATGATTATTTGTGATAAATTTTATTCCCAAGCTCCTCTCCAAATTTTAACTAAATCCAAGCACGGATGTAGGAGTTATGGTCTAAATATAGAACCATTTTCCAATCTGGTGAGTCCATCCCAACTTTGACTTCATGGCTCATTTTCACCCATCAAATGCACAATTTATCTCCAATGTCATGAATGAAAGTTTAATACCATTAAGTAAAGAACACGGTTACAAAATAATAAGGGAAACTAATTTACATAAAGATATTTATGCTCGAAATACTACAGTGAATTTTAAAAGGGTAAAACTATAATTTTAATCAAATTTTCAAATGAATGATCTAATCCTAAATATTTTATAAATAAATATATTTATCACAATGTGAGGAAATTATTTCATTTATTATCAATAAAATATTTAATAAAACTATGTTTTATCGATGACTTAGTTGGTGATGCCAAAGTTGGGTGTGGTATGAGTCATGTGAAGAATCTTTGTCATCGATTATCATTACTTGGTTTGTGTAATCAAACACGTAAAGACCGTTGTATAAATGTGCCCTACCAAAACAAATTCTATATTTGTAAAAGAAGCAACATTCATTTAAAAACTTGAAAAAAAATCCATATGTATCTAGTCTGGATACATAAATAATGTTTTTAGTAACAAACGGCACATAATAACAACCCTTTAACACCAAGATAATCCTAGTTGGCAACGTGAGGTGGTAGTCCCAAACAACTATAGCAGAAAGTTTGGCTCCGTTGGCTACTCGTATATCTACCTCCCCTCGGTCAATCTTTTTGAATCTACTTATTTCCTGTATTTGGACACATATGTGAGCACCAAAAGATGTATCTAATACCCAATTTGTAGAAACAGATATATTGCATTCGATAAGAAACGCACCTGAAGCTTCCCCTTGCTTCTTAGGATGGGTGCAGTTCTTCTTCCAGTGGCCCTTCTTGCCACATGAAAAACAAACATACTCATGTTCCCTTACCTCCCCTTTGATCTTCCTTCTCTTGTAAGGTCGTGAATAATCTTTGGTCTTAAATCTCTTTTTCTTCCCTTTCCTCTTATTCGCCATAAGGATATAAGGATTTTCACGCTTCATATCTTTTTCAACTTGGTGAATGAGGATAAGAAGATCAGATAGATACTTCTCAATGTTGTTCATATTGAAAGTGACAACAAAGTTAGAGAAGCTATGAGGGAGTGATGTGAGAATGAGATCGGTGCCAAGTTCTTCGGGGAGTTTAAACCCTAGAACCTCCAGGTGCTCAATGTAGCCAATGAGCTTGACTATATGAGGCCCAGCTAGGGCACCTTCTCTAAGCTTACTCTGAAATAGTGCTTTAGAGATCTCAAACCTTTCTTATCTTTCTCTCTCCTGGAAAATATCATGGAGGTTCTCGAGCATTCTAGAAGTATCCATGTTTTCATGAGACTTCATGATCTCACTAGACATTGATGATAGCATCAAACATTGAACGTCGACCACGTCATTCATATGTTTCTCATAGACTAGGAAATCCTCATCACTCACCTCTTTGGAAAGCAGATCAGGAAATGCCGACTCCAGCACATAAGACTTTCGTTCATGGTGTAGGATAACCCAAAGGCATCTAAACCATTCCTAAAAGTTACTGTCGGTGAGGATGTTGTCTTTATCCAAAATTGATCGTAGGGATAATGTGGTTGATGAACTTGTCATTTTTATTCTACAATTAAAAGAGCATATCATTAGTACTTTCTTGATTACATTTTATGAGAAATAATAAATTTTATTAAGTCTCCCACTATTTTATCAAGTCCCAATGGCCCTCACCATTGAACAAAAAATGTCCAGTTTCCATGACATTCTAGTGGAAAGGATCCATATTCCCCTTCACATAACCCTAACAAGGGTTGGTCAAGATATGATAAGGTATTTAGGTAGGAAGGTCTTTGCCAACTGTAGGCTTGCAGCTCCTTGATCTGTTGAGTGGACTCCCCAATCCTGAAATCATGAATATGGATTTACTCAACTCTTTCCTCCAATATTACACCAAGTCTAGCAATGGATACTCCTCTTGATGTAATATGGTTAAGTCAACCTGAAACCTTTAATAAGGGATTCATGTATAAAACTAAGTGTCCTAACAAGGGTTGGTAAAACATATAGTTTTATTGATTTTTTCCCTTAATCAAGTAACAGAAGGCTTTGTCTCACTTAATATTTTATTTGAGGCATTTTTATCTCTTATGCGTGAATTGTTTATTATCATTATCACATGAATGTTAATATTAAGTGGAATATAATTAAGTGATTAACCATGTCTTGATAATATTTACACATAAGTCTAGTTTATTTTAGTTTCATCTTGCATGATTTTTTAATTCATTAATTATGTGATCGTGACAAGACATCCATAATGATAAACCATGAAACTGATAGAAATAAAATAAAGTAAAGGGAATGATCATGAGATTTTATAATGGTTAGTTTATCTAGCGGTTGATAAACTAACACTGACCTAAGTGAGAAACAACATGAACCTTTTAGGTTTGTGTTTACAGCTTTCCACCTATCCACCTTTGTATCTCCTAGGATTAGTTTCGTCTCGGTTCCATCTTGAACCGCCTACAGTAGCTTGGGAGTTCCATCCATTACATATTCCCTTTTTTTAACTCACATGTAGGTGAGGGGTAAAAAGGGGTTTTACATAAAAGAAACATTGGGCACACAAACCATACATATTAATGAGAAGGCTCACAGGCCAACAAATTTAATTTCAATAAATAAATTAAAAGAAACCATCCACATACAAAGGTCTTGGTCTAGCTCATGATCATCCATACATGCAATGATATTTACGCATAAATAAAACTAGCATTCAATTCATTAATCGTTCTTGTTTAAGATAAATCATGCTTGAATCAATTAATTATCATCTTTAATTAATCAATCCTTTTATCATAAACAATTTTATGAATTTCCTTGAGATTCTCATCCATTATAATTTTAAACAAATAAATTCATTTAAAATTATCTTTGTACGTAACTTGTACATTGGAGACAACCCGGTGAATTCCTATTCATAACTACCCAATGAGTAGAAATGAACATTATGAAGATTTTAAATTAAACACATATATATAAAACACTTTTCATGTGTTGTGCCTCATCTTTACACTCGCACGGTGGTACAAGTCTTAAGGGTTTGTATAATATAATAATAAATTTTAATAAATCTACATAATTTGGATGAGTACACGGTGTGTAGTTCCAACTACATGACGTGTACTATTTTTCATCATCCATCTGAAGTACACGCTCGAGGAAACAACGTGTGAGTGTACTTCATAAATCTTTAGATTACACGGTGTGTCCAATTTTCCAAACGCCATGTAGTTACTCATTACATGGTCTTCAGTCGAGAAAGTCTTGTATGGGGTACACGGTCCAACCCTAACCTGAAGGGACTACACATTGTGTCCACTGAGCCACATGACGTGTAATCCGAAAACCGCGTGGCACCTATTCCTAGTCAACACACGAAGCCTTTAAGACTTAGACAAACTCTAATGACACAGCATGGTTTGGTAGACCAGACCCGGTGCCTTGAACCTTGGCTAATGTAACACCCCAAGCTTTCATGGTACGTTATCTCTTCAAAGTAATTCAACAACTTGTATTATACGCAACATTGATTTTGAGCACACCACGACTTACCAAACTAGCCATTCAAAAAAACGTTTATGAATAGTATTAATTGGATTTTGAATTTTATATACTCCATATAATTTTAACTTATGTATTATATGTTTCTTAGATATATTATAAGAATAAATTCAATTTTTTAGATAAAAAATGTATTTTTCAACAAAAAGCAATTTTACCACCTTTTAATGGTGAACCCTTTTTAAATCCAATATTTGACACTTTTACATATTAAATTTGAAAAAATAAAATTCTTCTTTGGAATCATGATATAAAAATTTACTTTGGATGAAATTTTGGTATTTTTCTAATAATGTTCATTTTTTAATGAATAGTGAAAAATACTGTATTTTAATTCAAAACTGCCTTTTAATCTAACTTATTTATATGGTTATAATATTTTCTTAAATGGTTTTAAAGTTTAATTAGATTATATTTTTACCATTTAATTTAATTTTGGTCATTGGAAGAAATTTTGCTTTGAAATTGGGCATAAACAAGTGTCAATCTTTTGATAGTTATTATTTCTTAAAAACATGCTTTTTGTTTTGACAACCGGAATTAATTTTAAATTAATTAATCCAACTTCTATGTTTTGAATTTAGTAAAATAGACATCCTTTTTGAACTCGGAATATCAAATATATCTTAGGCTGAATTTTTGGTATTTTCCAGAAAAACTTCAATTTTGATGAATAGTGAAACCACTAAGTAGTAGTTAAAAATCTGACTTTTTCATTTAAAGGAAATCGAAAATTTGAAATATATGGTTGTTATTAGTAATTAAAATTTTGTTCAATAATATGAAAATAATTTTTGGTGAATAGTGACTTTTGACTTATTTACCGAGGTTAAAGGTAAACAGGGTAATTCAAGGTAAAAATAATATAAAATTAATATAAAATTACTTTAACACATGTCCTAGACTTATTGGATGAGTAATTTATGACCAAGAAAATCCTTGGTTGAGACTTTTGTCCTTTGAAATCCACTTGGGTAAGATAATGATATTAATAAGTTTTATTTAAAGTAAAAATAAAAATACCATAAATATGTATTGTTTTGCTAAAATGATTTTAATGTGGGGTTATATAAATGATAAATTTTACTATAAATATTAATTAGAAATATAAAAATATTTCCTACATTATGGTATTTTTTTATAATTTTTATACATCAAATAAATTAAATTATTTATGACGCAATAATGATGCAGTGTTTACATCATTAATAAATGATTTAAATAAATAAGATTGTAAAGATTAGAAGAAATTCCAAAACCTGTCCAAATCTTATGGTATGATTTTATTTCTACCATGAGTTCTCTTATCTTCGACTTTAATAAATTTTGGACATTTAGAAACCGAAAATCATTATATAATAAAATAATATTTTCACACTTTCCTAAAGAGCCCCTCATCCCCCTTATGAAAATCTCTCACCACTAACCCATTACTCACACCTCTCAAGCCCATTGTATTATCCAAACTCTACCTAAATATGATCTAAATATCCATACCTTCCACCTAGAAGCCTTAACTTTGGTATAAGGTACTTCAAGAAATCCTTTTGGCTCAATCCAAAGGGAGTTACCCAATTTTAAGGTAACGTCTTCCCTAAAGTTCTCTTCTTTTATTTTACATCTCCATCCCCCTAAAATATTTTATTACTTTCTTTTATAACAACACCAGTATCCTCAATATACTAGGTTGTTTTTATGAGAAGTATTCGAGCTACACTTACACACACCTCCATATAATGGTAAAATAAGATATTGTTTCTGTGGACGCAGAACTACTGCCTCACGAAACGATGATTGTTCAATTATCTCCTACCGCATCTTATGGTGTCCATTATGATGGAACTATATTTATATATGATATATATATTATGTTTATGTTTTATATATTCTTCTGTAATTTTCATTTACAAACATACCTTTATGCTTTCCGATATGTGTGAACACGATAATTTCATTTGAGGAAGTGCGGACTACTACCCCCTCAAAGTGATATGATTCCTTCATGACATACATGGAACGTGTAAAGGATGGTGTTAATTAAATTATGAAACACATATATCATATTATATTATACTGAAATTATAATAAACCTATGTATCATTAAGTTTTCATTTCATTAGATATGAAATAGAAATGAAAGTAGTGTTCATGCGTACGTACGACTTACCGTCTCCATGAACGGTGCATTTCATTTCTTATCTCCAAATATCATGAACTAATATATATATATATATATAATGTATATATATTATATTTATGATATTTAAATCATGAATATGATACTGGATATAATATACTTTTGACCACATGGACAATTTTTAATTATAACAAGTTCATTTTTGACTCAAGTACCAAATATCGACAAAACGACCATTATTAACTTAAATGATTACATAATGTTTATAACATGGTAATAAGTGATATAAAAGGAATAATAAACTTTAAAAAGGTTCTTAATCAATTATAAATTAACTTTTTATTATTATTCATGAGATTAAAGAACAAACTAGTCAAATCGAACACGAGGTAAGGGGTTTCTTATCTCACTCTTAATTTCGTGAGATTTCAATTGTTTGCCACTTATTTATTGCATGTGTTGTATTATGTACTTCCCATGATTGTGTTCTTGGTGTAATATACTTTAATTTATGGGTATTTACATCTTCATTGTATGATCCTTCTTTTATGGGGTGTATATTTCGTGAGTTACCAAATCGGTAAGGGAATTTCAAATTTCAATTTCCACTCATTGGACTTTACGCATACTTCATTGATTATTTTACTCCAAGATTATGTGTGGAATCACTATTTATTATTTATGTATTAATTTAAACTCACATTTTTGTGGATATACTTTTGATACACATAATCACTACATTGATAATTTCTCAAGTCATTGATATGAACTTGATAAGAGTAATCTTAACTCAATTTCCATTCATTGAGTTAAACGTCCAAGTCATTGGTGTTGTTTTTACAAGAATATGTGTGAACATCCTCTGATTTATTTACACTAAATATCCAATCATATTGATTGTATTTATATTTTTCATGCATAATTATTTCATTTATTTATCCTTTACCTAAGGATTCAGTCATTACAAGGGATTTCATCTCAATTTACATTCCTTTGAGACTTCTTTGTTGATTATGCGCCAATTCACTTTTATATGGTGTATATACTATACTTTGACATAGTATATCATGAATCCCTTTATTCTCATGATATTATAAAGTTTTTATTACCTCAATTATTTGTATTCAAACGTCTCTCATTTTGTGAGGAACTCTAACTAAAATATCATTTTAAAAGTTTTAAAGATTTATTCTTCTAAATATTTTTCATTAATGTCCATATTTTAAAAATGGTTTTAAGGATTTATTTATATGGACATTAATGTTTTAAAATTTAAAATTCCTTTTAAAAGTTCCAAAGTGGTATGGGACACTTTGATTCAAAAATCTATTTTAAACGGCTTCATGATAAATAGTGAGACTTTTAAATGTTTTCAAGAAAAAGGGGGATATTTCTCTCAAATAGTTTTAATCACTATTTTCATCTATGTCAATATCCTTCAGTGTATTTTATTCTTTATTGAGATTGATTTATCAAAATACAATCATCCATATTGTATTTAATGAGTTATGTTTGACTGTGGATGTGTTATTTTTATGTCATTCATGGGTTGTGGTTAAAATATTGACATTTCATATGCTAGTATCAATACGAATGTTTAGATTATGTTTCACCCTTTCATATGAGAAATGAATTGGACTTACTAAGTTATGGGTGGAGCCTGATATAGCTCCTCGGTGCATCGGTAGGTCTCATGAGACAAACTAGTGTCTTGGCACAAGGCCTTGACAAAATCTTATTTGTAGTCTTGGTACAAGGCCTTGACTATGTGGTTATGATGTCCGTCATTATGCATTCCATCATTTTGAGATTCGCTATTTATATTTCATGTGGTTATTCTACTACTAGAATACCCATGACTATGTTTTATTATGGAATTATTTACTCAGCTCATATTCTTACCATAAAGTGTTCATGTTTATTATTTGTAAAGGAATGTGTTTTCAATTATTCACCATGCCTAATGTTTATGTTATCTTCTATTGTATTTCTTACTCTTACTGAGCATCTGAGCTCACCCCTTTCTTATGTTTTATTCTCCCAGGATTTCAAGAAGTGTATTGTCATTGATATGCAGGGTTAATCTAGGGGATTAATGGAGTTCTCAAAGGATAATTTATGTTGTATTTTATTTTCTAATGTGTAATATAACGTTCATGTATGTAATCTATTTTCAAAGACTGCTAAATTGATCGGTCTTTTGGGACTTGATTCCTTGTAATCATACCAATGTATTAAAATAATGCACTGTCTCCGGGATTCTGGGGTCGGGGCATTACAATTGGTATCAGAATAAGTTTAGTATAAACCATGGAAACTAGATTTAGAAAATTCTGATTAGAGAATGTTACCCTAAGATAGACTTTGAGGATTAGTATAGAATAATTTCCTAGAATTTTGGTACTGTAGAAATTTTCTTTATTTTCCAAGAAATACATCCTTGTCTAGATACGAGCTATTAGAGGCGGCTTTGGCACAGATGTACCTAGGGGTAAAACCCGAAAACATTGCTTTGAGCTAGACTTGAACAGGAACTAGCGCACGAAAACGGGACTTCCTTCACTCTTAGTTATGACACTAATGGGGGATATGCTTAGGATAATTCACATTTTCTTTAAAAACAAATTTGAATTATTTTAGTATAAGATGAGAATAAATTACCTTGATTGATTCTAATGTGTCTTAGATTGAAAACAAGGTGTCATGATATTCTCTAAATGATTTTATGACTCACACTATGCTTTCTTATGTTAGTCAATGGATAGATTCCAAGGAAATCATAGTAACATTGAACATGATTTATAAGGTGGGAACGATGGTGGAAATGAGAAACGAAATGGAATGTTGATAGGCGTAAAAGATATTGTGTTCATGCCGAATCAGTTTTCCAAAAATATGATCAAAAACATATATATTAACCAACTCCTGGACTCAACAAAGAAGAGAAAGGTGGTGAATAATAAGAGCTCCAACAATGAAGACCATAGATAAAAGAAAGATCATTTTCCATCATGTAGGAAATGTGGAAGGAAACACCCAGGAATGTGTCTCAATGGAACAAATAAATGCTTTATGTGTGGGAAAGAAGGACATAAAGTAAAGAATTGTCAAGGAAAAATGAAGAGTACTATGGAAAAAAATAAAAATGATCCTAAGAATCCAATTACAGTCATTTGTTGTAAATGTAAGGGACCTTAGCATCACCCAAGTCAATGCCCTATTCTATAGGATAACCTCTTAGTCAAGGAAGAACCTATGTGGAAATAAATGGATAGAAAATGTTTAAAAGTATTAGTGCTCTTTTTTGATGAGATTACTTTGGAGGACTTTTCTCTTGTATGTGTAACCCTGCAGTTTGTTATGTGAAAATGCTATTCGAGGAAGAATTATATTTTCTTTTGTGAATATAGTTATAAATAACTATTTGGGTTTATATGATCCTTGAATTTGAGGCAATTACAGGTTATTAATTTTTGGGATGAAAATGCGAGGTATAAGAAAACATTGGTGGTTAAATTATTTTATGATTATTTTGAGGAATTTATCTCATTTAGGGAATGTTATAAAATATAGTTTTTAAAAAAGGACAACACACAAACCGAGTGACAACCCGTCATGTCGGAAAAAGCTGCGGGAATTGAAACCACAACCAAAGTGCGACTGGGATTTATCGCCTACCACTGGACTACGTGAACTCCCTGGTTAGTATGACTAATTATTTTCAGTTAAATGATTTTATGGATCAAGAATATGTTGAATTTGGGAACTTATGATTTATCCTTTGTATAGGAAAATTATTTGGTGGTTAACTGATAAATGTTATTTTGGAAGATATTCGCTCTTTTGGTAACACTATATGCCTAAGGAAAATATAATCCTATGAGATTTCATTTGAGGAGTAATAGTGGGTTTTTATCTATGTTTTTATTGTGAATTTATATCTATATGGGTTATTTATGGAAATTATTAACCTATCATAGAAAATATGTGATTAGGTTAATTACTTTTTAAGTATGTGACTTTAAGAGTAGTCGATGTTATTTGGAGATACAATTTAACGTGGAAGACTACATAAGAAAATTCTTCTGAGTTTTGGGTTTCAATATTAGTTTGGATTATATTGAAAGATTTTATGGGCAATTTTTTATTGAATTGTATTTATTGAACTTTGAGTAATGTTGGTTTAATTTTATAAATTAATATTAGTATTTATTTCTCTAAAGGATTATCCTTTTTGGGGATCATCTGATCATTTAATACCCATTTTGGTTTTCATTAATCTCTAAAGAAAAGGTAAATATATATAGTTCATCCTTTGTGGATTATGTGATTCTATATAAGTTGATTCTAGCATTTTAGGTGTGACTAATTCATCTTGAATACTCATCGTTTGGAGTGAAAGATGAGTTTGTGGTAAGAATTAGATGAAGGATGAAACTCTACTTGTCAAGTATATATGTATTTTTTTCTTATTCTATGAATAAATTAATTATTAAACTTTAGGGAAGGGATCTTAAAATTGAAAATGTGTTATCCTAATGATTTATGTTTTGTTGAATCGATGATATTTTAAATCATCATAGATTGATGGCTTTGAGGCCCTCAATTTTACACATGTTTGTGATTGATGGCCTCAATCACTCCCTATAAATATTTACGTTTTTCCTCTAATTATGTGTCTCTAATTTCCACCAATGTTCTCCTAATAGAGATCATAATTTGGTAGTGACATTTTCATTTCCCTTTCCCTCTTATTAAGACTAAATTTTATTATCCCAATTTCTGATGTGCGTTTTCCACAAAGGTATTTTTCTATTTTTAACCTTTTATTTTCGAAGAACAATATCAAATTGTGAGGATGAAATTTATTGAATGAGGGGAGAATGTAACACCCCAAGATTTCATGGTACGTTATCTCTTCAAAGTAATTCAATAACTTGTACTATACGTAACACTGAGTTCGAGCGCACCACGACTTACCAAACTTTCCATTCAAAAAAATTATTATGAATAGTATTAATTGGATTTTGAATTTTATATAATCCATATAATTTTAACTTATTTATTATGTGTTTCTTAGACATATTATAATAACAAATTCAATTTTTCAGATAAAAAATGTATTTTTCAAAAAAAATGCAATTTTACCACCTTTTAATGGAGAACCCTTTTTAAATCCAATATTTGACACTTCTACATATTAAATTTGAAAAAATAAAATTATTTTTTGGAATAATGATATCAAAATTTACTTTGGATGAAATTTTGGTATTTTTCTAATAATGTTTATTTTTTAATGAATAGTAAAAAATATTGTATTTTAATTCAAAACTGTCTTTTAATCTAACTTATTTATATGGTCAGATTATCTTATTAAATGGTTATAAAGTGTAATTAGATTATATTTTTACCATTTAATTTAATTTTGGTCATTGGAAGAAATTTCACTTTGAAATTGGGCATAAACATGTGTCAATCTTTTGATTGTTATTATTTCTTAAAAACACGCTTTTTGTTTTGACAACAAGAATTAATTTTAAATTAATTAATTCAACTTCTATGTTTTTAATTTGGTAAAATAGACATAATTTTTGAACTCAGAATATAAAATATAGCTTAGTCTGAATTTTTGGTATTTTTCTGAAAAACTTCAATTTTTGATGAATAGTGAAACCACTAAGTAGTAGTTAAAAATATGAGTTTTTCATTTAAATGAAATTTTACCGCTTCTGTGAATTGAATTTTGAAAATCCAACATACATGGTTGTTATTATTAAGTAAAATTTTGTTCAATAAGATGAAAATAATTTTTGGTGAATAGTAACTTTTGACTTTTATTTACCGTGGTTAAAGGTAAATAGGGTAATTCAAGGTAAAAATAATATTAAATTAATATAAATTTACCTTAACACTGGTCCAAACCTTATTGGATGAGTAATGTCCGACCAAGAAAATCCTTGGGTGAGACCTTTGGCCTTTGAAAGCCACTTGGGTAAGATAATGATATTTATAAGTTTTATTTAAAGTAAAAATAAAAATATAATAAACATGTATTATTTTGCTAAAAAGATTTTAATTTGGGGTTATATAATTGATAAATTTTACTATAAATATTCATTATAAATATAAAAATATTTCCTACATTATGGTATTTTTTTATAATTTTTAGACATCAAATAAATTAAATTATTTATGGCACAATAATGATGCAGTGTTTACCACATTAATAAATGATTTAAATAAATAAGATTATAAAGATTAAAATAATATCCAAAACCTGTCCAAATCTTATTTGATGATTTTATTTCGACCATGAGTCATCTTATCTTCAACTTTAATAAATTTTGGACATTTAGAAATCGAAAATCATTATATAATAAAATAATATTTTCACACTTTCCTAAAGAGCCCATCCTCCCCCTTATAAAAAGACCTCACCTCTAACCCATTAATCAGACCTCTCAAGCTCCTTGGATCATCTAAACTCTACCCAAATAATCTCTTGGGATCCCTCCATTCTACCTAGAATCCTTACCTTAGGCATATGGCACTTCAAAAAATCCTTTTGGTTCAATCCAAAGGGAGTTACCCAATTTTAAGGTAACATCTTCCCTAAAGTTATCTTCTTTTATTTTACTTATCCAACCCACTATACTCTTTTTATTACTTTATTTTATAACAACACCAGTATCCTCAATATACTAGGTTGTTTTTATGATAATTATTTGAGCTACACTTACACACACCTCCATTTAATGGTAAAAGAACATATTGTTTCTATGGATGGCGAACTACTGCCTCATGAAACGATGATTGTTCAATTATCTACTACCACCTCTTATGGTGGCCATTATGATGGAACTATATTTATATATGATATATATATTATGTTTATTTTTTTCTATGATTCTTTAATTTTCATTTACACACATACCTTTATGCTTTCTCGTATGTGTGAACACGATAATTTCATTTGAGGAAGTGTGGACTACCGCTCCCTCAAAGTGATATGATTCCTTCATGACATACATGGAACATGTAAAGGATGGAGTTAATTAAATTATGCAACACATATATCATATGATATTATACTGGAATTATAATATACCTATGTATTATTAAGTTTTCATTTCAATAAATATGAAATATAAATGAAAGTAGAATTCATGTGTACGTAAGGCTTACCGTCTCCATGAATGGTGCATTTCATTTCTTATCTAAAAATATCATGAACTAATATATATATATATATACTGGATATATATGATATATATGATATTTAAATCATGAATATGATACTGAAGATAATAGACTTTTGACCACATGGACAATTTGTAATTATAACAAGTTCATTTTTGACTCAAGTACCAAATATTGACAAAACGGCCATTATTAACTTAAATGATTACATAATATTTATAACATGGTAATAAGTGATATAAAAGGAATAATAAACTTGAAAAGGTTCTTAATCAAGTAGAAATTAACTTTAGTTTATTATTCAGGTGATTAAAGAACGAACGAGTCAAGCCGGATGTAATGACCCAGAAATTACATGGAAATTTTTTTCTTAAATACATCGGATTTTTACGAATCCGCGAAAATTTACAGCACTTGATTCCGAGGCTTGGTGTGCCCGGAATCAATTTCTGAATTTTTTGTTTGGGTACATTCAATAAACGTACGAGCGGGATTTTATATCTTTTGAAACGGTGCTTGGAATTGAATTCTGAGGGCACCATTGAACTCTCAGCACCGGTATTCGCTTAAGAAGACTTCCACCTCGATGGCAGTTGGTCGAGAATGGAAGTTAGATTTTGGGTTTTTAATAAATTGAATAAAAATAAAGTGTGTTGTTTATTTTTATTTTGGTGGTTAAAATATCCAAAAGGAGGTTGGAGGTGGGGGCCACCACACCCTAACATCCCATGGGAGGTTATGGTGGTGGGGCCCACCCAATCATAACCTCCCTTGGGAGGATAATTAAGGTGGGGACCACCCGGGATTGTAACTCTTGGAACCCCCCCAATTGAAGTGGAGAAAACTCTTCGACTTACTTTAATTAATTTTATGCCAACCCACCTCATTTATTTAGTTAAGCTTCACCAATTAATTAATTTGAAATATTTTGAATATTTTGGCCAACAATTAAATAATGGGTTATCTTAACCCATTATTTTGAGTTGGCACTTTCATTTTGTGGAGCATTTGGGAGAGGAGTTGGAAGAGCAACGAAGAACGCCTCTTCTGCCAACGAAGGACGATGAACACCTTCATCCTTCTTCAACCGGAACAAAGGAGGGAGCACCGTCCTTAAAGAACGCCGACGACGTCATCTTTGACTTCGTCTTCTCCGAACTCTCCTTCCTTCGTCAAAAATCATCGACAAACGAGGTAGGTATTTTGAGTTGATTTAGTTCTCGTTCTACGTTGTTCAAATTATGGAATGTGAATTGCCGTTTGATATCACCATAACGAGAAAGGCTCGGACCGCACGAACATGGCCCAACCCTCCCCCTTTGTTGTTCTCATTTGTTAATGACAAAGGCAGAGCAGCGGTGGCCGGCGTCAGACCGACCGTGAAGAAATCCGGTTGCGAAGGGAACCGGCGGCGCAAGGGCCACCGGGTCGCTGGAGGGGCACGGCGCCGTCGCGCCGCGAGGAGAACCGGGCCGCAGCCAGCGCGGGCCGTGGCGGAGCAAGGTGGCCTGACGGCCGCCGGAGGGGTGTGGTGCCGTCACGCCGCACGGGTGGTAGGTCCACGGCCAGGAGGGCCGTGGTGGTCGGACGGAGGGGCGCGGCGGTCAGACAGAGGGGCACGGCGCCGTCACGCCGCGCGGAGGACCAGAACCGCGGCATCGTCGCGTCGCGGCGGAGGATCCAGGAGCGGCCAGAGTCGGGCCGGCCACCGGTGGTGTGGAATCGGCTGGCCGCTCGGCCAGCCAGACAAGGTGGGACCCCCCTGGGTCCTGTGGATTTCGAATCGGCGCTTAGCGCTAGTTCCGTTCGTCAAACAGGGGGGTGTGGCAACCCCCCACGCGTGGCCAACCGGACCACGTGCGCCAGCCAGCTAGGCCATGCGGGCCAGCCAGACGGGCCACGTGGGCCAGCCAGCCGGGGCACGCGGGCCAGCCAGCCGGGCCACGCGGGCCAGCCACGCGGGCCAGCCACCCGGGCCACGCGGGCCAGCCAACCGGGCCACGCAGGCCAGCCAGCCGGGCCACGTGGGCCGCCAGCCCACTGGGCCACCCCCTAGGACTGGTTCGGACCCGCGGACCGGGTCGGACTCCGGTTTGGACCCAAGTCGGGTCGGGTCAGTCCGACTGGGTCGGGTCGGGTCAGTCCGACTGGGTCGGACCGGACCCAGGCCCGCTTTGGCCTGTTTTCACCTTTTCGCTCATATCTTGGGCTACGAGTGTCTGATCGACAAACCGTCTACGACGACAAAAATCTTAGATCAATATGGTTATTTTGGCATAACCCACTTGAGATTTGGACATAGTTGGAGTACAGTCAGGTTGGTTTGAACCCAAAAACCAACCGGGCCCCTGGGACGGAAATGTCAATAACTCACAGACCGGGCGTCTGATTGACGCATTGTCTGTTGCGTTGAGACCCCTATGACGAGGCGGACCTTTGGGATACTTCTACTTGGGACTTCGTGATAGTTGTAGTATCGAGCAGTAGATCGTGGAGCGGATCCTCCCAGAGAAAAGCGAGCAGAGTACGAAGACCTAGTAGCTGGCTAAGACCTGACGACTACTGACCTTTCGACTCGGAGTGTTTCGACTAGCCCTGTCGGAAGCGCCTCTATGTGACGCGGAAGACCCATAGTGGGGAGCGCCTCTGTGTGACATGGCAGACCCATGATACTCAAAGGTAGGAGTACCTCAGCATGCTATGAGGGGGAGCACCTATGTGTGACGCGGCAGACCCACAGTGGGGAGCGCCTCTGTGTGATGCAGCAGACCCACGGTACTTGACAGGAGTACCACAGCAGTCCAGGATAGTGGGAAGTGCCTCTGTATGACGCGGCAGGCCCACAGTACTCGATAGAGGAGGAGTACATCATCAGTTGAGGTTCCGATAGTGTGACTGGGGTTGTTACTTGATTCTACCGCCTAGAATAAAATCCTGGTTTGAGCTGAGTCAATGACATTAGTGTTTTCCTCATGATTGAGATGGGTTACTAGATAACTTAGGTATATGTATGGGAATATACCTAAGTAATGGTTATCCCTTGATTTCATACTTTTTGGTATATCCTTGTTGGATTTAGTGAGACCTTGAGGGTCTCCGGGTCCCTACTGAGTATCGTTATACTAACCCCTGCATGGGTTATGCCCGCACCTCGTTGTGTTAGTTGCAGACGACAGACAACACTGAATGAGGCAGAAAGTAGCAGGACTAAACGGTACCCGGAGGTGGACCACTCAGCGTGACAGTGCACAGAGCGGACGTGTAAGATCCCAGTTTTTGGAAGGGTGTGTTTTCATTATGTTTTGGTTGAATCCCTTATTTCGGGCTTCCAAGGATGTCTTCTGAAAGTATGAGAGGTCTTGGGGGTGTTTCGGGGGCTCGGGGCACGAAAGAAAGGAGAGATGGGCAAGAAAAGCCTGGGCGCACGGCCAGGGAAAACCATACGGCCTGCCTAGGTAAACTGTGCAACCCCTCCTCCTCCAGACAGTATCATGCACATGGTTTGCGCACGGTTTGTCAAACCATGTGGCTAAACTATGCGGCCTCTTAAAGTTGGTAAAAATTACAAAATTTTCGCCTCGGGATTTTAAGAACCCACTCGGGATTTACTCTCAATTCCTCCCTCTTCACCCTAGGAACGAACCAAATCGCCCAAGAGCTCCAAGAGGTCGATCTCCCTCGTTTCTAAGGCATTTTTGGTGTCATTGGATGTGTATTGAAGCTCCGAGTAAGGCTAATCCCATCCTTGCTTCTCTTTTTGTTTTAGGGTTTGTATCTTATCTCCCTCTTGTTCTGAAGCTCTAAAACCCTATCTTTTGGGTGAGTTCTAGGTTAAAGCTCCAAAGGCTGGTTGGATTGAGGTCTAAGGACCCGATTGAGTGTGCATTCAACCACAGTTTTGAGGTAGGTGGTCTACAAACGTTATCCCATTGTTTTATGGTGGATTTATGCATGTGTGGCTTTGCTCATGGTTTTCTTTTGATGAGATTTGATCAACCTGGATGCGTTTGGTATAAAGGATGCTTAAAAATGGTAAATGGGAACCCTCACGATCCCCATGGGATGTGTTGAGAATGACTTTACCTAATTGGGTCCATCCATGGGGTGTGCCGGATTTTCCCAGGCTTAGGGATTGTTATTAGACAAGTGACCTTGTTGTAATAAATGGTAGAGCCATTGAAAAATATGTTGGCATGATTGGTTGAACTTGGAATAGAAGTTAGGTGATGCACCTAGACTTAGAAATAACCTAAGGGTTATTTGGAATGGGTTGAATGGTTGATTCATGGAAATGATGAACGGGTTAAATGGGTTAATGAGTAAACTGATTAAAGACCATAATGGGACAGATTATGGGTTTAGTGTTGAATGATTAGTGAGATTGGCATAACACATGGGAATTGGGTGAATGGTTAAATGATGTGAAATGGTAATGTGTTAATGGGTTAAGGCATAATGTGAATTTCCGTGTGGTTTGTTGTGAATGGTGTTTGTCAAAGGAAAATGGTATGGTGGGTTGATGGTTACTTATATATATAAGCATGTGCACATGGCTTAGTAGTGTGGGGTATGACTTGAGGATCTACTCCCATGGTTCGAGTAAATACTGATGCTCTGAACTCCACCCTAAATGCACGGGTTAGGAATGGGGACTGAGGATCTATTCTCCTAACGGTTGCATCCACCCGGACTGAGGCTTCAAGGTGAGGATATGGTTTCTATGAGGGGGTTAGTCCTAGTGAGATAGGATAACGATATGTTTACCCTCTTGCATGTGATTGTTGGCCTTATACCCATGTAACATAATGTATGTGATTAACCCATGGAAATGTGATGAAATGGTAAGTGATGATATTTGGTGTGTAATGAATGGTAATGGAAGTGGCAATAGCTTTGGCTCTGAACTGGTTAATGGCACCTTAAATAATTACTTGGAAATTATCATTCATATTCCTTTTGCATGCACTACCTGTTCATACTGGATATTTTGTAGACACCGTTAGTGGTGGCCTACTGAGTTGTACTCACACCCTGCTTGGGACGCCATTGGGTACCCAAGAATACTTCATGTTTGCAGGTCAAGAGAAAGGCAAGTTTCATTGCTAGATAGTTGAGTGGACATGGGTAGCACATGGCGGAGGATCCGGACTTGGAGTCAGGACCATTTTGGGGATTTTGGCCATTGTCTTTATTTTGGGATTTTTTTCAATTTCGCACTTGTAGTAGGACATGGCATATTTATTGTTGGAAATGGTTTTTATACATGTTCCTTGTTTATTGATTATTTTTTCTACTATTGGTTTATTTCTTTTTTGGATTACTCTGATAAAAATGAGATATAGTCTCCCCACTTGACCACAAATACCCCCACTATTAGTGAGCAGCCTTTGGCGTATGGAGAGGTGCGCTTAAGGTTATGTAACTACCCGGCTCGGAGCAACGATTTAGTGGATTCCGGGTCGGGGACGTTACAAAGTGGTCTCAGAGGAGGTCTTTCTTATCCTTCTCTGAGGTATTTTTATTTGGGATGGGTTTCCAAGGGTTAATATGTGTCGGTCCTTGGTAAATAATCTCGTGCTTAGGAGTAGCTAACCCATGTACGAGAGAAAACCCAAGTCAATCTGGGTGGTAAATGTTGTTCTTGGTTGTGTGTTGTTACAATTGATGATATTTCACCGTTGGGTGATGCACATGTGGTTTGATGTGACTGTTTTATGATATTTGTCTTGTGGCCTTAACAACATGAGTATTTGCATTCATTCATCATTGTAGGCACTTAGGGAGATAGGTGACATGCATTGTGTTGTGCACACACACAGGGTGAGTGTGTGAGGCAGGAAAGTAGGGTGCATCATGCATTTCATGAAACCAAAAAAAATGAGAAGAATGAAATAAAAAAAGTGGGTAAATGATTTTTAACAAGATATAAGGGTTTGAAATTAAGTGGAAAATATTTTCTTTTTGTAAAATGTTGTGTGAGTTTGGTGGTAGTGCATGGTTTTTTACACCATGTGGACCATGGACTGTGGTAGGGATGGTCGGGGCGGTGAATTTGAGGTGTTAATGTTGTTGAATTAGTATATGAAAATGGGTTGTTGTATCTAGTAAATATATTTTGATGAAGTCATGAAAGTTTTATGGTATGCGTGCTGAATCTCGTGCTTGGCAATGTAGAGAAATGCCACCACGACGTCGATTACCAGTTGGGAAATAGGAGGATGTTGCTGAGAACACTCCTCCGGTAGAAGAGCATGAAAATTTGGTGATCAATGAAGGTAGAGAAGACCAGTTCCGGGAGAACTTGGATTTCCTTATGCAGATGATGGATCAGGACCCAGGGTAGATTGCACCGAGTATGTTTGAGCTAACCAGGGAGTTCCAGCTGCAGCACCCTCCGACCTTCACCGAAGAGGGTGGGCCAGAGGCAGCAGAGTTCTAGTTAGAGTCTGTCCAGAAGATACTGGATCATCTGGAGACCCCTGTTGAAAAGCGAGTAAAGCTGGATGTTTATATGTTGCGGGGCCAGGAAAGGCGTTGGTGGGACATTCAGGCTCAGGGCGAGCAGGCTGAGGGGATGTCGTGGATGGTTTTCCAGGAAACGTTCCTAGAGAATTTCTACCCAAAGACTTTGAGGTAGGAGCGGGCTGCAGATTTTATGAGCCTGACTCAGGGATCGCTATCGGTGATAGACTATGATAGTCACTTCACTGATTTGCAACGCTTTGTCCTAGTGCTAGAAGGGGATGAGGCAGCGGTAGTAAAGCGTTTCCAGGATGGTTTGAGACATGAGATCAGGTCTCAAGTAAATATCTTTCGCTTGAAGAGGTTTGCAGAGGTGATAGATCAGGCACTCATATCTGAAGGGAACCTGAAGGGATCTTCGGATGGTGGGCTTGTCGTGCCAGCTGGGCGGACAAGTGGTGCATCTTCCGAAGGTCGGAAGTGATGTTTGGAAAGTTTCCAGCAAGGTGGTCAGAAGAGAGGGTCAGCCTCTCAGAGTGGGAACCAGGTGTTCTGTTATCATTGCGGTAGGTCGGGGCATATAGGTGGTTACTATCCTAGGTCTCCAGTTGAGTGTCGTTTGTGCGGCAGGATGGGGCATGTGCAGAGGTTTTGCAGGAACCCTCGGCAGACAGGTGAGCATGATGATGAAAAGCAAGTACCGGATACGGGAAGGGGATCAGTTGCTCTGTATCAGGCAGGCAGTTGGAGATCCATGGGATGTACTGGCAGGGGTGATGGACGTGGAACTCCAGGGCAAGATCTCTCATGCTAGTAGGGTAGTGCGGTGCAGGGTTCTCAGGCTGGGGCTCGGGGTAGAGGGTAGGTCGGATTCAGGCAGTTCAGTTTATGCCTGGTGATGGAGAGGGTGGACCGTCAACTGTTCGAGGTACAATCCTTGTAGCTTCTACGTTTTCTAGTGCATTGTTTGACACAGGTGCCACACAATATTTTGTTTCTGCTCAACTTGTGGTAGTGATGGGGTTACCAGTGGAGAGGGTGTGTGGAGTTATGTCAATTGACACCTCGTTGGGGATGCAGGTTGAGGATATCAAGTAGTGCAAGGGATGTGCCTTGGAAGTTGGTGGGTGTCGTTTTATGTGGGACTTGTTCATTCTCGAGATGTTAGGGTTTGACCTAATCTTGGGAATGGATTGGTTGGTGTTGTATTAGGCTCACATAGACTGTTATCGTCGCAGAGTATCATTCAGGTCACTTGAGGGTGACGCTTATGTCCACCGTAGCGAATGGGATGTTCGAGCTGGGCGTGCGGGGCCTTTTTGTCAACAGATGAGTGGACTCACGGATCAAGTGGCATGTCTCATTCTTGATGATGATGAGAGAGGGGAACAATCTAATTTTCCTCCCATGGTGGATCAATTTTAGGATGTGTTTCCTAAGTATTTCTTGGGGTTACCACCCGAGAGGGATGTCGAGCTCACGATTGAGTTGTTGCCAGGAGCAGAGCCAGTTTCTATTCCAACATACCGAATGGCACCGGCAGAACTCCAAGAACTGAAGGTTCAGCTTGAGGAGTTGGAGCGTAAGGGTTTTATCCGTCATAGTACGTCTCCTTGGGGATCTCTCATGCTTTTTTCTAAGAAGGTCGATGGGTCGTTGAGACTGTGTGTTGACTATCGAAAGTTGAATCAGATGATGGTGAAAAATCGATTCCCTCTTCCTAGAATTGATGACCTTTTTGATCAGTTGAGGGGTGAATCAGTGTTTTCTAAGATTGATCTGAGGTCAGGATATCACCAGATGAGGGTGAGGTCTTCTGACGTACCGCGGATAGCTTTTTGGAGTCGGTATGGGTTGTTTGAGTTTGTGGTAATGACTTTCGGCTTGACCAATGCATCGGTGGTGTTTATGGCTTTGATGAACCGAATCTTTCATCCCAATCTTGATCAGTTTTTGATTGTCTTTCTTGACGACATCTTAGTGTACTCGAAAACTCATGATGACCATGCCCAACATCTTGGCATCGTCTTGGGTACGCTAAGAGAGAATCGGCTATACGTCAAGCTATCAAAGTGTCAATTCTGGATAGGTGAGGTTCATTTTCTAGGTCACATCATCTCAGAGGAAGGTGTGACAGTGGATCTAGAGAAAGTGCAGGCGGTTGTATCTTGGGAGCATCCCAAGAGTGTTTCTGATATTCGGAGTTTTCTGGGTTTTTCCGGGTATTACCGAAGGTTCATTCAGGATTTCGCTCGCTTGGCAACACCACTCTCGGGCTTGACCAATAAAGGAATCAGGTTCGAGTGGTCTGAGGCTTGTGAGAACACCTTCCAAGATTTGAAGAAGCGGTTGACGACCGCACCTATCTTGATCTTACCTAAGCTGGGTAATAAGTACATCATGTTTTGTGATGCGTCTGGAGTCAGACTTGGGGCTGTGTTGATGTAGGATGAGCGGGTTGTGGCTTATGGGTCAAGGCAGTTTAGACCCCATGAGTGGAACTATCCCACTCATGACCTTGAGTTGGCTGCAGTGGTGTACGCCTTGAAGTACTGGAGGCACTATCTGTTGGGAGAACGGTTTATTGTATTTACCGACCATAAGAGTTTAAAGTACATCTTCTCACAACAGGATATAAACCTTCAGCAGCGAAGATGGGTTGAATATATCCAGTCTTTTGACTTTGAGTTGGTGTACACACTGGGAAAAAGAAATATTGTTACTAATTCTCTGAGCAGGAAGGTTCAGAATCAGGTGGTTCAGGAGTCCAGCACCGAGTGGAAGGTGATGGCTTTGTTTACAGAGATGCACCTAGAGGTGCAGGAGGATATTGGTTAGGTCACTCTTGCTTCCTTAACGATGGAGTCGATGCTTCTGAGTTGAGTTAAGGAAGGTCATCTTGATGATCCTGAGTGTTTGATCATGAAGTAAAATCTTAAAGGTGGGGAGCTACCTTCTGGTTGGGCCATCGGCGTGGAAGGTGTTGTTCGTGTTCGTGATCGTGTGGTTGTGCCAAAGTGTGTGCGAGAAGAGTTGATGCGTGAGTTCCATGCATCAAAGTGCGCAGTGCATCCTGGTTTGACCAAGATGTATTGTGATCTCCGAAGGCAGTTTTGGTGTCCTGGAATGAAGAAGGAAGTTGCGGGCTTTATGGCACGGTGCCTTACCTCTCAATAGGTGAAGGCCAAGCATCAACGCCCAGGTGGTTTGTTGCATCCATTTCCCATTCCAGAATGTAAGTGTGATGATGTAACAATGGATTTTTTTTTCGTGGGTCTTCCGAGGATGTCGTGGAAGAATGATGCAATCTGGGTGGTTGTGGATCTGTTAACGAAAGTGGCTCATTTATTACTGATTCAGGAGACCTTTACAGTCAACCAGTTGGGTGAGCTGTATGTTCGAGAAATAGTGTGATTGCATGGTGTTCCGTGGACCATAGTTTCAGACCGAGATCCGTGTTTTACATTGCGTTTCTAGCAAGGGTTTCATAAGGCTCTTGGTACGCAGGTGTTTTTGAGTACAGCTTTCCACCCGCAGACGGACGGGCAGTTGGAGCATACAATCCAAGTGTTGGAAGACATGTTAAGAGCTTGTGTCTTGGACTTTGGTGGTTCTTGGGAGAGGCACCTATCATTAGTTGAGTTTTCCTACAACAACAGTTTTCAGGCTACGATTTAGATGGCACTGTTTGAGGCACTCTACGGGAGGCCATGTAGATCTCTGTTGTGTTGGCTAGAGGTCAGTGAATCTGAGTTGTTGGGGCCAAGTCTCGTGCAGGAAACTTTAGAGAGAGTTAAGTCGATCATGAAGCAGATGGATACGGCTCAGAGTAGGAAGAAGTCGTATGCATATCGGAGGTGTAGACCTCATGAGTTTGTGATGGGTGATAAATTGTTCCTTCAGGTGTCGCCAAGGTTGGGTAACCGTTGGATTTGAAATCAGGGTAAGTTGGCACCCAGGTATGTGGGACCTTTTGAGATTGTGGAGAGGATCGGACCAGTGGCTTACCGATTGGCTCTTCCACAGCGATATGGTGGTATGCATGATGTGTTTCATGTGTCGCAGCTTCGACGGTATCACCTTGACCCATCTCACGTTCTTGATGTTGAGAATGTGGATCTTGAGGATGATGCATCTTTTGAGGAGCATCTAGTTCGTGTGGTGGATCGTAGTAAAAAGGTCTTATGAGGCAAGGTTGTGCCATTAGTGTGAGTAATATGGAAGCATGGGAAAGTTCAAGAATAAACTTGGGAGCGGGAAATGCATATGCAGGCTCAGTGGCCCAAACTCTTCTCTTCGGTGGATCAATGAGGTTTCGAAACTCGGCTCGAGGATGAGCGATTATAAGGTGGGGAGGTTGTAAGATCCCAGTTTTTAGAAGGGTATGTTTTCATTATGTTTTTTTTTTTGAATCCCTAATTTTGGGATTCTAGGGATGTCTTTTGAAAGTATGAGAGGTTTTGGGGGTGTTTCGGGGGCTCAGGGCACGAAAGAAAGGAGAGCTGGGCAAGACAAGCCTGGGCGCACAGCCAGGGAAAACCGTGCGGCCTGCCCAGGTAAACCGTGCAACCCCTCCTCCTCTAGACAGTAGCATGTGCATGGTTTGCACACTGTTTGTCAAACTGTGCGGCCAAACCATGTGGCCTCTTAAAGTTGGGAAAAATTACAAAATTTCCACCCCGGTATTTTAAGAACCCGCTCGGGATTTCCTCTCCTTTCCTCCCTCTTCACCCTAGGAATGAACTAAATCACCCAAGAGCCCCAAGAGGTCGATCTCCCTCGTTTCTAAGGCGTTTTTGGTGCCGTTGGATGCGGATCGAAGCTCCGGGTAAGGCTAATCCCATCCTTTATTCTCTTTTTGGTTTAGGGTTTGTATCTTCTCTCCCTCTTGTTCTGAAGCTCTAAAACCCTATATTTTAGGTGAGTTCTAGGTTGAAGCTCCAAAGGTTGGTAGGATTGAGGTCTAAGGACCTGATTGAGTGTGCGTTCAACCATGGTTTCGAGGTAGGTGGTCTAAAAACGTTATCCCATAGTTTTATGGTGGATTTATGCATGTGTGTCTTTGCTCATGGTTTCCTTTTGATGAGATGTGATCAACCTGGATGCGTTTGGTATAAAGGATGCTTAAAAATGGTAAATGGGAACCCTCACGATCCCCATGGGATGCGTTGAGAATGACTTGACCTAATTGGGTCCATCCATGGGGTGTGCCGGATTTTCCCAGGCTTAGGGATTGTTATTAGAAAAGTGGCCTTGTTGTAATAAATGGTAGAGTCCTTGACGAATATGTTGGCATGATTCGTTAAACTTGGAATAGAAGTTAGGTGATGCACCTAGACTTAGCAATAACCTAAGGGTTATTTGGAATGGGTTGAATGGTTGATTCATGGAAATGATGAACGGGTTAAATGGGTTAATGAGTAAACTAATTAAAGACCATAATGGGACATATTATGGGTTTAGTGTTGAATGCTTAGTGAGATAGCCATAACACATGGGAATTGGGTGAATGGTTAAATGATGCGAAATGGTAATGTGTTAATGGGTTAAGGCATAATGTGAATTCCCGTGTGGTTTGTTGTGAATGGTGTTTTTCAAAGGGAAATGGTATGGTGGTTTGATGGTTACTTATATATATAAGAATGTGCACATGGCTTGGTAGTGTGGGGTATGACTTGAGGATCTACGCCCATGGGTCGAGTAAAGACTGATGCTCTGAACTCCACCCTAAATGCACGGGTTAGGAATGGGGACTGAGGATCTATTCTCCTAATGGTTTCATCCACCCGGACTGAGGCTTCGAGGTGAGGATATGGTTTCTATGAGGGGTTTAGTCCTAGTGAGATAGGATAATGATTTGTTTACCCTCTTGCATGTGATTGTTGTCCTTAGACCCATGTAACATAATGTATGTGATTAACCCATGGAAATGTGATGAAATGGTAAGTGATGATATTTGGTTTGTAATGAATGGTAATGGAAGTGGCAATGGATTTGGCTCTGAACTAGTTAATGGAACCTTAAATAATTACTTGGAAATTATCGTTCATATTCCTTTTTCATGCACTACCTGTTCATACTGGATATTTTGTAGACATCATTGGCGGTGGCCTACTGAGTTGTACTCACACCTTGCTCGAGCCGCCATTGGGTACCTGGGCAGACTTCATGTTTGCAGGTCGGGAGAAGGGCAAGGGTCCTTTCTAGATAGTTTAGTGGACATGGGTAGCACTTGGTGGACGATCAGGACTTGGAGTCGGGACCATTTTGGGGATTTTGGTCGTTGTATTTATTTTGGGCTTTTGTTCAATTTTGCACTTGTAGTAGAACATGGTATATTTATTATTGAAAATGGTCGTTATACATGTTCCTTGTTTATTGATTATTTTTTCCGCTATTGGTTTATTTCTATTGTGAATTACTCTGATAAAAAGGGGGTATAGTCTACCCATTTGACCACAAAGACCCCCGCTGCTAGTCGGCAGCCTTTAGCGTATGGGGAGGCGCGCTTAAGGTTATGTAACTACTTGGTTCAGAGCACTGGTTTAGTGGCTTCCGGGTCGGGGACGTTACAGGACGGACTGACGTGGAGTGCCGAGGAGGCCATCTATACCTACCCTTCATGTAGGAACCCTGGAGGATAGACCAGTAGCTGTTTTAATTTTCTTCTATTGTACTTGCTTTCAATCATACCTGTACTTTACTGTTGGGCTTGTATTTCCGGCCCCATTTACTTTCCAGCACTTCTTCTGTATACAGTTTTGCTTAGTGTTTTTCTTCCAGTTGTGTACTCTGTTGTGTTTGTTGACTGTTATAAAGGCAATGTCTTCCCAGTTTATGGATTTACACCTTTGGTGCTAGTCGCCAGCCCCTGGCCAATAGAAGGCGGGCTTGGGGTAGTCACAATACGGGCCCCGGGGGACAGGTCATGACACCAGATACAGGGTAAGGGGTTTCTTATCTCACTCTTAATTTCATGATATTTCCATTGTTCACCAATTATTTATTGCATGTGGTGTATTATGTACTGCCCAATATTGTATTCTTGGTTTAATATACTTTAATTTATGGGTATTTACATCTTCATTGTATGATCCTTATTTTATGGGGTGTATGTTTCGTGAGTTACCAAATTGGTAAGGGAATTTCAAATTTCAATTTCCACTCATTGGGCTTTACGCATACTTCATTGATTATTTTACTCCAAGATTATGTGTGGAATCACTATTTATTATTTATGTAGTAATTTCCAATCACCTTTTTGTGGATATACTTTTGATACACATAATCACTACATTGATAATTTCTCAAGTCATTGATATGAACTTGATAAGAGTAATCTTAACTCAATTTCCATTCATTGAGTTAAACATCCAAGTCATTGGTGTTGTTTTTACAAGAATATGTGTGAATATCCTCTGATTGATTTACACTGAATATCCAATCATATTGAGTGTATTTATATTTTTCATGCATAATTATGTCATTGATTTATCCTTTACCTAAGTATAGGGTCATTATAAGGGATTTCATCTCAATTTACATTCCTTTGAGACTTCTTTGTTTATTATGTGCCAATTCACTTTTATATGGTTTATATATAGTACTTTGACATAATATATCATTAATCCCTTTATTCTTATGATATTATAAAGTTTTTATTACCTAAATTATTTTTATTCAAGCGTCTCTCATTTGGTTAGGAACTCTAACTAAAATATCATTTTAAATGTTTTAAAGATTTATTCTTCTAAATATTTCTCATTAATGTCCATGTTTTAAAAATGGTTTTAAGGATTTATTTATATGGAAATTAATGCTTTAAAATTTAAAATTTCTTTTCAAAGTTTCAAAGTGGTATGGGACACTTTGATTCAAAAATTTATTTTAAACGGCTTATTGATAAATAGTGAGACTTTTAAATGTTTTCAAGAAAAGGGGGGATATTTCTCTCAAATAGTTTTAATGAATATTTTCATCTATATCAATATCCTTCAGTGTATTTTATTCTTGATTGAGGTTGATTTATCAAAATAAAATCATCCATATTGTATTAAATGAGTTATGTTTGACTGTGGATGTGCTATTTTTATGCCATTCATGGGTTGTGGTTAAAATATTGACATTTTGTATGATAGTATCAATACGAATATTTAGATTATGTTTCACCCTTTCATATGAGGAATGCATTGGACTTACTAAGTGATGGGTGGAGCCCTCTATAGCTCCTCTATTCATCAGTAGGTCTCATGAGATAAACTAGTGTCTTGGCACAAGGACTTGACAAAATCTTATTTGTAGTCTTGTCACGAGGCCTTGACTATGTGGTTATGATATCTGGCATTATGCATTCCATCATTATGATATTAGTTATTGATATTTTATGTGGTTATTCGACTAGTAGAATACCCATGACTATGTTTTATTATGGGATTATTTACTCAGATCATATTCCTACCATAAAGTGTTCAAGTTTATTATTTGTAAAGGCATGTGTTTTCAATTATTCACCATGTTTAATGTTTATGTTATCTTATACTGTATTGCTTACTCTTACTAAGAATCTGAGCTCACCCCTTTCTTATGTTTTATTCTCCCAGGATTCCAAGAAGTATATTATGATTGATATGCAGGTTTAAGCTGGGGGATTAATGGAGTTATCAAAGGATAATTTATTTTGTATTTTATTTTCTATTGTGTAATTTAACATTCATGTATGTAATATATTTTCAAATACTGTTAAACTGATCGGTCTTTCGGTACTTGATTCCTTATAATCATGCCAATGTATTAAAATAATGCATCGGCTCCGGGCTTCTGGGGTCGGGGCGTTACAGTTGGTATTAGAGGAAGTTTAGTATAAACCTTGGAAACTAGATTTAGAAAAAATATGACTATAGAACATTACCCTAAGATAGAATTTGAGGATTAGTATAGCAGAATTTCCTAGAATTTTGGTAATGTATAAATTTTGTGTATTTTCTAAGAAATACATCCCTGTCTGGATACGAGCTGGTAGAGGCAGCTCTGACACAGATGTACCTAGGGGTAAAACCCGAAAACACCACTTTGATCTAGACTCGAATGGGAACCGGTGCATGACAACGGTCCTTGTTCCACTATTGGTTATGACACTCCCAGGGGATATGCTTAGGATAATTCACATTTTCTATAAAAACCAATTTTAAGGATTTTAATATAAGAATAGAATAAATTACCTTGATTAATCCCAATGTGTCTTAGATTGAAAACAAGGTGTCATGATATTCTCTAAATGATTTTATGACTCACACTATGCTTTCTTGTGTTAGTCAATGGCTGGATTCCAAGGAAGTCATAGTAACATTGAACATGATGTACAAGGTGGGAACGGTGGTGGAAATGAGCAATGAAATGGAATGTTGATAGGTGTAAAAGATATTGTGTTCATGTCGAATCAGTTTTCCAAAAATATGATTAACAACATATATATTAACCACCTCCCAGACTCAACAAAGAAGAGAAAGGTGGTGAATAATAAGAGCTCTAGCAGTGAAGACCATGGAGAAAAGAAATCTCATTTTCCATCATGTAGGAAATGTGGAAGGAAACACGCAGGAAAGTGTCTCAATGGAACAAAGAAATGATTTTTGTGTGGGAAAGAAGGACATAAACTAAATAATTGTCAAGGAAAAATGAAGAGTACTATGGAAAAAAAAATAAAAATGATCCTAAGAATCCAATTACAGTCATTTGTCATAAATGTAAGGGAAATGGGCATCACCCAAGTCAATGCCCTATTCTATAGGATAACCTCTTAGTCAAGGAAGAACCTATGTGGAAATAAATGGATGGTAAAATGTTTAAAAGTATTAGTGCTCTTTGTTGATGAGATTACTTTGGAAGACTTTTCTCTTGTATGTGTAACCCTGCAGTTTGTTATGTGAAAATGATATTCAAGGAAGAATTGTCTTTTCTTTTGTGAATATAGTTATAAATAACTATTTGGGTTTATATGATCCTTGAATTTGAGGCAATTACAGGTTATTAATTTTTGGGATGAAAATGCGAGGTATGAGAAAACATTGGTGGTTAAATTATTTTATGATTATTTTGAGGAATTTATCTAATTTAGGGAATGTTATAAAATATAGTTTTTAAAAAAGGACAACACGCAGTCCGAGTGACAACCTGTCACGTCGGACAAAGATGCGGGAATCGAACCCACAACCAAAGTGCAACTGGGATTTATCGCCTACCACTGGACTACGTGAAGTCCCTGGTTAATATGAATAATTATTTTTAGTTAAATAATTTTATGGATCAAGAATATGTTGACTTTGGGAACTTATTATTTATCCTTAGTATAGGAAAATTATGTGGTGATTAAGTGATAAATTTTATTTTGGAAGATATTCACTCTTTTGGTAACACTATATGCCTATGGAAAATAGAATACTATGAGATTTCATTTGAGGAGTAATGGTGGGTTTTTATCTATGTTTTTATTGTGGATTTATAGCTATTTGGGTTATTTATGGAAATGATTAACCTATCATATATAATATGTGATTAGGTTAATTACTTTTAAGTATGTGACTTTAAGAGTAGTCGATGTTATTTGGAGATACATTTTAACATGGAAGACTATGTAAGCAAATTCTTCTAAGTTTTGGGTTTAAATATTAGTTTGGATTATATTGAAATATTTTATGGACAATTGTTTATTGAATTTTATTTATTGAACTTTGGGTAATATTGTTTTAATTTTAGAAATTAAGATTAGTATTTCTTTCTCTAAAGGATTATCCTTTTTGGGGACCATCTGATCATTTACTAACCATTTTGGTTTTGGTTAATCTCTAAAGAAAAGGGAAATATATATAGTTCAACCTTTGTGGATTATGTGGTTCTTTATAAGTTGATTCTAGAGCTTCATGTGTGACTAAGTCATCTTGAATACTCATCGTTTGGAGTGAAAGATGAGTTTGTGGTAAGAATTAGATGAAAGATGAAACTCTACTTGTCAAGTGTATATTTTTTTCTTATTCTATGAATAAATTAAATATTAAACTTTAGGGAATGGATCTTAAAACCAAAAATGTGTTATCCTAATGAATTATGTTTTGTTGAACCGATGATATTTTAAATCATCATAGATTAATGGCTTTGAGGCCCTCAATTTTACACTTGTTTGTGATTGATGACCTCAATCACTCCCTATAAATATTTACGTTTTTCATCCAATTATGTGTCTCTAATTGCCACCAATGTTCTCCTAATCGAGATCATAATTTGGTGGTGACTTTTTCATTTCACTTTCCCTCTTATTAAGACTAAATTTTATTATCCCAATTTCTGATGTGGGTTTTCCACAAAGGTATTTTTCTATTTTTAACCTTTTATTTTTGAAGAATAATTTTAAATTGTGAGGATGCAATTTATTGAAGGAGTGGAGAATGTAACACCCCAAGATTTCATGGTACGTTGTCTCTTCAAAGTAATTCAATAACTTGTACTATACGCAACACTGAGTTTGAGCGCACCACGAAAGTAGCCATTCAAAAAAACAATTATGAATAGTATTAATTGGATTTTTAATTTTATATAATCCATATAATTTTAACTTATGTATTATGTGTTTCTTAGACATATTATAAGAACAAATTCAATTTTTCAGATAAAAAATGTATTTTTCCAAAAAATGCAATTTTACCACCTTTTAATGGCGAGCCCTTTTTAAATCCAATATTTGACACTTTTACATATTAAATTTGACAAAATAAAATTATTCTTTGGAATCGTGATATCAAAATTTACTTTGGATGAAATTTTGGTATTTTTCTAATAATGTTCATTTTTAATGAATAGTGAAAATATTGTAATTTAACTCAAAACTGCCTTTTAATCTAACTTATTTATATGGATAGATTATATTTTTAAATGGTTTTAAAGTTTAATTAGATTATATTTTTACCATTTAATTTAATTTTGGTCATTTGAAGAAATTTCACTTTGAAATTGGGCACAAACAAGTGTCAATCTTTTGATAGTTATTATTTCTTAAAAACACGCTTTTTGTTTTGACAACGGAAATTAATTTTAAATTAATTAATCCAACTTATATGTTTTGGATTTGGTAAAATAGACATCATTTTTGAACTCAGAATATTAAATATATCTTAGGCTGAATTTTTGGTATTTTTCTGAAAAACTTCAATTTTGATGAATACTGAAACCACTAAGTAGTAGTTAAAAATCTGACTTTTTCATTTAAATGAAATTTTACCACTTCTATGAATTGAATTTCAAAAATCCGACATACATGGTTGTTATTAGTAAGTAAAATGTGGTTCAATAAGATGAAAATAATTTTTTTGTGAATAGTAACTTTTGACTTATTTATCACGGTTAAAGGTAAATAGGGTAATTCAAGGTAAAAATAATATTAAGTTAATATAAAATTACCTTAACACTTGTCCTAACCTTATTGGATGAGTAATGGCCGACCAAGACAATACTTGGGTGAGACTTTTGGCCTTTGAAATCCACTTGGTTAAGATAATGATATTAATAAGTTTTATTTAAAGTAAAAAATAAAAATATCATAAACATGTATTATTTTGCTAAAACGATTTTAATATGGGGTTATATAATTGATTAATTTTACAATAAATATTAATTAGAAAGATAAAAGGATTCCCTAAATTATGGTAGTTTTTTATAATTTTTAGTCATCAAATAAATTAAATTATTTATGACACAATAATGATGCAGTGTTTACCTCATTAATAAATGAATTAAATAAATAAGATTATAAAGATTATAATAATATCCAAAACATGTCCAAATCTTATTGGATGATTTTATTTTGACCATTAGTCATCTTATATTCAACTTTAATAAATTTTGGACATTTAGAAACCGAAAATCATTATATAATAAAATAATATTTTCACACTTTCCTAAAGAGCCCCTCCTCCCTCTTATAAAAAGTCCTCACCTCTAACCCATTACTCACACCTCTCAAGCCCCTTGGCTTATCCAAAATCTACCCAAATAATCTCTCAGGATCCCTCCCTTCCACCTAGAATCCTTACCTTAGGCAGAAGGCACTTCAAGAAATCCTTTTGGTTCAATCCAAAGGGAGGTACCCAATTTTAATGTAACGTCTTCCCTAAAGTTCTCTTCTTTTATTTTACGTCTCCAACCCCCTAAACTCTTTTTATTACTTTATTTTATAACAACACCAGTATCCTCAATATACTAGGTTGTTTTTATAAGAATTATTTGATCTACACTTACACACACCTCCATCTAATGGTAAAAGAACATACTGTTTCTATGGACAGAGAACTACTGCCTCACGAAATGATGATTGTTCAATTATCTCCTACTGCCTCTTATGGCGGCCATTATGATGGCACTGTATTTATATATGATATATATATTATGTTTATGTTTTCTCTATGATTCTATAATTTTCATTTACAAACATACCTTAATGCTTTTCGATATGTGTGAACATGATAATTTCATTTGAGGAAGTGCGGACTACCGCCCCCTCAAAGTGATATGATTCGTTCATGACATACATGGAACGTGTAAAGGATGGAGTTAATTAAATTATGCAACACATATATCATATGAAATTATACTGGAATTATAATTTACCTATGTATCATTAAGTTTTCATTTCATTAAATATGAAATAGAAATGAAAGTAGCGTTCATGCGTACGTACGGCTTACCGTCTCCATGAACGGTGCATTTCATTTCTTATCTATAAATATCATGAACGAATATATATATATATATATATATATTGTATATATATGATATATATGATATTTAAATCATTAATATGATACTATAGATAATAAACTTTTGACCACATGGACAATTTGTAATTATAAAAAGTTCATTTTTGACTCAAGTACCAAATATCGACAAAACGACCATTATTAACTTAAATGATTACATAATGTTTATAACATGGTAATAAGTGATATAAAAGGAATAATAAACTTGAAAAAGGTTCTTAAGCAAGTATAAATTAACTTTATTTTATCATTCAGGAGATTAAAGAACGAACGAGTCAAGTCGGACACGAGGTAAGGGGTTTCTTATCTCACTCTTAATTTCGTGAGATTTTCATTGTTCGCCACTTATTTATTGCATGTGGTGTATTATGTACTGCCCATGATTGTATTCTTGGTGTAATATACTTTAATTTATGGGTATTTACATCTTCATTGTATGATCCTTCTTTCATGGGGTGTATGTTTCGTGAGTTACCAAATCGGTAAGGGAATTTCAAATTTCAATTTCCACTCATTGGGCTTTACGCATACTTCATTGATTATTTTACTCCAAGATTATGTGTGGAATCACTATTTATTATTTATGTAGAAATTTCCACTCACCTTTGTGTGGATATACTTTTGATACACATAATAACTACATTTAAAATTTCTCAAGTCATTGATATGAACTTGATAAGAGTAATCTTAACTCAATTTCCATTCATTGAGTTAAACATCCAAGTCATTGGTGTTGTTTTTACAAGAATATGTGTAAATATCCTCTAATTTATTTACACTTAATATCCAATAATATTGAGTTTATTTATATTTTTCACACATAATTATGTCGTTGATTTATCCTTTACCTAAGGATACGGTCATTATAAGGGATTTCATCTCAATTTACATTCCTTTGAGACTTCTTTGTTGATTATGCACCAATTCACTTTTATATGGTGTATATAATGTACTTTAACATAGTATATCATAAATCCATTTATTCTCATGATATTATAAAGTTTTTATTACCTCGATTATTTTTATTCAAGCGTCTCTCATTTTGTTAGGAACTCTAACTAAAATATCATTTTAAATGTTTTAAAGATTTATTCTTCTAAATCTTTCTCATTAATGTCCATGTTTTAAAAATGGTTTTAAGGATTTATTTATATGGACATTAATTTTTTAAAATTTAAAATTCCTTTTAAAAGTTTCAAAGTGGTATGGGACACTTTGATTCAAAAATCTATTTTAAACGGCTTCTTGGTAAATAGTGAGACTTTTAAATGTTTTCAAGAAAAAGGGGGATATTTCTCTCAAATTGTTTTAATGAGTATTTTTATCTATTTCAATATCCTTCAGTGTATTTTATTCTTGATTGAGGTTGATTTATCAAAATACAATCATCCATATTGTATTGAATGAGTTATGTTTGACTGTGGATGTGCTATTTTTATGTCATTCGTGGGTTGTGGTTAAAATATTGACATTTTGTATGCTAGTATCAATACGAATGTTTAGATTATATTTCACCCTTTCATATGAGGAATGTATTTGACTTATTAAGTGACGGGTGGAGCCCACTATAGCTCCCCAATGCATCGGTAGGTCTCATGAGAAAAACTAGTGTCTTGGCACAAGGCCTTGACAGAATCTTATTTGTAGTCTTGGCACGATGCCTTGACTATGTGGTTATGATGTACGGAATTATGTATTCCATAATTATGAGATTATCTATTGATATTTCATGTGGTTATTCGAATAGTAGAATACCCATGACTATGTTTTATTATGGCGTTATTTACTCAGCTCGTATTCCTTCTATAAAGTGTTCATATTTATTATTTGTAAAGGCATGTGTTTTAAATTATTCACCATGCCTAATATTTATGTTATCTTCTGCTGTATTGCTTACTCTTATTAAGCATCTGAGCTCACCCCTTTCTTATGTTTTATTCTCCCAGGATTCCAGGAAGTGTATTATGATTGATATGCAGGGTTAAGCTAGGGGATTAATGGAGTTCTAAAAGGATAACTTATGTTGTATTTTATTTTCTAATGTGTAATGTAATGTTCATGTATGTAATCTATTTTCCAAGACTGCTAAACGGATCGGCCTTTCAGGACTTGATTCCTTGTAATCATGCCAATGTATTAAAATAATGCACTGGATCCGGGCTTCTGGGGTCGGGGCGTTACAGCTACACTACGTGTATTTCCGAATACACGTCGTGTGTTTTGGTGTTGTACGGCCTGGAACCTTTGGCACCTCCGAATGAGATCATCTACTTTATTTTAATCAAAATTAAAAGAAAAGATTGTTTCTGTAAGGTGAACGAGAAATGAAAGAGGATGAACATATCTCGAGATTCAGATTTGCAGAACGATTAACTTGAATAGAAACAACTAAATTATTAAATACGTAAATCATCAACGAAATATTTAAATAATTATAAACTATAATGTAACCCACTCAGATACAACTTCAAGGTTTCGGGCATAGTGGAAGCGTGGTTGGGCCGGCACCCAACTTTGATTTTTACCATGATCAATGATTATTATGGGATCAATACGACGATGAACACTAGTCTCTATGGAATAGAATCAAAGATTAAGATAAATAAGGAAGAGACCTGAAACCTTTAGAGAAGAACTTGTACATCATGTTTATAATTAATTTAATTAATTTCATAAAGAAAATAATACCTGGATCTTCGGTGTTTTCTTATTTGATGATGTTGATCGTTCAGAATGACCCTTCTGGATTATCTTGTTGCGTTTGCAAGGATCCAAACTAGAATCCCTCTAGCGGTGATCCGCATGTGCTCTGATGGCCTCTAATCGACGCCGCTCGTTCTCTAGGTGCTAGCGTGGTGAAGCGAGTGTCTTGTGTCGGTCGTTCTTGATCGCTTGTTCTTAGGCCTTGAAGAACATCTCTCATTCTTGAGAGGGGTGGGAAGAGGATTCGAGAGAGAAATTGTTTAGCTCAACAATTCTCAATTCACCGGGTGTGTGGTTCGGTACATGGAACAATAGACATATGTGTCTATTTATTGTCATGGGGCTTCAATTACAATATTTAATTGCATAACAGAAATTAAATACATTCATAACCTTAGATAAAACCCATGCTATTAATAATAATACCGCGTCATTATTTATGGTGCGCCAACTTGCACAAAATGGAATTATAAATAAAATTCCACGTCATGAAATAATAGCAGTGTTATTTTAATTTGTGTCAGCTAGTTAAATAATTATTTATCATCTTGCAAATAATTATTTTACTAATGGACTGGCCTTGGTCCTCTCGAACTCCACTTCCATTTATTGAACACCAGAATAAATAAATAAATAATTTATTCTCTTAAATAAATATTTTATTTACAAACTAGTAAATAAATATTCATTAAATGTTCAATAAAATAAATAAATATATTTTACCCACAATCCGGTAAATAAATATTTATTTAATCTATGCAATCATTTTAACTTGAATAAAATTATTCCATTATCTTGAGAATAATATTTATTAATTAAATTCATATAGAATTTAATTGAGACCACCAGAAACACTTAGTGTGTGACCCTCTAGGATTCTTTCTCGTTAGCATTAGGCGAGCTTACCTAAAGTCCAAGAGTACTGTCTAGCAACGGGTCAAGGCACCCAAGAGAAAGAACTTAAAGTCGCAACAACAACATCCACATACGAACACTCACTGTGTAATATAATCCCTTGGTTTCAATATCTCATCAAGCGGGTTTCATGATAGTGTCATCAACTTTTATGCTTGATATGCCGTTCTTTGAATACCTGAAATAAACTCATTATTACACCATGGACATGGAATTTCATGCAACGATTCTATTTCAATTAAAGGGCCGAGATATCAACTTCCATAAATGGAAGGTACAAATCCTTCCTCGGCTTATCCATTAATAACATGCCACCCGTGACGCACCCAATGTACCCTACTTCCCGTCAACTGTTTTCATGACGGATTTCGTTAGTAAATCAAAGTGTGTGAGTCGTGAAACATATTAATGATAATATTAAAGTCTAAGGTTCATTACACACACTCGTAGATAGAAATATCTGATGACATCAAAACATGCAGAATTCCTACTGGCGGGTCTGTTCTCATAATCTCCTTTCTTGGAGATTACCAAGTGTGAACTTCATGATAGGAAGTTTCATCTGCTTACGAGTACTCACACTTGGTCTGCATGCTATCTGTCCCATCATAGTATGTCATCCAACTGTAGAACTATATTTAAGAATATTTTTATAGCATTTCAAGGTTCTCATCATAGCGGGGAACTATCATGACCTTATCAATGCAACAAATACTCTAGGACATTATTACATCATAGTCATGTAGAACAATGAACAATATATAATAAGATGTTTAATATTTAAATACATTAAATATCCATGTAATCAAAGTACAACTAGTTGGTTCTAGGACACCAACTCTTACATATATTCCAAAGTTGTTGAACTACTTTACATGCCTCCTGGATTTATATAAACAGTTTTATATAGATTTTTTATTTGATCCATTGTTTTAGAAATATTCGATCACTTGTAAAGTTATTTATTAAATTATTGTCTCATCATTTGAATTGTATAGCATGATTTGTTTAAATATGCTTAAAAATATCAAACCTGTTTATTCTAAAATTGAAAGAATTCCTTTGGTTAATCTATTGTTGGCATCTGATATGGAATCCATGGTGAGACCCTGCTGGGCTTTTTAGCTCACACCCTACTTGTGTCTTTGGGGGTTTGTAGATTATCTCCTTCCAAGTTCGAGTAGAGGGGGAGGATCTTTTGGAGGTGGATCCAGCTATAGAACATTGGATGTGGTGAGTTGTGTTATTAGGGACTTGTGTTGTTTTTTCGTTATTTTGTTACTCGGTTGTAGTACTTTGGGCTTTAATGTCTTGTTGACTTCTCATGCATTACTCCCAGTGGAGTTTCTTTTGTATGCATATTGACTTGCTTGTCTTGGTTTTTCTATGTTTTTTGGAAAATTCGTACTCACTTTCATGTTGTATGATGTCAGGTACTAGTCGTCGACCCATGAGGATCAGAAACACCCTTCGAGCTATGTCAGGGTGGGCTCAGTTATCGGGTTACCGGGGTACCTGGGTTGGTTCGTGACACATAAAATGTTTAGGAGACTTTTCATGCCATGATACTAATCTTCTTTGTCAATAAATTTGAATGAGAAAATCGGAAAAAAATTAGTAGGGATAAGCATGTAGTTTAGGATTTGACAAATCAGGATTTAGGGGAGCATGTTGGTTCTTGTAGATGAAATTTTTCTGAGAATTGGCCTGCCTTGAATTTCTGATATTTACATTAATTGATTTTATTATTCATATTCATTTTCATGAGTGATTGTCTCAACCATTCATCACATTCCTAATACATTTTCTAAGTCTACTATTTATCATTCTTTTCTTTAGTATATTTCTTGAGAGACTCGTACATGTTCTCTTCCATAACATTATTGGAATCTTATCAAAGATATGACTAAACAGAATCACTTTTAATATGATTGAGGTATTTTATTCTTTAACTCTTTATCCTTAGACCCACCATACATTAATCCTTATTTTTCTCATAGAATCAATGAATGAATTTAATAGGAAATGAGTCATATTACAAGGATATTATATCCATTCATACCCTACTCTCAGTTTGTTTCATAATATTTAAAAGAATAAGTGTGGGGGAGAGGTTGTCTAAGGTGGATGAGGACATACTTCAATGAGGAGAATTTTCTTGGGGTTTTTTTTTTGTGATTTGGGGAGAGGATATGTATCATTCATTATACATTATTATTCACCTCTCTTGTTAAAAGAAAAAAATGGGTTGTATCTTAGGAGGATAAAAAATCACCATTTTCAGACCGACGGTCTTTTGATCGTATGTGGTTAGGTGATGGATGTGAGATTTTTCTTAAGCACGACTTTTGAAAAAAGAAAGAAAAAAAAGAGAGGGTGATTCATTCATTGTGATTACTTGCATCATGAGCCCACTTTGAGCTTTTTGGGTGGGAAGAGAGAGATAACATTTGTAAAAAGATATTTTTATTGAGCTTATCTTTTGATATCATGCATTATGCTTTAGAGTCAAACCTACTTTTTAAGCTTTATTTGTTTTACATTATTTACCCACATACCTTAAGCCTCAAAGACATTTGAACCTTAATGCAAAGTTCTCATGATTACTTGTGATTCCATCTTTACATGATAGAGATGTTGGATGTTTTGCAAGCCTGTGGTAAGTGATATGTTTTTGAGGTATAAGTTGAATTTCAATTACATTTGTACCTTGATGATGAGTGGAAAAATTCAAAGTGGGGTAGATTGAAAATGGTATGCATATTAATAATGAATTAAAAAAATGAAAATGGATGAATGAAAAGGCTTGACTATTTCAAAAGGGGAAAAGTAAAATACTTGGTTGATTTGTTTCTTTGAAAAATGAGGTGTTGATGAATTTTCATGTGTGATACTCAAACATTTAAATTTCCCATTTAATCAATTTCCTTTATTGAAATTTCATTTGAATCATGGTAGGGTGAGTGACCTTTGTAGTATTTTGAGATTTTATCCTTGAGGATAAGCCTAAATTCAAGTTTGGATGATTTGATTCGAACATTTCATGCATATATTTTATGGTATTTTTATACATTGATCGGTGTATATTCTTACCAATATTTGAAATGTATAACTTGTTTTTTGGTTTTTGGAAGGATGCAACAAATATTTGAAAAATGAAAAAAAAAGATGATTTTTGCATGCTGAAGACACTTCGCACCGCGACACGAAGAAGTTGGGTTGAAGCTAGAGCAGAACTGAAGAATCTGAGAGAAGACATTTTTACGTCATAATTACCATTTACATCGTGAGTTGAGAGTAGGCAGAGTTACACTGAAAATTATGTCACCCCCTCACACCTTGAAAGGAGATTTTACGACTTGTACAAGACTGTAAAAATTGAGGTTTACGCCATAAGATTTGCATGACGGAGACGAGATTCGTGCCATTTACACCGTAAAATCCCTATTTATGTCGTAAACCCATCGTCAACAGGAAATTATGAGTGATTTAATTTGCGGGGTTTCGAGGAATTTCAACCTTTTGGACTATGGACTTTGGGGTGCAGACGAGGATGACATTCAAGGCCATGTTTATGGTGATTTTAAACCGCCCTGAGCACATTAACGCATATAAATAAAGGGCTAGGGTTCCACTCTAAGAACATTCATCGGAAGGTCTGGACCAACGGGAGGTCTGGACCAACGGGAGGTGCTAGCGACATAAGGGAACTGTCGGTGCTATGAGTAGGATAAGACTTTTATTTTCCTACCCCCTTGTGGCTAGCATGAGGGGGGTAGACTTTGTGCGATGCAATTGAAAGGAAAGGGGATTGATTGTATTAAGGTAATTTATTTTTTAAAGTAATTAATTTGGGTCTTTTGATGCAATCCTAAACATTCTCAAATTTTCTTCTTTGCTTTAAATTATGCATGACCATTGTGTGATCGGTGAGGGAGTGATAAAATTTATGTATTGACTAGTGGACGATCATCACCATGACCATTGGGTGGATTGTTTAGTATGTTTAAATATGGTTCCAAGTTATCAAACCATTGAAAGAACCGAAATAACATGACCATTGTGAAAATGGGAAATTGGTGATTTGGGAGTTGTTTACCATGGCATTGGACTCGCCTAAACTTGGTTCTGACAACCTATGTATGCTAATTAATTATCTAATGCCCTTAATTAATCATGAACCTGGATTTTCATTTGCCGAGGACATTTTCCAATTTTTTGAACATCAATATCACCGTTATTCTCTTTGCAATTAAATTAGTTTACACTCCCACTGTAAAATAGTTTAGGTCTTTGTTATTGAATTATAATTTTCTCCAGCTCTGTCTTTGTGGGTTCGACCTCGGACTTGCATTTCTTATACTACTCTGTAGTTCAGAAATTTTTCCATTTCATGTTTTAAATTTCTAAATTTGGTAACTCTGTGGGAACTAACGACACCCCACGAGCTATAGATTTGATAGTCTTGCGAGCATCATTAAGTCTCATACGGTTACCGAATTTAGAAATTTAAAACACAGAACAAACAAATCGTTAAACTACAGGATAGTATAGGAAATGCAAGCCTGGGGTGAAACTCACAGAGATAGAGTTGGAGAAAATACCGGTTTAATAGTAAAGGCCTAGGTTAATTAATGATTAAAAGAATTTAAATCTAAACTACGACGCATAAAGATTTTGAAGAATGAGGAAGAAGAAAATAGAAAAATGGTGATGGACAACAATAGATCTAGATCAATGGGATAACAATGTATGAAATAATTGAAGGTTTTGGGCGCAGCGAAAGCGCGTTGGTGGGTTTGCCCAACTTTAATTTTAGCGTTAAACGATGTTCAATCCGAGATCTGTCACGATATAAAACGCCAGATCTTCGGAATAGAATGAAGAACGAAAAAGAAAAGAAGAGTCCAGGAACCCTTGAGATAGGATCTTCATATGTTGGTTATAATTAATTTAATTAATTCATAAGAATTACCTCGATGGAATTCTTTCTTCATTGGTGTCTCCGGTCACGATCCTGTGATCCGTCGTTGCGTCGGAGAATCCAAGTGTAGGATTCCTCTAGCGATGATCCACATGTGTGCCACGTATCTCTGGACGTCGCTGAAGGGAACTCCGGGTGCTAGCGCGGAAGATCCTTCACTTGCGATATCCGTCTTCGATCACCTTGATCCGGTGGAGGATCTTGCTTTCGTAACTTGAAAGTGTTCTTGGTAGAAAGAGAATTCTCTCTTGGTTTGAGAGTATTTCCAATCCGTTGTGTACAACCAAAAATGGCTAACCCCTTTGAGAATAATGTAATTAGGATTTATAATACCTATAATAATAAAATAAATTAATTGCTCATAAGCATTTAATCATTTCATTTAATTCTTAGTAATACCCCATGTCTTAATAATGACAGTTGACCATCATTATTACTTGGCATGCGTCCAACGTATTACATTTAATGTCATTTAATTAAATAAACAATATTTTCTCATGAATCCCGAAAAATAAACTACACGGCGTGTATATATAAATATACACGGCGTGTACTTTTATTTTTTCAGTTTTATTTATTTTCCTCCACCATATTTATTAGACCTCGAGTAATGGCTATTTATTTCTTAAATAAATGTAACTGCATTACTCGCTAATAAATATATATTATTTCACCCACAATATATTCTCTCGAATAACTAGTGTCAAAATAAATGCGATCACACATCCTTGAATAATTATTAAACCACAATCGGGAATAATCTTTATTCAACTTGTTAAATTAATATTTAACTGAGATACATGGACACACTTAGTGTGTGACCCTCTAGGCCTCTTTCTCAGTGGCATTAGGCAGAACCTGCCCAAAGTCCAAGGTTAGCGTCTAGCAACACGTCAAGGCACCCATAGAGAAAGAAGTTAACGCCGCAATGACGTGTCACCTCCTACGAACGCTTACCGTGTAATATAATCTCTTTGTCTCGATATCTCTAATCAAGCGGGTTGCATGCTAGTGTCATCAACTCATATGTTCGATTATTCTTTCTTTGACTTCTCGGAATTGAACTCGTCCATACCTTACCATAACCATGGATTTATTTAGGCTATATCAATTCCATCAAAGGGCCTGAGATATCTACTTCCATTATGGAACAGAAGGGACAAATCCTTTCTCGCATTATCTATTAATGCAGTATTACTCGTGACGCACCCAACGTATCCTACCTCGCTGCGAACAGTGTGTCGTCACAGTTTTCGTCAGTACATCTAAGTGTGTGAGTTGCAATACCCATTAATAATAATCTTAAAGTCTAAGGACCAATACACACGTCCGCAGATAGGAACATCCAATGACACTATGAAATGTGGATTTCCTACTGGCGGGTCTCGTTCTCATAATATCCTCCTGAATATTACCAAGGGCGCACACCATGAGAAGGTGCCTCAAAGTTTTATGAGTCCTCACCCCTAATGGCATGTATTATTTGTATCCCTCAAATAACATCATCCGGCCATAGAACATATATTCAAGAACAGTGTTATGGCACTTCCGGGTTCTCATCATAGCAGGGATCCACTATGATCCATTAATGCAACAGCTGTTTTTAGGACATTATCACATGCATTGTCACGCAGAATAACAATCAAGGTGTGATAAGTAATTTATTAATGAATAAAGTACAATGTAGTTGGTTCTAGGCCACCAACTCCAACAATAATTAATTTGTAATCATACAATTATTGGAATCAGATCCTAGCAAGTCAAATGGTCATGACAAACACTCTTCATCCTAAACATTCATTTTCTCATGGTCTGGTACCTCGAATTGTAAAAGCATGGGTACCAGAAACCGTATTTAAACATAGGGTAAGAACTAGCTCAATGGTCATTGTGGAATTCTAAACCCTAGATCTCACTTAAACGAAGAACATTCAATCTTAGGCAGTGCTCATGCTCAAAGTGAGAAAGAAATTAAATCACACTTCTTTACCCCTCCTACAATGGCCATGCAACAAAATTAGGGAATAGATAGAAATTAAGAACAAATGTGAAATCCCAACATGAATTGCATTCAAAAATAAAATACCATATACATTCAATCCCCTCTCATCGCGCACGACATGACACAAAATCTACCCCTCATGCTAGCCACGAGGAGGTGGGGAAATAAAAACCCTAATTTACTCATCACAGCGGCAGTTCTGATCCCAGTGACAGCACCTCCCAATCCTTCGCCAATGAATTCCTTAGAGTGGAACTCTAACGCTCTATTTATGATATGCTTGGTGTGGTTTAAATTCACCATAAATATGGTCTTGCATGTTGTCTCCATCTGCACCCCAAAGTCCAAGGTCCAAAAGGTTGAAATTCCCCGAAACATCACGAGTTGAATCGCTCACAATTTCTTGTTGATGAGGGGTTTACAACGTAAATCGGGATTTTACGATGTAATTGACACAACACACATCTCTGTCTCGTAAATTTTCGGTATAAAGCATTTTTACGGCATCAACCTCAGTTGTTTCAGCCTTGTACAATCCGTAAAACCTCCTTTCAAGGCGTGAGGGGGCGATGTAATTTTCGACGTAACTCTGCCTACCCCCGACTCATGACGTAAATGGTAATTACGATGTAAAAATATCTTCACCTTGATTCTTCAATTCTGCTCCAGCTTCAACCCAACTTCAAACTTCTGGTGTCGCATCGTGACACTTCACCATGCGAAAATCGTCTCTTTTTGTTCGTTTTTCAAATATTTGTAACATCTTGTCAAAAATCACAAACCAAGTTAAATTGTTTAAATATTGACAAGAATATCAATTAAATTACAGAGATCAACGTATAAAAATACTATAAAATATATGGATGAAATGTTCTTGTCACATTCAATGTCTGTGCATGAACAACAAATAATGGTTATGAGATACAGATAATACAAACAATGAGGCGCTAATGCATTTTGGAGGGCTTCTTAGTGGAACCTCGCATTGTCAAACAATAGGGATGGACGCAACTTTGGATTGAGATAGACTCTATGAGCCTGATGCATATGTTCAATAAAACGTTTAATTCCTTCAGAGATTCATTGTAAGATGGAAAGAATGTTTGAGGTAGTTGTTGTTGTTATTTTCTCATACGCTTTAGGAATCAAATCAACTTTCACACACCCTTGATATCAAGGGAATTGGTTGTGTTAGATGGGTTGCTTAATCCATCCTTGTCGGATATGTCTGGAACTCATGTACCTCTTTCCTTTAGTTTTAGTTTGTATGGGCCTTGGAGCTTCCTGCTCAAGGACTACCTTTCATTAATAGAATTTATATTTACATCATATAACATTATATTTATGTTACACCTACGCTAATAAATATTATATTCACATTGATAATTATTATTCGCATTATTTAGTGTTAATTATTATTTATTGTTGTTTATTAACCTTTATTGTTATTATTTATTATTAATTATTTTTTATTATTACCAATTATTATGTATTATTAATTAATTAATAGCCATTTGCAATTAATAATGTATTAATTATCATTAAGCATTTATAAATTGCTATCAATTATTATTAATAATTCATTTTCATTCCACCATTCATCATTATATACACCCAAAAATATATTAAAAACCGAAAAAGACAATTAAAGTGTGGAGAGCTTTAACGCATAGTTTGAAAACTTTTAAAGAAATGAATAGACTTATGCTATCTACGGACACATATTTAAAAATGGTTTTAACATAAACTCATTTCTATAAAAAAAATCAAGAACCCCATAAAAAGGACTCCTCAAAACACTCGAAGTTGTTGATATGAACCTGTGATACAAAAAGTTACTTGTATCACATGCAAGTTGAACATCTGGACAAGCCAAAGTCCTATGTACAATAACATAATTATTTAAATAATATACAGGTCATCCATATCAATTTATTTTTTTTAAGGAATGAACAATTCATTCATATCAATTGAAAGAAGCCCAGGTCATCCATATCAATTAAAAAGGCAAACAAGGACTCAGGCTCCAAAGATGGAAACTTTTTAATGGCTAATTAAAGGCATAGAGGTTTAAGAATCATTTAATAGGTATTCTTGTGTGTGTTTTCTAGCTTCTGTTTGAAAATCTTGCCACATTTGCTCATTGAGATTAGTGATTGTACAACGGAGAATTGCATGCACGTCATGGATGTGGTTTTTCATCAAAGAGGGGTGAGCATGAGATATGACAAATCTAAAGTAAAACTTGCTATCTTTAATAACTTGATAACAAGATCATAAATGAGAAAATATTAAGAAAAATGTTAAATTCATAAACAATAAGATTCACCCAACTCTCCCCATGTTTCTCTCTTGTAAAAACCATTCCCCCAACACAATTTGTTGTCATTGACAATCCACAGGAAGCTCGCTTGGATCCGTTTATGTCAATGCCCATCCTTCGTGCACAAGGAGCGATCAGATCTTCCTTTCCCACAAGATGAATTGAATTTTTTATCATTGAACTTGTGTTTCATCACCATCCTTGACAGAAGATCCATATAATCCATGATTTGATCTCCCAAATACTGAAGAAGAAATCTTACCGGTCTCTTATACCAATTGTTGCATAAATGAATGTGTCTGTGTAGATGAGCATCCGGGATAACATAGATTGAACAAACAAGCAAACACAAGACACCAAGTTCATGTGATTCAATGAATATGACCTACACCCACAGATAGGGGAAACAATATTCACCATGGTAAGAGGAACTCAGTACAGAGGACTTACCTCACACAGGTGGATGAGACTCCCTCGATTTAAAAAAAAAAAGGCAAACATGCCATATTTAATTCTCACCATCCAAACATGCCATGATAATGGTTCAAGTTTTTATATCTATTTCCCATGATCCAAACATGCTATAAGACCCTCCAAAATCAACAGCTTATTTAAAGAGCAGTACAGATTAAACTATTGAAACCAACCATTAGGTAAGGGGTCCGGGGTGAATATAAGTTGCACAAAGCTAATGGACAACTAGAGATGCAAATAATCAAAATTTTAAGAGCAAGCAATGATGAAAAATCAAACCTTTCAAACTTGAGGCACCACTAATTCCAGCGGCTTTCGGGATTCTAACCATGTTAAAGCTTCATCTTTCGTTGCCAAAAACCAGCCAGCCATGTCCGGAGCCTCGACAAATGGAGCATTCAGCTCTCTCAAACGTGTCTCCAATAAAACCGCCAATCTCCTTTTCACTTGCTTATGCTTCCCATGCCCAGTGTTGATTCCAAGCACTGAAGGAAGCTCCTCTCCATTCTCCACCGCCTTGGACAAATCATTCACCCAAATGTGCAAGGCAGTGAGGGCAGCCCCCAGGGACAGGCTCTTCAGGTGCAAAGACCACCGTTCACAAGACTTGGACTCTGTGTTCGTGTATATCATGAGCGCAATCCCCAGTTCCAACAACACGCAAGCTTGTTCCAAATGATTTAGATTAACACAGAGATCAATTAGGCTGTTGCAATAAGCTTTCTGCGCATCAGAAGTAATGGAATCCAAAAGAGAACGGGCCTCGCTCTCAAAAGAAACTCCATCCATGTTCTCCTCCAACAATAGCTTTACTACGAGACCCAACTTTGCATTAGCCATCTCAATACATGGTACCAGCTTGCCAAGCTGCTCTTGTTGTGTTTGAGAAAGCACACTCAATAAACACCCGGAAAGCCGATCATCTGGTTCTATGCCCAATGCCAAGACCCGATCGAATGTCTTTACAACATCATCAATACAATTTGCTTTACCATAGCATTGGATGAGTGATGTCAAAACAAAGATGTCCGGCTCAACTTTCGCTTCCATCATCTCATTCAAAATGCCGTTGGCTTTTATGACATCCCCTGAAGACGAGTGTACAGAAATCATCGACGAGTATGTCCATTTGTCTGGTTTGAATGTGTTCGTACTCTTCAAGTCTTCAAAAATTTCAATGGCTTCATTCACATAGCCTATATCAGCACACATGGATAACAATGTGTTGTAAAGTAGAAGATCCAACTCCAAATCCTTCTCCTTCATCTGCCTATACAGCGCAATTGCTTCTACACCGTATCTAGCTCTACTATATGCCCGGGTAAGAGAACAATATGTGGCCCTATTTGGGAGGATTCCATTGTTAATCATCTCCTTATATAGGAAGCTCACTCGTGAAATCCTTCTGCATTTTCCTGTGGCATCCAATAAGGTATTATAAATCGCCAGGTTTGGTTTGACACCAACAGCTTTCATCTCCTCAAAGACATTCAAGGACCCATCAACATTTCCAGAAGCTGCATGAATCTTGATCACGGTAGAGAATGTCACAGCATCTATGCTCCATTTCTCCGTTCTTGCCCGGTCATACAAGCTCAGTGCTTTGTTTATGCTACCCAGGCGACCATAAGCGTCAATAACAGCCGAGTAAGTGATCACGTCAGGTTCACACCCATACAGGGGCATCTTCTCGAACAATTCTACAGCCTTATTCGGCAAAAAACACTGCCTGGCACAGCTGATTATAGTGGAAAAAGTGATGTTATCCGGTTGAACCCCTCTTTGGAGCATTTCATCAAAAAGTTTATCTGCAGCAGCCAAATTCCTACATTTCCTGAAAACCTTAAAGGTTACATTGTAAAGGACAGCTTCCCGGTTTAACTTTAATTTCTTCTGGAAGTACTTCAGAACCAAGGGAGCCGTTGCGTGGTTCGTCATATTGTTGATAACAATGACGGCCTCCTGTTCTGTCGGGTCATCTTCCAGAGCGGTCAAAACCCTCGAAACATCATCTTCGGTAGGGTTACACGAACTCAAGGCCCCTGCAACTCTTTCAAGGGAAGCGTACCTGGACCCATCCGGTCTCTTCCGAAGCTGCACAGCTTTGGAGCTTGCTGGATTGACCCACACATGACGCCTGGGTGACGATGAACCGCGTACCTGATTGCGGTAACTAGTCTGTAGCGATTGAGAAGAGCTGGGGTTCAAAGATTCCTGAGAAATACGGTCTTGCAGAGCCGCCCGCGAGGGTGGAAGATCAATTCTTGAGGGCAAGCGAGGGATCGAATCGCCGGCGGAAGATCGGTGGATGTGGTGGATCGTAGACGGAGACAAGCAGATAGGGTAAGCCATTGGCGTCACCCCGAGGAAGGATCATCTAAATATAGGGTGGGAGCGGGTTTGATTCCGTTGTGATTAAAAACCAAACAAAACCATAATTTATGAGTAGACATAAAAACTAGTTCGAATGGGATTAATCTATTCTTTTATGATAATATTATATAAATATAGATTCATAATATTTTATAATGGTTTGAATGGAATTTATACATAATCATCAACACGACGACATGATATTATATTTAACTTCAATCAAAATAAAACTTTTGTTGGTAATTAAATTTGTCATTAATCGAAGGATTTCAATAAAAACAAAAATACTTAATCCCAAACAAGTAAAAAACATTTGTGGTTCAATTTAACATGTTTGGTTTGGTTTGACAATGAACGGAACCTCAAACGACAAGAGTTTATCCAATCTGCACTGCAATCGAATTGCAAGAAAAAAAAAATCACCATTTCAATTTGGTTTGATTTTATTTGTATTTTGATTCATTTCGGGCTATTTTTATGCCCATCTGTGCCTAAATATATAGCCAAGGTAGAGGCTCAGTGCCCGCCTACCTTTGAAAAGCGGGTTTACGTCCACTCAAAACATCGCGGTTTGAGAAGACGTCGGAAACAAAAAAATGAACCCGACGCGGACCCTTTAACTGTGATATACCATTGAAATATTATTAATTAAACGTGACCGTTACAATCTAGTCGTTAAAATCGGCGGTATGAATATGAATGATCATATTATGAAAAATATGTACAAAAGTTTTATACAATGCAAATACATTAATTAAATAAGTACTAGTTTTTTTAGTAAAGCCTTTTTAGGTTTCAAAAATATGTTTTCTTTAAAAATGGGTTTTATGACATTTTATGCAGAATATTGTAATTAATTTCTACTGCTTTTATAAATTATATTTAATAAAAAAATATATCATTTTTGGATTGAGCATATCATAGTTAACTTAGGATAAATTTTTGAAATTTTTTTGAAAAAATTTATTTTTCAATGAATAGTAAAAAATATCAATTTTCGTAAAACTGTCATTTCTTTTTCTAAAATCAAATAATTTAAAAGTCCAAAAATGTTTTGGATTTGATTTTAAATTAACATAAGATCCATTTTAATAAACATAATCAAAACAATGTCATAGGAATCACCATTATAGTTGATTTTGGTATAAGTTTACTTTTATGCTTAAAAAAACGCATTTTTCATAAAACTCTTTTTAAATGCATTAAGTTTTTCCATTTTAATTAATTAGAATAATCCCTAATGAATAATGACTTAGATGAAATGTATAGATTATATATATGAACTGAAATTCATATAACAATGATTACTTGTCATAGAGTTATGGTAAGATCGTCTTATGTTTGAAATGAGGATTACCTTCTTATTTATCTAGGATGGGGAGTGGAACCTCTTCTGAGCGGGTTCGAATGGGGCGGCGCTGTTCGTGAAACCCTAATGGGGTCGGCGTCGATCCCCCCTCCGCCACTAATCGGTGCGAGGGGGGGGGGATTCTCGGCATCCTCGTAATGACCGGCAACGTGCCTTCATCCCTTTCACTCAACCTGATTCGATTCCGAGGTTCCCCTCGATTAATCTGGAACCGAAGGTCCCTGGTTTTCGAGATGGTGCGCCCGTTATTTCATTATCGGCTTTGGAGTTTACAGAGGCGAAGAGCTTCCTCAATCTAACTCTGATTGCAAGGTTTAGGAACAAACGACCCTCGGTGGACGTCTTCGACAGGTTTGTCTTCGATTTTTGGGGTCTTCAAGATCGGGCGGTTGTCAGACTGTTTGATAAGAAAGATTTGATGGTGCGATGTTCTTCGACGGAGGACCTTGTTCGTGCTCTGTCTTGTGCTCCTAGGAAGTGCGGTGGCTACGGTTTTCATCTGTCTCGGTGGAGCTATGACTTCTACCTAAACCGCGACTCTCCTACGGTCCCGATTTGGGTTAGTCTTCCTCATATGCCTCTTCCTTTTCAGAATCCTGCTATTATGCGTATATTAGGGAATGCGGTGGGACGATTCCTTTGTGTTGATTCACGTACCGCCACTGTTTGTCATCCGATCAATCCACGGATGTGTGTGGAGGTCGACGTGTCGAAAGCACCGGTGGAATATGTGTGGATTGAGGCCGGTGAGCAGGTCCGGTGTAAACATCCAGTCATCTATGAGCAATGGGTGGATTTTTGTAATTCTTGTCGGCGGCTGGGTCATGTGAGCGACTCTTGTAGAAGGGGCGGGCACCAGGGGAAGATTGCTGAATCGACGAGGAAAGAAGCAGTTGGAACGATCCAGTTTCAGTCTTTGGCAAGGCAGGGGGTTGAACTTCCAGTGTCGGGAGCTTCGGATCAGACCAAGGAAGAAGCGAGGAGCTGGGATAGGGGTAAAGCAGTTGCAGCGCGGGTTGAGGAGGCTGAAGCCGAAGGCGAGAATTTTCGTGGAAAGGAAATTGTTCTTTGGACAGAGGGATTAATGACCGATCCCAAGGTCAATTTAAAGCATAGTGCCTCTTCTTCGGGGGTCAGCAAGCACCAATTTGCAGGGCATGGATCGTTTTGTGAAAGCAGCCAAACTCACATCCACTGTCCAGTCCAGGATGATAGGGGGGATGGCAGAATTTCTGTTGGCTCGGGCTACATGAATTCTTGTGCTGATATCAAGGTAAGGAAGGGGAAGCCACTTTCTTTGCATACTAATCCGAAAGTCCATGATGTTTTTAGCAGACTGATAGATGATCTTAGTGGTGTGGGCAGACCAGTTTCTGTGTCGAATTGTAATGCAGTGGCCAGACATAATCAGTCCAGACCAGCAGGTGAATTCCATCCTGAAACCAACAAGGGGTGTCCTATGGAGCAATCAGGTTGTGCTTTGCAGGGTGTGGCTTTAGTTGATTTTTGCAAGCAGCCTCAGTTCATGGGGCGTGGCTTTTTGCAGCCCGGTTAAGGTGAGGCTAATGGCCAGATGACGCTGGATAGGGAGGCTGGTTCAGGCATGGAGATTCAGCCATTGGATGGCAGTGGTGATATGACTGGAAGGGAAGTTCAAATAGAGAATGTGGGAGGGGGTCAGGACTCGATTCTTACCTCAGTTTCTTTGAGAAATAGGTTTGAAGGCCTTATTGAGGCGGATGAGAATTCTGAATCCTTTACCCTAGGCAAGGGTGATGGGGCCGGAGTGACGGTTTGCAAAGGGAGTGAACATGGTCAAGCAGCAGATAAGGATTTAAGTCCAAGGAGCAATAGGGGTTGTGAGAAGAGGAAGGGTAAGAAAGACCACTCTTCGCTACCTCTTCCTCTAGTGACTCGCTCTGCAAAGAAGATGAAGGACGAGAAGACGGAAAAGGAGTCTAGTCACCTTCAGAGACCAGGGGATCAGGATGACGACAACTTGGTTCTCTTTTTAAGTTCTGAAGAAGCAGTGAGGGAGCAGGTCTTGATGCTCAATGCAACTGAGGAGGAGGCAACTAGGATGATGGGGAGGTCGCTAGAGGTGTCCCTTAATGAGGAACAACTTTCATGGATCGACAGACATGACTCAATTTTTGTAGGGGGGTTTAACAGAGGGGAAATCAACATTGAGGAGTATATTCAGACATGGGATCATCTTGCTTCTGAGTTTGAGAAGAAGATGTTGGAGGTTGCTGACTTACAAGTTTCTTTTCTGTCCTAGAAACTTTTTAGGGAGAGAGATTCAGGTAATATTAAATTTCTTCTTATTGATTCTGGTCAAGTTGGTGGTTTTGGCAAGTTGCTTTGAGAGGTCTTGTTTGTGTGATTGTGAAACCCTATGGTTTTCCTGCTGGCTGTCTTTGTTTGGATTGTTGGTGCTTCTTTCCAGCTCTTTACTTGGATCTGTGCCGGATGAGGATCAGAGCGTGAAGTCTTCATCAATGGAGGCATTTTAGATTGGGAGGCTTGAGAGGGTATGGATATGCCATCGGTACCGTGCTCGTGTGCTTGCACGGGACTGTTTGCCGAAGGGTCCTGTGTTGGTGAAGACTTTCTATCATGAATCATTTGCTATGGTGGGACAGGTCCGGTGATTTGCTTTGGTTTATTTTCCTTACCTGCTTGTGTTGTTTTGGGATTGTTCAATCTGATTTGGGGGTTTCTCACTTTCTTCCTCAAAAGTGTTTTAATAATAAAAAAAGTAATTTTCAGTCAGTCTTATGTTTGAAAAATGCATTTTCATTAAAAATCGTTTTTATCACGTTTTACGAGTTTATTTTTAAATTAATTTCTGCTACTTATAAAAAACGAATTTGATAAAATGGATTCCATATTTGAAATCAGGAAGTTCAAATTTGATACACACGTCCCTTTAATTTTTAGGCATTATGAATAGTAACTGTGCTAAAATTTATCACATCGGTAAAAGATAAAATCAATTATATATACTAAAGCTTGCAATTCTTCCTTCAACGTGTTTCCACCATGTTAATTCTCCTAACGTGGTCGCCTCCTCGCATCTCCCGATTCCTACCTAGCTATCGCCTCTCTCCATACCCACGATTCCTCAGAATCGTTCTCCACTCCTCAATCTGGTTACAGCTCCGCCTACATCTCCTTCGCATCGACCTCCGCCTCCGCCTCGTCTCCTCCTCCGCCTCCTCTCCCGTCTTTCGTCGTCATCCTCTACAAAGCCCTGGTCTCCTTCCATGCAATGTCTTTGATATCTCTGCCTAATGTTTCTCTATAATCTAATTTATATTTTCCATTTATTGCATTCATTTTATTTACTTTTTTTATTCCACTGTATATTATTTTCAGTATATTTTCACCATATCCTTTATCATTCAACACAAAATGTCATGCATGTCGTCCAATTACAAACAACATTCCAAGGAAGCGAGATTACAACTGATAATAATAATGTATCAAAAAAATATTGGCACATTTACTGGTTTGTGAATATTTTTTTTACTAAAATTGTTAGCATACATGTCAAATTATATTTCTCATATAGTTTTCAAATATATACACATTAATTTTAACTATTATGTCTCAGGTACATGTAGTTATTTAATTACAAATAATAAGGTTCTGAAAATTGTTTAAATAGATACAATGTCATATACAAATATGTGCTTGGTCAGTAAAATTCAATTATCATCATCAAATTTACCTATGCATGGTTTGTTTAGTTCCTTGTCTTTCTTCTGACATTATTCATTTTATATTATCTTTATGTCACAAAATTATTAAATGCTTTCTAATCTTTTTATGGTTTTAGAAAATTATGAAATTTAAAATTACCAAATATGGAGATATAATGTGGCCCCCTTTACTGTAATGGAGCCAAATGATGTGGGTAAATATTTCCCCAAATTTTAAATATGTTACTATTTCTTACTTACATTTTTTAATTATTATCATTTTCTATGTAAATAAATCTATTATTTATATTTTTTTCATGTTCATCTAAACATCTACTGGAAATATCACTGCATCCACTAATGTATTAACAACTATGGGATATGATACCTCCATATCTAATTTAACTTTTTGAGCATCAACCATGCCTTTCATACACTATCAAGCCAACTGTAGACAAAATTCATGAATTCTTATTCGTTAATTAGTTATCATTAGCACAACTTTTTAAATTCAATATTGTCTTGACATAAATGAAAAAATACATTATTTGATAAATTTATTATTCAATTCACCATGCACCTTGGGAAAATTAGTTTCCTATTCCATATACTCAACGTGATACCAATGTTTTGTTAGAAAATTTCTCAGCACATGAGGGTTGCATAAACAAAGTGTGAAGCTTTAAACAAATCCATGGATAATAAGTATGTAATGCAGAAATTTTTTTATCATGGCTTCAGATATATGAAAGAGAATATTATAAAGGAAATCGATTACATTCATTAAAACTAGATGCAATAGTTTTGAAGAGTGCAATCATGATTATGATTCTTCAAATGAGCAGTTAAAAAGTAAATAATATTTCCTAATTTACATTTTTACATGACTGATGAAGTGTCATGGTTTTCATATATCTAAAAATATAAACATTGTATTTAATTATTAAATTTTAGCAATTCAATCATATTAGGATTTTATTTTTTAGAATTTAACAACTCAATCATATTCAATAAAACCCTTTTATGAACTAAAAAATATCATTACAAGCTATATATTGTTTTATGCAACAATCTATATTTTCCTGTACACGAGCAGTCATACATTAATTTCCGTTTACTGTTATAAAAAATTAGTTTAATTTGTATTGCTCAAACTATTTGTACCATATACATGCTGACTTATATTAAAACATGAACTTTTGAGAAATATAATGCATTTGAATAACATTTGAATTCATGAAATTGTTATCTTATGGGATATATTCATATAAAACACAAAAATCATAGAATTCCAACAAGTTGTTCAAAAAACTCATGTACTATCATTTTATATTTTTTCAGCATCTCATTCATTACCAATTAAATTTCTTATTTCACTCCATTAGCTTCTATAATGCAATTCCTACATATTAAATTTAACTTTTACTCAATATTATTTATAGGTTCTTAGGTATGGAGAAACTTCAACTGAGACATCTCACCTAAGCAATTATCATTCTCCAACCAGACTTCATGTGGTGCACACCTTTATTGTAGATTTTATTTTCTACTTTTATGCTCCTTTTTAATCAACCATATCTTCACTATGGTTCAATTAACTAATCCATTTTGACTAACATACATATATATGAGTCTTTAATATTGTACACACCGTTCTCTCCATTTATCATCAGATTCACCTATTATTATAATGTTTTTATTCTAATTACACTATTATCTTCCAAAATAGTTCTTATATATGTTTCAAACTATTTCTACATTGAAAAAATATGCCTTTAAGATAATTCTACATTTTCATAACTACTTAGGTTGTTTGGGTTCATACCAAAACAAATTGATTTTAAGGGATGTACAAGGCAAGGATCAATCTCTAATTGAATATGTTGTTTTCCTGAAAAAGATAGGCACTTTCTTCTATCAGCACATGCTTCTCATTGAAAAAAATAACCCCATATCTCTGAAAGATATTATTCTTGGATTTCATGTCTATATTTGATTAGTCTCCCCCTGCAAGCATTAGTTTTTTTAGGAAAAAGGTATGGGTTATCTAATGTTAATTTTTATTCACATTCCACAAACCATATTAAATCCCTAACCCTATGTTTCTCTTCATTGGTTATTTATTTTTTGTATTGGATCTTCAGTTGATATTGGTATTGATTTATTCACTTTCTTGAGATATTTTTTACCTCCACCTTAGATTGGACATAATTTCTATATTACATTTTATCTTTGAGATATTATAGTAAAAATTATTTTTTATGTTATTTTTTATAGTACCGCTTCTTCCAGATTTCATTTTGCATATTATTTCTCATTTGATTGTTCCTTCCTAGAAATCATGGTACCAAATAATTTTAATTTTGGTTTCCAAGAGACTTCTCTTCTCAAATGAAGTATTTTCAGTTGTTAAATAACCGAACAACCATCTATGAAGTATGTTTCTTGGTGTTGACGATTTTCTTGGATTATTTTATAAGGATGGGTGGCTTGTAATTTTAGTGGAAAACATGGTATTTATGCAAGCATGATGGTATGTGTGACAAATTTGAAAATTATTTTACATATTCTAGTGTTTTCATAATGATTGCAGGTCCTCCAATAGAGGGAATGAATTGAGGTTTTCCATGAAATAGTTATGTCATTTTGTATGTGATCTTATCTATATCTTTGACTATCACCCCCACACACTTGGTAATTTCCTTTTATTTATTAAACAACAATGGTGATTTTAATAATATATAAGCAAATGCATCTAATCATATACTTACATTTATCATGTAATTTTTTTTCTAATTAAGATAATTCTATTTTAATTTTTAGGAATAATGTTAGTTGACAACATAAAATATAAGAAAATTTATAAAACATCATCCATATTTAAAGTATTATAAAGTTTTGTTTAATTTATATATAGATTATTTAATCTCTCATGTTTAGTTTGTTTGTCCAAATTCATTGATAAAAGATTTTTTTTGTGAAACATGAGAAGGTGAGTAAACTAATTTTAAAGGAATGAAGAACTACCATCAAAATACTCGACATGATTCTGTAAGTATTATGTAGTCATTCCTAACTTTAGTATTCTATGCTTCATCAAAGGAGTTTAATATTTTGTTTTTCAATCATTTTTTTCTATGAAATTTATTTTCTTATATACCATTTTTTATAGTTCCTTTGAAGTAGTAGTTATTTATTCTAGTAGATTGTGTTTCATTTTTCACATTCTCTTTTAAAATTCTCTTGAATTACACTAAAAAATCCTTGTAAATCTTATAATGAGTAGTTATTTATTAGTTATTTGATTTATATCTCACATGGAATATGTTATAATAAAAATTTCCACATAAGTAGCTTCAAGAATAGATCATCACAGCGGGTTTACCAAATGGTATGAAAACATGTTCTTATATATGTGAGTATGTATTTTGTTATGATATTATTTTAAAAATAATTAACACATTTATTTTAAAAAATTAATATTTCTTTCATATCTCTAATTTTTTATCCATTTACATTTTTTCAAATCTTATACACATCATTTTAAACATATATTCTACTTTATTTTGATTAAGAATGCATGCATTCTTTTTTTCTTCCCAACTTTGTTTGGTGAGTTTTTATTTGTATCATAACATGAAAAACATGTATCAAGGATAAAAACATAGACATTGATAGGTGTTATGAAAGAAATGGGTGATAATTTTTTGAAAACTTATAAAATGGTTTGACACAACTTACTATAGTTTGTAGAATTACTTACCAAATTTTACCTTTTCAGGATAATTATTTCATGTCACAATTTTTTGGTTGTCTACCTTGGAGGTTAAAGAGCGATATCGATAAAATTTTATTGGTTAGTTCATTCATAGTTTGAACACCAGGTAAGATTTTTTTTTCTATTTTTAAGCACAATTTTTTTATTCAGTTTTACTAAATTTAAAATTGTGAATGATTAGATGTAGTTTTTGTATGACTTAATTTTGAGGTTTTACATTCAAATTAAAAGATTATTTCTAAATTGGAATATTTTAGGAATGACTTCATAGGTTGTGGGACTTGCCTGATCACTTTTCTCTTTCTAACATAGTTACGTTGATGTTCTTATACATTTGTTTTGTATATATTGATTATATATATAAATTTTTTGTATACATATGGGTTCTGTATATATATATATATATGTTTTGTTCTCTCTCTCTATCTATGTTATGCCTATCTTCTCTCTCTTTATATGTTATGTATCCTCTCTCTCTCTCTACATGTTTTTCATAAATACAGGTTGTATATGTTTATATATATATATATATGTTCTTCATGATCTCTCTCTCTCTATATATGTTGTACATGTATATACTTGTATCATTTTTTCATGAATGTGTCATCATTGGAATAATTTTAAACATGAAAACATGACTACTTATTTAAAGTTTTTAACTCCCTTTGTAGGTTCATCGCCTCAACTTTGATCTATTATTTAGTTTATATATTTATATTTTCTCTTTAAATAATCACCCTTTCTTCTTATAATGTTCTTTTATAATACGTGTTTGACTTAGGAGGTTGTGAAGAAATTCATTATTTATGTACAAGATTGCTGGAACTAGATTCTCGATAAGGTTTAGACCTGATTAGGTATATAATTTATTCTATACTATACTGTAAAACTTTAATATTAGAAAAACATTAAAAAAATGTCCTCTATTATTCATTTTTTAATAAATCATTTAAATTAGGAATTTTTAGGCTGTGAATCACTTGAATCTATATGAGCATAATCAAAAGGAGGCCTGATTTTGATCTTTTGCTGTTTTAATAGTATCTATACTATTATGGTGGTGGGGATTCTTAAATAATGAATTGACCCACAGTGATATAGGTTTTTCATGTTTCACTATCTTTTCATTTGTAGGCATAAGACGGTGTTTAGTATTTGTTGCTTGAATGGTGCATTGTTAACATGAGGACTGGATTGCGAAACATTTCTCCTCTAATATCTTGAAAAACATATTAATGTTACTAATCAATAATTGGAATCTAAAAAGCTTAAATAATATGTGGTAGTGAATCCTTAAAAAGGATAAATTCATGTCTATAATCACAATTGTTAACGGTGGTTAGAATTTTCTATAATGTTTGTTTGGTTTCCCCAAACTTTTATCTAAGTATCTAAAAGCATGTTCTCACTTATCATGTCCTTGTTTAGTTGAGATAGGCAACTAAATCTTTGGTGAATCTATGAACCATACTATTATAGGAGTGTTTTCATTATCAATTTGATATGAAAATAGTTGTAGATTTAAATAGGGGCTTTGATTTATTCTTTCAATTCTGGTGGAGTTTTAAAATTTCAAAAGCTTCCCTGCCATCCATTGCAGTGGAGAGAGATCTATGAAGAGTGGTTCTTAATTAAGATAATTTTAATGGGACCAAGGCACCCAAAATAGATAGAGATAGAATATTTTTGATGGATTTTTTTTATTAAAAAGAGCTAACATGTTCATCACCATATGATCATTGGAAGAGCAGTAAAATTGCACACTTACTCAGAAAATTTTATAAAAAAACATTCAACAAGAACAATGTTGTTCCTTTCTTAATATATATAGTAAAAGGAACTAGGATTCTGTGACTGACTAATAAATTTTATAGTCTTTGGTTCATCTTTATGTGAACACTCTCCACCATTTTGATTCACTTAGACCATCAAATTTTTTAGAGAGCATACAACATTAGTTTCATGATCAATAAGATGATCACTATGATTTGAATATTTCTCCTATGATTTTGTAATAAAGGATATAATATATATAAAATAATCATTAAATATAGCATTTATCATCATGAAAATTAACTATGTTGTAGTGGATTTAGGTTTACTCGATGTAGTTAAACAAATTACTTTAGTTGTAACTAAAATCCCTAGTAGGAGAATAATAATTATTAGAAAGTGTTTCATGAACTTCTCTAACATTCCATAGTGAAGAAAATATTACATCTAAAGATGGATAGATAAAATCATTGAAATTTAGTTAAATAGTTGTATTTGAGGAACATTTTTATGATTAATAAACCCTATTAGCCTATCTAAAATATGGATTTCAATCAATTCTATAGAAGAAGAAATATTTTTTTACTTATAAACTATATTTAATAGTACGTATCATATACATTTTATGATAGGAAAACATGTGATGGGAAAGAGGGGAGGTGCTACTAGATAGAGGGGATATTTGTTATGAAGGGGAATCTGCCGAGGAGAGATTGTGTGTGCCAGCTAGAGTTGTTAACAGTTTGTTAAATGGATAGAAAGCCATGGAATTTCTTAGGTAATATGATTAGAATCCTCTAACTGATTCTCGATGGGGACCAGTTTGTTATTCCTTGGGGGAATATGCTGGGGGGGCATAGGGGGTTAGAAGGGGATATAAATTGGCAAGGGTAGAGAGAGTGGGGGGGGGGGTAATTTTTTGTACTTTAGCCTGGGGGCTTGGGACAAGTTGGGGTCTACCTCACCTATAGTTTTCTTTTGCTGTAAGTTCTGAAATTCCTCACTATTCCTCCTCCATTTTTCTTCTTAATAGACTGAAGTACCTTCCCTATGCTATGTTCTTATTAGTTTATGATTTCACATATACTATATATATATGATTTAACATAAACTATATTTATTATTTAAATAGTTCATGATTTAGAATAGACTATATTAACATATAATTATAATATATATAGTATTAATATACAAACATATATATTATATATACTATAGGTTGTGCCAATTCCTTCCACATGTCAGTTCCTCCACCTTCCTCCTTACATTTCCGCCTCTCTGTACATTCTGTTTCCCTCCAAATCCTGATTCCACATTACCTACATAATACCTAAAATATCTTCACTGCCAGCGCCACCTCCACAGCCTCTTCCTACATCTTCGTCTCTGACTACGACTACCCCTCCGACTATGCCTCCATACCCTCCACGTTTTGATTCTCCACCTGTGACTGCTCCTCCACTTCGATATCCTCCTACACCTCCTCTACAGCCTCAGCCTCATCCTAGGCCTTTGAATCTGACTATGCCTACCCCTCCTACTATGCTAACCCCTCCTATTATGCCTCCATATCCTCTGTATTTTCCTTCTCCACCCGTGACTCCTCCTCCACCTCAGTCTCCGCCTCTGCCTCGACCTCTCTAACTCCTCTAAAGCCATATCACCCACCTGTCCCCGCATCCTCCTCTATACCAAATCCTTGCCTTTTCCTTCCAGGCTCTTCCCCATCACCATATTCCCACATTTTCCCAACCAGATACATGCTTCTAGCTCCAGCTCCACCCCTCCTCCACACCCACCCACCCCCTTTGGTGTTTTACTCTTTCCATGTTCAAAGACATATCAGATCATCTCTCAATTGTTAAGCATCAATCTTTCATGATCCCCTCTCAGTCGATTAACTTAGGGTTTATTTCTTTAATTTTTTATTTTTGTCAACCAATTTCACAATTTTAAGGTTTCATTTTGCTTGTATTATATTTTCCATGTTATCGACACCTCCAATTTTGTGAAACCCTATGTTTTTTATCCTCTCCTCCTATGATTTCTACTAAAGAATCACTTTATTGAACATTTAAGTTCTTCTCATTATTGGATGAAATATTCACCCCTGATTATGTAACCTTAAAATTAGTTTCCTTTTCCTCTGACGATTTCCACAAATGACCACTCTAGAGGTGCATTATATCCTATAATATTTTCATTATAAAATATAATATCTGAATTATTTTTTATATTCTATAATCTAGAAACTTTTTCTATTTGGTGTATTATAATATTTGATTGATAATTTAATAATTCACGTTATCATTGTTTTAATTTTCTTGTGTATCACATTCTAAAATATGTTATTATATATGGTTTATTTTATGGGAAAATTACTTTCATGTTGGATTTTATTCATGTTCATGACACTCATTTTATTCAAAGAGTTAAAAATATTACTTTCATACTATAAAAGTATATGATTTTGACTTTATCTCATTAATTCTATCAATAAGTGACAAGAATATATACCATATCAAGTTATTCACATTCAACTGCTAAACCATAGATTTATTGCATGAATCCAATTATCTCTAATGATAGTTGATTACAATATTTAATTAGGTTTCCATTATCAACTATATCATTTCATTCTAAACTATGTTTTTTTTTTGTGATTTTTTAGTGCTATTGGGTATTTTTTATTTAACATGTGATATTTTCCTTATGTGTTTTCTGGGATTCAACAATATCAACCTCAACCTACTACAATATAATATATTAATGCTTATACTCTACTCAATACATACAATATGAGGTTGTCAGATAATTTTCCACCCAATTTTATATAATAAATTTAATTTATACATTTCATTAAATTCATATTTCAATAATGAATTGGAATTTTACATGGTATTCATTTCATATTCTTCAAAACCAACTACTCCCAATAACAATTCAGTCGTTATTGTGGGAGAACCACCCCCTATAACACCAATGAAAACAATATATTATTAAAGCAGCATCCATCTTCTTCATATTCTGATAGGTATACAAGTTTCATTAAATTATATATTTATCTCACCTTATTACCATCACAAATTCATCATTATAGAATAGAAATAGTATAACACTGAATCTTCAACAAAAATTTAATCAGATAAATTCACCAGTTATGCTGTCATTAATTTAAATGTCAGGTTGTTTGTTTCATTTTTTGATACATTAATTCATTTAATAAAATTTACATGTATAACTAAATATAATTTTTTAATAGGATTGACTATCAATTCTTTCAAATTTTCTATTTCATAATTATCTTCTTGTCTTTCAACCTTAGATATTACATCAGAGAGACATATAATATCAAATGGTCACATCCATAAATTGATGGATTATGAAGGTATGAATCTCATTTAATTTTATTATTTTTTTTTTCAATGTATTACTTTAGATCAATATAATTGACAAACAATGCTCCACTAGAACTGTCAATAGTATAATTACACCATCACTTCTTACACATTTGGTCTCATTGATTTTAATTCTAAATTTTATTTGATTCAGTTTCACACCATCCAAGATAACATAGAATAATTCATCATTGAACACATCGAACATAATGTATTAAATCCATTTGGTATTCTCCAGTAGTGAAAAAACTATATAAGAAAGCATTTACTAATGACAAGTTGATCACACCGATTCATTTTTTTTCTTTAATTAGTTCAATACACATTACTCTACTATTACTATTTTAATTTTTATTATAATACTTATTCATATTTAGCTTATCTTTCTTAGACAACACGTTCTACCATAACAATGATACAGAAGATTCAAAGTAGCTATAATTGGTTCTATGAGTCATGCAACTTTTGTATGAAAACTATTCAACACATCAATGGTAGTCTCTAGTTTAGAAAATGTAATTTCTCCCCTAAGATGAAAAAACCCAAGGTTTCAATTTTAAATTCACTTTCATCTTATTAAATAGTTTCATCATTATCCATATTTGTTTCTATTTAATAAATTTTGCATTGGTAAATTCTGATATTTTTTCTATACAACTCGATTTAGGGTGCATCTGTAGGTTATGGATTCTAATAAAGAAATTATAATGGTCATTTTTCATAAAAAATGATGTAGTTGGTACCATAAAATTCTCTTGGACTGAAAGATAACTTGATTCAAGTAACATTTTTAGTTATATTCAAAACCATATCTCATTTTTTTAAACTATATCTCATTTTTTGAGGATTATATGAGGATTATTATATGAGGTTTTTACATACTGATTCTCACTCAAATTTACCCAAGATATGAAGGTAGAACGGTCCTTGTAGTCTAACTTGGGTTGTCGAATCCACAGAGACCTAAGAAGCAACCTATAGACACACACATTCTAAGGACTGTTTTTGGCTATGAAGTGGCCAAATTGGGTTGATTTTAGATGAGTTTAAAGGATCAATAACATATTTAAGTAAATTCAATTTAAAATAATGAGTTGATCCTAGGTTATCACTCAGGGTGGATTGGACGTATTTCCTTTTCAATGATTTCAATTTCTTATATTTGAGATGAGTTCATTCAAGGAGATAAAACAACATCATAACTTACTGGTTTAATGCCTAAAACCTTTAATACTAATCACCTATACACTTGAAGGATCAAAGTTTTGAGCACTTCAAGGTAAAGGTTCGTATTAGCACTTGAAGTGTGTGACCTTAATTTCAACAAGGACGATGGAGTTTAAAAATCATCAAATAAAAATCTCAATTAAAGAAGTGATTATACATTAATGGGGTAATAAATAACATCCAATACAACCCCTTACTACTCCCTTGGATCAACCCATAAGTGGGTTATCCCTCCATTGATTCTATGGTTTCAATGGAAGCGGAAAGTAGACTCATGAGGGAGGACATGAAGAAGTAAAGAAAACAACAAAAATAAAATGATCACTCCACCGTTGTGTGAATAATTTCACAAGATTTGGTGTGAATAAATTCACACCTTGAAGAAAAGGTATAAAATTGAGATTTATAACAACAGAATAAGAGGTGAAAAAGATCTTTTATTAAGAAACTAAAGTGAATTGAACAACTTACAAGTGAAAGACAAATTTGAGACAACAAAATCGCAGCATAACATTACAATTGAACAAAGCATCCAAGATGAAAAAATCATTCACCACCACTGACTTAAATATGAATTTTGGGATCCTTGGGTTGAGCCTCCAACAGTACAAATGATCCCACTTGAGTATGGTAGGCCTAGGGTGGTGGAAAGTAAGGGAGAGGAGACTTTTCCACCCTTGACCCGAGGTGGCATCCAACTTGCTTCCACCGAACAGATGCACTTGTAAGTCCTTTTATATGGCCGAATCAGAGTGGTTCATAGAGAAATAAAATTGATCCCCGGATGTATCCTAACCTCCTGTAAAATTTGGGCCCATTTGGAGTTATGTATTAGGATATATGATTATATTAGTGGAATGTTTTTCTGGGATGCAGAATCTGGTCCATAATTTTATCTCTAACTTGGGCCGTATAAATGAACACCATGGATGCCGAATTAGCATTGGATCTTGAATAGTGATTTGTTCCTCTACATGTCTTATAAAATACCACGAAAATTTGGATTCATTGGGCCTATAAGTTGGGCCCCACAGTCTCATCAGTGAGCTGGTGTCCAATCTGACTTCTCCAGAATTGTTTCCTTTCATCACAAAATATTCTCATCTTCTTCCATGAATTATCCATTGATCCATGAATCAAAAATGTTTATATTTATGTGTAGATCAATTTAAAAAAATATAAAATTAAAATATGTATAATTAGATTCCTTAAAATCAGATGAATCATTGAGTACTTCAAATGATGTTCAAAAATATACCACATAATAGTGCATTTTAAGAAGGTATTACAATCATAATGTGAAATGATGTTCAAAGTGTAAAATGAACTAAAATGGTGTTTATTAATAATAAATAACATGAATATTATATATATTAACAATGAATATTAGCCTCATTTAGTGGCTAATCACACCCCCAACTTGAGTTTTTCTAGTCCCGAGCAAAATATATCTCAACAATATGAAATTCGAATTCCCTTTTCCAAAAACATTTTAATACAAAATGATCACCAGAAACCCTTATACCAAAAAATCATGAAACCCATCAAAATATTTTAATACATGATAGTTTCAGAAGCAGATCCCAATCCCAAGCCCATTCCTTTTTTCAAATTCATTGCCATATTTCATCCAATATCAATTAAGTATAAGGTTGTGTTGTGCATCATAATAGACATGGGGGTTCATCTTTATTCAAGGGAGAAATGACGGAAGCGCTAGGTGGAATCACATTTCAATATTAATATTAGTATTAAAATTTTTTATTGTATTTTTTTTGTTTTTGTTTTTGTTTTTTTTTGCAATTTTGCCATGGTAATTGAAGTTGCACTCAAAAGAGTCAACCCCTGTAGCGAGACTTTGCCGATGACTCCCAGGCTCAAAGACCTTATGGAACCAAGTGAAGCCCACATACTCGGGCATCATCTTGAGTTAAATCAGTCAAAAACAAATTCAAATTACCAAAAATAGAGATAAAATTACTAACTCTGGGCCAGACAACTATGGAGTCACGATCCCCAAGTGTCGAAAGCCACGCATTAGGTCATTTCATTTCTCTATGCACAATTTTTTTTTAATTTTGTTTGAATAATCATATTAAACTAAAATGATCACCAAACCTATGATATTTATTTGGGGGACCCCATTAAATCAAACTAATACCCTACTATCCAAAGGATGTGCATTGTGATCTTTTTTTATTTGGATGAAAATATAAACAATGAAATATCACATTGGACAGCCACACTTTCCAAAATCTATGCTCATGAAATTATACAAGGATTAAAATCAGAATCAAGGAATGATAAATTATTTGATATTTAGTTTCAAAGTGTGCAATGTGTAATATCATGTTCAAAGTTAAAGCAATTTTTCCTTCCATTTACACATTTTTTTTCAAATCATTTTTTTTCACACAAATTTAATTTTTTTATATTTCATCTCCCCCCCAACTTAAAATAAAAATGTCCCCAGTGTTTGAAGAAAAGAAAATTTAGAATGGGGTAGAGGCAAAAAAAGGGAGTTCAATAAGGAAATTGAAATATGAAGATCATGGAATGAAGTCACCTGGTGGTTGAAGTTTGAAGTTCTTGCTGATCCTTTTTAATCCTTTGATATCCATGTCACTTGCAGAGTTCCCTAGTAGAAAAAGGAAAAACAAAACAAAACAAACAAAACAAAACAAAACAATATATATATATATATTTATATAATAAAGAAAGTAAAATATAAGTATATATATAAAAATTATAGAATAAGGAATCAAAAAAATTCGTAGGTCAGTGGTAAGTGCGCGCCCCTGTCTCCCTTCGGTCCCGGGTTCAAATCCCCGTGGCTTCGCCGGTTGTGACGGGGTTTGCCCCATGACCCACGATGTGTCCCTTTTTATTATTATTATTATATTTTTTTTTTTTTTTTTTATTTTAACCTACAAACACATTAAAAAAAAACAAACTGATGATACATTGTCTTCTTTTTAATTTTCTGGGTAAGACATTACTCAAGGATCACACCACATGACACGGATGAATATGATACTCCCCTTTCATACCCATCCATACTCATAATAGAAGAACATGTCAATAGTCTATTTTTTTAAATATAAAAAAGTTTAATTAATCTTATTTAAAATATAAAGTTGATTAAAACAACAAAATGATAGGAAACTTGAAAACCATGGGTTGCCTCCCATACAACACTTTGTTTAATGTCGCTAGCTCGACATGGATACTAAATCTATCAATTTTTTATTGGTTCATAGGTTGGCTCAGTTAACTCAACCTCTATTTCTTGTTTATTGAATGATTTAATGAATGGTTTTAACCTTTAACCATTGAACTTGAAAATGTAACCACTTGTGGGATCTTGAATATCTACTGCCCCATGGGGGTATACATGATGTACTATGAAAGGACCTGACTATCTAGACCTTAACTTTCCTGGGTGTAAATGAAGTTTTGAACTATACAAGAGCACAAGTTTTCCCAGTTCAAAATGTTTGACTTTGATATTCCTAGATTGGTAGTCTTGAACTCTAGCTTTATTGATCCTTGAATTTTCATAAGCCTCCATACTTAGTTCCTCCAGTTCATTGAGATCTAATTTCCTTTTTTTTCCATCCAATGAGAGGTCATAATCCATTTTCTTAATTTCCCAAAAGGCCTTATGCTCAATTTCAACAGGTAAATGGCATGCTTTTCCATAAACCAACCTATATGGTGACATTCCTAGGATGGTTTTGAATGCTGTATGATATTCCCAAAGAGCATCCAATAGTTTCTCAAATCAATATTTTCTAGAAGGATTGACAGTTTTCTCAAGAATTTGTTTGATTTCACGATTGGCTAACTCATCTTGACCATTGGTATGTGGGTGGTAAGCAGTGGACACTTTGTGAGAAATCCCATACTTAGACATGAGTGAAGAGAATGGACGGTTGCAGAAATGGGTTCTCCGATCACTGATTATAGCCCTAGGAATTCAAAATCTAGAGAATATGTTTTCTTTTAGGAATCTAATCATAGTTTGATGATCATTGGATTTTGTGAGAATGGCCTCAACCCATTTTGAGACATAATCAACAGTTAAGAGTATGTAGAGGTACCCCCTAGAGTTTGGGAAGGGACCCATGAAATCAATTCCCCAATAGTCAAATATTTAAACCACTAAGATGGGAGTGAGTGGCATTTGATTTCTTTTTGTGATGGAACCTACTTGTTGACACCTAGGACAACTTTAACAAAATGTGTAGGAGTCCCTTGAGAGGGTGGGCCAGAAGAGACCACATTGAAGAATCTTAGCAGATGTTTTCTTAGAGGAAAAGTGACCTCCACATGCCTCACTATGATAGAATTTAAGGATGGACTATTGTTCAGATTTTGGGACACACCTCCTAATGACTTGGTCAGGGCAAAACTTATAGAGTTATGGATCATCAAACATATAGTGTCTAACATCATAAAGGAATTTCCTTTGAGCTTGAGTCCCTAATAATTTTGGGATGACTCCAGTAACTAAGAAATTGGATATGTCGGCATACCAAGGGAAGTAACTCACAGAGTATAGGTGTTCATCAGGGAATGAATCAGACACATAAAGGTGGTTTGAGTTGTCTTTGAATTCCATCCTAGAGAGGTGATCAACTAAAAAATTTTCAATGCCCTTTTTATCTTTGATTGCGAGTTCAAATTCTTGTAAGAGAAGGACCCACCTAATCAGTCTAGCCTTAGCATCTTGTTTTTGGAAGAGGTATTTTAGTGCAGAATGGTCAGTGAACACAGTGATGGGGGATCCTAAGAGGTAGGACCTGAAATTCTCTAAGGAAAACACAATAGAAAGTAACTCATTTTCAGTGGTGGTGTAGTTTATTTGGGCATCATTTAAGGATTTGATTGCATAAGCAATGACATAAGAAGTTTTATCACAACGTTGTCCTAACACAGCTCCTACAGAAAAGTCACTGGCATCACACATAAGTTCGAAAGGAAGGTTCTGATTTGGAGATTTCATAATGGTAGGAGAGGTGAGAGAGGATTTGAGGGTTGAGAATGAACCCTCACAGCTTTCTGTCCAAACAAATGGAGCATCTTTTACTAGGAGAGCACAAAGGGGACGGGAGATTGAACTAAAGTCCTTGATGAATCTTCTATAGAAACCAGTATGTCCTAAGAAAGACCTCACTTTCTTAACAGTTTTGGGTGATGGAAGGTGATGAATGATGTAAAAATTGGATTTATCAAATTCAATCCCCCTACCTGAGACCAGATGACCTATAAATAGTCCCTCTTTAACCATGAAATGGAATTTTTCCCAGTTTAGGACCATATTTTTTTCTTCATATCTTTACAAGACTCTATCTACATTCTGCAGACATCCCTCAAATGTATCCCCAAACATAGAGAAGTCATCCATGAAGACCTCTAGAAAATCCCCTACCATGTCTGAGAAGATTCCCATCATGCACCGCTGGAAGGTTCCAGGAGCATTGCATAAACCAAAGGGCATGCGTTTGAAGGCAAAGGTGCTGAATGGACATGTGAATGTAGTCTTCCCTTGATCCTCTAGGGAGACCTCAATTTGATTATACCCCGAGTACCCATATAAGAAACAGTAGAAGGCATGACCTGCCACTCTCTCAAGGACTTGGTCAATGAATGGTAAGGGGAAATGGTCCTTCTTGGTAAATGAGTTTATCTTCCTATAGTCGATGCAGACTCTCCAACCACTACTCACCCTTGTTGGAAGAATCTCTCTATCCTCATTGGTTATCACTGTGATTCCAGCCTTTTTTTGGAACCACTGTAATTGGGCTCACCCACTCACTCTCAGCTATGGGATAGATGATACCAGATTTTAAAAATTTTAGAAGTTACTTCCTTACTACCTCCATGAGATTAGGATTGAGTTGTCGTAAAGGTTGACGACATGGCTCTGAATTATATTCTAGAACTATCCTATGAGTCCCAATAAGTGGGCTAATCCTGGGAATATCAGACAAGGTCCAACCAATGGATTTCTTATGTTTCCTAAGGACATCTAGAAGCATCCTCTCATGATTGGATTCAAGAGATGAAGAAATGAAAATAGGATGTGTTTTATTGTCCCCTAGGAAGGCATACTTTAGTGCAGCAGGAAGTTCCTTCAATTCAAGATCAGGTTGGTTCATAATTTCAGCAGAAGATTGGGACATTGGATCAAGATCAATTTTATTTCCTAAAGTTTTAGATAGTTTTGATTCCCCACATGTAGAAGTTTCATCTACTAGATTGGCCTGATCAGATTTAGGGAAGGAAGTTGGAGTGGTCTCCATGAAAGTGGTTTCCTGAAAGGTTTCACTGATTGTTGGACCTAAGACTTCATCATAAGAGAAATTTGAAAATGATTCAATACAAGGAGATAAAATTCCTTCATGTGAACAAAGGAAATCAATCTCATCCTGACTTAAACATTCATCAAATATTCCTTGATGTTCTATGGATTCATTATCAATGCTTCCTATCATGTTTACTTCATGAATGTCCTCATCATCCCCTATTTGTGAGCTTGCATTATATATGTTCAATTCTAGACTCATGTTTCCAAAGGTGATGGTCATGTTCCCATTTCGGACTCAGATAACAGAGTTGATTTTTGCAAGGGACGACCAAGGATTATTGGGGTTTGTTCCTTATTTCCTAAGTTTGGATGGTTGTTAAGGACAATGAAGTCAGCAGGGTAGATGAAGTTTTCAACCTTTACCAGAATGCCCATTAAAATTCCCTTTGGAACCCTAATGCTACGATCAACAAGTTGAATTGTGACAGATGTGGGTTGGAGTTATTCTAGTCCTAACTGGAAGTACACAACATATGGGATGATATTGACACTAGCACCTAGGTCACACAAGGCCTTAACAACTTTTCTCTCTCCAAGTTCAACATTTATGTAAGGGAAACCTGGGTCTTTCAACTTAGGAGGGATGGTCCCTTGAATGGTGGTACTCACATTAGCAGCCAAAAGGACTTGGTTTTTATGTGAAAATTTTCTTTTAAAAGTTCACAAGTCCTTAAGGTACTTTGAGTAGGAAGGTATGGTTTGGATGGAATCAAGAAGGGGAATGTTCAACTTGACTTGTGAGAAGATTTACCTCAATGTTTCACTCATTTCAGGATTGGGTTTCCCCCATCATGCGTTGAGGAAATGGTATAAGTTGTGGGGTTGTTTGTTGAAGATTTGTTTCTTTCACATTGTTATCAGTTTCCTCAATTTGATCTTGTTGTTCATTTGAATTTTCATCCAAGTTTGAATCTTCAGGTGGGTTTTGAATTAGTTGTTCAGGTTTATCAATTGATTTCCCACTTCTTAAAACAGTCACGACCTTTAGTTGTTCATGAGTTGTTTGAGTACAACTTGACTCTCCCCTTGAAGTTGAGGATGGAACCACCTGAGTAGGCATGGGTTCCTTTCCAATTTTTATGGTTTGAAGTTCTTGTTTTAGGGAAGAGACTTCTGAGTTCATCCTTTCCATTTTTTTTCACAGTTGTTCTAGTAGGGTTTGTGGAACTGTTTGGGTTGGTTCTTGAGAAGATTGGTTTATCCCAGGGGTATATTTTAGAGGTGGGATGGTTTGTTGAAAATGGACCGGTGGATGTTGGTATTGGATAGGTTGGGTTTGGAACTGGTTATGGGATTGGTAGTTTTGATGGGGGTAAGGATTTTGTCCCTGTGGTTGGCTAGGTTGTTGGTTATCTTTCCAGCGGAAGCCTGGGTGGTCATTATACCTTGGGTTGAAGTTGTTTTGGTATTGAGGCTTTTGAAAGTTCAAGGCATTTACTTCCACTGGGGGTACTCCTAAAATAACATCATTTATGGATGTAATGGTTGGGCGGTTTTCTGTCTTATGGTCATGTTTGTCACAAATTGTGCAAACAGGGTCAACAGTTTGGATTTCATGGACTTTCCTAAGGTCTATCTCTTCAACCTTCCCAGAGAGTGCTGTGAGTTTAGACCTAAGGATTTCCTCTTCTCTAAGTGTATGAATTCCAGTATTTATTTGTGGATTTTCAGAATAAGGTGAAGTTCCCCATGTTTGGTTTTGTTTAGAAAGGCTTTCTAGATACTCATAAGCATCATTTGGGGCTTTGTTTTTAAAGGTTCCATTACACATCATGTCAATGAATTGTTTGTTCCTCGGACCCAACCCTTCATAGAAAATTCTCACTTGTTCAGGAATAGAGAAACCATGATGTGGAACCATGTTTAGAGTGTCTTTGAACCTCTCCCATGTTTCATAGAATGAATCTCCCTCTTTTTCAAAAAAGTTTTGGATACTCTTTTTAAGTGAAATTGTTTTGTGGTGGGGAAAGTATTTTTTGTAGAATTCTCTTTGTAGTTGGTCCCAAGAGTTTATAGATGATGGTCTCAAATTGTTTATCCAATTTTTAGCTCGATCCTTTAAAGAAAAAGGAAATAGCCCCATCTTATCTGATTCTAGTTGATGTGGGGGGCACATGGTTTCTATAATGTCATTGAACTCCTTAATGTGAATGTAGGGCATCTCGGACTCCATTCCATGGAATGTGGGAAGATGGTTTAGGACATGGGGTTTAAAGATGTAGTTGGAATCTCCTAGGGATTTATGTCTAATTCATTAGGGGGCATTGTTCCAGGAAGGTGTGAGGTAGTCATTCATGGTTTGATCAATTTCATTCCCCAAGTTTGGGGCTGCCTCATTTGGGTTTCCATTTTGGTTCCCACCCGGGTTTATGAGTTGGTTTCTTTGAAGACCTTCCATTGAAATAGGCTCAATTTTGGACTCTAGAGAATTAGTAAGATTAGGATCTAAGGGAAAGAGTTCCCTTGGTGTACTTGACTCCCCAACCCAGGACTATCCACCCTAACTAGACGGTTTGATTGATCGCGGGTGTAGGCGGACATGCGCCAAAAGAAAAAAAAATGAGAAAGGGACAAGATAAGAGAATTTGGATGAGAAAAGAAGAAATGGGGGAGAATAGAATGGGTGTTTATATGAATTACTTGGATCCCCAACAACGGTTCCAAAATTTTATTCTCGCTCAAATTTACCCAAGATATGAAGGTAGAACTGTCCTTGTAGTCTAGCTTGGGTTGTCGAATCCACAGAGACCTAAGAAGTAACCTATAGACACGCACATTCTAAGGACTGTTTTTTACTATGAAGTGGCCAACTTGGGTTGATTTTATATGGGTTTAAAGGATCACTAACTGATTTAAGTAAATTCAATTTAAAATAATGAGTTGATCGTAGGTTATCGCTCGGGGTGGATTGGACGTATTTCCTTTTCAATGATTTCAATTTATTATATTTGAGATGGGTTCATTCAAGGAGATAAAAAAACATCATCACTTACTGGTTTAATGCCTACACCATTTAATACTAATCACCTATACACTTTAAGGATCAAAGTTTTGAGAACTTCAAGGTAAAGGTTCGTATTAGTACTTGAAGTGTGTGTCCTTAATTTCAACAAGGACGATGGAGTTTAAAAATCATCAAATAAAGATCTCAATTAAAGAAGTGATTATACATTAATGGGGTGATAAATAACATCCAATACATCCCCTTGCTACTCCCTTGGATCAACCCATAAGTGGGTTATCCCTCCATTGATTCTATGGTTTCAATGGAAGCGGAAAGTAGACTCATGAGGGAGGACATGGAGAAGTAAAGAAAACAACAAAAATAAAATGATCACTCCACCGTTGTGTGAATAATTTCACAAGATTTGGTGTGAATAAATTCACACCTTGAGGAAACGTTATCAAATTGAGATGTAGAACAGCATAATAAGAGGATAAGAAGAACTTTTATTAAGAAACTAAAGTGAATTGAACAATTTACAAGTGAAAGACAAATTTGATACAACAAAATCGCAGCATAACATTACAATTGAACAAAGCATCCAAGATGAAAAAATACTTCACCAACACTGCCTTAAATAGTAATTTTGGGAGCCTTGGTTCTAGCCTCAAACATTACAAATGATTCCACTTGAGTATGGTAGTCCTAGGGTGGTGGAAAGTAAGGGAGAATAGACTTTTCCACCCTTGACCTGAGGTGGCAGCCAGCTTGCTTCCACCGAACAAATGCGCTTGTAAGTACTTCTATATGACCGAATAAGAGTAGGCCATAGAAATATAACATGGATACCAGGATGTATCCTACACTCTTGTAAAATTTGGACCCATTTGGAGTTGTGTATTCAGATATATTATTAGATTAGTTGACTGTTTTTATGAGCCGCAGAATCTGGCCTAGAATTTTATCTCTAACTTGGGCCGCATAAATGGACACCATGTAGGAAGAATTAGCATTGGATAATGAAGAGTGATTTGTTCCTATATATTTCTTATAGAATCCCACGAAATTTGGATTCATTGGGTCTCTATGTTGGGCCCCACAGTCTCATCAGTGAGCTGGTATCCAATCTGACTTCTCCAGAATTGTTTCCTTTCATCACAAAATATTCTCATCTTCTTCCATGAATTATCCATTGATCCTTGAATCAAACATGTTCATATTGAAGTGTATATCAATTTACAAAAATATAAAATTAAAATCTTTATAATTAGATTCCTTAAAATCAGATGAATCATTGATTACTTCAAATGATGTTCAAAAATATACCACATAATAGTGCATTTTAAGAAGGTATTACAATCATAATGTGAAATGATGTTCAAAGTGTAAAATGTACTAAAATAGTTTTTATGAATAATAAATAACATGAATATTATAATATTAAAAATTAATATTAGCCTCATTTAGTGGATAATCACATACCATTGGAAGAGGTGTTGGTTTTGGGTTAATTCTAGGCAATTATTTATTCAATTTTGATTTTTTAGATGATTTTTCAGTTTTTTTCTTATAAAATGTCGATATTTTACCTAGGATGGTTTCATATGATATTTTTACCAAATTAAAATATTTCTTTATTACATATAATGTAAAAAAATTCAGAGTTTTTTAAAATCCCACACATCAGATAAAGGTATTACTTCCAAACCCATCTGCAATGTTAGAAGCAGTATAATTAATTTTTTCATGAATTCCACTAGTACAGTGTTAAAAAAATTATAATAATTCATTATATCTCACTTATTATCCCCTTTATTTCCTTATAGGTTTCTTTAGATGCAAGTTCCAAGGTAATTGATTTCATCAACAAATTATCCCTCACCTAATGGTATATAATATATTCTCCACCATATTGTAAACATTTATATTAGAAACACATTTAATGAATTGTATTTATTTATTAATTTTTTTCAAAAAACATTTATATTAGGAATTTAGTTTAAATAATTCCAATCAGGCATACAGTTCATTAGGTATATAAATTTAATGATTTTTCTTTTATTATTAATTGGTATTACACAGTATATACAGTTTTTCAAATAAACTGAATACATACAGTTTATTCAATAAAATCTATTCAGATTATCGATTTCAAAAAGTTTATTGAATAAACTATACACTGTTTAATGAATAAAAAGATTGCATACATTAAATGAAGTTTATATAAAATATATAAACTGTTTATAGTTTGAATTATTATCATTTAGAGTAACTTGATTATCAGTTTTAGTAACTTCATAAACTGAGAAAAAATCAGATATCATCTTCATTATGAAACTTTATTATCACTTTGAGTAAATTGTTATTGCTAATCAGTTTAAAAAATAGTACTTGTTTGAATTTTATCATCTACACTACCTATAAATGAGAAATTAATAAATTAAGAGGCTCTCCGCTGCATCCATGGGGGTTCCACAATGTTCAGGACCAAGGGTGAGGTGGGGACCGACATCGTGATAGAGGTCATGAGGCATGTGAGGTCAGTGATGGGGGATATTAGGGTTCTTTGGAACATGGATGAAGATGAGTTATTTTCTTTCACTAATAATATCCCCACCCCCTATGACCTGTGATGCAGACCAAGCACCTAGGGTGGATCCTCGTTGTTCAATTCACCATAGGTGGGGTCTCCAACAATGATGATGCTGCCATGATGATGAAATTTGGTTGTGACAACATGTTCTTGGTCTCAATCATGTTTAAGAGAAGTGATTTGGTGAGGTGGTCCAGGGTAATCATGCAGGCTTTGACCCACTACAACGACCCCAAAGTCCTTGTTGATGTGATCTATAGTCTGGGTGAATCCATGGTGGGCATCAACCTCAATGATAGAAAAAGCTGAAAGGTATGCGATCGAGTTAGAGTAAACATAATCTTTTTTTCTAGTAATTATTTCCCATTCGTTCATTTCCTTTATCAATACTGGTTTCAAACAATGGTTCCTCTTTCTTTACATTAGTACATTTTGTTGAGCCTTACTCTTGGGTTTACATATACTATAGGAGAATAATGCTTTTTATTTATTCTGTAATTTTATAATTGGTTATTGTTTCATGTTAGTAGCCTGTGTGGGGATTCCTTATTATATATACACGATCTGTTCATATTTGAACCCCCTACTAATATAATTATGTATTTAGACCAAATACTCCATATTTCCTATTGGCGCAAGTTCATTGCAATTTTTTTTCCAGTATCCGCCATATATGTTGTGATCAGTAACCCTTCCACCTGTATAAAATTTCCTTTCATGAGTTCTACCACATATAATTATTTTTTCAAATGTGAACCAAATGTGTACTTATCAAATCTCAAGGTGTTATAAACATTTATTGAAATGTGTTGTTAAGCACAACCATATTAAAATTATAGAATCCAATGTATGTATCATAAATGTGTTTAATTAGTTCATAGAGCTATGTAAATTCTGAAAAAATGTTGAGACTTGACTTGAATTCAATAAATCCACTAACTCCCTCCTTTGGAATACATTCAACTCAGTGGTGGCTATTAACTATATTTCTAGTACTGGTCTTATAATTTTGGGAAAACCAAATAAATTATATTGTACCTTATTTTACTATTATTCACATTCATTGTATTAAATTTTGTATTGGTTAGGAATGATTAATATCAAATATGTCTTTTTGTGAGGTTTTTTCTTTCCAGGAGTCCTAACAAATCACATATATTCAACAATTTAAAAATGTGCATATCAGAGGAGATGATCTATTAATCCATATTTTATAAAAATAAAATTTATTAAAGGGTTATTACATAAATTTTCACCCAATTCAATGTATAATTTTTTTATAGTTTCTAATAAAAAACATACATTGTCATTAATACATGTATTGTATGTATCAGCATTAATAATATTTTTCCTGCATAAAAAATATAGGATATTTAGTTCAGAACTGATATGTAAAATATAGAACTAATATGTATTAATTATTACTCACATGTATTCATCAAAAAATTATTTTTTGAATCTATATATTTTTACAATAATAATTTCTCAATAGCAACAACAATATTAAGGCAACGATGCATTGTGAAAATATTAATTTATGGAATTTTTGACATAAATTTCACATTGGTCAAACTTCAATATATATACTCCCGGATACCAACTGAAACTAAAAATGAGTGATAATGATATATATATCTAGATTTTACTTTTTAAAAAACATCTTATGAAATTTATATAAAAAAAATAGAGTTAAGAGAACTTATATGGGTAATTGAATGATTATGCTATGCAAATGGACAGGTTGGGTGCTAGTTGAGTTAAAACCATGAGGTAAAACATTAAAATATATCTAACACATGTATTTATCTTATTATATGAGTGGTGTTTGACCAAAAGTATTATTAAGTAGTTGAAAAATGTATTTTAAATCATTATTTTTAATTTGGGAAACCTAGCTTGACTTTTGTGAAGATAAGTTATATTTTATTCAAATTAAAAACTATTTTTGGGTCTTTGAATATAATGGGATGGTTGGAAGATTAAAATTAGTTTTTTATTTCTCAAAATGTATAAAAACTTTTATTATTTTATTATTTAACAAAAAAAATCATGGAAACCAATTTATTACTATATTTCAAGGTTAAATGATCTTTACTCTTAGATCGAGTATTTTCCTAAAAAACTAATTTTCATGAATTTTGTGTCCTTATATTAAAAGTGATTTATACCACATATATAAATTAAATATGATAAAATAGATTCCAAATTTAGAATAATCATTTCCAAATTTGGTTAGAATCCCCTTTTTTGTCCATATAATTAGTTATCATGGTAAAAAGTTGATTTATTATGATTAAGGTTAAAATGAGTTTAAAGTGGTTTAAATAGAAGATAAGGATTTAAATGTATCCAAAACTTGTAAAAATTTGATTTATTGAGTTTATTTAAGCCTTATAACGTCTTATCTTCAAATTTTTATTGCCTTAGTTCCAATTGACAAGGTTACAATATATATATTATTTAATATTTTAAGTAATTCATGTGTGTCATTTCCCTCCACTATAGAAGGATACCACTAATCATCTATTCTAAACACTTCATGAGTATTTAATCTAAGACAAACCCTACTATAATAAATTACAAGATTTATTACCCACACCCTATATTTTTTTCCAAAATACCATCCTTCCAAGGCTTAAGGTGTAAGTTAAAAGATGTTTCTTAACAAAGAGGTATAACTTTTGACCAAGTACATTTAATTTTATTTCTTATTATACATATTCTAAATACATGTTATCCATTATAAAATAATTAACTTATCATCTTAAATATACTTAATTATTATTATAAGGATTAAACAACCATTATCTACCTCCTTTCCATCCTATAGAAAATGAAAACATCACTCGTGCATATATACGACTTACCATCTCCACACAACAGTGTAATTAATTTTTAATAACCATTTTAATTGGATGGTTATAAATATGGAAATAATGGTTATATATGATATTTTTTATATTATTATTACTATTTAATTATAAAATATTATTAACCTTTCCTTCCTTATTTTATTTATAAAATGAAAACAACATTCATGCGTATGTATGACCTACCGTCTCCATGAATGGTGTAAATCATTTTTATATCTCTAACTTTTATGGATAATTATAAATATATATATATATATATAATGAATATATATTATATTTATATCATTATTAAATTTCTATATTTTATGGAACCTTGTCTAAAGTTCAAGGACCAGAACTACCAAACTAAAACATACATGAAAAATGAGATAGTTAACACTCAGAAACGACGATTTTTATAAAGAATTATTAATAAATAGCTATTGAAATGTTATAAGTGGATGATATATGATATTATAGGTATTTATATAGTTATGGAATATATTAATAATAAATCTATATTTAGTATATAGGAGGTTCTAACACGTATGAAACAAATTGGACTTGAGGTAAGGGTTTATCCTCTCAAATTGTCTTCTTTAGGACATATGTTATGTTATACACTTATCTTACTTTATGAGGAATATATAAATACCTTTTTATATTTCATATTATTAATATAATTATGATAATTATATTTAAAGTTTCATTTGAAGTTATTCTTTCATGGGGCTTATGATTCAAAGTTTACCAAAGGACTAGTGTATTTATGTTGAAATTTTATGATATATCTATAAATAATCTCATGAATTTTATTCTACTATGGTTATTTATTTAGAATACACATTTTCCTTTCGTTTTCCTCACTTTAAGTAGTCAATATTTTGGAAGAATATTTTTAAGGAAAAATGACTTTATTTCTTTCTTCGATTGAAAATCCCTTTCCTTCCATGTCCATGTTTTCTAAAAATGTCTTCAAGAATGTTTTTACTATTATCTAGTGATTTTCAAAGTAAATTTTACCCATGTTTGATATGTAATCCTTACATTTTAAAACATAAAACTATTATTACATGGTATAACACTTAATGAAAAATAAGATTTATTAATGTTTGGTTTCTTGTAAATTAGAAATGTAATACATGAATAACATTAAAAATATTATGATCAACTTGAAAGGTTTATTTATAGGTTCATCCTAAGTTACTTTTACTTTATCTCATATTATGGGGACATACATCAAAAAAGGGGGTGATCATAAATTCCAATAAGGGATAAATAAATGAAATGGAACATGCATGATCATTATGGAAAATAACTAAGTTAGAACATGAGATAATAATCATAAGTACATGATACATAACATGGAAATATAGTTAAAATATAAAATTAAGTCATTAAAAATCATATCAAAAAAGTTCATCACCAAGGTGTAATAAATCATAATTACCAAGGGTATTCACCTAGGTATCATAAAACATGTCATCTCTAGAGATTAATTCTTTACCCAAATTATTGGAGTGATATAAAAGTGAACCATTTTATGTATTAATTCACATGTTCCAAAAAAATCATAATAAAACATTTCATCAATACCCTGTATCAAATAAAGAACAAGTTTCATATAAAATCATTGAGTATATAAGTTCTTAAATACTTGAACATTACATAAGTTTTAACCCACGTAAAGGGAATGTGAGTTTTATACATGTAAATCCTCAAATAAATAAATTATATTTACATCTAGGTGAATACCCATGGATAAGGAAGTGGTTTGGAAATTCAAAATATAATAATTTTTCACGTGAAAGAGATAAATTCAAGAAATGGATTCAACAACATGATGGTATAAAATTTGGATTATGGAAATGGAATTATGGGATGGAATTAAAGTATCCTATTGATAAAACACTATTTTGGAAGTAATGAGATGATTAAAAAAGGTATGAAAAGATTTTAAAATTTTGTTTTTATCTTATTTTAGTTTTTAATATTGGTATTTATTTTATGGATCTATAATACTTTTATTTTTTAAATTATTATAATAAATGTTTTTTATATTATATTTTATTATTTTGTGGTCAAATTACTATTCAAATGAGCATATTACCTTCTATAAACACCACTTTATTATTTCATTCAACATTTACTAAAATCCACCCTAATGTTATATATTTTGCTTTTATAAGATGGAAATTGGTTTACTAATATTCTATTTTTTTATAGTATTATTTGTGGGGGTGATGATTCTGGAAAATTGGGGCAATAAATATTGTAATGGACCGGACCTCTCCAGTCCATTAATTTGTGGAAATGTGGTGTTAGAGGTGTTCCGGGAGGTCAAGGTAATTATTCCCAACGCTTTGCCAAAATATTCCTTTTCGATGAACTGTTTCAACAGTAGACAGTTGTAAACTGTAACATCACTTTACGTATTTAGGTAATTTTGATGTTTCTAACTACCATTATTTTGGAGTAGTGACTTGGGGGTGCGTTGGGTGAATCTTTAAGGAAAACTAAAGGGCAGTAGCTTTCGCACGGGCTGCGCACAGTTTGTCTAAACCGTGCAGCCATACCGTGCGTAGTTAATGTTGGAGGAAGTGGCTAACGCACAGTTAGTACAAGGTTTGTATAACCGTGTGAGGAGTGTTTGACGAAGCAGTAGTGAACACATGGTTAGCACACGGTTTGTCCAACTGTGCGAGAAAACCGTGCGAGCAATTAAACTAGATCATAAAATTGTGGATCTCAACCGTTTTGCCTCTAACTTGCTCGTTTATGCTCCTAAGTGGCCATAACTCAGGATTACCCTCCCTTGAAGGTAGAGAAACCTCTCCCAAAAATTTTAGAGGTGATATTAAGGCTTCTCTTGATTAATAGAAGTGGGTTTCTTGAGGTATGTGATCGTTCTTCTTCGTTCTTATTCGTTCCTGATCGGTTTCTTAGATCCACTTGGATCTACTTCTCCTCTTCTCTCGGTTTCTTAAATATACACCCGTTATGGGTAGATCTAAGTGTGTGGATGCCAAATATACCGAGTTTTGGTCTTGGTTGTGTTAAGGAGGATTCTTGGAGAATCAACCTGTCTTTCTCGTGCGTTCTTCATTTGTTGGGGTTTTCGTCAAAAACCCTTGAGGTAGGGGATTCGTTGCTTCTCTTTCTTTTATGTGCAACTATATTGTTATCATTTTTAACTCCACTGGATGACAATGGAATTGACATAATAAATATTTTGAACCGGATAAAGAATTTGTTATCAATCGTATGATATTTCCTCTTGTTTTGCTAGATAGTGTGATATCTATGCTTGATTTGCTTAGCTGTTTGTTCTTGATGGAAATTGGTAAATAACGTAAACCATGATTAATTGATAATTGTTTGGCTAAAGATAAAGAGTCATGAATACGAATCTGGTTCTTGCTGTAATTTGATGATAATCAAATTAGCGTAGTAAGCATGTTTAATCATTTGTGATAGCTTACTGGTTAGGTTTCCCGATGTTGAAACCAGCGGTTTATAAACCTGTTAATTCAAGATGGATTAAAGAATTTGATTATTTGATAATTCCTTGAAGGGTTCTGAGTTACCCTCTTGTTTGTTAAAAAGTCCATAGCCCAATTGACATGATGGTTGTTTTTCTTGCTGCTTATGTTGAAATGTGACCTTGGAGGGGTGTTGTAATATGTGTGGGCATAGAGGCCTTTTGGTTGTGGCAGTGGATGGTGCCTAGAGTGGAAAGTTGCATCGGTTTATGCATGTGGGTGTCGGGGAGGACACCAGGGATGATAGAAAGGGGATGGATGTGATTGTTGGATGCTTGCTGTTTCTTTGGTTGTTTATTTGCTTTACTTTTCCCCACTGCTCAAGGCAACTAGTCTTGCTTACCCTTCTCCTAAAAGAGGCGAAGACACGCGGGGTATGCCATGTGCTTTCCGTGTTTATCTTCTCAAGGGATAATGGGTCTAAGCTCTTTCTATAGGCGGCAAAGACTCGATGGGTAGTACATCTACTCACTGTGTTGAGCCCCTTTGTGTTAGTAGCATAGAATGATTTTCTAGAATGCTTGGGAATATGAGAAAGTGTTTCTGTAATGAATGTTTGATTAAATGGTGTTAACCCATGGGGTTGGAGTTCGCTGGAACATAATGTTGAGGTTGAAATTTTTAAAGGGATAGTGGACTTTGGGTGTGATGCTAATGAAGTTTAATACGGAATTGTTCATGGTTAATTAATGTTTAATGAATTAATTAACATAAAGTGGAACTGAAAAGAAAAAGGGAATGAAGTAATCTAATAAATTCCTTTAAATGGTTGTATGCTTATATGATACCTAGTCTTAGAAGTGGCAGCCCATCGTCTGAGAGACATTAGTTGTAGTGGTGTCTAAGATTAGGTTATGACCATAGAGTGGTTGTGAGATATAGTATACTCTGTAATTTTTATGTTTCTATATGCTACTCCACCCTTTCATTAAGGGCAACTGACACCCCAGGGATTCTGAGCCCTGGGGGGGGGGGGGGTGTTTCCCCCAACATTCCAATGGGAGGGTGAATGACTGACTACCCCCTTTGGCCCCGCTCTCTTCTCTTGGTAGATACTTGTGCTGGTAGGCACAATGGTTAGTTTCCCCATATATGTGTGTAGAGGGATGTAGTGGCTTGTGGTTATTCACACACATATATTCTGAATATAGTATCCTATGGACTACTATAGGTGTAACGTGTATAGGATGTGATGTCTTGAGGATCCTTACTCAGTGTATGGGTTGTAATGGATTGAGGTATAATACCTGACATATGATAAACGTTATGCGAGCTGTGGTGGATCCCGGAATCTACCTGGTTACTTTTGGTTGTGAGGATGGTGTGGTGCTTCGCCCAGGTGTCTACGGGCAAGCCTTTGTGTTGCACGAGGTGCACAGTGTGGTGCTTCGCCCAGGTGTCTGCGGGCAAGCCTTTTTGGAGAGAGATGCTTAGGACGTGTGACGTTGGGGTAAAGTGGAAAACTAGTGGGGAAGTAGTAGCAGGGTACCCTTGATATTCTTTACTATATTCTATATTCTTGTATGCGTTAATTGGTGAGAGTATCCACGGTGAGTTGGAAACTTAGTATACCTGCTTAGGTAACGAGTTAGTTTCACTTGTTGCTCATTGTGCTTTAGCATGCTCTCTTTAATTTTTCATGAGAGGCTTTAGGGAGGATCCTACTAAGTATACTGTTATACTCACCCTATGTATATATAAACTGTTTTTAGGTCACTTGGAGTAGGTTGAAGATTAGGCTGGTTACTACTAGCTTGTGGTTGCAAGAGCTGTTCGGGCTTGTGGTTGCTGTTGTTTTTACATTCTTTTGGGTACTTGCAGTTTTTCCCTTCTAGTTGTAGTACTTTTTCATGGCATTTCATATATGAACTTTGGTTTCTTTTGTATTTTAGTTCTGAGTTGGAGTTTATTGGTGTATATCTTATCTCTCTCTTCCGCATGTTTTCTCTTAGAGGGCAATGCCTCCCATTTGTGTGTTTACTATACCCTCAGTGCTAGTCGCCAACCTAGGGCCTAATAGAGGCAGGACTCGGGGGTCATTATCTCCATTCTCACATTTCCGGCCCAGGAGGGGTACACTTTGTTGGGAGGGGGTCGTGATAGAGTGGTATCAGAGCTCTAGTTGAGGGATATGATGGAGTTTAGAGTTAGGAACACACGAGGTTGCATGGGTTGGTAGGGAAACTATGTCATTCATGCTTAGAAAGTGGGGTAAACACTGGAGGCCAGATGAGACATAGGAATTTAGGGACCCCTATGATCTAATGTACGAACCTTTAAGTTTACAATGGTTACTAAACAAGGTGATACTAGTTGCAGGGTAGAGACCTAGGAAAGGATCATGCATCATTCTTCCTTGTGCCTGTGTTTGAATGGGTAGACCTTGGGATAGGTTAACCTAAAATGGATAAAAGAAAATAATTAATTAATCAATGTTGAGTCTTCCATATTCCAGGTTTAAGAGCTCTAACAGTTTGTTATTTTACAGGTATGGCTCCAGGTCGACGTCCTTGTCAGGTTTGCGTAGAAAATTTCCAGCAGGCTGTTCCAGCAGGTCGCCGCAGGGTAGAGGTTGACGACGACAACACTTAGAGTAAGACACTCCGAGAGTTTCAGCACCAGAGTCTACAGAAGTAAGAGGGATCTGTTTCAGATGCAGTCATGGAGGACTGGTTGGTGGAGGTTGAGATAGGCTTCAGTTTGATACGTGATCGGAAGGAGCACTGGGTGTCCTTAGCTGTGATGATGCTGTGTGGAGCAGCAAGGCAGTGGTGGTTCTTATACCTCGGGGATCGTGGGGAGTCATCGATCTCATGGGAGGAGTTACGAGACAAGTTTAGAGTCAAGTTCCTTTATTCGACTGCGAAGGCTTCCGGTCGCCAGGAGCTTCTTACCCTTTGACAGGGGAGCTCTACTGTTCGAGAGTTTGGAATACATTTCAGGAAACTTTTATGATATTCTTTGGACCTGTTACCAGATGAGGAGGCTAGGGCGAGGCATTTAGAAGAGGCTTTGCATCCAGAGATCCAGCGCCAGGTCACCCCATTTATGCTAAAAACATATCTTGAGGTACTGGCGAGGGAAGAGGCTGTTGAGATGACTTTTTCTAGGATAGGATCATCATGATAGGGGAATAAACATGATTATTCACGAAGCAAAGCTGTGGTCCGGGGTTCCCGGTTTTCATGGTAGAAGAGTTTTCGTTCGGCCAGGGGTAGGTCCCATCCCTTCACATCTTGTTTCTCCAGAGGCATCAACTCTCAGGATTATGCTAAGAGATCAGGCACTTGTTTGTCTTGTGGTGTTCATGGCCATAAGTAGTGGGAGTGCCCGACCTTTCAGAGCGGTCATCGTGCACCGGGCGCTATGCTTTAGGTTCCTCCGTTGAGGCAGTTCTAGCCGAGGTAGCAGCAGCAGGTTGCATCAGCTTTAGATCACCAGAGGGTAGATGGGGCAGGTAGAGGACAGACCCATGACGCCCCCCCGTCCTCAGATAGTAGAGCACGACCATGGTGGTGGTCGTCATCAGGGTCAGAGAGGCCATGTAGGAGGTCATGGTCAGCTTCATACTCTAGCGTTTCCAACACCAGGCGAGCCAAACGTCGTTCGAGGTACCCTTTGCTTGTTTTCTACCTTGGTGTATGCCTTGTGTTATTCAGGAGCGACACACTCTATCATATCACCTACCCTTGTCCATGCATTGGGACTTGAGGTAAAGAGGCTTCCAGTTCCCTTAGCGTTGACTACGTCAGTTGGAGGTCAAACTGACTTGTTTGAAGTATGTAGAGACTGTGAGCTAGTGTTGGGGAAACACCACTCTTGGGGAGATTTCCTATGTTTATGAATAAAACCATATGATTTCATCCTCGGCATGGATTAGTTGTATTCAGTGCAGGATATCGTGGATTTCTTCAGGAAAAGGGTCATCTTCATTGGTGCGGATGGAGAGAAAGTGGTGTTTTTTGGTGAGAAAGACCCTCAGATGGGTCATAGGTGTGTTCCATCCTTATCATCTATGATGGATGAGATGATGCTGAGTTCTTCAAATGTTCAGCAGTTGGCATTTCCTAGGGTCGTAGAGGAGTACCCTAATGTCTTTCCAGAAGAGGTTGTAGGATTACCCCCTTGACGAGAGATTGAGTTTGGGATCAAGCTACAGCTAGGAGCGTCTCCTATCTCTATGTCTCCATATATGATGGCCCCTTCTGAGTTACGAGAGCTACGTATACATCTTGATGGTCTGTTACAGTGTGGTTTTGTTTGGCCGAGTGTGTCACCGTGGGGTGCACCAGTTTTGTTCGTAAAGAAGGCTGATGGCAGTTTGCGGTTGTGTGTCGATTATCGTCACTTAAACAAAGTGACAATAAATAATCACTATCCTCTTCTGCAAATTGATTACTTATTCGATCAACTAAAGGGTGAAAATTTGTTCTCAAAGATCGAATTTCATTCAGGATATCATCAGATGCCTGTGAAGGATGAGGATATCCTGAAGACCGCCTTCCGTTGTCATCGTGGGCATTATGAGTTCATTGTAATGTTGTTTGGTGTAATGAATGCTCCAGCTGTATTCATGGGATTGATGAATGTTGTGTTCCAAGAGTTCCTAAACAAGTTCTTGGTAGTTTTCATCGACGACATCCTTGTGTACTCCACATCTGAAGAGGAGAATACATAGTATCTACATGTTGTTTTGGGAGTTCTTCATAAACATCAGCTATTTGGGAAGTTGTCAAAGTGTGAGTTTTGGGCTTGAGAAGTCCGTTTATTGGGGCATGTTGTTTCCCAGTGGGGATTAGCTATGGATCCATCGAAGATAGAAGCAGTTGTGTCTTGGGAAGCCCCTAGGACAGTTTTAGAGGTGCGAAGTTTCCTTGTTCTCATAGGATACTACATGAGGTTCGTAGATAATTTCTCCCGAGTTGCGACTCCACTAACATCTTTGACTAGGAAGGATCATACATTCATATGGACTGATCAGTTTCAGGTAGTATTCGAGTATTTAAAGGAGAAGTTACTAAGTGCTCCAGTCCTTTGTCTTCCAGTTGAAGGAGTTCAGTTTGATGTTTTCTGTGATGCTTCACATCTGGGGTTAGGCTGTGTTCTCATGCAGCAGATGTCAGTTTTTTCTTATGGGTCTCGACAATTACGTCCCCATTAATGCAACTATTACATCCATTATCTTGAGTTGGAATCCGTGGTGTTTTCTCTAAAGTTGTGGAGACATTACCTCATTGGTGAACGCTTTGTGGTTTTCACCAATCATAATATTTTGAGGTATTTTTTCTCCCAGCACTACTTAAACTTTTGACAACATTGGTGGATGGAGTTCTTACAGGAATACGACTTCGAAATATCGTATAAACCTTAAAAGGGAAATTTTGTAGCTGATACATTGAGCCAAAAGTCACATAGTGATGTTGTGCATGAATCCGGTGATTCTTAGAGAGTAATGGAAGAACTGTCAGCATTACATCTTGATATGGGAGAAGTTGGGGGTAGAGGATGTCTTTTTTAGATGACGGTACAATCATCCCTAATGCAGAATGTAGAAGATTCTCAGTTGGGAGATCTAGAGGTGGAGGTCTGGAGAGACTGAGTTGTTTGTGGTGAGGCCCCTGATGGTTGGTCTGATAATGAACGAAACCAAGTGTTGTATCATGGAAGGATTTTTGTTCCCTTGAAGATGCATGAGACGGTTCTCAGAGAGTTCCATAGTTCACCTTTAACGGTACATCCTCACGTGACAAAGATGTACTGATCCTTGAGGAGTCAGTTTTGGTGGCCTGGCCTGAAGCATGCGGTTACGGAGTTTGTGTCTCGATGTTTAGTCTGCTAGAAGGTGAAGGCCGAACACCGTGTTCCTGGTAGTCTTCTCCATCCATTAGAGACTCCTCAGTGGAATTGGGTGGACATCTCAATTAACTTTGTTACTATTTTACCTCGAGCTTCGGGAGGACATAATGCTATTTGGGTGGTAGTGGATCGTTTAACAAAATCGTCCCACTTCATAGAAATCAAGGAGTCAAGATCAGTGGAAGTTTTGTCGAGGCAGTATCTAGAGGAGGTGGTGAGACTTAATAGACTCCTAAGGACGATCATTTTTGATCGAGATCCTTGTTTTGCCTCCAGAGTGTAGAGAGGTCTCCAACATGCTTTTGTTTCTCAACTATGCCTTAACACTACTTTTCACCCTCAAACGGATGGTCAGACAGAGCGAACCATCCAGACTCTTGAAGACATGTAACACTCTTATGTTATTGATTTTGGAGGTTCATGGATGATGCACTTACCCTTGGTGGAGTTTTCTTACAATAATAGTTTTCACTCCACCATCGGTATGGTGCCATTTGAAGCCTTGTATGGCCAGGCTTTCTGTTCTCCGTTGTGATGGACTGGGGTCGGAGAGTCAGCAATTCTCAGACCAGAACTAGTGCAGAATACAACAAAGATGGTTCAGATGATTTATGAGAGGATGAAGACAGCGCAAGATCGTCAGAAATCATATGCCGATCAAAGAAGGAGACCCTTATAGTTTAATGTTGGGGATCATGTGTTTCTGAAGGTGACTCCCCGTCATGAGAAGCGAAGGTTTGGTCATGGAAGTAAGCTTTCTCCACAGTTTGTTGGGCCTTTCGAGGTGTTATCTCATGTTGGAGCTGTGGCGTATCGAGTAACACTTCCCCCGAATATGAGTCAGATACATGATGTTTTCCATGTATCACATCTCCGTCATTATCTTCATGAAGACTCTCACATCATCGATTGGGGAGAGATCAATGTTGATAATGATGCAACCTTTGAGGAGCGACCTGTGGAGATCCAATACCGCAAGTATAAGGTGTTGCGCGGGCATTCTATTCCTTTAGTTCGTGTCTTGTGGCGACACAGTGGCTTGGAGGAGAGTACCTAGGAATGTGAGACACAGATACGTGCTCAGTACCCAGATTTGTTTGATGTTTAACTCTTTTCATGTACTGATGTAGCTTTTTTGGTTATGAAACTTTCATGTTTATGGGATGGATCCCTTTGTTGCTTTGGTGGCTTGCTCTTTTTTGAGAGGTATCTCGGTGGGTGGTTGTTCAGACCCTGTTTTGTTTTCTCTTTAGGTGGGTTTTGGATTCTCGAGGATGAGAATGTTTTGAGAGGTATCTGATGTAATGACCCGGACCTCTCCAGTCCATTAATTTGTGGAAATATAGTGTTAGAGGTGTTCTGGGAGGTCAAGGTAACTTATCCCCAACGCTTTTCCAAAATCTTCCTTTTCAATGAACCGTTTCAATGGTAGACAGTTGTGAACTGTAACATCACGTTACGTCTTCAGGTACTTTTGATGTTTCTAACTACCCTTGTTTTGGAGTAGTGACTTGGGGGTGTGTTGGGTGAATATTTAAGGAAAACTAAAGAAAAATAGCTTTCGCACGGGCTGTGCACGGTTTTTCTAAACCATGCGGCCATACCGTGCGCAATTAATATTGGAGGCAGTGGATAACGCACAGTTAGCACACAGTTTGTCTAAGCATGAGACCTAACCATGCAAGGAGTGTTTGAAGAGGCAATAGTGACCACATGGTTAGCACACAGTTTGTCCAACCGTGCGAGCAAACCGTGCAGGCACTTAAACTAGATCCTAAAATTGTGGATCTCAACCATTTTGCCTCTAACTTGCTTGTTTAAGCTCCTAAGCATCCATAACTTGGGATTACCCTCCCTTGAAGGTAGAAGAACCTCTCCCAAGAGTTTTGGAGGATATCCTAAGGCTTCTATTGATTAATCGAAGCCGGTTTCTTGAGTTATGTGATCATTCTTCTTCGTTCGTCTTCGTTCTTGATCGGTTTCTTAGATCCACTTGGATCTAATTCTCCTCTTATCTCAGTTTCTTAGATCTATGCCCGTTATGGGTAGATATAAGTGTGTGGATGCCAAATATGCTGAGTTTTGGTCTTGGTTGTGTTAGGATAAGAGTCCTAAGGAGGATTCTTGGAGAATCAACCCGGATTTCTTGTGTGTTCTTTGTTTGTTGGGGTTTTCATTAAAAACCCTTGAGGTAGGGGATTCATTGCTTCTCTTTCTTTTACGTGTAACTATATTGTTAGCATGTTTAAATCCCACTAGATGAAAATGGAATTGACATAATAAATATTTTGAACTGGATAAAGAATTTGTTATCGATCGTATGATATTGCCTCTTATTTTTCTAAATAGTGTGATATCTATGCTTGCTTTGGTTAGCTGTTTGTTCTTGATGGAAATCGGTAAAGAATGTAAACTGGGATTAATTGATAATTGTTTGGATAAAGATAAAGAGGCATGAATACGAATATGATTCTTGCTGTAATTTTATGATAATCAAATTGGCGTAGTAAGCATGTTTAATCATTTGTGTTATCTTACTGGTTAGGTTTCCCGATGTTGGAACCAGTGGTTTATAAACCTGTTAATTCAAGATGGATTAAAGAATTTGATTGTTTGATAATTCCTTGAAGAGTTCTAAGTTACCCTCTTGTTTGTTAAAAAGGTCATATACCAATTGACGTGACAGTTGTTTTTCCTACTGCTTGTGTTGAAACGTGACCCTAGAGGGGTGTTGTGATATGTGGGGGCGTAGAGGCCTTTTGGTTGTGGCAGCGGATGGCACCTAGAGTGGAGAGATGCATCGGTTTATGCATGTGGGTGTCCGGGAGGACACCAGGGATGATGTAAAGGGGATGGATGTGATTGTTGTATGCTTTTTGTTTCTTTGGTTGTTTATCTACTTTAATTTTCCCCACTTCTCAAGGCAGCTAGTCTTTCTTACCCTTCTCCCAAAAGAGGCAAAGACACGTGGGGTATGCCATGTGCTTTCCGTGTTTAGCTTCTCAAGGGGGAATGGGTCTACGCTCTTGCTATAGGCGGAAAAGACTCGATGAGTAGTACATCTACTCACCATGTTGAACCCCTTTGTGTTAGTAACATAGAATGATTTTCTAGAATGCCTGGGAATTTGGGAAAGTGTTTCTGTAATGAATTTTTTATCAAATGGTGTTAACCCATGGGGTTGGAGTTCTCTGGAACAAAATATTGAGGTTGAAATTTTTAAAGGGATAGTGGACTTCAGGTGTGATGCTAATAAAGTTTAATGTGGAATTGTTCATGGTTAATTAATGTTTAATGAATTAATTAAGGTAAAGTAGAACTGAAAAGAAAAAGGGAATGAAGTAATCTAATAAAGTCCTTTTAATGGTTGTATGCTTATAGGATACCTATTCTTAGAAGTAGCATCTCGGAGTCTGAGAGATGTTAGATGCAGTGGTGTCTAAGACTAGGTTGTGCCCATAATGTGGTTGTGAGATATAGTATACTCTGTAATTTTTGGGTTTCTATACGCTACTCCACCCTATCAGTAAGGGAAACTAACACCCCGGGGATTCTGATCCCTAGGGGGTGTTTTCCCCAACATTCCGATGGGAGGGTGAATGGCTGACTACCCCCTTTGGCCTAGATCTCTTCTCTTGGTAGATACTTGTGATGGTAGTCACAACGGTTAGTTTCCCCATATATGTGTGTAGAGGGTTGTAGTGGCTTGTGGTTATTCACACACATATATTCTGGATATAGTATCCTATGGACTAATATAGGTGTAACATGTATAGGCTGTGATGGATTGAGGATCCTTACTCAGTGTATGGGCTGTAATGGATTGAGGTATAATACCCAACGTATGATACACATTATACGAGCTGTGGTGGCTCCTGGAATCTACCTGGTTACTTTTGGTTGTGAAGATGGTGTGGTTCTTCGCCCAGGTGTCTGTGGGAAAGCCTTTGTGTTACATGAGGTGCACAGTTTGGTGCTTCGCCCAGGTGTCTGCGGGAAAACCTTTTTAGAGAGAGATGCTTAGGAAATGCGATGTTGGGGAAAAACGGAAAACTAGTGGGGAAGTAATAGTGGGGTAACCTTTATATTCTTTACTATATTCTATATTCTTGTATGCATTACTTGGTGAGAGTATCCATGGTGAGGTTGAGAACTTAGTATACCTGCTTAGGTAACGAGTTAGTTTCACTTGTTGCTCACTGTGCTTTAGCATGCTCTCTTTACTTTTGCATGAGAGTCTTCGGGGAGGATCCTACTGAGTATACTGTTATACTCACCCTATGTGTATATAAACTATTTTTCAGGTCACTTGGAGAAAGTTAGAGACCAGGCTGGTTATTACTAGCTTGTGGTTGCAGGAGCTGTTCGGGCTTGTGGTTGTTATTGTTTTTACATTCTTTTGGGTACTTGCACTTTTTCCCTTCCAGTTGTAGTACATTTTCATGGAATTTCATATATGAACTTGGGTTTCTTTTATATTCCAGTTCTGAGTTGGAGTTGATTGGTGTCTATCTTATCTCTCTCTTCCGCATGTGTTCTCTTAGAGGGTAATGCCTCCCATTTTTGTGTTTATTATACCCTCGGTGCTAGTCACCAACCCGGGGCCTACTGGAGGCGGGACTTGGGGGTCATTATCTCCCTTCTCACATTGCCAGCCCAGGAGGGGTACACTTTTTGGGGAGGGGGTCGTGAAAAATATTTTCCCATTATATTTTTTTATATTATATATTTTTATCCCTTTGTAATTTATGGCATTTTCATGGGTTTATTTTCTGATTAATGTAACAGTATCTATTAATGAAATAAATTTTTGTTTGTTTATTTATGTGCTATTTATAATAATATATAATATAATATAACACACACTTATTTAAGAATCAAATATTTCTAATAATGTATGGGTTGTTACATTCTTCCCCCCCTTAGAAAATTCCCCCTCGAAATTTCAACTCATATTCTCTATTGAGAATAGATGAGGTTAATTTTGTTTTAACATTTCCTCCAGTTCCCACATTAAATATTCATATTTATGGTTCCTACATATCACTTTTATAAGGTTAGTTGTCTTTTTTTGTAGAATTATTTCACTATGGTCCAATATCTTCACTACCTGCTCCTCATAAGAGAGGTCATTCTCCAAATATACCACCTCCAGATTCAGTGCATGCAAGAGATCAGGTATGAACTTCCTTAGGAGTGATACATAGAACACATCATGGACTTGATTCATGTTTGGTTGAAGTGCTAGATGATAGGCCAATGATCCTATGTGATCAAGTATCTCAAAGGGGCCAATGTACCTAGGGATAAGATTTCATTTCCTTACAACTTGCATGACTCTCTTCCATGGTGATATTCAAAGGAAGACTTTGTCTCTAACATCAAACCCTAAGTCCCTTAAACAGTTTTCAACATAGCTCTTCTATCAACTATGAGAATATTTTATATGTTGTTGGATGGATTGAACCCTTTCTATCATCTCTTACACAATATTGGGTCCAAGTATCTTTCGTTCACTAACTTCATCCCAATAAGTAGGAGTTATTCATCGCTTCCCATATAATGCTTCATATGGATCCATTTGAATACTTGAGTGGAAGCTGTTATTGTCTGAGAACTCAACTAATGGGATATGTTGATCCCATACACCTTTAAATTCTATCGAGAAAGCTCTTAGCATGTTTTCGAGTGTCTGAATGGTCCTTTTAGATTGGGTATCGGTTTGGGTATGATAGGTTATACTGAAATCCAATTCAGTATCCAAATCAGGTTGAACAATCCTCCAAATTTTAGAATTAAACCTTGGATCATGATCATAAATGATTGAAAGAGGTACCCCATAAAGCCTCACCACTTCCTTTATGTAAACCTTAGAAAGTTGGTCAAGAGATAAATCTTCCCAAATAGTGATGAAGTGGGTAGTCTTGGTGAGATGATCCACCACCACCCATATCACATTGTTTCCTTTGGATGAATCTGGGAGACCAATGAAAAATTACATGGTGATTTTCTTCCATTTACACATGGGTATAAGCAATGATTTTATCATCCCCTTGGACTTATGTTACTCGTATTTAACTTGCTGACATACCAAAAACTTTGAGGTATACTCAACAATCTGCTTCTTCATGTTGTCCCACCAGAAGTGACCTCAAAGATCATGATAAATCTTAGTAATTCTAGGATGGATGGATAAATATTATCTATGTGCATTATACAATAGATCTATCTTTATCTCAAGTGATTAAGGCACATAAATTCTAGTTTCAAATTGAATGACACCATCTTCATCAATGTGGAATTCATGAAGCTTCCCCTACTTTACTACTTCCACCTTCTTTTGAAGCTCTAGATCATCCCTTTATGACTCCCTGATCCTATCTTGGATAGATGGTTGGGAAATAATTTGGTAAAGGTAGGATGTATTCCCTTCCATTATTATTTCTAGATCCACCCTTTGCATATCCCATAAGATAAGGCCTTTCTCAATCTATATCATGGATAGAGTAGTGGTTTTTTTTCCTACTAAGATTATAAGATACCTCATTATCCCTTCTAGGATGATAGTGAATAGAGTATTCCTAGTCCTTTATTAGATCCAACTATCTCCATTGGTACATTTTAAACTCCTTATGTGTGAATATATAATTGAAACTTTGGTGGTATATGTATATATCACATTTTCCCCATTAAGACGATGTCTTTATATCTCCAGTGAAAAGATGACTGTATCTAACTCTAGGTCATGAGCAGGATAGTTCTATTAATGAGGATTTAAATATCATGATGGATAAGAAATCTCTTTTTCATTTTTCATGAGTACACATCCAAGTACATTTAAGGTTTCATCACTATAAATGACAAATACTTCCACATTAGAGGGTAAAGTTATCACAATTTCATTAACCAACTTCTCCTTTAGTTAATGGAAAATTTATTCACACTCATTTTTAAAAATAAACTTAAATCCCTTTCAATTTAACTTGGTTAGTGTATTAGAAATCAGTGAAATGTTTTTCATAAACCTTATATAGTATCCTTTATGACCAAGGAAGCTATGAATATTGGTTATAATAATAGGATGCGGCCACTCCTCCATGACTTTTTTCTTGGTAGGATAAACTAATATTCCTTCACTTGTTACGATGTTCCCCAAAAAATTAATCTTTTTGGAACCAAAATTTATATTTACTAAATTTACTAAATAGATTCCCCTTCATCATAGTTTGTAATATAACCCTTATATGATCCTCATACATCTCAAAACTTTTAGAATATATCAGAATATCTTCAATAAATACTACCAAAAAATTATCAAGGTAATATTTAAAGAATACATTAATAAAATCTACAAATATGATAGGATAATTAGTCAATATAAAGGGAATGAAAACAAAATCATAATGACCATATATCGTTAGGAAGTCAGTCTTTGTGATATCTTATTTCTTCACCCTTAACTGATGATACCCCGATCAGAGGTCAATCTTGGAAAAGAATTGATCCCCATGAAGCTGGTTGAATAAATAATAAATCCTTTGAAGAGGATATTTTTTCTTCACTATGATCCCATTAAGTTATCTATAATAAATTCATATCTACATTGATCCATACTTATTCTTTATAAAGAGAACAAGTGTTCCCCAAGGAGATACACTTGGTCGAATAAAAATTTTCCCCAAAAGACATTGAATTTTATTATTTAATTATTTTAGCTCCACATATTCCATACTATATGGGGTCTTAGATATTGGATGTGATATAGGTATGAGTTAAATGGATAAATCTACCTATATTTCTAAATCTTCAGGAAATACATCAATGTATTCCTGAAAAATGGGGAAATTTTCTATCTTTATACATTCCATTTATTCTTTTTATTCACCAATCATTTCCATATGGAAGGCTATAGGTGGTGCTTCTAGACAGAGTTCATATTTAGATATCTCTCCTTTGAAAATAACTCTAGGTTATCCATTCAAGAGCACTGGAATTTATTTTCTTCTGTATTTTATCTTAGAATTATAATTTAAGAGGCATTCCATGCCTAGTATAGTGTCGAATTCCACCAAGGGAATGACTACTAGATTTATAATTAGATTTTACTCACCAAATTTGATATTGGAGTTTTAGTACACCTTTGATGCTTAGATAATTCCTCTAGGAGTTTTAACTGATAACTATACTTCTAGAAGTTCTAGGTTTGATTCTACATTCTTTGAAAAATTGAATGAAATAAAGGAATGTGTATATAACCAGATCCAAACAAATTACTTTCTAGATTCTAGATAACAAAGAGTGTACCTACCACCACATAATTTAGAGCCTATACTTCATACTTTGTGATTGTGAAAGCAAGACCTTTATCCCTTAGCCTATGTTGAGGTTAATAATGGTTACCCTATATAATATTATTATTTGGAAATTAATTTTAAAAGTGTCCAAGTTTTCCACACTTGAAGCATTGAAATTCAAGATATGATTTCACCATCTTCCCTTTTTTGTTTGCATTTAGATTTTGAGGATTCACCTCACTATAAAAATTATGAGCTTTATGACCATCTCTTCCACACTTTTAGCACTTTCCACTCCCAAGAAAGTAGTTCCCTTAATATTTATTCTCATATTTGTTGCATGTGGGTATTTATAGTATCTTTCCTCCTCTTCCATGATCAAAATTATTCTTCAAGTTTGGATATATTGACATCTTTTATTCATTCAACCTTTGTGATAACTGCACCTCTAAAAACTTCATTTTAACCTTCAAATCACTCTATAATATATCCCCATATCATTCATAGTCTCGATTTTCTATATTCCTCCACATATGAGGTCTCATCCCACCAAATAACCTATCAAAATTTTCTTTATAAACCACAACAAAGCTAGAGGTGTATTGAGGATGTCTTTTAAAGTTCATTTCATAGCTTCCCAATAATTCATTTTCCTTATACTTTAGCTCTAAGAATTCCTTCACAATTTTTTTTCTCATCGATAGGGAAAATATTTATTGAAAAATATTCTCTTGAACTCTTCACATAACATAATATAAATATCACCTATTAGATTCATGTTATTAATTAGGTTCAACCACTGATCAACTTCTCCTTCAAAGAGTAATACTGGTGAGGTTTCTTTATCCATATCTGAACAACAGAGTACAAAAAATATCTTTTCTATAGAGGTAATCAAATTTTCTGAAATCAATGGATCAACAAATCCACTACATGAATGTGTTAATTGATGCATGAATTACTCAACTACAATTTTTTCTATTCAAGGTGAATCTAGCTTCTCAACAAGATTCATGTTATTATTCATGACCCGATATAATTAATTCCTGATCCTCATGAATTTTTCCATTCCAATTTTCATCATGATAGGAAGGTCGTCACTACATTGTCTATTTCACACATCATTTATGCAGTTCCGCCTATTTCCCACCATTTTTATACAAAAATAAAACCTTATTGATGAATGTGTTACTTTTAGGAATATTATAATTCAAAAGGGAGTTTAAATCCTAAAATAATATGATTAAAGATGTTATTCATTAATCTCCTCTATTAACAATTACATTTTCTATTTATAATTCATAATTGTTTATAAAAAATGTGATTAACTAAATATATCCCCCAAGAGTGTCAAACTAGGTGTGAAACAATGACTATTATCATGCACCAGGTGACTATCGAGTCAGATCCCAATGTGCCATTTTTGGGGCTATTACCCCTATATAAAACTAGGTCAAATCCACATCCACTTATAATATCCATAAAAAGATTTACTTGCTTGGAAACAACTTACTTAATAATTCACCAAAATTACAGGAAATTTTCCAATATTTAGAGTTATCCCTTGGGGTTTTACTAAATTTTTCTAATCCTAATTTCCAAAAATAACCAAACCCTGATCTGATACCAACTATAGAATCCTACCATTTTAAAACATAAAAATTTCATTACATGGTACAACAATTAATAACATACATGATATTTTAAGGTTTAGTTTCTTGAAAATTAGAAATATAATACACGAATAACATAAAAAATATTTTAATCCATTTTAAATTCTTCTTCATAGGTTCATCCTAAGTTACTTTTTCTGCATCTCATATCCCAGGGACATACATCAAAAGAAATGGGTGAGCATAAAGCCTATTAAGGGATAAAAAAATTCATTAGAACATGAATAATCATCATGGAAAATAAATGAGTCATAACATGAGAGAATAATCATAAGTACATGATACATAACATGTAAATGTGGATACAACATAAAATTGAGACATTCATAAGAATATCACTAAGGTTCATCACCAATGTGTAATAAATCATAATTACCAAGTTTATTCACCAAGGTATTGTGAAACATGTCATCTCTAGAGATTAATTATTTACCCAATGCATTAGAGTGTTATCAGAACAAAAACTTAATATGTATTAATTCATGTGTGATATAAAGATCATAATAAAAAATTTCATCAATAAATCATGGAAAATAAAGAACACGTTTTATATAAAACCATTGAGTATATAAGTTATTAAAGGCTTGAACATTACATTATTTTTAGACCATGAAAAGGGAATGTGGGTTTTGTACATGTAAATACCAGAATAAATAAATTATATTTACATCTAGGTGAATAAACATGAATAAGGAAATAGTTGGGTATTCACAATATAATATTTTTACATGTTAAAGAGATAAATTTAGAAAATGAATTTGACAACATGAAAATAAAAAATGCAGATTAAGGAAATGGAATAATGGGAAGGGAAGAAGGTATCCCATTGATAAAAACTAGTTTTAAAGTAATGGGATTATAAAAAATAGTATAAAAATATTTTAATCTAACATTTATAAAACATTCCACAAAAGAGGCACTTGAAAAGAAAAGAGGAAGTGGAAAATTCCCTTACCTTATATCCTACTTTATTTCATCTCTTTTCAGCCACCTGAATAAAAGACATAGGTTTATTAAAACATGGAACCAGAAGTGAATTATGTTCATTTTTTTACTATTTATCAATTATAATCATTAGATTATATTTCTTAATTTACATCATTAAACGTGAATCATTTTGATATAATACTTTCTATAAAATTTCCCATCTTTCTTAGATTTAATGATGTTTCTTAATTTATATTTATAAATTATTAATAACAAATATATAATATTATAAATAGTTATATTTATGTATTTATATATTAAAAATAATTTATTATAACCATCCATTAGGGTGGTGATAAAAAAATAATCTGCAATGTCCTTGTGAGCTTTTAACTGGCCATTATCAGGACATTGTCAAAAAAGGGGGAATAAAATTATGAAATATGAATAAATTGTAATTATATTAATTTAAATAGGTTAACATAATCAATATAATTATAACATATATCTTACTTGATCTTAAAAGATTTTGTTTTTAAAGTAATTGGGAATAAGAGGAAGAGAAGAGGGTAATGAGAAAAGAGTTGATGAAAACATACTCTTTTCTCATTGTTGCTTATTTTGTACGACACTAAAATACCTTGATGCTTGGAGTTTATTTTTTCTATAAAATCCCTAAGTATTCAAAGGGGATTAATATAGAGGATTTGGGTAAAGTTTTGACTTTGGAAAGTGAGGTAGGAGTGGTTTTCCAAGGGAAGGGAGAGAGGTTATTTATACTCACAGAGGGATATTGTTTAAAAAAATATTGAATAAAATATAATATGTAAGGTAAAACTTTTAATAGTAATGTTTTTGAAATAATTAAGTATATTTAAATAAAATAACATTACTCAAATAATTTAAAATAATTTATAATTATAATTTAATAATTTAATCAAAAGGAAAGGTGGAAAAATGAAAAAAATAATATTGTAAGGGAATACGTTAGACTTTGGGTTTTGGAAAATAGTTTTCAGGTTTGGAAAAATTGTTTATTATATTTAAATGTGTCATTAATGAAATTAAATAAGTTTTTTTATGAACCTAAATTTATATAATTGATTATTTCATTATTACATCATGAATGATGTAATTTAAGATACACCGATTATAAAAAAATTATATTTTTACCATTCACTTAAAAAATGATTTTTTTAGAAAATTACTAAAAAAATAACCCTTGGACAATTTTAATGTGATGTTTCCAGAAATGATATTCATTTTATAAAAAATAATTTTCTATTAAAGTTAATTTTAATTTTTAATATATAAAATATTTTTTTATGAAATAAATTAAAATACAGTTGATTAACAATGTGTTTTTATTTTCTTTTGGTTTTTAATCTTAGTATTTATTTTATGGCACTAAAATAATTATATTTTATTAAATTACTCTGAATAAATTTTATTTATTTTAAATTTTATTATTTTTATATAAAATTAGCATTCTAACGAGCATATTACATCTTATAAATACCACTTCATTCAAACATTCATCATTCACTAAAATTCATCCCAAGGTTATATATTTTTATTTTCTAATATGTCGAATGGTTTACTAATATTTTGTTTCTTTTCCAAAGTTTTGTTCATAGGGGTAGTGATTCTATAATATTGGGGTGATCCATATTTTCCCATTGTATTTTTCTATTTTATATTTTTTGTCTCTTTGTAATGTTTGAAATTTTCATGTGTTTAGTTGTTGATTAATGTAATAGTCACTATTAATGAAATAAATTGTTATTGGTTTCTTTATGTGTTGTTTATAATACTATAAAATATAAAATATCACACATTTATTCATGAAACTAGTATTAATAATAACTTATGGGTTGTTACATTTTAATTTTTACAAAATGGTTTAAAAGGAATCTCCTTGTAGTTTTCTGAATGGGGTACTTTTGACTCTATGAAAAATGTGAAAGGAATATTTGTTTTAATGTAAACAACATGAATGAAATTTCTATCCATCATGACTAATTAATTATTTTAAGCTTCCTTTATAATTTTCCAAGGTTCCTTTCAATGAAAATGTTTTTCATAATATTTTTTGGAAAGTTTTAATTTTTAAGGAATTGATTTCAATGTTAAAATAGTATTTTCCTCAAGTAATATTCCAAGTTTTATTTTAAAGGAATTTTTATCTAAGATGAAATAATTTGATGTTACTTATTATTAAATAGGTATATGATCCAATTATACCATTCCTATTCTTTCTCTAGATGGTTTATGATTATGATGATGAGATGATTATGAAAACTGTTTAATTTCCATGGGTTATGTTGAAATGTTTATGAAACCCATTTCCTTTTCATGTATTATGATGAATGATTTATGATCATTTGACACACATATGAATGTATTATTATTATTATTTAATGGGCGGTCCTAGAATTATATATAGTGCATCATATTTTTAGTGTATTATTTTTGGATGTTATGTGAATTATTTTTGAGACTAGTCACTGAGACAGTGTGTGATTCCGAGGCCTAGTGTGCCCAGAAATTTTTTTTAAAATATATTAAATATATTAAATAGTATTCACATGTATTTTTCCTTAAAAGTGGAATAAATCCCGAACAGGGGGCTGAATAATAAATATGAGGGCACCATTGAGTTCAAAATACGAGTTTTACGCTGGGTGCAACATAACTTTTATTGGCATGGACCATTTGTGAAAAATTCATCATAGACATAAATAAATAAAATAAAATAAGAAATTAATTTGTTTTATTATTTTTCAATGCAATAACCGAAATCCTCTTTAAATAAACATATATGGATTTTGTCTCAGGGTTGGCCACTAAACCCTGGAGTCCTAGAAGTCATTGGAGGAGAGCATTCTTGGTGGATAACGATGGGTCAGGATTGGATCATGGACCATCACACCAAAAGAGTTTGTGAATCTCTTAAATGATGGAAACACAACCATTATTCATCAAAAATTGATCCAAAATCTAGGTAGGATGTTTTTATTTAGGATTTTTATTCTATTTCTTAATTTTGGATGAACAAAGATCAATTACACAAATAGAATTGATACACACATTGTTAGTAGAACTAAATTTATTGAATTGTTTTGTTTGTTTTTAATTTTCACTCTTCGTTCATCTTCTTCTAAAAAAATGGATTGAGGATAAATGAAAAACTGAAAAGGTTCATTCCTCACATTTTATGGTTTATTTATTTATCCCCAATTTCTTCCTGCGATCATCATTAGTATTAATTTTGGCTAATGGTTTGACAAATACCTAGTTTCTGATTGTGGAAAATTTTTTATTTAGTGTAACAGATCGAAACTATTAGTATAGAATGTGGTGAAGGTTTTGGTTCGAGGATTGATGAAGACTTTGGTTAGAGCTTGGGATAATGAGAGTGGATAAAAGGTTATTCTTTCTCCTGAGTGGCACTTAAAATTTCAACACCATAGGTGGTTTTCCTGATGTGATTCAAGGGTCAAATTCTGGTGATCAAGCACTAGAAGGTCTTACTTAACCTAGATCCAAGATCTATGGTGTGATTTCTGATGAGAAACAAGGTATAAGTGGATCATGAGTAATAATGAAGGATAAACCTCCAGATCTAGAAAATCCCAAGCAACATGGTATATAAATCAAGATTACACACTATATAGGGCCTGTTCAGTAGTGGATAGGGTTTTGGGATGAAGATAAGGATCACACGATGTGTGACCCCTATCACACATTGTATTCCCCTTCCTAGATGGATTTATGTATACTTCGGTAAGTACACAGACACAGGCCGATACATGGACATGACCACCGTACACAGACACAACTAGGAGACATGGGCATGATATAGTGTGTATCTACATTCCATGTACTTATTATACATACTTTGTATATGGATACTTACATGAAATGTGAGGCTTTTCCACATGAGAAGTCATGGGGATAGCTGGACACACCATATACCCCCTGATACATGCCGTGTACCCCCTTCAAGTGTTTTTTAGCTCTTTATTTCCTTAGTTTGGAATATTATAGGTAGAGTGAGTTCCCTTGGTCCTTTACCTCAAGGTTACAATGCAACATTACATCCACATCACAGGATTGTGATCTAGAGGCTGAATCTTAGATAGAGTTGCAGAGTCCCTCCATGAGACTAGAGTGAGATCCTTTATCACCTTTGTTATCTAGATGGGGTTTGTGGAATTGGTGTGACCTCCCCAAGCAGGGTGTTGATCCTCCATCTAGTAGGCCGTATCGATAGGGTTTGTAGAATTATTGATATATAATCCCCTACACAGCGGGTTGATCTAGATTGGGTTCGTGGTGTCATCCAGTGGTTCTGAGCATGACCCATATCTATGTATCAAGATATTATTAGACCAGTGAGATTCCACTAGGCGGGTCCTAATGATCTAGACCTCCTTGTGGAGTGTCTGTGATGATAGTATGGCTTGTAGAGTGGATTATCTCAGAACAAGCATTGTTTTGAGAAGAATCATGTGGATGACAATTGGTTGTGGCCACCTGGTGGCATGGTGTATTTCCTAAATATATTTGGGTATTTTTGTTATACATTGATTGTTATATCTTGTATTGAGATGACTATACTTGGTGACTTGTGTTTATTGTTTTTGGGGTTTCCTACTGAGTATTGTTATACTCACCTACGTATAGTATTTCCCCTCACGATTCATGTATTATGCAGACGATGACCCTTTTGACGGTGTATTGGTAGGATAGGGAGTAGGTGGAGTGTAGATGGATCTTGTCAGACTGAGTTTTTTACCAAGAGATTTCATTCGACTTAGTCCTCTCCCTTGGAACAGGTTTTACTCTATAAATTTTTGAATGGGCTTGTATTTGGCCCCCTTTTCTGCTTCATTACTTTACTATCATACTCTATTATGGGATATTAGATGTATGTATGCATTGTTTCAATCATTTTATATTTCATCATTGTGTGGGCTTGGAGATGTGTGTGTGTGTGTAGGTACTTCAGGATAATGCCTCCCATTTGTGGGATATGCCTACTCAATGCTAGTCTCTAGCCCCTGGTCTATTGGAGGTAGGCTTGGGGTAGTCACGAGTCAGACCCTGGTAGGTCATGTCATGATGAGTGGTATCAGAGCTGGTCAGTTCTACCTTAGGACTGGAGTCGGTGAGTTTGGTTTGGGGAAGCAGTGTTTAGTTTTTTAAGTTTTTCTTTCAGGATAGGGACTCTAGTGTTGGCATGACGAATAATGTATGAATACAACAAGACTCTGATCACCTGCCTTTCAACTCGATACATGTAAACATTGGTTGCAGGGAATTTTTTTGGTACATGAATCATATAGGAATAATTGTGTTTTCCATGTCCTTATTGACTCAACTCCCCAGATATACTCTTTTGACTGTGGTACATCTTGTTTTATTTCAGTATGCCTCAATGTAGATATCCATCCAATATTCCACTACATGATCAAAAGTATGATCCGACCAGTGATGAGGAATTGGTATAAGGGCATGTACTAGAGATAGAACCTATAGGTTGTTTACCAGCTATACCACCACCCATCGAGCAATATATATCACTGGAAGTACCAGTTGAGTATGAACGTAGGTTGAGTGTATTGTATGAGTTTCAAAGGTAGCGGCCTCCCAGGTTTTTGGGTGAGCCAGAACCCCAGGTGGATGAGGACTGGCTATAGATAGTCACTCACGTTTTTTGGCTTGTGAGGATACCTGTGAATCAGATGGAGGTCCTCCCAGCTAGTCTTCTTTAGGGATCTGTTGGGCGATGGTGGGATTTGGTGGCTTAGTCACATGATGAGACAACTCTCTCCTGATCAGACTTTGATCATCTCTTTAGGGAGGAGTTTTATCTGGCCATGTTGCGGTCGGTATTCATATAGGAGGTTCTGCATCTATAGTAGGGTAGTATGACCATGGAAGAATACTCAGCGGGGTTTACTAATATCTCATGTTACTCATTGGATATGGTGCGATATGAGTTCTTCAGAGCTCAGACCTTTGAGAAGGGCTGGCATCAGGACATCAGGGATTTAGTGGTATCCCTTTTCATTCCCACCTATGTTGGGGTGGTTGAGAGAGCCCTGGTAGTGGAGATATTTCTAGAAGAGGATGCACCAACAATGGGAGCTAGTAGTGGGAACCTAGTAGCTGATACCTCGGCAGTTGGAAGCTGAAAATAGTCACAAGGATCCAATCATGTCAGACACTTTCAAAGGCAATCCCAGGACTCAAGGATAGTATTGAAGGGCTCTCAGGGTGGATCGAATCATCTAAGGGACATGCAGTGTTTCTATGGAAATAGTTAGGGACATCTGGATTAGGATTGTCCGCCCCATTGTACAACTGATCATGATATGGTTGAGGGACCATCGAGATAGATATAGATGAAGGAGAAGGGTGGTATGTAGGTCGGTGGACGTGGAAGAGGGGATGACATGGCATTAGGTGGTGGTTAGAGGTTTGATCTATTACCACCACCACCCCTAGGTCGTCCGTGCTAGGCTCATGGAGCTAACATGGATGAGGCCAGCTTCAATCTATAGAGGCCTATGACCCCAAGGATATAGGGTGATATGGGTTATGATCTATGTCTTTTATAATTTAGCTATAGTATTGATAGACATAGGTGCAAGTCATCCCTTCCTTTCGACTTCTTTGGTTCAAGACTTAGAGATTTCGATTGAGCCATTGGCTCGACCCTTACAGTTGGAGACTCTGACCAGTGGTGATTCAATGATTGTGTACTTGTTATAATAGTGCATCCTAATTCTTGGAGGTAATATTTTTTTATGGGATCTCTTCATTTAATAAATGATTCCTTACAACATTATCTTAGGTATGGGCTGGCTATCCAAAAATCATGACCATATTGTTTATTTTAGGTAGAGAATGCGGCGTGTTTTCCGTGAAAAAATAAGGTTTTACTTTGTGGGTGAAAAGGAAACCTTAGAGGATCAAGATGAGATCAGTAATAGGAGAGTAAAGATTATTAATCACCAGTTTTCTAGCATAACTCTTAGAGCATTGGATACTTTGGTCTATCAGTTTTCTACAGTGGTGGTGTAGTATAAGAATGTCTTTTATGATGACGTACCAAGTTTACCTTCCTGTCGAGAGCTAGAATTCTGCATTGAATTGCATCCTGAGATGACACCGATATCTACACCAATATATTATATAGCTCCCAAAAATCTTTAAGAGATGAGGTTGAAATTGAAGGACTTAAAAAATAAGGTCTTTGTGAGACCCATTATTTTCCCCCGGGCAGCCCCAGTGTTGTTCACCAAGAAGACAAACAAGATTTTAAGGTTATGTGTGGATTAACAGTGCTTGAATTAGGTGACTATGAAGAATAATTATCCAATATTGGGGATCTATGAAAGATTTGATCAGTTGATAGGGGTTCGACAGTTCTCAAAGATTGACCTTAGATCAGTCTATCACCAACTACAAGTATGGGATGAAAATATACTGAAGATGAACTTAATACATCATTACAATTACAAATAGTACTTGGTGATACCATTCAGAATGATGAACACCCCAATAGTGTTCATGGGAATCATGAACTAGATATTTCATCCTTTATTAGACCGGTTCATGGTTGTCTTCATTGAGACATCCTAATGTATTCAGCATTCAAGGAGGATCACAGAGACACTTGAGGATAGTCCTAGAAACATTCTAAGAGAACCGACTTTATAGGAAGCTCTTGAAGTGTCAGTTTTGGATTCGATTGGTCCAATTTATTTGAAACATCATCTCAGAAGCTGGAGTAGCAGTGGATCCAGAAAATGTTGAGGTAGTTCTTTCTTAGGAGACACCTAAGAGTGTCACTGAGGTGTGGAGTTTCTTTGGATTGACAGGGTACTATCTGAGGTTTGTACCCAATTTATCTAGATTGGAATCACCCTTGAAATATTTGACTCAAAAGGGATATATTTTTATGTGGAAGGAAAGGTTATAGAATTTCTTTTTATATATGAGATAGAGGTTAAAGAATGCTCCCATATTGAGGTTTCTAGAGGAGGGTGTTGAGCACATAGTGTTTTGGGATGCATCAGGTACCGAACATGGTTGTGTTATGATGAAGAGGCAAGCAGTTATTTCCTATGGTTCATTCTAGTTGATAACACATGAGTAAAACTACGCCACTCACAATATTGAATTAGTAGAATTAGTCTTGACATTTAAGTTGTGGAGACACTACCTGATGGGTGAGCTGTTTGACATTTACTATGACCAAAAAAGTCTCAAGTATATCTTCTTAAAAAAGTTTCTTAACTTGAGATAGAAACAGTGGCTAGATTTTCTCCAGGAATATGAATTAGAGATTTTATATACTCATGGTAAGAGGAATTTGGTGACATACAATCTCAGTAGGATATCTTATTCTCTGTTATTGGATGAGGTATCGAAGTAGTTAGCCTCATTATAGTTGTCCTTTATGGGAAAGGATGGTGATTCATATCTTTAGTTAATGGTTGTTACCCCATCTCTTTTACAACATGTCAGGGATTCTCAATGTGGAGATACCAATTTTGAGACCTTACGTATTTAGATATCTACTAGACATGATCCTAATGGATATTTTGAAGTTGGGGAACACACTATCCTTTTTCAGAGGGTGGAAAATGGTACCTTTGATGTTGTGGGAGGAGATGATGCAGGAGTTTTATCCATCCACTTTGAAGGTACATACAGGTGTGAAAAATATGTACTAGGACATTCGATGTTAGTTTTGGTGTCTAGGTATGAAGAAGGGAGTTGCAAAGTTTTTCTCTCGATGCCTCACTTATCAGTAGGTGAAGGTATAACACTGGGTTCCAGTGGGTTTAACTCAACCCCTTGAGGTTCTAGAGTGGATGGGGGATGAGATATACATGGACTTTATGATGGGATTAAAATTCACATCCAGGGGACATGATTCCATCTAGATGATTATAGACTGAATAAAAAAGTCAGACCACTTCCTAGATATTTAGGAGTAGAGTTCAGTAGAGAGATTGAGATGACTCTACATGCAGGATATAGTCTAAATCCATGGAGTTTCCTCGAATATCGTCTCTATCCATGATTCTCACTTCACATACTAGTTATATAGAGGATTATAAGAAGCCTCTTGGACTCAGTTATGTTTGAGCATAGCGTATCACCCCCAGATTGATGGAAAAATAGTGAGGATTATTCAGGTCTTAGAGGACATGCTATGGGCTTTCTTTTTGGACTTTGGTTGTAGTTGGAAGGATCACCTTACCCCAGTGGAGTTTGAGTACAACAATAGATACTATTACACCATTGGTATGACACCATTCTAGTATTTGTACGGGAAACCCTGTAGGTCACTACTTTGTTGGACTAATCCAGGTGAGTCAGCACTCATGGGCCCGAAGTTGGTGTGAGATACTACAAAGAAGGTGCAGATTATCCAGAAGTGGATGAGGACTGCATGGAGCCATCAAAATACTTATGAAGGCCAATGAAAAAGACCTATAGATTTTGAGAAGGGATACCATGTGTTTATGAGAATCTCACCTCGATGTGGATTATAGATATTTGGCTGCAGTTACAAGTTATCTCTAAGATTCATTAGTACCTTATAGATACTGCATAAAGTTGGAGAGGTGTTGTACCGCTTATCTTTACCATCGTAGTTGGACCGGGTAAAAAATTTCATCCATGTGTTGCAGCTAAGGAGGTATGTTCATGAACCGTCCCACTTTTTAAACTGGGGTGAGATGGACATTGAGGATGGATATACCTTTACAGAGTACCCAGTGGATATCGAGGATTGGATGGAGATGATCCTTCATGTGCATTCAATTATCCTTGTGTGTGTTTGGTGGTAGCATGAGAATCTCCATGAGAGCACTTGGGAGTAGGAGACCTAGATAAGAGCCCAATACCCTCATCTATTTGACTAGTTTTTTCTATTTTTGGGACGCCAATCCCTAAGTTGGAGAGAATGTAATGTCTCATATTTTCGGTGTATTATTTTTAAAAATTATATAGATTATTTTTGAGACCAGTTGATGAGATAAAGTGCAATTCTGAGGTCAGTATTCCCAAAATAAATTTTTGAAATATATTAAATATATTACATATCACATGTACACAATTTTAGAATATAATGCATCTAAAGTTTCATTGTGATTTATGTGTTATTAAGATTAAATAATTATTGATTGATGTTTATGAATTAAAACAATCTTCATGTATTATTATCAAAGGATAAAAATATTTATATCAAATCCTTGGAAAAAATAAATTTAAGAAAGGAAAACATGGAATTGGAAGCAATGGTGAAAGATAAAAAATATATAAAAATTATTTTTTTCATGATGTAAATAGTAAGAACATGTCTTTGGTTAATTTTTTTACGGTATTAATAGTCATTATGAAAATGATTTTTGTTTTATAAAACCTCATTTTTTGGTTTTAAATATGTTTTTTGTTCAAAATAACTCTTCCACTTTGATAGTAGAATGTATACTCAAACTAATCAAATTTAGTTACATTGAAAATTAATTTCTAAAACTGCTGGACCAAAACGAATATGGGAATCAAAAGGCACTTGCATTTGATTATTTTCAGGATTACACCATTGATCTATATTGTTAAAATATACGAGTGGTTGATTGAATGAAAAAAGTGAACAAATATGAGGTAGTTCATTGTAAAAAATATTAGTATTAGAAACAATGATCTAGGAAGTATTTTATTGTAATATTTATATGTAAATCTGAAACATTAACTTCTTTTATATAAAGATAAATTTATCTTTCAATTTTTGATAAAAAATATTCTTTAAAGATATAATTTATTTTTCAAAACTTTATTTTTTTATCAAAACTTTTTGAAAATACAATATTCATTTATTATGAAGAGTTTATATTTTTAAAATATCTTTTGAAATATTTTTATTTCATCTATTTATGAAACCTGAAAATATTTCTTATGTAACATGTCTATTCATATATAAAATATGTAATGATTATTCTGTGTTTTTTGGATAATAAATATGAAACATCGTATATATTATGTCAAAAAAGAACATATCATATTATTAGAATTTTATTTATCTATATTCTTCTTTAGAACATTTTTTTTGAAAAATTATAGAAAAACAGAACATCGAAAGATGAAACAATCAATCTCTACAAGTTTAGATTAAAATCATTCTTACAAAAGAATAAAAGGCAATCCTTCTGATTTGTTAGCAGAACAATTTTTTTAATTTGTTAAAGTTTCTTTTGAAAAATATTCTAAAATAAATAATAAAGTTAATTTTGATAAAGAACTAGAAGTTCCTTCATCTCAAATTAATTATAAAAAGATTCTATGCAAAGTCAACATTTTGAATGAAGAAAAGGTGAAGTTGCAAGCTGCTTTGGATGCATCTAGAAAGTCGTATAATTATATATAGAAATAATTTATACCAAAGATGATTTTTTATTTGTTAAAGAAATAATATCAGAGTATTAAGGATAGTTAGATCTCAAAAGAATATTTTGAATCTTTCAGAATAGAAATACTAAGTCAGATAGAAATGACTAGAAAAGAAGTTTTTACCATGAAAGATATTGATAAGATGAAATTATTTCTTCTTGAACAAAGTTTGTATTATTCAAATCAAAGAACAACATATATTCAAAATATATTAGAATAACTCTCAAGAGTTTTGGTTTCTCTAAGCAAAAAAGTTTGAAGTTTAGAAAGTTCAGACAAACATTTCACTTCTTAACATTTTTATTTTATTTATAATCAAATTATATATGAACTATGTAGTGAAAATAGGGCTATGTGTTAATTTATAATTTATTTTTTAATTCATATTCATGATAATAATATTTATTTATTTCTTAAATTAGATTATTATTATAATTAATAATTTTGGTTTTTATTAATGCCAAAATATTATTTTAAATATTTTAAATAATCTTGTATGATATAATTCAAGGAGAGTTTTTTAGAAAATAATTGTTTTATATTTATTGTTTAAATATTTTAATTCTTAAGAAAGCAAAATTTTAGGTGGATTTAAGTTTCATACTCGTATATTTTTGATGTCACAAAAGGAGGATAAGTTTATATGTTTTGAATATCCTTGAGAATGTGGGAGAAGTTTATACTGAAGATGTTTATATGTTTTAAAATAGACAACTTTTTTTATCATCGGGGGAGAAGTTTACTTTTACATTTTACATGTCTATATATGGGAGAAAATTTTTCTATAATCATTTAATTTTAGAGACAAATTTTAATCTTTCTTTATGGGGGATAAGTTTCTTTTATGAAATAAATATTATAAATAAAAATTTATTTCGAAATTAATTTTACATATTTTCATATTTTATTTAATTTTATCATGGGGTTTTTGATTATTAAAATGGATATATTGTTGAGAATATATAGATTAAAAAATTTCGGTAATTTATTTTTGGTTTTTATGTTCATAAATTCATGCATTTATGTCTCTAATGAGATTACTTTAAGTGACTATTTAAGAAATTATTATTCATCAGAATATTTATTTCATAATTATATTAAATTCATTTATTCATAAGGAATATTAATTAAAGCAATGTAAATGTGTTTTAATATATCCTGGAAACACTATTAATACCCTACATTAGTAATCATAGCTTAAGTAATGAACTCTACATTGAGAACAATGGTTAAGGAATGGACCCTATGTTCAGAACAACGCATATAGATTATCAAACCTATGCTGTCGAAAAAATATGGATAATGAACCCTATGTTTGGATTCAACCCTAAGTTTGTGGAAACAAATGTATGGTATATCAACCCTACGTTTATGATCAACCCTACATTTGGTATTTTGTTATTATGTGGAGGAACCCTACGTTTGACTATTCAAAGAAGATATCATTTCAAAGCTTTTTTATGATTAATTCAAAGGATTGATATGACTGTTTTAAAGGATCACATTAAATGGAGTAAATAATTTTTATTATTATGGGAATTTATGCCACTCTTGAAGGAATTTGAATTCAAATATTCAGGAATTATTATGAAATATTTCTAGAGTTGGGGTGACCTGGATTTGTTTGGCCTGCTATATAAATATCAAGTCTCTCTTATTAAAAAAATAGAGATGATGAATGTACATACATAGAGACAAAAATATTGAAAAATATATAGAAGAGTTATACACAATATAAAGTTGTGTGTCATTGCCTTCAGAACTGCACTTTGGATACATACATGTTTTGTTCTATCTGATCAACTCACTGCTATTGGTGTCATTTCTACTACACTTTGTTGTTATATCTTTTTCTAAAAGAATGAAAAAGTATTTAGTAAAGATATAATTTGGAGAAATACAAGTTTAAACATCTGTATGGTGTTTTCTTTTCTTCTATTTGAAGAAATCCCATGTAACATTTAAGATCTATTTTGCTGTTGTGCAATTATGAAGATCCTTTTTAATTTTTTAGTTTCTGCTATAATCTGTGAATTTCAACATGTACCATTCAATAAATCAAACTCTTTTGATTTATTATATTTTCAAATAATCATACTCATTGGTGGTTAACTGTCAGATTCTTGCACTAAGATATGAATTTATGGTTCCCTATAAAAGAACCAAAAGTCTTTGTAAAATATTATTGCATGGTGTCAACTGCCTATACTTAGTTGTGGATTTAAATTTCTTAGGATAAGAGGACATGATAGTAAAATCTACGAGCTTATGGAGTTGAGTTTTGTTAGAGTGGACTAAGGGATCATTTTACCCTAAACCACTATACATCACTGTGTTTATTTCCTTTATTATTTTCCGCTTGTCACTCATTTTGATAGAAGGAAAGGTTTTCTACATAAAAAGATAAGTGTGAAGAATTCATCAATATTTTTAAAGTGAAAAATTCACCCCACTATTGTGTCTTTGTCTTCGTCATAACCATCCTAAAATAACATATTATATGGAACAACAAATTTCATAATTCTTACCAGTGGGTTTGTTCTCATAACTTCCTATCTTGGATATCACCAAATGAAAACTTCATGAGAAGAAGTATCATCCACTTACGAGTAATCATACATGAAAGTAAAAATAATATGTTCCACATCATAGAATGTTATCCATCCATAGAACTAAATTTAATAATATGATCGTGGAATTTTATGATTCTCATCATAGAGGGGAACTTATATGACCTTATCAATTTGAAAGATAACTTAATACATTATTACATCAAATTCATTCATAATAATGAAAATTATGTAACAATTTTTAATTAATATTAAAATCCTTTAATATACATGAAATCCAAAGTATAAATAGTTAGTTCTAAAACACATACTCCAATATATGTATCTAATCTCCAAATATACTAAAACCTTACACTTATAGCATGGATAATAATGTTATGTATTGAATATTCATCTAAAAATATGTAATATTTATATATTTAAATCTCGGGTCACTACAGATGGTGTTAGAGTAGAGTTTAGTCAATATTTAAATATTATTATTATAGAATTTTGGTAAAAACCCTAAGGATAATCCTAAGTATAATATTACATCCTAAATTTTTGGTAAGATATAAATTATGTGGTTTTCCTTTCAATGCACCCCTATTTGGAAACTATAAGTGGATTTGATTTTGATACAAATGTATCTAGGGGTAATAATCCCAAAAATAGTTGTTTGATTATATATCAAAAATAATTTTGATTCATGGTGAATGTTCCATTACTGTACACAGGATTTGGAATTAAAACCCTTTTTATTATTCCTAATAAACTATATCATTATATAATTAAAAATATAAAATTGGATGAGATTCCAAACACACCTAATAATAGAAAAAAGGAGTTTCATGAATACCATAGAGGGGAGAATATTTAGTTTCCTAAATGTCAAATATGTGGGAAGAAGAACTTAGGGAAATGTGTCAAAGGAACAAGAAGATATATTGGGTGTGGAAAATAAGTATATAAAACATTTAATTTCTAATTAAAAATTAATATTTTGATGGAGGTAAATGAAGTTCATCCAAAGGTTCCATTTATAGTTTAGTGTTTTCTATGTGGAAATTAAGGTCATAGAGAAATGAATTTCCATGGAATAATTCAATGTCTCATTTGTGTGGAAATTGGGAATTATCTGATTCAATTCACTAATCCAAGGCTTAACTTCTAAACCAATGATAGATCTATGTTATTCCAATCATTTAATTATAAGGATTGAAGTGTTTAAGTATTGGGATTTTATAATTAGGTTGTAGAAGTGTTTTATCAAGGATATTATAGTTATAAGAATCAAGAAACATATAATTATTGTACCTCAATTGTTTTTCTTTAAGTATTTACAAGAATATGTTGAATGATATTAATAACCTTGAAAAGTGATTTAGTGGTAAGGTGATATTTTTAGAGAAAACTTGATTAAGGGAAAGATAACCCTTAATATATTTCTAATGTTGGGATAATAATGTTTATTTTGTATAAAGAGGTGATTAATATTGATAAAGTAAATTGGATAGTATTGGTGACCATGAAAATGGTTAATGATTTTATGAAAAAGTGATTTATGTCATATTTGATGAAGTTTATTTCATTTTTTAAATTTATGGAATATATTCAATAGTTTGTGATTTTATTTGAGGAATAAGGATAGTTTTAATTTTGGGAAGAATATATATTTTCATTATGGTTTTATAATGATTCAGGTTATTAGCATGTTTTAAGAGAACATATGATCAAGGTATTCACATGTTGAGTATGTGACATTATGAACTACTTTATGTTGTTTAGGGACAAATTTTTGATTAAGTATTTCATATTTTTGGGTTTTTAATTTGGTGAGACATATTTTGGAGGAGTCTTAAGGTTAACTATTTATGGAATAGATTAATTTGGACTTTGGGAGTTATTATTGAGGATTTAGAGATTAATGTATTATATTTATCCATATTAGATAACTTGTGATAACCATTTTGGTTTTGTTAAATATTTAGTGATATAAGGAATGAATTTTAATTCTTTTATAGATCTTATGATCTGTTAAAAATTAATTTTAATGCTTAGGGTATGAAAAAATCATCTTGAATATTCATTTCAAGGAGTAAGAGATGAATTCAAATTTTTTTAAAGCACAACCAAAGGATGAAATTGTGTTTATAAAATAGAAAGATATTAAGAATATTTTCTAGTGTTCTCTATATTGATAGAAAAATAATCCCTTAATTTTAGGAAAACAATATTAAAATAAAAATTATATACTTTTACTTTCAGTTTTGAGAAATGATGATCTTTTCACCCCTCACTGATTTATGATTTTGTTTTCATTAACTTTCTCATGAGCATATTCTCTATCATTGTTCATTAGACATTGGAAACTAGTTTTCTCATTCATGTTCATAATTTAACTTACCACAAATATTCACCATATATAGGAACCTAATAATGTTTTATTTATGTTAAACTTTAATTTTCCCACATTCCTTTTCAAATGATGTTTTACTATCCCTCTTATGAATATTACCTATTATTATGATAAAGTTTTATTCCATGACTCATGTTTATAATATATGATATATTGGGAATAAACTTTTTAATTTATGATCATGATCTCATACCCTTATTCTTCTCTTATACTCATGTATGATCAGTGATTGATATATCCTATGTTTACCCTTACCGAGAATCTAAGCTCACTCTTTATTATGTTTTTACTTTCCTAGATTAAGAATAAAGTTTTTAAGTAGGGGAGTTCCTAAAAAGTGTTCTATGTGGGAAACATTGAATATCTTTCATGAAATATAGGGATTACGTATCTAGTCTCTAAAGACACTAAAACTTTACAATTATAGCATGTATTGAAATTTTATTCATTAAATATTCATATAAAAAGATGTAATATTTATGTATGTAAAATTTGGGTTGCTATAGTCAGACACAACAACCCAGAAAAATTATGTCACCTACCTAGTACCTTCAGTTCCAAGTGAAAAATGAACTAATTTGGGAGTATTGTTTGAATGGTATCATCCTGATTTTTGAGGCTGCATGCAAGAGCCTATAGGAAATGAAACCCTGCATGTTTTTTACTCAACCACAAGCTATGTAGAATAAAGTGTCACACATCTCCACCTACAACTGCTTCATGGGACTCTCCTAGATCATAGTAATGCATACCTCCCTTATCATAGGGAGGTGGATCAAGAGGTTGATTGTGACCTCAAAACTAACTAGGAGAAACCTAAGAGAGATATTATCACTAATCACCACCACTATCATGACTGATCTAGTTACTCATGATTATACTAAGGAGGCTACTCTAGAGACCCTAATCCTAATCATTCAAGAAATGGAACTCAGGAGGAAATACTTTCAGGGGAAGTAGACTCACCAACACTAGACATAAAAACATATTACCATTCCCATGGAGGAAGTACACCAGTACATCCTGATTGAGATTGAAGAGTAGGATCATATACCTTATTGTAGTGAAAAATCCTGATAGTATGTCTTGGTATCACCAGTAGGAGAATTTTAGAACATTTTTGGAATCTATCAGGGGGAAAACCCATATTCTTTCCCCTACATATGATGCCCATTGAAATATTATTATGAAAACCAGAGGACATGAATGATCTCATAGTCCCATTCTAATTGAAGAGTGGGATCATATCCCTATTACCATAGTAGAATCCCATAAAAACATACTAACAATAGTGAAAGGGAAATATTATATCCCCACCCACATCTTAAAAATCTACCAGGATGTTATGTAAACAACATAAGATGATTGTCCACATATTTTGGTATCCATTAGGGGGATAACCCATATTCTTGCTCCCTATGACATTAAAACATCTTGTTAGTATATCCCGATGGATACTCAGAAGTGGGTCTACATTCTTATTGCAATTAAATATTATCTTCATCATGTTCCAATGAAGAATGAATAATCACATTCTGGTTCTTACTAAAGTTCATCGGCATACCCCAACAACCACTTGAGGATAGACTCATATCCCTGCTAACCTCATGGAAACTATATAGAATATCCTATTGGTTCCTCAGAAGTGGGCCTATATTCCTACTCCTATTTAGTCCAGTAAAGTTTTTCGGAATATCTTAACATCAATCAAGAGGTATACTTATATTCCTTCCCATTATGAAGAAGATAATATACATATTCTAGCAGTGAGAAAAGAGTATAATCATATTACTTCTCAATCTCAAGAAGTTTGTTGGATTGTTCCAATAAAAACATGGGATATTATTAAGAGGTATCCCACATATTAAGGTCATTGTGTAGAATGAAAAACCTCAAAAACCTAATAGAAAACATATAAGAAGAAATATCACTGAGGGAAACACATGAATTATGAGAAGGCTCATATCCATACCCCAATCAATACTGATATTCTTGAGTCCCTTAAACATCTCTCGATAGTATATTAAGAACTTATAGCTCATCAAAAAAGGAGAAAGAAGCTATAGCTGTGGAGGTAATCCCTGTAATTCTATGATAAACAACTCTGGAGGTCCTCCCCAGAGTGTCTTCCATGAAGGTCCTCAATTTGGTAACATAAAGATCAATAATGTGATTTTTTTCATCATGTGAATAGTGAAAATAATCCTTGTGGTTGCAAGAGAAATCAGCAAGAAGAACCCCCCTTACTAATAAATCAAACATAGGTAACCCTAAAGGTCCTCCTCATAGAAACCAGTCAATCCACCCTGGAGGTCCTCCCCATGGAATATATTACATAGGTCCTCCCTATAGTTGAACACTAATCTATAATGGAAGTTCTCCCCATGACAGTGAATATAAATATGACTATGGAGACCCCCCCTCATGGAATTCACTATGGGGGTCCCCCCCCATAGTGACATAATATTTCGACAATAAGGTCCTCCCCTTGTCAAAGAAACTCCATTAAAATCCACATATTAAGAGATAATCAAGATATTTAGTTCATATACACTAAGCTCCAAATACCTGAATGGTGACATATCTTCTCAACTAAAGGATAGTTTGAGGTAAAAATCGTCATCTATGCCACCTTCATATTACATACCCTTTTATGTAACAGAGGAGATTTTAAAAAATCAGGCTCCCCTCAATAAGGAAACCGGGACACAACTACTCTATCTAGATCAAGTGGAGGAATCTCTCTCAAAATACGAAGAAAATAACTTGGTTATGAGGAAGGAACTAACTGAGGGTAATATATAGATTATGTTCTGAACCATTTACACATCTTAGTAAGACATTTTGGATACATTGAAATAGGGATATATACATTACCTATGCCTAAGTATGTAGAAAACTCTCCACCACACCAAGACTAAATACATGTATTATGGGGAGTATACTAACTATGTTAAGGAGATAAGTGAAATCTTCCACCAAATTTACTTGGAATCTCTTTTATCTACATGACATCCAAAGTAGGGAAGACATCACAAAGATATCCAATATGCATTCCTCAGTGCTTTGAATAATCGATGTCATTTCATTTTTGATTCCCCATTCGATGTACACATCATAGGTTGGGTTGAACATAGAGCATTGCATTTTACTCCATTCCACAGTCAACATAGTCCACCAAGAAAGATAGCATGAAATTTCATTGTCTTGGGAAAAGTCTCAGGATTGGGTTTTTTATATCTTAGTTGGGTTTTCCAGTAGAATCCTTCCATCTATAAATCTTAGAAAAATAATACTCGATGAGAATGGGTCATAGATAGGATCTTTCACCAATATACTAAGAAATTTTAATGATCCTCCTATTTGAGAAAATAAAATCCTCAAATCACAGAGCAACCCTTAGTGAACAATATCTCACATTCCAAACATGCATTATATCTAGCCCATTCTTGGATTAAAGATCAAAAAATCAAGAAGGAAGTCGTGATAACCACTTTAGTGGAAATACGGGAGTAGCCCCAACCCACAGGGTTGAGGGAATTTTTACCACCACCACCACCACCTGTGGGATCCTCAAATCTAAGTGGGTCCAAGATATTATGGTGATAGATCCAAGTCAACCCTAGTCCTTGGGGATGAAAGCATTTATATCAAAACCTCCTCCCACCCCACATAAACCATTCTTCTCCAGATTGTGGGAAACTTCACAAGGGAATCCTTCACAGTTCCTTATATTGAGTGATCCATCCTCCTATTTGGGGTTGTGCTCAATGAAGATCATTAGGGAATCCCTCAAGATCAATATTTATAAATCACTTTTAGGGGAGTATCGGGAAGAGAAGGTAAGACCTCAAAGAGGCTATAATCCAAATAATTCTAACAAAAAGATAATTGTCAAAGAGGATTGTGAATTTTCCCTTTTTAGATACTCAAAATGTGTCCAACACCCTTATCATCCCAATGATTACATGGTTCCTACTGTAGGTTCCGGGCGTAGCAAAAGTGCGGTTGGACTGAAACCCAACTTTAATTTTTACCATGATCAATGATTATTCTGGGATCAATACAACGATGAACGCCAGTCTCCATAGAATAGAATCAAATATTTAGATAAAGAAGGAAGAGGCCTGAGACCTTTAGAGAGTATCTTTCACATCATGTTTATAATTAATTTCATAAAGAAAATAATAATTGGATCTTTGGTATTTTCTTCATTGATGATATTGATCGTCCGGAATGACTCTTATAGATTATCTTGTTGCACGTGCAAGGATATAAACTAGAATCCCTCTAGTGGTGATCCAAACATGCTCTGATGGCCTCTGATTGACACCACTCGTTATATGGGTACTAGTGCGGAAAAGCGAGTGTCTCGTGTTGTTCGTTCTTGATCACTTGTTCTTCGGCCTTGAATAATGTCTCTTGTTCTTGAGATGGGTGAGAAGAGGATTTGAGATAGAAATTGTTTAGCTCAACAATTCTCAATTCACTGAGTGTGTGGTTTGGTACATGGAACAATAGAAGTATGTGTCTATTTATTGACATGGGGATTCAGTTACAATAATAAATTGTGTAACATAAATTAAATACATTCATAATCTTAGATAAAACCCATCCCATTAATAATAATACTATGTCATTATTTATGGTGAGTCAACTTTCACAAAACAGAATTATAAATAAAATTACGTTTCACAAAATAATAGAAGCGTTATTTTATTTTTTTCTAAATAGTTAAATAATTATTTTACTACCGGACTAGCCTTGGTCTGCTCGAACTCCACTTCTATTTATTGAACACCCAAATAAATAAATAAATAATTTATTCTCCTAAATAAATATTTTATTTATAAACTAGTAGATAAATATTTATTAAATGTTCAATAAAATAAATAAATAAAATTTACCCAAAATCTAGTGAATAAATATTTATTTAATTTATGAAATCATTTTAAATTGAATAAAATTATTCCACTATCTTGAGAATAATATTTATTAATTAAATTCAAATATAATTTAACCGAGACTACCAGAAACACTTAGTGTGTGACCCTTTAGGATTCTTTCTCATTGGCATTAGGCGATCTTGCCTAAAGTCTGAGAGTACTATCTAGAAACCGGTCAAGGAATCCAAGAGAGAGAATTTAAAGTCACATCAATGACATCTGTATACGAATGATCAGTGTGTAATATAATCCCTTTGTCACAATATCTCATCAAGCAGGTTTCATGATAGTGTCATTAACTTTTATGCTTGATATGTCGTTCTTTGACTACCTGAAATAAAATCTTCATTACACCATGGACATAGAATTTTGTGCTACATTTCTATTTCAATCAAAGGGCCGAGATATCAACTTCCATAAATGGAAGGGACAAATCCTTCCTCAACTTATCCATTAATAACATGCCAATCGTGACGCACCCAATGTACCATACTTCCTACCAACTATCTTCGTGACAGTTTTCATCAGTAAATCAAAGTACGTGAGTCGTGACACGTATTAATGATAATCTTAAAGTCTAAGGATCATTACACATTCTCACAGATAGAAATATCTAATGACACCAAAACATGCAAAATTCCTACCGGCATGTTTGTTCTTGTAATCTCCTATCTTGGAGATTACCAAGTGTGAACTTCATAAGAGGAAGTATCATATGCTTATGAGTACTTTCACATGAAGGTCTGTATGCTATGTGTCCCATCATAGTATGTCATCCAACAGTAGAACTATATTTAAGAATATTGTTATAGCATTTCAAGGTTCTTATCCTAGCGGGGAACTGCCATAACCTTATCAATGCAACAAATACTCTAGGACATTATTACACCATTTTATTGAATAACAATGAAAAATATGTAATAAGATGTTTAATATTTAAATACATTAAATATCCATGTAATCAAAGTACAACCAATTGGTTCTAGGACACCAACTCTTAAAAACTCCCACTTGGACTAGAGCCAACTTCCTACGACTTTCATTCTGCTAGACCTCACATGATGATCATGTTTCTACTGAGTCAAGGCTTTAGTAAAGGGGTGCTATACATTGTCTTATATAGAAATACTTCTCACTGCAACTTCATCTCTCTGAGAAAAATCCGTCAAGAGATGATACTTTTGAATTATGTGCTTTGTCCACTGATGTGACCTTGGACCTTTTGCGAGATCCACCACTGCAGTATTATCACAATAAAATGTGATGGGATCTTTACTGCTAGGTATCTCATCCAGATCTTGGATGAAGCTTTGCATCCAAACCGCTTCTTTAGCTACATCAGAAGCTACGATATACTCAGACTCTACTATAGAATTTTCGACCACACTCTACTTTGAGATCTTTCATCTCATTGCACCTCCATTCAAAGTGAAGATATATCCCATTTGTGACTTCATGTAATCTTGATCAGTCTAAAAACTAGCAACTTCATATCCTATGATGACTAGTTCCTCATATCCTCCATAAACCAGGAACATATACTTAGCACACCTCAGATACTTTATGATAGTCTTAACTACCATCCAATGGCGGTCACCTGGGTTAGCTTGATATCTGCCTACCGCACTCAATGCATAGGTCACATCCAACCTAGTACATAGCATAAAATACATGACTGACCCAATCACTGATGCCTATGGAGTCCTTTCCATTATATTTCTTTCCACATGTGTCTGAGGACACATTTTCTTGGAAATATGAATGCCATGTGACTCTGGCAATAATACCCTCTTGGATTGATCCATACTGAATCTCTTCAGTATCTTATCAATGAATTTACTTTGACTTATGACCAAAAATCTCTTGGATATATCACAATGGATATTGATCCCAAGAATATATGCTGCCTCTCCCAAGTCCTTTATGGAGAAGTATTAATTAAAACATGCCTTAAAAAACTATAAGAATGGTATCTAATTTCCAATAAGTAATATTCCATCAACATATACTATTAAAAAAATGACTGCAATCCCACTAAACCATTTGTAGAAACAAGGCTCACATTCGTTCTTGATAAAACAAAATTTCATTATAGATTCATCAAAATGAATGTTCTGTGACCTGGATGCTTACTTTAATCGATAAATATATTTATTCATCTTGCATACCTCGTTGGCATCCTTTGGAGTCATAAAACCTTTAGGTTGTGTCATGTAGACATCTTTCTGAAGGTTCTTGTTAAGGAAGGCTATTTTGACATCCATTTGACAAATCTCTTAGTCATGGTAAGAGGCAATGGTCAATATAATTATAATGGATTTTAGCATTGCAACTGGTGAAAAGGTTTCGTTGTAGTCAATGCCTTGATGCTGTTTGAACCCCTTTTTAACCAGTCGTGCCTTATAGGTATTGACTTGTCCTTCTATGTCTAGGTTCTTCTTGAATACCCATTTTCAACCAATAGGATTTACATCAATTGGAGGATCTACCAAATTCTAGACTTGGTTTTGGTACATGGAATCCATTTCAGAATTCATGGCTTCTTTCCACTTGGAAACACCTGTACCACTTACTTATTCCTTGTAGGTTAAAGGATCATTATTATCAACTAATAATGAGTCACCATCCTTAGTAACTATAAAACCATACCATTATGTTTCTCTAACCTCTATTTTACTCCTAAAAAGTTCTTGTGTATCTGGAATAGTTCTTTCTTCCATGGGGCTTTGTGTAATCTACTCCTATACAAACTCTTGTGTACCTTGAGCCTTAACTTCATCTAAGTCTGTCTCACTCCCACTATCTCTTTTGGAGATGTGTTCCCTCTTAAGGAATATGGTGTGTCTTGCCTCTATAACCTTTTTTTATAAGGGTTTGTATAGGTAATATCCCCTTGTTTCCTTGTGGTATCCTATAAAGGTATACTTTGTGACTTGGGGTGAAAGTTTGTTACCTAAAGAGGCCTTAACAAATGAATCACTTCCCCACACTTGTAAATTAGATAACATGGATTTATTTCCATTCCATAACTTGTATGGAATACCATTTATTGATTTATTTGGTACTTGGTTTAGTATTTTCACCACTGTTTGTAATACATATCCCCAAAAGGATAATGGAATACTCGCACGACTCATCATTGATCTCACCATGTCCAAAATGGTGCGTTTCCTTCTTTCACTCACACCATTCCACTAGGTCGTGTAAGGAGGAGAGAGTTGGGATAGGATCCTAAAATCATTTAAGTAATCAATGATGTCTTGATTAAGATATTATCCACCTCAGTCTGAGCGGAGTTTCTTAATATTCTCAACAAGCTAGTTCTCAACTTCATTATTTTATTCTTTTAACTTATCAAAATAATCCAACTTATACCTCATTAAGGAGATATATCCATATGTACTAAAATAATCTGTAAAAGTTGCAAAGTATGAGTACCCTCCCCTTAATTCAACTGGAAATGGCCCATAAACATTGGTATGAACCAATTCAATAATTTCTTTAACCCTTTAACCTTTACCACTAAATGGGGCTTTGGTGATTTTGTCTTGTAAACATGCATGACATACACCGAGTGGTTTTAGTTCGAAAGAATATAAATATCCATCTCAGTGTAACTTTTTCAAGTGTTTCTCATTTACATGACCTAGCTGGTGATGCCAAAGTTGGGTGTGGTATGATTCATGTGAAATATCTTTGTTATCAATTTACATTACTTTGTTTGTGTAATACAACACATAAAGACCCTTTTATAAATGTGCCATACCAAAATAAATTATATCTTTGTAAAAGAAGCAACATTCATTTCCAAACTTGAAAAAAATACATCTATATCTAATATAGATATAGAAATAATGTTTTTATTAATAGACGACACATAATAACAACCCTTTAACACCAACATCAACCCAGTTGGAAACATGAGGTGTTAGTCCCCGACAACTATATCAGCAAGTCTAGCTCCATTGGTTGCTCGCAGATCTACCTCCCCTCGGTCAATCTTCCTAAATCTACTTGTTTCATGTATTTGGATACATATGTGATCACAAAAATCCATATCTAATACCTAATTTGTAGAAACAAATAGATTGAATTTGATAAAAAATGCACCTGAAGTTTTCCCTTGCTTCTTTGGCTGGGTGTAGTTCTTCTTCTAGTGGCTTTACTTGCCACATGAGAAACAAACAACCTCCTGTTCCCTTGCCTCCCCTTTGATATTCATTTTCTTGGAAGGCTATGAAGAATATTTGGTATTAAATCTCTTTGACTTCCCTTTCCTATTATTTACCATATATACAGAAGGATTTTTTCACTTCATATCATTTTCCGCTTAGAAAATGAGGATAAGAAGATCAGATAGATACTTCTCAATGTTGTTCATGTTGAAATTGATTTTTTTTGGAGAAGCTCTGAGGGAGTGATACGAGAATGATATCGGTGCCCAGTTCTTCGGGGGAGTTTAAACCCTAGAACCTTCAGGCGCTCAATGTTGCCAATGACCTTGACTACATGAGGCCCATCTAAAGAACCCTATATAATCTTACTTTCAAAGAGTGCCTTGGAGATCTCAATTTTTTTTTGTCTTTCTCTATCTTGGTAAAGACCACAGAGGTGCTCGATCATGCTATAAGTATCCATGTTTTCATGAGAATTCATGAGCTCACTAGACATTGATGATAACATCAAACATTGAATGTCTACCACATCATTCATATGTTTCTCATAGACTAGGAAATCCCCATCACTCACCTCTTTGGTAGGAAGATTAGGTAATGTTGACTCCAACACATAAGACTTCTGTTCATGGAATAGGATAACCCAGAGGCGTCTAAACCATTTATAGAAGTTATTACCAGTGAGGATGTTGTCCTTATCTATAATTGATCATAGGGATAGTGCGGTTGATGATATTTTCATTTTTATTATACAATTAAAAGATCATATCATTAGTAATTTCTTGATTACATTTTTATGAGAAATAATAAATTATTTTTATTAATTCTCCCACTATTTTATCAAGTCGCAATAGCCCTCACCATTGAACTCGTAATGTCTAGTTTTCATGACATACTAGTGGAAAGGATCCATATTCCCCTTCACATAACCCCAATAAGGATTGGTCAAGATATTTTGAAGGTAATTTCCAACTGTGGGCTTGCAACTCCTTGATCTGTTGAGTGGATTCCCAAATCCTGAAATCTTGAGTTTGGATTTCCTCAAATCTTGCCTCCGATATTACACTAAGTCTAGCAAGGGATACTCCTCTTGATGTAATATGGTTAATTCAACCCCAAAACTTAAGGGCTTATTGTATAAAAGTAAGTGTCCCAACAAGGGTTGGTCAAACACATAATTTTATTGCGTTTTTCCCTTAACCAAGTAATGAAAGGCTTGGTCTGACTTAATATTTTATTTGAGGTATTTTAATCTCTTATGTGTGAATTGATTATTATCATTATCACATGATTTTTAATATTAAGTGGAACTTACTTAAGTGATTAACCATGTATTGATAATATTTACGCATAAGCCTGATTTATTTTAGTTCCATTTGCAAGCTTTGTTTAATTCATTAATTATGTGATCGTGACAACACATCCATAATGATAAACCATGCAACTGATAGAAATAAAATAAATCAAAGGTAATGATCATGAGATTTTCTAATGGTTAGTTTATATAGTGGTTGATAAACTAACCTTAACCTAGGGGAGAAACACCTTGAACCTTTTGGGTTTGTGTTTACATCTTTCCACCTGTCCACCTCTGTATCTCCTCGGATTGGTTTCATCTCGGTTCCAGCTTGAACTGCCACCTCTATCTTGGGAGTTCCATCCATTATATATTATTTTAAACTAACACATCGTTGATGGGTAAAAGGGGGGTTTAAATAAAATAAACCATAGGAACGTAGGCCCTACATATTAATGAGGAGAGATGGCTCGCAAGCCAACAATTAATTTAATAAATAAATTAAAAGGAAACCAATCACATATAAAGGTCTTGATCTAGCACACGATCACCCTCATACATGAAACGAGTTATAAATTTAATAAAAATAGTTTTTAAATATTTAATCCTTATTATTAAGATAAATTGCGCTTGAATAAATTAATTATTATCTTTAATTAATAAATCATTTTATCTTAATCATTTTTATGAATTTCCTTGAGATTCTCATTTATCATAATTTTAAATAAATAAATTCATTTAAAATTATCTTTGTACGTAACTTGTACCTTGGAGGAAACCTGGTGAATTCCCATTCATAACTACCCAATGAGTAGAAATAAACATTATGAATATATTAAATTAAACAAACATATATAAAACACCTATCACGTGTTGTGCCTCAACTTTATGCCCTCACCATGGTACACGTCTCAAGGGTTTCTATAATATAATAATAAATTTTAATAAATCTTCATAATTTTGATGAGTACATGGCATGTAGTTCGAACTACATGGTGTGTACTATCATTCACTGTCCATATGAAGTACACACCCAGGGATACGTCTTGTAAATGTACTTTAGAAATCTTCGAAGTACACGACATGTCCAGTGAGCTATACGCGATGTAGTATTTGCGTTACATGATCTCCAGCTGGCCAAGCCGTGTACGGGGTATACGGTCCAACCCTAAACCTAAGAGAATACACGCCGTGTCCAGTGGTCCACACAGTGTGTAATACAGAAACCATGTGCCACCTGTTCCTGGTCAACACATGGAGACTTTAAGACTTAGAAAAACTCCAATGACACAGCTTGGTTTGCCGGACCATTCACGATGCATTGAACCTTGATGCACAGTGTGTGAATCCAACTACACATCGTATATTCTAGTGTTGTATGACTAGGATCCTTTGGAACCTCTGGATGAGATCCTCTATTTTATTTTAATCAAAATTAAAATACAATATCATTTCTATAAGGTGAACGAGAAACGAAAAGAGGGAGAAAAGATCTCGAAATCCAGATTACAAGAACGATTAACCTTGAATTGAAAAACTAAATTATTAAATCATAAATCATCAATGAATTATTAAAATAATTATAAACTACGATGTAATCCCTTTTATACCACTTGTAGGTTTCGGGCACTGTGAAAGCACGGTTAGGCCAACACCCAACTTTAATTTTTACCATGATCAATGATTATTCTGTGATCAATACGATGATAAATTCCAGTATCCACAGAATAGAATCAAATATTTAGATAAATAAGGAAGAGGCCTGAAACCTTTAGAGAAGATCTTGAAAATCATGTTTATAATTAATTTAATTAATTTCATAAATAAAACAATACCTGGATCTTTAGTATTTTCTTTGTTGATGATGTTGATCATCCGGAATGAACCTTACGAATTATGTGTTTGTTCTTGTAAGGATCCAAACTATAATCCCTCTAGTGGTGATCCACACATGCTACGATGACCTATGATCGACAGCACTCGTTCTCTAGGTGCTAGCGCGACAAAGCGAGTGTCTTGTGTCAGTCATTCTTGATCGCTTGTTCTTCACCCTTGAAGAACGTCTCTAATTCTTGTGATGGGTGGGAAGAATATTTGAGAGAGAAATTATTTAGCCGAACAATTCTCAATTCACCAGGTGTGCAGTTTGGTACATGGCACAATAGAAATATGTGTCTATTTATTGACATGTGGGTTAGATTACAATATTAAATTTCGTAAAAACAATTAAATACATTCATAACCTTAGAGAAGACCCATGATATTAATAATAATACCACGTCAATATTTATGGTGCACCAACTTGCGCAAAATGAAATTATAAATAAAATTATGCATCACAAAATAATAGCAGCATTATTTTAATTTGTGCCAACTAGTTAAATAATTATTTATCGTCTTGAAAATAATTATTTTTCTGCCGAACCGGCCTTGGTCCACTCGAAATACACTTCTATTTATTGAACACTCGAATAAATAAATAAATAATTTATTCTCTTAAATAAATATTTTATTTACAAACTAGTAAATAAATATTTATTAAATGTTCAATAAAATAAATAAATAAATTTTAACCACAATCTGGTGAATAAATATTTATTTAATTTATGCAATCATTTTAACATGAATACAATTATTCCACTATCTTGAGAATAATATTTATTAATTAAATTCAAATAGAATGTAATCGAGACCATCAGAAACACTTAGTGTGTGACCCTCTAGGATTATTTCTCATTGGTATTAGGTGGGATTTCCTAAAGTCCAAGAGTAATGTATAGCAACGGGTCAAGGCACCCAAGAGAAAGAACTTAAAGTCGCAACAATGACATCCACATACGAACACTCACAGTGTAATATAATACCTTTGTCGCAATATCTAATCAAGCAGGTTTCATGATAGTGTCATCAACTTTTATGCTTGATACGTCGTTCTTTGACTACCTAAAATAAACTCATCGTTACACAATGGACAAGGAATTTCATGCGATAGTTCTATTTCAATCAAAGGGACGAGATATCCATTTCTATAAATGGAAGGGAAAAATCATTCCTCAACTTATACATTAATAACATGCCACTCGTGACGCACCCAACGTACCCTACTTCCTACCAACTGTCTTTGTGACAGTTTTCGTCAGTAAATCAAAGTGCACGAGTCATGACACATATTAATGATAATCTTAAATTCTAAGGATCATTACAAATGCTCACAGATAGGAATATCCGATGACACCAAAACTTGCGGAATTACTATTGGCAGGTCTGTTTTCATAATCTCCTGTCTTGGAGATTACCAAGTGCGAACTTCATGAGATGAAGTCTCATATGATTACGAGTACTCACACCTTACGGTATGCATGCTACGTGTCCCATCATAGTATTTCATCCAACCATACAATTATATTTAAGAATATTGTTATATCATTTCAAGGTTCTCATCATAGCAGGGAACTGCCATGACCTTATCAATGCAACAAATACTCTAGGACATTATTACATCATTGTCATGTAGAACAATGAGCAATATGTAATAAAATGTTTAATATTTAAATACATTAAATATCCATGTAATAAATGCACAACTAGTTGGTTCTAGGACACCAACTATTACACCTAAAAAATATTATGAATCGTTTGATGTCATCAGGGAACACCCCATAGATAAATTGAAGCATGATTAAGGTGTAAAAGAACATGATGAGAAAGTCTCTATCTAAAATACTTCCCACATTAAAACACTTGAAGGTGAACATACCCAACATAAAGACAAGTTCAAAATTTAGGAGCTCTTCCAAATTCCCAATTACTACCTCTTTAGCAAGATTCATTCAAATACAAAGTAAAGAGCATGGACACATCCCACTCCCCACTCGAAGAAACTAAAACTCTCACCGTCAAAGGGAAATTGGACTAATATAAAGATTAATTAGAGTAATTGAGGTGATTCAACTTCAAATTAATTAGGGGAAATATTACTGTTGATTATAATTTCTAGGAAGAGACAAACATTTCTCCTCTAATGGATCTTCTTTATCCTTAGAAAACTGCTCAATCTATGTGGGTAAAGTTTAATCATCCAATAGACTATGGATTTAGAAAATGTCACACCCTCCATTTTTAAATTATTTATTTTATTATTTTTACTAGGAATCAGGTAGTTTGGGTTGAGGCCAGCTTAAAATTTTTGGGTTCTTATTTAAAAACACTTGTATTGGCCTTGACTGCATCCAACACACCGCAGTCGAAGCCGCGCGGCCTTGCCTGGGTCACCGCGTAACCTCACCCGATTCACTGCACAACCTACCCGATGCCCAAAACAAATAAATAAAGTAAAATGAAATAAATTAATGTTTTTTGGTTTGACAATGTCACAGGTGGGGCATGGTCGAAGATGCGTGGCTTCTTCAAATCACCATGTGGCATGTCCGGTGTATGGTTAATTCATTAGTTAATGAGATGAATAAGGAAGTTGGCACAAAATGAAACGGGAAGAGTAAAATGATTTAAAGGTTGTTATAATAATAATAATAATAATAATAATAATAAGATTATTATTATTATCCTTTATGTTAATGTTTTAATGAAGTTATTATTAATATAATTAAAATTATTATTATAGTTAGTATTTTATTAAGTTATCATTATTTTTATTATAATTATGATTAACTATTATCATTAGTTATTATTAGGATTTCTTATTTATTTATTTATTTATTTTTCTTCTTTTTCACTCTTTGTGTTAGGGTTTCAGCATTTCCCCTACTCATGCTCCCACCCTTAGGTCACGCCTCCCTTGTTTTCCCCCTCCTATCATCGAGTCGGTAGTCCACCCTTCCCCTCCCACATCTGGTGTCGCCCCCCCTGCTCCCACTATGGGAAAAATCAATATTTGCGACAGGTTATTTGCGATGGGAATAAATTCCGTTGCAAATAACCCGTCCAGGAAGTTATTTGCGACGAGATTTCGTCTCCCGTCGCAAATAGTTTGGCATGACTTGTGCACCAAACCGTGCGAATAGTATTTGCGACGGTGAGATGTATCCCATCGCAAATAGTTTGACGCAACTTGCGCGCCAAACCGCGCGGCTTGCACGCCAAACCATGTGGTTTGCGACGGTACCCGTCGCAAATACTCAGCGGCGGTTAATAGCTTTTTACGACGGGATGTCGTCCCGTCACAAAAAGAGTGTCGGCAAGAACTATTTGTGACAGACCCCGTCACAAATACCCTTTTAACCGCCCACGGTAATTAATGCGGGCGAGCGTATTTGCAATGGGCCCGTCGCAAAATCCCAGCGGCGGTAAACACAATTAGCGACGGGACAAGCTGCACGTCGAAAATACCCTTTTAACCGCAGACCATAATTAATGCGGGCGAGGGTATTTGCGATGGGTCCCGTCGCAAATACCACTATTAGCGACGGGTCCCGTCGCAAATATCACTATTAGTGACAGGAAACCCGTCGCAAATAACCCCATCGCAACTAATCTAACCCATATATACCCACTCGTTTTTTTCCAAATCACTCAGATCTTCCTTCTTTTCTCTCTTCATTCTCTAGTTTTAAGGGAAAATTTCTTTTAGTTGAAGTTTTTTATACGAGAGCAATTGGAAGACATCAATACCTTCAGAATATCAAAGTTTAAGGTATTTATATTTTATTTTTGTTTATATTTATTTTATTTGTTTATATTAATTTTAATTGTTGTTTATTAGTTCAATTAAATTGATTTTTATTTTTATTTATTTTTATTAAGAAATTGATATTGTTAGTGATAATTATAAATAATTATTTTTAATTTGAAATAATTAGAGATTATTATAGATAATTAGCGGAATTTAGTAATAATTAGATATAATTAGATATAATTAGTAATAATTAGTAATAATTAGTAATAATTAGATATAATTAGATATAATTAGATATAATTAGATATAATTAGTAATAATTAGATATAATTAGATATAATTACCTATAATTAGTAATAATTAGATATAATTAGATATAATTAGTAATAATTAGATATAATTAGATATAATTAGATATAATTAGATATAATTAGTAATAATTAGATATAATTAGTAATAATTAGATATAATTAGTAATAATTAGATATAATTAGTAATAATTAGATATAATTAGTAATAATTAGATATAATTAGTAATAATTAGTAATAATTAGATATAATTAGTAATGATTAGATATAATTAGTAATAATTAGATATAATTAGTAATAATTAGTTATAATTAGTAAAAATTAGATATAATTAGTAATAATTAGATATAATTAGATATAATTACCAATAATTAGATATAATTACCAATAATTAGATATAATTACCAATAATTAGATATAATTACCAATAATTAGATATAATTACCAAAAATTAGATATAATTAGCAATAATTAGATATAATTACCAATAATTAGTAATAATTACCAATAATTAGTAATAATTACCAATAATTAGTAATAATTGCCAATAATTAGTAATAATTGCCAATAATTAGTAATAATTGCCAATAATTAGTAATAATTACCAATAATTAGTAATAATTACCAATAATTAGTAATAATTACCAATAATTAGTAATAATTACCAATAATTCGTAATAATTACCAATAATTCGTAATAATTACCAATAATTCGTAATAATTACCAATAATTCGTAATAATTACCAATAATTCGTAATAATTACCAATAATTCGTAATAATTACCAATAATTCTTAATAATTACCAATAATTCTTAATAATTACCAATAATTCGTAATAATTACCAATAATTAGGAATAATTACTAATAATTAGGAATAATTACCAATAATTAGGAATAATTACCAATAATTACCAATAATTAGGAATAATTACCAATACTTAGGAATAATTACCAATAATTAGGAATAATTACCAATAATTACCAATAATTAGAAATAATTACCAATAATTACCAATAATTACCAATAATTACCAATAATTACCAATAATTAGGAATAATTACTAATAATTACAAATAATTAGGAATACTTACCAATAATTAGGAATAATTAGCCATAATTAGGAATAATTATTCCTAATAAAATAATTATATTATCAAAATTTATGAAAAAACAATATTAATATTATTAAAATAATAAAAAAATTATAAAATAAAAAAATTATCAATATTCATAACAGACTTTTCTCTATTGTTAACATGTTCAAATCTCAAAGGGTCGCCAATTGTCAGGTCATGCGCAATAAAAAGTTTGTGTCAGTCGTGTCCAATGTAAACTCTATAATTGTCCTTGCTTAGTTGATCACCTCGCAAGTAGCGTTGCAATAGGACAACCCAAGTCATGTACTTCACATTACTTTGATCATCCTATTACAACCCTACTTGCGTGGTGATCAACCATGAAAGGACAATTATAGAGTTTACATTGGACATGGCTGACAAAAACTTTTTATTGCACATGACCTGACAATCGGCGACCCTTTGAGATTTGAACATGTTAAGAATAGAGAAAAGCCTGTTGTGAATATTAATAATTTTAATATTTTATAATTTTTTTATTATTTTAATAGTATTAATATTGTTTTTTCATAAATATTTATAATATAATTGTTTTATTAGTAATAATTAGTAAATGAAATCTGCTTGGATAATGAAGGGAAAATTTGTAATCATCTCCACAACGATGATTACCAAATTTCCTTTCATTATTCAAGCACTTTTCATTTTTCTAAGTATTTATAAGTATTGATAAATTAGTAATAAATTGTAATAATTAGTAATAATTAGTAATAAATTGTAATAATTAGTAATAAATTGTAATAATTAGTAATAATTAGTAATAATTAGTAATAATTAGCAATAAATTGTAATAATTCGCAATAAATTGTAATAATTAGCAATATATAGGAATAAATAGGAATAGATAAGAATAAATAGGAATAAATAGGAATAATTAGTAATAATTAGTAATAATTAGTTAGGAATAGTTAGGAACAGTTAGGAAGAAATTTTAATAAATTTTAATAAATTTTAAGAACTTGGCACAATTTCCAGTGGATTGACGACACTCCTTTTGCTCGATGACTTTTCTCCTTTAAACTCTCACCGACTCAAAACATTATGAAAAATGTGCTGCTATGTAGACATATTCAATCTTGTATGCACGAGATTGGATATACATTCTTAGGATCATATTTTCTTATAATGTTTTCAGGCGGTGATAGTTGGAAGAAGATGATTCATCGACGAAAAGGGGGATCTTTTGTCCGACGACTCATTTACTTGCATCTTTCTCACACTAAAATCAGAATAAAGTATTTGGTTGGAGGTACACATATTCATTCTCATGCATACGAGAATGAATATGTGTACCTCCGACCAGATTCTTCATTCTGATTTTAGTGTGAGAAAGATGCAAGTAAATGAGACGTCAGACAAAAGAGGATCCGTCAATCTACTAGAAAATTGTGTCACCCTTAATTAATGGTAATTATTAAGAAGTAGTTGTAATTATTTATCTTCTTTTTTCAGATAGTGTTTTTATAATTTCAAATTATTCAAAAAAAGTGATGATTTTATATTTTATGTAGAAAAATATGGAACAAGGAAGTCAACATCAGTCATTATTAGATGACTGTGCTTGGATAAATCAGCACAGAAATCCAAATGGTTCTAGTTTAAATCCTATATATATTGAGGGTGTTGAAGCTTTATTAGCATTTGCATCATCAAAAACAGAATATGTTTCAGAAGGCATAATTAAGTGTCCTTGTAAAAAATGTGCTCTGAGAACGTTTAACACAGTTGACAACGTTGTGGGACATCTCTTGCGGTTTGGTTTTCAACCAGATTATGTTTTTTGGTATCAACACGGTGAACGCAGTTCCAGAGAATATCCTAATAACTTGATTCCGGATCCATCACGGTTTCAAAATTTAGTACATGATGTTGCAGGTCCATCTGTGCAAAAAACTGAAACTCACGATGATATTGATTTAACTCCTGAGTTGGCACCATCCGAATTTTATGAGTTGTTGAGGTCTGCTGAGGATACATTATATCCTGGTTTCAAGATAAACAAATTAGAAGTGGTTTCAAAATTTATGGCTATTAAATCAGATAATGCAATGTCAAAAAACTGTTTTGATCAGATATTTTCTTTTGTTAAAACACTGTTACCTGAAGGAAATGTGTTGCCTGCAAATTACTATGAGAGAAAGAGGCTGGTTCGTAATCTGGGACTTAGTTATTAGAAGATTCATGCATGTACTAATGATTACATCTTATATTCTGGTGAAAATGAGTCCTTGGATAATTATCCCACATGTGGAAAATCGAGGTATAAAGAATCTCAACCAGGGAAGTCTAGATCGATTCCAGTAAAACAGTTGAGATATTTCCACCTTACACCCAGGTTGCAGCATTTATTTATGTCTCAGAATATAGTGTCAATGATTTCATGGCACAAAACCAAGATTTCAACTGATAGAATCTTGAATCATCCATATGATGGTGATTCATGGAAACATTTTGATCGTCTGCATCCATCTTTTTCTATAGAAGCCTGAAACGTGCGATTGTGTCTTTCTACTGATGGTTTCTGTCCATTTGGTTCTTATGGTAGTCAGTATTCATGTTGGCCTGTCTTTATAACTCCGCAAAATTTTCCTCTATGGATGTTAATGAAAGAGCCTTATATCTTTTTGACTCTATTAATCCCAGGACACCCGGAAAAGAATATTGATGTTTATTTGAAACCATTAATTAATGAGTTAAATGCATTGTGGAGTGATGGTGTTAATACATATGATGTTGCTGCGAAATAAAATTTCATATTAAAAGCTGCATTGATGTGGACGATTAGTGACTTTCTAGCATATGGCATGTTATCTGGTTGGAGTACACATGGTCCGAAATCATGTCCTTACTATATGAAAGAAAAAAAAGCCTTTATTCTCTTTAATAGAAAAAAACTTGCTATTTTGATTATCGCCGTAGATTTCTCCCAACCGATCATCCTTTTCGGAGGAACAAATATCATTTCAGAAAAGGTACAATTGAAAGGGATGAACCTCCAAAGATGATCTCAGGTATAGAGTTAAAATCAGTTATATTTTCATTACCTCCCATCACATTTGGACCAACAGTAAACCAACAGAAAATTCATGGATTTGGGAAAGAATATAATTGGATGAAACAGATCATTTTTTGGAATCTTCTGTATTGGTCTGATTTGTTGGTCCACCACATGTTGGATGCTATGCATACTGAGAAGAACTGTTTTGATAATTTATTTCATACAGTTTTGGATACACCATGTAAGACCAAAGATACTGTAAAAGCATGATTAGATATTGCCCAAATTTGCAGGTGACCAGAACTTGAACTATTTGAAAATGTTAGATCACAGAGGTTAATGAATCCAAAAGAAGCATATAAACTGTCCAAAGAGAGTCGCTTATTATGTTGTTAGTGGATTGTAGATTTGAGACTTCTAGATGGCTATGCTTCCAATTTGGGTAGATGTGTTAAGAATGGTTATATTACTGGATTAAAAAGTCATGATTGTCATGTTATAATGGAAAGAATAATACTGATTGGATTCAAAGGTTTGTTGAATTCTATGATTTTGGATTTGATAACAGACATATCATATTTTTTTTGAGACATTTCTACAGTGACAATAGACTACGATGCGCTAAGAAAACTGGAAGAAGTTGTTGCTGTAATTATATGTAAACTAGAAAAAATCTTCCCACTGACTTTCTTTGACTAAATGAAACATCTGATATTACATTTTCCACATGAAGCTAAATGTGGAGGTCCAGTATAGTTTCGATGGATGTACCCATTCGAGAGACACATGCAGAAATTGAAGAAAAAAGTACGTAACAAAGCATCAGTTGAAGGCTCAATTGCTGAAGCTTATTTCCAAGAAGAAATTGCTTTTTTCTGATCTCATTATTTTGAATATCAATATCCCTCAAAACACAATCGCATAGGATGAAATGAGGGGAATGTTAATGACGAAATGGACAATCAATTAACAGTTTTAATCAGCCAAATCTTGGTTTCGATGGAGTTCATGAATGATGACTTTCAGATGATGAACATCACAGAGCTCATACATATGTTTTGCTCAACTGTGAAGAAATGAAATCATTTGTCCTGTGATTGCTTCTATCAATTATTATATAATTTATGTTATAGTATTTTAACTGATTTTATTTGTAGGTTATATGATAATCATATTAAGAAACAACTTCCACAAATTACAACATCTGCTCTTGAAGAAGGCAGACAATTTTTTTTTCTCAATGGTTTCAAAATCTGGTAACATAAATTATTGATGGTTTAATATCAATTCCATTTATTATTTATTATATTGATAATTGTTTTACAAATTTTCAGGTGTCTCAATATGCTGATAAAATTGATAAATGACTGTGTATATTGAGTAACCCACCATCCAAAATGGTTAAATCTTATAATGCATATGTGGTGAATGGTTTTTTATTTCATAAAAACGCATACGGAGAATAAAAAAAAATGAATAGTGAAGTTTTATTGAGAGGATCACATCACAGAGAAACTGAAGTTGACTTTTATGGCATTTTGGATGAAATTATTGAGCTGTGTTATCTAGGAAAGAATTATATAAAATGTTTAAATGTCAGTGGTTGGATATTTAGAGAGGATTGCGTGTTCATCCGACTCATGGAATTGTCGATATTAAATATAAAAGTCTTCTTGTAGTAAATGAAACATTTTTACTGGCTCAACAGACACATCAAATTTATTATGCAAAGTAATGTGATACTTCAAGATACTTGAGCGATTGGTGGAACATAATAAAAATGAAATCTTGGGAAAATCAATTTACTCAAACTGAATGTGGTTCCACTGAAGTAGAAGGAATTGAAATTTTTCAAGAGACGTGAATATCGATGATGACACCCCACAATTAGGGATCGATGGTGATGAAGATGTTAATGATGTTACAAATGAATTTGAAATGACAAGAGATGCTGAAACTGAAACTCATATGGATATTGATGATGCTGAGGAGGAAGATGAAGACATTGACATTGACAGCTATGGAGAAGAGGATGAAGATGAAAATTGGCACAGTTAAATTCTGGTTATAATCATAACTAATATATATCTATATTAAATAGTTATTTTCAACTATCTGCTAACAACAATCATTTTGTGTTTCAGACGGACTCTGATATATTCTGTGAGTTGCAGGAGGCTGACCTACCATTGGATGAGGGAGATTTTGGATCATCTGACCCTTAGCCTACTGGCGGTTCAGGGGGTATGCAGAGGGGGCGCAGTCTTGCACGACTGATGATTCCTGACCCTATCCCCGAGTGACGTCCACATCTTGGTTTCGATCCACACACACAGAGATATGGTAACATGTATATTTTAGTTAGATTTCACTAATTTATTTATATATATACTAATTGTTTGATTATTTATTCCTTTTTCACAGTTTTGTGCATGTAGCTATAGGACAAGGGAGTGCTATCTTACGTGATTATTTTTCTCAGCCATGGATTACATGGGAGCAGATTCCTGTTGATGTGTGACACGACATGTTCCATCATTGGCTGGTACGTAAATAAATAATATTTATTTTAAAATTTATTTTATTAATAACTTGATATTATAAATTATTTGTAGGGTTTATGGTATCCTACTGATGATAGAATGCATGATGCTATCCAAGTGGCATGGAAGGTTTCTATGCACGACCATTTCCGTCAGTTTTTGCACAATTTAAGAAGGATAGCCATTAAGAAAGAAGGAGTGACATAATTGGATGAGTCGTGTAGAGATCACTGACCAGAGTACATTTCATCTCACATTTGGGATGAATTATGTTTATACTGGTTGGGTGGTGGATTTCAGAGGAGATCTTCAGTGGGACGGCAGAACCGGGGGAGACAGGAGGTGACGTATCGAGCTGGTAGCCATACATTCGGTTCGCATATAAAGCATCTGGTAAGTGTATTTTTTAAATATTTTATATAACTTTAAATATAAATTTGTATATTTTATATTTCTGTAGGCAGTCGAGCATCCTGATATTACGGAGATCAATGTTTATCGGAGGATGTACAGTGATCCAGCCACTAGAAAGATTAGAGGTGATCGCCAGCGTCAGATTGTGGTTAGTATTATTTTTTCAGTTTGACAATCAATTTCATATAATATTTTCACAATTTTAATTTTAAATTGGAATTGAAGGAGTCATATGAGGTTGTGACCTTTCAGACACAGGCTGAGGGTCAGGACGAGACGATAGAGTAGACCGGTGCTCACCATTTTGATGAGTCAACATGGATGCAGGCGACTCAATATGGATTTGAGAAGGGCCGAGTAGTTGGTATCAGCTCTCATTTGACTCCTGACACTTATCATGGTACTGCTGTGATGTCGACATCCAGCTAGAGAGGAGCTCGTGGAGAGACATCATCTTCTGGCTCACAGTATCAGGAGTAGTTGCGAACTCAGGCTGAGCTTATAAAGACTTTGCAGAAGCAGCATGAAGAGATGAGTCGGCAGTAGTAGTAGTAGGAGCAGCATCATGAGGAGCAGATGCGTTGATGGAAGCAGCAACAGCAGTAGCATGAGGAGGAGATGCATCGATGGCAGTAGCAGCATCACGAGTAGATAGAGTACATGTGCCGTCTGACTCGTAGTTTAGGGATGGAGTTTCCTCTACCATCTCCTTCAGCTCCTCCACCTGCTCTAGAAGACAACCCCCCAGTGATTTTTTAATGTTAAAAACATTTGAATTTAACATTGTAATGTGAATTATTTACATTTTCTATCTTTTATATCGGTGAAAATATTACTTAATTTAATTTTTAATTTTTTATTATTTTATTATATTTTTTTGTGAATATCGAGAATTTTAATATTTTAATATTTTTTATTATTTTAATAATAAAAATATTATTTTATTAAATATATTTTTTTAGTATTATATTTTTTAATGTTTGTTTATTTAATAATAATAATAATAATAATATTTTATGATTTTATGATTTTTTTTGTGAATATTGAGAATTTTAATATTTTTTATTTTTTTAACAATAGTAATATTATTTTTTCATTAATCTTAATTTTATTAAATTTATTTTTTTAAATTAATTTATTATTTGCGACGGGACCTTTTGCGACGGGACCCCGTCACAGATAGTCTAAATAAATATTTTTAAAAAATATATTTGCGACGAGACTACTTACCCATCGCAAATATTTGTTGCGATGGGCCCATCGCAGAACATTATATATATATATATATATATATTGTGATGGGACTGTGGGCCCGTCGCAAAAACTAGTTGTGACGGGGCTGTCGTGAAAAAGTTTATGTATATATAATGCATATAATCGAAGACTTATTTGCAACAGACCCATCGCAAATAATGGTATTTGCGACAACATTTTCTACAATGAGATATTTGCAATGGGGCCCCGTTGCTAAATATTATTTTCGATGGGATCTCTTCGCAAATAAGCCGTCGCAAATACCAAGAATTCCAGTAGTGTCGCTCTCTAGGTCACGCCATGCCCCAACCTCCACAATGAGCCTTAGATAATCACCGCCGCCCTCCTCCCCCTAGATCTCGTCGCACCGCCTCCATCCTCCTCTTCCTACAAGTCCCAACCTCCCCTGCCTCTCCTATCCGACCACCTCCCTCACACTATACCCCTGCTTCTTATCCAAACCCATCATACCAAACCTTTTTCGAAACCTCACGTGACTCACTCCGGTTTGTAGGGTTTCAGATTTTTTTTTCTTCTTCAGCTTTTAAGGTTGTGTTTAGGGGGTTCAATTTGGGTTTATTTTGGATTTAATCATCTTGATTAGGGTTCTATGTTGGTTTCTTGTGGCTTGGATGAATATTTTCACCAAACTCACGGGTTTCCTTCATGAGAGGTAGGTGTTTCCATGCCATAGCATCATTAGATTAAATTAATATGTATGTTTAAATTTATTAAAGTATTATTTGGTTTTATTATCTGGTGAATTTGTTTTTTTGAAATGGTTCATGTTTTTAAAGTTGGAAAAAGTATTTTTAACATTTGGATTTGCTGTGTTTTCTATGGTTTCTTTGATGTAATGTCTCAAGAATGTGTTCTAGGAGTTGTTTGGGTGGTGGTAAATGTTTTCAGAAATATTTTTGACATGAACATGTGATGAAATTGGGTATTCCTTTCAGAATGGTCATACCTTTCATATGGGTCTTGTTGTGGGAGTTCATGGAAACATTCAATTAACTATTTTTGGTGTGAAAAATATGATTTCATAATAGTTTAACACATATCTGACTTAGAAATGTATTTTTCTTTAAAATAATTGGTTGTGTGTCATGTGTATCATATTGTAGTGTTTCTTGAAAAGGTTTTCAGGTCTTATCATAAAAGAGAAAAATATTTTCTAAATAAATTAAGGTTAAAGTGTTCAAAAAAATGGTTTGAAAGAAAAATTATTTATTTTGGAATTCTGAACTTTTTTCTCACCTTTTTATTTAAGTTTTAAATAGTTGGATTAGTGGAAAACATGTTTTGGAACGGTTGTGCTGTATATTCAGTTTTAAAGTGGTGTTTTAGCATGAGATCAAGTGTGTTTTTGGTGTAAAATGTCATATGTTAATTTTAAATGTTTTATAAATAGTTTACTTGAATTTATTTAATTAAATGTGATGTGTGGATGTGGTATTTGATAAGGTTAAACATGTGTTAAATTTTACGTGTCGTTATTGTGTAAAAAATTAGGTGCCTTTCATGTGAAACCCTTGATGTTAAAATTAGAAATGTTTTATTAGTTGTTTAAATAATTTATGAATTCATTCATGTGATGTGATTTATGATGTGAAATGGTTTTGGTATGTATTTGGTTTAAAAAGGGATATTTTTAGCATGTATTCTGGTGTAAAGTTTTATGGTGCCTTTGGAATTTGTTTTGGATTTTTTATAGACTATTAAATTACATAAGTGGTGCGAGGCATGTTTATCAAATGATTTGGTATGTGTATGTTTTTAAAATGAGGTTTGGGTTTGAAAGTGGTGGAACACTATGTGTACCTTGATTGTCTTGACTTGTGGGTGTAAATGTGTTGTGTTAGTGATTTTTGAATGCGAAATTTGTTTGAGCACAAAAAGGGAACCTCAGGTACCTAGGTGGGAAGATTAGGACTAGTACACTAGATGACATGTAAGTGGTTTGTTCCGGTTTCATCTAGAAGGATTGACGTTACAACACAAACTAATATTTTATGATAATTGGAGACCAATAGGTTATGGATGTGTTTCCCTACTAGTGGATCGTGCACGAGAGCGTTGATTATTGTGGTTTCTATTCCATGTTTACAGTGAGGTATGATGTCTCTAGAATCGCACACATACTATCTACCTTATGGAATTTACCCTCAGTTCTCTATTATTCATGACATGGTGCCTTCCGTCAGCACACAGAGGACCACTTGTGCATGTATGTGTTCTTGGTAAATTTTGTCTTTCACTTTAAAATAGTGTTCGTGAAATAGTTTTCTTTAAGTTTTCTTTTTTAAATTTTAACTTGTAAATGTTTTTCTTAAAATCATTTTAAAAGTATAATTTTGAATAATGATATTAAATTTATCTCTTGAATGTTGTGGAATAGAATATTTTTATTAGGTGTCATCCTACTGGGCATTTGGATTACACCCTACGCACACCCTTGGGTGTATGTAGACCTTGTTCTTTGTGTATCCTAGGTTGAGGCATCGTTCTTAGTGATGGTGGTTCAGGTTGTTAGCGATCTTCTTGTGAAGTTTGGTGTTGGTGGCTTGAGGAGGAGGCTCCTCATGTTGCATAAAGGTTCAGATGGATGTTTTAGTTTTCTTTTAGTTGCAGTATTCTTTGAGTTTTGGGTTGAGTTGTAAAATTTGAGTCTGGTTAAATGTTAAGGGCTTGTTTGGTTCTGTTTTTATAGCCTTTATTTATTTATTCGTTGGTTGTTTTTTTGTGTTTCTTATTTTGGATAAATCATTCAAAATTTTTATTTTGATACCCCGACACCTGTGCCAGCCCATGGGGATCGGGAACACCCTTCGGGCCATGTTGCAGACTGGGTTGGGCACCAGGTCGGATGGCGACCCGGCCTAGTTCATGAAAAAATGGTATTAGAGTAGGTTTTATCTATTGGGTCATGTTACTTTGGGATATAGTTAGTATAGATCAAAGTAAAGGGTGTCAGAACTCGATGTTCTAGCTACGAGCAAGGTTCCTGGCCAGCACACCTCGTGGAGGTACTTGAGTTACAAGGGTAATTTGAGGTTTGTCTGATTCTTTGGTCCTTGTGGATAATATTGTTTAGGGGAAATGAAAAGAGACTCTTTTCAGTGGTCCCAATGATCTCATAGGGTCTATCAATCCATGTGGAGCCAGGGACACTGTCCTAGAATACTCTCTGTAGCGGTGGCGTGATTGATGTATGACCTCCAACCATATATCCTAGTCACCCGTCGACACTAGTCTCCTCTTGCATCATTAATTATATGTTTGCTTTAAATTCATGGAAATATAGGTGTAGACGCCGAAAAAAAAGTACGTAACTCCCAGAGGAAGTTTCAAAATGACAAAGTGAAGTCATATTCGGAATCAGAGGCCCGGTCCGGAGGCCCGGGAAGTGGTGCGCGAAATAAAGGAGGCCTTGTGTGAAATAAAGTCGGGCGCATGAAGCATCCTCGGGATTTGCGGAATTGAGCCAGTGAGGTGTGCAATTTTGCGCGCCCCGGTTCCTCGCAGTGAAGCTTTGCGCGCCGACGGTTCCTCGCGGTGAAGCTTTGCGCGCCGACAGTTCCCAGTGCGGAAGATTTCACGCGCCTCCTGGATTCCGCGCCGGTCGATGCCTATAAATAGGAGGCGACCCCAAACGGTTTGGGGTTTTGGAATTTAGAACGGCTCCCGTGCGTGCAATTCAGACTCCCCCACACGCCAGATGAATTCCAGGTAATTCCTCTTTTCGTGCAACCTTGCCCCGGGGTTCGCCTTTGCACGTAACTCCACTGGCTTAAGTGAATTTTCCCACTCCTCTTGGTTCTTCCCTTGCGCGCAATCCTTGACCCGTGCGCGTAGTCCCCTTCTGAGCGCGCAATCCCAGTCCTTTGCGCGCAGTTACCTATCCACGCAATACTTTTTCCCTATTGCGTGCCATCCCTGTATTTCGCGCGCAAACCTTCTCTTTGCGTGCAAACCAAGGACCCTTTTCCTTGATGCCCCTTGGCTGCCTCTCCGCACCGGCACCTGATGTCTCCCCTGCTGGGCATGAACGCCATGCGTTGTTTTTTCGTAAGGCCTTCCAGGCTCATACGAAGTAACCTCAAGGTCCCTTGGTCGGTGTTTCCCTTTGCGTTGCTTTTCCTTATGCTTCTCTGCATAGGCACGCTAATGGCTATTGCTTCTTCGCATAGCCACGCTAACGTGGACCCCTCGATGGTTCACACTGCGACCCCCCTTCACTACGGCCTTGCCGATGCCTTCCCTCCCACAAGGGGTAGAGGGTGTTGGGCATGTAAGTCCTAGGGGTGTGGAGCGAACCCACCTCATCCAAGCTGTAGGACGTTAAACTGCTGAGCACCTCGTCCTAAACACATGACATTAAACTATGGCCCGACTCCGTGCTTCGCACGCAGGGTCCCCCCGGCACGGGAATTCTTTATGCCCACTCGTCTCCACAGGAATAGATTCTTCCTCACATGGAATGAGATCCTCCTTGTAGGAGTGGCGTTTGTCCATGAGGGAAGGGTTGCCTCAGAGTGTAAGCCCCTAGCCTCTCTTAGGGAAGGTTGCACCCATGCACCACCATACTTCCCCCCTGCCAAGTCCAGTGGAGTCCCTTTCCCACTACGCTTTGTTGCACCACGGGCCTCCATCCTAGAGTAAGCCCCGACACCCAGGGCTGCTAACCACACGTAAGTCCCTGTTTCCTCTTCAGGCCGCTCAACTCGTAAGCCCCTTTTCACTTCTCACGGACGCACCCTTCACGACGTGATCGTCTGGTCCCTGCTGCCTCTTGTTTCTCACACCGAGCATGACTCATGTGGTCTTAGAGCGCGCATCGACCATGAAATCCTCCTATGGGCCGCCTCATAGCGTAATCCCCATCCCAGCGAACTACGTGGACTTTGATCCGTGCTAACACATGATACGTTGGAAGCCTCCACGAGGTTCAAGCCCACCACCCGGTCATTCCGACCTCTCCACGTCGGTTCCCCGATCACCATGGGCCGCCTCAGAGCATAAACCCCATATCCACTCTGGGCCGCCTCAGAGCGTAATCCCCAAATACCCTTGTCCCGCATGACGTTAAACTGTATTCCCTTGTCCCACATGACGTTAAACTGTATGCCCTTATCCTGCATGACGTTAAACTATATGCCCTCATCCCGCATGACGTTAAACTTTATGCCCTGAACTACGTGGAATTTGATCCGTGCCAATGCATGGTATGTAGGAAGCCTCCACGAGGTTCAATCCCATCACTCAGTTGTTCCGACCCCTTCGTATCAGTTCACCAACACCATTATGGGCCGCATTAGAGCGTAAGCCCCGTATTCCCCCTCTTGGACCGCCTCAGAGCGTAATCCCCATGCCTCACACCCACGTCTCATCCTGACCCCCTTGAGCCCACGTGACTTGGGAAGCTCATGCCCTAGCCCGAAGATCTTACTTCCTCCAGGCTCCAATCCATGCATTCATTCTCACGGGTCGCCTCTTCAGGTGTCCAACCGTACCACCGAACTACGAAGACTTTGATTCCCTGCCATGGGGATACGTATGAAGCCTCCACAAGGTTCAAGCCCGTCACTCCATCATCCATCCTGATCCTTACCCGGGCTTCCACATCCCAATGAGATCATGCCACCCCATCCCACTCCATGGTATCCAGGAAGCCTCCCACGTGATGGCCCCAACATCGGTGTTCCCCCTAGGGGGTCCTTCAATCTGATCCACTCTCAGTGTTCCGATCAGTCCGATCCATCTCTGCAAGACGTTAAACTGGCGACATACCCCGTGTTAAACATGGGAAGGTAAGGAAAACCTCAGATGGTACACAATCCCCGCGTTCGATGTGGGATTCCTCAGGCTTCTGCACCCTCAAGAAGCCCTGTGATAAGGGATAAAAGACAGACATGACAATCCCCAGCGTCAAGACATGCCAACGACACCCCAACGTGACCATTCTCCTCACCGAAGGTTGCTTCCCTGAAAAGACCCCTTAGAGCGTCTCGATGGAAGCAGCGTAATTAACTAGCGTCCATGAAGATATGACGCCAGGAATGAGCTTCATGAACCCGTCTTAAATCTATGAGGGAGACCCGGAATAGGTGATGAGCTCCGAGGAGGAATCCACGAAAGGAAGAACCGACATCCCATCATCCCGGTTTCGATCAAGGAGCAGACTTCCCTAAAAAAGGAATGGATGCCACCCGCCTTTGGAAAGCTGGAATGCAGGGCAACAAGCCGCGCGTCCTACCATGCGTGACAGACACGCGCACACCCCCCGACGTAAAAGCGTTGGAAACAGAAAATGGTGAACCCGACGTGAATCTCTTTTCCTCAATACGGATACGGGTAGTGTTCGGGGTGTCGGAAGATTAGCATGTCACCAGGTCCGGGTACCTATCACCGGGACGTGAAACCCGCCAGGGGTTGAGATAGTCAGGACGTTGATCACTTCGTTCTACAACGTCGTCAGTGTGGATCCCTCTCGCCGAACACGGAAGATGGAATGACGCTGGGCTATTGGTTGTCGATTTCTTTTCTTGTTAGTACTAATGGGTTTATCTCCCTGCTTCCAGGAATTAGATCACTGCAACCGGAGCTCGATCTCCACCTGCCCACCAGTGCAGGGGCAGGGGCAGTACTGATGCAGCTATCCCGTGCGGTCCCGCCTTTTCCATAGTCACTCCAGCTCCGATTGCTACGACTATCAGGCGCTCACGCCCCCTCTCCCCGTCAGAAATCATCCAACGAAGGGTGATCAACGACCGGGTTCATAAGTATGAGGAGGAAGGGATCATCCCCACCAGGGTCATGGCTCGTTTGGATCTAGAGGCGGTTGTTCCTCACCATCGTCGCCACCCCCGAGGGCCGCGCAGGGAGATGCCTCTCCCCACTCCGACGTTCAATCGCTTCGGGAGCCTATCCCTGGAGCTCCTTGACACATCCCTCCCCTACGCCAATGAGGCGGGGGATGTCCGGGTCCGCCCGATCGGAGACCCGTCCCAGGGGTTAACGGCAAGAACCCCCGCCAGGATGCGTCGACGCCGTTGCCCGACTCCCCAGGCCGAGGAGTATGCAATCTTCATGCCCGCACCACTGGCTCCAACCCATCTGACCCGACACCAGCGTCGGGTGTGAGCAGAAGAGAATGCCCGTCCTGGGGCACCAGCATCAGCAGCCATTGTGGTCCGAGCCACTACTGACTCCTGTTACCATACCACCACACATGTTGAGCAGGGGAAGTCATGTGCCCGAATGGGATCAAGGCCCCGACCACCCTGCAGGCAGGTTGGGTCGACTCTCCTGGTCGCGGGCACAGGCAATGGCCACCGCAGACCAATCCGCGGTAATTCCACCCACCATGAAGGATCATTACGTGCCACTGATCTGGAAAGACGAAGGCTTCTTCGCGACAGATACGCTCTGCGTATGACTCTTTCCAGTGCCCAATGCACTGGGTATGAGGTCACTCCCCCTACCGCTGGCCGCGAGTACAGAGCCATTGCATATCCGGTCACTCACTCCCGTGGAGGTCCTCCCCATGTCCCTTTCGACATCTGTCCCAGTGCTTCTCACACCTCGGCCTTCAGTCCCCTCTGCCCTAGCGCTATTGCGGGCAGGGGACTCCTTGACGGAAATAATCCTTACCCTAAGGAGCCACCCAGGGGAAGGAATGCGGGGCGTCATCACCGTAAGAGGAATGTCAGGGGAGTTCGGATGGAAATTAGACCAGTACGTTTCTCGGACTTTGAGGTGGAGTACGACTCAACGATGGAACCATCCCCCCAACCCTTTGAGTCGAGGGTAGGGATGGGGATGCAGCGCGTCAGTATCGTACTCCCTGAATGCGATATCCATATGATTCCCTCCTCCCTCCGAAGGTATATCTAGGAGGACAAGAACTTGGCACACCCCCAGGGGTCAAACCCGTAGTTACCACTGGCCTCCCCGGAAGCACCTCCTACCTTAGTCAGGGAGGGTGGGGAACTTTTCTGGGGACCGATGGAAGAGTCGCAACGTGACACACCCTCGGCGATCACCGACGCTGTGACCAGAGGCCCATTTTCTGGCCCATTCTATCGTGACATGGAATCCAGGGTATTGAAACCCTTGGAGGACGACTCAGGGATCGGTGGCCAATCGACCTATTCCCCACCGGCCAGCCCACCGGCCCGGCGGCCTGCCTCGGCGCCGTTGCCAGTTCCCCGACCATTCTCGGTTGATGAGCAGGGGAAGCAAGGTCCGAACCCTGAACCGGAGTCATGGAGCTTCTGGACCATCCTCGTAGCGGGCCACTTCCCCGAGAAGTTTTGGCTGGTTGCAGGATCGTATTTTGATATGCCAGAGTCACTTACCCCGGGAGAGTTTGAATGTTTCCGCCAGACTCTTCGGGTGACTCACTCCCGTCTTCGCCATCAGCTAATGCCTTATCCCGGGAGTCAAACACATCTCGAGGATATCAGTGAGCAGTGCAGTCGGGTCGACCTGGCTGCGCTCCCCGCGATTCAGCACCCCGAGTCACTTGGCCACCATGGGGCCCTCTAACAAAAATGCATCCAGAGTTTTCAAGTACTCCACAAGATTATCGAGGAATCCACCCCCCACACGCACGTCCAGGGATGGGGGCAGTACATTGCCCTTCTTTTCTGTGTGATCCGCCGACAGCCCGATTCACTGGGCGGCCCTGAGGGAGCGTCGTCAAGGGCAGTGGCGGTCAACATGGATGACCTTTCATATGAGGGAAACAGTGTGAAGATCCTCGATGGGGAATTGCCCCCTGAGGACAAGCCGCTACTGGACCCATCTGGGAGGATTACTCGCCAACAGAGGAGCCTCCTAGGTCTCCCTGCACCCACTGAGGCACTAACACTGAGCTGAAACATCGATAAGGGTAAAGAACACGTCGGGCCTGTCAAACTTACCGAACCATCTGCCTTGGTACAGAAGGAAAAGGAAGATCCTGAGAAGGCCACGTTACGCCAATATCTTGCTGAGAAAAAGAGGCTGGTTGATGAGCTCTTGGCCGAATGCATTGCAGAGCGGCGTCCTGACTACGACAACCCTAGGCTAGGACAACAGGGGCAGGAGAACCTACCCCTTGACAGGATTCCCCCGGGCAACCGCGACCATGTTGCGTTCACCGACAGGGGAGAGGCTGGAGCCCATGGAAAGAGGGTGCGATACGTCTCACCGAACCCTCCCGAGCGGCGAGATCACCTGGGGGACCCTGCTCGGTTTCCTCCCGCTGCCCCGAGAGTCACTCCGCCAGCCGCCCCACGAGCTGCTGAGCTTGACTATCAGATTAAAGAGCCCGAAAATGCGCTTGTATTTAGAGATCCCCGTCAGGACAGGAATCCACGTCTGGACGATCTAATGGAAGTACTTATCGCCCGCTTAGAGGCCCTGGAAACTCAGCAGGTGGCAATCCCACCGGACGGCAAGCCATACCCAGCGTGGGTGGATGATATGCAGGCCCCACCGGGATTTGGGAACCCCACTTTCACCCCCTTTAACAGGACCGGAGACCCGCCACAACACCTGGCCCACTTCAACTCAATGTGCGGGCCTATGTTAGGGACTCCGGCACAGCAGGAGGCCGCCAAGATCTGTTGCTTCATTCAGACACTGGAAGGACCAGCATTCGCCTGGTACAACCAGCTCCCTGTTGGATCTGTGGCTAGTTGGGAGGACCTTCATCGGAAATTCCTCTACCAGTTCAGTTCCACAACTCAGAAGACGAACATTAAAGACCTCTTCAGGTGCAAACAAAGGCCCGATGTGCGAGTTGCGGACTTCGTCGCCTGGTGGAAGGGGCTCACATACTCCCTTGACATGCCACTAACTCAGGAGAAATTAATGACAATGTGTGTGGGGAATGTCAAGGCAGAGATGGTTCCTTATTTGATCACTCAGAATTACCCCGGAGGGTTCCGAGACTTCTCAGACAAGGCTCATCGCCTCGAAGAAGCCCTGCAAAAGGCCAGTCAGGCACGCCCGCTGCCTCCTGTAATCCCTGCAAGGAGAGCCGCCAGAGCCGAGTCCACTGCTGTGGCCCAGATAGAGGCCCCCAGACAGCTAGAGTTACTACCAGTAAAGCCAGCTTAGCAGCCCCATAGGGGTCCACCCACACAGGCACACCCTCCGGCCCAACAGCGACCGCCTCAAAACCGGAAGGTGCCTCCGCGTAACGCACCGCCACCACCCAGGTGAGATAATCAGGCTCCGCCTCCTTGGAATTCTCCTCCAGCCCCTGGTCATGGTTATCCTCGAAGATCCCCCTTTCCAGATAGAAGGAATCAGACTTACTCGTTTGACGAGGCCCAGGTCCCCGGTTATTTCCGTAGTTCCTTGGAGCAGAGGATCGTGCGGCTACCTGAGTGCCGGAAGCCAGAAGAGGCGTGTCTCACTGATCACCCTAACTACTGACCTTATCACCGGACCCTGGGGAACACCATCCAGCAATGCTATGTGTTCAAGGACTAGCTTCAAGACCAGATTGACAACAACATAGTCAGGTTGGGCCCAGCCCCGACGCAAGTGGCAGGTGTCTTCGTGAGATCAGATGGCATCAGTGGCAACGAGGATGAGTGGGAACAGGTTTCCGACCATGGGTCCTGGAAGTATAATGACTGGATGGCCCACAGGACGGTTGCCCATGCCCATGGCATCATCCGTGCCCGCCTGAGTCAGCCAGAGCCCTCAGAATCAGTGAGCGCCACTTTGGAATCGTTGTCCCAGCCTACCTCTTCCCAGAAGAGCAAGTGGCGGCGCAAGAAGAAAGAACGCGCCCTGCCAGTGCTGTCATCTTCCCACACTCTTGGCGATTTTATGCCCCCAGAAATGGGGATCCCTCTGAGGCTCCATCCGGTAGTGGATGACTCCTCGAGTGAAAGCCCGGTGTATGCTTCGGTTAACACCGTAGAGTTGGTAAATCCCTTTTTGACTCCCGACGATGAGGAACTCCAAGTGGACATCCCTAATGTCCCCAGCTGTCGCCAACGTCGGTGGAGCCATGGCTACGTGAATCGCCAGGGCATGGTAGTTGTCACCTCCAGTCAGGCCATGCACGCTACTAAGACCAGGCAGCAGGCCCGATACAGAGATCAACACACGCGACCTCCTCACCCGGTGTTGACAGGTTCGCCTCCACCACCGTTTCTGTTGCTGGATCAGGCGGGACCACCTTGGCCATGCTGCGACCAGCCCTGCCCTGCCACCGGCCGACTACAGCCTCCCGGTCCTAACACGACAGCCACCTCCCGGGCTTCGACTAGTGAACAGCGAGACGTGCCTAGTACTAGTCAGTCACTGGTCCCACCAGTAGGGCCCGTCATGCCTCCAATCGCAGAGCGGCCTCCTATAAGCAGAAGCTTGCAATTGGCTCGAAATTATGATGTTCTGAAGCACTTGGCCAACATTATGGCAAGGATTTCTATCCTTGAGGCCCTTCGCCTATCATCTGAAATGCATGAGGTGCTCACCGAGGCTCTAAGGATCCCCCTCCAGTTTGATGTCTCTAGTGTCCCACGCATACTATCTACCTTATAGGATTTACCCATAGTGATATAATATTTATGATGTGGTTCCTTCCATCTTCACATGGAGGAACACTTATGCTTGTCTGTGTTTTTGGTAAATTTTCTCTTCTGCTTTAAAATAGTGTTTGTGAAATAGTTTTATTCAAGTGTTCCTTTTTAACTTTTAGCTTGTAAATGTTTTTCTTAAAGGTGTTTTAAAAGTATAATTTTGAATAATCATATTAAATTTATCTCTTGAATATTGCAGAATGGAATCTTTTTTATTGCGTAGTATCCTATTGGGCATTTGGATCACACCCTACAGACACCCTTGGGTGTATGTAGACCTTGTTCTTTGTGTATCATAGGTTGAGGCATCATTCTTAGTGATGGTGGTTCAAGTTTATGGTGGTCTTCTCATGAAGATTGGTGTTGGTGGCTTGAGGATGTGGCTCCTCATGTTTCATAAAGGTTCAGATGAATGTTTTAGTTTTCTTTTAGTTTCAGTATTCTTTGAGTTTTGGGTTGAGTTGTAAACTTTGAGTATGGTTAAATGTTAAGGGATTTTTTGGTTCTGTTTTTCTAGCCTTTATTGATTTATTAATTGGTTGTTCTTTATGTTTCTTGTTTCGGGTAAATCGTTCCCAACATTTATTTTGATTCCCCGAAACTTGTTCCAGTATGTGGGGATCAGGAATGCCCTTTGGGCCATGTCGCAGACCGGGTTGGGCGCTAGGTTGGATGGTGACCCAGCCTGGTTCGTGATAGAAAACTAGTGTATTTAAACCTAATATTTGAATACCATAAAAAATATCCTACATTATAATGAAAACTGAAGACACATCAGGAAATTTACACCATGAAAAATTATACTGATATCAACAGTAGTCATGGGAGAGCTTACCATATCAGGCTTTTCCCGATGCCTCCAGTCAAGAATCTTTCCAGCCAACCATTTCAAAATAATTTCATGAATCCATTGAGTCCCTATATACCCAAATGGAATCTATGTAAGGGTAATGTGCAAAAATTAAACTAGAAAATAAGTCATATCCTGAGTGAGTGGATGCTAATCCTTCTCCACCCAACATTGGGAACCCAATGTTCTTGTTCTTCAATGGCATTAGATACCTAGAATAGTATTTGACACATTTTGTTTCTCGATGTAGACCCATGATGGGAGAACTCGAACACATATAAATAGTCTATCTTAGATAAATCATGTGTACTCTATAAGTATCCATGTTTATTTAGTATAAAATACTACCTTCTAGGTCCCTTATAGTTTTGGAAGATCTTCATTGACAATTTCTATACCAGTTAGCTCTATGATGAGAAAGATGATCCTCAATCTCTCTAATTGTAAGCAATGCTAGAATGAGAGGGTTTTAGACTTCATTTCTAGATGGAAGTGCATGAATTAATTTATAAATATTAAATTCCCACAAAATTAGTTACTAGATATATGGATAAAAAAATCCAGTATGAGTTTCAAATATCGTTGATCCCATTGAAAAACCTCAATGGGTTTCGAGAGTTCACAACTATTTTGAAAGTATTAGAGGATGTTATCTAATGCTTGATGGCCAAATCTTGAAAAATACTGGTAGCTCAAGGAAATATGTTTGGAAAAGTATAAATGATAATTGTCTTGATTAACCCATTTCTAACATAAAACCCAACACCTAAACTCATGCAATATCACACGGTGCCACCCCCTGAATGATAAAAATAACATCAAAATCACTAATAGGAGAGAATAAATGAAAAAAGGTTTCCACCATTCAAGAAGTCCATGTGACCCATCATGAAATAGTCACCATAAACCGGGGGAAGTCGTGACACGAGGGGGGGCCATTTGCCACAAAATTATTTATTAAGTAGAGACAATTTCTCTATAACTCCTATGTTGGATACAGGACACCAAATTACTATTCATCATTTACTAAAGTTACTTTATTCCACTTCTATACAAATTTACCTCTGCTCGGACACCACTGTAAACCTCTTTCCTTAACCCCTGATGTGTTGATATTTTTTGATTTAAAATTTAAATATTGAGGAGAGAGAAAATTATTAATGGAGAGATTTATCTCAACATTAATAGAGTATTTTATCCAACATTAATGGAGAGTTATTCTCAATATTAATTGATGGAATATTGAATGTTGACTACATTAAATAGAGATACGAAATGAGTGTTTATATAAGAGGATGTGATAGAATGTTTTATAAGGGGTGTATCGGCAAATATGTATCCACCAAGAGAGAAAGAGGAAGGGGGTGCATACATTGCAGTTACCTAAGTGCCAATGATGGAAAACAATGAGATGATGAAGAAGAATGAAGTAGAAGTGATGATGGAAATGATGGTGTGTCAATAATGGTGAATCAAAGCGTGTGAGCATAGATGATGATGGTTCCATGTATCAAAAGTCCTCTTGGTTTTAAAGATAAAGCGATGTGTCCCTATTGTGATGATCAACAACACATCAAAATGGTACGTTCATGGATGTGGTGTGAAAATTTTCTTCAGGTGCGTCGAGAGAGAAATCCTTCGAGTGATGAGTTGTAAAATGATTTCAGGTGGTGTCAAAATGGTACATTCATGAGTTGTAAAAGGATTTTGGGTGATGTTAAAAATCCTTCAGGTTATGTAAAATTTCAAGTGATGAAATACCTTTGGGTGAATCTTCTCTTGTGTGTTTTGGGCAACAGATTCCGCTGCAATGCCCGACACCACCCCAACATGATGCTTGACCACCGCTGTAGGGCCATTGAAACCCACCATTGATGTTGTTTCACAACTTGAAGCCACTCTTAGGGAGGGAGATAATTATTGAAGGTCTTGTAGAGATTAGGCGACCTTTAGGAAACCACTGTGAAGCTGATTAAGGCACCATACATGCATGTGAATAAGAAGAAAATGAAGGAGATGTCATGGACTCCTACAGTGCCTTAGAGAATATTGTTTGAGGATTAAGGTTGCACTTTGGATGTCCTGGTTGCATTGTAGATAGAGAAGTCATAGATATATCTATGGTGTGGATTTTACTGTTACTCCATAGGAAGAAAAAGATGAGGCCAGTCTTAATCTTTCTTTATGATTTTTGTGGCATACAATATCCATTTTTGATATAGGAGGAAGGGAGGTCAGGTATTTCATGTTTGTAGAAGCTTGCACCGTAGAGATTAAAATATTCCATGGAGGGTTTGGAAATGATATTGTCTTAGGATTCTTGGCTTGTGGGTTCTATAGGAAGTTTCACCATAGGTTTTTAGCCGTTATGTAGCCACAATTTTAGGATGATTAATGATATAGTTAATTATAGTCGAGTATCATGGGGATAAGTTCATCATGTGTGGGATTTCAATGGTTTTAAAACCAGGTTTTTTAGATCTCACTTAACTAAGATCTTGATGATGCATCCGATACTCTTACACCATAATGATTCTCATAATTAATGAATACTATGATGTAGTGACTATCCCCATTCCTTAGAAGGATCCAAGTCAACAATTATTTTTAATGAACCTCCTATTTTATGAGAGTTTAAAATGTGATATTTATATGGGAAGTAGGCTCTAATTTTAGAGGAAAATTTATGGAAAAAATTTCCATTAAAGTTTAAAAATAAAAAACTCACATTATTTTAGGGAATCAACACTTTTAGAGGTGAAAAAACATGAGTGGATTCTACACTAAGGCCTACTTCATAGTTAGGTTTTTTTTCTCTTTCTATTTTTTATTGTGTAGTTGCTGGAATTAATGCATCACTTATTTATTGTAATTGAAGTAAGTTTTATTTATTTTTGAAATAACTATATTTATAGTTATCATTATATTCCCTCACTTGGTTCATTCATGGTTGATGAACCATCGAACATTAGCCACTAAGTCTATAGAAGAGGGTGATTCTGATTGATGTGGGGTGTATATTTCATGTTTTAATTTTTATTTTATTATAAATTATTCTAAATTAATTATATAAACTTTATAATTAATAATTATTTTATCCCCTAATCACCTAGTGGGAGTGATTTTAATTAGGGTATGGAAACCATTTTGATAGAGGGGAGTGAGGAAGCAAGAGTCGACTCAACTTCGCCTCAATTAAAGATTTAACTTATTGCAATTAAGTTTTTTAGATCACTTAGAGAGAGGTGTAAGATAAACTAGGAAGTCTAGTATATACTAACAAGTAGGAATAGTTAATTCAAGTAGTCTCATGGATTTTAATTATATTTAATTCATAAGATAAGTTGAATGATTTTAAATTAAGTAAAACCATCCCTTGACGTTAGTTCCCCTCTCCACATCCTCTCTAACATAGTTTAAGTATAGTTTAAGATTAGTTTATGTTTATATTGATTAATTTAATTTAATTAAGTTTAAATTATTTATTTAGTGACAAGATTAAGAAATCATAACAATTAATTCTAAGATTATTACTGGGATTCTTGCTTCCTTGTGGGATCAACTACACACTTGTCACTATTCTATGATTTTTTATTTAGTATAGGTTGAGTTAAAATAAATTATAAACATTTATAACCTGTTGAAATATTGACACCATTGGATCTTGATATTTTTTTAAAACTTTTTTTTGGGGTAAATCAATGAAAACTAGTGAGATTCTACGAACCAATTGATTAGGTCAAGTCTATTATTACCTCATATCTACTTCTTCATTTTATTTTATCTTTTTTTGTTTTATATTATTTTTATATGTTAAATTATTGGTGTTTGTAGTAGTATAAAAGATGGGCTACATGAAGCAAGGATATGATTCCACACCATTACTAAAGCACATTGGAAACCAAGCAGATTCAGATTCAGGGGAAGAACCAAAATATGGATGGTGGATGCTGCAAGAATGAGGATGAGGTGATTCATAATTCCATGAATATGATGAACCCCATAATCAACAAGAGAGAAAAACCAACAACTCACCATGTGAAGAATATCATAACTCTTAGAACATCTAAGGTAAATATAGGAATGGCAATAATTATGAACTTTAAGGGATGAAAGAGAAAAGTGCACATCAATGGATGATATATGGAATCTTGAAGTGCACCATGATAGATGAAGTCAAAATCAAGGAGCATGAAACCAAATTCAAAGAGCATAAGGAGATGATGGAGATAAGAACAACATTATGTAGGAATATTGAGTTATGTTTTGAAAAAAGTTTTTTTATGTATTGATGCAAGGAAAAATGTATCTAAAGAAAAAGTGAAACTAGAGGAAGAAAAGGTGGTTGTAGTTGAAAATAGAATGGTGGAAACAATGCTAATTGTGAATGCTAATTTTTTTAAAGATCAATTAGTAACCAATGAAGAAGAACCTCCAACATCATAAGTGTATTCAGAAGAGGACTTTGAGGAAGATAACCAATCAACACTCCTACATATACAGGAGGAATAAGAATAGGCCACTATGTAACTCATTGAAGAAATTGTGGATGAGAGATAGGAGCAGTCCCAGGATGAGAGTAACATCATAATTAAAAAGGAAAAATTCTTGGGACATGCTAAAATTTTCAAGGAAGAGGAACCCCACACACTAAATATTTAACAACACCTCATGGAACTTAAGGAGATACAAAAATAAGCGGACACAGTTAGACTGGAAGAAGAGGAGAACAATGAGAAATAATGTTTATATCTCAATAACATTATAGAATATTAAGTTGAATGGTACTAACTCCTCCAATTACAAGGAAAATAGGAGAAGACCATTATGAATCACATAGAAAAAATGGCAGCTAAAAGAGAGAGGAAATTCCATGACAAAATTAGCTTGTAATAGGTTCACTAAGAGGTAGAGGTTTCTAAAATTCCCAAATTCATCACAATAGTAAAGAAGGAACAAAATGTTGACAAAATTATGGAATATAATAGGGGTATTATTTTATTCTTTGGTGAAAAAGAATCCATGACACCTGGTGAAGCGGATAACTATTATACACCCACTGGTTCCATAGACAAAGAGTCACTTTCAATATATTTGAAGGAGGAAATAGTTACTGAAATTAATATATCCAAAATAACACATGAATAAGAAATTAAAGAGGGAGTGATGAAAGGAAATGGGAATTATAAGCTTGCTAAAATTTTCATATAAGAAGCACCTATGAAACTTAAAAATGATTACATAGTTGATGGAATTCCCAAGTTGGTCACAACCTTCAAGGATGAGTAAAATCAAGTTATTGTAACAGAGTAAGACTATTGAGATTTTGATAAAATTAAATAGGAAAAGCTAAATAAGAATAATAAAGTGGTAGAGTAGGACTATATGGAGGGTGATTAAATTTATAGAGAAGTAGCTCTAACTCCCGGGGAAGAAGAAGAACACACATCATACATTGAACAATGAATTATGGTAATTGAAGAGGTTCATTAATAGATTATAAAGGGGGACTATTTTAGTTATTTTAAAAAATAAGATATTATAGAATGGGAGAAATATTTTACACATGTTTGTTTCATGAAAAATGGTACCCCCAACACATGTAAAAGAGGAGCAGGTTACTGAAATTCAAAGATCAACATTACACTATAATAAAAAGGCTGAATTGGTGTATGAAAAATGATAAAAAATATGGTTAGAATTCAATTAATTTATTTATTCCTTAAAGTTTTCCAATATATGGAGTCCACCAAAAAATTGGGCCACAAATCTACCCTTGAGGAGAAGTAGCACAATTAATCTAGATGCACAACAAATCAGGTCATTTTACAATCTAGACCGGGTAACAATATATCACACTCTAATTATGTGAAATCCAAGGTAAATGATTTAGATTAAATACCTACAATAAAGAGTTTCTAGGAGGAAACTTGAGTTTTTACCTCTTTATAGGATTTAATTTGAATTTGAATATTAGTTTGAATATTAAATTTCATTTTAGTTTTATGAATTATCTCAGTGATTTATTTTTACCCTTAATTTTTTTTCAACTTTAATGGGATGGATATATGAAATCTATATGTTTAATTTGTTTTTATAGGTCCACATATTAATGTGTTTTGAATAAAAAATTGATTCTATAAAGGAAGGATAGAGACATGAGAATAAAACTCTATGATTTCAATACTAAATCAACCAATTCAAGAAATTAAAGAAAAAATAGCTTAACAGGGGAGAATTTCATTTTATTCATCATTTCATATCTTTTGAGCCATTAATTTTTCTGAAAATAATTTAAAAAAATTTCCTTCAACCCCATTACCTCGGTTGAACATCAAGGATGATGTTTAGTTTAAGTGTGGGAGAGGAATCCTTAGATACCCAATATATGGATTTTTTGTTCTTATGGGATGTCCTAGGAGATATCCTCCCTTATGAGATATGTTTCTACATGTTAGAAAATTTTGAATTTTTTATTCCCATACAAAGAAAAGATATATGTAGAAATTTATGAAATTCACAGTCATATTTAATTTTTCAGTTGTTGAAAAATGATTATCGATATGATTTCAATTCTTAAAAGTTTTCATTTATTAGAAAAATTATTCATGTTCATGCCAAGAATTGATTGTCCAACATGTTTAATTCCCATTCACAAGAGGATCTTGATCCATTTTTTCAAGTTTCTTTCTCATACCCTTTTCTAGAGAGAATGCGGGATGTGTGCCACTACTAGAACTTGCTTGTTTTTCTTGTCAAAACATGATGATTTTGAACTGCTTAAATTTTTTTGAGGCATTTATTTTTATTATTTAAGCCCATTTGACCATATGATAGAACTTACATTTTATCCTTTGTGAAACCTATATAATCCAGAAAAATCCTTGATAGTAATCCATATTACAATTCAATTTATGCTGCCTACTTACCCTAATTCTTTGAGTATAAATGCTTGATCGTTCATTTGAGATTAAAAGGGAAGTTTTATATTTTCATAGAGATTATTGTGCTAAAATTAAAAGTGGGGTTTGATTCTATTGAGATATTGGAGTAAAGGTTCCTTATAATTATCATTGTTCTTTATTTAATCCTCTATATTCTGGAAAACATGAAAATAAAAATGAATTAAATAGAGAAAAAGTTATCATGTGGGATACCTAGGATTGATCTATAGCTATAAAAACCTTCCCTTTTTATGTAATAACTATTCCAATTAGTTTTTATAGGATATTGATGGAAGATATCATGGTTCTCATTGGTTTTACTTACTAGGGCATGAGACTTTTTACTTACACATACTCCACTAAAAAATATAAGAGATAAAAAAAAAGAAATGTTGAGAGAAAGGAAGAAGATATTTTTCATTATTTTCCATGTTGTAAAAATGAACCTTGTGAAAAGGAGATGGAAGTGGGATGATGAAAGATTTTTTAAAGGAGTTAAATGAGGAAGTAATTTCATTGAGTTTTACTTGAATATTATGCATTGTAATTTTATAATCCAACCATCCTTTTCAAAATCTAAATTTTATTTTTTACATCATTAACTACCCAACTTGAGGCTTAGAGAACATTAGAACCTTAATGAAAAATACCTCATGATTTTTGTGTTTTAACTTCTAAGTGAAGTCTGATATAAATTTAAAGCTTATGGATAAAGATAACATGCATGAGATTGAGAATAACTCCATTTAGAATGTTGTTTAGTGATGAGTGAAATGCATTACAATGAGGTAAATCTTTTTTGGCTTGGATATTTAATGATGTGAGTGAAAGAGAAATAAATGTCTTGAATTTGAAATTTTAAAGGAATTATGATTTTGAAACATTTTTTGGTTAAGTTTTGTGTTTTTAAAAATCTTCAATTATAACTTTTTTTTATGAGAATGAATATTTGAAAATTTTCCATGCTAAGGTTAGGACCCTTTGTGAGTTTAATGTTGAGGGTTTTCTTGAGGATGAGAAAAGGTTTAAGTGTGGGGGTGTTTGATGACTCTAATTTATATGTACAATTTCCTTATCAATTTTAGTGATTAATTTCCATTTATACCTAATTAAAACTAATTTAATTATTTTATGGCATAAAATTATGTTAAATTGTGTTTTGTGGTGATTTTTTGGTTTTTTGGTGGAATGAAATTTGCTTGAAAGATGGTTTTTTGGAAAACACTGGAGAAGAAGATGAATCAAAAATATTTCTGGCACCTGGACAACCCCCAAACTAGGAGAAATCCACCTAGCCAGCCTAAATGCCAGCTGAACAAGCCACAAAGGAAGGCCATGAAGGTGCAGAAGCCCCTGTGTGGGTTAGCATAGAGGCAGACATGTGAAAATGTAGGCAAGAGCTTAGGGGGGATGAAGGCCTGACATGTGTAGTCACTGGGTATGTGTGGGTTTGTACACATTGGGGGAAGCCACAACATGAGGAGGAATCATAGTTAAATTTATGTTAGTTAGATGCCATGGAATCTTTTATTAAGTGAAGGAAATTGCTCTGCTACTATGATATGGGATGCATGATACCTGGGTAATGTTCCTTAGTTACCGAAGTGGTGTCATTCTACAACCAAACCTGTCGCCCTCTATTCGGACACCAATCACTATGGCTTTCCTCAATACCTGATTCTTGAAAAATATTGCAGAGCCACTAGAACCTGCTATGGTCACCACTACATAGGTCGAAGCTTATCCCAGGTAGGCTGAGATCACTATGGAAGGCCCTAGACCGAGGGTTCTATAAGAAGCCACACCACAGGTTTTTTTCTATGCTGAAGCCACAATTCAAGGAAGATTACTGATAGAGTGAATTTCATCCAACTATCGTGGGTAGAATCTCATCTTGGATGATATTTTAGGGGTTTTAAAACTAGGTTTTTTAGATATCATTTAATTGAGATCTCCATTCCCCAACCAAGACGCTTGCACCATAGTGATTCTTATAATTAATGAAGTCTACAGTGTAGTGACTATCCCCACACCATAAAAGGATCCAAGATAAAAATTATTTTTCACAAACCTCATATTTTCTTAGAGTAAAAATAGGATATTTGAGGGGGAAGTTGTTTAATATTTTAGAGGATGTTTTGTGTAAAAATTTACCTAAAATACTAAAAAAGAGAAACACACATCATTTGGGGGAATAAACACTTTTTTAGGTGAATAAGAGAGAGTAAATTCTACCCTAAAGGCCGCTACATTGTTAGGTTTTATTTTGATCTTTCAATTATTTCATTTTGTAATCGCTGAAATTCATGAATCATTTGTTTACTGCAATTGAGTTGAGTTTTCTATCTTTTCAAAATAACTTTATTTCAAGTCATCATTATATTCCCTCATCTGGTTCATTCATGGCTGAATAACCATAAACTATGATCCATTGATTATATAGAGGAAGTTTGTTCTGATTGATAGGAATGCATATGTCATGTTTTTGTTACACTTTTCTTATAAATTCTTCAAAATTAATTGTATAACATTGAAATTTAATAATTATTCTATACCTTAATTTCCTAGAGAGATATATGAAGATTAGGGGATGACAACCTATGTGATAGAGGGGGAGTTAGGGAGCAAGATCTATTTCAACTCCACCTCTCACTTAAAGATTGAACCTACTACACTAAGCTTTGATTGATCACCTTGAGAGAAGGGTTGACTGATCTAGGTAGTCTAGTCTATGCCAATATGTAGTACTATTTAATTCAAGGAGTCTCATGATTTCTAATTATATTTAATTCATATGTGAAGTTGAATTATTTTAAATTAATAAAAACCATCCCCTGGCATCAGTTCCCCTTCGTCCTCTATAACCTAGTTTACGTCTAGTTTAAGATTAGTTTATGTTTAGTTTAATTTAGTTTAGATTATTAATTTTGTGACTATATTAATAATACCTAAAAATTATTTCTAATATTATCACTAGGATTCATTCTTCCTCATGGGATTAGCTCCCACTACTACACATATGGCCTTTAACAGCGTGTAAAATGGCCTTTAACAGCACTAAAAAAGCACTGTTAATTGCAGTGATGATAAAGGGGATCCTTTATCCGTGCTAAAAAAATGTATGGATAAAGGAAAACCTTTATCAATACCTTTTTATCACTATATTTAGAGATGATAAAGGGGGACTTTATCAGCATAGAAAAGGGCTACCCGCCTGTAAGTGTGCTGTTTATATAAGAGCACACCCAACAGAACCTACAATCAAACCTACACACCAAACAAAAAAAACCTAGAAGAAAACATACAATATAAATTTAATTGACATCATGAATACAAAACCATCCACCCATTATATATACAAAAATAAACACTGATATTTACATTTCAAACAAAATGTTTTATATAATTACATTTACAACTATCAAACAAACATTCTAAAACATTCATATTCCATCTATTGATGCCTGTGATCCCCTCCCAAAATTCTCCACCCATGGTATTAGTTTCCAAAAAAATCATATCAACATGAGAAAAATATTATACCTATATAAGAAAACAAAAATTATGTTAGTAATACTATAAATAAATAAAATAAACATTAATATTAAAGAACACATTAATAAAATTCAATATTTAATAAAAATGACACATTTGGAGTTAGACTGGTCACATCGTGCATTCTATTGAGGTGGTGTTTATTCATACACATTATAAATGAGTTATGGATCGTTGTCCTAAAATATCAAAATAATATGAATGTGTTTGTATTGGTTTGAGTATGTCACTTGTTATTTTATTAGATTAATGAAAATTTTAAATAATGACATATTTGGAGTTATACCGGCCACACCGTGCATTATATTAAGGACCATATAATTTCTACCAGTCATAAATTACTAATGAATATTTGACCTAAAGTATCAAAACAATATGAATGTGTTTTCTTGGTTTTCAGTATGTCAGTTGTGTTTTTTACTAAAATGTCATTTCAAACTAGAAACATGCATTTTGAGTCATATTGGTCGCATCGTACATCATTTTGATGTGATAATACTTCATACACTTCAAAAATGACTTATGAATCATTTTCCTAAATTTTCAAGACAATCAGAGTGTGTTTGCTGGGTTTTCAATGAGTGAAATGTTTTGAACTAAAATATCAATTTTAAACTGATAACAGACACTTTTAGTCATACCGGCCACACTGTGTGTTGTATTGAGGTATGTATGAGCCCTACACATAAATAATGACTAATAGATCATTATTATAAAATATAAAAATAATCTGAATGCGTTTTTTTGGTTTTCAGTATGTCACTTGTTGTTTTTACTTAAATTAATGTCAATTTTAAATAAAAAGAGACACTTTGAATGATACCAGTTACATCATGTGTCAAATTGAAGTGAATTTGACTTTTACACATCACAAATGACTCATGGATAATTTTCATAAAGTATCAAAATAATCCAAATGCATTTTCTCAGATTTTAGTATGTTGCTTGTTGTTTTTTACTTAAATTAATATAAATTTTAAATAAAGAGAGACACTTTGAGTTGTAATAGTGACATTGGGCATCGTATTGAGGTATTATTGATCCCTACATGTCAAAAATGACTAATATATCATGTTTATAAAATATCAAAACAATCAAAATGTGTTTTCTTAGTTTTTAGTATGTCACTTGTTGTTTTTACTTAAATTAATTTCAATTTTAAATAAAAAGAGACACCGAGTGATACCAGGCATACCATATGTTGGATTGACGTATGAATGATTCATACACATCAAAAATAAATCATGTATCATTTTCCTAAAATATAAAAACAATACAAATGTTTTTTCTCAGTTTTTAGTATGTCACTTGTTGTTTTTACTTGAATTGATGTCAATTTTAAATAAAAAGAGACACTTTGTGTTATACCAATCACATCTTGCATCATATTGGGGTGTGTCTCATCCCTAAATGTCAAAATGACTCATGAATTGTTTTTATAAAGTATCAAAATAATTCAAATGCATTTTCTTGGTTTTTAGTATGTCACTTGTTCTTTTTAAATAAATTATTGTCAATTTTAAATAAAAAGACATACTTTGAGTCATACCAGCCACACTGTGTGTCCTATTAAGGTTCATATGATTCATAAAATTCACAAATGACTTATATATCATTTTATTAGAGTATAAAAATAATCTAAATGTGTTTTATAAGTTCTTAGTATTTCACTTGTTGTTTTTTACTTAAATAGATGTCAATTTTAAATAAAAAGAGACACTTTGAGTTATACCAGTCACACCATGCATCTTATTGAGGTGCATATGATTTCTAAATTTCAAAAATGACTTATAGATCCTTAATCTAGAGTATCAAAATAATCTGAATATGTTTGCTCAGTTTTCAGTATGTCAGTTCTATTTTTTTTACTAAAATATCATTTCAAACTAGAAACACACATTTTGAGTCATAACCTAAGTATATGAAACATAATAATGGGTGATAATAAATGTTTAATAAGTGTAAAAAGGGAGATATAAATAATCATATAAGGATAATTTGAGCATAAATATGTTAGAAGGTGATATTAACATTATAAATTCATACCCTGTATATGGAAGTCACATCTTTATACTATTTGTGTACATTCTTTCATCAGGTATGCTACCCATTCATTTCTAAGAATATATACATCTCTTGTTAATATTCATTTTTTCAAAAATCATATAATTACCAGAAAAATATAAATACACAAAGGATTAGTAAATATTTTAAATGAAATAGTAATTATATTCAAAAATACCTCCTCAGAGATTCTTGTTTGTTCATAGAATATGATATCTTTCATAAATTTACAAACATAATAACCACAATATTTTCTATTGGTTTGTTTTAGACTCTAAAAAAAAATTGAGGAGAATAATTAAGTTTTTTTGATATGTGTTTTTATAGAAAAATATTACTATATATACCTTGATATCAATCCAGTCATAGTACTTATCCTTTTCCTTATCCTTAACCCCTGGCCTCATTCCTTTTTTTAAATGATAGTAATGCACCACCCTATCATAATATAACCCTCATTAAAAGATAATATAAATTATATAACTTGATGTTTAGTTCTAAAACGTTGGATGTAGTGTATTAAAAATTTAAAAACGCCATCATGTGTGGACAGTTTGTTGGATATGCATACGTTGAATCCCAGAAGTAAATATTTGGAGTATCCAAATTTACTACAATGAGAATCCCATGATGCCTAAAAACACAAAAAGGAATAAGTAATAAAAGAAATGAAAATAAATTTGATATGAGTAAATTGTAGAGTCTTACCCCTGCATTATTGGTATTAAATAGAGCCTGTCATCTGAAATTTTTCTTTCAAAGGATTTGATCAGACCTACCATTATTTCATCATTTTCTTAGGGTTCTATTTTCTATTGTTCTATTGAGGTGACATGGGGACTAATGAGGCAGAACTTCTCATGGTAAAATCACTTCAATTATTTTTCATATATATGCTTGCCAAAATATGACATGTATTTAGTCATAATTAGCATATTATACCAGCTTTTGGAAATTGAAATCATGAGAACATACCTCATGTATACATTTAAAACTGAGCCACCTAACCATTCACAATCAAGTATTTTAATTACACTCTCAACAAAAATGAAGTCATTATCTTTCTCTCCACATATATTTTCTTCAAAATCAACTATGTGATTGAGACCATATTTTAACTTTGTATCCATATGAGCCATGAATTCTAGTAAATGTGGATATAAAACGGGTGGGGTAATTGTGATTTGAATAGATATTTTTGATTAGTTGGTAATCCTTTAGATGGTTTGGATATGGTCTTTAATTTAATCCCTTTCCCTTTGTCTGTTTGTAATAACATTCATTGGTTCAGACCATTTTCATTAATTGTTAAAGGTTTAGCTTGAAAAGTAAATTCAAAATGAATACCTCCTTATCACTACGATTTTTTTACAAGATGTGATAGCCATGTGAGGAATGTTACAATAGATTTTTCGACCATATTAATATCATCCTCATGAATTGGAACATGTACCTCCATGCTCGGCTCATGGGCTACGATGATCGACACTCGCACATGACCTGTTGGAAGTGGTCTATTGTGTAACATTCCCTTTTGAATATTGAACACTGTAGCCCTCTCTATAAGGGGATGGGTGGGTGTTGCTAGATATAAATCACAGTCATTATCAACCTATAAAATAGCATTACAAGAAATGAATTAGTGTCTATATGATTCACATTTCACATAAAGATTTATTAGAACATTGATTACCTCTGCTAGGACATGTCTTTAAGGGGAATGGCTAGCCCCATATCTGGTGGGGTGTGGGGTGGGATCTTGTAACGACCCAAAATTTTGAATAAATCTTGTTTCCTAATTTTGTGTGTTATTTTATTTTTATAGTCAACAAAACTGTTTCATTTGATAACATGAGTATAATTAAAATGAGACCGCTGGGTTTTGACTGTTATATGATCCATGTTCAATATGACTGCTGGAAACTAAACGTTTAGATTACTGTCTCTAAATATAAGTGATCTTGGTTAATTAATATAGAGAAAAGATTTGATGGCCTCACCCAGTAGTCTTGGACCGATCGAAGCCCATCTAATAGAACTTGGGAAGGAGGTAGCACCACTGAGATTTTATCTGGACCAAACCCAAGCCGAACATCATCGTGTGAAGCTAGAATGGAATCACCTTCACGAGAAGTTCAAACTGATAGAAATTACTACTCGTGTGATGTTGGCCGAGCCTCCCTCGGATTCTCTCACCTTAGCATACCTTACACTTTGGTCCTATGCTGGTGTGATAAGGGGCTATGTAATGAGACCATAACTTCCTTGTGTAATCCTTTGTTATAAATAAAATTGTGTTCTCTTCTTATGGTGAAGTTTGTGAATTTTCAAATGTCCGGATAAATATAGTATGCATATTTTTGATGAATTTTAGAAAAAGGATATTTTAAAAATGTTTTTGTAAACCTTAAATAATTAAAAATGTGTAATGATTTTCAAAAAATGGTCTTCTACAATTATGTTCAGTATGAAATTTAGAATCTAATAAGATCAACTTATTTTTTGATGAATAGTAAATTATGAATAGTGATTTTATGCTTAAGATTAGTAATGTGACCAAATGGATTAGTAATCTCACTTAAAGAAAGTATTAATATAATCTAGGCACCTTGATTAAGTAATGTGATTCAATAAAATGGTTAAATAACAGTTTCACAAATTATTAGTCAAGTATTAGTTTTTTCGGGTGAATAGTGTTTTTTAATTAAAAATTAAATTAAAAATATTTAGAAAATTATTTTTATAAAATGAAATTTATTTTTGAACTCAGAGCATCAATATTATGTTAAGGTAATTTTTGGGGATTTTTCTGACAAAAATGAATTTTCGATAAATAGTGTATTTATTTAAAAATTAAATTAAAAATATTTAGAAAATTATTTTTATAAAATAGAGTTCATTTTTGAAATCAGAGCATTTATATTTGGTTAAGGTGAAATTTTGGGATTTTTCCGAGAAAGTTGAATTTTCAGTGAATAGTAAAAATACAGTTTTAGGGTTTCGATATGTTTAATGACATCATAACTGTGTCATGATGATGTCATGAGATATTTTAAGGGTTGTCCGACCAAAGGTGATGAATTATTGTGTGGGGGGACCCATTTGGACTAACTCCATGGGAAATATCATGGGAGAGCCCATGGTTTTGAGAAAACCACCTGTGAGGTGTCCCTTGGCCATTAATGCCTTGTCCCCTCACATTCCCTATAAATACCCACCCTTTACTCCTTTAGTTTTCAATCCCAACTCTCCCCCAATGAAGCTATGGTCTCATTACCTCCCAAGGAGTCCTCCCAAGGTGCCTCCAATCCCTCAAGGTCCCAACCTTCGAGTTTTAAGAGTTACGTTTAAGGTAAGAGATCCTACCTCTCTCTTTCTTTTCAAGTAATCTATTTTATGTCATTTCTTTTATTCTCCATGCTCTTATGTTGGAGTATGTTATTTTATATTCCTCTTACTTCCATTTTCATGTTCATATGATGAAATACCCCCTCTTGCTCTCATGAATTAATTTTATGAAAGTTTAAGTGGCGCCGTTAGGCTGCCGAATTTTTAAGGGATTCATTCACCTTTCTCATTTTTCAAAGTTCTACTTTCATGTCAAGCCTTTCAAGTTCCTTTTTATTATGTTGGGGTATGATCTATATATCTATAATACTGATCTTTTATGTTCATATGATGAGAGACCCTATTTGATCTCTTCAATTCATTTTTTTTGAAGTTTAGGTGACGCCGTTAGGCTGTCGAATTTTCATAAGAGAAATCTTATTTTTGTCTTCCTTTCATGTTCTTCATTTCATATGGTATATCTTTCAAATTTCAATACCATGTTCTTAAATCCTTTATATTCTGTCCCCTACTATTTTATGGATCATTTATGAGTGGGTGACCCATGTCCCCTCTCTTTTCAATGTTTTCTAAAACCTCGTAACATAGCCGTTATGCTGCAGAATTTCCGTCTCAAAATGTGTCTCTCTTATTCTAAAATTCATTTATTTTATTAAGTGAATACTCAAAGATCTTTCTTCTAAAGGGGTATTCAAATATATACCAAAATTTTCTATTCTATATTCTGGGATTTACATACATGAGACCCGCTTCCCCTTTTCATGGGTTTAGAGTGACATAAATATCATGTCTTTAAAGTAGTTTTTAAAACGTTATGATTATGAAATGAAACCCATTTATTTTATGCTATATGGGTTTTTTATGAAATGATTTATGATGATATATGTGGATCACATGATAAGAAATAAAAATTAAGGGTGCGCCCTGATAGGGTTCCAATGCATTGGGTAAAGACTTAATCTCTAGAGATGACCATTTTTAACGATGCCTTGGTGAATAACCTTGGTAATTTTAAATGACACCTTGGGGATGGACCTTTGTGAAACGGAAATGATTGTCAGTATTAAATGTTGTAGCCACATCTTCATGTTATGAAATACGTTATTTTTATTAATATATTCCTAATGATTTCTTTCTCATGCCTTAAAGTTATTTTTCATGACATTGTTGATGTATCTCAAGTTCAAATGTTAAATGTTTCCCCTTGTTTCCCTTACTGGGCCTTCTGCTCACCCTTTCTTTTGATGTATGTCCCCAGGTTATGAGATGCAGTAATGAACCTAGGATGAACATAAGGAGAAACCTTTCAAGTTTTTAATAAGGATGTTTTATGTTTTCATGTTTTAAGTTCCTGGTTTCCAAGACACTAAACCTTAAAGATCCTCGGTTTTGTAAAATTTAATGAAAAGTTATGTTATAAAAAGGCGGGATGCCATAATTGGTATCAAAGGATGGTTTAGTTATTTGTGGAAATTAGTATATTAAAACTTTATGAAGAATCCTATAGAAAAGTTTAAATATAGGAAATCTTCCTGGTATTTTGGTGAGTATTGAGTAAGGGGTTTCCAAGCAAATACATCCCTGTCTGGATACGAGCAGGTGGAGGTTGTTCTGGAACAGATGTACATAGGGGTAAAACCTGAAAACACCACTTTGAGCTAGAATCGAATGGGAACTGGTACACGACAATGGGCCTTGCTGCACTCTTGGTTACGACACTCCCAGGGAATATGCTTTGGTAAATTCATAAGCTTAGTATGAACCATTATTAAAAGAACAAAGATAAAATAAAATAAATATTCACATAAGAATATATGATCATGGATAACATAGTTTGGAACCTAGGGGATCACACGTTAGGGTATACTTTTGTTCTACAAGTTATCCTTATATGCTTTAAGTTCCTTTTCCTGATTATTGGCTAAGTATTTAATCCCCTAATTGTACTTTCTTTTCTTAGTTAATGGCGGGAAATGGAAGAACATGTCCCAACAACCAATGTGATAGGAAATGTGACGATTGAATTATTAATATGACAGAGATGGTTAGGGGATTAAAAGATGATTATTATTTTGGAAGACATTCAATATTTTGGGAACCCTATATGATCGAGGTAAATAGATTACTACGGTATTTTATTTTAGGAATAAAGGTTGACTTATATTTTGAAGAATCAACGAATTTAAGGTGAACTTATGGTAATATAGGTTACTTATGGAAATGATTAACCTATCTTGGGGAAAATATATTTATGTTAGAAACTTTTTTTATAAGATGTTAGGAGTGGTTGATGTTGTTTGGAGATGAATGATGAAGTTTATTTTGGAAGACTATGTTATCAAATCCTTCTTGTATTTGGGTTTTAATCTTAGTTTGGTTTGTTTTGAGTAATTTTAAGGACAATTATTTATGGAATGGTCTATGATGAAATTTGGGTAGTACCATGGAACTTTGAAGATTTAAAAGTAGTTTCCCTTCCTATGAGATTCTTTCTTTTTGAAGAGTTGTTTTATCTTACCCTTTCTGTTTTTGGGATAATGTTTAAAGATAGAAGAAATTTATAGTTAATCTTTTGTGGATTCCGTGAATCTCAAGAAGATGATTCTTGTGCTTTGATGAGACCGAGTAGTTTTGAATGCTCATAGTTTGGAGAAAAGATTAGTTTCTGTAGAAACTTATTAAAGGATGAAACTCTAATTGAAGATAGGTATATTTCCATGTGTTTTATTCTATGTAGTAAATGAATTCCTCAAAACTATGAAAAGGAATGTAAAACAAAAATGTTGTCTATTAATGTTTCCTACTGGGAAATCAAATACCATTTAACCCATCATAAGTTTGTGATTTTCTTGTTGTTAACTTTCTCCTAATCATGTTTTCTATCACTCTCCCTCAGAACGTGACCCTTTGTTTTCTCCTCCATGTCCATGTTTTCCTACATGGAATCCTAGTATGGGTTAACTCGGGTGACCTTTGTACTTCCCTTCCTTTCTTTTAAAGTAATAGTTTTACTGACTCCTTTTCCGATGTGGGACTTTCAATGAAATTTCAAAACCCAATTTTAAAAATTATGAGGACGCAATTTCTTAAGGGGGGAAGATTGCAATGACCCAAAATTTTGAATAAATCTTGTTTCCTAATTTTGTGTGTTATTTTATTTTTATACTCAACAAAACTATTTCATTTGATAACATGAGTATAATTAAAATGAGACCGTTGGGTTTTGACTGTTATATGATCGATGGTCAATATGACCGCTGGAAACTAAATGTTTTGATTACTGTCTCTAAATACAAGTGATCTTGGTTAATTAATATAGAAAGAAGATTTAATGGCCTCACCCAGTAGTCTTGGACCGATCGAATCCCATCTAACAGAACTTGGGAAGGAGGTAGCACCACCGGGCTTTGCTCTGGACCAAACCCAATCCGAACTTCATCGTGTAAAGCTAGAAAGGAATCGCCTTCATGAGAAGTTCAAACTGATAGAAATTACTATTCGTGCGATGTTGGCCGAGCCTCCCTCAGATTCTCTCACCTTAGCACACCTTACACTTAGGTCCTATGCTGGTGTGATAAGGGGATATGTAATGAGACCATAACTGCCTTGTGTAATCCTTTGTTATAAATAAAATTGTGTTCTCTTCTTATGGTGAAGTTTGTGAATTTTCAAATGTCAGGATAAATATAGTATGTATATTTTTGATGAGTTTTAGAAAAAGGATATTTTAAAAATGTTTATGTAAACCTTAAATAATTAAAAATGTGTAATGACTTTCAAAAAATGGTCTTCTACAATTATGTTCAGTACGAAATTTAGAATCTAATAAGATCAACTTAATTTTTGATGAATAGTAAATTATGAATAGTGATTTTATGCTTAGCATTAGTAATGTGACCAAATGGATTAGTAATCTCACTTTAAGAAAGTATTAATATAATCTAGGCACCTTGATTAAGTAATGTGATTCAATAAAATGGTTAAATAACGGTTTAATAAATTATTACTCAAGTATTAGTTTTTTCGGGTGAATAGCGTTTTTTAATTAAAAATTAAATTAAAAATATTTAGAAAATTATTTTTATAAAATGTACTTTATTTTTGAACTCAGAGCATTGATATTATGTTAAGGTAATTTTTGGGGATTTTTCTGAAAAAAATGAATTTTCGGTGAATAGTGTATTTATTTAAAAATTAAATTAAAAATATTTAGAAAATTATTTTTATAAAATGGAGATAATTTTTGAAATCAGAGCATTGATATTTGGTTAAGGTAAAATTTTGGTATTTTTCTGAGAAAGTTGAATTTTCAGTGAATAGTAAAAATACAGTTTTAGGGTTTCGGTATGTTTAATGACATCATAAATGTGTCATGATGATTTCATGAGATATTTTAAGGGTTGGATGACCAAAGGTGATGAATTATTGTGTGGGGGACCCATGTGGCCTAACTCCATGGGAAATACCATGGGAGAGCCCATGGTTTTGAGAAAACCACTTGTGAGGTGTCCCTTGGCCATTAATGTCTTGTCCCCTCACATTCCCTATAAATACCCACCCTTTCCTCCTTTAGTTTTCACTCCCAACTCTCCCCCAACGAAGCTATGGTCTCATTACCTCCCAAAGAGTCCTCCCAAGGTGCCCCAAGCCCTCAAGGTCCCAACCTTTGAGTTTTAAGAGTTACGTTTAAGGTAAGGGATCCTACCTCTCTCTTTCTTTTCAAGTAATCTCTTTTATGTCATATCTTTTATGCTCCATGATATTATGTTGGAGGATGTTCTTTTATATTCCTCTTACTGACCTTTTCATTTTATTATTATGAGAGACTCCCTCTTTCTCTCATCAATTAATTTTAAGAAATTTTAAGTGGCGCCGTTAGGATGCCGAATTTTTAAGGGATTCGTTCACCTTTCTCATTTTTCAAAGTTCTACTTTCATGTCAAGCCTTTCAAGTTCCTTTTTATTATGTTGGGGTATGATATCTATATCTATAATACTGATATTTTATGTTCATATTATGAGAGACCCTATTTGATCTTGTCAATTCATTTTTGTTGAAGTTTAGGTGACGCCGTTAGGTTGCCGAATTTTCATAAGAGAAATCTTATTTTTGTCTTCCTTTCACGTTCTTCATTTCATATGGTATATCTTTCAAATTTCAATACCATGTTCTTAAATCCTTTATATTATGTCCCCCTAATGTTTTATGGATAATTTATGAGTGGGTGACCCATGTCCCCTCTCTTTTCAATGTTTTCTAAAACCTTGTAACATAGCCGTTATGCTGCAGAATTTCCGTCTCAAAATGTCTCTCTCTTATTCTCAAATTCATTTATTTTATTAAGCGAATAATCAAAGCTCTTTCTTATAAAGGGGTATTAACATATATACCAAAATTTTCTATTCTATATTCTGGGATTTACATACATGAGACCCACTTCCCCTTTCCGTGGGTTTAAAGTGACATAAAGATCATGTCTTTAAAGAAGTTTTTAAAACATTATGATTATGAAATGAAACCCATTTATTTTATGCTATATGGGTTTTTTATGAAATTATTGATGATGATATATGTGGCTCACATGATAATAAATAAAAATTAAGGGTGTGCCTTGATAGCGCTCCAATATATTGAGTAAAGACTTAATCTCTAGAGATGACAATTTTTAACGACGCCTTGGTGAATAACCTTGGTAATTTTTAATGACGCCTTGGGGATGGAACTTGGTGAAACGGAAATGATTGTCAATATTAAATGTTATATCCACATATTCAAGTTATGAAATACGTTATTTTTATTATGATATGAATCATTATTTCTTTCTCATTCCTTAAAGTTCTTTTTCATGACATTGTTGATGTATCTCAAGTTCACATGTTAAATGTTTCCCCTTGTTTCCCTTACTGGGCCTTCTGCTCACCCTTTCTTTTGATGTATGTCCCCAGGTTATGAGATACAGTAATGAACCTAGGATGAACATAAGTAGAATCCTTTCAAGTGTTTAATAAGGATGTTTTATGTTTTCATGTTTTAAGTACCTGGTTTCCAAGACACTAAACCTTAAAGATCCTCAGTTTTGTAAAATGTAATGAAAAGTTATGTTATAAAAAGGCAGGATGCCATAGATCTCCACACAATGGTTGTTCATGAGTTGCTTCTTTTCTTTTCCTATCCTTTATTAAAGTGTCAATCATCTCCATCTACCATTTAAATTGTCCTTTAAGGGTAGATATTCTTTCATTCATATGTTTTAGTAATTCACATTGATTGTCCTCTTTTTTTTTAACAAATTATGTTTGGGGTGTCAACCCGAAACCCGCACCTCTGACACAACCATATTGTCATGGACACTTCAAGGCCACATAAAGTATGTTTTCATCTTGAATAGGTGTTTTTGATTCCTACGACCATGCCAGATAGAATATATAGGAAAATAAGCGATCATTGTTACATAATAGCAATTGAAAGAAAAATAAATTTTTATTATGTAATACTTACACATGATTCCCACAATTTTTGTGTGTTTTCATCTATTAGTATTCCATATTTATTTACATGTGCCACCTTCAATAACACATGGCATGGGATGGAAGAGGCTTTGGATTTTGATTCATCAATCTACATATAAACAGATGAACATAATTATGGTGTTGTTTCATGTCACATTAAAGTATTACGCTCGAATTAAAATACATACCAATTTTTTTCAAAAGAAACATACCACATACTTTCTTTACGATAGTGGTACATTGGTTTTGCTATCATTCCTTAGTTTTATAACTCAATTTTTGTAAGATAAATATTTTTTTTTTCAAAGTAATGAATACACGTATTTTCAAACAATGTATTACTGGCCACAATATATGTAAAAAGATTCATTTTCACGACGTTTAGTAAACGAATCCCATGCTTCTTGGGTTATCATGTGTGCATAGATAACTGGTGGGTGAATGTTTATTTTCCCGTCAACATCTTTAAGATGATGTCTTGTTAAAATTGTGAAAAATCTTCTATAGATCTTTCTAGAAATAATTAATACATACTTATTATGGGATTTATATAATATAAATGCACTCTTAAATGGATGATGAATAGTAATTAAATGTTTCAATATTTTATTTTTTAGTGAAATAAAGAAGTGATATCATAATTTTACCGTGATCTCTTCCAACATTAGTGTCTTCATCCCAAACACAACATGGTACCATGAATCTACATCAACCAGCACACTTTGTTGAGTGATGATTCCAATATAACTATTGAACTTGGCCTTGTTGGGGTTAACATGCTGACCCATTACATTCCATCACACCTTGAATTTTATGCCTTTGACTTTTACCTTAATTATTTTTGCTAACACTATCAAACTAGGATGCTATTATTTTTTTTCAATGTCAGTTCTTCATCACCTACCATTTCCTCAGAATAAACATCATAAATATGTTACTATGGAGTGGTAGCATCTAAATGTGCATATAGTTGATGTAACTTTTCATTTGGAGAAGAATCAGGTTGGGAAATATGTTGTTCCTTAGGAATGGGAGAACCAACATGCGCAGAAGGTCATTCCTCTATACTGCGAGCAACAATAGGTTGAGAGACCCGTTATTCCTTAGGATTGAGAGCACTAGTGCATGTAGAATTCATTATCTACATAAGTGGTTTAACATTTAATTTAGAGTATATAAATTTAGTAGAAAATTGATAATAACATGAGGTAACATGATGTTTATTACAAAAAAATGTAACCTGATTATTGAACTCTCTTTTTATTTTTTAAATGTTGAAGGGATTTTACCTCTCTATCGACAATCCAAATATCTTCATTATGGCCGCCTATGAAAAAAAATGACATCTACATTAGGACCACTATGAAATGATTGTGACATCCCAATTAAAGGGTAATCTTCGATTGAATTTTCATCTGACCCTTAGTGGTTTTGGTCGATAACAGAAAAATTGGCCAATTTTGGTTTACAGGATATGTAACATAAAATAATTGTACTTCTTATGATGCTATTATAAATAGTTCATCTTTATAACCTTCCTTACTGAAATAAACTTTCATGAATCCCAATTCATCTATTTTAAAGACACTCCTATTATCAACCCACTTTCATTGAAAAATAGGCATTTGGAATGTTGTATAATCTAACTCCCATATTTGTTTAATGATTCCAAAGTATGATATGTTCACGTAAATTGGATTTCTATCCTTAATACTAGAAATATGAATCACTTCATCTACGAGTGTAAATCCACTATTTTTAATGGTATTGTATTCATCATGCTCATTTGTATAGAACATATAACCATTAATTACATAACCATTATAATATAATACATACTCACTTGGTCCTCTGGCTAACCATCGAAGCCGTTCTGAAATTGAATCCATATTTTCATTTGACTCCTTTAAAATATAGTCCCGAAACCATCCTATAAACTATTTATTATGTGTATTTGATATCCATATTTTATCCCTTGATGGATTCGAATTCCTAATAATTTCTTTGTGGGTTTCGACATATGGGGAAACCTCCAAGCTGTTATAAAAAATGTTAAGGTGGGCCTGCTCCCGATCTGTAATATTGATTGTGACAATATGTATTCTAGGAATTACTTCACCCACAAGTCTCCCAGTGTGATGAGATTTTGGTAGACCAATTCTTTCCACACTGGACAGGTATTTGGTATATAATTCAACGGCTTCCTCAATAACATATCTCTCCACAATGCAACCCTTTGGCCGACTCTGATTTTTGACTTACCCTTTTTAAATATTCATATAATGTTCAATGGGGTACATCCGTCTATATTGTATAAGACCACATATTTGAATCTCTATCACCAAATGAACCATAAAATGAACCATTATATCAAAGAATGTTGGCAGGAAGAACATTTCCAATTCACATAATATGACAAAAATTTCTCTTTCCATACTTAGCAATTTCACCAGGTCTATAACTTTGCTGCATATAGATTTGAAAAAGAAATAGATTTTGGTTAATGTATGATGGAAAATATTAGGAAAAATTAAATGTAAATATATTGGAATTATACATTACATAAAAACATGGAAATCATGTGATTTAAGACCCTTTAACCTTAAATCGATCATTGACATGATATTATTGATATTCGATGAATACACCTATGGAACATTTAAATAATTCAAGAAGTTTCAAAACTGATATCTCTCTTACCTGTAAAGAGTGTAAGCAGCTAGAGGAAGAAAAGTTCATTTTTCACCCTTCACTGGCACCGAATCTTCTTATATTATTATGTCAACCATGTCCAACCTAGCTTTAATTACATATTTTTTTTCCAGGTGCATTTAGTAACGTGCCAATGACACTATCACATACATTATTTTTCAACATGAATAATATCAAGACAATTTCTAACATACAGACAATTCTAGTATGTTAATTCAAAAAAAAACTAATCACTTTTTTCAATTGGGTTTCATAAGGTTTTTCGAAAACGATTTACCAAAAGTAGTGTCAACATCTTTTACTTTCTCAAACAATTGATCACTTGTTAGTAGAGGTAATGCTATACATTCTTCTGAACTTCCATCAAATGATGTTGTCTAATATTGGTACTTATTTATTTGGGGTAGAAATATGTGATTTCCTAGAAACATGGTTTAAGATGAATGTATCAACCTAATTGACCATGTACCTTATTTTCATATGATACACCCACGAGTTCCTTTAATGCTATATCCTGGAAAATTTCCATAATAAGGAAAGTCATTTATCGTCCCGTACAACATAGAACTCAATGTGAAATCTTAATTTTTGTAAGCATCATGCAACACAACACCTGAATCCCACAATAATTTTAAATCTTCGATCAATGGAGCCAAATAAATATCAATATCATTACCCAGTTGTTTTGGTCCCGATATTATCATAAATATCATGATGTGTTTTCGTTTCATGCATAACCATGGTGTCAAGTTATAATTTACCAATATAAAGGACCATGTACTATGAGTGCTGATTTGAAAACCAAAAGGATGCACTCCATATATAGATAACGCAAGAAGAAGGTTTCTCAGCTCATTTCTAAAATCAGGATACTCATGATCAATTCTATTCCACTGAGGAGAGTCTACCAAGTGGAATAGTTTCCCATATTGTTTTCTTCTATCTACACACAAAATCAATTTACCTACAGTATCCTCACTTTCATATAGGCACCTAAACCTTGTAATGATTAGAAAGTACCATAAAACATTCATAGGACCAGATTAATCTTTATTTTATTGATAAACACCACACTTTTGACATTCTATAAGTGATTTTGGGTCCTTTAGAAACAATATATAGTCATTTAGGTAGGTGTGTATTCTTTCATAGATCATACCCATCAAGCATAGCATTCATTTGGCGTCGTATATTCGGCTCAGGTGATCATTATCTTCTCGGAGCATGTCATTCAAGAGAGAAAGTAATTCCGTAAAACTAACACCACTCCATCCATTACCTGATTTCAAATTATATAGCTTTAGTATGGATAAAAATGTTATATATTTAGTGAAACCACCATACAATGGAATCTTTGCACAACTCTTGAAATGATCAAACAATTTTGGGCAATCACAAAGTTCACCTTCAACTATCATTGTCATTTCCTCAATATGATATTCATCATCATTCACATTTGTAATCATGTCCTTGATAAAATCTTCTTCATTTTCCAAACTTGTAATCATATCAAATGATCCATAAAACGTAGTGTTATCCCAGACACTAGCTACATTCACTCATCCCGCATGTTTATTCCAACATTTATAAATTCAATATATTCCATGATAGATCAAGTGTTCTTCCAACTCCTCTAGACTAACTTATCTTGAATAACAATATCATAAACACATAAAAAGGATTTTAGAAGGCTCATATGCATGATATTTTGAAAACATGATGAAATATTTAACTCCATCTTCACACTCTTTTGTTAAATGATTGACATACATCCATTATTTATTCATATCCATCCCATTTGATTTAGTAATATTAATATTTAACAAAATAAATTCACAAAAAATTGATATAAAAATTAACCAAGGCTAAAAAAATTTATAGACTTTATGTATCCTTTGAAAACTATTTATAAAATCATAGTTGAAATACCGTTAAAAAACCAACCATTTACACAAATTCCTCTTTAAAACAACACATCCTTTTTAAAATAAACCAATCATTACATACACTTTCAAAAACATTCACATCCCTTTATGAAATCCAATCAGGTGAGTTTGCAAACACTTGGAATGCAACCTAAGTCCATGCAAAGTGTTTAAATCATTTTAACGTCATTTAAAACCAAAAGGTATGTTCAACACATATAAATTTTTAAGAAACATTTAAAAACACTTACCATTTTAAAATACCCACTTAGGCATTTTCACAAAGATATAAATCTCAAGTTAGATTCTTTATAAAGGATACATTAATAAAATATAACCAACATTTTATAAAATATAAAGCTATAAAAGGTTTATAATGTATCTCATGAATAAATAGTATGAATCCTATAGTTTACTCCCATAATACTACTGAGGAGTGAATAAGTGATAGATAAATACATAAGTTTCACTTTTCTATGATACTTTTGAACATAAAGTCACATCTCTTCAAAGTGAAAAACCATATTCCACTTGATGCTTAAATCATGTACTGCCTAAGATTGATCCTTCCATTATTTCCATTTATCTCATCCACACAACATCTCCCATAACCAATTCACCACTCTAAATTAATCACAACATCATATCACCTATTTCATATAAACTACATAACCTCATGCCAGCCATAACAAACCAAATGAAACACCAAAACTGATCACCACTTAAAATTCTCTACAAAAAAAATCATCTCCTTCCTATACCACCAACCATAACACCCCAATCTCACAAACACAATAGTTCATACATCATTACAGCCACAAAATAATCTATTCACCACTTACATATCAACAATCACAACTTATTAGGATTATTAAGGAAACCTACCACCACACTTACTTCATAACACATTCCAACACCCAAACCAACCACCATAATTACCAACTGAGACTACACAACCCACAAAAAAGGTAACACAACCAACCAAAACAAACCCAATAATAAAAAAAACAACCAATCCCTATTTCATCATTATTTTCATAAGCATTAAGTGTGTTCAATACAATATGATCACCAAATTCTATATTTCTAAATAGATTTCTCAATACCTTCATTAAAAGATTAACCTTTTATGGAAAGTGACCATATAAATTCAATTAGATAAATAGCACATAATCAAGATAGGAGGAAATATTAATTACATTGATCACTTCACATAGATTTAAACGAATCACCATAAAAATTATAGACATACACTCATTAAAGAGTAAAATTCACATTAACTAGACTTTAGATTATGAAATTATAGTTTTAGGAAAATAGGTTACCAAAAAAAATATAAGCATCTTATGAAAGAAATAATAAAATGGAACATGAAAATAAATACCCAAAATTCTTTAATATAACATACTTGTAATTCAATAATATCACTAAAACACACTTCCAGATTATAAAATAAAAAATTCACATGCTTAAATATCACGCTCTATTCTTGACAAGCTCGAAATAACATGCATTAAACATTTCAATACCCTGGAGACATACCACCATATTACTTAAAGGGTGACATACACATTCTTCCATACTTAGGTGCAACATTCTCAACACATAAAAATGATTGAGAAAATATACACTAGTGATTTCATAATAATTCATGAAAACATATTAACTTTAAACATCATTCTAAAAACAGACAATCTATATCTTACCCTTTTTATGTCACGACGGCAGGGCAAAGGAGGGATCACATAGTGGAGGAGGAGGGCTTCACGGAGGCAACAGAAGATGGATTCGTGGTGGTGAGTAGGAGGAGCAGTCAGTGGGAATAGTGGAGGAGGAGGAGGAGGCAAAGGAGGATTCATGGTGGCAGTGAGGAGGAGGAGGAGCGGCGACAGTGAGGAGGAGGATTCACGGTGGCAGCAAGGAGGAGTAGGAGGAGGAAGAGTGGCGATAGTGAGGAGGAGGAGGATTTGTAGTGGTAGGGTAAGGTTTCCATGAGAGCTTGAGGCATGCAAATGAAGGGGGAGACCGTTAGGTTTTTTTATAAAACCGAGGAAAGCATTTATCAGTACTAGCTAAAAAACGCTGATAAAGGCAGGTTTTATCCGCACTAAATTAGAAAGTGCTGATAAAGAAACCCTTTAACGATGCTAAAACAACACTAATAAAACAATAATTATAATAGATTATTTATTTTTTATATATATTTATAAAATTATATGTATAATAAATATAAATCCATTTATTTATAATAATAACTATAAATAAATATATATTTCTTTATATAATAAATATGTATTTATTTACAATTAAAATATATATGTAATAAATATATATTTATAATAAATATATATTTATTTCAAAAGTATTTCATAATTATTTAAATAAATATATATTTATATTTAAATAATTAAAAAATTATTATAAATATATTTATTGAATAAATAAATATAATTAAATAACTATATTTTTAAATATATACAAATATTTATAAATAAATATATTAATTAGATATAGTCATAAATATAAATAAATAAATATATATTTAAATTCTGATGAAATTAAAATAAATATATTAATTATATATTTTATTATAATTTTATTATTATTTAAATAAATAAATATTTATATTTAAATAATTATAAAATTATAATAAATATATTTATAATAAATATATTTATAATAAATATATTTATTATATTTATATTTATAATTATAAATAAATATATATTTATTTATAGTCATAAATATAAATAAATAAAAAAATGAAAAAATATATATAATAATGAAACTAAAATAAATATATTAATTATAATTTTATAATTATATGAATATAAATATATATTTATTTTAATAATTATGAAATTATAAAAAATACATATAATTAATATCTTCATTTTAATTTCATAAGTTTTAAATAAATATATATATTTATATTGACAACTATAAAAAAATATATTTATTTATAATTTTATTTATTAATATAATAAATATATTTATTATAATTTTATAATTATTTACACATATATATTTTATTTATACTTATAAATATAAATATTTCTATATATGTATAAATATTTGTATATATGTATATAGGTATATATATATATTCATTAAAGACATATATTTATATATATATATATTTATAATTATAATTATAAATAAATATATTTGAAAGGTATTCGTATATAATTATAAATATAATAAATATATATATTTATCATTTAAAGAACTATTTCATTGCATGAATTTCTTTGTTGAAAGGCATGAAGCCATGGAAGGTTGTTGGCCTAATTTATCATTTATCCTCCATCCGGGGTTTCTCAGATTTCAAATGTGCATATCTCCGTCGGGGTTTGTACCATATCATATTCCCCTCTATGAAACTGAAAGGTACAACATGGAGTGTGAGTTCTATCAATTTAAATATGAGTATTATGAGGATCCATGATTGGAATTTGAAGTTCAATATAAATGATTTTAGGGAAACTTGAGTGCATGTCTGAGTAAAATTTCATGGTCTAAATTGGGTCCTATGTCATTCATAAATCCTTTATAATATTGCCTATGCGATTGGAAACCCAATTCAGATGGAAACTACTACAAAACAAGTTAAATTTGGACATTTTTCAAGAGTCTTGGTTGAAATTGATTTTAGCTCCACTTTAATTGACAGGGTGGTTCTCTCCACACCACCGGATGAAGTTTCCCTCAAGATGGAATATGAAAGCCCCCCCATTTTGTGTTTCTTGTGGGTTTATTGGGAATTCCATTTCAGATTGTAGAAGAAATCATATTTTCACCAACTATAATATGAAGGGTCATGATTCTTCTCACTATAAAAGAAGGATGATTAACGAGTCTTCCCAAATTGAGGAGAAGCAACCTGATGATCAGCCCAAAGAGGCTGTTTTTCCTGTTCATGCTATGAAAATTAAATGGCCTCTAGTGTTTGACTGTGTCCCTACATAAGAGAAGACAACCACTGAAATGGGATGTCCTCATAAGGATTATGGTTGTGGTTCTAGCATTAAGAATGCACTCTCCCCCATTAGGGAAGATGATTTAATTGCGTCTTCTGATGTTTTATTTGATTTTCCAAAGCACAAGATGTCCTGGGATGATATCGGTGAGGAGACCCACCTGTTTAACACTGGTGTTTCTTTTAGAGATTCCCTGTACAAAGGGCTTGTGAATGAGCATGATGATGTTGAATCTGATGAAATTCAAATAGACATGGAGTTCTCCACACGAGCATATGTTGATTTAAATCTATGGCAAGAGAAAAAGATGATGAATATCAAGACCCGCAAAGGGAAATAAAAAATCTATATTTCCATTACAAGGAAATCAAAATATAAAAGGATGCATACATCATCTGAGCAGAAGCAACCCGGAAGGGGTTATGATTTTTCTCAGGGTAAGGATGTGTCTATTTTTCCTTCCTCTCAAATATCAGTCAATAATAAGGATTTAGGGGATACTGCTTACCTTTCTAAAAAGATGAGCTCTCCTGCCTCTCTACCTAAATAGGTTAGGGGATTTGTAGAGAATACCATGCCAAGGATCCCCCTTTCTATATCTTCTAACTTTGATAAAGGTAGGACTGATCTCCTTACCTCTCAAACCTCAACCAGTAGCAAAGCCACAGGGGACTTTCCTACTATCCATGGAAAAAAGAGCTCTCTTTCCAAAACTAAGCATTATGCATCAAAGCTAGCTTCTGAGAAGGTTAAGGAACATACAGAGGGTATAACCCTCCTTGCCGTTACTCAAGTCTTAGGATCTGAGAGAGAAAATTCGAAACCTCTCAACCATATTCAAAATGGTGATAACTCTATAGGGAATTCAGCTAATCTGCATTCTTCCTACTCTGTAAAACACAAGGATGGTATCTTAGATTCCTCTGGGGAAACTCTCACTGATCATAGGGATCTACATCAACGTGTTGGATATCCTGTTATGGCATCAAATTTGGATGCTTTTGAATAAATTAGAAGAAATGATATGAGTATTCCACCCACCATCTTGGCTTACAAAATTGTTAATGAGAGATTAGAACCAACTGTGGTTCTTTCTCCCAATATATCTGGTATCGACAAATATGAAAAAAGGAAAAATTGAAACTATGTACGTATAAATTTTTTGATTTACTTTCTTCTGGAAGCAGTGAGGATGATGCGCAAAAAAGTGAGGGAGTTGCTAATGATGCAAAACATGACATAAATGCAGATCCACCAGATGATGGAGGTGGACCTTGGCAGCAAGTAAGGACCTGGAGAAGGGGTCGACATCCCCGAGGTAGGGGTGGTGGACGCCCTCCCTATCATAATATGAACACTCATTCTAAAGATTAATTTTTTGTCATCCTATGGACTATTTTTGCCTTATGTCCCCTACCTCTTTTGTACTCTCTTTATTTTCAATAAAGGGACCTTCGTGTCCCAACTTTTTCAAAAAAAAAAATCTTCATTTACAAAATATTATTTTAATTTTATTATCATTTAAAAATATATATAGTTATATATATAAATATATTTTAAAAAGTATTTATATATAACAAAATATTTATAACAATAAATATAATGAATACATTTATTGTTTAAATATATTTATTGTGATTTTAAGAATTTATGAGAACATAATAGCTTCACGGGAACATGAATCATATACACCGGGTAAATTATATATCATAAAAAATGGGTCATCATATATATGGCCAACATGAATATTAATTAGTGTGTAATGTATAAATGAAAATTCATGATGAATACATAGCATATATATGAACATCAATTATATTTATTTTATAAACATATAAATATAATAAATATAATAAATATAATAAATATAAAAAATATAAAAAATATAAAAAATATAATAAATATAATAAATATAATAAATATAATAAATATAATAAATATAATAAATATAATAAATATATTAAATATAATAAATATAATAAATATAATAAATATAATAAATATAATAAATATAATAAATATAATAAATATAATACACATAATTATAAATATACATATTTAAAAATTATTTACATATATAAATATTTAAAAATTACTTATATATAATTATGAACAAATAAATATATAAATATAATAAATATAATAAATATAATAAATATAATAAATATAATAAATATAATAAATATAATAAATATAATAAATATAATAAATATAATAAGTATAATAAATATAATAAATATAATAAATATAATAAATATAATAAGTATAATAAGTATAATAAGTATAATAAGTATAATAAATATAATAAATATAATAAATATAATAAATATAATAAATATAATAAATATAATAAATATAATAAATATAATAAATATAATAAATATAATAAATATAATAAATATAATAAATATAATAAATATAATAAATATAATAAATATAATAAATATAATAAATATAATAAATATAATAAATATAATAAATATAATAAATATAATAAATATAATAAATATAATAAATATAATAAATATAATAAATATAATAAATATAATAAATATAATAAATATAATAAATATATTTATTATTTAATGAAATTTATTATATATATATTTGAATTATTAAAAAATATATATCAATTATAAACATGTGTTTTTTATTTAATGTATACAAATAAACATTATTTTTGAATATAAATATAAAAATTTTATATAAATTAATAATATTTTTTATTAAAAACTTTTATCTACGCTAAACATAGCACTGATAAGGCTACCCTTTATCAGTGATAAAAAAAACGATGATAAAGGGTACACCTTTATCAGTGCTTTTTTTTAGCATTGATAATTGTCCAAATTTTATCAGCACTTTCTTATTAGCATTGATAAAATCCAGTGCATCCCTTGCCTAGATCTGTGGTAGTGTCCCCACTTGCCACTATTCTGTTATTTTGTAGTTAGAGTTGTTCGGGTTAAAATAAATCATAAACTTTGATATCCCATTATAATAATGACACCATTAGAGATTTTCAAACACCATGAGGTTCTAGGCTCCATGAGGTCTCATGCCTCGTGATGCTACTTTGTGATACAGTGGATTTTGTGAGGTTGGTGACTTAATGATTGAGGCTCTGCAAGGTTAGGGAGCTGACAGTGGGATTTTTATGTTATTTATTGAAATGAATATCAACTTCAAATGGTCAGAAAATTTGATATTCATGTCTATTTGGGCTTCAAAAATTGTCAAATAGAAGCCTGTGGAGAAGAAATATTCCCTTAACTTTGGTGTGTAAACTATAACCATATGTTTTCTAAGACTAAAAAGTGCTCTAAAGACCCTAAAAATGGGGTTTAAGTATTTGACACCCTTTTGTTGGAAATGTGTGAAATCTAGAGCCTAATCCTAAGGGTAGGTTCTCACCACCAAGTCACTAGGATAAAAATCATTTGTGAGGAATCTTTATCCCTTAGTGTGCGAGAAATCTTGTGGCATATGTAAACCCCATATGCTTCTTTTTTAGTTATGAAGATATTTCTCTTTCCAAACTCAACATGTGTTGTTTGAGTGTCGATCACATTATGGATTCTGTGGAAAAGTTTTTGGAACACAATCTTTAGTCCCTACAAACCTCCCACCCAAATTTTATTCATTTAGAAATAAAATAATCTGATTCTAAGGTAACATATAGAACTTTGACACATCACTTGAACACTTGTTGAGATTCTAGAGATGAATCACCAGTGGAAGTATGATTACAAAAGGAGGATATCAACTCAATGGTTTTTTTGGAATCAAGAGGAGAATATTGAATCAAGGTGTTCGGGTCTCCAAGAGGAATATTCAACTCAAGGAGTTTATCTTTCGAAGAAGGGTATCTCAACTCAAGGCATTGATATCCCGAACTTGTAAATTTACAAATTCTTGGACAATAGGGGGAATGGAATGAAAGTGGATTTTGTATCTTGATGAAGGATATGATATTTGGATGTCACTATGTATCCTAAAAGAAAAGTTATCAAGCCACACATAGTTCTTGATACATCCCTTCATAGATCTAGCTCATATCTAGGGGAAAAGGGGGATCTTTCTTAAGTATAAGTTCATGGATAAAGAACCCTATGTGAGAGGATCCTATGTATATATGAATCATATGAAATGAGAAACACTTTAATATTTTGGGAACATAGAATTGAATGAATCAAGGTCATAAGAAGTTTACCTTTTATCAAAATGGTTTTGGTAGTGGTTAAATTGCTACTATACTCAAGGTAAGGACCCTGGGTTTCACTATGCATCCCATGGGAGTAAGAATCAGGCCACATGCAGTTCTTGAAGAGGGGTGTGGTAGGATTCCAACACCAAGGGGGAGAATATCCTCTTGAATGTTGATGATGGAAGTTCAATTTAATATCATACATGATGGATGATTTCCTACAATTTTATGTCGTTTGACTAGGACAATGTACTCTAATTTTATGTCCAGAAACAAGGATTAAATAACCTTGGAACATATAGATCAATCTGACTTTTTCTCAGGTTGATGAACCTAGCGATCATAGATTGATTTTTTCTAGGGCCGAATGATGGACCCTATATGCTTTATAAATTTTTATTTTCACCGTAATGTTTTCTTAATCTAGTGATAGAGTTGATTAGTAGGCCTGAAATTGAATTTTTCTTAGGATTCCCTTTGTGAATTTTCAATATGAAAAGTTTTGATCATTTTTTAGATGATTAATATTTTTCCTAATCCATGTGAGGTTTATGATAGTGAGTGGAGACTTGAATTTTTCCTAGGATTCCCTTTGTGGGTTTTACCCTAATTAGTACAATGTCTATTTCCATTGGCAATTTAGGGTTATGATAGTATAACTAATGTTGTTGGTGTTTAAGTTCGTACATATTTGACCATAAAGTGAGGTGGTCTACATAATGATACGAGTGAAGAAAACTTGATGTGAATAGATGTAAACAACCTCAAGGAATGATGCCTATAGTTTAAGGTCATAGTGATCAGACTAATGGGGTGGGGGTATAGTTTTAAGGGAACATGACTTTGACTAAATATTGTAATATTTTAAGGTCATATAACTTTAACCAAATGTGTGGGACATTATATATAACAAGGGTAATGAGATAATGAATGTGAATAAAGTACCCATTACTAATATATACTATAACAAAAAAGTGGGTGGATTTAGTTTATGGTCATGAATCTCAGACCATTGTGTCATGCAGTTTAAGGTAATAAAATAAGGACCGTTTATCCATTTGGCATGTGTTGAGAGGAGTATCTCCACTCACGTATTTGGGTTTTCATAGGAGAATCACACCCATATATGAAAGTTCATAAAAATAGGATATCATAATCTTTATTTGAAGGAGTTCATTAGGCTCAAGGGTATTTGAATCCACTTGAATAGTTGGGTTGTGGGGGTGTGTAAATAATAACATAAGAATCTTTGAACCAATGGGAAATAGAGACTGGTGGGATTAGGTTGACCATTAGTAATGTCATAAACCATTGACACACCATCAAGGAATAGCTCATAAGGTTAAGGAGGACCTTTATCCTAGGACCAATACATCTACAAGGGGTTACTTCACATGTCCAAAGGCAATTTTATTATTCAATATTCAATAAGGGTCCCATTTAGATCAATCAATACCTATTACAAATATTTCTATAAAAGGTATAACCAAGAGGATTTTCTAAATGTTATGGGATTCTAAGAGGATTATCTAAAATTAATGAATTGGGTTGGTGATGATTCAGGAATGAAGAGGTATGAAGTAGGTTCATAGGAAAAAATATACTAAATAAGGGTTTGATCACCCTAAAGGTTATTCCACCATGTATTAAACACATTTTAAGGGTGAAGGTATATGATGTGAAGTCGCTATATTTTTTCCCAAACCAGTGGGTCTGGAGAGCATCATGAATTTTTCTAGGGCCACATGGTGGGACCCATAGTCTTTGTAACTTTTTCATTTCAAGATCAAATTTTTTCTTAAACCAGTAAATGGAATGCCTTAGTGAGAGAAGACTATACCTTTCTTCAGGTTTCCCTTTATGGGTTTTAAACCTAACAAGTATTTATATCTCTTTTTATTTTTTGTTTATGGTCACACAAGTTGGGCTATAGGGCACTAGATTTTAAGGTCACACAACTTTGACTAAAGTGCACAAAATTTAAGATCTTAATGCATGGACCAAGGAAGACACATTTTAAGGTCATGATGCTTGGACCATTTTGTAGTTGGGATTATGATAAGAGATTCTATAATCACTATGTATCTTGAAATGATAGGAATAAAACCACACATAGTTTTTTATAAAGATAGTTCTACATATATTTATCTCAAATATATGAAATGGTTATTTTCTTATTTTGGTGAGAATTCAGACCTGGAGGGGATCCTTGGATAGGATAGTGTTCTATTAGGTAGTTGGGGTAAGTGACATGATACAAATGAATGTAAATTATAAACAATAGGATATAATTTTAAGAGAGTATTATTTTATCCTAGCACTTTTTTTGAGGAAAACCTCTATCGAGAACCCTTAAATGGATCTAGCTCTCATAGATCAAAATCAGACACTATAGAATAGTCCACTCGAAGTAGTTTAAGGTCATGAAAGGTTTGAAATATTCTATGTGGTTTAACATCATGTGAAAATGAATCAAGATACATGTAGTTTAAGATCATATAATGAGGAATTTTTATGGGTTATTGTATAGATTTAGCTCATGCATAGAATGATATGACTTCATCTAAGTACTGAAGTAGTGGAGGGAAACCTGAAATAAATGAAGTGGTAAAAATATTAGAATAAAGTGATGGTGTGATTTAATTTTTATATTAACGTGTGATTAGTGATTTAGGAGTCACTATGTATCAAAAACTAATTGGAATTAATGCACACATAGTTCTTGAAAATGATACCCCATCCCAGCGCAGAATTTGATGTGGGAAGACCAGATGTGAATAAATGAACAATACAATATGAGGGGTCTGAAATTTACCAATTTTTTGGTTAGTCCCAAGATAAATGATTTCATATTCACTATGTATCCCATGGTATGGAAAATAAATCCACAAATAGTTCTTGGATGAAGGGGGAATTTCATATGTTAGGTGGACCATTACATGAGGGTTGTCTAGTATATCCAAAACCATTGATTCCCCAAGTAAAGAAAATAAAATCCCATGCAGATCAAGATATTACATAGGAGGAGAATTTTATTTTTGATTTGGGTCATATAGGACATATCCTCCAAGAAATTTAGGTTCATACAAGATGTACCACTCTAAAGAGTTTAAAGTCATATGGTAAGTTTAATTTTATCGATAAAAAACATGTAGCTAATAGAAATTTTCCAAGGGGAATATCCCAAATAAAAAATTTGGGATTTCCAAAATGAGTATCTCAACCTAAGGCATTTGAGTCTTCATGGGAGAAGCAAACCCCAATGTGAATGGGAATAATAATAAGATGTAAAAATTTTACTTTGATAATGAGTATGATGCAATAGTGTGTAACATCGAGGGTATCCGAATCCACTTGAATATTTAGGTTATGGTAATGAAAATAATAACCTAATAATGTTTGAATCAATGGGAAATGGATACTGGTGGGAGTATATTTACCATTGGTAATGGCATAAACCATTTCCAAACCACGAAGAAATAGATCATGGGGTTAAGGGGGACCTTTCCTTTAGAACCAAAAAACCCCTAGGGGTTACTTCACACTCAAAGACAACCATATTATTCTATATCTATTTCTAGTGGGGTCCTTTTAGATCAATCAATCCATATTACTAATATTTCTATGACTGGGGAAACTGGGAGGAATGAATTAAGGTTGTGGGATACAAAGAGAAGTATCTTGACTCAGAAAATGATGGTTTGTGTTGAATTAGACATTTAAGATACAAAGTTGGTTCATAGTAAACAAAGATATTCAAGGAGGGTTCGAGAACCCTAAATGTTATACCACCACGTGTTGAAAACATCACCAAGGTAAAGAGATATAACATGTAATAATTTAGTACACAATCACCTAAAGGGATGATATAATCAATGTGGAGACCTGAAATCTTATAGTTTAATATTACATGACAACAACTTGGGTGTTCTATAGTTTAAGGTCATGTGATAAGGACCTAATGTTGTGATGTTTAATATAACGTGACATGACTCATAAAACTATTACCAATCTTAGGATAAGAGATCCATGAATTACTACATATCCAGGTGTAATGAGAATCAATCCACATTTAGTTATTAAAATATAATACCAACATAGATCCAAATCACATGCATGGAGGAAGAGGTGCATTTTTCATATCTTAGGATAGGCAAATAGGTAGAAATGATCATGCACTGAGAGTTCTCACACAGGTCAGGCCCTTATATAAGATAATGATTATGATTAATAAGGTGATCCACTCTAAGAAATTTTAAGGTTATGTAGGGTGTATTGAGGCTTCATTTAGTTTAGGGTCATAAAACTAGGGCTAATTTTGTATATTTTAACATAATTTAGTGAGGATGTGTGGCATGTAGATTAATGAATTATATAAAGAACCTATGTCATGTAGTTTAACATTACGTAATGAGGAAAAATATTCTATGAAATTTATGGTCATATGAAAAGGACAATTATGTGATGGGTTTTGAATATATCTACTTCATACATAAGTTAAATATGAGGCATTATTTTAATGCAGGGTTATCAAAGGACCAATCATGGATGAGAGGAAACCCACACACTCGAACAAAACAAAGTGCAATGGGGAATTTTCATACATAGACTGTAGTGTGGAGTCTATAATAGGAAGACCCATAGTGAATGCGAAAGCCCAAATACTAGGACTGTACTCTTAGATATGGGGGAATTATTTAAGAAAAAGACTCAAGTACAATGAAAACTACTCCAAAGTCTTTTGATGTAGATCTGAATCATACATGGGAAGGGTGAAATAGTTTCATCCAAGCACCAATATATAAATAGGGAACCAAAAATGACCAAGGTTGTTGAATAATAAGGTAATTTCACATTATTTCATGGGATTATAGGTGATACCCATTTAAAAATAGAGACCTCACATGGATTTGGATCTCATATATGAAAACTAGGCCATGTAGAGTAGGAAACTCAATGTAGCTTAAGGTCTTGCAGAATGGACCGTATGTTCTGTACAGTTTATCATTGTATGGTTAGGATGAAATTTTGTGTAGTTTAAATTCATGCAATAAGAATGTTATTCCATATATTTTAACATAATATGATGGGGACTTTGTGATGTGTATTTTACAGTCATATAGTTAGGACTTTTGTCTCTCATCTTTTGGGGATGATGCATCCTGATTTCTCTAATAAAAGTAATCAACCAAAACCTCTAATATCATGTTAATTATTCTTAGTATGAGAAACAAGGGTATGTTGGGTGAATAGTTGTATCGTGTGTGAGTACATAATAGGGATTGAGTTTAACCATGTAGTTTAGAATCATATGAAGAGGAAAACATGTTGTGTAGTTATAGTCATGAAATAATGACTTTTGATTAGTTTTACATAGATCTACTTTCCATGTGAATGTAAAAAACACATCTTAGATCTGATTAAGGAAAAATACCCAATATGAATGAGAGAAGGGTTAATCAATAAGAAAAGGTGAGGTAATTTTTATTTTTATGGATAGAACCACTTTAGAAATTATAGGTGCCACTTCATATCCCATGGTATGTGAATCAATCCAAACGTATTTCATGGTAAAAATGTCCCTATATAGTTTTATCTCATATGGAGGAAGATGAAATTTTCTTATTTTGATAGAAGATAAAATAATAATAGGGATCAACGGTGTTGTATTGGACTGGGACATTATGATGAAGCTGAATTTTGTGGCTGGATCTGGCATAAGTATCCCATACATCACTATATATTTTGTATGTATAATTAATATGTATATAATTCTTGAAATATCACTTTTATATAGATCAAACACTTATAAAGGGATGTGAAATTTCACTTTATATATATATCTAGATCATATGAAGTAAATTTACAATTAAATAGATAGGTGTTATGGAATGAGAAGGAAGGGAACATGACGTGGATGAGTTCACTATGTGAGGATGAGGTGAGATAACTTTATCCTAGTGTAGGGTTATTGAAGAAGACTCAGTATGATCCACTAAACCTGTACACTAGAAACCTTCTATATATATTTGGAACATATGTAAATGAGAGGTTTGGTCATACATAATAACTATGTGTCACACAGTTTAATGTCATATGACAAGGAAGATGTCCTATAGTTTTTTTTCTCATAATATAGATGTTGGTTCTATTCAGTTTATGGTCTTACATCTTGGACATGCACTGCTTAGTTTAACATCATATGATAGGGATGGTTTGAACTAATGTGAAATTATGCATGTGATTCTTGGGGAGATATCATGTAGTTTGGGGTCTTATAATGAGGACCATGACTGTACAGTTTAACATCTTATTGTGAGGACATATTTTTAGTAGTTTAAAGTCATTCAAAACCAATGTGAATTGATTAAGATTTTATGTATTGGGATTACATTTAAAAGGATTTGTGGATGGACTCGAAAAGGGTATCACTAAATATCCCATGGCATGAGAATAAATCCATACATAGTTCTTTAAATATCATATTTTAAGAGTATATTGGGAAAGGATTGATGTTAATGAAGAGGACTCAAACACTATAATGATGGAATTTTTCAGTTTTAAGTTCATAGGTGAATCTACTTTGGAGGATCCTATATAGATCTAGTGCATTTGTAGGGGGATTTTTTTTATATTCTACCATGGAATCATGGAGAGGAATTCTTGAACTAGTGGTGTGACACCCTCTAGGTTACAAGAATGTTTAATTTTGGGCTTATTTTATCTATTTTGAGGTTCTAGAGGCTTTTAGACATCAGGGGTCAAAATTTTGGATATTTAGGATAAACATTCCATACACATGGTCTACACATGATTAAATGTAACCATGTAGTAATCGTGAAATATATATTTATTGGTTCTAGTGGTGATTTTTATGGTTTAAGAATAGTTTTTCCAATAATGTAACTATTCCCATGTAATTTTTTACTTTGGTTTTCAAGTGAAAATAGCTAATGTATAGTTAGCACATGATTTGTCTAATTATGTAACCTAACCATGCAACCCATGAGGGTTTATTAAACATATAAATTACCAAAACTTCCTAACTCATTTTAACCAATAATATTCTCCTAATTCCTTATTATATCAAACCATCCTCTCCTTGATACTATATAGGGTTCTCTCCTTGGTTCTTTGGCCATTATTCTTGACTGAAAATTAAAATTTTATTAAAATAACACTTTTTTTTAAAAAGTGAGAAACCATGCAAGTTACAACTCAAGAAACATAAAAAATAATAGTAGATAACAAAATTATAGAAAGAAAACTTGAACCTATTAGAATAAATATCCCTATAAAGTTTATAACCTCTATTTTTGAAGGAGACTATGTTTTCTCAATTGGTAAGGTTGGTGTCTCTATACAATGGTTTTATCTCATGATTTAATAAAAATTATTTTAACTTCCTTTGGTTGAGTTTATTAAATTCATTGATTTGAAAATTTTTAGGGTGTTTTTATGAAATTACATCTTGGGTGGCATATAGAATGGGTATTATTAAAAAACATATTTATACACTACATTTGTTTAATGAAATTCCTCAAGGATGGGTTTTACTCTAAAATGGATTTTATAGCAAGGGCCCAGTGATTATTTTATTGTGAAAATGTTTTTTAAAATTATAATCATGGGTTTTTAATGTTTTAATGAAATATATAACATGGGAAGACTTTGGTAACCTTAGGTGAATTGGGTTATGGACATATAGAAACCTTAGTGAGTGTCTCACGACTAGGGGTGATGGTTGTGATATCAATAGAATATGGTAAGACTCAATATCACATGATTCAAATTTATGTAATCTAGTGTTCCTTGTGTGCCCTAGTTATGTATTCCTATTAGCTAGATCCCATTTTTTTTTGTTTTGTTTTATTTTATGTATCATGTTTTGATGATGATATGTTTGTCTTCTGAGAAATTATTTTTTTGATTAATTCCATCTATATTATCATTCATATTGATTTCCATATTCTTGTGGATTTTGATATGGGTTTTTTTGAAAGTAAAATAGAATGATGATTTATTTAAAATTTTTTCAAATCAAATATCCTTATGAAACATTTTTTAAAGATAAAACTAAAATTTTCATGGTGAAATATATTGTATAGATTCATGGTGGTATCCTACTGGGTGTTTTCCTCACACCCTATATATGCCTTTGGGAATATTTTAATTTGGTTTTATATGATAAAGTTAAAGGGAAGGGTGACATGTATCTAACCATATTATCTTGATTGATATCATTTTTATAGTGTGTTGGGTGGTGGTGATGGATTTTCACATAGAGACTCAACTTTAGTTTCAGTTTGTTGTGCTTTTGTGATTAGTCTTTTGTATTGGGTTTTTATATCTTATTATTGTGAACCTTTTATTCCATATTTAACTCTATTTTTTTATACAAGAGAAATGTTGTGTTATCTTTCAAGGTGAAACTGTTCCCAAGGTTTTTTTATGATGATACCTAGGTTCTTGTCACCAGCTAGTGGTGATGAGGAATGAACTTTGAGCATTATGGAAGGCCATATTGGGTGATGTATCGGGTTCACTTAAATTTATTTTTAAAAAAATGGAATCACAGGAAAAAATTGTTTCTAGGGTTTTTGGTAGATAGGAGTAGGAAAATTGTAAATTGATTAGTAAGTGTGAAAGTGTTCCTGAACATTTTACTTTCGTATCTGATCTCAAGTTACGATGAGTGATCAGGGAAATTTTCATCCAAATTGAGCTTGATTTTGAGGTTATTTTAATGAATTTGATTTTTTATTTTATTTATATAAACCTTGTCTTGTCTCATGTCGGGTTATAATGTATTATTATATCATTTTATGAATATTTTGAAGCATTAAATTCTTGTTGTTTAAGGGATTTAGTCCAAATTCATGAAGTTCATGTTTTAAAATAGAGTTGTTTTACTTTACTAATCAGATGCTAAATTTTGTTTTTAATAGATTATTCCTCCTAAAAGAGATCTTCCAAATCTAGGAGAGGAAGATGTGAGACATGTTCTGCTGGAAAATCCTCCAATAGACCCTTTTTGGTGGAATAAATTATCTGAATAATCCAGACTCTAGGTTAGATATGTGTTGGAATCTAGGAACAAATATTGAGCCATGTAAAGATCCCAACCCTAGCAGCCCATAGTCAGTGATTACTTTATAACATTGAAATATATACAAGGAATCAAATCCCTAAGGAATGATTTTTTAGTAGTTTTGGAAAACCAGACACATACTTGAATCATACTTTATAACTGAAAATATAAAAATACAACATAGAAACTCCATTGAAAACACTAATATTCTCCTAGATTAACCCTAAATATAAGTCATAATATAATTCTTATCATCCTACAGAAAAATAACACATAATAAAGGGGTGATATATTCTCATTAAAGATATGTATACAGTGGAATCTACCATAAATAATAAATAAAAATTATGGAAAGGTAAATAACTGAAACCCATGACATTTTATCAATAACTTGAGCATAATATTTTTAGAATAAAATAATATCAAATAATTCCATATAAATAATCACATGATCTAGAAAAATTAACCATGGATATTATACTAATATAATAATCACATGGAAATCAATAACTAATCTCATAATGAAGGAATATATAATGCCAAACATATGAAGCTTACTATCAAGGCCTCATCCAAGAAATATGAAAATAAATGGGAAAGTGCTCAGCCAAAACCCACTCTAGTTTGTCTCATGAGACCTACAGATTCATCTATGTCCTATAGTGGCCCCCACCCAACACTTAATAAGTCCAATTGACTCCTCACATGAATAAATAATACAACCGAATCAACATAACCAAAAAAAATCAATAACTATCCATATTGGAAGAACTAGTCACACAAAATATCAATACATCCCTAGTAAAACTGATTATAAACCATACAAGTGAATATGATGAATGGTATTATTAGATTAAATAATAAAAAACATATTCAAAAAATGATGTTGTTATAGATGAAAATATTTTAAATAAATTAACAAAATACTTCCTAAGGAAAATACCCTTTTTAATTTGTAAATAATTTTTAAAATCTAAAAACTATGCATGTAACGAAGAAATTAATTTATTTGAAAATAACATTGTAAATTTTTAAATTAAGATTCAAAGTTTTAAGGTGAAATTATGGTTGGAAAATAAACTCATGTTTTGTAATTTAGAAAAACATTCCTCCCGTATTTTTTTTTCAAAAAATCATCAAAGAACACTGTTTAGAAAATGAAAAAATATACCTTTCAAAATGTTTTGTAAAAATTCATACATGAGTAAAAAATGACTTTAAAAAATCATAAGAGAATATTAATTTTTTGAAACAATTTTATAAAGCATGATCATTGAAGAAAAAGATAGTTTTAAGGAAAAATTTTAAAATATAATTTTTTTAAAATAAAATATGTTAAAAATATAATATCATTGAAGTGAGAATTAATAAAATGATTCAATTATGTGTATCAGATGCAAATTAAAATAAAAAAAGTGTAAATTCAACATAATATAATAAAAATTTATTTCACACACAATCTTAGCATGACATAATCAATAAAGTAGAAGTTTAACCTAATGAATGAAAATTGAGTTAAGAAATATCTTACCACTTGTAATTTGTCAAATCGTATGCCACATAAAGGAAATAATTATAAAATGAAACATTTTATACCATTAAGATAATGAGAATAATGATATTATATATGAAATGGTAGTATATACACCACCCAAAATAAAAAAGTGGTGAATAAGGCATATATCTCACGAAAGTAAAAGTGAAATGAGGAACCCTTACCTCACACTTACCTTTAGTTTTTCATACTTTAAGCTCATTTATAAAGGTTTAAAGAATGTTATTAATTCATTAAAGGACCATATTTATATTTATAATACATTATATGATAATTTTATAACATCTTACAACCCTTTAATTAATAATATTTCATTATTTTCATTGTTTTGGGTGTGTTCGTTTCATGGTTTCATGGTCAGTTCACTTGTGTAAAATTATGGATATTCTTGTAAAATGGAAGAGCTAAAAAAGTGAAATGGAATGATATTCATGAAAATACATAATTTTAAATGGTCTAATATTTAATTTTTATTTCTTAAATAATGATGATTCATTTGATAGAAGTTAATTATAAATGTTTTGTTTATTTTTGACGTTTTTCTGACCATCCCAACCGGCGTGGCCCGGTGGGCCGGACCCAGACCCGGGTCGGGTCGACTCGGTTCGGGCCGACCCAGGGGGTCTTGGGCCTGGTCGGTCCGGGCCCAAAACCCCCTAAAATCGGAAAGCTCCGTTCAAATGCCCGTAACTTGGGCTACGGAACTCCGATCGAATTTGTCACGACCCGTCCTCGGGGCCCGTGCCATGACTACCCCAAGCCCGCCTTCTATAGGCTAGGGGCTGATGACTAGCACCAAAGGCGTAAATCCCGATAAAAAGGGAAGGAATTGCCTTTATAAAAGTAAACAAACACCACATAGTATAAGCGGAAGCAACACTAAGTACAAAAGAAAGTGCTGAAAAGTAAATGAGCCAGAATACAAACCCAACTGAAAAGTAAAGATACAACTGAACGAAAGTACAACAGCTGGAAGGTGTCGAGCTGCTCCTAGATCATCCTCCGGGTTCCCACCTGAAGGGTAGGTACAAATGGCCACCTCAGCTATCCACGTCCGTCTGTCACCTCCGCGTACCGTCTCGTCGTGATGTCCACCTCCGAGTACTGACTCATCGTGAGGTACACCTCCAGGTACTGACTCGTCGTGAGGTCCACCTCCAGGTACTGACTCGTCGTGACGTCCACCTCCAGGTACAGTCTCGATCCTCAAGCCTCAACCACGATCAGCGCTGTCCGTCGTCTGCAACCAACACAACGTAGTGCGGGTAAAGCCCGTGCATGGGTGAGTATACGCTACTCAGTAGGGACCCAGAGACCCCTGAAGGTCTCCCGAAATCCACAAAGGATAAACCATAGAAAAGATACAAAACACGAAGTATCAACCGTCTCCACTAAGGTATATGCCCATACATATACCTAAGCCATCAATTCTAGTTCTGCTCCAACTCACGAGCCCAAGTGAAACCCAATCCACACAAGAAAGCATAACCCAATTCACACAGGTAGGTACAACCCATTCCACACAGGAAAACATAGCCCAGTCCACACAGGAAAGCACAACCCAGTCCACACAGGAAAACACAACCCAGTCCACATAGGAAAGACAACCCAGTCCACACAGGAAAGCAAGTCAATCACATCAATGATAATGATTGAAAGTCATGACTCAGCTCACACAGGTATACATCATTTGTAAAGCAAAAGAAATGATCATATGTAGTTACTGATTCATCTAGCTGGGACCCACGTAGGATACTAGACCAGCTAAGCTATCAGACCCACGTAGGATACTAGTCCAGCTACTCTGTCAGACCCACGTAGGATACTACAACAAAGGTCAATACTGTCGGACCCACGTAGGATACAAGTACAATAGTCGTCACCGCCGAACCCATGGAGGTTTCCAGTACGGTTATGATCGTCGTTGAACCCACAGAGGATTCCAGTACAGTTTTCATCGTCATCGAACCCACAGAGGATTCCAGTACGAAATTCTTCACCGTCGAACCCACGGAGAATTCCAGTACGGAAGTCGTTGTAGTCGCAGCCAGCTCTAGGGTTCCCGCACACAACACACTCGATTCCAGGAGGGTCCTCTCCACGAGCCAAGGGGGGTCGGTACATCAACTGAAACGTAGTCTGGAGTTTATATATCCCAAAGTTCCTTCTCATCAAAAGGAACTCAATATGACCGACGACGCATCAATCGGACGCCCGGTCTGAGAGTTATTGGCTTTTCCGTCCGAGGGGCCCAGTTGGTTTTTAAGTCAAAACCAACCCGACCGTACTCCAACTGCATCCAAACCTTGAGTGGAGTAAGCCAAAAGGTCCGTCTCACTAAGAGGAAACCAACAAAGTCGACAGCACGTCAATCGAACATCCGGAGCTCAAGTTATAAGCGTTTCCGCTCCGAGGGCCCGGTTGGTTTCGTGTTCGAACCAACCCAACCGTACCCAAAGTTCTCCAAAACCTTGAGTATAACATGAGTTCCGGACGTCCGATTGACGTGCCTTCGACTTTGTTGGTTTCCTCTTAGTGAGACGGACCTTTTGGCTTACTCCACTCGAGGTTTGACCACAGTTGGAGTACAGTCGGGTTGGTTTTGACTTAAAAACCAACCGGGCCCCTGGGACGGAAAAACCAATAACTCTCAGATCGAGCATCCGATTGACGCATCGTCGGTCACGTTGAGTTCTTTTTAATGAGACAGAACTTTGGGATACATCAACTCCGGAATACGTGTCAGTTGATGTACCGACCCCCCTTGGCTCGTGGAGCGGACCCTCCCGGAATCGAGCGTGCTGTGTGCGGGAACCCTAGAGCTGGCTGCGACTGCAACGACTTCCGTACTGGAATCCTCCGTGGGTTCGACAATGAAGAATTTCGTACTGGAATCCTCCATGGTTTCGACGATGAAGACTTTCGTACTGGAATCTTCCATGTGTTCGAAAACGATGACAACTGTACTGGAATCCTCTGTGGGTTCGACGACGATGACAACCGTACTGGAATCCTCCGTGGGTTCGGCGGTGACGACTACTGTACTTGTATCCTATGTGGGTCCGACAATATTGACCTCTATTGTAGTATCCTACGTGGGTCTGACAGAGTAGCTGGACTAGTATCCTACATGGGTCCGACAACTTAGCTGGTCTAGTATCCTACGTGGGTCCCAGCTAGATGAATCAGTAACTACATATGATCATCTCTTTTGCTTTATAAATGATGTATACCTGTGTGAGCTGAGTCATGACTTTCAATCATTATCATTGATGTGATTGACTTGCTTTCCTGTGTGGACTGGGTTGTGCTTTCCTGTGTGGACTGGCACTACTAGAAATACAGGTATTTGCGACGGGATCCCATCGCAAATGGCCTTTTGCGACAGGGCCCCATCTCAAATGACCCGTTGCGGAAAACGGCGTCGCAACTAATTTTTTTGCGACGGGCCCATCGCAAATAATTTTTTTTGCGATGGAAAATGGGCCCGTCGCAAATAGATTTCTGGTAAAAAAAAACAATTTCGCAACGGGCCCGTCGCAACAAAGTATTTTCCACGGGAATATATTCCCGTCGCAAATAATTATAAAAAAATTAAAAAAAATTAAAAAATTATTTATTAATATTTAAATATATTAATCTATTTATATTGATATAAATATAATATTTATTTTATAAATATGTTTTTTAAAGGATCTATGGAAATATAATATTAATTTATAAGATATTTAATAAAAGAGGATTATAAAATAAATTAAAAAATATTTTTAATTAGTAATTATGTATTTTTTATCAATTAATAGTCATTTAATAACTCTTTGAATATAAAAAAAATAAAAAAATTAATGAAAGATAAAAAATAAGTTGAAAATGAAACCCAAACTTCAAACATCCATAACTTTTGATACGAGACTCCGTTTGAGCTCTACAGCATATCAAATTGAATCCTGTGATGATCTCTACAGCCGTATAGACCGCTGAAACCTGTCCAAGGTTTTTTAGAGACGAAAAAAGGCCTAGAAGTCCTCCAAAATTGAGTTTTTAGTCAGGGTACCCCGGTTTTTTACCATTCAAACAGCTATACCTTCTGATCCCGATGTCCGATAAACCTATACCATATATCATATCGAAGATCATTTCATTTTCTTCGATTTGACTAATTGTAAAGCTAAAACAGACTCCTGGATTAGAAGTTATGGTCATTTTAACATTCAAATGGCTATAACTTCCGATCCGGATGTCCGCTTGGCCTGTACCACATATCATATCGAATATCATTTCATGTTCTTCGATTTGACTGGTTGTGGAGTTGAAACGGACTTACAGATTAGAAGTTATAGCCGTTTTAACATTCTCGATGGATTTTCACCCCCTCATTTCTATGTATTCATTCATAACTATACACACACACACACATATATATATATATATATGTGTGTGTGTGTGTGTGTGTGTGTGTATTGTATATATGTATGTATTTATTTGTTTATAAATACACATAAAAAAACATATTTTATAAATTTATTTAAAACTAAGTTTATAAATATATATTAATATACAAATAAATATACGAATAAAAATTTATTACTACCTATATATATATAAATAGATATAAATATATATTAATATAAGAATATATATATATATATATATATATATTAATATATGAATAAATAAATAAATATTTATTTATTCATATAACCAAATATATTTATATTAATATAAATCTATATTAATATGCGAATAAATATAACTATATATATATATATAGATAGATCATTAAATGTATAAAAAAAATGAAATGGCTTAGTTGTAAAGCTTAATGCGTGCATGAGGGAGGTTTATTAATAATTATTAGTAATTATTAGTAATTATTCGTATTTTTTCTTATTTTTCGTAATTGTTCCTAATTATTTCCTAATTATTCTAAATTATTCTAAATTATTACTAATTATTACTAATTATTACTAATTATTCCTATTTATTAGTATTTATTACTAATTATTAGTATTTATTCTTAATTATGACTAATTATTAATAATTATTCATAATTATGACTAATTATTATTAATTATTCCTATTTATTATTAATTTTTTCTAATTATTATTAATTATTTCTAATTACCATTAACTATGAACAATGAATACTAATAATTTAAATTTATTAAATAACAAAACAATCTAAACATAATTAAATTACAACTAATTAAGAATAATTAAAACTAATAAAAAATTTAAAATAAATATTAAATTAAAATGAACATAAATACCTTTAAAATTGATCTAAGGTTGATATCTGATAGTTGTTGAAGACTTCAATATCAACTCCGGAAATAAAAATTAAACTTAAGAAACTGTGAACTCTAAAAATAGAGTTTTGAGAGAAGTAGAAGATAGAGTTTGAGAATGAATGAAAAAAACGGATGAGGGTATTTATAGGTTAGCTTATTTGTGACGGAACTATTTGCGAAGGGTATCCCGTCGCAAATAGTATTATTTGTGACGGTACCCATCGCAAATACTTTAGCCCGTATTTATCACGGTCAATGGTTAAATAGTTATTTATGACAGGTTCCGTCGCAAATAATAACCTGCCGACATACTATTTGCGACGAGGGTATATTCCCGTCGCAAATATTTTTTACCGCCGCCGGTTATTTGGGACGGGTGGTAACCCCCTGTTGCAAATAATATTCCCGCGGTTTGGCGTGCATTGCGCGCCAAACCTTTTCTGATGGGTGAGCTTTCCCAATCGCAAATAAGTAGTTATTTGTGATGGGAAAATGCCCCCATCGAAAAAAAGTTTCTAATGGGACTATTTGCAACAGGATTTATCCCCGTCGCAAATAACCCGTCGCAAAAACCCATTTTTCCCATAGTGTGGGCTGTGTTTTCCTGTGTGGACTGGGTTGTACCTACCTTTGTGGATTGAGTTATGCTTTCCTGTGTGGATTGGGTTGCACTTGGGCTCGTGAGTTGGAGAAGAACTGGAATTGATGACTTAGGTATATGTATGGGCATATAACTTAGTGGAGACGGTTCATACTTCATGTTTTGTATCCTTTCTATGGTTTATCCTTTGTGGATTTCAGGAGACCATCGGGGGTCTCAGGGTCCCTACTGAGTAGCGTATACTCACCCCTGCACGGGCTTTTCCCGCACTACATTGTGTTGGTTGCAGATGATGGACAATGATGATCGTGGTTGAGGCTTGAGGAGCGGGACTGTAGCTGGAGGTGGACGTCACGGCGAGTCAGTACTTGGAGGTGGACCTCATGACGAGTCAGTACCTGGAGGTGGACCTCATGATGAGTCAGTACCCGGAGGTGGAGTTCATGACGAGACGGTACCCGGAGGTGACAGGCGGACGTGGAGAGATGAGGTGGCCATCTGTACCTACCCTTCAGGTGGGAACCCGGAGGACGATCTAGGAGCAGCTCGACACCTTCCAGCTGTTTTACTTTCATTCAGTTGTAGCTTTACTTTTCAGTTGGGTTTGTATTCTGGCCCATTTACTTTTCATCACTTTCTTTTGTACTGAGTGTTGCTTCCGCTTATACTCTGTGGTGTTTGTTTACTTTTTTAAAGGCAATTTCTTCCCTTTTTATCGGGATTTACGCCTTTGGTGCTAGTCGCCAGCCCCTGGCCTATGGAAGGTGGGTTTGGGGTAGTCACGGCACAGGCCCCGAGGATGGGTCATGACAAATAAATAGGAGTGGTGAGTTTGTCATTTTATTTAATGTTATATATATATATATTAGTTAAAAAACATGAAATTGGTTATAATATACTTATAAAAATATTATTTAAATATAATAATACTTTTATGAACATTCTTGAAGTTGGTAATATAAAATGAACAAAATCATTATTCACAAAGACTGTTAACCACCATAATTTTGACAATGGTTTTGTTTCATTGAATAAGAGGAGATAGAAAAGGGGTGGGTAGAATATATTCCATTATAAATATAAAATTATATTATATTAATTATACAATAGTTATTATTATTTTATGGATGAATCAGGTGAATACAATGTATAAGAATAAAGGAAATTAAGAGAGGTGGTTTGAGAATATTACCTCTCAAATATCACCTCCTTAAAGGACCCCTTGAGGAACTTGGAATTGGTATTTTGGTGATACTATAAGAACTTGTACATGGGGATAGTGGGTAGGATAGGGTTTGGAATATATTTTATGAGCTTTAAGGCTTTTGAGGAGAAATATGGTGGTATTTATACTCGAGGAGGGGTGGTTTTAGTGATTAAATAATTATTATTTTATTTTTAAATCCATCCACAATTGAGTGGAATTAATTAAAACGAGTTAGATTGTCAATTAATGTTTTAAAGTATGGATAAAGTCAAAAAAAATATCAAACACCCATTTAATGTTTTAGTTTTTAGGTATTTTAATCCTTTACCTTTTAACTTTGACCCACTACATTATTTTACCTATACCACGGTAAACTATTTTTTTACCACGGTAAATTTTTTTATGCTGAAAAAATGAAAATGAACTTATAAATTAATTTGGTAATTTTTATTACAAATATTTAATCTAGATTAATTTATTCAATTAATAAAAGTGATAAAAATCAATTCTAAATTTGTTATGCATATAACTCATAAAAATAGTTTTTTAAGGTTAAAATCGTGGTTTTCAAAATTGAAAAGAATGTGTTTCTAAATGTAACAACTTATGTGTTATGTAATTACTTAAATAAATTTTTATCAATAATAAGTGTTAATTAATTTTAAATCATGATGATATAATTATTATTTCATAAGATTTATGGTATTTTTTAAAAATGATATTTTCACTTTTTACCCCCAAAACCAATTTTTTTATAAAATTCCCTAACAATTACCCTAAGTTAATTTTGACGTGATGATTCCAGAAAATAAGTTTATTTTGTCAAATAATTTTTATAAAAGTTTTGAAAATTAATTTTATTTATATTCTAATATAAATAAATAAAAACCACTTTTTTAAGAGAATATATATTTGAATAATAAAATGAATTTATAAAAATTTATATGTTTATTTCCTAAGAATAAATAAATTTTTATTGAACATGAAATTCATGTATATTTAATAATATAATTATTCCTATTTTTTCCTACTAATTTAATGGCTAATTTATAAGGGTCGTGTTAAAATATTAATATTTTGGAGTTCGTTTAAGCTTAGTGTCCAGTGCAACGTAAGCTATAAAACATTGTGTTCCTTTAAAATCTTAGGGTTCTACAAACCACAAATCAAATTTTACCAGGAATAATCCACCTATATTTTATGGTTATAAAATAACCCAAGAACCCAAAGTGTGGCTTGAACATATTGAGAGGATATCCCACTTATTGAAGACTCCATAGGAATCAATGGTGAGTTTCACCATGTATATCTTGAAGGACTAGGAAAGAAATGGTGGGACTCCATCATGAAAGATAAGTTACATTGGGATATTACCTGGACCACTTTTAGGAAGGTATTAATCAATAATTTTAACCTAAAAGGTTGAAAGTGGTGAAGACTCATGAATTTGTGACCATGAAGGTATGATAATGTTTGGTTACAGAGTAAGAAACTTGTTTCACCAATTTAGTTCACTTATCACCTGATATTTTTTTTTTCTAATGACTACCAAAAATATTGGGGGTTTGAGATATGTTTGAGGGGAGATATTAAAATGATACTAATTCTATTATTCATACAAATCTTTGCTAAGGTGGTTGATAAAGCAACTATGGCTAAGGTAGACTTTTCTAGGAAGATGAGTTTAGGTGGAGCCTTTATTGCAATAGAGGGTAGCCAAAGTGTGTCATATGGACATAAAAGAACGTGCAATAAGGATACTCAGTTTTCATTAGGATCAATTTTAGGGGATTATTTAGTTCAACACTATATAGTTTTCTTTTAGTGTAGAAAACCTTTCCATACTATACCTAATTATCTGGAAATACCCATGAATTTCCATCATTATGGAAAATATGGTCATCTTCAGTATTTGTTTTGAAGTTTATCCCATGGTAGTATAACTAGATCCAATCTTACCAAAGGATAATAGGCTTGTTATAATGTAGAAAAGGGTGGTGGATCTCATTCTCATGCAAAATGGGATTCTCACACAATAATGAAAACTCAAGAAGGAGGTGAGGTAAGATGTATTTATGGAGTGGAGTATATACCTAAGGAATCCTAGGTGGGTCCAACTACTATGATAGGTACAATGTTTTTTCATCATCAATGGTCCAGGATTTATTTAATACAAATGCATCTTATTCATTTATATCATCTAAGTTTGTTGATGTGTTGGGATTATGCTCATAGATTATTCCATTCATGATGGATCTTTCCACTCTATTAGAAGGAAGGAAGGAATGATATTTTCAGTGTTTCGAGCATCATTTAATGATCTCTAACCATGAGGTCATGTTGGATTTCATAGTTATTTATCTTGATATATTTAACATTATCATTAAAATAGAATGAATGTTTAGTTTTAATGCCCATTGTTACCATCATCAGGTTCCGTTCCTACCACTCTAGGGGTTACTCATATCTTTTAGGATGAGTGGGATCCTAGATTTGGGAGAGGGGTTTTATTCTTCTAAGGTCAAAATGATCACCATTTTTTATATATGTTTCTTAATTCCATGGACCAGTGTTCAAGTGTCCTTATTCCTACTGTGGTGGATGAGTACCCTAATATTTTTCCTAATGATTTTTCTATATTAACACCCTAGAGAGAGCTCAAGTTTTCTACTAGCCTACTCTTGGGGATGATTAAAATTTACTTTCCATATTATCATATAAAAAATTATGATTTAAAGGTGTTTGAATTTAATCTTGAGGATCTTAAGGCCAAAGTATTTGTTCATCCGAGCATGTCCCCATAGGTTTCACCAGTTTACCTTACAAAGATGGAAGATAAAAGCCTCTAAATTTGTGTTGATTAAAAAAAATATTAATCAAGTGAATATTAAGAACAATTATCCTTTTCCTAATATTGATGACCTATTTAATCAACTCAAAGGATCCTATTGGTTTTCTAATATTGATATGCATTCAGGGTACCATCAGTTAAAGATCTAATAGGAGGATATTATTAAGACATTCTTTGGGAGTAGGTATGAAAATTATGAGTATTTGGTTATTCCATTTTGTCCTAATAACACTCTTATGGTGTTTATGGATTTTATTAATTTAATATCTCATTGATTCTTGGACTCTTTCATGGTTTTTTATGATATTTTGGTGTATTCCAAGTCATAGAAAGAACACTAGAAACACCTGAATATTATTCTTAGAACTCTTGAAGAATATATTATATATGAAAATATTTATAAATTTTAGTTATGGATCTAATAATTTAATTTTATAGGACATGTTATATATGATATGGGTATCTCAATGGATCCTTAAAATATCCCGGAAGTCATATATTGGGAGAAACCGAGAAATGTGTTTGAGATTCGAAGCTTCTTGGGATTGAATGGTTACTGTAGACATTTTGATCATGTTTTCTCCAAGATTTCATCTCCTAAGATCAAATTAACCCATAAGGGTGTTATGTTTGAAATGGTAAATGTCAAAGATAATTTTAGGAACCGAAGGTGAGGTTGACTTCAACACCAGTTCCAATTATTTTGAAACTGGTTTTTGGTTATGACATTTTCTATGATGCCTCAAGTACATGATTAGGGTGTGTTTTAATACAAGGGAAACATTTTGTTTATTATGTATCTCACTAACTATTACTTAATGAGAATAATTACTCAACTCATGATATTTATTTGGAAGTAGTGATGCATGAATTCAAGAGTTGGCACCACAATCTCTTTAGTGAGTGGTTTGTTGCGTATTAAAATAATTATAACATGAATCACATTTTCACCCAGAGAGACTAGAACTTATGATAGAGTCACCGGGTAAAAAATATTCCTTATTTATATTTTTATATTACATAAACAATAGTAAATGGGAATATGATTACTAGCACATTAAGAAGGAAGTTACCGAAACAAGTATTGAAAGAATTAGTGGAGGGGTGGTCTCTAATGATTCTATTCTTTGAGATGATCTTGGAATTGGAAGAAGTTGATGAGAATGTGTTCTCATCTTGTGTATAATATAAATATTCATTTGATGATTAGATTCATCTTGGGAAAGCAACTTAAACTAATTTTTGGTTCTTTAGTAAAATCCTTAATGGTGGGGAGACCTCAGGTATCTCGTCTTGGTCTCCTGATAGTGTTATGTGTTTCTAATGTAGGTTAGTTTTTTTTCTGAGTCATGAGTTGATGGATAGTGGACCTCAATCTAGATGGTTCATACAACCTAAAAATACCAATATGTATCATGGTTTGAGATGCCGGTATTGGTGGCCAAGAATGAGGCATGAGATTTTAAAATTCATGTCGCAATTCCTTACTTTCAAAAATATTAAGGTAGAGAACCAAATTCCTATCGATTTGTTAAAACCTTTACCCATTCCAATTTATAATTGGTATAAGATATCCATGGAATTAATTGTTAGTTTACTATAGACTCCTAGCGGGAAGGATGGGATTTGGGTGATCATTGACGAACTTTGAAAATCGGCTCATTTCCTACATATTAAAGAGATGAAAATGCTGGGAGATCTTCTAAGAGATCATGAAACTCCATGGAGTGAATTCTGTAGTTGTTTCTAAATAAGATCCATGATTAACATATAGTTTTTAGAAGGTTTTATAAGAGGCGATGGGTACCCAATTGAAATTAAACATGGTGTGTCACCCTTATATGGATGGGAAGACTGAGCAAGACATTAAAATTATTGAGGATATGTTTCGGGTGTATGTTATTGATATCAATGGTTTGCAGGAACAAATATACCTATCTTTGAGTTCTCTTATAATAATAGTTATTAGAATTCAATTAAAATGGTTCCCTTTGATGTGTTGCATGGATATCCATGTAGACCCCCTTTATGTTGGACAAAATTAAGAGAACAATCTTTGGTTGGAATGATCCTCAATCAAGAGATAATAGAAAAGGTAAATTTTATCCAAAAGAGGTTAGTGACAGGTCATAGTTTCTATAAATTCTATGTAGACCGTTTTCATTGCTTGTTGGAGTTTACGGTGGGTGATCATATTTTTCTTAGAGTTTCACCTTATTTGGGACATCATCATTTGGGTAAATAGGGTAAGTTAGAAATGAAAGTTTTCAAAAATTTTGAGATCATAAAATAAATTATAAAGTTAGATTATTTTTTTGAATTCCTATCTCACTTGAAAAATATTCATGATGGGTTCCTTGGTTCCCAATTGAGTAGATATCAATTGAAACCTTCCCATGTGATTTAATGGGAGGATATTTATCTTCATCGCAACACTTTAATGTTCAAGTATCCAGTTTAGATTATGGATTTCTAGGAACATTTAATGTATGATAAAAAAATTCCTTTGTACTGTGTATTATAATAGTTCATACAGGATATCCACAATACATGGGACTATGAATCATTGATAATGTAGCGATGTCCTTCTATTTTTGTGAGTCCAGAATATTGAAAAAAAATTGGGGACAAAAATTTTCATAGTGAGGAGAATTTTGATACCCTTAGGGTCATATTTATGTTTAGTGTTGAGATTATTTTATCACTTTTTAGTTTCTATATTATTTCAAGATTCAGTGGTTGGAAATTTAGATATTAGGGGGAAACAGTCTAGCCGTACGGTCTGTGCACAACTTGTTGTGACTATGCGGTAACCATGAGATATGGATATGATGGTTTTAGTGGATATTTTCATGGTTTGACCATGTTTTGTCTAACCATGAATCTATTCCTAGGTAATTTTGTTCTTTTATTTTCAAGGGATAGTGGCTACCACATGGTTAGAGCATAATTTTTTTAACCGTTCAACCTAACAGTTCGACCCATGTGAGTTTCTTAAAAATAGAAAATTACCCTAATGACCTTGTTTTTTTTAACCTTTAATCTCCTCCTAATTTCTCATTATCTCTAACTATCCTATCCTTAATACTCTATGGGGAAATATCCTTGGTTATTTTTAGATTCTACTTCATTATCTATGGATATCTTAGAGGCATCTTTCAATTTCCATCCGACCTCTCTTCCACTTTCTAGATATTCTCTTGATCTCTCTTACCATTAATAATTGGAACCATAATGTGATGTGGTTATTAGATCCAGATGCTTTTATTGCTAATTTATGATTTTTATTATGCATCTAGTCTTGTGAGGGATTTATATATTTTATTCTAACCTATATTTTTGAAGGTGACGAGGTTTTCACCATTGAAAAGTTAGGTGTCTCTATAAAATGGTTTTATCTTGTGATTTAATCAATGGTATTGTAACTTAATTTAGTTTGGTTTATAAAATTCAATGTTTTGAAATGTTTTATTGGGTTTTTAGGAAATTTAATCTTGGGTGACATGTAAAATGTGTTTTTAAAGGGATTTTTTAAAACATTTTTATGAACTAAACATGTTTGATGAAATTCCTCAAATTTGGTTTTTCCTATAAATCTAATTTTCAATCATGGGGGTGGTGATTATTTTATTGTAAAAATGGTTTGTAAAGTTGTGAGAATGGATTATTTAATTTTTTGATGAAACATATCACATGGGAAAACATTGGGAACCTTAAGTGCATTGGGTTAAGGACATATGAAGACCATAGTGAGTGTAGAACCACTAGGGGTTATGGTTGTGATACCAATAGACTATGGAAGAAATGAGTATCATATGATTCAAATTCATTAAGTATAGTGTTCCTTGCATTTCCTAGTCACATATTCCCATATTCTAGAGTTCATTTATGTTTTGTGTTTGGTTTTGTTTATGTTTCATGTTTTGAGACTCAAATGTTTATCTTCTGAGAAATGAATGTTTTTTGTTACTGCCCACTATGTTACCATTCATATTTATTTCCACATTCTTATGGATTTGGATATGGATTGTTTTTAAAGTAAAACTGAAGGATGTTCTATGTAATTTTCTTTTTCAAATGAAATAGATTTATGAAACATTTTTTGTTTTAAATCTAGAACCAACTATTTCATGGTGATAGAAATTTCATAGATTCATGGTGGTATCCTACTGGGTATTTTCATAACATCCTATATATTCATTTAGGTGTATAATTTTTTTTTAGGATACATGTCAGGTAAGGGTTTCATTTATCTCATTTACTTCTCTTGGTTTATATTGTTTTTTTTGTGAGTTGGGTTGGTGGTGAAAAATGGTCACATGGAGACTAAAATTTGGTTTTGGTTTGTTGTGATTTTAGGATTACCATTTTATCTTGGTTTTGTATGTCTCATGGTTGTGAAACTTTTCTTCCACGCTGTACTCTAATTTATTATCTTAATTTTTTTATATGTGATATATATTGTGTTATCTTTTTGGGTGAAATTAACCCCAATGTATTTTATGTTGATACCCAAGTGCTTTTTTCCATGTTGTGGTAATCAGTAATACACTTTAGGACTTGTAGGTGGAAAGATTGGGAGACATGTCAGGTCAAATAGGGTTGGTTCATTATAGGTGGGGGTTCCAAAAATAGTTGGTTTATGTGTATGAAAATTAATCCATAAAGGGTAGGCCACTCCTCGTAATTTAAGCTCTTGCAAGATGAACCATATGTCATTTAGTTTACTGTATTAATTCTAGTATTATATTCTATGTAGTTTAGACAAATGTTGATAGGAATTATGTTATTTAGTTTAATGTCTTATGACAAATACATGTCTATATGGTTTAACATCATGAGGTAAGGATGTGGTCCGGACATGATTTATCCAGAGTGATGTTTTTTCAGGTGAGTGAGAATAACCTGAATACATGTTTCATGAATCTCAGGATTCTATAACCCTATCAAGACTTCACATCTTTCCTTATAGGTGAAATATTTTAAGATAGATCATCCTTCAATCATATGTCCCAAAATTAGATGGTAGGGATAATAATTAGCATCAACCTTTATGTATTCTTCCATATGTCTCTTGATTTTCAGGATATCAAGGAGAATATTATCAAATAAACATGTGAAATATGTGTCCAAATTCTCAATATAGATTAAATAAATCTTTATATGTATATCATTGAGAGATATATGGTTCAGACACTTTGGTAAAATTTATATGTTCTACTCAGGGTGTCCACATGGCTAAAGTAGACAATTGGGTATTAGTGGCGCCATTACACCCTCATATTTTTTTTCTTATTAATCTAATTTTTAAAGATAAAAAACATCAATTGTGTTCCCTAACAATCAATTATTGGGAAATTAATCAAATTTTTCTCTCAAATATTCATCTTTTTTCTATCCTTATCCTAACCCAAGGGAGCATGACCAAATTATTCTCTATATCCAAGGTAAAAAAGCACGTAACTTTCTCTTATTAGAAGTAATATACCTTTATTTTCATATTTTTGAGATATAGATAAAATAATTTCCACCCATGCATTCCATGTATGCCTAAATTGGAATGGGAACATGGTTGAATTTAGGAACCTTGAGGTAGTTCCTCAATCTCAATAAATTCAAGGAAAGATTTCAAAGTTACTGATGAATTTGAATTCAACCAATCCTAGGGTGGGAAATATAAAAAATCTCCCATCCCTATGAGTTAGGGTGAGGAGGAATGATTTCAAGAATTCACCTAGTGAGTGAGTGAAAAATATGAAAATTCCCCTAGCTCTGTGGGCTAGGGAACTTCACTACAAGGAGAACCTCTATAGAAGAATACTGGTATTTCTTTATAGGGAAAATATATATGAATCATATCCATAATTATTTTCTATAGATCCTCATTTTATTTCCAGAGTTTATAATTCTGTTCTTTAATAAATATGGCCATGTCATCCTCAAGGGAATAAATTATATAAGAAATGTCAATAACTGTTCCTTTTTTAACAACTTGATATGTTGATGATTATGGGAGTCCCAATTTGGATCATGGTGATTATATCTATTGTTTACATCAGATATATATTCTATCAACATTTCACTCCAAGTAAACAGTAGGGCTGATAATTCCTTATTTAGAGATTGATCAGGGAACAATGATCCCTTCTTTACAAATGATGGTAATATAGGATGGGATAATCCATTTAGGCATGAATGATTGCAAAAGTGTGTGATCATCTCTTTCAAGAGATCACTCATTGAAACCGAGTGAAAATTCTTTAGACTTGGATTATACCATGTTTATGGAAGCATAGGAAAATTAGCAATCTTCATCAATGGAGTATCCAATTTGTTGGGACATTTACCATTGATCTATTTTATGGGTTAGCACCCATTGGACCATTTGGAGGCACATTCCCTGATCATCCTATTTTTTAAACTCTTCAATAGTGTCATGTTTCACAACACCAGTTGGGATAATAATAATTATGTTTAATGATGTGAAACATATAACTAGAAGTATTGATTACCTTAGTGGAGAATTACCTATAATCATGATGCCTTCCTGCTCACATGATGATTTAACAAATGGATTTGAGGTTAAAAATGATAAAAATTCCCCCAATCCTGTTGGATGTAGTTCTCCCTAATATTATAAAGTCACAAATTCTATGAATTTTTAATCTTTCAAATATTATTTATCTATAATTATCATAGGACACTATCTAGATACGATGATTAACTTCCAGGATATTAGAAGTAGCTGGTACATGTTCCCACTCCGGAGTTGCAGTGGTTGGCTGTCCCTGGTAGGTTGTCCTTTTAGATGCTTGAGTTTGGATGATTAAGGCTGGTTCAAATTCCTATGAAGATTCTTATATAAGTATAGTAACATATCAGTGATTATTACTATGTAAAATTGAATCCATTTTAAGAAGATCCAGTGTGGTTTCCTTAACATAGTGGGCATCTATCTGCACCTCCCAAAGGTAAGAGTGGTATGTGTTTCTGTGCTCTAGGGAAAGGATCTCAAAGTAGTTTGATGTGAAAATAGGGTACACTGTATTCTATATGGAATGTAATTTGTAGGAATTCCTATGGGTATTCATCATCTGTAGTGTTTCATGAGCTACCTATAGAGTTGGGATGGAACCTATGAGATTTTATTCCTATGATAGGTTGTTCACCAATTATAACTATAAGCATTGGGTTAATGACAATGTACGTCAAGGCCATTATGCAATGGTATTTATGGTAGTTGATGTATATGTTTGGAAAGTTATTTGGTTGTGAACATTGTATTGAGGTGTCCTATAGTTACTCACAACCTTTTCAATGATCTTGACATTCATCAGTTCACATGGTGATTCCTTTGGGATTGTAGGGAGTCCTGAAGGTCACCTGAAAATGAAACAAAAATAAGAAATCCATTAGTGAAGTATAAAAAATAAGAGTGCATGGTAGATCAATCACATCCAAAGTTAAAGGATTCATATTAGATTCATGATTATTCTTTTGATAGAAACTCCAACACTTTCCTGTATCTGGAACAGTTCTATGGGAACATTGTTGCGGGCCTACTTTCTAAATGTAAGTGATCACCGGGGTTTCTTATCAGTGAAACTTCTAAATGAACTTTAGCGAGAGGATATGAGGTCAGGATCATATCACCCTTTTGGGGGAAATAATTTCCTACCTTGAGACTCTATTATAAATTTAAGACATGTATATTAATCCTTCCTAAATTCTAGCATGAGACTAGTTATCCCTATGCCAACAATCTGATTGAATCTGTGTAGAGATGTGAACATCTTTATATATTATACATTCTCTATATTTATCTTATTAATTCATAATTATATGATTTTTACCCACATAGTTAGGCACTTTTAAATTGATAACCATATAGTAAGGAGGTTTGTTTTGTGATGTTGGGATACGATTAGTATGGAGGGGTTTCTATGTATCCCTATAAAGGGAATTAGAACCCACGTAGTTGAATTTCACTTAACGGGACACATTGTACCTTTTAAGTTCGTGGGAAAAGGAACCATCTATGTAGTTTAACATCATGTGGTAAGAAATGACAGGATAAAGGTTTTTAATAATGTTTAGTGTGGTAATTATGCATGAGAGAACCTTTACGGTTCATCCTTTCTATCAGGTAACTAGACATGAGAAGGCATGATTGTGGGTTGCACTTACTTGGAGGACCATGATATTTACCTCATGTTAGGCCATGAAGGAATCTTATTCACATAAAATGAGTGATGATGGATCATACATGGATCATCAATAGAGTTATCCCTAGATTTTCAATAGAGTAATCCCAACACCACCATCAGATAAAGATGATTTGTCTTATTCTCATCAACATAAGGATATCCTATTCTCATCAGATAGGGGTCCTAGGTTCATCACCAAGGGGAGGTTGATCAATATTACCTAAATATAATCACCTAAAGAATGTTTGAGTAACATGATACTCATCTTATGGGTTTCATATTCTTGTAACATAATAGGTAGGTAGTGGTGGATGGGGCTTACACCTAGTTGGAGTCCCATATATAGGGAAACCAATAGGAGTATATCCTGAATCAAGATATATTAGGGAACCAAGATGAGTATCTTTACTCAATGTATAATGGTAAATCTTATACTAATCACATAAGAGAAAATTTATATTTGATAATATTTGGTTTGAACTTCAAATAGGTTTCCTATATATCCCATAGAGTAGGAATCAAAGGCCACATAGTTCGAGTGATGTGGTTTAAGGTCATTTGTGAGGTTTGGTTCATCTAGTTAAACCTCATATGGTAAAGACGTGTTCTATGAAATTTAGAGTCATGCAACCCAGAATTTGAGGTAATTCCCAAGATATATCTCAATTATATTGATGGAATGATCAACTGAACCTCTAATCCCATATGAGTCATACTTAGTGTGAGTAATAATAGATATAATTTCAATCATATTAAATTAGAGTTTACAACAAGTTGTTGAATATGGATTACACATGAGGTTTCCTAGAGATGCCTAACTTGATAAGTGACTCAGCTGAAGGAAATATGGATTAGGGATTACACCTAAGGAGGAGGCCCATGTGAGATAACTGTGTTATAAAAGGGGAGACTACATGAGACTGAGCAAGGATTACACATGATCTTCACTTTAGGGGTTAACTCTAGGAGGTGATCCATGTGAATGTATTTTTGAGAAACCGTGAGGAGGATCTCAAATAAAGGTGTATAATATAACCAATATAAGTATCTCAGCTCAAGGTGATTATGTGGGGATTATGCATGTATATTTCCCTAATATAATTGACCTAGAAAGCAAGTCAAGTGATGATATGTTTTAGGGCTTACAATTATGATGAGGCATAAATATAAGGAAACCAAGAGGAGTATAGTAACTCAAGGTGATGAGATAAATAATAGGATATTCTTAACTTAAGTTGTTTTGGGAAGCTGTGAGAAGTATCTCAACCCAATGTGCTCTATAGAATTAAGGTTGGGGTCAAAGATAATACATCCAAAAATATACCTGACCTAGATCAAAAAGATCATGGTGTGAATATTTCTTTTTCACGGGGGTTAATGAAATAATAAATGGGATAAACCAAAGGCCCAAGGACATATCCCAAAATTGATCTTGATCAGGGGTTTGGGGGAGGAGTCCTCATGTTATGGATCAATGGTCTCACAAGTAGCTGACCTAAAAAAATGGTGGACCTCGAAGTGCATGCTCATAGGGATCTCAAAAAGGGTAGTCTACACATGGGATTTTCTGTAAAAGGTTATTATATATGGATTTAACATATAGGGTCCCAAGATGTGGGATCTTAGAGGGGGATTCACATGGTAGGTTCTTGGAGGAGGTGCTTAGTGTGGTAGGTTCCACGAGGTTGGTTCCCGGAGGAGGTCTATTAGAAGAGTTTGCAGATAGGAGATCTGTGATGTTGGTTTTTAGATCGGAGGTTTGTGAGCTTGGTTTTTTTGAAAAGAGGCCCATAAGTTTGGTTCTTATATAATATGAACTCTATATGGTATGCTTATATGAAGATGGACCCACATACTGGACTTGAAAAACTATCCCTCATGAGGTGACCTTATGGAATGGACCTTGTGAGGTGAATCCATGGGCTTGACCTCATGTTATTATCTCATGAGGTGGATCCATGAGATCAATCTCATGAAGTGAACTTTGTGAGGTGGATCCATGATCTCTCCCTTAGGGGATAACTTTGTGAAGTTTTCATTTTTTTTGAGGTTTCTATTTTTAGTTACCTATGGATTATTTTCATGAGAGAAGTGGCTCTTGATATCTCCTTCCATGTATCTCTGTGTGTCTATTTAGAGAAGTAAAGGGTTATTTAAAGGCATTTATAAAGATTAATTTCTCAAATTAGAGGGTCACTTAATACATACCTAATCCCCAATAATTTTCTTATAGATCTATATCCCCCAAAGGTCTAGTCATCCTTGATTGTCCAACTATCAATTGATGAGAAGGCATGAATAAGGGCCTCCAACTAGGTTTAATCCACAAATCATTACATAAAAGGGTTATATTACCTATAAAATGAATATAATAGTATCCCATGTGTAATACTTACTCAATATTCTATTTTATCCCCTTTCACAACATAGAAATCTTAGTCACATGGTTCAAAACATCATGATAATTCCCTTACCGTATAACATTAAACTGCATAGTAAGGTCCTTGTCACAAGACCTTAAAATATGAAACTCAAACTATGTGGGATTTAATTGTTGTTAACCATGATACATTAGATTCATATTTTAGGTTCAAAAACAACAACATATAAATCCATATATTCACCAAGATGTACTCTCTATGAAGTCTATGTCCTCACCAGGCTATATGCCTTGTGAAAATTACTCTCTTTAGGACATATTCCTTTTGAGAACAATCCCAACTGGGACATACTCCTTATAGAAATAATCCGAACTATAATTTATTCTTGGTGATACATATCACTTCTTCTCATCAGGATATACCCCTTGATGAACCATATCTTTAATAGGTCCATATACCCCTGTGAATCTACTAGACCTTCTCCTTTCTAGTTACAGACAGATAGAGTGAATAGGGAATCATATGTGTAAGTCCCACATAATCCATTGCTAGAAACTTTATACCCAGTAGTCCACTACATATTAATTTAAACTAACTGTAATAGGTTATATTTGTAAGAACTTAAATGTAATTTTCCAGGTCCTTATTGTTGGGAAATAATCCCTCAAGGTAACATTGCAGCATTTTTGGGTATATTTTGATTGTTGACAAAGCCAGTTTTCATGGTAAAATGTCAAGGTACAAATATTTTTTTGACAATACATGTTGAAAAAGAACCATGAAAAAGGAATAGACTATTTGTAGGTGGTATAAAAGAATAGATTCAAGGTGGCACCGCTTTCTAGTGTTTGCTAAATTTTTGGGGTCCAAAATTTGGAGTTTAGTGAGCATTGCGAAATATGGATTTCCTTGAAGATCTCATCAAAATATGTAAAATGCATGAGTTTCATGAATATGGTATTCTTGATGTGGATTTCATGAAGACATGAAGAAAGTTAATGGTGTTATTCGGGATTAAGATGATCTTTGTGAACAGAAGAGTTGAAGATCATTGTGGTGAAAAAGGGCATTGCGAGTGGAGATTCGCGGTGAAGGAGTGAAGGAATTGACAGAATGATCCGCAATTAAGATGAGCTCCATGATCTGAAAATTGCTGTGGTACTTCGCAATATAGAGATAATTTTGGCCGAAATTTTGGATCTTTTCAATTTGAGATGACGTAGCGCTTACTTCCTGTGGAAGGTTTGAGGGTTGGTGGAATCGCCTATAAATAGACCTCAACCCCCTCGAGAGAAGTAGAGAGTTTTCCAAGAAAATTTTGTTTCTCTCAACTCGTGAAGGTGATTTGTAAAGGTAGCGTGCTTTATGAAAGAAGGATCTTCACGGTGGCTATTTTAGCTCCGTGAAATTGGTGTGTTCCGTGTTGTCTTAGTGAGCTTTACGAAGGAAGTCCTTCTACGATGACTTGAGCTCTACGAAGTCCTAATATTTGCAAAGACTTGAGCTTTGAGAAGGTATGATCTCTATGAAGCAGTGTGATCCACGTGGTTTTGAGCTCTGTGAAGGTGTGTGTTTTGCGAAGAGGTAGGAGCTTCATGAAGGCTTGTTTGAGCTTTGTGAAATTGGGAGCTTTGCAAAGTAAGGTGCTTTGAGAAGGTATTTCTAAAGGTTGTTTCCCAGTGATTATATGAAAAGGATTATTCATCCTTGGATGAAATTTGGACTTCAATAGAGCATCTACATACAGTGGAGGATGCATTCGTTAGTGATAATGAGGAGACCTACAGGTCTATAAAATGTGAGTGAATCTTATGAAGAAGCAGTGAGCTCACTTCAGTTGAGAGAGTAGTGTCTTCTCAAATTGTGAACGGTTGTAAACTAGGAGGGACAGTGAATCCGCTTAAAAATTGTAAAAATTAGTGCACTTATAGTGGATTTGGTACATCGACACATTGCCGGTGTATGATCCTTAGACATAGCCCAGTGAGGGTGAACCAAGTAAAATTTCTGTGTCTGGTGCATGCTTTAAGATTCATTCATACTCTACAACGGGAAGGAGAGAGAGATAGAAGAGAGTTTTGTCTAACAACAAAACAAGATCAAAAGGGGAAGTTGCTTTAATTATTCATACCCTGATTCACCCCCTCTTAGGGTATCTAGCCTAGTGGACCTAACACTTATCACATGACCATAAAAGGTGTGATGTGTTTTGTTAAGTGGCACCGAACTACATATTTTTTGATTCCATTCACAAGGATACATAAGAATCCCCTATTATGGTTCTGATCCCAACATCACAACACCTACCACCTTCCTAGATAGTGATAAACTACATAGTGACTAGTTATGTGGATTTAAAGCATATAATAATCTACTAAAAAAAGTAAGATAAAGATCCTATGATATGTATAAAAGGTACCATCAATGTATAAAATCTAATACATATAGATAATTACACTAATATAGAACATTTAAAACATATATTTTTTCACATTTACACATGGTTTTAATCAGATCATTGGCATAGGGGTGACCAGTCCCATGCTAGAATTTGGGAATGATTTATGAATACATAGTAAATCAAAAATAGAGTACAAGAGTAGGAAATAATTCCCCCTAAAATGGTGAAAATGATCCTTATCTCCCATACCCTTAACCAACATACATTCTAAGTTGTCACTAGTAAAGTCTCAATGGCCTCCTATCTTTAGAAAGTAGGTCTACGTCAAGTCAAAATTCTGCAGTCTTGGAAGCCAACTAAAATAGTGTATAAAAATAGACATTAATTTGTGCTTGTGTACATACGTACGTACGTACGTACATACATACTTACCTATATACCTACATACATACGTACGTACGTACCTACCTACATACATATATACGTACCTACATATTCAAGTTCCAATTAATTTTATTGGAAGGGGAGAACTAAATGATATCTTAGTCTTGGGGTGTAGACAATGACAATTGGATTTCTATAGTTAAGGAAGGATGATCAGAAAATGGTATTATCTAATGGGAATGGTGTATTGGTAAGTTGTCCTAATAGGGTGAATAGAAGTTACAATATATTATGAGAGTATTCTAATGTTTATGAATGATACCTATCTGAGAAGGATTTTTGGTAAAGGGATTGGATCATAAGGGACATTAGAGGAATGCAAGTGTGACTTGGATTGTTCACTAATAATTAGCAGTTATGTTCCAATTACTATAAGGAATTGACAATCACTAATTTTAATTAGGGGTCATTAGTGAACTTTGGATGGAAGTATAACTAAATGACTATCTAGGCTTATTCTATTTATGGTAAGTGGGGCCACTTGTACATTAGTTTTGTGATATGTAAATAGAGTTAAAATAATATTCGTTTCAATTTCCAATTATGTTTTTTAATCTTTGTATCATTTGATTGTAATTAAAAATTGAAGTTATATTATCCCATGGATATAGGACTCATGTATGAACCATGTATAATCATAGTTGTCTTTATTTTCCTTTATTTTTCTTGTTTTATTTATATTAGTGTTTGAGTTTTTTTGAGTGTATAAGTGGATGAATTGATGTGGTGGGTATGGTGTATGAACTTACTATCTTATGGAATATCAAGATCATAGGGTAACATCCAATCAAGGAAGCATCTGGTTCTCTACTATCCACTGCATGTATATTCTAGATAGGGTGCCTCAGATAAATATGCAAGGCATGGATCTTCCCTAATAAGTGGTATCAAATCTTGTTTCATATTTTTACAGGATATACTCATAAGGATACTTGAGTACACATTTCCTATATTGATGTTATTATAATTTAGTGGTAGTTATTACTTCAAGAGGTATTATGTCAAAAGGATAAAAGGTTTGGGTTGATAAATTAATTTGGGAAGACTTTGACTTTTGGAGATGAAGGTTGAATTTTATCCCAATAAAAAGGACTTGGAATTTCCATTGAATAGATTCAAGAAAGAGGCAATGGAATAGGAGGAATAAGGGAGTTTTTATAGAAATTAACTTGGTCTCATATATATTTTATTAAACTAGAATGTTTCCTTTAACATCTTGGATATAAGTACCTTCATAGATTTGATGAAGACTTTAGTAGACATATATAAGAAGACAACAATAACGAATAAGGTATTCATGATAAAAATATTGTTTTTCATCAGATTATTAGAAGATAGATCTTTGGATGACCATGCGAATGGTTTTAACATGATTCTAAGTCAGTTAAATTCAATTAATTTTATGTTCCCAGAAGATGTGTTGGAATGGATGCTATTATCATTAATTCTGAAAAACTGGGAGGAAATCATAACCATCATGAGTAATTCTTGATAGAAATATGACTAAGTCTTCAAGGATGTTCAAGGTATTATACTGAATGAATATCTTAGATAGAAGTAATTCTAATAACTATTAGTATTTTATCTCAATGTAAATAGATGATTATGTTCTCCACATTGAATAAGTTGAAGAAAATTTGATGATAAATAACATGAAAGAAGCTAGGGTAATTTTTTTAGTTCTATAACAACATGTTGGATTTCCAATAAGAGAGGATATCTTAAGAAATAATGTAGGGAAATAAGGGTAACTTATAAAGACGAAGTATTTATAAGTACATGTTATGTAAATTCTATGGTAGTTGATGGTATTAGTAGTTTACTACTGAGTGTGCATGTTCTAGTGGAATCACGAACCATTAATTTTAGAGCATCATTCCACTCTCTGATAGAGAAAGGATTCATAGCCAATTATGTGTCTAGTAAGTTTAGAAAGGTGAACTTATCCAATGAACAAGATCTAAAAATCACCGGGAATATAAATTTTAAGGTTCAAATAAAGAACATATATCATCTTGATCTCATGGTAGTTCGAAACATACTAGTTTTTTTGGAAAAATTTATTTTGTGCAGGATAGATGAATAAAGTTGTGTTTAGAAAAATATTCACTAACAGAGTGTGAAAGATCACTCTAGGGTTCAATGGTCATACTTAGAGTCATAACGGATAGAAACCTCTATCTGATTGAAAGATCATACAAAGTTACAACTACAAAAATAATAACTTTTGAGAGCACATATTTATGAATTTTTTTGTCTTAGGAATCTCAATGATAAGAAAATGAGATTTCTAGTAGAAAAAGGTATTTTGAATTTGGATTATATAGAATTTAGAATTTATGAGAGTTACATACTCAAGAAATAATACACTGTGTTATTTAATCTGATTGGATAGACACCCAAGATTCAGAAGATGGACCTTTTTCACATGGATATACGGGGTTTGATCCCTATATGATGTCACAAAGGGTGACCAAACTTTGTGAAATTAATTTATGAATCTATGATAAAATTATGGGTTTAATTTATGAAAAACATATGATGCATTTTTCATGTTTTTTTGGTTGAAGTAAATTATATAGAATGATACCAGAAGTAAGATGAAGTACTTAAGTCACAATAATGGCTATGAGCATAATGATAGGAGATTCTATAACTTCTGAAAGAATAGAGGAATAAGGTCAGAAATATTCTAAATGGGATGTAAGAATAGAATGGCATGAATAAAATAATGAACAAAACATTAATAGATAAGACACATATCATGAGGATTGACTCTGTAATATTCAAGGAAATTTAGGTGGAAGCGGTCAACTGTGCATCATACTTGGTTAATAGAATTATGTTATCATCGATGGGGAAATATATTTTTTAAGTTATATAGTCTTGTAAAATATCAAAAATCAGTCACCTCAACATTTTTAGAAGCCTTTCATATGTCTATGTGGATTTTTAGGATTGAGATAAACTTGAGGAAAAATATAAGTCATGTTTACTTATTAGATACAGGGATGATAACTTTATATCTAGAATTTTTTTTTATTTACAAGAGACAAGTTAATAGAAGCTGGAATGTTCTATTCAATGATAGGGTCTTGTAAAAATTTCAAAATTTGGTAAAAAAATATTCAACTGAGAAAATAAAAGCTGATTTAAATGAGAACTCTAAATGGGAAAAATTTCTAGATAATTTAGATGGAATCACCGGAAGTCTAACATATGGGCTACCAAAAGATTTAACAGAGAGCTCAAGGGATACTGAGGATCTAGTTATAGAATTGGAAGCTGAGAGTCTAAAAGTTATAGTTTTGAATAGAGTTAAGATATTGGGTTAATTATAGAAATTAAAAAGGGTCAAACACACAGTTTAGAGGTATAGAGATGAATTGTACTTATTAATCTTAATAGACGAAGGGAAACTAGAGATCCTTGATGATGTATAAAAACTTAGTGATTATAGCAAGTGGTTGTTATCTAAGAAAGATCAGAAAGATTTTATACATGGGAATAAAACATGGGAGCTAATGGATTTACCATGTGGAATGAAGGCACATGAAAAAATGGATTTTTTCTGATTAAAGGTAAAATAAGGTGGTAAGAAACAATACAAAGAAATGTTGATATTGAAGTGGTTTCTACAGAAATAAGGGATTGATTTCTCTAAAATATTTTTACTAGTAATTAAATATTCTACCATCCAAATAGTCTATAACATGGTTGTATCTGGATATTTTCATTTTGAGCAAGTGGATTTAAAAAATACATTTCTTAATGGATATTCAAGGGATGAAATTTACATGAAAAAACCAGTGGGTTTCAAGGATAAATGGAATGAGGACTTGGTGTGTGAGAAAAAAAAAATTCTCTATGAATTAAAACAAGAACCAAGAAAATGGAAATGAAAATTAATCACATTTATGGATGATAAAGGTATCATGTGGATCAATTAACATCATTGTTGTTATTGGAAGGAATTTCAAAATGGGATTTTCATCCTGTTTATCTTGTATGAGGATGATATGCATTTGGATGGTCCAAACATTAAAAGGATCATGAATCTAAATAAATATTTTTTTGGAATATATGAGATGAAAAATATCAGGGAGGCTAATAAAATATTTTGGATAAGGATTGAGTGATATAGGGGAGCTAGAAGCTATGTATAGAATATTATCGAGATATTTGGTATGTCTAGATGTAAGTTGGTCTCAAATCCCATGCTAATACACTTTAAGTTTTCTATGGAGAAATAAAATAAAATAGAGGATGAGTAATGTACATGGATAAGGTGTAGTTTTCATTAGTATTATGAATTCTGTTGTACATCATGGTGTTCACTCTACTAGAAATTTCATATGTAGCGAGAATCATAAACTGTTTCATGTCCAAACTATGGAAAGAGAACTAAGAATCCATGAAAATGATAATACAATATCTTAAAGGAATTGAAGATAAATCTTGATGTTTTGGGATGGGTGATCCATTTTAGGGGTATGTTGATGTAAACTTTGTAGGATAATCAGATACTCATAAGAGTACAACCAATTTTTTGTTTACCTTCAAAGGAATGACAATGATTTGGATATAGAGGATGAAATCACTGATAGATTTTTACACAATGGAAACTGAATATGTGGAACAAATAGAAGTAGGAAATGAACTGATATGGTTGATGTGTTTTTTGGAGGATCTAGCAAGGATCCAGGAGAGTTGATTTCTCTTATGTGATTGTTAGAGTGAAATAAAATTTGTGAAAAATCTAGTGTTCCATTCACAGATGAAACATATAGACCTGAAATATCACTTCATCTGAAAGTTTCTAGAGGAAAAGAAGCTTGGATTGTGGATGATAACAAGGAAATATAATATAGTATAAATTTTAACTAAGACTTTAGTCCAAGAAAGTTTGAGGTAACATGTGCCTCAGTTTGACTTGGGTGAAACGATGGAGATAGAGAGCATTGATTTTTGATTACTAAAAATGAGAAAAAATTATATTTATGTATTAGAGAGTTCCAAGGTTTCCTTGAATAAATTTTAAAGTGGGATTATTGGAAATGTAAAGTATGTTCAAGTGATGAGTCATTATATATAAAAGATATAATTTTATGATAGCTCAGTCTTAGGGTGTAGAAAATAATAGTTGGATTCCTCCAATGATGTTAGGTTGAACAGAAAATGGTATCGTCCAATGGAAATGGTGTATTAGTCAATGATACAAATAGGGTAAATGGATGTTAAAATGTATTGTGAGAGTCTTATGATGTTTATGGATGATCCTTATATGATATGTATTTATGGTAAAGGTATTGGATCATAAGGGTCATCATAGTAACACAAGTGTGACTTTGATTGTTCACTTGGCATCAGTGGTCATGTGCTGATTGCTATAATCCATCAATATTAACTGAATTAAATGGTGGGTCATACATGAACTTTGAATGGTAATACAACTGAATGATGAACTTGGACTATTATATTTAGAGTATGTGGGACCAAATTTACATTAGTTCAATTTTTTGGAGAAAAAGTTAAACTAATATTGGATGAACTTAAAGATTGTGCTTTATAATCTTTTTTTAATCCAATAGTAATGAAAAATAATAACAGTGTTCTCCTGTGGATGTTGGAATCATGTATAAATCACAAAAAATCAAAGTGTTATTTATTTTCCTTTATTTCTATTATTTAATTGGTATTGGTGTTTGAGTTTTGTTTGAGTGTGTTAGCAGACAACTTGATGTATTGAATAGGGTGTGTATAAGTTTTATCTTCTATTACATCAAGATCATGAGGAAATGTACGATCAAATAAGTGTTCAGCGGTCTACCACTTGCTGCGTGTAACTTCCAGATGAAGTGCTTCTGATAGATTATTGAAGGATGGTTTACCCCAACAATAGATACACATATATTTTGTTTGAAATCATACATACATGCAAATATTTATATATAAGTACATACATACATTCATGCATGCATGCATAAATATATTACCTATATAACCCCTTAGATAGAAATTTAATTATAAAAATAAAATCCATATATATAGATAGGGAGAAAAACTCCAAAAGAGATAGTGGGAGAAATATCAACTTCACTGAAGTTGAGGATCAAGATATACAAGAGTTGGAACATGAAAAAATTACACAAATCCCTGTGGAATAATTTTTTTTTCAGATACACAAGTATAGAGTAGGAACACTATAGAAGTAATATAACTAGTGATATATAGTTTTATAGTCATATAGGATGGTGATTCATTATTAGTAGTTAATAATGAACCTCTATTTTATAAGAAATCAACAATTATCCTAGATGCTGACAAGTGTAAAGAAGTCAAGAATTTTAAAATGGATTCCATGTACTAAACCCAATTCTACATTTTAGTAGATATTATAGTTGATATAAAAATTATTGGGTGAAAATGGGTATTCAAGAAGAAGTTGGACACGGATAGTAAATATAATACTTATAATGTATGCATGGTTTCTAAAGTTTTTAATAAATGTTAAGGTATATAATATGATGAAACCTTTTCAGCATGTTCTATGATAAATTATAATAGAATTATAATTTTCATAATATCCTTACATGATTAGAAGATTTGGTCAGTGGATGTAAAAATAACCATTCTTAAGAGGAACCTTGTGAATGCTATTTATATGAAATAACCAGAAGGGTTTGTGGCTCATAAGGACAAAAATAAGTTATGAAAGTAACAAATATAAATTCATGGGTTGAAGAAATAATTCAGATAATGAAATATTCATTTTGATGAAGCCATCGGGAAATTTGATTTCATAATAAATAAAAGTCAACCCTATTTATACGAGAGGTTTAGTGGGAGTATATTCATTTTCTTAGTAGTTTATGTTAATGATATATTACTAATGAGAAATAAGATACCAGTCTTATAATCAGTTAAGATGTAATTAAACAAATGATTATCCTTTAAATACTTAGCTGAAGTAGCCTAGATTTTAGGGATTAAGATCATTCGTGATAGATCTAAGTAGCTTCTTAGACAAAGTCAGGGAACATACATTGACAAGTTTCTAAAGAGATTTAGTATTAAACAATTCAATAGGGGATTATTTCCAATGTCACATGGTGAACATATTTTTTAAGAAAATGTGGCCTTTGATATAAGAGGAAAGAGAGAGAATGAGTACGATTATTTATGCTTCTATGATAAGATCCTTTATGTATGCGATTCTATGTACCATGATAGATGTTAACTATTCCTTGAGTATTGAAGGAGGATATCAAAAAGACTCTGGGGAGACACATTGGTTGAAAGAATAGTAAGGATATGTTTATAGTTTATAGAGGTGATGAGGAACAAGTTATCAGGGGATACACAAATACTAGTTTTCAGATATATCAGAATAATCAATAGTCGAGATATGTATTTTTCATCAATAGAGGAGCTGTGAGATGGAAAAGTTCTAAACAAATAGTGGTTATTGATTCTATAGTATATTTTGAGTATATGGTGGATTATGATGAAACTAAAGAGGTAGTGTGGATAAAAAATTTCATCCAGGATCTTGATGTACTACCTAACAGTAAACACTTCATTACACTGTAATGTGATAATTATCCAATAATTGTTTTATCCAAGGAACATGTCATATAAATGGATGAAGAATATTCTTTGAATGAATCACCTATTGATGGTTTTTTCTCAGATAGGTGAGGTTATAGTAAGTAGAGTTTTTATGGAAGATAAAATGGTAAAATTATTGACTAAAACTTTATCTCACCATATGAATGGAAGAAATGTGAGAGATGGAAAACTAAAAGTTTTTGAAGTTATCTCTAGTGAAAATTGGAGTATGTTGGATTTGTTTCCCTAGAAAAAACTAACATTATATTTTTGATTACGGGAATATTAATATTAATTAATATCTTATCACATGATGAGTCCTATTTAGTGTAACATTAATGTGATAATATCCTAAGAGTATTAGTCACATCGATAGGATATAACAATTTTCCCTTATAATGAGAACTTGGAAGTTACATGATAATATTGTTAAACATATTTCCATTTTTTTATATTAAATTTTTTGATGGGACACAAATGATGTCTGCCTGTCAGGTGATGGGGGATCATACGACATTCAAACTTATTCTCATGAAGCTTACACTTGGTAATCTCTAAGAGGAGAGGTTATGAGGACATATGAAATAATAAGAATTCCATATGTTATATAATTCATTGGATATTTCTATCTACATATGTGTGTATTGGTCCTTATATATGAGATTATTATTAATGTTTATCATGAATCACATACTTTGATGTATTGTGAAAAACCATGGCAATATATAATCATGAATAAGTAAGATATGTTGGATGTGTATAAAGTGATATTAAATTTATTGAATAATTCAAGAAAGGGGTTTTCACTTATTTTTTAATGGAACAAGATATATCATGACCTTTTATTGAAATAGAACTATATGATTAAGTCTATGACCATGGAGGTTTATCGATGAGTTTATTTCAGGTAGTAAAAAAATATTAATCATACTAGTTTATGACACAAGTATGAAACCTTATTGATGAGATATCAAGACAAATAGATTATATTTCTTAATAAACATTCATATTTGGGTATTTTTATTATGATATTATATTCATTATCTATATATTCCTTGATGTGTTGTAGATGAAAATCTTAGACTTTAGAAAATCCTTCTCAATGTCACTGAGAAAGAGGCCTAGAGGGTCCCACAATAAGTGTATCCAAAATCTTAGTTAAATTATTGTTTAATTTAATATTACGAATAAAAAATATTCCTAGGTTTTGTAATAATAAATTTTTAGGTTTGTTTGATCATTTAAATTCAATCACTAGTTACTTGAGTTTAGAATATATTTGAGTTGAATATTAAATAAATATATATTCACCAGTTATTGAATATAATATTTATATATTTATTGGATGAATAATATAAAGATATTTATTTATTATTGAAGTTTTGATAAATTATGAGGAGGATTGTGGAGTTAAGTTAAGGTATTGATGAAAATGATATAGAATATTTAGTATAATTTAAATAAATATTAATTAATTTATTTAAGAAATGATATTTAGTTATTTTCGAGTTAGAACATGTCATGTAATATAATATTAATAATATTATTTGACATGAATAATATATTATAGAGAATATATGATAATGGGACTTGTAACAATTATCAAATATTTAACTGTAACTATATATTTCATCTTATATTATTGTCTAATGTGATGTGAATGACTGTTCTCAATATTTCCTATCAAGATAATTCTATCAAGGATGAGAGAACTTCTCTATAATTCTCTCAAGAATAAGTGAAAATCCTCCCCCTCTATCTAAATACTAAGAGAATAATAGAAATAATTCTTTCAAGCATAAAATAATTCTTGTTGTGATCAATGATGAATAACGTAAGACATTTGGTTCCTCTATGCTTGAACCCAGAATACCAATGACAATATTCCAAGATTCAATGAGAATGTATGGATACCTTTAGAGTAATTTTACATTTTATTCTTATTTTCAATTATTACATAACTATAAATTATACCAAATTGGGAAATAATAGAATAATTATCAAGAAGAGTTAATTCTTTATTCAAAATTAATTAAAAATCGTATGTGAAAATATCCTCTCTATGGAAACTCTAGGGTTGCTTCATATAGTTATAAGGATTTTATTCGATGAAACCAAAGAAAAACATTATTGGGTACAGGATCGACCACTTCAGTTATGCCCCAGAACCTTCAATTGGTATCAAAGTGGACACATATTAATTTATAATTATTTATTATTTTTTGGTTGTTTTTTGAATTTATTTTGATAGAATTCATTTCCAATTTTTCATTATTTAATTATAAATTCAAGATAACTTGATCATTCAATTCATATGACCAAGAACAGGACCAGGAAAGATTAAATATGGTCTAATATCCCATCTGGATGTGATGAGGGATTTGGCCAAGTGGCCTGGTAATACGATCAGTAACTTAAGAGTACATTTCATGCACCCATGTTCAACTACACAATGACATTCCATGATAATCAAAACATATCATATGGGGGTAGATACATGGAATGTAATTACACAATACGTATTTAACACTATCTAACACACAACTTGACAAGGTTACATGACATGTAGTTGGTGTACAAACTATGTAACCCTACACGGTTTTAAACTATGTGGTCAAATTACACACCATGTAATTAAAAAACATTCCATGTATTAACTACCATCTAAGAGATAAAGACCATATGCGATTACATGATGTGTATCTGATGTAAATTCCTTGTAAAACATAATTACATAGACTGATTACATGCCAAGTCACTGGGCATGTAGTGCATGAGGCTAAAAAAGGAGTACATGACATGTAGCTGGCTGTAAATTTTGTGTAACTCATACCTAATCATGCAAGGTATGCATCAAGAAAAGTTTTTTTTGTGATTCACGCATATAGAAAGGAAATATTAATTAAATAAAAACCAAACTACATGGTGTGTATCTAGATATACACGCAACATGATATGGTTTTCCTGTACAGAGTACACACCAAGTGATTTTAGTGGGCCATGTGGAAATAAATTATTTAATCATCATTTTTTTTCATTATTTTTTAAAATACATGATATATATAATTTTTATATATTCCATGTACTTAAAAATAATTTCCAATGGTATATTCCACATATATTTAGGACATTCATTTGGCTATACATGTTGTGCATACTACACATCTTAACACATGGAACAACACATCATGTAATATTTTGATAAGACATGTAGGCATATATGTCATGAAAGTACACAATAAATGACAATGACCATATACAACATATTTTACACTCTATTCGAGTGATATTACACACCGTATAATGAAAAAGGATACATTCCATTTTGACTCTAGTATATTTCATATATATATATATATATATTAAATTCCAGACTGAATTTAATCTATCCAAAAAGGGTATATGTTATACACTATTTCAATACATGTACTAATTAATTAATTTAATTTATTTAAAATTATAGAGGATAATAATCTCAGGGACTGTTTGGATATAAAATTAAGATAGTAAAATTTTCCTCTAGTACATTCTATGTATACATTAAATTATAGACTGAATTTAATCTAGTAAGGAAGGGAACACATTGTGTACCATGTCAATACATGTCATGAAAAAAATAATTAATTTAATTTTTTTAAAATTTTTGAGGATGAAAATATCTGATACTATTTGAAAAAATAATTAAGATAAATGAATTAATTTACAAATAAGATAATTAATTATTGATTTCGGGAATTTATTTTATTAAAGAATGAATTGAAATGAATGTTAGAAAGTTTAAATGTATAGTCATTGAATGTTCTTGATGATCATGATCTTGATCGACCTATGTATATGTTGGGTTTCTATTTAAATTAAATAACTATTTCACAGGTTTTTGTGATAACATTTTATTATTAAATTAAATATGATGATCTGCATATCATCCATTCCTCCTTTATTATGTACAGAATTGTGTGTCCATGATTTATTTATGTAACCCTAAAACTATGGTTAGAATCACTTAAAAATGAGTAGACATATGTAAAGGAAGGAACACATAAGAGATAGGAGACAACTCAATATTGAACTGAGGTGAAACCAACCAACAAGATACACATTTTAAAGGTGGAATGTTTCAACTCAATCCAGGTATTAGATTGAGTTATTCCCTTAGGGTCAAGGGTTGGTTTACATTTTTATAAAACTATTAGTTAAAATCTAATGATCATTGTTGGCACCAAAATACATGCCACAGGAATAGTCAAAGAAGTCATAGCCGATTTGTAGAAAATATGAGCTGAAACGGCCCAAAAAACCTTTAAGGGAGTCTACTTCATGAAGCACTACTGCTCCATAAACTGGATATAGCTCGCAGATAGCAATGGCTAAAAAATACCCTTTACTAACACATGAAGTGTTGAAGATGGTCTCCATGAGTCCGACGGTGCTCTGCAACCATGCTAAGGATTTACAGTGTGCTTTGTGAGTTTAACTAATCCATTCACATTTTAAAAATCCCACATTTGATTTGAAAACTATGTCCTAGCTTCTTAAAACACATTGCCTATAAATACCCCCTCATTCCAAACTTTTGGGGACGGTTACCCAACCTTTCGACTTTCAGATTGCTCCCAATTCACAAAGCATCTGAGCATCATGAAACAAACTGAAACAGACTATACAAGGTATCCTACCTTTGAAAAACCCCTTCAATATGTTCTTTAATACCCTCCCCTAAGGCGGGGATTCCTTTCACGAAGGCCTATTCCCTTTGTGGGGGAATAAGGACCTATGGGGCACTTGAGGTTTCTTGAAGCATTAAGGCTTAATGAAGAATTCCTTTCCTAAGATATCATTTCATCCCGAGGTTGGGTCACCAAGTTTTGTAAAGCCTACCCCTTTAAAAAACCCCTAACCTCCATAAATCACATGTTCTTTGAGAAGAACCTCTCTATAAGGCTCTATTATTTACGAATCCCCTTTCATAGGATTTTCCATGCTGGATCCCTTATAATAACACCTATTCATGAAGGTTGAGTTCCCAAATTCCCCACATCCATCTAGAACCAGTTCAGCTACACTTCAAGTCCTTATGTGACATGTTCCACCTATTCCAGTAGCCCACTTTACTTCAAGTGTGGCATGAGACTCCCATATACCTTTTGATTCTCAACATAGGTATGAAAATTCCCTTTTCTTCTCAGCATAGGCATGATAATGTGGACCTCATGATCAACCAATCCTCCACACTATTGAAACCTAACATTACTAAATCCATTCCCCTTCTAAATGTGCATGAACAATAGTTATATAAGACCAAGGGGTAAGGAGTGAGTCCCCCACATCCGAGATGCATGACGTAAAACTACCCAGTACCAAAGTCCCCAACACATGATGTAAAAATTTAGTCTTTCCCCACATGTTGGACACATGATTCCCTACATACTGTCATAATGGGATTCCACCTTCTTCACTTTGTGGGACAAAATCTCAACACCAGGGCAGTTTCCATGTATAATCCCCACACACCTTATGTTGTAATCATATGATGATCCATGTATGACCCATAGGGAATGAGATCCTCCTCACATGGAATGAGATCCTCCTCACATGCAATGAGATCATACTTGGATTGATTCCATACATAAGTCCCACAACATCTCTCATTGGTGATTATTTCACAACACAAACATCAGGTCTACTGGTTCCTCTTGTTTCTCACAGTGATCATGAATCACATAAAATTAGGGGTTAATAGGGACCTTGAAATCTTACCAATCACATTATGGATAGATTCCATACATAATCCCCAACCATTCTCACCCAATGTGTTACTCCTATATTTAAGCCCTAATCATGTCCCATCCATGGGACTCTTTTAGGTATAACTCCCAATCAAAATCATATATATGGGAATCCTTTTGAGTGTAATCCCAGACAACCATACTCATCCTCTTTGTTTTGCTTCTAGGTGTAATCCACAACCACATTCTCATATGGGACTCCTCCTTAGGTATAATCCCTATCCCTTTAGAGCTACATGGGATTTGATTCTGAACCAACTAGGATACATAGGAAGCCTCCCTGAGGTCCAAACCCAACATCGATATCCATACTGGTCTCCTCCAGTCTACACCTCTTATAAAATAATTCCACTCACATAGGAGACCACATCTCATTCAAGTCCATCTGTTATCTCAATGCATAATCCCCACACCATCCAACCAAGATGAATCCTCTTCTGAAAGGTAGATTCAATACATAATTCCCATACCATCCCTTATAGACACTACTTTTGTGGTGTGATCATCCTTACCTCATGATGATTAACTACATGGACCAGTACTATCACATAACCTTTAAACTATGACAACAAACTACATGGTTTTTTATCTATGTTCTATAAATTGGGTTTGGAGGATGCCTCTTTGAGGTTCAATCCTGACCAATGGTAAAACCAGGTGCCCCCTTATAGGAGTGCACTTCTTTGACCCACTTCCAATGGTGCCCATATCAACCTTCACATTGTGAAATATTCAATTTATGGGACACACCTACTAGATCTATGTCCATGGGGAATTCTAATCCATCAATCGGTAAACCTCTAGGTGTGATATCTTCCCTCCTAAGGAAAAACTTACTTTATAGACCTCCATGAGGTTTATTGATCATTAAAATTTTTATTCACAAGATGTTAAAATCATTCCTTGATCTATATCTATAGGAATTTCCAACCCATATCCACAAGATATTAAACTTTTTACCCCAAAAATATACCCCATGATAAACATGGGATGCCTGAGGTGAAATCCTTAGAAGATATACGCCTACGACGTCAGCTACCTCATGCTTAACATGGGATACCTAAGGTGAAATCCTTGGAAGATATGTACCTTTGGTGTTAGATACTTCATGATCAACACTATATGCCTTGGGTTCCTTACCTATGATTCCTCCATGATATGCCCTACTATGTAGAAGAATAAGTGACCAATGTTCCTAGTGTCCATATATTCCAACGATGCCCAAGGTGAATACTCTCCTGACTGAAGGTTTCTTACCTATCAATACACACTAAAATTTATAGAAAGAAGTAGTGTAACTAAATGACATCTACAAAGAGATGACATTAGGAATGAGTTCCACAAACATGACTTAACTATATGAGGGAGACCCGGAGTAGGCGATGATTTCCAAGGAGTAATCCATGGAAGGGTGAACCAACATCCCATCATCCCGTTTTGATCAAGGTTCAGACATCTCCTTTGAAAGAGATAAAATATGTGTAACTTTGGAAAGATATAATGTGAGGAAACAAATTGTAAAACTAGTGCATGTTGAACACAAAATGACACCTCACCCTAGAGAAAGCATCAGAAATAGAAATGGAGAACCTTACATGAATCTATTATCCTCAACATTGGGACTGGTAGTGTTCGATAAATGATAATATTATCTTGTCAGAAGATCCATTTATCCGACGATAGGATCCAATAATAAAACCATGGTCCTAGCATAGAACTCTCCAGAAATTGGGGCAGTAAAACATTGGGAATCCCGATCTACGACATCGTCAGCACGAACCTATCTCCCCGACCATGGAAGATTGAATGATGACAGGGCATTGGGAACTGATTTCCATGCATCCTTACTTACAAATGAATCCTATTGATTAGTAGGACCCATGATATATGAAACCATCCACCCAACACCCACAGATGCAGGGGTAGAAGAAATTTTCATGTTGTAATCCCAGAAGACTCCTCCGCTACAACCTCAGGCATAACTATGTCTACCGGGTACCCACACCCCATATCACCCTCCGAAATCATCCAAGGAAGAGTGATAGATAGCCTCATACACTGGTATGAGAAAGATGGAGTTGTAAAACCCATATTATTTTATGAATTATCTTCTTAAAATAATTTTAATTCTTCAATATTTTTCATTACACTAAATTGTGAGTTTAAATGAACCATGAGACACTATTAGTATAAAATGACCACTGTAACCTAGCCGTTAAGTTATAACGAAGAAACATAAATAAATTATATAAATGTACAATGAATTAATTAGATAAAAATTATTTAAAACCTTATCTCATATCATCTTCAAAGCTAATAAATTTTGGAGGTTTTTGGATGTGGTTTGAATTTTTTGTAAATTAATATTTTTGGAAATTCCAAAGTTTCCCCAACATCAATTATAAAAGGGAACCTCCTACCTCATTTATTAAAAAATCATTAACCCTTATATACCCTAACCATTTCCATTATCAACTTTCCTAGTCACATTCTAGAGGTACTGGTCTTCTCAAAAGATGAACTCTAGTGCCTTTACGGGATATCTAGAGGGATCTCACCAAAGAAGAGGTATTATCCTTTACCGACTCTCTCAAGATCATTTCTTCTTCAAATACATTTTCCTTTCTTTTTTACATTATAAAGTAATAAATAAAGTATCAAATATATACTAAGATGTTATTATGGTTATGTAAGAACCTTATTCCACATTATATCCATCCTATAGAAAATGAAATCACCACGCGTGCGTACATACGACTGACTGTCTCCACACCGTGGTGTAATCTATTTTTCATGAAAACTTTACTTGGATGGGTATAATGATGGAAATAATAACTATATATGATTATTATAAAAATATATTTATTTTAGAACAATATATATACCATCCACTTCCATACCATTTCATTATTAAAGAAATGATATCGTCACTCGTGCGTACGTATGACCTACCGTCTCCACGACGAGATGCGATCAATTATCCATCATATAATTTAAATATTGATTATATAAATGTATAGAATGAATAAATATGACATATATTACATTATTATAATTCTTTAAATGATATAAATAAAACCCATAAAGAATAATTGGGATTTATATGACAAAACATGCAACAAATAACGTCCGAAAGAAGAGTAATAATGAAATATTATTAAACGAGTGATAATATGATCACATATGATATAGTAAATATAAATATGGTTATTGATCAAGTTTATAAAACTCATTAAGACATTATACATGAGGTTCAGATACATAAAAAGGATATTGGACCTATGGTAAGGGATAATTTCACAATATCATTATTATCTGAGATTGTTTATACGTAAGTATTTATTGGGATATATTTATCATCCGTGTACATGTTTCCTAAATATGTATTCTAAAATATTATTTCTATTATTATATAATTATTTAAAGTAAATCCTACCCATTGATTAATTTTTATTAAACATTATGAATAGAATCTTTTGTTGTTTTTGATATGAGGTATTTTTTGACTTATTTAAAAAAAGTATGAGAAGAATGTTTTATTTTAACTTATATGTAATGTGTATATTTTTAAATTTTCATAATGAATTAATTCCATGAATATTAATTTACAATATTTCAAGGTCATTTTTAAAGAAATTATTTTCTTTTAAAATTGTGTGGCATTTTTAGAAAAGAAAATGTTTTTGAAGAAGAAAAAATATTTTTCTCAATAATTAATTTCAAGTGTTCTATCAAAATTATTTTCCATATAAGATAGACTTATTTAATAGGGTTATATTTCAAGTATATTATACCTATTATTACTATGGATTGATTATGTTTATGATGTAGTGATATTTTTGAAATCCATTTATTTTACATGGATTATGTTATGATGGAATGATGTTTAAGAAACCCATTTTATTCATTGGGTTACGCTATGATGAATGATTTATGTTTTTTTGGCACACGTAAGTACAATTTCATTATGAGATGGGTGGGACCTATATATCCCTCCAATTAATTGGGTAAATAATTATATCTGATGATATAGAGAGGTATGGAATGGGAATGATCTTGGTTCAGTAATATAGGGCTAGAATGGTAAGTAAACCCAGTTCCGTAATATAGGGCTGGAATGAAGAGAAAAACCAGTCCAGTAAAGGAATTTTTCTACAATGATGGTCTTGGAAATGAGCCTTTACTAATATGGAAATTATTTTCTATGCTTATGTGTTTGAAACGATTCTATGTTTTATGACAATTATATTTTCTCATGGCTATCATTATTTTTTTATTTATGCCTTATGAACTTCCATGATTTATTACATAACTCAAGATTATGATATATATTTTACATGGTTTAATTTTAAAAAGTCATGTTAATGTTTTGTTTGATGTTTTCCTTGTTTACCCTTACTAATAATCTAACCTAAACCTTTCTTATGTTTCTTTTCCCTAGGTTGTAAAGAAGGGTATTCAGTAAGATTTTTCAAAAAAGGGTTTAGTTTTGAAGGAATAAAAAGGAGACAACGTAGATGTATTATAAACTAGTTGTTTATGTTTTCCAATTTCTAAAGAAACTAAACTTATACAGTCATGTCATGATTTTTTATGTTTTTAATGAATATTCATCAATTTGGAAGTAATATATATGTATGTAAAGTATGCACCAATATATTTGGTATTAGAGAAAAGGTATAGTTAAAATTTGGAAACTAGGTTGAGAAAACCATAGTAAGAGCCCTAAGGACATGTCTAAGTATAGGTTAAAATCCCACTACTTTATAAATGATCACGAATAACCTAGTATAAAACCTTAAGTGTTATAAATTGATTTTTTTATTGATTATGTGGTATTCCCATTATGATTAGTGTTTTTCACACAATGATTCTAAGTTTTATTCAATGAATGCAACCTAAAGGAACTATGTTAATGCTGAATGTGATGGTCAATGCAATGATTGTCCTCCAAAGAAACTAAATGTTATGGGAGATGGAATTAAAAATCTTGTCCCAATGCTCACACAACTTTATGAAGATATGAATCATGCAGGAATTCTAAATGACCAAAGGAGGGAACAACATTCTGTAGAGTCCTTCATGAGGCAACATCCACCTTCTTTTAGTGGGTCTTCTAATATAATAGTGGATGAAAAATGGATCAATACCATTGAAAATATATTTTTAGTTCTCCAATGTTAAAAACATGATAAATTAATCTTGCTAGTCTATCGTTTGGAAGGAGAAGCTAATCAATGGTGGTACCATATCAAGAATATGAAGAAAAGAGATCAAATTGAATCTATGGAATAGGATGAGTTCAAGAACTTATTTTTCAATAAGTATGTTCCTCATATTCTTTGAACAAAAATTGAGAAGGATTTAAATGAGCTTAATCAAAAGGATGATGAATCCCATGGTACCTACGAAGAAATTTTACTAGACTTTCAATGTATTCTTCTGGAATTATTATCCAACCTCAGAGTAAAATTGATCAATTATTTTGTGGATTAAAAATAAGTCTTAAAAGGGAATTATCCATAAGGTACTTCAATATCTATGAGGAGATCATCCAATTTTCTCTCAAGGTTGATATGGATATTAGCGTAACCCATCAGTCCTATGGGTTTGATAAGAAGAGAAAATTGAAAATCAAGAGAAAATCTAAATACCACACTAAAAAGAAGATGTATTTTCCCTTAAGCTCAAAGTGTGGAAGGAAACATGGAGGAAATTATCTTAAAGGTACTATAAAATATTTTAATTTTGGGAGAGAAAGTCATCAGATAGTTGAATGTCTATGTGATGGGAAAAATATGTCTAATTATGTGAATATAGAAAAGACTACACATAATAAACCTCCCACACTTCAATGCTACAAGTTCAAATAAATGGATAATTATTCCAACCAATTACCTAATCCAAGGATTATCAATGATGATCAATGTCAGTAAATTATTAAGTCCAAAGGTATGGGAAAGTCACATGCGATCACTATCGACGATGTGGAGTATGATAATGAAGTGGTGAAAGATACACTTACCATCCACTATAAAGTAGAAAATGTTTTATTTGATTATGGATCCACCCAAACTTTTATTTTTTAATAATTTTATAAGTCTATCACTGTATCACCTCAAAAATTAGATGTTGTGTCAGCTGTGATAACTCCTAATGGCACAACGGTCACATCAAAAGTTTATAATTATTCTCCAGTTGAAGTTTGTTGAAAAGTTATTCCTGAAAATCTTGTGATCCTTATTTTAGTAGAATTATATATGATTATTGGAATAGATTGGATTTATTTATATGAAGATCATATCAATTTCCATGGAAGGGAAGTCACATTTCATATTCTAGATCAATCTATGATCATTTATCAATACAATGATGAATATGACCTTCCAGTGGAAATTTCTTCCATATTATGGGTATTGGTTCCTATAAATGAAGGTTATATATCTCAAATGATTGGGGAGAAACTCAACATTAAGAATAAACCTATTGTATAGTAGTTTTTTGATGTATTTCTGAAAAAATTTCTAGGTCTTCCACTAAATTGTGAAGTTGAGTTTTACATAGAACTCATATTGGGTGCTATGCCAATTTTAAAGACACCTTATAGAATGACCCAAATTTAGTAGTAGGAATTGAAGAAGAAACTCCAAGTGAATCTTAACAAGGGATTCATACACACTAGTGTATCACCTTTAGGTGCACTTGTTTTGTTTGTTAAGAATAAAGATGAATCAATGAGACTCTACAATTATTATCTAGAACTTAACAAGATCAATATCAAGAAAAAATATCCTCTTCCCCACATTGATGACTTATTCGACCAACTACATGGAATTAAATATTTTTACAATATTGATATTCATTCAAGATATCATTAATTAAGGGTCAATAAGGAGGATATAACAAATATGGAATTCCATACAAGGTATGGAAACTATGAATTTATAGTGATTCCTTTTTTTCTTACTAATTCTCCTACCATATTCATGGATATAATGGATAGAGTCGTTAGAGATTATCTTGATCAGTTTGTGTTAGTGTTTATAGATGATATTATTGTATATTAGAAGAGAAAGGAATAACACAATGATTATTTTATAATTGTAATAAAGGCCATGAGAAAGGATAATATTTATAAAAAATTTACCAAGTGTGAATTTTGGCTTCAGAAAGATTCATTTTTGGGTCACATAATCTCAAGAGAGGGGATATCTGTGGATCCAACAAAAACAAAAGTTATTAATTATTGGCCTAGAACAAAAAATGTAACTGACATCTGAAGTTTTCTTGGTTTGGATAGATACTATCGATGTTTTGTGAAAGATTTTTCATGACTATATAATCCACTCAACAGATTGACTCGGAAAGGAGTTAATTTCATGTGGATGGAGGAATGTGAAGATAATTTCAAAGATCTAAAAAGAAGGTTAGCTAGTGCACCAGTGATCACACTTCCTTGTAGGGGAGAAAAGTTTGTGATCTACAATGATGCATCCAAGAAGGGGGTGAGATGTATTCTCATGAAAAGTTATATGATGATATCTTATGCTTTATAAAAATTAAAAATCCATGAGAAAAATTACCCAAATCATGAGTTGGAGTTAGCTGCGGTAATCTTTGCATTAAAGATATGGAGGTATTATCTTTATGGAGAAAGGTGTAATACATATACTGATTATAAAATTTTAAAGTATATTTTAACACAAAATGATATGAATATGTTCCAAAGAAGATAGTTAGAGTTGATTAAATATTATGACTTCTCAATACATTACCACCCTATGAAAGGAATAAGGTGGTAGATTCTCGGAGTCGAAAGGACCCTACTAGCCTATCTATGACGAGGATCACAAAAGATCCAATATTTCTAGATTTGTGAAGGATGGATCTTGAAATTTTAAAGGGGAGACATATTATCTTTCTCAAATAAATGTTCAACCATCTATACAAGTGATGATTAAGGAGAAGAAAAAGGAAGATGTAGAGTTATAAAAGAAGGTGAGAAATGTTCCTGAATTCAACCATGATTGTGATGGGATAATAATGTCCAAGAACTATGTTTGTATTCATATGATACCATAATTAAAGAAGGAGATATTGGATGAGGCTCATAGTTATTTATTCTCTATTCATCCTGGAAGCACAAAGAAGTACAAAGACTTGAAAAAGTATTTCTGGTGGGATGGAATGAAAAGAGATGTTTTTAAATATGTCTCTCGGTGCATGGTTTTTTAGAAATGTAATGATGAGAGAAAAAAGTATAAGGGGATGTTACAACCTATACCCATACCATAATGGAAATGAGAAGACATCACTGTGGACTTTTTCATTGGGCTTCCAAAAATATCTAAAGGAAATAATGTTATATGGGTTATAGATGATCACATTACGAATTCATAACACTTCATTGCTACTATAGAGGATTTATATATTGATCATATTTATTGGATATATATAAAATATGTGGTAATATTTCATAGAGTACCACTTTCCATTATATCTGATCGCGATCCGAGGTTTACCTTGACGTTTTGGTGAAGTATTCCGCAGGATCTGGATACAGAGTTAAGTTTCAACACTTCTTATCATCCTCATATAGACAGTCAGTCTAAGAGGACAATTCAAACTCTAGAAGGCATGTTGAGAGCTTTCTCTATGGATTTCAAAGGTGGTTGGGATCAAAAACTACCTTTAGTAAAAGTTTCTTACAATAATAGCTTTCAACCTAGTATTTAGATGGATCCTTATGAAGCCATCTATCAAAAGAATTGAATAAATCCAACTTTTTTGGGATGAATTCAGGGAAATAAAGCTTTTATGACCTATTTTTTTTGATGAAATGGAAAAGAAGGTTAGATATATTCAACAACACATAAGAGTAGCTAAGAGTCGACACAAAATTTATGCTAAAAATCTAAGAAAAGACCTATAATTTGAAGTGGGTGACATGGTGTTTCTACTAATATCTCTCTAGAAGAGAGTAATGATATTTGGAAGTAAGGGAAAGCTAATACCTAGGTATATCGGTCCTTTTGAAATTATAGAGAGTGTTGGGAAGGTAGCTTATCAATTGGTGCTTCCACCGAATCTCTCTCAAGTCCATGATGTGTTCCATGTATATCTCCTGATAAATTACAAAACTGATCCTTTATATATACTAAAAATATAAGTCATACCACTAGAAAAATATCTTTCTTAGTAAGAACAACCAATAGATATAATAGATCATAGAAAAAAAATAATACGAAACAAGACCAGTCACCTGGTTAATGTTTTATGGAGAAACCACCAATTTGAGGAAGCTTTGTGGGAACTTGGGGATGTGATGAGAAAGAGGTATCATCATCTGTTTGTATCCAAGTGATTAATTTTGAGGGAGAAATTCCGTTTAAGGGGGGTAGAATGTAACACCCAAATGTTTTTATGAAATATTTTCTTTAAATAATTTCAATTCTTCAAAATCTTGCACTACATGCAATCACGAGTTTGAACGAACCATGAGAAAACATTAGTATAAAATGAACATTGTAACATAGCCATTAAGATAGATGGAATAAATATAACTAACTTATGAAAATGTATGGTGAATTCATTGGCTACCATTTTTTTAAGAAAAATACAAACCAATTAAATGTAAAGAAAATACTTGTATTAATGAATTAGGTGAATTAAAATTATTAAATGGAATTTATGATATATATAAATTTTATATATTTAATAAAATATTTTTGATATTAATACAATAGATATTTTAATCATAGGATATTAATAAACCCTATTTTATATATAAAACCTATATTTTCAAAATGGTAATTTTGCCGCCTTTTAGTGGTGAAGCCATTGTAAATTAAAATTGTGATACATTAATATTTTTTATATGAAAACATAAACTTCTTATTTTGAATATGGATATAATAATTTACTTTGGATGAAATTTTTATATTTTTCTGATAACTTTCAAGTTCTGATGAATAGTAAAAATATACTAAATTTTAATTGAAAACAATTTTTTTTCATCAAAATAGTTTATTATATTAAATTATATTATTTAATGGTTTTAAATTATAAATATATTATATTTTTATCATTTAATACAATTTATGTCATTGGAATTAATTTTACATTGAATTTAGATATAAAAACATTTCAATCATTTACAATGTTTTAACTTTTAAAACTCATTTTAACATTCTGATAATGAGATTAATTTAAAATTAATTATTGTAACTTATATGTTTTGAATTTTGAAAAATGGATTCCATATTTTGAATCAGTAGTTAAAAATTATGTAAATATATTTCTTTTATTTTTGGGTATTATGAATAGTGACTTCAGTAATTTTTATTAATACAGTACAAGATTAAATTAGGTAATTAAGGGTAAAAATAATATTATGAAATTATCCTAACACCTCTACAAATATAATTGGATGATATCGTTTCAACCTAAATCATCCTTGGGTCAAAATTTTATCCTTTGTAATCCACTTGGATGAGATTAGGATATTTAATTTATTTTATTTAAAGAAAAGTTAAATATGTATTACTCAAGTTTTTAAAACTATATCATTTTAATATATGGTTATAAAAAAGATAAATTAGACTGTAAATACCCATTTTAAAGATAATTTTTTTATTTATCATGGTAATTTATTTGTAATTTTAAGGAAATAAATAATTTCTTTAAAGGCTTATACATTGATGATGCAGAAATTATTTATTGAAAAGTCAAAAATATAATATTTATTAAAATACTAATAACCATTAAAAGACCAAAAAAATTACCCAAATATTATTGTTCGATTATATCTTGAAAAACACCATCCTAGGGTCGAGTTATTGACCATTTGAATTCATATGGAAATGATTATGACACATATAATATTTTATTTAAAGTGATGTTAAAGTTGTCACATTCATATTTTAATAAATATAAGATTTTTAATATAGGATTTTACAGAAGATATATTATAATATAAGTAATATTATGAAATATATAGGATTTATATTCTTCATATTGTTTTATTTTTAATTTTTATTCAACAAATAAGTATATTAAATAATTACAGAAAACTGATGTTGTAATTATTTTATTAATGAAGATAACAAATAAGTGTCATTAAAAATATTAAAATAAATATAATTTTGGATAATTAATGAATCCAATAAATTTAATATATTAACTTGGTCTCTTAGATATATAATAAAATATTTAGTTCTAAGTTAACTTGTTATATTTATATTTTTAATAATCGATGAATTGAATAGTGTCAAAATTGACACTATTGATTATTTATCAAAATAATGTATTGAAAATTTATTTAAAAATTATATATTTTTAAAAAATATATATAATAATTATGATATGGTCTAAAATATTGTTAATTATTCATTTATGGTATAATTGACATCAAATAGGTAAATAATTTTACCTTTTAATATTGAAATATTTGTTAATTTTGTTAAAAATTAAATAGAATAACTAAGTGTTAATTAAAATGATATGGTTTAAATTAATATAAAAACTTATATAAAATTTATTGGTTGATAATATTAAAACCTTATCTCATCTCATCTTTGAAACTAAGAAATTTTTGAGGTTTTTTATGTGGTTTTAATTTATTATAAATTAATACTTTTGGAAATTCCAAAGGTGCCCCGAACCTCAATTATAAAAGAGAACCTCCTCCCTCATTTCATCACAAATCATTGAGACTTTAATCTCACCCATAGTCTTCTCATTTAACTTCTCAAATTCCTTAGTCACATTCTATAGGTTTTGGTCTACTCAAAAGACCAACTCTAGTGCCTTTAATAGGAGATCTATAGGGAGCTCACCGAAGAAGAGGTAATCTTCTTTACCGACTCTCTCACGATAATTTATTATTATACTTCATCTTCCTTTTTTTTCCATTATAAATTAATAAATCCTATATAAAATATATAATTAGATTTTATTATGGTTATGTAACAACCTTATCCCACATCTATCTATCCTATGAAAAAAGAAATCACCACACGTGTGTACGTACGACTTACCGTCTCCATGTTGTGGTGTAATATGTTTTTCACCACCACATTACTTGTATGGATATAATTATGGAAGTAATAACTATATATAATTATTATGTAAAAATATATATACCATCAACTTTCATACCATTTCATAATTAAAGGAATGATATCATGGCACGTGCATACGTACATCCAACCATCTCCACAATATGATGCGATTCATTCTCCATGATATAATTTAAAGAAAGATTATATAAATGTATATAATTAATAAATATTATGTATATTACATTATTATAATTATATAAATGATACAAATGGAACTCATGAAGAATAACATGGATTTATATGATAAAACATGCAAGAAATAATGCCTGAAAGAAGAGTAGTAATGAAATATTATCAAACATGTGATAATATGATCACATATGATATCATGAATATAAATATGGTCCTGGATCATGTTTATAACACTCTTTAATCCATTATACAGTAGTTTTAGATATATACAAAGGATATCAGACCTAAATTTAGAGAAAATTTTACAATCTCATTATTATCTGAGATTGTTTATATGTAAGTATGTGCTGGGGTATATTTATTATCCATGTACATGTTTCATAAATCTATATTATAAACTATTATTTCTATTATTATAATTTTTTTTAAATTCAATATTACCCATTGGTTATTTTTTATTAAACTGTATTAAAGGAATATTTTTTCGTTTTTGATATGAGGTACTTTTTGACTTATCCAACAAAAGTATGAGAATAATGTTTTATTTTAACTTATAAAACATGAATATATTTTTATGTTTTCATAATTACTTATTTCTATGAAGCTTAATTTATAATATTTCAAGGTTATTTTAAAATAAATTGTTTTCTTTTAAAATTTTGTGACATTTTGAGGAAAGAAAACATTTTTTAAGAAGAAATAATATTTTTCTCAAGAATTAATTTCAAGTGTTACATCAAAATTATTTTCCATATATGATCAAATTATTTAATAGGGTTATGTTTAAAGTGAAATATCCGTATTATTCCTATGGTTTTATTATGTTTATGATGTAATTTTATTTATGAAATCCATTTCTTTTACATGGATTATGTTCTGATTGAATGATATTTAAGAAAACCATTTTATTCCTTGGGTTATTCTATGATGAATGATTTATATATTTTTAGAACACATAAGAATGATTTCATTATGAGATGGGTAGTACATATATCTCCCTACAATTCATTGGGTAAATATTTGTATCTAGTGAGATATAAAAGACTGGAACAAGAAATGATATCGGTTCATTCATACATGGATGGAATGGTAAGTTAAATTGGTTCAGTAATAAAGGGAAGGAACAAGGGGAGAAATCAATTCAATAATGGAATTTTTCTACTATGGTGGTATTGGAAATGTGCCTTGGCTAATATGGAAAAGATTTTCTATACTTATGTGTTATCCACAATTTCATGTTTTATGCCAATGCTATTTTCTCGTGGCTTGCATTCCTTTAAGATTTATGCCTTATAAACTTCCAAGATTTATTTCACAGCTCAAGATTATGATATAGGTTATACGTGGTATGATTTTAAAAAGTGCGTTCATGTTTTTACATTCATATGTTCATGTTTTGTTTGATGTTTTCCTTATTTAACTTTAGTGAGCATATGATCTCACACTTTCTTATGTTTCTTTTCCCCAGGTTGTGAAGAAGGTTATTAAGTAATATTTTTCAAAAAGGGTCCTAGTTATGAAGAAATAATCAAGAGAAAATGTATATGTCTTATGAACCATTTGTTTCTGTTTCCCAGTTTTTAAATACACTAAACTTATATGGTAATGGAATGGTTTTGTTATGTTTTTTAATTATTATTCTTCAATTTTGGAGTGATATCTATGTATGTAAATTATGGGACATTATATAAGTCATTAGAATGAGGGATATGTATTGCAAAGACCTAGAGGTTTCAGTGCCTCATTTATATCACTACCCCCAATGGCCGCATAGGGACCCACTACTGCCCGCTCCAGCAAATCATTTCGGGAGTCTCTCCCTGAAGTGATCCAAAAAATCATTCCCCTATACTGAGGATGTGGGGGATGCATAAGTAACTCCGATTTCAGCTAACTCTAGGGACCCTCCAAGAAGGTATCCAATCAGGCCCTATTAGCACCAGTGACGAATGGGATTTTATGCCGAAGAACATGATGACTATACACCTGCTCCACCGACCTCAGTTCTAACCACCCACCATCAACATTGGCAGCAAGATTAGGAGAATTCTTATCAAGTGGAATCATATTCCACATCTACAGTGGCCCCTACCACCAATGGAATATTAAAGTATATATTTGTGACATATGAATAGGGACCCATCTTCACCCAGTTGGGATTGAGACGTCATTACTCACATGGAGGTTGGGTTGAATTTAACAATCATCGGTGAGGCGAACATCCATTATGGTTGGACCCTTGATGAGGAGATTTAGTGCGAAGGTCCTCCCTACTTTCATATTCAATGTGTATCACATCCTCATGTTCCCATCGATTAATGGTTAGGTCCTATCCAATTCATCAACAACCAATATAGAGGTACTCCCCATACTTGTTCTTCCTTGCATGGAGGTCCTCCCTGTGTCACAACCCATCAGTTCGAAGGTCCTCCTTGCATTGTTCCCAGGTCAAATAGAGGTCCTCCCTGCTCCAGAATCGATCAAATTGGATGTACTACCTACTTCATCAGAAATAAACATGGAGGTCCTCCCCATGTCACAACCAACCAGAGTGGAGGTCTTCCCCATTCCTCTAGCAGTCAACATGGAGGCCCTCTCTATATTTCCATCAGCTCAAGTAGATGTCCTCCTCACTCCAGCTTCAATCAGTGTGAAGGTCATCATCATGCTTCAAACCATTAGTATGGAGGTCTTCCTGGTTCCATTACCACTAGTTAGTATGGAGATCGTCCCCATGTTCCCACTGAACAAAGACGAGGTCTTCTCTGCTTCATCAACCATAAAAGGGGAGGTCCTCCCCACTCCTATAGAAGTCAAATCAAAGGTCCTCCCCACTCTGACAAAAACTAATACAGAGGCACTCCCCCTATCCCTACCAATAAAATATGAGGCCTCCCCATGAAATCACCCAATAGAATATAGGTCCTCCCCATGTCGAAGAACTTCACTACCCTGAAGAACCACCCTGAGGAAGAAGGAAGAACCGCCATGGCCAAAGGCAGAATGCCGGGATGTACCAAGTCATTGTCAATCCCATTAAATTATCAAATTACGAGGTTGAATGAAATTCAATGATGGAACCTTTGCCCTGGTCAGTGAAATCAGAGTCCGGGGAAAGAACCCAATAGGTGAAGTTTATCATCCCATAAATTGAGATCCACAAAATCCCCAAATCCCTCCACAGGTACATGCAAGTGGATGAAGATTTGGCTCCCTTCCAAGGGATCAAGGTGCATACATATATATCATCACCATTTTCCCTCTCTAGATTGACCAGAGATCACAAAGAGTTATTATATAAAGGGATATATGATGAGTATCTAGTTGAGTCACTAATGAGCACCGTTGCCTGTGCACATGAGGCAGTGGTGAACAAACAGTCCTATAAGGATGCAATGATGTGGTTGGTACCACCCTCAAGAGACGACCCAACATCTAGTGAATAGTCAACTCACATGGAATCTCCTCCACTGGAAAGCCAACTTCCACATCAATCCACATCAGTACCACCACCAATATATTGAATAGCGCTGATTGAAGCTCAGTCCAATCAAGTGTATGGCTCCTCTTATGAGTAAGAAAGCCTATGGGAGACTCTGGATGCAGATTAGTTGTCAGTGGTATTATGGACAAATGCGACCTCGAACTTTGAGATCCCTGAATCCATCACCAAGGTCCAGGTTGAATGCTTATTTCATACTATTTGGATGATGTTATTTTTCCTCCATGACCATCATTTGGTATACCCAGAAAGTTGGGATTATTTTGAAAACATTTATCAGCAGTGCCACATGGTTGAGTTATCAGTGCTCCAAGTGACTCAACACCCTACATCTCTTGTCTACCACTAGACCCTTGAATAGAGATGTTTTAAGTGATTAATAGTTCTCTGCATTATTATATAAGAGTTATTCCTATAGTCATAGATCCTAGGATGGGGATAGTACACTACTCTCCTCTTTAGGCCTATCCCATTTCAGCTGTACCTAACCATTGATATTGAGGATATTCATTCGGGTATAGTTACATTGAATATGGTTGTCCTTGAGATTTCCAAGAAAGGGGGCACCGATATAGGGTCTGACAGAGAAAACCCACCCCTTGGGGTAGTGTAGTATCAAAAAGACCTTCATATAGGTGTCCACACTTGCCTGAAAATGCAGACACTCAGGCTTGGAGATAACTCCACATCATTTCCCACCATTTGAAATACTAATAAAGGAAATGGACATCTATAGTCCTATGACCGACCAGATATTGCGTAGAATACATAGGTTGATCCCATGATGGACTCATTGCTTTAGTAGGTTGCAGATCAGAAGAGGATCATCGATGATCTCCATACCGATCAGTGCCTGGACTATGAAGCTCCTCAACAAGACCTTATTTCCTCCTCCACTGGGGTAGTAGGGGCATCCATAAGTCCTCCTAAATCAGTTTCTCCTAGTTGAGCCCGACGATCCTGAACATAATAACAAAGTTGAGGTAGGATCTTATGGAAAGAGACTATGATACAAGTCACCAAAACTGCCCGAGTAGTGTGATAATCTTCCCTGAGACCTATATTGAGCTACTCTATGAGTTGTCAATCCTGCCTACCATATTGATGATCCTATCATTGCATTGGTGGTTAGGGATCCTCATCAAGACAGGGACCCCTACCAAGATAATTTCATATCCTTTCTCAGTGCTTGCCTCGAATCCCTCAAGACACAATGAGTTTCAATCCCACCTAATGGAAAGTCATATTCAGAATGGGTGGATGATATGAGATCACCCCCAGTTTTTTATAACCTAATTTTTCCCTTTTAATAGGATGGGAGACCCACTAAATAATCTGTCCCACTTAATCTCAAGATGTGGGCTTATGTTGGGAACCCCAAAGCAGTATGAGGTCATCAAGCTCCAATGTTTTGTTTAGACATTGGAAGGTTCTATGTTTATCTGAAACATCTAGTTACCCATAGGTTCTATCAATGGTTTAAAATATATTCAAAGACAGTTTATCTACCAATTCATCTCTACCATATAAAAGACAAGCATTTCTATCCTTTTTAAGTGCAAGAAACTGCATGATGAGTGCATCGTAGACTTCATCTCCCAGTGGAATGGACTCATGTATTCACTCAATATGCCACTGACTCAAGAGTAGATACTAAAAATGTGTGGGGGGGACATCAAGACTAAGACAATACCAACCATCATCACTCAGAATTTCCCATGTGGGTTTTGGTATTTTTCTAACAAGGCCCAGTGCCTGGAGGAATCCTTACAATAATCCAATCAGGAACATCCATTGCCTCTTCCATATCCTGCAAGAAGATCCACCAAGGTAGAGACTCCCACCTTTGTATAGGTAGAGTCCCCCAAGCCTTTAGATCTGTTTTTGGTAGAGCATCACTAAGAAAATCCTTGCCTAGGGAAATATCCTCCCCAACCATAGCCTTGACCAACATAAAATAGGTAGGCACCACCTCACTAAGAAGATCTACATAGGTGGGAGAATGTGGATCTGGCCCCTCATCAGGCTTCGATCCCTTTCTAGGGATAGGCTCCCAGATAACCCTTCTAGGATAGAAGAAAATAATCCTACTCCTTTGAGGATTCCATGGTCCCTGGTTATTTCTTCAGTGCCTTGGTGCAGAGGATTCTAAAGCTGCCAGAGTACAAGATGCCACATGAAGTTCATCTCACCGATCGACCTTACCATTTCCCTAACCACTAGATCCTTGAACACACCATCAAAAAATTCTATGTTTTCAAGTATTAGATTCAGGATCAAGTGGATAATGGATAGACCATGTTGGGAAATGTTCTGGAATAGGTTGAACAAATCTCTGCTAATCCTAAAAAAAATAGTGAGAGTCCAAGTGAATGGAAAAAGGTGTCCAATCATAGATCTTATAAGTATGATGATTGGTTGGACAGTAGAGTAGTTTCTCACACCCATGGCATCATTTGTGCCCACTTAGGCAAGCTCAAACCTCCTAAAGTTTCTACACCTTCTTCGGCTAATTCTTATACATCCACCTCACAACCTTTTTTATATCAGAAGAGTAAGAGCTGATGGTGAAAGGGAAATAAAAGTACCCCACTAGTGCCAAATGTGTCTCAAAACCATGGTTATTTCAATCCTCTAGAGATGGGAATCTCTCCTAGGGTCCGCCCAACATTGTAATATTCCTTTGAAGATGACTAGGAGTATGAATCCATGAATACCGTCGAGTTATTAGATCCTTTAATGGTCCCTAATGATAATAATTATTAGGTAAGTTACTTGAGTGCCTCTGATAGACGCTGTTGAAGATGAATTCAAGGACATGAAAACCTATGGAATTCTAAGACTAGTACTTCAAGTCAGGCCGCACATACTACTAAAATCAGGTATTAGGTTTTGAATAGGGCTCAGCAGGCACATTCCTCCCAGCTTTCTCCATTAGACACACCTTCATATTTTACCATGCAAACTAACTGGGTAGAAAAACCACAACAACATCATGATCAGCCGTATCCCATTAAAGATAGGTCTCAGTTAGTTGACATTCAACTAGTAGTGGTCATGGTTGAGTTACTTGGTGAGAAGCAGGATGTTTCCTATACTTTCTATAATCCGGAGGTTCATCTAGTAGTGCTCATCGTTCCTCCTTCCAAAGAGTAGACCTCTGGGGGTATAAATGTGAATTTGGAATAGAATTATAATGTGTTGAATAACTTCACCAACATACCTAAAAATCTCTCAAATATTAAGGCTCTCCACCTATTATAATGGGTATGTGAGTCCCTTATAGAGGTCTTGAGAAGTTATCACTAGTTCTAAGTAGAGGTAGCCACAACAGAAGCCTACTATATATATGAAGTTGAGCAAGCATAATGCTAGGATACCATTTCATTCTTGGGAGAAAATGAGGGATCCCTTGTATAGGGGTACATTCACCCCCAGCACATCACAATCCAGTTCTATGGCATGGAGATCCATCATTGTCTATTCAAAACAAGCTACATGATCAATCTCATACTAACATGGACACTCCAAAATCTGGGCCTGAATGAAGAGGATTTGAGTTCCTTTGACCTAAAGAATCAGGGTTATGATAGGACTGATCAGAAACTGTAGGGAAGGATTCATTTGAAGACCTAGTTCAGTGTCTTGAGAGAAAATGATGAATTCATGGTTTTATAAAAATACACCACCTAAAACATGTTGATGGGTAGTACCTGGCTTCATTTACATATAGTAGTTCCCTCCCCGCGTCACCAATGCCTCAAGTACTCCCTTAATGGTCAAGTTAAAATGATTTAAGGGTAGACATCCCCCTTCAACTCCTGTGAATCCCTCTATATGTATGGAAACTATTACAAGAGAAAGGATTAGTAATTTCAAACCAATGAGGTTGATCACACCACCATTGCATCCAGCCTATGGATAGACTTGGAAAATAATTTCATCCTCTTGATCCAACAGTTGGAAGCCATGATGGAAGACTTGGGAAATTACTTTTTCATTTCTATAGAGGAAGGGAACCACATACCTAAATACAAATAACATCATAATATTACCTCTTACTCCTACAAAAGTTAGGCCCGAGTGATACCAGAAACCCATACCCCGAAGAAGTACCAAAATGTTTTCCCCATGGTTACAATTGTACATCATACCCACCTATTCTGCTGAGCTGGGTTAAACCAACAGAAACTGACCCCACCATTATTTTGACATCAAGTGTGGACCCCACAGTCAATGTTTTGATGGAATTAGATTGACATCCTCTGTTTCTATGGTTTTAGAAGAGCTGGAGTATCCTGGTGGGGATTCTACATACGCCCAGTAAAGCACTGACATTCCTCTAGAATCAGCCAGCATAGATGAACCACATCCCCCCATTGATTCCCCCAACTCAGGTGATGAATAAGAATTGGAAGATGCTCCTCCCACATTTTAAGAGGGGTTATCCACCACTATCGATGAGCCAATTCAGGTGAACCTTGGTATTGAGATAGATCTGAGGCCAACACTGATTAGTAAAGACACACATCTATAGGATAATCAATAGTATGTGTATTTACTAATGTAAAAAACATGATTTAATTACCTGGAGTTATAATGATATTCTCATACTATACCCTTAGGTCGTCTTCCACCGTCCTGGTCTCCTGGTGAGTCATCATGGACTCAAGAAGCCTCCCAAGAAAAATGCACCCTTCTCATGGTGCTATGGTTGAGGATGAAGTTTAAAAGCTTATCAAATAAAACTTCATCAAGGAAGTTCAGTACCCCAAGTGGCTAGACAACATCATTCCATTCATGAAGAATAATGGAATGATCGAAGTTTGTATTTAATTCTTGGACCTCAACCTCCATTACCCAAATGATGATTTTCCATTCCAATGATGGAGTTGTTGATCAATTCTACAACTAGGTTATAGTATCTCTCCATCATGGATGGATACTCTAGGTACAACCAAATCCAGATAGCCTTTAAAGATGAGGAGTCCACCACCTTTAGATCACTACAAGGAACCCTTTCCTATTAGGTAATTAATTTCAGTCTGAAGATTGCAAGAGCCAATTATCAGTGGGCCATGCACCAAATCTTTAAGCTAATCCTCATAATACTAGAGTAATTCTATGTGGATGATTTGGTGGTTAAATACTACCAACGTCAGGACCATATCATATATATTTAGAAAGAGTTCGACTTCTTCCACTCCTAGAAAATGACGATTAACCCCTTAATTCATGCCTTAGGGGTTACCTTTGTAAATTTTCTTGGATTCATCATTAGATACATAAATATTGAGATCAACCCAGATAAGATCAAGGCAATCGGCCAGCTGCCTCCTTTGTGAAACTTCTGGGAGCTCTGAGGCCTTCAGGTCCACTTAACCTACATAAACTGATTCATTATGATTTTTCTAGAAATTGTAATCTATTTTCTAGTATCATGAAGAAAGGTTATTTCTAATAGTTGGATGAGGAGTACCAGACTGCATTTGAAGAGATCAAGCAATATAAGCTATAACCATTGGTTTTAATGGCACCTATCTTTTAGAAGCCTCTAGTCCTCTATGTGACTACCCTAGAATGGTCCCTCAATACCCTTATTTCTTAGAAGAAAAATTAGGGAAGAGAGAAAAACTTATACTATCTCCATCGTATGCTCCTCGACACAGAGGCCAGATACTCTCTTTTAGTAAAGAGATGCCTCACACTGGTTTTCACAGTGTAGAAGTTGCAGAATTATTTATAGTATCATGAGATAAAATTAGTGTCCCGTGTGGATATTCTAAAGTATTTCCTAAATTTCCTAGTGTTGATAGGATTACTAGAACACTGGGAGGTGATCCTTCAGCAGTTTGACATCAGGTTCATTTTTTAGAAAACTATCAAGGTTCAGACATCAACATACTTTCTGTTCACCCATCCATCCCATGAAGAATTGCTTCTGGACAATGATTTCCTAGACAAGGAAATCCTCTCAGTGGATCAGGATATTCCATACTAGGAGATGCACTTTGATGGCACCTCCTGAAGACCAACTGGTAGAAGTCTCAATAATCTCAAGCTCAATAGAGTATGCATGGGGATTGTCTTCATCACTCTCACATAGGCTGCTCTACTATACTCGTTCGTGATGTTAGAAGGATGCACTAATAATGAGGTAGAGTATCAGACACTCATTACTAGTCTTGAGATGGCCCTCGATATTGATGTTATATTTTTTACATGTTACGGGAGACTTAGATTTATCCATAAAACAAATTAATCATGATTACATCATCATAAATCCAGAGCTCGTGCCCTTTCTTAGGTTCACTCACCAGTTGATGGCCCAATTCCCTTATCAGCCGGAGGTGACTCATATTCCTCAGTCACAAAATAGCCGAGCCGATTCCCTGTCTAGTTTAGCTAGCTCTCTTGTAGAACCTAACCAGGATGATATGTTCATTCACGTGTAACATCTGAGGGTCATCCCTCCCATCATTTTAGATAATGATAATATCCCTAAGGTGAACCAACTAACTATCGATTCTTCCACATCTGGACCCCTGACCCCCCCACAGTAGATGAAACCTCCGATTAGATAATCCCTTTCATCGAGTATCTATATCATGGTTCTATCCAATAAAATCAAGCCTAATATGAGCGAGTCTATCAGCGCGCCACACAATTCACATTCTAAAGTAGGTCTAATCATGTGAGAAATATCTACAGACATAGTTTTGATGGAATTATCCTCTATTGCATCCAAGGAAATGAGATTCCCCAGTTTATGTAGGAATTCAATGCCTGGTCATGTGGTTATCATCAGGTATTGTTGAAGCTTTCCCACTAGATTCTAAGGTTGGGCTTCTTATGTCCCACCATGGTCTATGACTGCATTAAGTTTCCAAGAGGTACTAATTTTGTCAGATTCATTCCAATTTCATGACCTAGCCACCAGAGATGCTCCATAACACCAAGTATTATTGGCACTTTATAGTCTGGGGACTTGTTGTTATAGGCCCCTATCCACCAGTGACAGATCTCCAGTGTAGGTTAATTCTGACCATGAAAAATTTCTCTTCCAAATGGATAGAAGTAATTACTCTTAATGAAGTCAAGGCCTAATCAGTGGTCAAATTCATGATCTACCACATTTTCCAATGATTTAGAGTTCCTCATTCCATTCTCACTAAAAATGGATCTAAGTTTTGGGTGGTTGAGCTGAAGAAACTGTACACCAAGTATAGTATCTGGACCAACCATACTTCTTGCAATCATGCACAAAAAAATGGAAAGATTGAGGCATTAAAAAAACCCGGTCTAACATTTTTCAAAAAGATGATGGTATAGAACAAGAAGAGTTGGAAACAAAATCTCCCCAAAACTCTCTAGTATTATCAGAATACAATTCGAAATTCCTCCTAGGTGACTCTATATTCCTTGGTGTTCAAAATAGAGGTAGTCCTACCCATCGAGATTCAATTTCTATCACATTAAACAACTTTCTATGATCAACAAGCACCATAAAAAATAATACAAGTCGATATTTTTGAGTTAAGTCCTTAAAGATTAAAGCGTTTCATAATCTAGAGAGGCACCAAAATAAGATAGTAAGGGAATTCAATAAAAGGTTCACCTTTTATCCTTCAATGGAATATAATGATGTATCTCAGAATAAAAATGATATCTGGAAAGAAGACGCCAAATTTGGATCCCAAATGGGAAGGACCTTAAATCATTCATAAGGTCTATCCAAATGGTGTATAACCTTTGATCACTATGTATGGAGATCATATCACTCCTCCAACCAAAACTAAGTTTCTCCAGCAGTAATTCATGTGAGGAATCTTAGTCCCAAAAGTTTGAATTTAAACTACATAGCATCAGTTTGAGCAATATGACTTGAAACTACATAACATCCGTCTGATCTATACAAATTTAAACTACATAGCATAAATCCAATCTATATGACTTTAAAATTCATATCATAAATATAAGTTATAAGACTTTAAACTACATAGCATCAATATAAGTGGTATGAATTTAAACTGCCTAGTATCATTTTGACCTATAAAACTTTAAATTTCATAGCATCAACATCTTAGACGCACGATGTTAAATTTTATATCATTAACGATCCTTTTTTTCATTAACTTAAAAGGAACTCCCCAATTTCCTAGTTTCATGATGTTAAACTTCATAATAACCAATATCTTAGTTTCATGATGTTAAACTACATAACAACCATCATCTTAGCTGCATAATGATAGACTGCATAGTACCAATTCCCTGATCTCACAATGATAAACTACATAACACCATAATTTTCTCACCCAAGAGAACATCTGCCTTGGAATTAGTCATCTACCATTCCATTTTCAAGAACTACTTATGGATTGATTCTTGTCCAAACATGATACATAGCAATGCCTAGATTTTTACATCCTGGTCTAGCCACCCTAAAAAATGCCCCTCTCTATTTATGGGTTAGACCTGTGTAGGAAGGTTTTTATTTATAACTACATGTGGATTGATTCCCATACTTATGGGATACATAGTGATGCCCAAACATTCTGTCTTTAGGCCGAACTACAAATTCATCAACCCCAAATTGGCCTCAGGCCTGATTTATGTAATGTTAGGACTAATTATCCCTTGTTCTTGTTGGATATTTCTTCTACCTATTCCATATAGGTTACCATGAGGCCAATCCCAGTCCAAGAATCATGAATCAAAACCATGTTGAAGTATTCTGTCAAATATGTGGTGTGGTTTGGGGTCTCTTTGTACCACATTCATGTCTGGTTTCTCAATATTCTACACAATATATATTCATTTGAGAACTCCATAGTCTAAATTCTATGACCTTAAACTAGGAACCATTTGGTCCAAAATCCACGAATTTAAAATGAGAGACTATAGTCCAAGATCACTATGTTAAATTGTGGTAGGTCTCCTTGGGAAAGTTTCGTGCGATGAAAACCTCCTTGGTCCTCATTCACATCGATTTTATCACTCCACCATGTCACCTTACCCATTTTAAAAAGTCCCTTCCCCATGGGCTAGGAAACATAACCTTAATCTAATTATAAAAATTCCTAGAATCACAAATTTAAACTATATAAAAGCCTATTTATGGATGCGTATGTGTCATGGTCCCCCCTTGGGCCTCATTCACGATGGGATTGTTATTGTAGCACATTATTCATACCCCTTTTGGAGTTATTACCCCATTATGTTCTAAATTATATGACCTTAAACTGGGATTTAATGTCCTCAACGCATGGCATTAAACTATAATCCTACCCAGAACCATTTTAGGTTGCCTCATGATAATCATGGGATGATTCAGCTCCCTCATTAGAGATGATTTCCCCACCAGTGTTGGTCTCTCACCATGTTGTGTTTTTAGAACTATTTATGGATCTATTCCCATCCTTATGGGATATTTAGTGATGCCCAATTTTTTTTTCATTAGGACCATCCATGGATTTATCAACCCTTTGACCCCTTAGCCCTCTTCATGGTCTAGGAAATATGACCTCAAACTATTTTGAGAAAGTCTAAGCATCATGAATTTGAACTATATGTAATCCTCCTTAAACGTGCGTATGTGGTGTGTGAGTCTCCTAGGATCTTATTCAAGTCGGTTTTTTCACTCTATCACACTACACATATCCATTTTATAGGACCCCTCTCTTCAATCCAAACTCTAAGACCATAAGATAAGGGACTATGGTCCTGAAAACATGACCTAAAGCTATTTATAGTATGTACAAACGTTATGAACATAAACTATTTTTAGACCCTATAGTCTAAGTTGTAAAAATTTAAAATGAATAGGCTAAATTCCCCAACACATGACATTAAACTACAATTACACTCTATTCCAAACTAGAAAACTTCTAGTTCCCTCTTTAGAGAGGATTATCTTCACCAGTGTTGGTATTTTACCATGAAATGTTTCATAACTACATGTGACTTGATTCCAATCCTCATGGGATATATAGTGATTCCCATATTCTATTTCTTTGGTCCCTAACTAAAATCTATCAAATACTCTGGCCTTTTAGACCCATCATAGTTTGAGATTTATGACCTTAAATAGAGAGTCTAAGTCTCAACATCACGAAGTTAATGTATGCACAAGTCTTTATTGGGAGTGTGTTGCACGATGCATGCCTCCTTGGTCCTCATTCACGTCGGGTTATAACTTTCACACCATGAAAATCTATTTCGTAATACTTTCCATCATGGTCCTCAGTGCGTGACATTAAACTGTATTCTTACCCTGAATGATTTCAATATGCCTCTTAAATAAGAGATGTTTTTACCCATTTTTTGAATCAGGATTCCCCATACGATATGTATGATATGATTAAAAAATGCTACCCCATTCTTTAGACATGGTATGCCTCATGATAACAGTGAAACATGTTGAATTTCCTCCTCATAGAGGATCACCCCTACCGACATTGGTCTCTTACAACACTGTTCTCTAGAACTATGTGTGTCTTGATTCCCATCCTCATGAGATATGTAGTGTTGCTCAAACTTAACATATCCAGGACTAACCACAAGTTCATTACCCTTTTCCCCTTGGCCTAAATTATAGTCCTTGAATTATGACCTTCCATTGTATGCATTTCATCTTAAAGTGTGTATGTGAAGTGTGATCCTTTTTGGAATTAGTCACGTCTATTTTTACCTTGTGCATTCCATTTATATACCCTTGGTGAGAATGTTTTCCCTATAGTATGAATGACATGAATTTAGTCTATCCACCATTTTCCTGACTATATGACCTTAAACTATGTGTGTTTCCTCCAAGAACTACGTATGGCTTGATTCCCATCCGTATGGGCTACACAGTGATGCTCAAACTTCTCATCTATAGGACCAACCACAAATACCATTTGGCCCCTTTTCCTTAGTTATGGTCCATGTGATATGACCTTAAATTATTCTCAAAATCCAGGTTTAAATTACATATTTCAATACACCCCATTCCACATTTCTAGACTTCCTCGGTTTGGATTTCTATCCCCCTTAAAATCTAAATGGACCCCCTAATGGTGATGGTCTCATGAAACTTTTGAATCACCTCCAGTCCCGGTCCAATGCCTTAATGAATCTCTCATAGCAAATGATAGATCCTATGTTTTGAACATAGTCAATAGTTGATCTTTCATTTTCTCACCTCATTCATGACTGGTGTGTTTGATATTACTGGGATTCTAATATGATCATAAATCAATCCCTACCCACTGTTCACCCTCGATCTAGATCTTTAAAGTCTCGATTTACCTCATTTCCACTTCCTTGTATCTGTGTGAAATTCCAATACCCTTGGTGTCACCTCTAATGCAAGATTCCACCTATCAGTAAAACCCCTTTATCATTTATTTCTTCCAATACCAAGCATGGATCACATGGGCTTAAGAATTTTGGTAGGGTGTGTACCAATGTGGTAAAGTTGCACGAATGAGCCCTTAGTCTAACTCCACGACCTATAACTGGGGGTTCAATTCCAAAAATCACGACTTCAAACAATATGATAGTTGTATTCCTAGGGATATGTTGTTTGGAATTGGGTCTCCCTGGTCCTCAATATCATCATGTTTTTCACCTTGTCACACTACACATGTTCGTATGGAATATTAAACCCATAATCCAAACAATACAGCCTTAAACTATGTGCAATGTCTTGGTCATGAAATTACACTATGAAATTAATCATTATCACATGATATTAAACTATATAAGGATTCATCCTTACCATATGACATTAAAATACATGTCCACAATCATCACCATATTATGTAAAACTACATATTCTCCATCCATTTTTGCATGATGTAAAACTGTAGGGTATCTTAGGCCCTTGCCTAAGACCCCTTTCTTTGATGCTGGTGATCTATTGCATCAATCACATTCCTTCATCCCTCACTCATCATCCAAGATAGTGCTCCACTAGAATATGGTTATGATCCTTGTTCAAACCAATATGCTTACACCAATTTTCTCTAATCCATGTCGGTATAATTTCAAGAGTGTTGGAACCCATTAAAACATTCCATCACTCCATTTTCGCACTTCATGTTCCCCTTATTTAGATCCTCATCCTCTTCCACATCTAAAGGGACCCCTAAAAACTTGGTCTCATTTAATTTTGGCTTAGCTACCATCTTGGTACAACATCCTAGAAGACTTTGGATGACATTATGAGACAGGTTCAGTGTTTTGAACTATTTCAATGGTCGACCCTCATTTGTTTTTCCACAATTCAAGATAACGACATGGATGTCGTGTGTTGAACAAGATCAATATTTATACCAAATTTTCATGCCATTATCCTTATGTTCAAAATTTTGGGCATAATGATTCACACTTTCCATTACCCTTTGATCATATTGAATTAAATTCCCTTTGAGTTATACCGTTCATGCTCTAGAGCACATTGGAGAAGAAATTTGGTTGTTCTAAGAGCCTTATTATCCAGCAAGAATCTCCCCCAGCCTAAAAACTTGCAGTGGTCATTCAATAATAGTAGACCCTAGGTTCTCAATGATTATCTATAATTCTCATATGAAATTCAATCACGTGGCTATCCCTTATTTCTCACACTGAGTATAACTCATGTAATATTAGGTACTGGTCATTGGTTGTCTCACAAATATGATTGAAGTGAAATAATTAAGAGTGGGAAAATAAATGTGTTCATACATGAAAAAAATAGTTTAATAAGAAAACAAGAAAATAATGGAATTGGTGAGGGTCATCCAGATGTTGGAGCCTCTCATAGGTCTCAGAAAATTTCCTCTATAGTTCTTCTGTATAAATATAGCATAGTTTCTCTTCCATTATTTGGTGGGTGGAATCCAAGTCGTGTTGCCTCCTCTTGAGATATGTTACCTCATAACCGAAAATGGGATGAAGTTGGTCAGCCCTGATCCATGCATGGTCCCACTCATCCCAGAGAGTAGCTACTTGAAGCATCGCTTGCTTCATCTGCCTCTCAGTCACCTCCAACTGAGCCCTCAGTTGGATGATGACTTACAATTGATCATTGATGAAAGAAACATTCTAATTTGTCTATTATTATAGGTACTAGATTTATTGGATGACTTCTTAGAGTTTCTGCATGATTTCAGACCTTTGTTGGTGCTAAGAAACCTCTAAGTGATGGATTCCTTCATGCACTCGCTCGACAAGGAATTCACAGACCAAGATGTTGAGATTTTGAGTGTGCACCCCACCAATGCTTAGGTTTTACAACCAATGATGAAGGGACCCCATTTTTCTTACCAATTCTATCTCCCAGGCCTGGGTGATGAAATTATATATATACCTCAATGCTCTGCACTGTGCTATGAAAATTTCTTCTACAACCTAGGATCCAAAATCCTCTTGTTCTTTAGGAGGTGCAGGATCATATTCAAAGAAAGATGTGATAATATCAACAACAGGTTCCTCTTATGAAATATTCTAAGATGGGTTGGGCTCCAGGTTATGATTTATGTCATTCTCTCTTGACTCTTCTTCCACAGCTAGCCCGAGTACCATGACCTCTCCAGACATTTCTGTTGGGAGAGCGATATCTTCTATCACCACCTCAGCCCCAAGCATAGTTAATGTGAGCATTGGAACTGGTGGTTGGGTTCAGATAACTATTAAAATGACCATTCTAATACATATCAATAAATCATAAGGAGAAAATCAGGGAATCAAAGACATAGAGGAGAAGGGATCTTATAACGCCCCGAACCCAGTTACCTAGAGTCGGTGTATTATTACATAACATTGGCATGATTACAAGGAATAAAGTCCCGAAGGACCGATCGGTTTAGCAGTCTTGGAAAATAGATTACATACATGAATGTTACATTACACTTTATAACATACAACACAATATAAAGAATCCTTTATGAACACTATTATTCCCTTAGCTTAACCCTTCATATAAATCACAATACACTTCTTAGAATCCTGGAAAAAATAAAACATAGAAAGGGGTGAGCTCAAACGCTCAGTAAGGGTAAGAAATAAAGCAAAAAATAACATAAATATTAAGCATGGTGAATAATTGAAACCACATTCCTTTACCAATAATAAACATGAATACTTTTATGGAAAGAATATGAGCTGAGTAAATAATTCCATAATAAAACATAATCATGGGTATTCTACTAGTCAAATGACCACATGAACCATCAATATTATTTCTATAATGAGGGAATGTATAATTCCAGTCATTCTAAAACATTTTTTCAAGGCCTCGACCAAGACGTCTAAAAATGATTAAGGCCTCGGCCAAAACTATAAATCAAATTGGTAAAAAGCCTCAGCCAATTCCACGTCTAGTTGTCTCATGAGACCTACCGATGCATCGAGGAGCTATAGCGGTCTCCACCCATCACTTACTATGTCCAATACATTCCTCATATGAAAAGGTTAAAACATAACATAAACATTCGTATAAGAACTAGGATATGAAATGTCAATACTTTAACCATAAACCATGAATGGTATAAAAATAACACATCCACAGTCAAACATATCACAAAACCTTCAATAAAATATGGAAGTTTTGTATCATAATAAATCAACTTCAAAGCAAGTCTAAAATCTATTAAAGGATTTGAAATATATGGAAATGATTTTTAAAACTCTATGATTGAAATATCCCTTTTCATGAAAACATTTAAAAGTCACACAATTTAGAAAGGAAGACATTTAAATACATTTTTGAATCAAAGTGTCCCATACCACTTTGAAACTTTTTAAAGTAATTAACATTTTAAAAAATTCATGTACATTTAAATAAATCCTTAAAACCATTTTTCAAACATGGACATTAATTAGAATGTTTTAGACAAATAAATCTTTAAAACATTTAAAATGATGTTGACATAGATGAAATCAAAACTATTTGAGAGAAATATATCTTTTTTGAAATCATTTAAAAGTCACATAATTATAAAAGAAAATGTTTACTTTGAAAATATTCATATAATCTTGTAAGGGAAGCTTCAACGATTTTATAATGGCAGAAAATAGCCGCATCCACCATATAAGTTAAAAAAATTCACTCTTACCTTAATTTTGTCGAAAAGGTTAAAAAAGACCTTGTTTGGAAAAGACGGGAAGATTCATTTATAAACATCTTATAAAAGGTAAAACAGGGGTATAAATTACTTTAACCCATAATCTATAAAATAGTAATAATTATTTGAAATACTTTTTTAAGAATCATGGATGTGGATGATAAAGAGGTCCCAATAGATAATTACATATAAACAACCTCGGATAATGAAGAGATCGTGAAATAAACCCTTACCTTGTAATTTTCCTTGGTTGAGGGTAGGTTTACCTCTTTTATATGGTGAAATAATTGTTATTTAATTATACAAGAATTATATACATTAATATGATATCATATATGATCTTTTAACATTGATTTGTTAATAATATCTTAGTATTAACGCCGTTACAGATGTTAAAGGATTCATTTTCCTTTATAATATTTATTATGTGAGCCATATTTGTTATGGATGGGATGTATCTTATTTATATATAGAATGATATCTTTTATCTAAAAATTATTTTTAATCATCAAATGAAAATTAGACTTGAATGGATACGATGGGGAATGAATCTCATCGCGTTCGTGGAGACGGTAGTCAGTACGTACGCACGAACGATAATATCATTCTTTTGATATGAAAATAATATATAATTGGATATTATATCATATATACATAATAATTATCATGTTATACTCATTATTTAAATCAATTACACATCATTATTATACTCATCCAAATAATAATGTATTGAATAACAATTACACCACCACGTGGAGACGGTAAGCCGTATGTACGCACGTATGGTGACATGTCATTCGAAGGATGGATAGAATAATTAATATGGTTTTACCATATTCATAATAAATAAAATTATATAGAAGATACTGGATTTATTATTTTACATGGTAATAACAAAGAAAGAAGAAGTGGAAGAAGAAAAGAACTTGAAAGAGGGTGGTGAAATTATTACCTCTTCTTCGGGTTCTTCCTTTTGATTTGATCAAAAGGGCTCCTTAAGTTGGATTTCTGATGAAACTAAGGCCTCTAGGTTAAATTGAAGGAAGTTGAGAAAATATTTGTGCAGGGGTTGGACGAGCCAAAAGGCTTTGAGGCTATGAATTTTAGAGAAGGGGGAGTTCCCTTTTATAAGAGGGGTGAGGGGCACCATAGGAAAAGCTAGAAATATTATTTTATAATAAATTAATATTAGGCTTATAATGGATCCAAAGTGGATTATTCAAAGTATAAGGTGTGTATAGGTCTAAAAAAACTCAACCAATAGGTTTTAGACAGGTTTGGGTCACTTTATTAACCTTATCTTTTAGTTTTAACTCTTAGTTAATTAGTTTGACATTTACCATGTCACTTTGTATTTTTATATTATATGGTTAATAAACTTACTATATACTTCCAAGTGACCCCCAAGTGGTCCATTAATGATAAAACTATAATTATTTAAGTCCTTTGGCCGAAACTAAGATTTTTAGGAATATAATATCAATTAATAATATAATATATGTTTTAAAAACTCCTTTATGTCAATTTTGACACTATTCAATAATTGATTTTTATTAAAGTCTTAAGAACTTTATTAATTCGAAAACAATTCATTTAATAAATACTAACATATAATATTTACCAATAAAATTAGTTTATGGCATCAAAACTTTCAAATTATATTTATTTTAACATTTTTAATACCAATTATTTGATTCTTTCATTAATAAATAAAACACTGCATCATTATTCTGTCATAAATAAATTTAATTATTCAATGTCTAAAAATTATAAATAAAATACCATTATTTAGGAAATACTTTTAGCTTTATAATTAATATTTATATTCTAAAATATAACATATATAACTTTATGTAAAAATTATTTTGCTAAAAGATATATGCTTATGTCATTTTTGTATTTACTTTAACTTAATTAATATAAAGTGTCATTATCACTTACAAGTGGCTCCATGAGGTCCCAAAATCGATCCAAATATGCCCATGGTCAGAAATGTATCAACCAATAGAGTTATGACACATTTTATTATTATTTAATATTATTATAATATTATTTTTTTACCCTTATTTACCGGATTTATCCTTTAACCATGGTAAATAAATATTTATCGAAGTAATTATTCAAAATGTATAAAAATAAGAGTTACCTATTTAAAAGATTTGGGCATCATGATTAAAAATATGGAATCCATTTTTCCAAATTCAAAACAAATAATTGACAGAAATTAATTTAAAATTAATTCCTGCTGTCAAAACAAAAAGCGTGTTTTTAAGAAACAATAACTATCAAAAGATTGACACTTGTTTATGTCCTGTTTAAATGTGAAATTATGTCCAATGAAAAACATTATATTAAATGGTAAAAATATATTCTAAATATACTTTAAAACCACTCAAATTCATAATTTATCACTGTTAATTATTTTGATTAAAAAAGTTGTTTTTAATTAAAATTTAGTAATTTTCACAATTCATCAAAATATGAAAATTATCAGAAAAGTACCAAAAAGTCACCCTAAGCTAATTTAAATATTCAAAATCCAAAAATGAAGTCTATTTTACCAAATTAAAAACATAGAAATTTCATTTATTAATTTAAAATTAATTCCTGTTGTCGAAACCAAAAAGCGTATTTTTAAGAAATATTAACTATCAAAAGATTAATACTTGTTTATGTCCAATTTCAAAGTGAAATTACATACCATCACCAGAATTGGATTAAGTGGTAAAAATATAATCTATTTATAATCACAAACCATTAAAATTTATAATTTAACACTATAAATTATTTTGATTAAAAAAGTTGTTTTTAGTTTAAATATAGTATTTTTCACTATTCACCCAAATATGAAAGTTATCAGAAAAACACCAAAAATTTATTGAAACTAAACTCCTATGTCTCGATTATAAAGAAGAATTTTATTTTTTCAAATTTAATATATAAAAGTTTCAAATATTGGATTTAAAAAAAGGGTTTCCATTAAAATGCGGTAAAATTGCATTTTTTGAAAAATACTTCTTTTATCTAAAAAAAATGAATTTATTCTTACATTATGTCTAAGAAACTCATAATATGGATTCTAAAATTATAAGGATTATATAAAGTTCAAAATTCAGTTAATACTATTCATAACCGCTTTTGAACGACTATTTAGGTAAGTCGTGGTGCGCTAGAACTCAGTGTTGCGTGTAGTGCAAGTTATTGGATTACTTTGAAGAAATAACATACTATGAAATATTAGGGTGTTACAAATCTTACTTGAATTGTATACTCCCGTGATAAGCTCCTAAAGATTCATGGGTAGTTCCCTAGGAAAATTCCTCTTCGTAACTACTTCTTCAGCTATAGGCACTGATGTTTGTATACTCATGACTTCAATTTCAGAATGGGACCCAACAATTCCCCCTTAAGGGTTGAGTTCATGACACCTCTCTTTCCGAGGTCCCTCTAGAACCTCCCCTTCTCCGTACTTGAATCCTATGTGAATAAAAAAGAGTTAAACATCAGTTATATAGAGAATGTTATATCTGAGGTATATAAGATCTAGATGTTTACCTAGTCAGTAGAGATTCTTCCTATAATAAGGGATACTCAATGAGAATCTCTTTCCCAATACTCATCTGACTTCTTAGGAAAAGAAGTGTGCACAACCAGTTTAACTACCGATAGTTTCGGGGGAGAGGTCATGTCCAACAACACCTTCACCCGATCAGTCAGTGAGTGCACAATGCCCCTGGAATGCACCATATCCTCCAGTTCTATCTTGTACCACTCCCCTTCATCCCGAGACATGTGGAAACCATCATTGGTGTTACCAATCCCAGTGAGATGCATCCCATGTCTATTGATATTATTCCACATCCCATAAACACTATATAACAGTATAAAGATGACCCAATTATCCAATGAATTAGAAATACAACATCACCTTGAATGTCTACATGGCGTAAAATCTTCCTCATAGATTGGAATAATGTCTTAGGGACCACCCTAGACGGTTTATGTAACAGCCCAAGTAAATAAAGAATAATACATTTTCAAATTTATTAATATTTTTAAATTAAATGTTTATTTTACTTTAAAGGGATTCTATGTTCAATGGCATACCTGAAACCCAACAACGAGTTTCTTTGAAGTCTAATGTTACACACAATGCTGAGTCTTACTAAAAAATAATATTATAATATTATTTTAAATGGTAGTTAAGGCCTAGCCATTGTATTGGTGAGAATAAATATAACTAACTAAAATATGATTATAAATGTTTTTTTAAATGTTTTTACATTTAACCAATAAATTTTAGAGGCTTAAAAAGTGAATAAATCTAATTTTAAGCATAAATAATATAATATTTTTTAAAAGGTCGATTTACCGCCTTTTAATGAATAACCCTATTTAAATATAGTTTTGGTCACTCTTTGACAAAATAAAATTATTCTTTAGAATTGGGTCATAAAAATTTACTTTGGATAAATTTTTGGTATTTTTCTGATAAAATTTAATTTTTTAATAAATAGTGAAAATACTATATTTTAATTCAAAAACGCCCTTTAATATAATATATTTATATGGTTAGATTATATTTTTAATTGGTTTTAAAGTTTAATTAGATTATATTTTTACCATTTAATCCAATTTTGGCCATTAAAAGTAATTTCACTTTGAAATTGGACATAAACAAGTGTCAAGCTTTTGATAGTTATTATTTCTAAAACATACAGTATTTTGACAACATGAATTAATTTTATATTAATTAATCCAACTTCTATGTTTTTAATTTGGTAAAATATACATCATTTTTGAATTTGGAATATAAAATATATCTTAGTCTAATTTTTTGGTATTTTTCTGAAAAACTTCAATTTTTGATGAATAGTGAAAACATTGAGTAGTAGTTAAAAAACAGACTTTTTCATTTAAATGAAAATTTACCCCTTTTGTGAATTGAATTTTAAAAATACGACATACATGGTTGTTATTATTAATTAAAATGTGGTTCAATAATATGAAAATAAATTTTGGTGAATAGTAACTTTTGACTTTTATTTATCGCGGTTAAAGGTAGATAGAGTAATTCAAGGTAAAAACAATATTATAATGATATAAAATTACCTTAACACTTGTACTAACCTTATTGGATGAGTAATGGCCAACCAAGAAAATCCTTGGGTGAGACTTTTGGCCTTTGGAAGCCACTTGGGTAAGATAATGATATTAATAACTTTTCATTTAAAGTAAAAATAAAAATATCATAAACATGTATTTTTTGGATAAAAAAATTTTAATTTGGGTTAATATTATTGATATATTTGAATATAAATATTAATTATAAAGCTAAAAATATTTCCTACATCATGGTATTTTTTTATAATTTTTAGACACCAAATAAATAAAATTATTTATGAAACAATAATGATGAAGTGTTTACCTCATTAATGAATGATTTAAATAAATAAGATTATAAAAATTAAAAAAATATCCAAAACCTATCCAATAATTATTGGATGGTTTTATTTCAAACAAGAGTCATCTTATCTTTTACTTTAATAAGTTTTGGACCTTTATAAATCTAAAATCATTATATAATAAAATAATATTTTCAAACTTTCCTAAAGAACCCCTCCTCCCCTTTATAAAAGCCCTCACCTCTAACCCATTACTCACATCTCTCAAGCCCATTGGATCATTCAACCTCTACCAAAATAATCTTTCAATATCCCTCTCTTAAACTTATAAGACTTACCTTAGGGAGAATGCACTTCAAGAAATCCTTTTGGTTCAAACTAAAGGAAGTTACCCGATTTAAAGGTAACGCCTTCTTTTAAGTTCTTTAATTTTATTTTACTTATCCAACCCACAAACTCTTTTTATTCATTTTTTTATAACAACACCAGTATCCTAAATATACTATGTTTTTTTATGAGAAGGATTCAAACTACACTTACACACACCTCCATCTAATGGGTAAAGAACATATTGTTTCTGTGGACGACAAACTACTGCCTCACAAAATGATGATTGTCTAGTCTTATCCTACCACCTCTTATGGTGGCCATTATGATGGAACTATATTTATATGTGATATATATTATATTTATTTTGTCTCTATGATTATTAATTTTTCATTTATATCATACCTTTAGGGTTTCCATAATGGGTAAATGCGATAATTTCATTTGAGGAAGTGCGGACTACCGCCCTCTCAAAGTGATATGACTCGTTCATGCCATACGTGGAATGTATAAAGGATGGAGTTAATAAAATTATATCTGATATTATACTCTAATTATAATATACATATTTATCATTAAGTTTTCATTTCATTAAAAATAAGAAATAGAAATGAAAGTAGCATTCATGTGTACGTACGACTTACCGTCTCCATGAACGGTGCATTTCATTTATTACCTCACAATGTTATGTACTTTTATAAATACATATATATATATAATGTATATATATGATATATCTGATATCTAAATCATGAATATCATTCTGGATATAATGAATTTTTGACCACATGGACAACTTGTATATATTATAAGTTCATTTTTGACTTAAGTACCAAATATCGAAAAAATGACTATTATTAACTTAAATGATTACATAATGTTTATAACATGGAAAAAAGTGATATAAAAAGAATAATAAACTTGAAAAATGTTCTTAATCAAGTATAAATTAACTTTAGTTTATTATTCAATAGATTAAAGAATGAATGGTTCAAGTCGGACACGAGGTAAGGGACTTCGTCTCAATATCCTTTCATTGAGGCATATTTTATTTTATACATGATTTTGTTTTATACGGTGTATAAAAACCATTGAATTTTCATTTCATTAAAAGGGAATCTTTTTCTAAGATTCATTTTACTAAATGAAAAAAAAATAATTTTTCTTTTATCATAAGTGGCGACAATGACCTTTTCCACCGCCAAGATTATTATTTGATCTATGGATTACTTAACAAGACGTAATGTTTTTAAAAGAGAAATAAATACCATTGACTCTTTTATGTATTTTGGTATTGAAAATGGTTTGGATAATGGATTTTTATGTCAATATATTTAAATGATATATTTTAATTGAAATGTGGAAATGTTATCTTTCTTTTATTTTTGTTTTATGTGCTATGAATATGTTATGGTTCTTGGTCATTGTTTATGTATACAGGTGGTTCCATGATAAACCTAGGGTGGGTGAGCCTGAGATAGCTCTCCAATGCATTAGGTAACGTGATGGAGGTAAATGTGAATGTTTCTTCTAAGGCTGACTCACTGAATGGCCCGAAAGCCTTTTTTTTATTTTTGATAATCCACCTTTCAAGGGGTGAGGTGGAACCCTTACAAGGCCCGAAGGCTTAAAGACAATTACATGACCCGTAGGTATTAGAGGAAATCACCAGGAAAAGACAACTTAGAACTGCTCATCCCAAGCACATGTCTGGATATCAGTGCTCCTCCTTCGCAAGTCTGGTCGACTAGCTGTCCTGTGCATAGTTACACATGCCCGATATCGATGAAAATGCCATACCCTCTCATTCTTCCAATTCCAATTAACTCTACTATGGTGAATGTGCCTGTTTTGATACTAATCTGAAGCCTTGTTCTTTTGTAGTCTAACTGGTACATCTGCATCTTCATGTGGCCCGAAGGCCTTGGGGTGGCTCGAAGGCCTTAAGGTGGATCAAAGGCCTTGAGAGACAACTGGCCCAAAGGCCTTGGGTGGCCCGAAAGCCTTGCAGGACCCAAGGACCAAACCAGCGGCCCAAAGGCCCAGATGGATGAATAGTTCTAACTGCTACAGTACCGAACAGTTCCTGCTACAGTGCCCACTATAGTGCCCACTACAACGTAAGTATGTTATGGATTCCACAAGTTACCTTTATGATTTTGTGATTACTATGTGTTATTTATAAATCTTATTATTTCATGAGGCATGTTAAAAAAATTATGTTTTTATGAACCAATGTTTTATTTCTTTATTTTATAACCCTTATTGAGATTTTTATGCTCATCCCAAGTTTTGAAATTTTTTTCACAGGACTTAAAGATGAATAAAGTCAAGGTTGGGATCAAGGAAAAGTCATGCTGTCTAAAACATGGAACTAGACATGACTATTTTTTTCAATAGTTTTTATTTTATGAAAAAAATGTAAACTGAGTAGAAGTGTCTACTTTGTAATTTTTGAGATGTAATGTAATAGTTATGGCCTAATTCTCTAAAACTATAAACATGAAAATATCCTCAATGTGAATTATCCATTTAATTTATGATTATGTAATGTTTTAAGGCCGGGTACTTATAGTTGGCATCAGAGGTCGATTTAGATAAATTTAGGCGTTAGGATATTGTTAAATTAATAATAATTAATTTATGTTAATATTAAAATGATATAGCATTTATATATTACCATGTTGCTTCACCAAAGATATTTTTATGTTCAGAATGGTTTTCCACAGAGGAAAGAGGGCAGATATGATGGGACGACATCAGAAAGAAGAAAAAATTACAAATCAACAACCTGAGATGGTCAGAATCGGAACTGAACAGTTTTTTGCAGTGATGGCATAGTTGACGCAGACTATAAATGGTGGTGGTATCCATGCATGATATCAGCCAGATCAACCACAAAATAATATGTCCGTAGTGGAGCATTACATAAGGCATCATCCACCATCATTCATAGGATCATTTGACCATGTTCTAGCTGAAGGGTGGATTAAAGCATTGGATAAGATTTTTGATGTCATGGGGTGTTCTAAACATCAAAAGGTTAGTCTTTCTATTTACCAATTTGAAGGTGAAGCCGATCAGTGGTGGTTTATGGTGATAAATATTAGGGATAGTGAGGAGATTGATTCTCTTGATTGGGATTAATTCAAAAGTATGTTTCTTGAGAAATATTTTCCTAAGGTGGTTCATATTAGGATGAAAAAACAATTAATGGAATTGAGGAAGGAGGATGACTCAGTGGATGTTTATAAAGCAAAATTCACTTGACTGGAAAGGTATGCTCCAAATTTCATACGAGATCTTGATAGTAAAATCAACCATTTTTACTCAAGATTAAAGTCAAAGTATCGGAGGGATTTATCTTATTGTGATTTCAAAAGATACGAAAAACTTGTTCAATGTGTTGAGAAGGTGGAAATAGTGTTTTACGATGATCATGTGTTCTTTGAAAAAAAAAATAGAATAAGAGGTTGAGGTGGTAGACTAAAGGGAACAACTGTAACAGCCCGAGATTTTATGAAAAATATTCTTTTTAATTTTATTAATGTCTTGTGTTGTACGCTACACCAAAAGGAGCTTGAGCAACACACATCCTTGACTTACCTTGCATTACACGCAATCGCAACCTTCCTCGATAGCATGTGTAGTACACATTACCGAGTTTCACTAAACAACGATATGCTATTAAAATACTATTATAACTAGCCGTTATGAATAGTAATAACTACCTTTTAAAATTTTAGAAATTTTAGCTCTCAAAATGGACTTCATTTTTGGATTCGGAGTATCGAATTTAGCCTAAGGTGAAATTTTGGTACTTTTCGGATAACTTTCATATTCTGATGAATAGTGAAAATTACTAAATTATAATTAAAAACAAATTTTTTAATCAAAATAATTAACAGTGATAAATTATTAATTTGAGTGGTTTTAAAGTATATTTAGAATATATTTTTACAATTTAATACAATGTTAGTCATTGGATGTAATTTCACATTTAAACCAGACATAAACAAGTGTCAATCTTTTGATAGATATTGTTTCTTAAAAACACGCTATTTGTTTTAACAGCGGGATTTAATTATAAAATTAATTAATGAAACTTATATGTTATGAATTTGGTAAAATAGACTTCATTTTTGAATTCGGAATATGAAATATAGCTTAGGATGAAATTTTGGCATTGTTCTGAAAAACATCAATTTTTGATGAATAGTGAAACTACTAAGTGGTAGTTAAAAAACTGAATTTTTCATAAAACTTAATTTTACCGCTTCTGTGAATGGAATTTCAAAAATCCGAGAGGCACGGTTGATGTCAGTAAGTAAAATGTGGTTCAATGAGATTAAAATAATTTTTGGTGAATAGTAACTTTTTACTTTTATTTACCACAGTTAAAAGTAAATAGGGTAATTAAGGGTAAGAATGATATTAATATTACCCTAACACATGTCCTAATTCTATTGGACAAGTGTATCTCGACCAAAAACAACCTTAAGTGTAAAATATTATCATTTAGGCCCACTTGGATTAGATTAGGACATTTATTATTATTTAATTCAAAGAAGAGTTAAAAGAGATAAAATCAAAGTTTATTTACTAAAACATTTTTAATATAGGTTTGTACATAAGATAAATTCGATTGTAAATATTCATTAGAAAGCTAAAAAGATTTCCTACATAATGGTATTTTATTTGTAATTTTTAGACATCAAATAATTTAATTTATTTATGACACAAAGATGATGCAGTAATTATCTTATTAATGAAATATTGACATAATTGATATTATAAATACCAAAATAAATGTAATTTAAGACTTTTTATGAATTCCACTAATTTTATAGGTTACTATGATATATGAGTGTTTATTTAATCAACTTTTTTCGAACATATAATTCTGTTATAACTTTCAAAAAAATCATATATCAAATAGTGTCAAAATTGACACAAAATAGTTTTTAAATCTAATATTATATTATTAATTGTTATTTTATTCTTAAAAATCTAAGGTTCGGCCAAATGACTTAGATAAGGATATATATATTAATAATAAACAATTTGGGGTTCTTTTGTCATGTTATAGTAAGTGTATTAACCATATAGTGTAAGAAAACAAAAAGACACGGTAAAAGTTAAATTATTTAACTTAGAGTTAAATCTAATTGATAAGGTTAAAATAATAACATAAACTTGTCTAAATCCTATTGGTTGATAGGATTTCGACCCATCCTCACTTTAGCTTCGAAATAAGACCCTTTGGAACCATTATAAACCGATTTTGACTTTAATATAAAATAATATTTTGAGATATTCCTAAGGTGCCCCTCTCCTCCCTTATAAAAGGGCACCTCCTCCCCCTCCTCCTCACACCAAATTGAGCACTCAAGCTCGGCCAACCCCTGCCATTTTCTCCTCTACACTTCCATAGAATAATCCTAGAGGTCCTGGTCTTCTTCAAAGACCAATCTTAGTTCCCTAAGTGGAGGATTCAAAGAAGCGTTCCAAAGAAGAGGTAATATCCATTACCGATCTTTTCAATTTCTTTCTTCTTCAACTTCTTCTTCTTTAGTTGTTTCATGATAAAGTAATAACATCAGTATTTATTATATACTGATATGTTATTATAAATATGAAACAACTCTAATTAACCTTCTATCCATCCTACGGAAAAAGGAAATCACCGCGCGTGCGTACGTACGGAATACCGTCTCCACGCCGTGGTGTAATATATTTTCCACCATCACCTTACAAGGATGGGTATAAAGGTGTAATGAGTAACTATATATGATTATTATAAAGTAATATTGATACTGAAATAGTATACATACACTTCAACACAATTCCACGACCATGGGAACGATATCATCGCTCGTGCGTACGTACGGACTACCGTCTCCACGACGCAATGAGATTCATTCTCAATGATTAGCCATTCATGAATGATTATAAAGTATATATAATAAGTACTAAGGAAATATATTACCAAATAATGATACTGGAATTATTTATATTTATATGTATGTCATCTACTTAATTCCATTCAATTCAATAAGGAAACGAAAACAGCGTTCATGCGTACGTACGGACTACCGTCTCCATGAACGGTGTATTTCTTTCCATTTACTGATTTATTATATATGTATATTCTGAATATATATATATATAAATCATGTTTTATATTCTGGAATTAAGTAATCGTGATCTAAGTAATCATATGAATAATTAAAAGTTAAAAACACAAACGACAAATGAGACGATTTTACCCAAAACGCTACTTTAACATGAATTTACAAAAGAACGGGTAATATAAAGTCATAAGTGGACAATAAATGATATAATAACAATGAATATGATTCTGAAATATGTCAATAACATGATTTAAATCATTATACAGGAGGTTCGGACACTTACAAAGAATGTCGGACCTAAGGTAAGGGAAAATATCACAATCTTATTTTTATCCGAGATTGTTTTTACTTTGGCATTTACTGGGGTGTATTTTATCATCCACATACATGTTCCATAAATATGTAATATTGTTTCCATCCACTTACAATAGTTTAAATCCAATTTTACCCTTCAGTGAATTTTTAGTAAAGAATATGAAAGGAATCTTTAGTCGTTTTTTCGTACAAGGTACTTTTTGACTTTTCCGACAAAAGTACGAAGAATGTTTTTTTTAACTTATACTGCATGAATGGATTCTTAAAACATTATTTCCAAGAAGCTTCCTTTACAAGTATTCAAGTTTATTTTTAATCAACTTCTTTTAGTTTAAAATTGTATGACATGTTAAGAAAGGAAAAGTGTTTTTGAAGTAGAAAGGATATTTTCCTCAAGAATGGAGTTCAAGTATTTTATCAAAATTATTTTCCATCTAAGATAATAAAAGGGTTCTGTTTTTATCCCTATTATTACATGGATTTGATTATGTTGTGATGGAAATATTTTTATGAATTCCTTTAGCTTATATGAATTGTTTTATGATGTCATGTTGTTTAAGAATCCCATTTTTATTACATGAGTTACGCTATGACGTATGGTTTATGATTATGTGGCACACATAAGAAAGGATTCATTATAAGATGGGTGGGACATATATCTCCCTCCAATGCATTGGGTAAAGATTTTATATCTCATGATATAGACATGGCTGGAATGGTAGGTTATACCGGTTCAGTGAAACAGGACTGGAACGAGGGTGACTCGGTTCAGAAAGGGACTTTTTCCACTAAGATAGTCTTGGCAATGAGTCTTGACTAACAAGAAATGATTCTCTATGATTATGTGTGTATTCCAAAAAGTTTCATGTTTTAAGTTATGATTATTGGGATTTCATTTCACTACTATGATTTATCCCATGTTATGAAATTATGCTCTCTTTTGCAGGTTAAGATTTCCAAAAGTTATGTTCTTATGAATATTATGTGATTGATTTTTCTTTTGTTTACCCTTACTGAGCATTTGAGCTCACACTTTTATGTTTTCTTTTCCCCAGGATATAAAGAAAGGTTTTAGGTAAAAAAAAAGGGAAGATCTTTATGAGAGATATTGAAGATCTTTCACCAAGATTAGAAGATTACGTTCCGAGTTTCCAAAGACACTAAACTATTACGATCCTTGTGTGTGTGTTTTTGTTATGTACTAAGTATTCCGCAAAAGTAATGTAATGTCCATATACGTCAAGCTTCGGGTCTCTATAGTTGGTATCATAGGAAAGGTTTATTCAACCTTTGGAAACTAGGATGCGAGAACTTTAGTGAGATCCCTAGAGATATTTATAAGGTATGTCTAGGGATGTCCCTAAGGATAAGTATAAGTATAGGATACAGTCCTAGAACTACGGTAACGATCATAGAATTTAACCTAAGATGTTAGATATTGAGGATACTCCACCTTTATTATGTTGTTTTCCCTAGCATGATTTTTGCCTCTCACACTATTCTTTTTTTTGGGTTTTAGAAAATGGCTAGAAACAAGATGATTCACGATAATGGAGGATATGATGGACAATGTAATGATATTCTTCATAAGGAAATGGGATTTAGAAGTCCAAACATCATTATTATGCCGAATCAGCAATCTCAAAATTATTTTCAATAAAGTAAAATTTGGTAAGTTTCCTGACTCGGCTAATAAGAGAAAGATGGAGTTTCATGATGATCATAGAGGAAAGAAAGTTCAATTTCCCCTATGTAAATCATATGGGAAGAGGCATCAAGGAGAATGTTTCAAAGGAATTGGAAGATGATTTGGGTGTGGAAAAGAAGGACACAAAGAAATTAAGTGCAAAGGAAAAGGTTCAGTTGACACCATGGATGAGGATAATGGTATTGCTACGACATTAACAATGGTTAAATGTTTTAAATGTGGAATGTACGGGCATTATGCAAACCAATGCCCTAAGGGAAAGTCTCATGAAGAGAATCAGTATGGTCGTATGGGTAGTATTTATGTGGATGATGATGAAGAGACTACAAATGATATGTGAGACGAAATAATTGTTGAATCTCGGTCAATGGTTTAAGAATGTAGTGGAATGATGACATGTTTATCATGTGTAATGTTGTATAAGTAATCTCATGGTACTATGGAATAAAGAGACATCTAAGGATTGTTACACTGTTGTCTTTCCTTAAGTTTTGAAAGTTTATGATGAATGGTATGAGTAACAATGAAAGGTTATTCAGATATTTTTGGAATTTAGATGATATGTGCATAATGAAGGGGTAAGGAGAAAATTAAATGTTTAACAGTATTCATGAGCTCATGATTGATATAAGGACTAAGTGATATCATGGTTTGAGTATATAGAATTTTGAGGATTTTGGTATGTGGAAAGTGTTAACGTTTAACTGCATTCATGTTTTCAATAAGGTTCAATTGGTATTCAAGAGAATACATGATTAAGGCCTTTGAATGTTTAGAATGTGACCAACAAGACATATTTTATGATATATGGGGATCAACGATGGTATTAAATCTCTGGTAATCATTTTCACTATATTATGAGAGTGGACTGAAGTATTATGGATAAGCCTAAAGATTGGAATGGATTATGTTGGACATAAGTTAGTATTGTTTAAGGATAGAAGTTTTTTCGATATTATTGATGGGATATTATAGTAATATAGTTTTAGAAAAAGGACAACCTGCAGGACGGGCGACAGCCCATCGCGTCGGACAAGGCTGTGGGAATCGAACACACAACCGAAGTGCGACTGGCCTTTATCACCTACCACTGACCTACAGGAAGTCCCTGTTTAGTATAAACTAGTTTTATTATATTAAGAAGTATGATATATAAAGTATAAGTCCATTTTAGGAACCATATATGATTAATCTCACTATAGATCAACTTATGTATATAATTTTTGCTAACCTTTTGTTTGAGACAGATGGAATGACCCGTAATTCTATCACATGATCTGCTAACACTTCACGAATAAAAAATTCAACTTCATTTATTTAAGAGATGAAGTGGAAGATGTTCAAGGCACGAACAACAGTGAGATTGTACCAAAATAAAGTAAGTATTTATTCTAATTCAAAATTTCAACTTTAGGGAAATGATCTTGAAAACCAAAAATGTTGTCCTAGTGATCTTATACCTGATGAATCAGATGGTACCTTATATCATCACAAATCTATGGATTTGTGATTACTGGATTTTCCATAGCCATGTTCTCTACCACTCTCCATCAGAACATGATGGTTAGATTTCTCTTCCATATCCATATTTTCACCTATGTGGAAACCCAGTGATTAGTTTATTTGGGTAATCGTTACATTTCATACTTTAGTTTTTAAAGACAAGTTTTGGAATTATTTTTTACGATGTGGGTTTCTATTAAAGAAACTTTCAAATAGTAAACCATTTATAACCCCGACGAATTTCGTGGGCGAAATTCATTTTAAGGGGGGTAGAATGTAACAGCCCGAGATTTTATGAAAAATATTCTTTTTAATTTTATTAATGTATTGTGTTGTACGCTACACCAAAAGTATCTTGCACAACACACATCCTTGACTTGCCTTGCATTACACGCAATCACAACCTTCCTCGATAGCATGTGTAGTACACATTACCGAGTTTCACTAAACAACGATATGCTATTAAAATATTATTATAACTAGCCGTTATGAATAGTAATAACCACCTTTTAAAATTTTAGAAATTTTAGATCTCAAAATGGACTTCATTTTTGGATTCGGAGTATTGAATTTAGCCTAAGGTGAAATTTTGGTACTTTTCGGATAACTTTCATATTCTGATGAATAGTGAAAATTACTAAATTATAATTAAAAACAAATTTTTTAATCAAAATAATTAATAGTGATAAATTATTAATTTGAGTGGTTTTAAAGTATATTTAGAATATATTTTTACAATTTAATACAATGTTGGTCATTGGATGTAATTTCACATTTAAACCAGATATAAACAAGTGTCAATCTTTTGATAGATATTGTTTCTTAAAAACACGCTATTTGTTTTAACATCGGGATTTAATTATAAAATTAATTAATGCAACTTCTATGTTATGAATTTGGTAAAATAGAATTCATTTTTGAATTCGGAATATGAAATATAGCTTAGGATGAAATTTTGGCATTGTTCTGAAAAACATCAATTTTTGATGAATAGTGAAACTACTAAGTGGTAGTTAAAAAACTGAATTTTTCATAAAACTTAATTTTACCGCTTCTGTGAATGGAATTTCAAAAATCCGAGAGACACGGTTGATGTCAGTAAGTAAAATGTGGTTCAATGAGATTAAAATAATTTTTGGTGAATAGTAACTTTTTACTTTTATTTACCACGGTTAAAAGTAAATAGGGTAATTAAGGGTAAGAATGATATTAATATTACCCTAAAACATGTCTTAATTCTATTGGACAAGTGTATCTCGACCAAAAACAACCTTAAGTGTAAAGTATTATCATTTAGGCCCACTTGGATTAGATTAGGACATTTATTATTATTTAATTCAAAGAAGAGTTAAAAGAGATAAAATCAAAGTTTATTTACTAAAACATTTTTAATATAGGTTTGTACATAAGATAAATTAGATTGTAAATATTCATTAGAAAGCTAAAACGATTTAATACATAATGGTATTTTATTTGTAATTTTTAGACATCAAATAATATAATTTATTTATGACACAATGATGATGCAATAATTATCTTATTAATGAAATATTGACATAATTGATATTATAAATACCAAAATAAATGTAATTTAAGACTTTTTATGAATTACAATAATTTTCTAGGTTTTTATGATATATGAGTGTTTATTTAATCAACTTTGTTCGAACATATAATTCTGTTATGACTTTCACAAAAATCATATATCAAATAGTGTCAAAATTGACACAAAATAGTTTTTAAATATAATATTATATTATTAATTGTTATTTTATTCCTAAAAATCTAAGGTTCGGCCAAATGACTTAGATAATTATATATATATTAATAATAAACAATTTGGGGTTCGTTTGGCATGTTATAGTAAGTGTATTAACCATATAGTGTAAGAAAACAAAAAGACACGGTAAAAGTTAAATTATTTAACTTAGAGTTAAATCTAATTGATAAGGTTAAAATAATAACCTAAACTTGTCTAAATCCTATTGGTTGATAGGATTTCGACCCATCCCCACTTTAGCTTCGAAATAATACCCTTTGGAACCATAATAAACAGATTTTGACTTTAATATAAAATAATATTTTGAGATATTCCTAAGGTGCCCCTCTCCTCCCTTATAAAAGGGCACCTCCTCCCCCTCCTCCTCACACCAAATTGAGCACTCAAGCTCGGCCAACCCCTGACATTTTCTCCTCTCCACTTCCCTAGAAGAATCCTAGAGGTCCTGGTCTTCTTCAAAGACCAATCTTAGTTCCCTAAGTGGAGGATTCAAAGAAGCGTTCCAAAGAAGAGGTAATATCCATTACCGATCTTTTCAATTTCTTTCTTATTCAACTTCTTCTTCTTTAGTTGTTTCATGATAAAGTAATAACATCAGTATTTCTTATATACTGATATGTTATTATAAATATAAAACAACTCTAATTAACCTTCTATCCATCCTACGGAAAAAGGAAATCACCGCGCGTGCGTACGTACGGAATACCGTCTCCACGCCGTGGTGTAATCTATTTTCCAACATCACCTTACAAGGATGGGTATAAAGGTGTAATGAGTAACTATATATGATTATTATAAATTAATATTGATACTGAAATAGTATACATACACTTCAACATAATTCCACGACCATGGTAACGATATCATCGCTCGTGCGTACGTACGGACTACCGTCTCCACGACGCGATGAGATTCATTCTCAATGATTAGCCATTCATGAATGATTATAAAGTATATATAATAAGTACTAATGAAATATATGACCTAATAATGATACTGGAATTATTTATATTTATATGTATGTCATCTACTTAATTCCATTCAATTCAATAAGGAAACGAAAACAGCGTTCATGCGTACGTACGGACTACCGTCTCCATGAACGGTGTATTTCTTTCCATTTACTGATTTATTATATATTTATATTCTGAATATATATATATAAATCATGTTTTATATTCTGGAATTAGGTAATCGTGATCTAAGTAATCATATGAATAATTACAAGTTAAAAACACGAACGACAAATGAGACGATTTTACCCAAAACGCTACTTTAACATGAATTTACAAAATAACGGGTAATATAAAGTCATAAGTGGACCATAAATGATATAATAACAATGAATATGATTCTGAAATAAGTCAATAACATGATTTAAATCATTATACAGGAGGTTCGGACACTTACAGAGCATGTCAGACCTAAGGTAAGGGAAAATATCACAATCTCATTTTTATCTGAGATTGTTTTTACTTTGGCATTTACTGGGGTGTATTTTATCATCCACATCCATGTTCCATAAATATGTAATATAGTTTCCATCCACTTACAATAGTTTAAATCCAATTTTACCCTTCGGTGAATTTTTAGTAAAGAATATGAAAGGAATCTTTTGTCGTTTTTTCGTACGAGGTACTTTTTGACTTTTCCGACAAAAGTACAAAGAATGTTTTTTTAACTTATACGGCATGAATGGATTCTTAAAACATTATTTCCAAGAAGCTTCCTTTACAAGTATTCAAGTTTATTTTTAATCAACTTCTTTTAGTTTAAAATTGTATGACATGTTAAGAAAGGAAAAGTGTTTTTGAAGTAGAAAGGATATTTTCCTCAAGAATGGAGTTCAAGTATTTTATCAAAATTATTTTCCATCTAAGATAATAAAAGGGTTCTGTTTTTATCCCTATTATTACATGGATTTGATTATGTTGTGATGGAAATATTTTTATTAATTCCTTTATCTTATATGAATTGTTTTATGATGTCATGTTGTTTAAGAATCCCATTTTTATTACATGAGTTACGCTATGACGTATGGTTTATGATTATGTGGAACACATAAGAAAGGATTCATTATAATATGGGTGGGACCTATATCTCCCTCCAATTCATTGGGTAAAGATTTTATATCTCATGAGATAGACATGGCTGGAATGGTAGGTTATACCGGTTCAGTGAAACAGGACTGGAACGAGGGTGACTCGGTTCAGAAAGGGACTTTGTCCACTAAGATAGTCTTGGCAATGAGTCTTGACTAACAAGAAATGATTCTCTATGATTATGTGTGTATGCCAAAAAGTTTCATGTTTTAAGTTATGATTATTGGGATTTCATTTCACTACTATGATTTATCCCATGTTATGAAATTATGCTCTCTTTTGCAGGTTAAGATTTCCAAAAGTTATGTTCTTATGAATATGATGTGATTTATTTTTCTTTTGTTTACCCTTACTGAGCATTTGAGCTCACCCTTTTATGTTTTCTTTTCCCCAAGATATAAATAAAGGTTTTAGGTAAAAAAAAGGGAAGATCTTTATGGGAGATATTGAAGATCTTTCACCAAGATTAGAAGATTACGTTCCGAGTTTCAAAAGACACTAAACTATTAAGATCCTTGTGTGTGTGTTTTTGTTATGTACTAAGTATTCCGCAAAAGTAATGTAATTTCCATGTACGTCAAGCTTCGGGTATCTACAACAACTCTTCAAAAAAATCTAATGGTAAGAAACTTAAGTTTACAGTTTGTAAAAATTGTGTTAAAAAGCATGCTGAGGAATGTCTTTTTAATTCTGGTAAGTGCTACTGATGTGGTAAAATGGGACATAAGGCTCATAATTGCACTAAAAAAGATCAAGTTAATGGTAAGAAAAAATATGATTTATATTCAGTAAACTATTTTAAGTGCAATGAAATGGGTCATTATAAAAATGAGTGTCCAACTAAGAACTCAACTGAGGGAAAGAAGCGAGACTACAAGAATAAAGGGGTGGTGAAATCCTTTGAAACTACTTCAGCAGATGTTGGGCCATCAAATGAAGTAGTATCAAGTATATTGTTTGTTTGTTCAGATTATGCCAATGTGTTGTTTGATTCAGGGTCTACACATTTGTTCATTTCTGAGAAATTTTCTAGTAAATTGGGAATTCCATATAAAGATATGAATCCTGAACTTATGTTAAAAACACTAGGGGGAAATGTTGAGACAAAAAGAAATTATAAGAACCTTCCTATCTTTGTGTGCAGAAAGAATCTACCTGCAAACCTTATTGTTTTTCCTCTAGTATAGTTTGATGTTATTTTGGGTATGGATTGGCTTTCCATTTACCATGATAATATTGACTGCAGAGCTAAAGAGGGTTCTTTTCAGAAATATTTTTAGTTTGTGTACAATAATGAACCCTTACTTTTGATAATATATCAAGAAGCTGAGAAACTAGTAAAATATGGAAATGAATGTTACCTTTCACATATTTTCGAAAACAAAGGAATTGTCCATATTAATGATGCACTAGTAGTAAATGAGTATCTTGATGTTTTTCCTGACGATTTTCCTTTTATAATACCTACTAGGGAATTTGAATTTACTGTTGGCTTAATTCCTGATTCTAAGACAATTTCAAAATCCCCATATCGAAAGGCTCAAATTGAACTTTTAGAGTTAAAGAAGCAATTGAAGGAGTTATTAGATAAAGGTTTCATTCGACCTAGCACATCACCATGGGGTGATCCTATCTTGTTTGTTAAAAATAAAGATGGTTCAATGAGACTTTTCATTGATTATAGAGAATTGAATAATATCACTATTAAGAATAAGTATCCTTTTCCTCATATCAATGATTTGTTTGATAAGCTATAGGGAGCTCAGTATTTTTGGAAGATTGACTTGAGGTCGAGGTACCATCAGTTGAAAGTAAAAGAAGCAGACATTTTGAAGACCGCTTTTCATACTAGATATGACAATTATTAATTTTTGGTTATGCCTTTTGGATTAACCAATGCACCAACTTAATTCATGGATCTTATAAATATAATTTTTTGTGAGTTCTTGGATAAGTTTTTGGTTGTTTTCATTGATGAAATTTTGGTTTATTCCAAAAGTAAAGAGGAACATGAAAGTCATGTAAGGGTTGTCTTGAAAACATTAAAATAAAATAAATTGTTTGGTAAATTCAGCAAGTGTGAGTTTTGGTTACAAAAAATCTCATTACTTGGTCACATTGTTTCAAAAAATGGCATAACTATTGATCCTGCTAAAACAAAAGTTATTGAAGAATGAACAAGACCTACAAATATCACATATATTCATAGTTTTCTTGGTTTATCAGGTTATTACTAGAGGTGTGTTGAAAATTTTTCATGGTCATCTATCCCACTAACTAAGTTAACTCTAAATGGTGTTAAGTTCATTTGGACAAAAGAATGTGATGCTTGTTTTCAGGAATTGAAAATAAGATTGGTGAATTCTCTTGTTTTGGAATTACCTTTTAGAAATGGTGAGTTTGTTATTTATAGTGATGCTTTGATGAAAGGACTTGGTTGTGTCCTTATACAGAATGATTAGGTAATTGCTTATGCTTCATGTCAGTTGAAACCTCATAATTTAAATTACCCTACACATGATTTTAAATTACCTAATGTAGTTTTTTCTTTGAAAATTTGGAGGCATCATTTGTATGGAGTAAAATGTGAAATATATATTGACCACAAATGTTTAAATTATATACTCACTCAGAAAGAATTAAACATGAGATAAAGGAGATGGTTGGAATTAATCAAGGATTATGATTGCACGATCCTTTACCATCTGGGAAAGAAAAATAAAGTGGACGATGATTTGAGTAGAAAATGTAATGCTTCATTAACCATGCTACATTTGGAACGAGATCCTTTGGTTTTTGATTTGATGAACTTTGGAATAGAAGTTTTTGGTGCGGGAAATTACTCTATTTTGTTTCAGGTGTCAGTGATATCATCTATATCAGAAAGAATTAAGAAAGCGCAGAAGGAAGACAGTGAGTTGCAGAAAAGGAAGAGTTGGTTCAGAAGGGTAAGTTTCATGATTTTAACATTGATAATGATTGTGTTTTGAAGTTTGGGAAGAGATTATGTGTTCCTTATGATTCAAAGTTGAATAAAGAGTTGTTATGTGAAGCTCATAGTTCTCTATTTTCAGTTCATCTGGGAAGTACTAAGATGTATAGAGATCTTTGGGATTATTACTGGTGGGATGAAATGAAAAGAGATATTGCTTAATTTAATGTGAAATGTTTGACTTTTCAACTGATTAAAGCAGAGCGACAGTTACCAAAAGGAATGCTTCAGTCTTTACCGGTGTCAGAGTAGAAATGGGAAAATATATCCATGGACTTCATTGTGGGATTAGCAAAGACATCTCGAGGTAATAATGCAATCTGGGTTATTGTTGATCAATTGAATAAATATTCTCATTTTCTTCCTATTCGAGATGCTTTGTCTCTCGATCAACTTTCTTGGTTGTATGTTAAAGATATAGTCAGGTTTCATGGAGTTACCCTCTCCATTATATCTGATCGTGATCCTAGGTTTACTTATAACTTTTTTAAAGGCCTTCATAAGTCATTAGGTACTGAATTAAATTTCAGTATAGCTTTTCATCCTCAATCAGATGGGAAGTTAGAACGAACAATTCAGACCTTGGAGGATATGCTACATGCTTGTTCACTGGATTACCAGAGAAGTTTGGACCAACATATTTCTTTGGTTGAATATTCTTTTAATAATAGTTTTAATTCTAGTATACAGATGGCCCCATTTGTGGCATTATATGGGAAGCAGTGTCCAACTCTAGCTTTTTGAGATGAAGTAGGTGAAAGAAAGTTGATGGGACCAGAATTGGTAGAAGAAATGGCAGAAAAGGTTCAGTTGATTCAGAAGCACATGAGAACAGATCAGAGCAGGAACAAAAGTTATGCGGATGACCAGAGGAAGGATATTTCTTTTGAGGTAGGTGATCATATCTTTCTCAAAGTTTCTCCATGGAAAAGTGTGATGCGTTTTGGTAAGAAGGGAAAGTTGAGTCTGAGGTTTATTGGACCTTATGAAATCCTGGAGAAAGTTAGATCAGTTGCCTACAAAGTGGATTTACCTCTATGTTTATCCCAGGTACACATGTTGTTCATGTTTCAATGTTGAGAAAGTATATACTGGATCCATTTCACGTTTTGAGCCTCCAGGTAGTTTAGTTGGAAGAGAATATCTCTTATGAGGAACAACCAGTCCCGATTCTTGACCGAAGAGAGAAAGTGTTGCAGAATAAGGTAATTAATCAGGTAAAGGTTATGTGGAAAAAACATATGGTTGAAGAGGAAATGTGGGAATCTGAAAATGCTATGAGGGATAAATACCCCCACTTATTTGATAAGTGAATAAAAATTGTGAGGACGCAATTTCCAAAAGGGGAGAAGGATGTAACATCCCAAGTAAATAGCGAATAATACATTTTTATATTTATTAATATTTGTGAATTAAATATTAATTTTACTTTAAAGGGGATTCTATGTTCAATGACGTACTCGATACACAACAATGGGTTTCTTTGAAGTCTAATGTTAAATACAATGCTGAGTCATACTAAAAAATAATAATATAATATTATTTTAAATGGTAGTTAGCGCTTAGCCGTTATATTGGCGGGAATAAATAGAACTAACTAAAATATGATTATACATATTTGTTAAATGTTTTTACATTTATCCAATAAATGTTAGAGGATTAAAATTTGAACGAATCTAATTTTAAGCATAAATACTATAATATTATTTAAAAGGTCGATTTACCGCCATTTAATGGAGAAACCTATTTAAATATATTTTTGGTCCCTTTTTGACAAAATAAAATTCTTCTTTAGAATTGTGACATCAAAATTTACTTTGGGTAAATTTTTGGTATTTTTCTGATAAAATTCATTTTTAATGAATAGTGAAAAATACGATATTTTAATTCAAAACCACCTTTTAATCTAATTTATTTATATGGTTATATTATCTTTTTAATTGGTTTTAAAGTTTAATTAGATTATATTTTTATCATTTAATCCAATGTTGGTAATTGGAAGTATTTTCACTTTGAAATTGGACATAAACAAGTGTCAACCTTTTGATAGTTATTATTTCTTAAAAACATGTTTTTTGTTTTGACAACATGAATTAATTTTAAATTAATTAATCCAAATTCTATGTTTTGAATTTGGTAAAATAGAAATAATTTTCTAATTCATAATATCAAATATATCTTAGGCTAAATTTTTGGTATTTTTCTGAAAAACTTCAATTTTTCATGAATAGAGAAAACATTGAATAATAGTTAAAAAACCAGATTTTTCATTTAAATTAAATTTCACTACTTCTGTGAATTGAATTTAAAAAATACGACATAAATGGTTGTTATTATTAAGTAAAAATTGGTCCAATAAGATGAAAATAATTTTGGGTGAATAGTAACTTTTGACTTTTATTTACCGCAGTTAAAGGTAAATAGGGAAATTCAAGGTAAAAACAATATTATAATAATATAAAATTACCTTAACACTTGTCTTAAAATTATTGTATGGGTAATGGATGACTAATAAAATCATTGGGTGAGACTTTTGTCCTTTGAAAGACACTTGGGTAAGATAATGATATTAATAACTTTTTATTTAAAGTAAAAATAAAAATATCATAAACATGTATTGTTTTGCTAAAACAATTTTAATGTGGGGTTATATAATTAATATATTTGACTATAAATATTCATTATAAATCAAAAAATATTTCCTAAATCATGGTATATTTTATATATTTTTTAGACATCAAAAAAATATAATTATTTATGACACAATAATGATGCAGAGTTTACCTCATTAATGAATGATTTAAATAAATAATATAATAAAAATTAAAACAGTATCCAAAACCTATCTAATTATTATTAGATGGTTTTATTTCGAACAAGATTCATATTATATTTGACTTTAATAAGTTTTGGACCTTTAGAAACCGAAAATCATTATATAATAAAATAACATTTTCAAACTTTTTTAAAGAGCCCCTCCCCCCCTTATAAAAAGCCCTCACCTCTAACGAATTAATCACACCTCTAAATCCCATTGGATTATCTAGAATATACCCAAATAATTTCTCAAGAGCCATATTTTCCACCTATAAGCCTTACCTTAGGCATAAGACACTTCAAAAAATCCTTTTGGTTCAAACTAAAGGGAGTTACCCGATTTAAAGGTAATGTCTTCTTTTAAGTTCTTTTCTTTTATTTTACTTCTCAAACCCCTAAAATATTTTTATTAATTTATTTTATAAAAAAACCATTATCCTAAATATACTAGGTTTTTTTTATGATAATTATTTGAACTACACTTACACACACCTCCATCTAATGGGTAAGGAACATACTATTTCTGTGGACATCAAACTACTGCCTCACGAAACGATGATTGTTCAATATTATCCTACAACATATTATAGTGGAAATTATGATTTAAATATATTTATATTTGAAATATATTATATTTATGTTGTCTATATGATTCTTTATTTTTCATTTATAGCATACCTTTAGGGTTTCCATAATGGGTAAACACGATAATTTCATTTGAGCAAGTGCAGAGTACCGCCCCCTCAAAGTGATATGACTCATTATTTATATATGTGTAATGTATAAATTATGGAGTTAATGATATTATATATGATATTATACTTGAATTATAATATACCTATTTATAATTAAGTTTTTATTTCATTAAAAATATGAAATAGAAATGAAAGTAACGTTCATGCGTACGTACAACTTACCGTCCCCATGAACTATGAATTTCATTTCTTACCTTGAAATGTTATATACTATTATAAATACATATATATAATAGATATATATGATATCTAAATCATTAATATCAGTCTGGAGATAATGAAATTTTGACCACATGGACAACTTTTAAATATTAGAAGTTCATTTTTGACTCAAGTATCAAATATCGAAAAAAATGACCATTATTAACATAAATGATTACATAATGTTTATAACGTGGAAATAAGTGATAGAAAAAGAATAATAAACTTGATAAAGGTTCTTAATCAAGTATAAATTAACTTTAGTTTATTATTCAGGAGATTAAAGAACAAACGGTTCAAGTCAGACACGAGGTAAGGGACTTCGTCTCCGTCTCCTTTCATTGAGGCATATTTTTTTTATAAATGATTTTCTTTTATAGGGTGTATAAACACCTTTGAATTTTTATTTCATTAAAAGGGAATCTTTTTCTATGAGTCATTTTACTAAATGAAAAAAATAATTTTTCTTTTAATGTATGTGGTGACAATGACCTTTTCTGCCGCCACGAGTATTATTTGATCTATGACTTGCTTAACAAGCCGTAATGTTTTTAAAAGGGAAAGAAATACCATATACTCTTTTATGTATTTTGGTATTGAAAATGATTTTGATAATGTATTTTTATGTCAATATATTTAAATGATATATTATGATTGAACTATGGAAATGTTATCATTCCTTTATGTTAGTTTTATGTGTTATGAATATGTTATGGTTCTTGGGTATTGTTTACATATACAGGTGGTTACATGATAAACCTAGGGTGGGTGAGCCTGAGATAACTCTCCAATGCATTTTGTAACATGACATAGGTAAACATGAATGTTTCTCCTAAGAGATTTAGGGAATATACTGTGATGGGTATTCCAAATGTAACTCCCAACATAGCTGTGAAAGCTACAACGTAAGTATGTTATGGATGCCACACGTTACCTTTATGATTTTGTGATTACTTTGTGTTATTCATAAATCTTATTATTTCATGAGGCATGTTAAAAAGATTATGTTTTGATAAACTAATGTTTTTTTTTATTTTATAACCCTTACTGTGCTTTTTATGCTCATCCCAAGTTTTGAAATGTTTTTTCATAGGACTTAAAGATGAATAGGGTCAAGGATGGGATCATGGAAAAGTCATGCTGTCTAAAACATGGAACTAGACATGACACTTTTTTTCAAGAGTTTTTATTTTATGAAAAAATGGAAACTGAGTAGAAGTGTCTACTTTGTAATTTTTGAGATGTAATGTAATAGTTATGGCCTAATTCTCTAAAACTATAAACCTAAAAATATCCTCAATTTGAATTATACATTTAATTCAATATTATGTAATGTTTTAAGGCTGGGTCCTTATAGTTCCCTTTCTCCCAAGTCTGCTTTCCGAAGAGTGTTGGGCCTGATTGTGTTGATTCTACTCTCCTTTTTCCTCTTATCTATTCATGACCATGAATTGATAGAACCACTATTGATGTCCTTCCCAATAGAACAGCTCTACCTCTATGATTCTCTCTAGCTAGTATTCTACCCCAACCTAATGGTGGAGGACTCACCAATTCATTGGCCCAGGTGGCCCACTGTCTCAACATAACCCCCAAATATGCGATCGCCCAACTCTACGCATAATCATGAGTAAGCCTGTATGCAACAGTGTGTTATGGCAGACCATTCCACAAATTTATATCTTCATGTGAATACATGTGACATAATTTCTCATCAGTGAAGGGTGGTACTCATGACTTACCTTTGAGTACACCTTTAGGGTCAACATATGCAAGCACTAGAATTTCCTTGCGAATTGGTGTGGATTGTACAACTCAAAGACTGTATTAAAGTCAACCCTTACTATTAGTACCCAACCTTGAAAGGTTATAAGGTATAAGCTATACTCCTTGGTTCCTACGCTATCTTTGGATACCACCCTAATCGATAGAGTAAATGTGTGAAAGATGAAATGATCCACCAACGCAATCTTATTTAGCACTTCCACCAAACCAAAATTGGACGGGTTGCTCCCCGCGATGTTTAAAATATTCAATCAGAAGTTTTTTTGGGAGGGAAAATAGGGTTTGGGTACTCATAACCCCCCATGTATACCGATAACCAGCTATAATGGAAGTGAAAGGGACCACTGACATGCACCTATGTCTTCCCCTCACCAATATGGAAAAGTACCTTTTATAATTTCACTAGTATTATGATACCAATGTTGAAATGCTGCCATGTTGCCAGTATCATCACCATTATGAATGTTCTTGGACACACCCCAATGTGCTCATCCTGCTTTGAGAGAATCCACCCACATATGAGCACCATGATAAAACCATCCAATCTAACAATGGTTTGATCCTTAGTTTTAATGTTGTATCCCCATTGCTTCCACTAGATCACTTCTAGAATCTTTTAGTAAGATCCCTTATTTCCCCACTAGTGTCCCCTGGGACATGTGCATGGACTCATCGACAATTTCGTTATTAGATCCTCTCCCTCAATGGGATCCTCTACCAGTCTATTCAAGAAATAGTTGAACCATTGCTTAAAGGGAACATCCCTTGTACCTGACTTCTCCTTACCGGTTCCCTTTACTAGATCTAGTAGTGCATTCACCAAAGTTGGAAGGTACTCCTTGAATTACCATATATTCTCCACAGGGAGAAACTCATAATAAATTTCCCCCAATATCAGGATTATGGAAATTTGATGATGTTACAAGAGGCTGACGTTGACCTCCCCACAACACAAATTAAATGTATTGGTCCCTGGTGACCATCTGGTTAACAGATCAGGCATTATATCCTACATCTAGTAAATATGGAACTAAGTAGCCCATTATACTTCATAAATTCTTACCAACTTTAGTTTTACCTTAAATTCTTGGCAAGACGTACACGCAAAGTAGGCTGAAACCCACTCATTTGTAATGTTTCCACCCTGGCGTAAGTCCCAACCATCATTCTGTCCCTTCTACAGGTCCCCCAATCCCACCTTGATGATAATATGATATTATAGAAGGGATAATTCATCCTGAAACTTCTCCCAGTCAACATTATTGATATGGTTATAGAGACATTCTGCTGTGAAGGGTACATGATCCTTATAGATGTGGCCTATGGTAGCCTTCTGGCACTGGTAGTTCCTTAGTATGCCCCTAAACTAGTAGGATGTCTCATCCCTGTTCACCTATGGGATGAAGACACCATACCTCATGATAAATCCATAAAGAGGAAACCACTTGAATAAAGGATACACTCTCTGAGCCTCTGATAGAAGTCCATGTAATGATTTTTGGTCTGAGGAACTTCATACGTACTCATCAATCATGATGTTGTCCACCATCTGTTCCTTATATCCAGAATCCACAATGACTCCCAAAATGAATTCCTAAGTGTCCATTGGATTCAAGAATTAAGTGTTTTCTGAGTCTATTTTGTGAAGGTCTTTCACAGATCCTAGTTCAAAGAGATCTGGTTCATAGTGCTTTCTTCATGAAGATATAGTTCTCGGTGTCCAGTTTTCTAAGTAGTGTTTGCATAGCAAAGGTTTATATGTTCTATTTTCTAAGTAAGAATTCATAGAGAAATAATTGAGGAGAACATGATCTTCACAAATAGAGAAAAATTATTTTTTATTTTCAATAATTTGAGTGCCTATGATCCCCATCTATTCTATTTATTGGTATACGACTGGTCTATGCTTCATGATGGACTTTACACTAGCAGTCATTATGAAACCGTATCATGAATGATCATCATAACAGATATTCAAAAAAGGGAGAAGATTGTCAAATTTCAGAAAGTATCCTTCAGAATTTGACCCTCATTTTCCCATCAGATCTCATTTTGAGGGGGGGGGGTATTTTTTTGGTGCCAAAATACATTCCATGGGAATAGTTGAGGAAGTTACAGCTAGTTTGGAGTAAATATGAGCTAAAACGGCCTAAAAACCCTCCAAGGGAGTCTTCTTCATAAAGATTTGAAACTAAAAGAACCAAAAGTAGATCACAGAGCTCCTTGGATGAGAAATCCCCTTTGAGAATGCATGAATCATTGATGGTGGCCTCTATAAGTCCAAAAGCGCTCCGAGACCATGCTAAGTATTGACAGTGTGCTTCACAATTATGACGGAGCCACACCCATTTTGCGAAGCCCACATTTTCTTTGTTAACCATGACACAGATTCATGAAACACATTACCTATAAATACCCCTCATTCCAACCATTTGGGGATGTCTACACAACCATTCGACTTCTGTATAGCTCCTAATTCGTTATGCATCTGAGCATCATGAACCAAACTGAAATTGATCATGCAAGGTATCCGAGCTTCATGAAACCCCCTTCCATATGTTCTTGAATATCTATACCTAAGGTGGGGACAATTTTTACAAATGCCTATACCCTTCTTGGAGGAAGAAGGCCCTATGGGGCACTTGAGGCTTCATGAAGCATTAAGTCTCCAGGAAGCACTCCTTTCCTGAGCCAAGATAGGGAAAGTCACTATATTTCACAAATCCTACCCATCCTCAAAAAACCTAACCTCCGTGAAGCATACAAGCTTCATGAAGAAACTCTATTTGAGGCCCTATTATTTGAGAAGCCTCTCTCATGGGATTTTACATGCTTATTCCTTTTAGTTGGAACCTCTTCTCGAAGGTTGAGTGCCCAAATTCACCACATCTCTCCAGGATCAGTTCTGTTTCATTTTAAGTCCTTATTTAATCTGTTCCACCTATTAATATGACCCACTTTAGTTAAAGTATGGCCTGATACTCCCACATACTTTTTTTATTCTCAGTATAGGTACACTAATTCCTTTTTATTCTCAGTATAGGCATGCTAACATGGACCTCATGATCAAACACTGCTCTACTCTATTGAAACCTAGAATTTCCAAAGCTAGGCCCCTCCCAAAGGTTCATGAGTGGAGGTATGGTAAGCCCAAAGGGTAAGGAGTGATTCCCCCATGTTTTAGCTGCATGATGTAAAACTACCCAGTACCAATGTCCTAAGAACATGATGTAAAACTGTAGTATTACCCTGCATGATTGACATGGGATGCCACCTTCTCCACTCCATGGGATGAAACCCTAACACTAGGGTAGCTTCCATGAGTATTCCCTACACACCCTGTTCCATAAGAATAGGATGATCCATGAATGAATCATAAGGAATGAGATCCTCCTCACATGGAATGAGAGCCTCCTAACATGGAATTACATCATCCTTGGTCAACTTCCATGCATAAGCCCCAAGCCATCTTTCGCTGGCGCTTCCTTCACAACATGAGTGTCAGGTCTTCTTCTTCCTCTCATTTCTCACACGGATCATGACTCATGTGGGATTAGAGGTTAGTAGGAACCTTAAAATCTTACCAATAACTATATGGATAGATTCCATGCATTTTCCCCATTCATGCTCACCCAATGGGACACTCTTACACGTAATTCCAAATCATGTCCCATCTATGGGAATCTTTTTATGTATAATCCTCAATCATAATAATATCCATGGGAATACTCCTAAGTGTAAGATCCAACAACCACACTCATCTACTTCAGTCCACTTCCATGCATAAGTCCCAACCACATGTTCCTATGGGCGTACTCCTTAGGTATAAGCCCTCGCCCTTCCGAACTATGTGGGATTTGATTCCAAACCAATTGTTATTTTTAGGAATCCCCCCTGAGGTCCAAAAATAGCATCCACATCCATCCTCATCTCCTCTGAGCTACAACCCCAATAAAATCATGACACTCACCTGGGAGACCACATCTCCTCTAGGTCCATCGAAAAACTCAATGCATAATCCCTACACTATCCAACCAAGAGAAATCCTCTTGTGAAGGAAATATTCCACGTGTAAGACTCACAAAATCCATCATCGAATCTCTTTTCATGGAACCAGTGCCTTACCACATGATGTTAAACTTCCCAGATCGATCCTATCAAACAACCTTAAACTATGAAAAAGGACTATGTGGTTTTTGATCCATGTTCTCTAAATAGGTTACATAGGATGCCTCTTTGAGGTTCAATCCGGACCAATGGTAAACCCATGTTCCTCTTATAGGGGTCCACTTACTTGATCCACCTCAAATGGTGTCTAGATCAACCATCAGGGCATGGAATTTTCCCTTTATGGGACACACCTCCTGAATCTTCCTCCATGGGGCATTATAATACATCCATCAGTAAACCTCCAGGCATGGAATCATCCCTCTTAGGGACAAACTTCCTTGATCTACCTCTATGGGGTTTCTTGATCAGTAAACTTCATCTCCAAAATATGTTAAACTCATGCCCTGGTCCATCTCTATAGGATATTCTAATCCGTCACCACAAGACATTATACTTGTGAACCCAAGAAGACACCTCATGCAAAACATGGGATTCCTGAGGTGAAATCCTTGGAAGATATAAGCCCACGACATCAGCTACCTAATGCTAAACATTAGATTCATGAGGTGAAATCCTTAAAAGATATGCACCTTTGGTGTTAGATACCTCATGATCGGCATGAGATGCCTTGGTTTCTGTTCCTAAGACACCTTCATGAGATTCCCTCCTATGAGGAAGAATATAAATGACCTATGTTCCTAGCATCTGGACATGACAACAATTCCCAACATGACTACTCTCCTAACTAAATGTTTCTTCCCTATCAGGAACAATTGGAATGTTTAGAAAAAATCATTTTAGTTAATCAACATTCACAAAGAGATGGCACCAAGAATTAGTTACAAGAACAAGACTTAACTCTATCAGGGAGACCTAAACTAGGCGATGAGTTCCAAGGAGGAATCCATAGAATGAGAAAACAACATTCTGTCATCCCATTTCGATCAAGGAGTAGACATCACCATTGAAAGTGATGAAATATACCCACCTTTGGAAAGAAGGAATGCATGTTAATATGCTGCGACACTAGTGTGAATTGAACACATAGTTATGTGACACCTCAACAAAAGAATCAGAAACAATTACACCAAAAGTTTATTTTTTTCATGTTCATAGTTAGTTATTTATTTATATGATTCTTGGTTTATTTAATGTTTAAACATGATAACATAAATGTTATCTCAACTAGGTTAAATACCTTGATAGGGGGGGAGGATGAATTAATTTATGATAGATTAAAACAATTATTTTTTCATATATTGTTTCATTATTAGATATAATTATATTCTCTCTCCTTCCCATTTTATAGTATAAATGGAAATTAAAAAATGACCATGATTTTTTTACTTGGTTCACCATCACTGGTCTATGTCCAAGGAGTATAAAAAGGTAATGTGCCGATGTAACAAATCCAAAAAATAACATTTCAATTACAATGTTTGGAGTTGACTCATTATCACTCATAGTTTACAACCATTCAAAATTTGAAATCTCATTACTCTCTCTTTGAAGTTAACACACTGCTCCTACAGGAGACTTGTCTGAAAATATATTCTATGTTGATTCAAAATTGTGTGTGTCTTTATGATATTATTTCATTAATAATATTGCAACCACCTTTGTGAGAGAAACCTCTATAATACTCCTCTATGAGACCCTAGCACATGGACCATTTCAAAAGATACTAATGCAAAACCCTTTCATGAGATCCTAATGTGAGACCCCTTTCATGAGATCCACATGTGAGACCCCTTTGCATAATATCATGGTTCAAGACCCCTTTATGGAGACCATCATATCATGCGGATCGCAAGACCTCTAGATCATGTGGATTACAAGTCCTTATTTAGATCATAAGGATCAAAAGACTTTGTTATGTTCATGCAGATCGTGTGGCTCTTATGAAAGACCTTATTCAGGTTATGCAGATCATGTGATGTCAATAGGTAAAACTATGCATGCAAACACCCTATGCATAATTCACGTCATGAGATATTTTTTAATGATCTTCTTCTGATTATGCAGATCGCAAGACTTCATCACAAGAATTTGTTTTGGTCATGAAAAATACTTATGCTTCAGATGAAACCACTTAAGAAAACTTATTGACTAATTAGGAATGGGTTAGGGCGTATTTATAAGCATAAGTCCACCACCTTAACTCTAAAAATTATAGACAACCATCTGTTCCACTACCTCAAAATCACGCACTTCACATGATCCAATCATGAGATCCAGAGACAATCACGAGTTCTTCATTTGATCCCATCATGATATACAATGACAATAATTCAATCAGTGACATTTTATTCCTGCACTTTCTAAAATCCCATCATGAGATCCAATGACAATCATGTGATTCGTGTGATTCCCATCAGGAAAACCAAAGACAATCATGTGGTTTCATGATTTTGAATGATCACAAGATACCACCGTCATTTATATCTTTTCTTCTTCATGTTCTTTGCATGATCTCTCAGTGAGATCCTTTAAAAATAATTATTTTTCATCATACACTTTGCATGATACCTTCATGAGATCCTATGACAATCATGCTTTTTAATCATGTGATTCACATGATCTCATCATGAGACCCTCTAAAAATCATGTTTTTCATCATGCGATTTGCATGATATCTCCATGAGATCCTCTAAAAATCATGTGGCAACCATAAAGTTCATTTTAAGCATTTGTTCTATGCGAGATCAGTTTAGAAATTTTCACTCTGTGAGATCCGTTCATACATTCATGCTTTCAAGAGAGTCGACATTTCACGATTTTGTGAGATCAAACATTTCACAATTCTATGAGATCATACATCTTACACTCCTGTGAGACCAGACATATCGTGCTTATATGAGATCAAACATCTCTCACTTCCATGAAATTAGACATATCACGCTTCACTCTTCATGCTTCCTTTTACAACCATCCTTCGTAAACAACATCAAAACTTGTCAATAAACATAATCAACCAGAAATCACCAACATGAAGGATGTTTTAACAAAAAATATCCCCCTTTAATTTTATTTAAAACACTTATATTCTTCAAGAACCAACTTGTTGACAAGTCATTCACATGAAAAACCATTTTCCTTCTACAATCCCAAATAGTGATGAAGGACCTTTTTAACATGTACTTTAAGGCCACATGAGTCAATCTTGGCATGAGAAATAATAGTATCATTAAAATATAATTAATTAATCACTTCATTATCAAACGTACCACTAGAAAGATTATCAATACTAAAATATAGAACAAACTTATCCTTTGAAATCTATTCTTAACCAATACATGTATTCTACTTGCATCATGAACCCAAATGAAACCCATTTTCATGATTCTTCTTTATTAATAGACAAATATTTCATTGTCAGATTTAAAACTCCCCCAGTTTCATTGATCCCTCTATCGGTTTCTCCTCCAATCTTGATTAATACATTTCTAAACCTTTTTCAATGAACCCAAAGGTCACTCCTTTGTGGTATTTATCACAGTAAATAAAACATATCAATATAAATGAGAAAAAACACTATACCTCAAGGATAGGGGGACTCATATCTGCACTATTTAAGTGTGAGGAGTTGACTAAAATCCAAGAGCTAGTTGATTCCATTAAAATGCTTCTCTAGTTAAGACCTTCATCAGAATATCTACATCTTATAGTTTTGTAGGCACAAACTCCAAATTCACAACCCTATGCTCCAACATCTCCTTGATGAAATGATACTTTATTTCATTGTACTTTGCACACAAGTGACAAAATGAATTTTTTATAATATTTAAAGTACTTTAATTTTAACAATGAATTCTGATCAGAGATTTCACTTCAACTCCTTCATCCTTGAGCATCTGCTTCATCCACAACAATTGTGTGCAAGGTTGAGTAGCCATAATATATTATTATTCTATGGTTCTCAATGAAATAAAATCTTGGTTCTTTATTATCCAATAAATAAACAGTTTATCAAGATATAATGCATCATCTGATTTTGACTTTTGATAATTTTCTAAACCGACCCAATCCACATATGTAAATCCCAAAAACTCATACTGAGATCCTTTATTGTATAGTAAACCAAAATCCACCATAACCATGATATAGAGAAGTATTATATTAACTTAAAGTAAGTGGATTTCATTGATATTTCTCTAATTTTATGCCTTTTGTCATGTGTAAAAAATAATATCAAGTCGCATTGCTGTTAGGTATAATAGACTGACAATCATAAGTCTGTACTCAGTGATGTTGTCTACTTTATCATCATCATACCTTGAAAATTTCATCCATATAGTGACTAGAGTTGTCATTTATTTGGAATTTTCCATCTGCAATGTTCTCAGAAAATCCTTATCATATTTTTATGATGTAATAAATGTCCCATGTTTTCCTTTCATTACCTATAAACCAAGGAAAAATGTTATCTCACCAATCGCTAACATTTTGAAATTTTATTTCATGAATTATGAAAATAGTTTTCACTACGCTTCATTTAATCCACCAAAGATTATTCCGTTGAAATATTCCAACACCATCATCATTTGATTACTATAATTATTGAAATAGATATTATAATTAACTCTATTTTAATAAAAACTAAGCTTCTTCAAATACTGATCATGTCATGAATTTCTTGATCTTGGTACCTACTTCAACCTATATAGTTCCTTCTTTAACAAAATTTTTTTTCTCATACTCATGAGTACTACTATGGCCAAGAATAATCGAATTGTGTCCAACCTTTAAATAGGTGAAAATGTTTCATCAATATCAAAAACCACTATTTGAGAGTATCCCTGGAATAAGATTCATGCTTTATTTGTGATTATTTTTTCATCTTCATTCAACTTGTTATAGAAAACACATTTGGTCTTGATGGAATTCTTATATGTTGGCCTCGAAATAATCTCCCATGTCTGATTATTTTCTATCTGGTCAAGTTCTTCGTTCATTGCTTGAACCCAAATATCATCTCTTGAAGCTTATTCTAAACACTTTGGATCTACCTATGATAAGAAATATTTTTTTAGAGTCTTCATCCTCCTCTACTACACTAGAGCTATCTGATCCTAGATAATATTATGTCTATCAATTTCAGCTTGGATCTTTTGTTTCTTAGTAGGTTTATTCTACCAAACATCTGAATCTTCTTCTGAATCTACCTCAAGTAGTTGTACTTCACCTGATCTTCTCACCTCTTCATCATTGTACTGATGAGACTGTTCATGGATTTTTTGAATATCCTTCTCATTTTCTACCATAATAACATCATTTCTCTCTATAAATTTTCTCATCCACTTATGGAAGTATTTATATGATTTTCTTTTTCCCGAGTATCCAAAAAATATCCCATAATCTCAATGATACTAAAACTTCATGTATTTATCCATATAAATAATAAAACAATTACTTTTGAATACTAAAAAATAATTCAATGTTAGCTTCATTCCATATCACAGTTCATAGAGATTCATTTCTTCATTCAGAAACAATAAGGTCCTATTATAAATTTAGACTGATGTCAACATTTCTTATTTCCAAAATTTATTTGGAAGGTCTCGATCAATAAGAATCGTTATAAAAATGTTGTTGATTATATGATTTCTTCTCTCAACCAATCCATTCTATTGTGGATTTCTTACTACTAAAACTTGGTTCCTTATCCCATATTTTTTGAGATAATCCTCCAGTTGGCTATTTGAAAACTTTGTTCAATTATCAGTTAGAAACATATGGATCTTTTGATCTAGCATCTTTTCAACTTCTCTTTGATAACATGTTATGAAACTAAACACATAAAACTTGTGGGTGATAATTTAGAAACATGTCATTCTGATAAAATCATCAATAAAAAGGACATAACATCTCTTCCCATTAATAGATCTTGGTTAAATAGGTCCACATACATCAATATGCACGAGTTCAAGAACTCTTGTTAACCTTTGATACTTTTCCTTATACGTATTTTGAGTAATCTTTCCTTGTTTAAAAGCATCACATGAATGAGTATGATCACATGGTAACTTAGGGAGATCTCAAGCAACATCACATTTGACTAGATTTTCCAAGGATTATTGGATCAGATGACCAAGATGATTATTTCATAGCCGATGTTATTCTTCCTTATATAGGAAACATATATCTTCTTCTCCACTAACAAGTTAAAGATTCTCCTTTGTTTTCTTACCTTAGAAAAAACTACTCTATATTTTCCCTTGATGATACACAATTTTTTATTAAATCTTATAGAATGTCCTGAGTCACACAATTGACTTACACTTAGCAAGTTATGGCTGAAACCTTCAACAAACCAAACATCTTCAAGACTCATGTATTTACTCCTGAACATGTATTTTCCTGATCCAATAATCTTTGGACCTTCATTATTGAAAAATATTACAACACCATCATTATCATAACAAATTCCTATCACTAGAGTATTATTTCCTATCATATGGTATGCGTATCCACTATCAATAATCCATTTTCTAGTGTGATTTGATGTTTCAAAAGAAATCTATGAAACTACTTCCTTCTCATATATTTTATTTTTGATTCATGTCTTTGAATTCATACATGACATTAACTAATATTCAATATCTTCCTTAGAGTATTATGGTCCAAATTCCTCTTGAATAGATTAAAATTTATTTTTCTTTCTCTACTTTCGTTCAACTTTGGTACATTCCTATTCATTATCAACAAATAATACATAGTCATGTGTTTGAATTCTTCACAACAAAAACAATGACCATAAAAATAATTCCTAAAATATTTATATTTATTTAGTCACATCTATTTATTTTCCCCCCATTGGTACCTCTTGGATATAGAACATACATTTTGTGAATGTACCATCTTTCTAAAACAAAAAAACTTGATACGAGGTGTAATATTGTGAATAATTTCCACACCACATATAACCCCTTTATTTCTATAAATATTGTAAATCTAATTCACACCCAAATATATGTTCAACCTTAGAGTGGGAGCTTGTGGTTTGACATAAACCATTACTGACCTCTGCTTATGGTCAATTCCCATACCATCAATTTCACTCTGATGTGATACCTTATTCTCTAAACATTCCTTTAAATGTTTTTTTGGACCTCAAAATTGTAATTTCACTTTTTTTGTCACCTATGAAACTTTCTTTCCCAATATCATATCAAGAGTCAATATTTTCTCATGATATTTTACCTTTATTTATAGGAAGGAAACTTCCTCCTCAAGTTATTCAATATGTTTGACTAGATATTTTACAGTGTTAGTCAAGAGATTGATAATTCTAGTATTTTCTTCAACCATGATCTTGACCTTAATGAATTTATCTACGTTTTTTGGCTTTTATGATATGATATTTTCACTTTTAGTCTTCAAATTATAATTCTATTCTTCCTATTGATGTATATAGAGTTTTTCATCACAAACCACTATGTTGGATTTCTTCATTTTAGATCTCCAAACATCTTTCTTCTCAAGACAAGATTCTAATTAAACCTAGAGGTTAAATCTTATTTTGACTTCTCCTTTATCAAAGTCACTTTCTTCCCTTTTCTAGTAGTTTAATACAACTTCCACCATAGAATATTATCCACAATATTTATAGTCTTCCATTTCTTTTGCCTCAGATTCTTATGAGTAGTCATTTTCTTATGAAAGAATATTCTTCATCTTTAATAAATTTTTCTTATCATTCTTCCTACCTTTAACATTATTTAAAGAATTATTCTTGGGAAATTCATCATCATCATCATAATCATCTTGAAACTTATTAAAAAACATTGCTGTAAGATGTGCGCTTCTTCCATAATGAAAGCATTCAAGTGAAATTTTTTCCTTTAAAATTTTCCTTTCCTATTTGAATATTTGATAAAGGAATGACATAACGTCATCCAAAATTATTTCTTCTTAAAAATCTGATATGGGAAACTTCTTAATGGCCTTGAAATCCACCTCTTTAGTCTTCCCTTTTTCCAAAGACTAATTATCATCATTTCTAATCTCATAAGAGACAAGAGTACTATATAAATTATCTAATTTCATATCCTTCAGATATTTATCATCTAGTAATAAGACTTACATATTTAACTGAGGTGGAATTATTCTCAATATTCTCTTAACAATCTTTACATCTTTGAGAATTTATCCAAGACTACGCATGTATTCCATAATAATATTCACCCAATCAAGAAATGAATCTAAAGTCTCAATGGGGTGCATTATTAAGACCTTATATTTTTCCCATAAAACTTGTACTTTATCTTCTAGGAGTTTTTAATCACCTTCAATGATATTTATAAGATTTTACCACATAGCATGTGATGACTTACATGACATCACCTTTGTATAGATTGGGTGGGATAAAGCTCTCCCTAAGGTATTGATTCCTTTAGTATCAACATCCAATTATCTATATTAAACTTTCGATACAACTAAACTATCCATACTAGATGAAATACCAAACATTTTATCTCCAAACAAATCCATACCCATTGATCAAAAGAAGTACTGTATCTGATGCTTCCATAGATGAAAATTATTTCCATAAAAAATCAGAATTATTTTGTGATTAATAGCTTACATTGATCTTTATGAGAGTGAAAATTTGACTTGAACCCTTTGATATAACACCAATTTTTCTCCCAACTAGATTAAATACCCTATAATGGTGGGGGGGGGGTGAATTAGGTTATGAAAAATTAAAACAACCATATCTGATTATCTTGTTTAATTGTTAGAAACAAATCTCTTATCTAGCCTTATTGTTGAACAATATAAATGGAAATTAAAACAAGAAAAGGAAACAATAATTTTACTTGGTTCACCTTCACTAGGTTATGTCTAAGGAGCATACAAAGTCAATGTGTCAATGTATCAAATCCACTAAAGATCACTTCTATTATAATTTTCGGAGATGAATTACTATCCCTCCGTATAATATAATAGTTTTTACCATATAAGACATTGGGATATTTTTAGGAATATTTCTGAAGCTATGCGCTAAAACGACATGATATTCTGAGACTCGATGTGCTCGAAATTATTATTTTTAAATATTTTAAATACATTAAATATCATGATTAAGAAATTTTCCTAAAAATGTGGAATAAATCATAAAAAATACCTTAATTATAAATCCAAGGGTACCATTGAGCTCAGAGTGTAGGCTTTACCCTAGGTATGACATAAAAGTTTTTGACATCCGGACTTTAGTTAAAGTGAAATCGTGGGTGAATAAATAAAATAAATTATTTATTTTATTTTTATTAATGTAGTGACCTGAAATACTATTTAAATTCAATGTTATGAGGAGATGTTAGGGTTTTAAACTAAACCCTATATACCTATAGTACCGTTGGAGGAGATCATTACTGGAAGAAAGCATTAGATTGGATCAAATCAAGGATCATACACCAAAAGAGTTCATGGATCTCTCCAATGATGGAAATGAAGGACTGTTCATAGTTAGTGATTAATCCAAACTCTAAGTAGGAAATTTTCTTTGTGTATTATCCCAATTTCTTATCCCATGACGAATACAAATCAAACAACTTAAGGGTTGATTTTTGGATCAATTATTTCGTGGTTATGGGTTATTTGTGGGATTTGAGTATAATTATTATTTGTTTGTTTGTTGATTTATATACCTATTCATTAATCTATCCTATAATAATGTATCGAGGATTAAATGAACAAAGGATGGGGTTTGTAATTAGTTTTTATGATTTATGATTTTCTATCCCCATTCTTTATGCGTTCATCATTGTTTTTTATTTTGTCCTATAATTCAACGAATACCCGGTGAACGATTATTTCACAATTGATATTTGGTGCAATGGATCATTAACATGGGTTAATGATGGATATTAGATGACAAAATTGTGATATATGAATATAGAAGTGGATCCATAGACAAATAAAGGGTTTTTGATACCGCTTTGGGTGTGCGGTACTGATGAGGCACAATGATAGTGGTTCCTGAGCATCAAATACAACTTAATTCTATCTATCAGTAGTGGGGAGATTCGATCATCCTCATATTTTTGATGTATGGCACAATTCCTATTGGAATCAATGGGTGTCAAGGATTAGATGAAAATTCAAAGGCATTCTAGAATTTCTGTGAAAAACCAGAATACATGGCATAACTTCCTATACACACATGCCATGTAGTCTATTTTTCATGACACTTGGGTTATAGTGTGGAGATAATTTTCACACACTGTGTGAAACTTTTAAAACATCGTGTGACCCTCAGCCGACCAGCTCAACATGTACAAGGGGTATACTCCCAGGATTCCATGTAGTGTTACACACCATGTGTTCTTAGTCACACACCATGTAACACATGGAAGATGGATTATCATGTATAGGGAGTACATGAATAGGTGTCCATTTGGACCCACACTCCATGTACTTTTTTTTGAAGAAGGAAAGATAATATTAATGACGAATATCAGTAGTCGTACATAAGCAGAGCCAAGAAGGGAAATTGTCCATCCATAGTTGGTTGACATCGAAAGGGCCTGAGGCCACCAGCTGATGGGACACATTGTTTCCTTCCCTTTTGGTAAAGGAGAAGGTGAAGTAAGAGAAGCCTTGACACATCGAGTGAATTTTCCTGAAAATAAAGCTAAAGGCCTGGAGTCCGACGTCACCGTGGTTAATAGCATTGATAACAGAAAGGCAGTCAGACTCGATGATGATATCAGCCCATCAATGTTCCACAATGAGCATCATCCCTGCCAGTATGGAATAGGCCTCAGCAACTGCAGGTTCCCAGAAGGCATGATGTGGTTCATATTTTTCTGCAATGATCTGCCCCTGATGATTTTGAGGGAGGAGGCCGAGAGCGAAAAGTACATCCTTGGGGAGAGAAGCGTCCACGTTAAGATTAAGACTCCCTTACTTGGGGGGGGGGGGGTCCAATGAGGGGAACAGGAGGGGGAAACACATAACATAAAGTGTCCTTTGCGGTCCTTCCTGCCCTCAATCCATGAAGTGGCTCGTTCAATCCAGAACTTGGGAGGCTGATGAACATGGTAGAAAACTGAATTGAACCCAAATGATCCAGGATAGGGTGAAATGGGAGCTTGCATTAGATGATGAAAGAGAGGAACACCAACACATCAGAAGATCAAGGAGGTCAGAGGAAATTTCCAGTGAAGCATCCGAAGCCGAGCCCCATTTATTCCAAATTTCCATGGCTCCTGGGTAGTGAATGATGGCGTGCCAAGGAGTTTTAGGAATATTCGGGCAGAAAGGGTAGGATTCAGCACTGGACATATGTTGGTAAACAAGGAGGCTCATGGTAGGGAGGGTGCCCGTGCACACCTACCACCAAAATTGGCATATTTTTGGGGGGACATTGAGCTTCCAAAACACTTTCCATGGTCCCTCATCACGGTCACGAGAGTGAATGCCAAGAGCCAGTCTGTACCCAGATCTCACCGTGAACTCGCCTAAAGAATCATTGGTCCAAAAAAGATGGTCGGGGCCGACATTAGGGACCTGGGGGATGCTTAGAATAATTCTTTGGTCTCTTTTATTTAAACCATTCCTGTATCTTTTCCACACACCATCCCGGGCCCTGGTCTGAAAATAGGAAGTTGACAGTGGCGTCTTCAGGGCCTGGTTGGGCGGTGGATGTGGCCCGCACACCATCCTTATCGATAATCCAGGGATCAGTCTAGATGTTGACATATGATCCATTTCCAATCCTACTTCCCAGTACTTTTTCCAAGATATTTCAGGCCCCCCAAATACTTCTCCAGAGGAAGCTAGGGCAGGGGACAATAAAGGAGCCACAAAAGTCTGTGTGGGGAAAGTAATTGGCATGGGGTACCCGCACACATAAAGATAATGGATAGTTAAGAAAGTACCATACTTGCTTGGCCAAATGTGCATCATTGAACAAAAGAAGATTTCAGAATCCCATCCCTCCCTCCGACTTGGGTTTGCAGAGTTTCTCCTTGGCCAAACTGTGGGGTTGATTTCTACCATCATTTTTCCCCCACCAGAAGTTGGCAGTATGTGAATGGATCAGGTTGATGATGGCCGCCAGGAGATTAAACATTGACATAAAGTAGTTGGGGATAGACTAAATGAAAGCTTTAATGAGGGTTCCTTTTCCATCTTTGGAGATTCTTTTTGGGGTCCAGTGTACAAAAGCATGGGCAGACAACATGCCAAGTGCCAGCTTTAATGAACACAGTCTAGTGTACAAAAGCATGGGTAGACAACATGCCAAGTGCCATGATGACTTCTACACACCAAGTACCTTAGGGAAATGCTATTTATTTTGAAAAATTGAATACCAAGTGAGCATGTGACACGAGTAGTTCCAATGTCACTGAGACATGCCGTGTACCCCCAGGGACATGTTGTGTACTCCTTTGAGGACATGTTTGATTCCTCTTTCTCCTTAGATCAACTTTTTTGAGAGGTTTTGTGAGCTTCCCTAGACTATTATAAGTTGTGTTTGTTCCCTTGGTTCATTACTATGAGGGTTCAGTGCAGTGTCCCATTCTTATCATAGATATTGTCCCCTTTACAGCTTCCTAATAAAATTTATAGTGAGGGAGAGTTCCCTTCTGTAGTGAGTTGTCTCAGGCTGCTTTAGCTAATGACTCAACGAATTGGAGTATGTATCCCTGTTAGAGGCCCAAATCAATCATCATTTCCCTTGATGTTACCTTAGATAGGTTTTTTTGTGTTGGAATGACTTTTATTTACACATACTTCAATCCCCTATCCATGAGGATGTTTCCATTAGGGTTTGGTGTCCCTTAGTGATCCCTAGCAATTGAACCTCTATTAGTTTATTGAGATCTGATCTTTCTAATGTGTTTTATTCTGATTAGGTGTGTATCTCAGATAAACCCTCTCAATTTACTTTGTGTCGAGACTCGATGAGCATGACCTCTAGGAATAGTGTTTTCAGTAGTGGTATAGCTCGTGGAGCGTGTTCCCCCATGCAAGCATTGTATGGAACCTTCGAGCAGGAATCCTATGATTGTTTTATAGGTGTTATATTACATTGAGATTGAGTGTCTACTGCAATTATATCTAGATGTTTTATTGTGTGTCTCACTTCATTATTGACATATCTTGTAATTATATAACTACTCTTGATTTTTTGTGTCTGGTTATTTCAGGGTGTCATACAACATATTGTTATACTCACCCATTCATGGGATCTGCCCACACGTGTCGTGAATTATGCAGGTGATGAATCCTTTTTGATAATTCCTTGGTGGACTAGGAGAAGGTGGATCTAGTTTGGGATACATAGACCAAGGTTTATACTGGTGTTTCATGTGATAGTATTCCCATCCATATGAGCAGGAGGTAATTCACTTTCTAGTATTGTGTGGGCCTATATTTGGACCCTTTTTACACTTTCTAGTAATTTTTTTCATACTCTGATTATGGGATTACAGATGTATGTTTTCATTTTTATCAGTTATTCTACATTTTAGCATTATATGGGCATGAATATGTGTGTGTATTCATGTACTTTAGGATAATGCATCCCTTGTGTGTTATATGCCTTCTTGGTGCCATTCAACTACCCCTATACTATTAGAGGTAGGCTTGAGGTAGTTTTATCTTAGGACCCATCAGGTTAGTTTGTGATAGAATCTTATTAGTGGTAGTACCCAGTCCGAAGTGTTATGACCCTTCTTGAGTTTAGTATTAGATTTTAGAGTTTATTTTGTCTAGCTATGAGGATTGTATTGAGAAATATGGTAAAAATGTTAAAGTGTTTTGAGTTTGGATCTCAGAACAGGGTGTCCTGTGTTGGTGCAGTGTCTGATATATACATTCATGGGGAAATTTATAACCATCCTGTTAACTTAGTACATGTAAACAATAGTTTTAGTAAAAACATTGGTACACACATCATATAGGAATCAGGTTTTCTATTAGTTTCCTTCTTGAGTTAGCTCCCTAAATATACTAATTGACAACGGTACATCTTGATAACCTTAAATATCTCTCTATAATGATAGATTTCTAGGATTATGATACCGTTTCATACTGATAACTAGATGAGTGATGAGGTTCTATTTTAGGTACCCACTCATGAGGTGTTTTTCCCCAGGTAGGCACCAAGTAGTGCTACCCACTATTGAGAAACACATTGATCGTTTTGTGGATCTGGAAGATGACCTTTCTTGTGTTGAGTAGTCGATATCTCAAGCCATATTGGATGATGGTACACATAAGATTATTATGTAATATGATTTCTAGTGATAGATATCACATAGTTTTTTCAAAGAGATAGATTGTTAGGCGGTAGAGGTCTGGCTTGAGGTAGTGGTCTAAGTTTTTAGTATGTGTGGATCCCAACCGATCAGATAGTTTCATTTGTGACCCATTTTCTATGTAGAGTAGTAGTTTAATCTGGTGGTACTAGGAGATTACACACCTATGTTGAGTTTTCATTGAGATTTATAAAGTTAGAGATCACCAAGGTAACATGGTGGGACATACCCCCTTATCGATTAGTGGAGGGCTAGAATGGGCTTGTGGTGTGAATGTCCCATATGGATGAGACCCCTCCATAATAGTGATATAGAGGATGAGACTTCACCAGGGTGACACAGGGTGTTGGTGGAGCCCTGTGTTGGTGATTTTTTATGTGACTTTGGAAATTCATGGAAGAGGTACAATTCCCCCACCAAGACACATTCTTGAGATGCGACCCAAAACTGTGCAGGTGAGTCAGTGCTGCCAAAAGCAGAAAATGTCGAGGTGTAGTGGATGAGTTTTTTTAACTTGTATGTTTGAGGGTTTTCATGTGATAAGGTGTCTTAGTAGGACCTAGTTATTTAAAATAGGTGGTATATGAAAAAAATGAGTTCCAAGTAGTAGGAAATCACATAGCCTTTGAGTTTAGTACAAGGTATGGTGTGTATCTTCACTACCCCAGTTGTAGTTTTCACAAAGAGTTATGAGCCACTTTTCCCTAAGTGTATCCCATGTTTGAGACCTAGTGATACCAGTGGAGCCCTCTTTTCTTAACCCTTGTGTTGGAGGCTCCTTCATAGAGGATCAGTGAATGAAAACTCTTCTACAAATAGTGTTCCATCACTCAGGGAGGATAGAGAGAGAGAGCCTTGTGTGGAAATATTTCCGTAGTGGAATTGTGACCCTACTATGTTTTCCTCAGTATGGACTAGTTACATACCATCCATTCTCATATTACTTCTACTAGTGAGTGTAGGAGTGCTTCCATTATGTTGGGATGGTGTTTTACTCCCTTAATAAGGAGTGATCCCCTAATAGGGAAGGATTTGTTCATTAACAAAAGGTTATAAACATTTCCTTATCAATTTTATAGTATTACCCTATGAGTAGTATATTCTATGAGATTTTGGTTCTTATGATGGTGGAGGAGTATGGGGCCATCCTTCTTGAGGAAGTTATGTGTTTACCTCACCATATAGAGTTTGTTTTCTACCTGGACATGTACCAGGGATGACCCGCTATCTATGATAGTATATCAGATGAACCTGATTAGCTGTATGAGTTGATGTTATAGTCAAAAGTTTTCATAAAAAGGGGCTTCGTAATACCCAGTGTGTTTTCTTGGGAAACCCTTTATTTTTCTCCTAAGAGGAGGAGTAGGGATTGAGGTTAGATTTGGATTGGTGTCACATGGACCAGGTGACATGAGGGAAAGTATCCACTCATGAGAATCAATGTCTTATTCACCCAATTAATGGAGGAAAAGTAGATCTCATAGTTTGACCTCGAGATGGGTTATCATAAGCTCTACGTTTGAGAGGTGGATTTACGGAGTTTGGATTCTGAGAATTGATGTGGTTTCTTTGAGTACTTGGCGATACCCGTTGGTGTGTTGAATGCCACAGTAGAGTTCGTGAGACTATTGAGCCAGATCCTTAAGCATTCTTGGGTCTATTCATGGTAGTCTTCAACGATGGTACCCTCATGTACTTGGAATCAGAGTTGAAGCATGTGGGACATAGGAGGATAGTGTTACACAAGCTCCAGCAGTACTAGTCATATAGAATATCTCATGGAGTTTGTTACCATTTTCTTCTTCTGAGAGCTAAAATGGTATGACTCTGGGATATCGATTGTGAGATGTTGCATGACCAAATATCCACTGGGTACATTCTTGGTGGAAATTCCTTAAAGGAGTGACTCACATCACCCTTTTTCCATGGACATATGGTGATTCTGGTCACGAAGTGAGAAGAGGTGATAAGGATGTTATTTTCCCTTAAGCAACACATCTAGTGGAGATAAGGATATACTGAGATCTCTTGGAATTAGTTAGACAACCAAGAGAGTTACAACAAGTTTTTTTGAGTTAAAACATTGTTGTTTTGTCTGTCTTTGAGTGACGAATAAAATAATTTTTTGGAGAGTTGGAACACCAGTGTGTGCAGGAGGAAGTCCGGATTATTATAATTCCCTCGACGATCATTGAAGACTATGATTCTTACTTCACAACATGATTAGGTAGAGGATACATGAAGCCTTTAGGGAATCCACTGTAGTTGGTAAAAGTGTTTTACCCCAGCCATCTGGATTTGTAAAAGTGGACTATTCAGGTTCTATTGAACATGATTTGGGTTTTAATATCATTTTTTCACCACATATATGGCCATCAGTGCAGTTAATCTAGGGGAGGATGAGGACTTCTTGATAGACATCTGGAGTCCTTAGTGGAATGATAATAGAATCCTTTGGACTTGGAGAGTTATAGAGTCTTAGCCAGGGTGGAAGGATATCTCTACGAATCTTAGGACATTTATTTTCTTACTAATGTGTCAGGTTAGCAAGGTGGTGTGGTTATTAACCCCGAGGTTATAATAGTTTTGGGCTACTCTGTGTTCTCCACATGTCATATCTAAGGTGGTATGTGAAAAGATCATTGTATGATATCGATATGGGTGAGCTGGTCCATGATGGTGGAAATTATTTTTTCAAGGATCTAGTGATGTCGAGGACCAATAAGATAATTACTCTTCATGGGAAAATGTATTTTCCTTTATTGTATGTTTTTTATAGTACATGGAACTATTGGGAGAGATCATGGGAGTAGGAGACCTAGTTGAGAGTTTAGTACCCACACCTTTTTATCAGTTTGTGATTTTTGGGGATGAAAACCCATTAAGGAAGGAATAATGTAATGTCATATGTTTTCTATGTAATACTTTGGAATATTTATAGGAATATTTATGGAGCCAGGTACTAAGATGACATGAGGTTAAGAGGCCCGGTGTGTCCAAAATTATTATTTTTAAATATATTAAATATATTAAATATAACGTGAAAGCAATTTTCATGAAAATGTTGAATAAATATTAAAAGGGAAACCATATTGAAAATATAATGGAACTATTGAGTTTAGATCTTGGGATTTACCCTAGGTGTGACATAAAATTCATTGGAAGATGAAATTAGATCATATTGGATAAAGGATCGTGTGCCAACAGAGTTCATAGATCTCACCAATGATGGAAACACATAACCATTATTCATCATCGATTTGTCCAAAATCTAAGTAGGATGTTTTATTTGTGTATTTATTCCTATTTCTTATCCTATATTTTTTTTAATAAAAAATACAAATAGATTAATTCATGGATCAATTGTTTTTTAGGTATAGGTTATTTATGGGATTTGGGAATAATTTTTACTAGTTTGTTCATTGATTTTTATAAATATTCATTTATCTTTCCTATGAAAATGTATTGAGGCCAAAATGAAAATATATTGAGGCTCATTCCTCAGTTTTATGGTTTATGGTTTATTTCTTTCTCTATCCATTATACATTATTTTATCTATATAGTTTATTTTGGCCTATGATTCAACGAAAACTAGGTGAATGATCATTGTATATTTGATAATTGGACCAAAACATCTTTACCATGAGCTAGAGATAGATATCTAATGATGAAATTATGGTATATTACTATGATAGTGGATCCACAAATAGATTAGGGATTTGAGATACCAGTTTGGGCATGTGGTACCAACGTGGTGCAATGACGGTGCTTCCCAAGCATCAGATAGAGCCAGATTATGGCTATCAATGGAATGGGGGTTTGGTCAACCTCATATCTATGACATGCTTCACAATTAATATCATAATTGATGGGTGTAGAGGCTCAAACAAGTACACATGAGCATTATTGATATTCTGTGAAAAAATAGACTACACAACATATAGTCCTATGAACTCATTTCATGTAGTCCCTTAGTGTTACCATAGATAGTTTTTTTGGTATTAGAATGAACTATATTTACACAGGCATCAATACTGTATCTAGGAGGATGTTTATAGTAGGGTCTAGTGTCCCCTAGTGAGCCTTGGGCATTGAACTCTATCTTTGTATAAAAATATAATATTTTCAACGAGGTTTAATCTTATTTAATGTTTATCTTATATAAACCCTCTTAGTTTCTTTTATGTCAATACCAGATGATCATAATCTATAGGATGAGTGTTGATAGTGGTGGTATATTTCATGATGCGTGTTCCCCTAGATGAGCATTGTATGGACCCTTCGAGTAGGAATCGTAGGTTGGTTTTACAATTATGATCTTACCTCGAGACTGTGTGTCTAATGTGAGTATATTTATATTTATTATTATGTGTCTCACATTATGATTGAAATATATTGTGATGATCTAAGTAATCTTAGTTCTCTATGTTTCGTTATTTTCGAGTTTTCCTACTATGTATTGTTATACTCACCCCTGCATGGGCTCTACCCACATGTGTCATGTCTTATAGAGGAAGAATAACTTTTTTAAGGAGACCTTTGTGGAATAGGATAAGTTAGAGATGATTTGGAATAGAAATACCAAGGTGTATATTGATTTTTCATTTGACAACAATCCCCTCCGTATGAGCTGGCGGGACTTTACTTTCCAGTTTTGGGTGGGCTTGTATTTGGACCCTTTTTATGCTTTACAGTAGTTTTTTCCATACTATTATTATAGGATTATATATGTATTCATTAATTTTTATTAGTCAATTTACGTTTCATAATTTTATGGGCTTGGAGATGTGTTTTTTATAGGTACATTAGGCCAATGCCTTCCATGTTTGTGATATGCCTTCTTGGTGATAGTTGCTATCCCCTAGCCTAATTAAGGTGGGCTTGGGGTAGTTGCGTCTTGGGCCCCATTGAGTTGGCTCATGACACTCTTGGTTTACAACCATTCACAATTTGAAATATCATTGTTCTCTCTATGAAGTGAACACAATGATCTCTATTATACTATTTAAAAATTAGTTCTGAGTTGATTCAAAATTTTATGTGTCTTTATTATCTTGTGTCATCAATAAGATTACAACCACCTTTACTTGATAATCCTCCACAAGACTCCTCTATGATACCCGGGCAAGTAATTCCTTTTGTGGGATCCTATAATATAAAACTTTCAAAAGATCTTAACAAGAGACCCCCTGTGTGAGAACATGGAATGAGACCCCTTTTTGTGAAACATTAGTGCGCGAACACTTTCATAAGACCTTCATATCATGCGGATTGTAAGACCTCCAGATCACACAGATCGTGATACCCTATTCAGATCACATGGATCACAAGACTTTGTTATTTTCATGTAGATCATGTGACTCATGGATGATACCTTGTTCATGTTATGTGGGCCATGTGATGTCAACATGTCATTATATACACGTAAACACCCTGCACATAATTCACTTCACAATAATTCTTCACATGAAACTTTCACGAGATATTCTTCTGATTATGCGGATTGCAAGACTCTAGTGAAAAAATTTATTCTGGTCAAAAGAAATACTTTAGATCAAACCACTTAAGTAAACTTCTTGAATTATTATGAATAGGTTAGGGGTATTTATAATCATAATTATACCACCTTAACACCGAAAATCCTGAACAACTGTCCATTCCAGCACCTCAAAATCATACACTTCATGTGACCCCATCAAAAGATATAGAGACAATAAGGAGTTCTTTGTGTGATCCCATTGCAAGATATAACGATAATAATTTGGTCAGTGACATTGTCTTCTACCACTTTGCGAGATACCATCATGAGATCCAATGACAATTATGTGCTTTATATGATTACCATTGTGAGATACAAAGACAATCATGTGGTTACATAATTTTTAAAAACCATGTGATACCTCCATCATTTCCATGTTATCTTATTCATGCGATTTATGTGATCTCTTTATGAGATCATTTGAAAATAATGTTTTTCCTCATGTTATTTGCATGATCTATTCATGAGATCATCTAATAATAATGATTTGTCATCATGTGATTCATATGATATCTTTATGAGATCCTTTGACAATAATTATTTTCATCATGCGCTTCTAATGATCTCTCTATGAGAGACTATGAAAATCATGTGGTGTTTCACGAGATCAGTTCAAACATTTTTTCTCCATGATAATAGTTCAGTCATTCACACTTCGAGAAATCAGTTAAAACATTCATGCTCCACAATATTAGTTCAGACATTCTCACTCCAAGAGATCAATTCATACATTCAAGCTTTGTGAGATTAGTTCAGACATTTTCTCTCAATCGGATCAATTCATACATTCAAACTCTAGGAGATTAGTTCAGACATTCACTCTTTTATATGATCAAACATTTCACACTTCTATGAGATTAAACATTTAGATCTTCCATGATATCAAACATCTAACACTTCTATGAGATCAGACATCTCAAGCTTCCACAAGATCAGACATCTCATGCTTCCACAAGATTATACATCTTACACTTCACTCTTCATGCCCCCTTTGACAACCATCCTTCATCAATAACCTAAAACCTTATTAATAAACAAAATCAACCTAAAATTACCACCCTGAAGTATTTTTTCCAATAATAAAGTAAATAAACTAAAAATCATTATAAGATAAAATAAAATAAATGGATTATACATAAATTATTTTATCAAAATCTTCATGAATAAACGAATACATACACCTTTCTACCTCATTTCCACAATCTTTATCAAGTGAAATCAAGAAAATATAGGTATGAGTTCACCAAGTCACTCATTACATGCAATATTGGTGAATGTACACTAATTGGACCTCATGTAGTCAAGATGATTGGATAAATTGAGAATTTGGAAATTCTATGCTTCAAGATACCAAAGGAATCATGCACATACATGATGCTCACTTCACTTAATTTAAGATCCAATAGTTTTATTCTAAATTTTAATATAAACAATATAGAGGTGAAACTTCTAGATCTTATAACTCTAATACACTAGAAATATATGGATATGAATCATGAAAAACCTTATGTTCTTATGTAGAATAATAATAAAGACAAGGAAAAATATATTAAGACTAACTATAAGTCTAAGGAATCTTTGAAACATACAACTGAGAGAAAGTAGATTAGAGGGCATAATAAGGATTTTGATGCACTGTGTTTTGCTTATAGAAATAAAGACCACTGGAAGAAGAACTATGCCTTAGTAAATATGAAAGGGGAAGAATTAGGAGCATTCATTATTGAATGTAGTCTTTCCATTTATATAAATTGGGTTTTAGATATAGATTGTGATGCTCACATTAGTTCCCAAATACAAAAACCATGTAAATTTCATAAGGTTTATAGATGTGATATGGATCTTTAAGATACCAAGAAATAAAGACTAGCTTCAATGGATATTGAATATTATAATATTACATTGCCAACATGATTTATTCCAGTTTTAAAGAATCTTTATTATGTTCCCAATGTAACAAAAAACATAACATCCATGTCCATTTTATTCATGAATAGATTTATTTTCAAGTTTATAAATAAGAGTTTCTAATTTTTTGAAGATATCATATATGATGGAATGAAACATTTAAAAAATGGTCTTTATATACTAGAATATGAAAATAAAGTGTTGGAAATTGATAAAGAATCAAGTTCACATGGCTCATATTAAACTTAAGTTTGTTATTAACTTTATGTTCATATAAACAAGAATAATTTAACAAAGATATATGAAGTGGGATATTTATATTATTTTTAACTAAAAACTTTAGATATATGTCACACTTGTTTTCAAGGAAAAATAAAAAATGAACAATTCAATCGAAAAGGTAAAAGGTCCACATAGCTTATATAATTAGTCCATACAGAAATGTGTGGAATTTTTTCATTTGATGCTAGAGGAGGATACTCTTACCTCATAAATTTTAGTAATGAATTTAGTAGATTTTTATATGTCCACTACGAAACCCCAATATTTTGTAATATGTTTTTCTGTAAATTAATAAAATGATTAATAACTTTATTCCCACAAAAAACTAAACTAAAAAAACATGATAATTTAAAATATAGTTTTTAAATTTGAAAATTACTATATACCCATTAGATTAGCGAGTATAAAAGGATATAATGATATTATAAAATCTATGAAGGAAATAAATGGCATCAGGTAGCAGAAGTCTCTATTATGGATCTCATTTGCCCAATCTTGGAAAGAAGGTAGATTCACTAGGGTTTGAACAAGACCAAACATAATAAAAACTCCAACAATTATAATATGGAATAAATCATATGAGAGATAAGTACAAGCTCATGGAAGTATCCATGAGATCCTTTCTTTAAAAATAGCCACCTACAACTTCCACCAAAACTTACCTTATACTTATATCTTATAAAGAGAACTTGAGGGGATATATAACTAGAAATTGGGATGATATAAACATGTATGTATTAATGTAATAATTTATTTATCAAATCTATTATACACAATTATCATTTTTACTTTTTTAAAGAAAAAGAACGTTTATTTACTAATGGATTTATAAAATTAACAATATCATTTTATCCTTAAATTGTATTTTTATAAAATTTGATTTTAATTAAATTTATTTAAAGAAAATAAATATATTATAAATAAGATATATTATTTATATTAATAATAAATTAACAAAAATATAATTAGTAATTGATAGGAAGTAAAATTAATAATAATTAATATTTTTAAAAGATATTTCCCTATGAAAAACATTTTCATTATATTTTTAGGTTTTCATTTAAAATTTACATTTTAGAATTATAATTTTAAAAAATTAATTTCATTTGTATATATATAATAAAAATATCTTCCAAGGACGTTTTTTTGGTATTTTTCTGAAATGATTTATTTTTAGTTGGATAGTAAAAAATATCCATTTTGTAAAAACCATTACTTTCATGACATTACCACAATACAATAATGAACAAAATGTTTTTAAAATATTTTTATATAAAAAATATGTATTTATAAATTAAAATAAATCATTTAAAAATATTATTTTTTATTTATAAAACCCACGTTTATCATTTTTGGAATCTTAAGTAATATCTTCTCTAAAAACTATTTTATCCTCCTATGTTAAAAAATAGTTTTCATCACTTATAGAAATTAAGTATAACAAAACAGATTTCATACATTTGATCAATATGTTAATTTTATATATTAAGTCCCATTTCGTTTTTTAGGAACAAAAATAAGTTTACTAAGATTAAAGTTAATCATAATGATAATTGTGAAAATTGTGATTTTTGAATAATTGTTTTGTTGACACGGTGTAATTTTTGCCTAATCAAATAAATTAATCTATTTTCAATAATGATTCTAATATAATTTTTCAACCAATATATAAATATATTATCACCCATTTAATTAGTAAATAATGTTATATATTATTTACAACACTTAATAGTTAATTTTTTTTTACAAAAAAATATTTTCTATATATTATATGTTCTTATTAAAAAGTTATTTTTTTATATTTAGAATTTTAATTGGATTAAATAGAGGATAAAATTAGGTTTAGAATACCAAAATTTGGTAAGAGTGTTTTTATTAAATTTTTATTAAAATATAAATTACTTGGTGAAAAAATGGTAAATTTTCAAAATCTAGTGGTTAAAGACTTGAAACATGTTTAAAACATGTGTTCAGGTAAGTGGTAGTGGATTTCTCGACTATAGATAACCCCACACTCCATTATACCCAAATTTTTATACCATTGATCCTTGAATAGTGTCATTATGTCATTTAAAATGTAATTTTAATTTAAAAATGTTCAATTTTCTTCACTTTTGGCCTTGCAATAATACCAATATAAGGAGCCTTAAGGTGTTTCCCAAGGGAGAACATCCAAATGGAGAGGTAATGTTCTCAACCGAACCCTCTTAGTTCTTTTCTTCTTCTACCCTCTCAAATATTTTATATTCATGAAAGTATCATAACATAAGTATTATTAATATTATTAATGTTATTATACTAATGGAATTTCACTTTTCTACCTCTCTCTAAAACCATTCAAAAAATGAAGATGTCATCATGCATTTGTGCGGATTACCACCTCCATGACCATTGTGTACTATTTCTTATAACTACCTTACATAGATGGTAAAAAAATTTATTTAATTAAAAAATTAAATAACTAAAACATCATTAAGATTATGAAATGATAATTATTTTACTTTCTAACTTCCCCCATTCAATGAAAAATGAGAGCGTCACCTATGCACACGTACAAATTACCATCACCACAAAAAAACACATTTAATTTTGAATTTACACAAAAATGGATGGATTTAAAAATTTATATAATTTTGAAACATGATATCTATGATAATATTAATATTTCTTAATTATAATATTTTATAATATATAAATAATAATAATAATAAACAGTTATATTAAATTTAATCACATTAAAAAAACATATCAACACACCTTTATTAATTTGAGTCCATTTTGGAAACCTATGGAACTATAGATATTTTTTGTTAATATAATAATAAAGGATATAAAAATGTACAATTATATAGGATATGAAGCTAATTTATGAGACCTCTAAGAATGGTTAACATACCAAGAGAATTATAGAGAAATTGATTGGACAACCTCAAGTAACCACTATGAATGAAAAATATATAGTAAATTAATATTGTATGGTAATAGAGAAAACTTATAATATAAAATATATATTAATAAGTATCTTAATAGTTTTTTAATAAAATTAATTTTATTATTCAGGATGTTAAGTGAACGCCTAGAATGAATGAGGACCCGATGCAAGAGATCTTCAGAACCACCCTCGTTACTTTCGAGTTACATGTTCTCTTTTTTTTTATCCATTTACTCAATATTATTATCATGTATTTATTAAATATTATATGTATATGTTTCTTATATATATACTTATTTTACTTTACCTTTATTTTTAGGATAATACATGTCTTAATTTCCCTTGAAAATTCCCGCTTTTAAGTAAACCCAACTTAAGGAAACTTTCTGATTTCTTATTTCATTAAATTTTCACCTACATAAAATATTTTTAACCATCAATATATTATAAAAAAACTGATTTTTATATATATAAAACTCATGGTTTAATTATGGTTTAAATAAAAATAATAATCCCTTTCCTTCCATAAAATATCCTTTGCTCATTTTGAAAATCATCACCAACATGGTTCGTTTTTATTCTTACTCCTCTTTGATCCTTATCCTAAATTCTTGTACAATAGAATTAAATATTCAAGAACTATGATTATTTATTAAAATATAAACATCTTACCTATTCTATTATTAACCCTTATGATATAGCCTTAATTTATACTTTGGGTCAAGATTATGAAATCCACTTCTTTCTCATGGATTTTATCATGATTTTTAAGGTTTATTTTAATCATGTGGAACATATATTAATGAACATATTATAATTTTCATTATGTCATGAGTGGGATGTTAATTGTATATCCCTCCAATTCATTGGGTAAAGATTTATATCTCATGATATAATACAATATATAATGGGAAACAAACCCAATCCACTTTGGGACTATATCCATTATGTTTATGGGAATTGGGAATAAACCCAATACACTATGGGACTCTTTTTACTATGATAGTCTTGGAAGTGATACTTGAATTATGATTATAATTACTATATTTATGTTGCTTCCACATATTTTTGATTCCATGATCTTATGATATCATTTCCTTATACCATGTTTCCATTCTTATCTCACACTCTTATTCCATGGTACATGTTTGTTCATTTGAGATTACATGTTAAAATCTCATGACTTATGAAAAAATATTATTATTCAATATTCTAATTAATAAGAAATTTCTCCCCTTCCCATTTTTTAACAAATGATTTTGATTTAACCCTTAATGAAATTACTTACCATACTGATCATTTGGGTTCACCCCTTTATCATGTTTTTATTTCCCAGGTTATAAAGATGAGTATAACATATGATACATCTATAAGGTAGTATATTGTGGATAAAATATGGTTAAATGTTTACAAGTATCCTAAAATATGTTGCTTATATAGTTGATCCTAAAAAGAACTTAACCTTATTTTCTTGGGATTATGAGATTATTTTGTGAGATGTGATGTTTATGTAATATAAATGATGTAAAATAATGATATATTTTTCTTAGGTTTCTATTTTTAGTATAAGAATAGGGTTTAGTTATTTTTAAGGATTATTTTAGTTATTTTTTGGGAATAAGATTTGATAAATTTAGTAAAAACACTAAGGATAAGTCTAAAGGATAAGTCTAAGTATAGGATAAAATGAAGAAGTTTCATTAAATTTGAGATTTCATGGTTTTAAATCAATTAAATCCATGTTTGGATACTTAAAAGTTGATATGGATGTGTCACAGATGCACCTAGGGGTAATCACCCTGAAAAGGCTAGTTGAGTATTAACTTGATCTTCACTCAATGCATGATGAGTGGGATTAATATTGAATAGCTAGTTAGATGCTCTGAAGGGATATTCTTATGTCAATATAATTCTATTTACAAACCATTATTAAGTATTTATTATGTTAATGAATAAGGTCTAGGAGAATAATAGAACCCAAACTAAAGAAACCTTGATTGAACCGAGTGATTTAGTTTGAACCGAAAACCAATGCGATGGTTTTAAAGAGTAAGAAATTTTGATATTGAGATTTTTATAAGATCTTTTATGATAATTATATTATTATATTAATTATTTGTCAATCATGTTAACCCATTTTGGTTTTAGTAATGGATGAAACCTAAAGGAACCAAGTTAAAAATGGATGTCATGGACAATGTGAATATTGTCCCAATGAGTAACCTAACCAGAAAAGAGCTAGACTGAGAAATCTTATGATTATTCAAAACCATCTATATAGAATTATGATTCACCACAAGGACTTATTTTTGTTTCAAAACATGCCAAGTAAGTAAATGATGAAGTTTCATGGAAGTTTAAGTGATGATTATGATAAATTAAAGGAGATACAATTTCCTTCATGGAAAAAATGTCAGAAGAGGCACCCAATGGAATGTATAAAAGGAAATGGAAGATGTTTTATCTAAGGTAAAGGATATAATTTTGAAACAAAATTACAAGGAAAAGGAATATATCAGTTAATATGATGGAAAAAGTAATGTTCTTATCAAGGATACACTAGGAATTTGATGTTTTAGACGTGAGGAATTTGAGAACTATGAAAACTAATGCACTAATCTAAGAAATTAAGATGAAAAATAACACCACAAACATCATAGACCATATAAAAAAATATAATCCTATGAAATGACTACTATTGAAGTGGATAGTGACAAATAAGTTGTGTTAGGTACACTTATTCATCACTCTATATTTGTAGATGTCTTATGTTGTGTAAGTATTCACCCACTATTATATATTGAAATAAAAAACCCAGTGGTATAATTATTGTATCCAAGGTATATGAATATTATTCAAGGATTGTGCGATTATAATTTATTCAAGTATATTTATACTTCTTTTAGATAAAATTAACCCAAATTTTAGAAATGGATTTTTTCTCTCTACTTAGATGAAAAATTATTTTTTAGAATAAGGAAATCACATTTCAAATCAACCTATGATAGTCTATTAGTGAATGTATTATTATGAACACCCATTAAAAAAATTATATAATTTTTATCTTAATACTAATAAATGATAAACTCTTATCTCAAATTGTTAGAGAAAAAAACTCAATATTATGGATAATATTATTCCTAGAGAAAAAATTATTTCCTAAGATTAAAGGGTTGATATCTCTCTAGAAATTATATATTGAGTCATGCCTATCTTTATAAACACTCTTCTATATTTTCATTAGTATTAGATAATTAAAATTTTAATGATAAACTTATTTAATGTGTGGAGTGGGGGATGTAACACCCCAAGATTTTGTAATATATTTTTCTTTAAATCAATATTATGTTTAATAGATTTCTTCACACACAACACCAAACTAAAACAATGCCTTAATAATTAAAATAAAATTATTAAATTATACCATTACTATATAGCTATTATATTAGTAGGTATAAAATAATGTAACTATATTATGAAACCTATGATGGAAATAAAAGGCATTGGGTAGTGGAAGTATCCCTTATGATGCTCATATGTTTGATCTTGTAAATAAGGTAACTTTACTTGGTTTTTACCAATACAAATCCTAAGATGAAATTTAATAATTACGATATAATGAAAATTGTATATAAGTTCAAGATCATAGAAATTTACATGATATCCATGCTATCATAATCACCACCTGTGACTACCACTAGAGTTTACCTTATGGTTAAATCTTATATAAAGACCTTTATGAGACATGAAACCTGAAATTAGGATGATAAAAAAATTTAAGTGTTATTTTAAGAATTTTTTTATCACATGTGTCATAATCAATCCACATTTTGACTTTTCAAATGAAGAAGAAATTTTATTTTCTAATGACTGATGGAATATTAATTTTTTATTTATAAATACGGAGCCACAAATAAAAGACAACCCCTAACTCAAGGTGGATAGAAATGATTGGGACCTATAGAATCATTCCAAACAATGAGTTTAAAATCATTAGGTAAGGTACCTATGTAGGTGTATAATGTGACACTCTCTCCAGGACTCCCTTTATTGGCTAGTGCATCTGTAGAAAAATTCCCTTGTGTCTAGTTGTGTCCGAAATAAATTACCAAATAAATAACCGTCCTGCAATCCCAAAATATGCAATCAAGATCCCATCATGTCTGGATCTTTCCCTATAATAAACCAACCAAAATACTATAATCAAATTCTACCTTCACAATTTCTATGTTATATAGTTTTCACAGCTTTAGCCTGATATCCATGGCCCTATCCTCCACTTTCAGTGAACTGCCTATTACAAAAAAAAATCACTAAATCCCATAATTACTGACCCCTTGTTTTACCTCACCATGGAACCACTATCATTTCATTGGAAACACATCAGTCATCCACAATCAATTTAATCCCCATAGTAAGAGGTTTCCACTTCACCCACCTTCCCTACTTACATCTACCAGCGAGTTCCAAATTGTGATTAAACCTTGGAATGATTCCTCTGAATGTGGATGAAAACACCCCAAAATTAATAATAACTCCAAACTCCGCAACCAATGATTTCACCCAAACTTGAAAAAAGATATCAAAATGATTCTTTCCATCTATTTCTTTCTTCCTTTCCTCCCATATAATCCAACACACAACCATGAAAACCGCACTTCTCATATTAAGATTAGAACCTTTTTTCCAAAGTCCCTGAAACCACAACTTGATGAACTCTAAAATGGATCCCTTGACATAGTGAATGTTTATAATTAGTTCCATATGATTAAAAATGGCCTTTTCCAATACACCTTAAAATAAAATATGCCAAACCACCTTCTATTGTGACTAAGAACTACAATAGAGTTTGGAAGCCAAAGCCACTCCCATCCTCTATACGTTTTCATCAGTCGAAAGAGAATTTCACCTCATCCTATACACGAGAAAAATCATCTTGATTGGAATTTAATTGAACCACAATTTAGTTTTCCATTCATAGTCTCTAGTTCTTACATCCACTATTCACCTATATTCATACTCGCTGAAATATCCTAACATCAATACCATTAAAATGAATCGGTCTAGATCATTGAACAAACTAATATTATGATAAATATTCAAATTTTCTTGATTAAAAATAGTTGAAATGAAGTCTAGGAACAAATAAGACTCCATATAAAGAATATTTGGAACTAGAAATCCTAGAAAAATAGTGTCTCACCACACCAATTCTTCTTCTAGAAGTTTAAGCTTCATTGAACCACAACCCACCATATTTTATCCTTAATCTTCTATAGATGTTCAACCATGAATTGTAGAAGATTAGAGGATTTCTAAGTTAATTGTTCCCATTCCCTCCAGTCCTCCCCATATTGAATCCTCATGAACTGGTCCCAAAAAGAATTTCCTTTTATGATATCCCACACCATTTTCCTGCATGGTTTTCCTAGTTTCTACAACCCCTCAAATACCAATTCCACATTCATCAATCAGAAATTCAAACATCCTCCATAATTCCCAATGAAATATCTACACCTGATAATAATCCCATAAGAAGGAAGTCCTAATCCTCTCCATCTTCTCAATAGTCACCTTTGGATCTCTAATGATAGCCAACACATGCATAAACATAAAATTAAGAACACTATTAATAAGGGAGATTCTCCTTCTGAATGAAATGAATTTATTTTTCCTGTTAAATATTCTACCCATCATCCAATTTATTATATCATCTAAACATGTCACATTTTAATGATAAGTTTAACTTGAATCATATTACTATGCCTACTGGAAATTTTTTTGAACATGAACACAATTCTTTTCCTCTGGATGAACTGCTATCCACTCAATATTCAAAAGGTTTTAAACATTTTATTAAATATACTAATCGATTTCTACCTATAATTAATGAAAAACAAAATATCATACAAAAATATGATATAATACACAATTCCACTCACAAACTTATTTTAGAAAGGAATGATTTTCCCCTCCTCCAAGTTTCATTTGAAATTACTAGTTAAACCTCCCGAGCTAAAATAATGAGAATAGGAGACATGAGATTGCCTTGCCTGACACCCCACACAGATTTGAAGAATACAAAGCACTTCCCAACTACATAAATTGTGAGTTATGGTGTGGTAAAACATCTAAAATAGAGATCAAAATTTGAATAAAAACCCCTCATAAGTATTATTATAAATCTAAATTCAAGCCATCCATAAGCCTTATTCATATCCACCTTGATCACAACATTAAAACCCATTGTCTTTTTATTTAATTTCTCCACCATTTCTCTAGAAATTACAATCTCCCCATGTATGCTTCTCCCTTTAAAAAATCCATGATTCTCCTCTAAGACTAGTCTTGGGATGACATTTCTGGATCTCCTATTAATGAGACAAGATAGAATTTTGTATGCAAAATTGAAAAGGAAAATTATCTTATAATGGTTGATAGAATTAGTATCCTTAATCTTAGGAATAAGAGCCACCTTAGAGGCACACAATGCCTGGTAAAGTCTCCTCCAATAAAAAGCTCCCATATATCATTAGCCACTTGATCCTTAATGATATCCCATCCTACCACGAAGAAAGATCCTGGGAACCCATTAGGACCAAGTGCAATTTACTACCTCATGTTGAACACTATATCTTTAATCTCCACCTCCCTAGGAATAACTTTCAAGAGACAGTGCTTCATATCCCCTACCAGTCTGGGAATGCAATGTATAAAACCATCCTACCCATCCTCCCTACTTCACCTTCTTCCATTGAAGTTATTTTATCCTACCAAAATATTCTCAAAAAACTCATATTCAAACTTTCCGGTGGTGCCAATATCATATGTATAAGATCCATCCTATAATTTTATATTGATATTCTAATCCACTTTTTCTTTTTAGACATGACTAGAAGCATGTAGTGTTAATATAAATCTCTTTAATCCTAATCACTTTGGATTTTCCCTGCACACCCTCTCCATTTACAAAAGCTTCTCAGACATCATTCTTTACTTCTCAATCAGAATAGAAAACAAATAATCATCCCATTTATTTTTTCTAATTTATTCTAAAATCTATTTTATTAAAATTATATTTTTATGTAATTTATTTAAATAAATTAAATAAATTATAGATAAGTTATATAAGTTATATGAATAATATATTAAGTCCAATTGAATTAGTAATTTATAAGAAATAAAATTAAGAATAATTGATATTTTAAAAAGACATTTACCTATGAAATTAGATTTCATTATATTTTTATGTTTTTATTTAAGAGATAAATTTTGGAATTTTAATTTTTATAATATAAATTAATTTTTTGATTTATAATAAAAATATTATCTTAGGATTATTTTTTGGTATTTTTCTGAAATAATTTACTTTTCAATGAGTAGTAAAAAATATAGATTTTTATAAAATTGACACTTTTATGAAATTATCATAATGAAATAATGAATTAAATGTTTTTGAAACCATTTTATATAAAAAATATATATTCATAAGGTAAAATAAATCATTTATGTAATGCCCTGACCCTAGTTACCCAGAGTCGGTGCATTATTACATAACATTGGCATGATCATAAAAGATTAAGTCTCGAAATACCGATCCGTTTAGTAGCCGTGGAAATACTAGATAAATTCATAAGTTTTACATTAAATTCTAAAAGGAAAAACTAAAACAACATAGTCTCCATAGGCCACACTCATATCCCATATACTATCCCTGTAGGTCAGCCATAATATAATTCTTCACATCATGGAAAAAATAAAACATAGAAAGGGGTGAGCTCAGATGCTCAGTAAGGATAACAATATAGCGGAAACTTTCATAAATAAGCATAAACATTTATGGAAATGTAAGACTAAAAAAACACTTTAAAACTTGAACTTCAGCCTAATATGTCAAAGATAAAATCAAATAATTCCATTTTCTTATTCACACAGATATTCTACTAGTCGAATAATCACATGAAATATCAATAGCCATTTTCATAATGATGGAATGCATAATGCCAGACTTCATAACCACATAGTCAAGGACTTGTGCCAATAATACAAATAATATTTTGTCAAGGCCTTATGCCAAGACACTGGTATGTCTCCTGAGACCTACAAATGCATTGAGGAGCTATGGTGGCTCCACCCGTCACTTACTAAGTCCAATGTATTCCTCAAATGAAAAGGTTTAAACATAACATAAACATTCGTATTAAAACTAGCATATGAAATGTCAATAATTTATCTATAAACCATGAATGGTGTAAAAATAACACATAAACAGTCAAACATATCACAATAACTTCAATACAATATGGAAGTGTTGTATCATAATAAATCAACTTCAAATAATCTTAAAATCCATCAAAGGATGTTGACATAGAGAAATCAAAACTTTTTTAGAGAAATATCTCTTTCTATTTTGAAATCATTTAAAAGTAATATAATTATAAAATAAATCATTTATTTTTAAAATATTATTATAATCTTTTATGGTAAGCTTCAATGATATTATAACGGTGTAAAATAGCCTCACTCGGCATATAAGTTAAAAAATACATACTTACCTTAATTTTGTCGAAAAGGTCATAAAGTACCTTGTTTGGAAAATGATGGAAAGATTAATTTCAAAACATATAAGGTAAAATAAGGGTATAAATTACTTTAAACAATTGTATAGTAAATAGTAATTTTTTTTTGAAATATATTTTTAAGAAAACACGGATGTGGATGAGAAAAATGTCCCAGTAGATACTTGCGTAAAAACAACCTCGGATAATAAAGAGATTGTGAAACTAACCCTTACCTTGTACTTTTTCTTAGTCGATGGTGTGTTAACCTCCTGTATAATAGTTAAAAATTTATTATTAAATTATAAAATAACTATATACATAAATATGATATCATATATGATCTTATAATATTGCTTTGTTCATTATATTTTAGTACTATCATCGTTTTGGGTGTAAACTAATTCGTTCTCCTTTATATTCTTGGTTACGTTAGACATGTTTGTTATGGATAGTATGTCTTTGATTCATATATGGAATGATTTTATGTTTATAAACATTATTTTTAATCATAAAATGAAAATTATTCTTGAATGATTACAATGGGGAGTGAATCTCATCACGTTTGTGGATACGATAATCTGTACGTACGCACGAGCGACAATATCAATATATTGATAGTGAAATCATATATAATTGAATGGTATATAATATATACAGAATCATTAAAATTTTATATTTATTATTTACATCCTTTATACTCATTATTATAGCCATTCAAATAATGAAGTGTTTGAATAATAAACTACCCCACGACGTGGAGACAGTAATCCGTACGTACACACGTATGGTGACTTTGTCATTTATAGGATGGATAGAATAATGAATATGGTTGTACCATTTTTATAATAATATCAAAGTATATAGAAGATACTGGATTAATTATTTTAGAATAGAAACAACAAAGAAAGAGGAAATGGAAGAAGAAAAGAACTTGAAAGAGGTGATGAAATATTTACCTATTCTTCGGGTTCTTCCTTTTGATTTGATCCAAAATTCTCCTTAGGTTGGATTTATGACCAAAGTAAGGCCTCTAGGATAAAGTTAGGAAAGTGGTGAGGATATTTGGGAAGGGTTTGGCCGATCCAAAAGGCTTTGGATGTGTGATATTAAGATAAGTGGAAGTGCCGTTTTATAAGAGAGGTGAGGGTCACTTTAGGAAAAGTTTGAAATATTATTTTATAATAAAATAATTTTCGGTTTCTAATGGCTCATAAATAAATTATTTAAAGGATAAGGCGGGTATGGGTCGAAAAAATCTCAACCAATAGGTTTTAGATAGGTTTAGGTCATCATATTAACCTTATCTTTTAGATTTAACTTTTAGTTAAATAGTTTGACATTTACCTCGTCTCTTTGTATTTTAATATTATATGGTTAATAAAATTACTATAAACTTCCAAACGAACCTCAAGTGGCTCGTTAATGGAATATATATATTATTTAAGAAATTTGGCTGAACTATAGATTTTTAGGAATAGAATATAAGTTAATAATATAATATTTGTTTTAAAAACACTTTTATGTCGATTTTGACACTATTTGGTATTTTGTTTTTGTTAAATTTATAACAGCATTATTACTTATAAAGAAATTCATTTAATCAACCCTAAAATGTAGTATTAACATATAAAATTAATGGAATTCATTAAAAGTATAAAATTATATTTATTTGGATATTTATAATATCAATTATTTTAATCTTTCATTAATAAGGTAATTACTGCATCATCATTGTGTCATAAATAAATTTAATTATTTAATGTCTAAAAATTATAAATAAAATAAAATTATGTAGGAAATATTGTTTTATTTCTAATTAATATTTATTATTGAATTTATCTTTTGTATAACCCTATATAAAAAATGGTTTAGTTATTAAACTTTTATTTTAACTCTTTTAAATCTTCTTTAAATAAAATAATAATAAATGTCATAATATAATCCAAGTGGACCTAAAAGATCATATTTTATATATAAGGTTGTTTGTGGTCTAATTAAACTTATTCAATAGAATTAGAACATGTGTTAGTGTAATTATGATATCATTTGTACCCTTAATTACCCTATTTATTTTTAACTATTGTAAATAAAAGTAAAAAGTTACGATTCACCAAAAATTATTTTCATCTTATTAAACCACATTTTACTTACTGATATTAACCGTGTCTCTTGTATTTTTGGAATTCAACTCACATAAGTGGTAAAATTAAGTTTTATACAAATTTGTAAATGCTCCTAGGAGGTGGGTAAAGATGGTATATAGTCCGATAAAATTTTATATATCTAAAATTATTATAAAATGACTCCAATGAATTATGTTGAAGATATATATGTATTATGTATCTATTTTGACCTAAAATAAATTAAAATAAAATAAATAATTATTTAAATAAAAAGTCGATTTTAACCAATAACGCAATGTTTTTTTCACTATTCATCAACAATTGAAAGTTTTCAGAAAAATACAAAAAATTCACCCTAAGCTAATTTTGATATTCCGAATCCAAAAAATGAAGTCCATTTTGAAAGATAAAATTTATAAAATTTCAAAAAGTGGGTATTAATATTCATAACTGCTAGTTTGATTGGTTGTGGTGTGTTTGAACTCGAAGTTGCGTACAACACGAGTTATTGTATTACTCAAAGGGAAACATACCATGGAAGATTGGGGTGTTACATTCTCCACACCTTAAAATAAAAATTCCCTCAAAATTTATAGAATATTATTGAATAAAAGATTCTAGTGGTTCTTCATCATAAGTTCCTTGGGTTCCCACGTTGCCTCTTCCATTATTTGGTTTCTCCATAGAACTTTTACGATACGAGTCATCTGGTTTCTCAACACTTGTTCTCTAGTATCAAGAATCTTGATAGGCTCTTCACAATAAGATAGATCAGGTTCCAGTTCAATTTTCTTATAGGTGATTACATGAGTTGGGTGATGCATGTATTTTCTCAACAGTGATACACGGAACACATCATGAACTTTGTAGAGGCTTGGAGTCATTGCCAAACGATAAGCTACAACTCAAATTCGTTCTAGAATTTCGAAAGGTCCAATGTACCTGGGACTCAATTTACCCTTCTTACTGAAACGTATAACACCCTTCCATGGAGATAAATTTAGGAAAACATGGTCTCCTACTTGAAATTCCAAATCCTTCCTTCGGTTATTGGTAAATCTCTTTTACCTACTTTGGGTTTCTTTGACGTGGGTTTGGATAACCTTCACATTTTCCATTGTTTCCTCAACAAGTTCTGGGCCTACGAGTTTTCTTTCACCAACATCATCCCAACAAGTTGGTGTACGACATATCTTTCCATATAATTCTTCATATGGTGCCATCTAAATACTTTAATGGAAGCTATTATTATAGGAAAATTCTACCAGAGGTAAATATTGATCCCACATACCTTGAAAGTCATGTGGGAAGGATATAAACATGTCTTCTAAGGTTTAAATAGTCCTTTTTGATTGTCCATCAGTTTGAGGGTGGTAGGCAGTGCTGAAACGAAGTTCAATATCCAGGGATTTCTGAAGACTTTTCTAGAATCTTGATGTAAAACAAGGATCATGATCAGAAACAATCGATAGAGGTACTCCATGAAGTCTTACAACTTCATTAATCTATAGTCTTTCCAGACATTCAAGTGATAAATCTTCTCTTATAGAAAGAAAATGTACTGACTTGCTAAGACGATCAACAATGACCCATATTGCATCATTCCTTCTTGGAGTCTTTGGTAGCCCCACGACAAAGTCCATCGTAATATTATCCCATTTCCACTCAAGTATGGGAAGAGGTTGCATGAATCTTCAAGGATGTTGCCTTCCAGCTTTCAATTATTGACAAACTATACATCTTGACACAAAATCAGAAATCTCCCTCTTCATGTTGTCCCGCCAAAAATATTCCTTTAAATATCTATACATCTTAGTGCTACCAAGGTGTATAGAGAAATTGGATCTATGAGCATCATCCAATAGTTCCCTTTTTAGATTAGGTATACCGGGAATACAAATTCTCTTCCCAAATTTGAAAATCTCATCTTCATATATTAATTCACTCAATCTCCCATCATTCACATCTTTAATCTTCTTTTGAAACTCCTCATCATCAGTCTGATAACTCTTTATCCTTTCTAATAAAGATGGTTTGGAAACCATTTGAAAACGTATTGATGTTTCACATTCCATGATTATTCCCATATCCATTTTCACTAGATCTATGAAAATAAAATCCTTTACAACTCTCATATTGTTCAAAACTCCATGATCTTTTCTACTCAAAGCATCTTCCACCTTATTTTCCTTCCCCAGGTGGTAGTGTATTGTGCAATCATAATCCTTGAGTAGTTCAAGCCATCGCCTTTGCCTCATGTTGAGTTCTTTTTGTGAGAAAATATAGTTCAAACTCTTGTGATTAGTATAAATCACAAATTTTTCACCATATAGATAATGTCTCCATATCTTCAAAGAAAAGCTTACAACTGATAACTCAAGATCATGAGTAAGATAGTTTTTCTCATGAATTTTTAGATATCGTGATGCATAGGAAATAAATCTATCATTCTACATAATGACACAACCAAGTCCTTTCTTTGAGGCATCACTATAAATAACAAACCCACCATTACCTGATGGTAGAGTCAAGATAGGAGCATTGAATAATCTTCTCTTCAATTATTCAAAAAATTCTTCACAGTCTTTTTTCCAAACAAATTTATCACCTTTACGTGTGATCTTGGTTAATGGGTTAGCCAACCGGGAAAAATTCTGGACAAAATACTGATAATAACCTGCTAAACCAGTAAAACTTCATACCTCAGTTATACTAGTCGGTGCTGGCCATTCTTGGATTTCCTTTGTCTTTGAAGGATCACTAGATATTCCATCCTTAGAGACAATATGGATAAGAGAAGAAATCTTTTGAATCCAGAATTCACACTTGCTAAAATTCCATTATAATTCATTTCTTCTAATTGTTTTCAGAATGGTGCGCAAGTGATTTTAATGATCTTCATAGATTTTGGAGTATACCAGGATATCATCAATACAAACCACTAAAAGGTCATCAAGATATTCCTTGAAAAATATGTTTATTAGATCCATGAAAATAGAGGGTGCATTAGTCAGCCCAAAAGGAATTATTGTAAACTCGTAATGCTCGTACCTGGTTCAAAATGCTGTTTTCGGAATGTCTTCCTTCTTCACACACAACTGATGATATCCAGATTGAAGGTCAATCATTGAAAAATGTTGAGCTCAATGAAGTTGGTCGAATAAATAATCAATGTGAGGTAGAGGATACTTGTTCTTTATTTTTATAGCATTGATCTCCCTGTAGTCAATGCACAACCTAATAGATCCATCTTTCTTCTTAAAAAAAGGACAGGGGATCTCCATAGAGAAACACTAGGGAGAATAAATCCCTTATTACTCAATTCCTATAGTTGTTTCTTTAGTTCCACTAATTCCACAGTGTCCATTCTATAAGGGGTCTTCGATATGGGCCTTGAACCAGGAATTAAATCAATGGAAAACTCAATTTCTCATTCTGGTGGATGTCCAGGTAAATCCTCTGGAAACACATCAACATATTCTTGTACAATAGGTACATCCTCTATTCAAACATTCTTTTCCTCACCCATAATTACTTCATTCTCATCCTCCCCAATAATTGAATTTAGTAGAGTTACTGGGGGTGGATGTAGATAAGAATCATGTGGTAACGTTTCTACTCTAAAGATAAGGTACTCCTTATCATCATCGAAAATTGTAACCTCCTTATTCTTATAATAAATTTTCACATCATGGTCTTAAATGAAATCCATACCAAGGATTATATAAAATTCAATCATGGGTATGATGATGAGACAACAGATAAAGAATATTTATATTCCCTAATGGGAACTGATTCAAAAAATTTTGTAGCGATGCTACTTCCCTCAGGTGTTTTGACTTACAACTCCCTTGTTAAGTCAAATTGAAAATATCTAATTTTCTTAGAAAACTGGGATGATATTGGACAATGTGATGATCCAGAATCAAATATATCATTGGATAAACTTGAAGAAACCATTAAATTACCTGCCACCACGTTTTTCGGAGCTTCAACCTTAGCAGTAGTGATCGCATAAGCTTGGCCTTGCTCTCTTGGCCTTTTCTGAGGTAAGTTACCTTGACATTTAGGACATTTATTTTTGTAATTCCCCTTTTCTCTACAATTGTAGAATTAACCATTTACAGCCTCTTTCTTCCCCTTGAAATCACAAGCTTAGTGGAATTTTTCACTACACTTGTAACAGACTCCGATTCCCTTCAGGCAAGTACCAGGGTGTTTCTTCCCACATGTACTGTAGTATGAATATTCAACTTTTCCCTTCTTCCCCTTATTTCCATTTCTAGAGTGTTAAACATATATCTTCTTCTCTTTCTTTACTTTAAAGTCGTAAGACTTAGAGAATTCCTTTTCTGTCTTGATAGCACATGAGACAATATCTTCGTACGACGAGAAGGATTGTGAGACTAATTCTCAATGGATAAATGGTTTTAACCCATAAAATAAATGATAAATCTTTCTTCTTGGGTTAAATATATAATCTGAAGCATGCCTTGCTAACCTTGTAAATTTAGCCTCATATTTTGCGACATTCTCATCCTCCTTTTGCCTCAGACTCAGAAATTGCTTTTCCATATCCGCTCGATGGTCATGAGGAAAGAATTTTTCTAATAAAAGTTTTTTAAACTCCCTCCATTACATATTTGATACTTCATCATCTTCATTTATGTTTTGAATAAAGGACCAACATTGATCTGCATCTCCCGTGAGGCGATAAACAACCATGACAACTTTTTCCCTTTTACTACTCCCCAAAGTGTGAAATATTTTATCTAAGGAATTTATCCATTGCTCAGCTACTAATGAATTTGTACTACCATTGAATGTTTGTGGTTTTTTCCTCATGAAGCGGTCTAACATTGATCCTCTGCATTGTGGATCAGGGTGCTCTATACGGGTAAGGTTATTATTCATAACCTGAGTGAGTTGTCTCAGTATGGTGATAAGCTGATCAGCACCAATTGATTCACCAGGTCTACTATAAATATATTGAGTAGGAGGGAAATCCCTACATGGATTACGTGCATTGATACTGTTTCCATTCCTTACACTGGAACCATTTCTAAACAATGGAATACACTATATTAGTTTATGAATCACAATACATAATTCCAAACTTGTAAAATAGTTAACATAAATTGAACAGTTAATGGATATAATCCATAATCATAAAAATGTTTTCTTTGAGGAAGTATATACTCATAAACCCTTCATAATTGTTTGTAAAGAAAATGAGAATTATCATAAGAATATCCCTTGGGAGTGTCGTTACCAAGAGTGCAACAAGGCCCATTGTCATGCACCAGTTCCCATTCGAGTCTAGCTCAAAGCGGTGTTTTCTGGTTTTACCCCTAGGTACATCTATGCCAGATCTTCCACTACCTGCTCATATCTATACAGGGATGAATTGATTTGGAAAACTCACAAAATCTCTACAGTACCAAAATTCTAGGAAATTCTTCTATACAAATCCTCAAAGTCTATCTTAGGGTAATGTTCTCTAATCAGAGTTTATCTAAATCTAGTTTCCAAGGTTTTTACTAAACTTCCTCTATTACCAACTATAACACCCTGACCCTAGATACCCAGAGTCGGTGTATTATTACATAACATTTTCATGATCATAAAATATTAGGTCTCAAAAGACCGATTAGTTTAGTATCCTTGGAAATACTAGATACATTCATAAGTTTTACATTACATTATAAAATGAAAAACTACAACAAAATAGTCTGTATAGTCCACACTCATATCTATTATAATATCCCTTCAGGTCATTCATAATATACTTCTTCGCATCCTAGACAAAATAAAACATAGAAAGGGGTGAGCTTAGATGCTCGGTAAGGATAACAATATAGTGGAAACTTTCATAAATAAGCATAAAACTTTAAGGTAATGTAAGACTAAAACAAAAGCCTCTTAAACTTTAACTTCTGCATAATATGAAAAATATAAAATCAAATAATTCCATTTACTTATTCACATGGATATTCTACTAGTCGAATAATCATATACAATATCAATAGCCACTTTCATAATGCTGGAATACATAATTCCAGACTTCATAACCGGCTAGTGAAAGCCTTGTACCAAGACTACAAATAAGATTTTATCAAGGCCTTGTTCCACGACACTAGTTTGTATCATGAGACCAACTGATGCATCAATGAGCTATAGAGGGCTCCACCCCTCACTTACTAAGTCCAATGCATTCCTCATATAAAAAGGTTTAAACAAAACATAAACATTCGTATTAAAACTAGAATACGAAATGTCAACACTTTATCCATAAACCATGAATGGTGCAAAAATAACACATCCACATAAAAACATAACACAATTACTTCAATATAATATGGAAGTTTTGTATCATAATAAATCAACTTCAAATAAGCTTAAAATCCATCAAAGGATGTTGACATAGATGAAATCAATTTTTTTTAGAGAAATATCTCTTTCTATTTTGAAATCATTTAAAAGTCATATAATTATAAAAGAAAACATTTATTTTGGAAATATTCTTATAATATTGTATGGGAAGCTCTGATGATGTTATAACAGCAGAAAATAGCCGCACCCACCGTATAAGTTAAAAAAAGACATTCTTACATTAATTTTGTCAAAAAGGTCATAAAGTACCTTGTTTGGAATACGATGGAAAGATTCATTTCAAAACGTATAAGGTAAAATAAAAGTATAAATGACTTTAAACCATTGTTTATTAAATAGTAAAAATGTTTTGAAACACATTTTTAAGAAAACACAGATGTGGATGATAAAAAGGTCCCAGTAGATACTTACGTAAAAACAACCTCGGATAATAAAGAAATTGTAAAATTAACCCTTACCTTGTACTTTTCCTTAGTAGATGGTATTTTAAAATCCTTTATAATAGTTAAAACATTGTTATTAAATTATATAGGAACTATATACATAAATATGATATCATATATGATCTTATAATATTGTTTTGTTAATAATATTTTAGTAGTATCATCGTTTCGGCTGTTAACTGATTTGTTTTACTTTATATGTTTGGTTACGTAAGACATGTTTTTTTATGTATAGGATGTATTTGATTCATATAAAAAAATAATATTATGTTCACAAAAAAAAATTTTAATCATAAAACGAAAATTATTCTTGAATGTTTATAATGGTGAATGAATCTCATCGTGTTCGTGGAGACGGTAATCCGTACGTACACACGGGTAAAAATATCATTATATTGATGGAGAAATCGTATATAATTGGGTGGTATATCATATATAAAAAATCATTAACATCTTATATCTATTATTTACATCGGTTACACTCTTTATTATACCTGTCCAAATAATGAAGTGTTTGAATAACAAGCTACACCACGACGTGGAGACGGTAATCCGTACGTACGCACGTATGGTGACTTTGTCATTTATAGGATGTATAAAATAATGAATATGGTTGTACCATTTTATAATAACATCAAAATATATAGAATATACTGGAATTATTATTTTATAATGGAAACAACAAAGAAAGAGGAAGAGGAAGAAGAAAAGAACTTGAAAGAGGTGATGAAATATTTACCTCTTCTTTGGGTTCTTCCTTTTGATTTGATCAAAAGGGATCCTTAGGTTGGATTAATGACCAAAGAAAGGCCTCTAGGATGAAGTGAGGAAAGTTGGGAGTATATTTGGGTAGGGTTTGGATGAACCAAAAGGATTTGGATGTGTGAAATTAAGAGAAGGGAAGTGCCCTTTTATAAGAGAGGTCAGGGTCACTTTAGGAAAAGCTTGAAATATTATTTTATTATAAAATAATTTTCGGTTTATAATGGCTCAAAAATGAATTATTTAAAGGATAAGGTGGGTATGGATCTAAAACCTCTCAACCAATAGGTTTTATATAGGTTTAGGTCATCATATTAACCTTATCTTTTAGATTTAACCCTTAGTTAAATAGTTTGACATTTACCATGTCTCTTTTTATTTTTATATTATATGGTTAATAAACTTAATATAAAATTCCAAACGAACCTCAAGTGGATCATTAATGAAATATATAACATTATTTAAAACCTTTGGACAAACCTTATATTTTTAGGAATAGAATATCAATTAATAATATAATATTTTTTTTAAAAACTCTTTTATTTTAATTTTGACACTATTTGGTATTTTGTTTTTGTTAAATTCATAACAGCATTATTACTTCAAAAACAATTCATTTAATCAACCCTAACATGTCATATTAACCTATAAAATTAATTTAATTCATTAAAAGTATGAAATTATATTTATTTGGATATTTATAATATCAATTATTGTAATCTTTCATTAATAAAGTAATTAATGCATCATCATTGTGTCATAAATAAATTTAATTATTTAATGTCTAAAAATTATAAATAAAATACCATTATTTAGGAAATACTTTTATATTTATAATTAATATTTATAGTCTAATTTATCTTATGTATAACCCTATATTAAAAATGGTTTAATTATTAAACTTTTATTTTAACTCTTTTAACTCTTCTTTAAATAAAATAATAATAAATATCCTAATCTAATATAAGTGTACCTAAAGGATCATATTTTATTCATAAGGTTGTTTTTGGTCGAATTACACTTATAAAATATAATTAATACATGTTTTATGGTAATTATGATATCATTTGTTCCCTTAATTCCCCTATTTACTTTTAACCGTGGTAAATAAAAATAAAAAGTAACTTTTCACCAATGATTATTTTCATCTTATTGAACCACATTTTACTTACTTATATTACCCTTATCTCTCAAATTATTTTAATTCAACTCACATAAGCTATAAAATTAAATTTTATACCAATTTGCAAATGCTTCTAGGAGGTGGGTAAAGACGGTAAATACTTTGATAAAATTTTATATGTCTAAAATTGTTATAAAATGACCCCAATTAATTAATTTGAACATATATATGTATTATGTATCTATTTTGACTAAAAATAAATAAAAATAAAATAACTAATTATTTAAATAAAAGTTCGGTTTTAACCAATAACGCAGTGTTTTTTCACTATTCATCAAAAATTGAATGTTTTCAGAACAATACCAAAAATTTACCCTAAGCTAATTTCGATATTACGAATCCAAAAATGAAGTTAATTCTGAAAGATAAAATTTATAAAATTTTAAAAAGTGGGTATTACTATTCGTAACTGCTAGTTTGATTGGTTGTGGTGTATTTGAACTCGAAGTTGCATACAACACAAGTTATTTTATTATTCAAAGAGAAATGTACCATGGAATCTTGGGGTGTTACAATTTTAAAATAATTTTTTGTATTTATAAAACAAATTTTTATTAATTTGTAAACATAAATAAATTTTACTCTAAAAACTGTTTTATTCGTCGAGTTGAAAATTAGTTTTTATAACTTAGAGAAATTAAATATACTAAAATGGATTTAACATTTTAGGTCAGAAAGTTTATATTAATTAATAAGGATCATTTTATTTTTAGGTATAAAATGAAGATTATTAGGATTAATGATAATTAATATGATAATGGTAAAATTACAATTTTCAATGAATTGTTTTGTTAACATTGTATAATTTTTATCTAATAAAATAAATTAATATCTTCTAATAAATGAATATAATATATTTTTTAAACCTATATTTAAATATATTTTTACCCATTTAACTAGTAGTTGATGTTATATAAGATTAATAATACTAAATGTGTAAAACATTGTATTTCTATAAAAATGGTTCTATATGTTATATGTTTTTAATTAAAAGTTAATTTTATATGAATCCGAAATTGAATTGAATTAAATATATGATAAATTTAGGTTCAAAAAAAAAATGGTAAGAGGGGTTACCTTATATTTTTTATAAAATATAACTTACTTGGGTAAAAACTAGTTATGAAGGTAAAAACATAAATGATAAAATGTAAAAATCTAGTGGAAATAGACTAGAAACATGCTTAAAAGAAGTGTGTAAGTGATTTATTGATCGTTTATCAACCTTATATCAGCTAAAAATTAATTATTTACCACTTTTGGAGCCATTTACCCTTGAATAGTATCATTCCATCACTGAAAATGTAATGAGTATTACAAAAGATCAGTTTTATTCACTTATAAAAAGAGATCACATCCACCACATTTCTACAACCATTTAAAATCCTCATATCAATAAATTTTTTTCCCTATTCTTACCTCAATACTCTCCCTATTTCCTAGAATACATGGTCTTTCTAAAATACCTTTCTAAGGATACTTAAATTGTTTCTCAAGGGAGAATATACATTGGGAGAGGCAATGTTCTCAATCAAACCCTCTTAGTTCTTTTTTCTTCTACCCTATCAAATATTTTATATCCATGAAATAATGATAAAACATGTATTATTATTATTAATGTTATTATACTAATATAATATCACTTTTATACCTCCCTCTAAAACAATTCAAAAAATAATGACGTCGTCATGCGTTTGTGCGGACTACCACCTTCATGAATGGTGTGTTCTATTTTTCACAACCACATTTCAGGCATGGTCCAAAAGAGTTATTTAATAAACTGTTATAATAACTAAAACATGATTAATATTATTAAATGAAAATTATTTTACTTTCTAAATTCTTCACATTTAATAAAAAATGAGAGCGTCACCCATGCGTACGTGTAGACTATTGCCTCAACAGAACAACACATTTCATTTTCCATTGCCGCTTAACATGGTAGGCTTAAAAATATATATTGTATAAAATTGATATAAAAACCCTATTAATACTCTGGAATGATACAATTTTAAAATTTATACTGAATATTAATGATAATAAACATACATATCTACAATTCTATAAATTATGAATCTATTTTCCATCACCTTTTACAATAGTCAACATACCAAGAGAGTTATGAAGAAATTGAAACAAACCTCAAGTAATAGACATGAAAAAAATATAGAGTAAATTAATAGTATATGGTAATATATAGACCTTAGAATATAAAATATATATGAATAATGATCTTAATAATGTTTTTAATAAACTTAATTTTAATATTTTGGATATTAAGTTCACGTGCATATTGAATTATGACCTGAGGTAAGGGATCTTCAAAGCCACCATAATTACTTTTGAGTTACTTGTTATCTATATTTTTATCACTTTTACTAAATATTATTCTAATGTATTTATACCGTATTCTATATATATTCTCCTTGCATATATACCTAGTTTACTCTACCTTTATTTTTAGGGATAATGAATATTTTATGCTCCCTTAAAATTACCACCTTTAAGTAAACCTGATGTAATGGAACTTTATGATTTATTATTTCATGAAAAGTTTTGAAACATAAAATGTATTTAAACCTGAATAAATTCAAATAAAATCATTATTTTATTTATAACCTTATTAGTTCAATTATAGTTTATAGAAAAATAATATCCCATTTCCTTCATTAAAATATCCTTTGCTCATTCATAAAACATCACCTACGTGGTTTATTTTTATTATTAGTTATACTTGATCATTTCAATGAATTTTTCTACATTGAAAATAAATGTTCAAGACCTATGAATCTTTATTAAAATATAAACATATAAAATGATTTAATTCCTTATCCTATTAGGAATCCTTATGATATAACATCCAATTATTCTTTGGGATAAGATTATGAAACCTACTACTTTCTCATGGGTTTTATCGTGATTATTCTTTATGTTTCGTTTCTTTTACTTGTGTGTAATATGTATGCATATAAATATTATGATTTTAATTATGTTATGAGTGATCCTATATTTATATAGACCTATAATGTATTGCATAAATCTTTAAATATCATGAGATAATATGAAACAAAATGGGGACTAAACTAAATCCACTATGGGACTCTGTCCACTATGTTTATGGGAATGGACAATGAACCCAATCTACTATAGGACTATGTCCACTATTATAGTCTTATAATTGATCCTTGACTTATGATTATTATGAAATTATTTATGTTATTTCCATATATTTTTGATTCTATGATATTATGATATCCTTTCCTTATTCCATGTTTCCATGTTTATCTCACACTCTTATACCATGGTATATGTTTGTTCATTTGTGATTACATGTTACACTATAATGACTTATGGAAAAATATTATTATTCTATGTTATTTTTATTAATAAATTTCTACCCTTACCATGTTTTCTCATATGATTTTGATCTTAACCTTAATTACATGATTTACCATACTGATCTATGATCTTACCCCTTTCTTATGTTTCAATTCCCTAGGTGATGAAGATGAGTATAACTTATGATAAGTTTATAAGGGAGTATAGTTTTACACAATTATAGAGAAATGTTTACAAGTATCATAAAATAATTTGTTTATGTAGCTGATCCTGAAAGACACTAAACCTTCCACTCTTGGGATTGTGAGATTATTTTGTGAGATTTAATAATTAAGTCATGGAAATGAGTTAAAATAATGATATGTTTATATCAGGTTTCTAAATATACCCAATGATTAATAATTATAATTTCTTTATAAATTTAATGACTATAAGAATGAAGTATAGAATTAAATGGGTAAGAAGATAAAGAAACCCTTCATAGTGGAGGGGAATATATTAAAAAAGAGTTCATTAATTTTATAAGGGTATTTGAGATACTATCTCAACTCACTCCTCCTTATATACCACAATGGAATTGTGTCTTTAAAAAGAGGAACCCCACCTTATTGAAAGTGGTGAGATCTATAACAACCATGTTTTTTATTACATTATTATTACATAATTTTAAGGACAATCTGCATAAAATCATTACAAAACAAGGATCCAAAGGTTAAGCGTATTGGAAAAACTAGGACCATAGATAAAATTTACAAAATCAAACATAAAAAGTTATTTAATTCCTTCTTCTCTAGCTTTGTATTGGCCCTTGAATTCTCTTTAGTAGTTGTAACCACCTTAGGATATACATAAAAAAGGGGTGATATAAAATCCCAATAAGAGTATATATATAAATATGAATAAATATAACTTGGGGTGAGAATAATCATAATCATAACATAGTCATAGAATCATAAACATGAGATGAAGTATTAATAAAAGTCTTATAATGTGGCAATTTATAAAAATGAAACATCATGTATTAGTGGTTAACTGCCACACATAGTTGTGAACAAAGATAACATCATGTTTACGCATATTTCAAATTACTCATGACATAAATAACATTACCCAATGCATTGAAGAAATATATAATTCTGGGCACACCCATCACATCTTATCATTTACTTTTCACTATATAATTCTAGGCGCACCCATCATATCATAACATTTACATTATCTTGCATGCTACAAAGAACATATATCAATCTTGGACACAAAATAAACCATGTAAAGGAGTGGGTTTCATTTCATAAAAAACATATTCACAAAATCTGGGTTCCCAAATGAAATAGGTAATAAAATACTTGGTATAAGAATAATCAAATTTGAGTGAAGAAGAAACAATCTCGAGAAGTTTGTTTTTTAGAAAGAAGAGTTCGTTTGAAAAACATTATATTTGTCACAATCTCAATTAGAAAAAATTTATATCCTATAAAAGATAATATAAGGAAAAATAAATTATATTTAAGGAATATCCATTCTAAAAATCGGGTGAATTAGGGGAAAACCAAAGAAAGAGAGTTGGGTTTGGGAATTCTCCTTACCTTGTGTCTGAATGATTTCTTCAATTTAATGTCCCGTATAATCACATTATATTTATTAATTAAATATTAAATAAACTTTTATAAATTAATATGTTTCATTATGGTTTTATTTAGTTCTTTTATGGTCATTTTTATGAGTTATAGAGTTAAATTTCATCATTCGAGAGTGTTCGTTTTCATAGTTTACATGATTGGTACGTTTGTATACATGAATAAAAGTTTGTTTAAAAGTAGAATGAACATGAAGAATTATTATTATAAGATGTTAATGATCCTACATAATCTTAAACGATCTTACAAAGTACTTGGTTATATACCATGATGATGATTAATTAGATAAAAGTTAATGATGATTGTTTTAAGTTAATTTTGGAGGTTTTTCGAAGATAATGAATTAATTTTGTCTTATTATTTAGTATTTTGAGTATAAGTTATTTTCTGAACTAAATAAATGGTTATAAAATAATAATTAAAATATTTTTTAAACCATTTAATTGTTTTATTAATATCCTTGAAGGTGTTAAAGTAAAATTAATGTTCATCGCCCATGATATCAGTAAATTGACACACCATGGTCGACGATTTCATTTTTAGAATAAAAGAGGGAGAGGGAGGGGTTTAATGTTGGATATTAAATTAACATGATATAATTAATGTATATTTAAGTTAATATAGTTATAATTCTATTTTTATTAAGGGAGGTGTAGATAGAATAAGAAAAGAAATTGAAATTGAAAGGAAATTAAAAGAAAAAAGAGAAAGGATTTACCTTTTGAATTCTCCTCTTGAGATCCTCCTCAAGGAACCTAGGCTTGGTATTTTGATGATAAAAAGAGATCCTAGACGTGATGGTTGGGCTTATAGGGAATAGTGTTGGGAAAAATTTATGCAAGGCTCAAAGCTTGAGGGGTTTCAGGATAGAGGGTGTGAGGGGTGGTATTTATAGTGGAGGAGAGGGGTGTTTTCTTATTATTTTAACCATTAGTTTATTATTTTATCTCAAGAAAAGAAACAGTGATGATTATTGTGACTAAATAAATTAATTAGTGCATTTTATATCTAATAAATTGTCACTTACATCACCCATGAATCAAGAATGACTCAAAAATTCATGTTTTTAGCATTTATCATAAATTATTGTATTTTACTATTCACCAAAAAATCATGTATTTCAGAAAATTTTCAAAAATTCACCATAACCATATTTCAGTGTGTAAATTAAAAAATGAAATCCATTTTATGATTTTTTTTCTAAAGTTGATTAATTTAATTTTTAATTAAAATAATCATTTACTTGGCAAATACTTATTTTAAAATTATAACTGATTTTGTAACACTTTGAAAAATTACATAAGGTATCCTTAAATTATCTTAAAATCATAAGACATAACAATATTAATTTATCAATACGTTTTATGAAAATTAATTTTCTTTTAAATTATTAAATTAATCATAAAATTCGAATTAAATATCCACGACTTATAAAAATACCAACAGTTAATTAATTATTTTTTAAAATATTTACTTACTTTTACTATGATATAATTATATCATATTTTTACTTAAAAGATGCCAAAATTTTATTATACTTTCATGGGTGAGTCTACTATTCATTTGACTGGTTTACTATTCATAAGGGTCATATTACTATTCCCAAGGTCAAGTTTCTGTTTCATCAGTATTCGTTCATTACCTTCTAGAAATACTTATTATTTAATTAATTCTTCTTTTATAAAGTTTTTATTTTGGTCTCAAAGTGATTTTATGTGATTTATACTATGTGACATTAATATAAGAATGGATTTTTTTGGATCGTTACAATATCAGTGACGAGTCATGTATGTCTCCCATTATTTTTTGGTTATATGAATTACCAATTATAGCATGCAAACTAAACTGAGTGACAAATAATGTGACAAGAATAATTCCATTCAAGTTATGGAGTGAGAAGAAATATGTTTTTTCATATATGCATGTAAGGGGATAATTTTTTTAAGGTTATCTCAATAAAAAACTAGAATTATGAGGAATAAAGTGAATCTTTTTAGGATATTGTAAAGAAGAAAGTGAATATTACCAACATGATCCCTCATATAGAAAATAAATTATGGAAAGAAAATATATATTAAAATTGAGGTTGAACATATTTAAAAGAGATAGTGGGAGAAATATTTATTTTGATGAAGTCGAGGATCCCGATACACAAGAGTAGGAACATGAATAAATTCCACAAATACCATTGGAAGAAATTGTTCCAGAGACACAAGTACCATGTAAGAGAAATAGATTGGTAAGATAATTAGAGAGATACAATTTTCTAGTCGCTGATTATGGTGAGACATTATTTATTGATAATGATGAAACTATGACCTACAATAAATTAGTAAGTAGTTCAAAAGTTTTGAAGTGGAAAGAATCCATGAATTCTAAAATGGATTCCATATACCAGAACCAAGTCTAGGTTTTTTTGTAGATCCTCTAGTTGATGTAATTATTTTTGGGTGTAAATGGGTATTCAAGATGAAGTATTACATATATGGTAAAGTAAATACATATAAGTCACGATTGGTTGATAAGGTTTTAAGAAATTTTAAGGCATATAATATGATGAAACATTATTATGTGCCATAATAATAAAATACTTCATAATTCTAATTTCCATAACAACCTTAGATGATTATGATATTTGGTAAATATATATAAAACCAACCTTAATTAATAGGAACCATGTGTAATATGTCTATATGACACAACCATAAGGGATTATAACTCCTAAAAATGAAAATAAGGTATTCCATTTTCATAGATCCATTTACGAGATCACTTTCATGAAATATTTATTTTGATATAGCCATCAGAAAATTTGGTTTCATAAATAATTAAAGTGATATATGTGTTTATAATAGGTTTACTGGGAGTAGAGTCACTTTCCTAGTAGTATATGTTGATGATATATTACTAATGGTAAACAAGATACCAATCCTATAATAATTTAATATATAGTTAAACAAATTATTCTCCACAAAATATTTAAGTGAAGTAACCTACATTCTAGGGATCAAGATCATTTGTGATAGATCTAAGAGGCTACTTGGACAAAGTTAGTGTATATACATTGATAATACACTTAATTTATTTATAATGGAATAATATAAGGGGGGATTTTCTCATATATAACATGGAATATATTTCTCTAAGATAATTTATCCTTACTCATAAAAGGAAAGAGATAGAATGATTAGGATTCCTTACGCTTTTGTGATAATATATTCAATGTATCCCAAGATATATACCAAGATTTATGTTTCCTATGCCTTAATCATGGAAGGTAGATATCAAGTAGACCCAGGATAGCCACATTGGATGGCTATATTGACCATACTAAAGTATTTGAAGTGCACTAAGGATATGTTCATGCTTTATGGATGATATGAGGAACTAGTTATCAGGGGATACACATATTATAGTTTCTAAAAAGATTTAAATGATATGAAAACATAGTCGAGATATCTATTTTTCCACAATGAAGGAATTGTGAGCTAGATAATTTATAAATTCCCAGTGGTCTCTGATTCTACAGTAGATTTTGAGTATATTGCAACTTTCAATGAATCTATAGAATCATTGTGGATATGAAACTTAATCCAGGAATTTAACGTGGTTCATAGTAGTAAATATTTTATCACAATGTACTGTGATAATATTTTAGTAGTGGTTCCAGCTAAGGAACTAAGGCCACATGAATGAATGAAGCATGTACCTTATAATTATTACCTCACAAGGGAGTTTTCTTAGAGTGGTAAGGTCGTAGTAAGAAGAGTTTCATAGAAGAGAACATGGAAGATCCATTGACTAATTCCTTATCTTAATAGAAGCATGGATATCATGTGAGATAGAGAAGAATAAATGTTATTAGTATATAGATCTAGTTAAAGTGGGATTCTTTTGGAGCTGTTGACCAAAAACCAACTAGATTTTTTACATTTGATTACAAGAACATTAATATTAAATAATATCTGAAGTTACCATAAATGCAAGGACCAATGGGGGAAGGGGGTTGGGTGAATTAGTGGTGGTATCTTAAAATTTATTTTATCTTAAAATAAACCCCTAAAACGTGTTATAGTTTATTTTCTCATAAAATTTATATCTCAACCTCACTTTTATGAAAATATTGGAAAGTAAATCAAAGTGCACAATATTTAAAAGGGTCACCCCTAGTGTGGGTTATCGTGTCCTTCTCATGGTGACTCTCATTTTTATATGAAAATTTAATATTATATACTAGGAATAAAATTGATCCAACTCCCACCAATCTCTTTATGTATCCCTATAACACCCCAATATTTTATATGTATTTCATTTGAAGTAAACTTAAGGTATTCAATAACTTTATTTACATGAAACCCTGAGTCTAAATGAATCATTCAATAATAATCCTTTATAATATATCCCCGAACCAAATTATGAAAAATATGTATAATGGTTTTAAATAATTAAAATTTATTTATTAATTTATAATAAATAAGTACTCAATTAATGGTGAATTTATTTTTTGCTTAAAAACATGTTTCTTTGAAAAAATTTTTTTGTTACATTTTAAGCAAGCTGAAATTATAATTAATTTATACCATTTTTAAAAAAAACTTATATTTTATGAATTTTATATATTTTTAAAATAAAAATTTCAATATTATATTAGGGTTAATTTTTAGGATTTTTCTAAAAAGATTTATTTTTTAATGAATAGTGATAAAATATATTTTTTTGTAAATACTGTCATTTCTATTCAAGTAAAAATACCATAATGTTTCATATTTTATATTAAATTAAAATAATAATTATTTTATTATAATTAATATAATTAATTAAATATGAATCATCATTATACTTTATTTTGGTATAATTTCATTTTTTGGGTTAGAAGGAATTTTTTTAAGAAAATGATTTAAAGCGTGTAATGTGTTTCCATATTAATAAACTAAATTAATTGATGTTTATCAAATTTTCAATGAAATTTATAGATTAAATATTTGGTAATATATTTTAATATTTATTTTACGGGTTTTTAAAGTTAAGGAATAGAAATAAATTATGTTTTATGATTAAAAATGCATTATTCTAAAAAAGGTTTTCATTGTGGTTTGCATGATTATTTAAAATTAAATTCAGCTACTTATAAAAAATGAATATATTAAAATGGATTCCATATTTTGAATCATAATAATTAATATAATTTAATGGGGTACCAAATTATATGACTGAGAGGGTATGGATTCTACCATCAGTACTAGGCTCCATGCATCTCTGCATGAGGTATTTCTTGCTGGGAAGTCTTATAGGGTTGGAAGCTGGTTTATTATTATACTTTATTGGGTGGATTTTTATATTGGTGTCAGTTATTTGAGGAATTTAGGTCATGATTTTTCTTATTTTTCAATGGGATTTAGATCTATTTAAGTTTACCCCTCATCCCATTTTAAAAAGGTGGAAAATAAATTTACATTTATGGCCTTTAGGATCAATAATAATATGGTCAACATAATTTTCAGTCGTAATGGATAGTAAAAACAGGAAAAATTTTGTTACCAAATTTAAATTTATAAGGTGTTTACTAGGGGGGGGGGTTAAACCAAGATATAAGGGTATAAATTCTACCAAGGCAAAGAAGGCTCGGGTCCAGGATATTCCTGGAACCCCCCAAAATTTATTAAACAAAAAGACACAAACACTGCAGACAAGGGAGGGGAGGGGTCGAACGACCAACACCCAAAAACCCTTACAAACCACGCCAAAGAAAGAACAACAAAGAAAGAAAAGGACACAAAAATAGACACAACAGCAGCAGCATCACGTCACATCCATCCAGTACCAGCATCCAGCAGCACTACATCCTTCATTAACTAGCATCCAACGGCTCATAGCTAAACAACGACCAGTATTCAAACTACAGCAACAAACGACATCCAGCAGCAGCAACCAGCCAACCAGCATCCACATCCAACCAGCAACCAATATCCTCATTTTCAAACAACCAGCACCTCTTTCGACCACCGAACATCTCCCAGCATCCCACTTCCACTCCAGCAACCAGCCAAAAGACAGTAGCAACTCAAAGAGGAACCAATAGCTAGCAACAATCATCATACAACAACTCAGAACCGAACCAATCACACACCCCCACCAGCACTCAGACCATGCAGTGGAACCACGTCTTACACCTCCTCTCAGAGCAGTAAAGAATAGCCAGCAGCCCAGTAACCAGCAGCCATTCCTTTCAAACCAGTCAAGGCCCAACATATAGCAAGTTTCATCCAACAAAACACATCTATCTTCACAGCTATAGGAACAGGACCAGCAACCCTTGCGCCAAGAACCAAACCTCAGCACACTGAGAGACGACAACCAGCACCACATGCCGTGGCCATCAACCATCACCGAACTAAACCCATACCACTTCAGGAACCCGCCACCACATCCCAACAAAAAACCTAGAACCCAGCACTTATCCAGACCAGCAACAAGACCATAGCACAAAAAAGAAACCCAGAAACGAACCTGCCTCCACGCTGAGTTCCAATGTGAGAAAACAACACCATCTCCTGACAGCCCAGGCCAAACCAAAGCCGCTGCTCCCCACACCGCATCGAGGATCAGCAATGTCCCACCGCACAAAATCCAGAAGAACCGAGGCCAGGCCTCTCCATGCCACTTCTTGGAGGAACAATCCATCGAAGAAATGAAACGCCTCACCAAGAAGATGCCAGATCTGGCCCACACCTCCAAGGATCTGAATCGTCGAACGCTGGGGAGACCAGATCTGTGATGTTTGTCATAGGAAAACGCCATCATCCGAAGCTGACATTCAAGGAAACCAGACTTTTTCATCTTCAAAGCAAAGAACAGATCTGGAACTGCAACAGCAGGATCCATCGAAACCAAACCAGGTCGCCAGAAAGGAAACCGAACAAGGTTCCCAGATCTACCAGGCCCAAGCCAAACCACCGAGAGAGATGATCTGATCCAACGCATCCCTGAAAAGCGCCACGCCGCCGCACTGGAACCATCCAAAAACACACCGCACCACCAAGTATCACCACGACCATGAAACTTCCAGATCCACCTCGAGAACAAAGTGATTGAATTCACATCTGCATCTCCAAGCGCGAGCAAGGTGAATCTTCTAGAGAGGAGAGTCGATCGCCGAGAGAGGCGAGAGCCAAGCGAGAGCGGCGTCATCTTCTTTTTTTTTAAAATTCTACCAAGACTTATATAATTCTTAGTTTTTGAAGATATTTCAACCTTATCATATCCTAACTTCTAATTCTGGGAAATTTTATAACACCATGAGATTTTATGATTTTTTTCAAAATGTATTTAATATTCTTGATATGTTTATTTACATACAAAACTATGTTTATCTTGAGTTACACAAAACAATGATTTTGTCTTTCCTTACACTAAACACCAAGCTTAGATTTCATTACATGTAATGCTAAGTTTAAATGAAACATGACATATTATTAAAATATTGTTATGATAGTTGTAACCTAGACATTATAATGGAGTTTATGAATAATATTAACTAAATTATGAAAATATGGTTTACACATGTATATAAAAAAATTATTTGGTGTCCAATTAATTGGAAATTAAAATAAATCCCTTTTGAATATAAAATGGAAACATTCTCTGAAAAAATTATTTTTATATGAAAGAGTGTGTTTTATATAATTAAATTAACCAAATAAATTTTGGTTAAAGATATTAATGAAATTTATATATTATATATTCAATAATTGTTTTTAACATTAATCTTATATGATTATCATACAAGAGATAAGAAGAAATCCAAATTTACACTTAAATTTTTTATTTTTCTACAAATTAATTTTGTCACCTTTTTGTGGCACACTTATTTTAAAACTACTTTTTTCAATTTTTTGAAAATGGAATTTATAAAATAAAACTATTATTTTATATTAGAATATAAATATTATCTATGTGGAAATTTTTGGATTTTTTTGAAAAGTTTCATTTCTTTGATGAATAATGAAAAATACTAAATTATAATTGAAAACTACCTTTTTTTTAATTTATTAATAAAGTTAAATTATATTTTGAAATATTTTTAAAGTTTAATTGGTTCAAATTTATATCCATTAATAAAATATTAGGTCTTTTTAATAAATTTCATATCTAATTTGGATATAAAAACATTTCAAACTTTTGAATGTTTTTTATTTAAAAACTCACTTTCTCTTCGTGTCTGTGAGGTTAGTTTTAAATTAAATCCTGAAAATTATTTGAATTTAATTTAGAAAAATGGATTATATATTTGGAATAATCATTGTTTATATTATATATTATGGTTAACTTAATTTATTACCTTAATTATTAGTGAAAATAGTTAAAATTAATTACCGCGATTAAGGTGAAAACAAGTTAATTGGGGGTTAAACTTAATAGATAAGGGGTAAAACAACCTACCAAATTATAAAAAACCCATTTTATGACCATATGGATACTTTTATCACCATATTACCTATGGTTATGAGTTTTTGGGATACTATTCCATGTAAATAACCTATATAATATGTTACGTAAAAAAAAAGATGAAAATGGAACCTTTCTTACCTTTAATATCTATAAGGATTTGGGATAAGGAAAAATCATCATATGATCAGTTATAAATATTATTTTGAAATATAAATAATTTTTTATAATGATAATTTATTTTAATTTTTTGAAGATGAAATAATCACTTTAAATTCTTAAGAAATGCCAATGTATGAATTATTTAGTTAATAATAAAATAAAATAAATGATACTAAAAATGTTAAAAGTGATGTAAATTGAATGAATTATTAAGTTAAATTATAATATTATATGATAATATCATATTAAAATGGTGTTAAAATATAATATTTTAATTACATCATTGCATTGATATTTTAAAATTCAAATTAAATGAATAATTGAAAAATTGACATAATTGTAATTTTATAAAAAATGATATTTTATTAAATGATTTAAAAGTACTAAAAATTATATCTTATAAAAAGGGATTTAAAAATGTCAATAAATATCAACTATGTTTCATTAATTGACTAATTATTATTTTATAATGACTATATTGAACCCTAAATAGATAAAACACTCTTAGCACATTTAAGGTTTAAATAATGTTTTTGGTACATTACATGCATTTGTATTAAAATTAATTTTAAAAAAACATAGGATTTTTATTTAATGAATTTTAATTTATATTTATAACATATAGTTATAAATTATTTAATAAAAATATTTTTAACTGTAGTCTTAATGGATTAATTAACTAGTTAAATAAAAAGATACATGTTACCTTGGAAAAAATTATAAAGATAAAATTGATTAAACTTAAATTCTAAGGAATAACTTGATAAAAAAAGTATTTATTTTGTATGTTAGAGTTTTTTATAGAAAATATCATCCATTACCTCAATTATTACTTAATTTAGGAGTCACATGAGGTAAGGGAGACCTCCCAATAGTGACAACTTTTGGGTATTTACAAGAATTCCACTCCTCAATTATTAAGGGGAACTCACTCTGCTCACTTATTCACACATATCAAGACATTTTGATCAACTAAACCCTAAAAAAATAACTTCATAAATTCTCTATATTCACCATCTAAGAATTATTTTGGGAATAAATCCATCCATGAAAGGATTTTAGTGAAAACCTAAAGATGATACCCAAAGAAGAGGTAACATTCATCGACAAACATTTTTGTTTTATTTCTTCCTCAAACACATTTAATTATTTTATGTAATTATTATATTATAAAATAAATATATCACATATACTTAGATGTTTTTATGATAATTTAATGATCTACTATCATCTCTATTTCCATCAAATGTGTTACAAAATCATCATTTGTGTGTACGACGGACTACCGCCTCACAAATCGATGTCATTCGTTTTTTCCATTACCACCTATCAAGTCTGGTAATAATGATGAATTTATTGTTTATATATGATATATATTATTTTTATGATGTTATTATGATCCTTAAATTTTTATACTACACATAACTTCATGATTTACATTTTTGTGGGAATACGATAACGTCGTTCGTGTGTACGACAGACTACCACATCTCAAAGAGATGCGATTCATTCACACTATACATGAAATTTATTAATGATTGATTTAATAAAAAATATGTTATATATATGAAATAAAAATTATTCTATAATGATAATATATCATATACTTATGTTTCTTTCAATCTAGAAAAAATGAAAATAGTGTTCATGCATATGTACGGTCTACCCTCTCTATGAACGAGGTATTTCATTTCCCATTTATATCATTTATGGACTATCATAAATAAATATATACTGAATATATATGGTATTTATATCACGGTTATAAATATTTATATTATAAAATAATGATTAATTTAACACAACCAAAAAATATAACAAACCAAAAACTTATATGAAAAACGAATCGGTTATTACCCAAAATGCGACTTTAACATGGTATTGTTAATAAATGGGTAATAAAAGTTCATAATTAAACCATATATGGTATTATATATATGAATATTTTTGTTTAATATATTTATAATTAACTTATATTTATTATACATGATTTTTTAATTTGTACGAAGGAAGTCAAGACTTAAGGTAATGGATTTTCATCTTACTTTTTTATATCCATGAGACACATGTAATATTAAACACCTATTTATTTTATATAGTATATATAATACCCATGAATTTATATTATTATTATTATTATTATTATTATTATTATAAAATATATTGGGTTTTACATATCCATTTTAGTATCACTCTTTTATGGGGTTTACTAACCAAAAGTTAACAAATCAGTAAGGGATATTTGTCTCAATTTTCCTTCATTGAGATATACGTTATGTTGTACACCTATATTATTTTACAAGATGTATGTACTGAAAATTAGACATGTAATATAATTAATTTATTCATCATTATGATATTTTAAGATTAATTTTATGTTATTTTTTTCATGGTTCTTTTGATTCGATGTTACTAAAGTGGTAAAACATTTTGTGCTACCATCTCATAATTTATCAGGATTGTTTATGATTAAGTCTCAAATGTTGAAATATTATGATCTAAATATCAATAATTCTACTGAATTTTATTCTAATCTAGTTATTAATGATATCTTCAAGTAATGGAACCAATTTCACACTCTTTGGTACTTAAATAATTAATATTTTTTAATAAAATCTTACTTTATTTCTCTCTTCGGCCAGAAATCTATTTTATTCCAAAACCAAGTTTTATAAAAATATTTTAAAAGATGGTTTAAAACGATATTTTAATCTAATTTAAAAATAAAGGTATTTTCAAAAAAATTATGTTTTAAAAATTTGTTTAAATTATTTTTAATGAAACCCTTATAAGTTTAAAAGGTTATTTTAAAAGAAAAGGGTTTAAAAATACTCTGTGTTTACAAAGTGTTTTAAATGATATATAAGATATCAATTTATAAGTTTTCAAGGTTATTTTAAAATAATATGGTTTTCGAATAAATTTATGTTTTAGAAAATATTTTTTCAATGTGGAAATGATTTTTTCCTCAAGAAATGTTTTAAATGATATTTCAAAATTATTTTACATTTAATATGACATCCTTTGGTGTTAAATATTCATTTTTAGGGTTATGATCCAAGGATACCATTCATATTATTTATATGATTGGTTTTTGTTTTTATGTTATGATGCTTATGAAACCAATTTATCTTATATGGGTTATACCATGATAAAATTATTATAAGACCATATTTTTTAATGGTTTATTTTATGATGAAATGATTATGAAACTTGTCTCTTTTCCATAGGTGAAGATATGATGAAATGTTTATGATACCCATTTCATTTCATGGGTTATGATATGATTATTTTTTTTGATCTGGGGGAACACATAAATATTGTTTTCATTATGATATGGGTGAGACCCATATCCACCTCCAATGCATCGGATACATATTTATATATCTCATGGGATAGACATGGATGGAATGGGGAGTGAACCCATTATAATAAGACATGGATGAAAAAATGAGTGAACTTGGTACAGTAATGCATGTATAGAATAAGGATTGAAATTGGTATATTAAAGTAATTTTTAGGTCATGATGGACTTTGAAGTGAGCCTTGACCAATAATGAAATTATTTTTTATGCTTATGTGTATGCCAAAAATTCTATGCATTATTCCATTGCTATGCTGTTATGAATCACGTTATTTTGTTTCCTTATGATTTATATCTTATGAACAACCAATATTTATTCCATGATTCAAGATTGGGATCTTTGATGTTCATGGTATTATTTTAAAATGTTAGTATCATGTTATCATACCCTTATTCTCATGTTATTCTTACATATCTCCCTTGTTTACCCTTAATAAGAATCTAATATCACCATTTCTTAAGTTTATTTTCTCAAGTTAGAAGAAAGGTTTTAATTAGGGTATATTTTTGAATATTACTAAAGGTTAAGATATCTAGGGGAGATGTTGAAGATCTTTCACCAAGTTAGATGACGGTGTTCTAAGTTTCCAAAGGTCCTAAACTAATACGATTCTCAGGCATGTACTTTTGTAATGTGTTGAATATTCATCTAAAAGGATATAATATCCATGTATGAAAATCCTGAGTTATTATAGTTGGTATCAAAAGAAAGTTTTATTTAAAATTTGGAAACTAGGATGAGAAAAATTTAGTGATATACCTAAGGACATGTCCAAGGATAATTCTATGGATAAGTATAAGGATGAGTCGAAGTATAGGAAAATGTACCAGAATTTTGGTAAAGGATAGAGCAAGTGGTTTACAATAAATTAAATCCATGTTTGGATACTATAAGTGGATGTTTTAAGAACCCGAGTTTTTAGAAACGGGTCAAAACCCAGCCCTGTTTAAACTTTTGACTGGTTTTTGAGAAGTTTGGAAAACCAGGGTAGTTTCTGGAAATTTCAGACTACACGCCGTGTACTTTAAGTACACGCCATGTATGAGTTACCCGAGTGACCGGCTGTGTGCTCGCCGAGTACATGCCATGTGAAGATCGTGTAGAACTTTCCCACTACACGGCGTGTATTTATGGACACGCTATGTATCCCTTACCCGTGCGAGGCTAGGTACATGTCGTGTGGTGCCCAGGTGTAAATTTCCATCTACACGGCGTGTAGCCTTTTTTGACACGCCGTGTACCCTTGCCCCATGTAGCGGCCAAGACCCTGGCCGTGTACTGACCGTGTATCCAGTCCAATCCGTGTGCTGGACTCCACTTAAGTCGGAGTACAGAAACACGTATACACGGTGTGTACTTGGGAAATACACGCTGTGTACTTTTTTTATTTTATTGTTTGGTGTGTCGTCGCGTCTCATTCCCATAACCATCTTCTTCTCCCCCTTTAGACGAACCGTTCATCCGAAAAACCCAGAAAACTCAAACCCTTCCAGAATCTCCGTACGACCTCCGTTCTTCGATCCGTCAGTGGAAGCAGGACCACATCGGGGATTCTAACCCCGCGCACCCCTCTTCGTCCTTTATTCCTCACCTGTTCCTCTGCAGATTCCATCCAAACGGAATTTCCAGATTTGACAGAAACACAGATCTACCGCGATTCATTCCGATTCAGAGGCTGATATCAAAGGAGTGTCATTGTACGAGTGCCTCTAGGTATTCCTTAACCCTATTGCGATTGAGCGAGACCGGGTTAGAGGTCATTGCTTGTTTGGGGTAATTTGGCCGGGGGGCCGAAATGCGTGTGAATTGGACCGTTGTTTAAACTGCTATGTTATTACTACTTATTGAATGTATCCAGATAAACTATTCAGGTTAATTGTTAAATTGTGAATGAGTTAGGTACTGGTATGGGATATCACAAGTAGTGCAAATTGACTATTTAGTAATTTCCTGTTTAAAGTGATGCTTCCAAGTATGAATATAAAATGTGTGATATTTCCTGTGTTGAACTGCTTGTTGTGTTGGGCGTGGCCCAGATATTTGTTGAGTGATGAGAACCACAGGTTGGGGCTTTGGCTCGGTTTACTTTGGGAGGCTGCTACCACGGGATTGGGTGTCATGGACGTCAGTTGAGGCAGTTGGACTGTCGGTTTGGGCTTTGGCCGGGTTACTTGGATGGTGAGGCCATCAGACTTGAGCGACAGGTTCACAGGGGCACGAGGTGTCAGAAGGGTTGTGTCATGGGACATACTGAGCTGATTAACGATTACCGGGTACTTTTGAGTAGTGTGCACACAGATAGACTCCGAGATGAGGTGGTATAACCACTCGCTGGGTAGAGACCCCCGGTAGATGCAGTTAGGTATATTTGTTTTGGTGGTGCTTGCCATAGGAAGCCATGTGAAAGGTGACGAACCTTCGGGAGACAGCTTTGAGGCGGTCAGGTTGGGGGTAGAGGCTCACCGTGATTTGAGGGCAGACATCGCTGTCCCTCCGGTTATCCTTTGAGGTCAGGTATCACTATTCCTCTGAATGTTGTGCCATGGGAAGTTTGAGCTTTCGAGATGGGTTACGACGGTTGGGCGTGCCTTCGGGATGTCGGTACTTGAGACACATGGTGTCAGGTGGCACGAGGTTCCGGGATGCAAATCCTAATTTCTGGCGTTGGCCGAAGCAGGTGACACTTCCTGGTGGCTTCTGAGCACCAGTGAGGTCTTTGTTTACTTTTGGGCATTGCACTGTTTACTGTTTTTCTTATATAATCATGTCTGCCTAAACACTTATATTAGGTAAGCACCTCTGGGTGGTATCCTACTAAGACTTGTCTCACAACCTACACGGGCCCTTCGAGACGCGTGTATACTTTATGAAATTGCGTGCATGTAAAGGGTCAGCCTCAGGAGCTTGACTTTAGTGCTGATTGACTTGGAGAATGGCATGGACCCTGAGGTCTTGCCGTACTGGAGTTATTTGTTTAGTTTTCTTTCCTTGCATCAGCATGTTTACCTTATATTGTAGCTACTACTGGTTAGCCATTGGTGCCATTATATATGTATTGATTTGTATGACTTACTTGGATGCATTCTTGGTTGTTTTAGCAGTTATTGTAGTTGATTGTTGGCATGACGTTCTATTTACTTTCCGCTGCTATTGTTTTTATATTACTTCCACTGTTTATTGTTATTGAATGTGATTCCACTATGCGGGTCTGGTTCGAGTCTGCTGAGTCATTTATTTCCGTTGTATATTTAGTATTCTACTCATACCTATACCATTTTTTCCTCTGGGAGGGTATAGCCTCCCCACTATACCTATCAGACCCTCGCTGCTAGTTGTCAGCCTTTGGCGTTCAGGGGAGGTGCGCCTAAGGTAGTGACACCCGACCCGTTCGGCACTGTTCGGGTGGCTGGCCGGGTCCGGGTCGTTACAAAGTGGTATCAGAGGCAGTCTTCATGACAAGGATTTAGTAGTGTTGCCTTGCTGGCTACTAATGAGTTTGAGACTTGTTTTTTTATTTTCTTCTGGTTTTACTATTTGGGATATGGTAGACTGGAGGTAGGTTGTTGTTGGAACTAGAGTTTTGAACTTGTGCTTGGGTGCCTGAAGCCCCATGCATGAGGGTTGGATTGAGTTTCCAGGGGTGGGGATTTCTGTTTGATTTTTTCTCAGATTACAGTTGATATGATTTCCACCTCGGTGGCTCACTTGTTGTGCGATGTTATTGATTATGATATGTAAACCTTGGACGGTATGGAAAGGGTTTCTTGCTTGGCTTTTGATAAGAACATTTTAGGGTATTACAATTTCATAACTGCATGTATTCTTTGTGAAGTGATAATACCATGTGAATAAAATCAATTGCCATGATATGTATGCTCTGAAATGTGGATAGGTAAAACTCCTGATAGAATTTCTTGTTTATGGAAATGTATATTCCATGCTTTGTATTTTTTGTAGAATTGCATGTTGCAGGATATTTGGGTCTGGCTCTTATGAGAGCAGAAAGGTACTATGATTGAGGCAGTGTAACTGTCAGGATTGGGTGACACGGTCGTCGGGATTGAGGCAACGTTGGTTGTCAGGACGGGCATGGCCCAAGGTACTAATGATAATTGGCTCTGTTGAGGGCAGGTAAGGAGTCCATGAGGTTGGGATGCCGTGGGGCATGGGTTGCGGTGAGGGGGAGTAAGGGTAGTTGTTATGCACTGCCTTTTACTGCTTCCCTTATCTGCGTAGAATATATTGTTATATTGATTTATGTGGGCTGTCTGACCATTTATGGTATTCAGCGGGTTACTTATTCACGACATGATGGAGCGACAGGCAGGAGAGGATATAGTACCGCAAGATCAGGTATAGAATCCAATGCAGGCAGAGCATGAGCCGCAGGTACAGGCTCAGGGAAATGATCAGGTTCAGGATCCAGTGCAGGCAAGGCAGCAGCTGGGTTTGGCAGCATTCGGACCGTGGCTTGACGAGCAGCTCTGAGCTAGCCTAGTACGCGTCTTGTAGGGGATTGACAGAGGCGGGCAGGGTACAGAGCCTTCTATGGTGTATCTTACACGAGAGTTCCAATCGCAGCACCCGCTTCTTTTTCAGGGTGAGGGTGGTCCACAGGTGGCAGAAAACTGGATAGAGAGTATGCACATGATCTTCGAGCAGCTCGAGATGCCTCCAGGGCAGAGGGTCAAACTGGCGATGTACATGCTGAGAGGACTGGAAAAACGTTGGTGGGATGTGCAGGTACAAGCTCGTAGGCATGAGGGACTGACGTGGAAGGACTTTGAGGACAGGATCTTTGAGCACTTTTATCCGGAGACGTTGAGGGAAGAGAGAGCTCGGGAGTTCTTGAGTCTTCAGCAGGGAAATATGTCCTTCAGGGAATACACAACTACCTTCATAGAGTTATCTCGCTTTTCACCTGGTATGGTGAGCGATGATGCAGCTAGGGTGAGGTGCTTCAAGGATGGCTTACGACACGCCATTCGGGTCCAGGTGAACATCTTCAAGCTGGGTTCTTTCTCTGAGGCGGTGAACTAGGTGCTCATAGCCAAGGGAAACGAGAGAGAGAAATCTCATTTTGGTAGGGTGACAACCCCAGGTGACAGTTCAGACAACAGGAAGCGAGGGAGAGATGAGTTCCAGCAGGGCGGGTAGGCCAAGGACTCAGCTAGACCACCTCGTGGCAGTTCAGTGGCGGTGTGCTTCCAGTTTGGACAACCGGGACATGTTCGGGCTCAGTGCGATAGGCCCCCGAAGGAGTGTCGGGTGTGTGGATAGGTCGGACATCTGGAGACATTTTGCAGGCAGCCTTCTCAGACAGCCAGTAGACATGGACCAGGACGGACTGTGGCATCAGGATTTGGTTTAGGTTCAGTACCAGGAGAGGGTGGCCGAGGTTCAGTTGCACGCGGAGGACGTGACAAGGACAGTAGGACCCAGCTGAGGGGTCTGTGGCCGGAGACTGGGGCAACACCGCAGGGAGGTCAGGCATCGGGCAGTCGTGCTTCAGGCCAGGTGCACGCTGTGGAGATTCCAGGGTTTGAGCAGGCTGGAGAGCCGATGACAGTGGCAGGTACACCGCGGGTGTGGCTGTGAGTTTCTTTGATTTCTTTTGGCATGGCCTCTTGAGGCATGTATGGTTGAGTGCACAGGCTGCACAGGATACTTGTGGACTGAATAGATGCTAGTTAGTGGGATTGAAATCATATCGAATGCATTTTATGTTTTGTTTATATATTTGAGATGCGTGGCATCAGGAGAATCAAGGATGCAAGTTACTTGAGGTTCCATGGGCATTGGGGCATCGTGGATGCGGGTTACTTGAGGTGCATGGCACCGGGTTTGAATTGAGAATCTATTAGATGCAGGACCTCAAGAAGGCATATGCCGATGTAGCGAGAGTTGCGTTGGGTGTCGGAATCGACACGTGAGCACCGAGGAGGTGCAGGGGTGACGATGCGTCATGGGAGGACCATGGGTCTGGGAAATAAGTCGTTGGACATTGTTTGTTTATTTGTTTTCTCTGAGCTTTGTTCGAGTTGAGACCGAGTAGGCGATTCCTAAGGTGGGGAGCCCTTTTTAGGAATTTAACTAAAACCTTGAGACCGGGGTAGTCTGGGTCATTTAACCGGAATGGGCGTGTTTGGTGCCATATCCTGGTTTTGTTTGGTAGCTCGGGGACGAGCTACGTTAAGGTGGGGAGTTTGTAAGAACCTGAGTTTTTAGAAACGGGTCAAAACCCGGCCCTATTTAAACTTTTGACTGGTTTTTGAGATGTTTGGAAAATCTGGGTAGTTTCCAGAAATTTCAGACTACACGCCGTGTACTTTAAGTACACGCCGTGTATGAGTTACCCGAGTGACCGGCCGTGTGCTCGCCGAGTACATGCCATGTGAAGACCGTGTAGAACTTTCCCACTACACGGCGTGTATTTATGGACACGTCGTGTATCCCTTACCCGTGCAAGTCTAGGTACATGTCGTGTGGTGCCCAGGTGTAAATTTCAATCTACACGGCGTGTAGCCTTCCTTGACACGCCGTGTACCTTTGCCCTATGTAGCGGCTGAGACCTTGGCCGTGTGCTGACCGTGTACCCAGTCCAAGCTGTGTGCTGGACTCCACTTAAGTCGGAGTACAAAAACATGTATACACGGCGTGTACTTGGGAAATACATGACATGTACTTTTTTTTATTTGATCATTCGGAGCGTCGTCATGTCTCATTCCCATAACCATCTTCTTCTCCCCCTTTGGACGAACAGTTCGTCCGAAAAACCCCGAAAACTCAAACCCTTCTAGAATCTCCGTACGACCTCCGTTCTTCGATCCGTTGGTGGCAGCGGGACCTCATCGAGGAGGCTAAACCCACACACCATTATTTGTCCTTGATTCCTCACCTATTCCTCCACAGATTCCATCCGAACAAAATTGCCGAATTTTATGGAAATGCAGATCTACCGCGATTCAGTATGATTCAGAGGCTGATATCAAAGGAGTGTCATTGTATGAGTACGAGGTAGGTGGTTCATACCTTCTTTCATGTTTTTGTAGACTTTTTGGGGTTGAAAACTTTGGGTACGATGTCGGGTGTTGAGAGAGACCCTGTTTATTTGTTTTTATTTAATTATATGAATTGTGGAATGCCTCTGGGTATTCCCTAACCCTGTTGTGATTGAGCGAGACCGGGTTAGAGGTCATTGCTCGTTTGGGGAAATTCGGCCGGGGGTGCCGAAATGCGTCTGAATTGGACCGTTGTTTAAACTGTTGTGTTATTACTACTTATTGAATGTCTCTAGCTAAACTGTTCAGGTTAATTGTTAAATTGTGAATGAGTTAGGTACTGGTATCAGATAGCACAAGTAGTGCAAATTGACTGTTTAGTAATTGCCTATTTAAAGTGACGCTTCCATGTATGAATATGCAATGTGTGATATTGCCTGTGTTGAACTGCTTGTTGTGTTGGGTGTGGCCCGGATATTTGTTGAGTGATGTGAATCATAGGTTGGGGCTTTGGCTCAGTTTACTTTGGGTGGCTGCTACCACGGGATTGGGTGTCATGGACATCGGTTGAGGAAGTTGGACTGTCGGGTTGGGCTTTGGCCAGGTTACTTGGATGGCGAGGCCATCAGACTTGAGCGACAGGTTCGCAGGGGAATGAGGTGTCATAAGGGTTGTGGCTTGGGAGATACTGAGGTGATTACCGCTCATCGGGTACTTTTGAGTAGTGTGCACACAGATAGACTCCGAGATGAGGTGGTACGACCACTCGCTGGGTAGAGACCCCCGGTAGATGCGGTTAGGTATATTTGGTTTGGGGGTACTTTCCATAGGAAGCCACGTGGAAGGGGAGGAGCCTTCGGGAGACAGCTTTGAGGCAGTCAGGTTGGGGGTAGAGGCTCATCGTGATTTGAGGACAGACATCGCTGTCCCTCCGGTTATCCTTTGAGGTAAGGTATCGCTGTTCCTCTGGATGTTGTGCCATGGGAAGGTTGAGATTTCGAGCTGGGTTACGACGGTTGGGTGTGCCTTCGGGACGTCAGTACTTGAGACACATGGTGTCAGGTGGCACGAGGTTCCGGGCTGCAGATCAGAATTTCCGACGTTGGTTGAAGAAGGTGACACTTCCTGGTGGCTGCTGAGCACCAGTGAGGTCTTTGTTTACTTTTGGGCATTGCACTGTTTACTGTTTTTCTTATATAAGAATGTCTACCTAAACACTTATATTAGGTATGAACCTCTGGGTGGTATCCTACTGATACTTGTCTCACACCCTACACGGGCCCTTCGGGACGCATGTAGACTTTATGAAATTGCGTGTAGGTAAAGGGTCAGCCTCAAGAGCTGGACTTTAGTGCTGATTGAATTGGAGACTGGCACAGACCCTGAGGTCGTGCCGTACTGGAGTTATTTGTTTAGTTTTCTTTCCTTGCATCAGCATGTTTACCTTATATTGTAGCTACTACTGGTTAGCCATTGGCGCCATTATATATGTATTGATTTGTATGACTTGCTTGGATGCATGCTTGGTTGTTTTAGTAGTTATTGTAGTTGATTTTTGGAATGACATTCTATTTACTTTCTGCTGCTGTTTTTTTTATATTGCTTCCACTGTTTATTGTTATTGAATGTGCTTCCGCTATGTGGGTCTGGTTCGAGTCTGCTGAGTCATTTATTTCTGCTGCATATTTAGTATTCTACTCGGACCTATACCATTTTATTCCTCTGGGAGGGTATATCCTCCCCACTATACTTATCAGACCCTCGCTACTAGTCGGCAGCCTTTGGCGTTCAGGGGAGGTGCGCCTAAGGTAGTGACACCCGACCCGTTCGACACTGTTTGGGTGGCTGGCCAGGTCCGGGTCTTTACAGATGTGACTCTAATATATATGTATATAGGGGAAACAACCCCAAAAACAACATACTGAGATAGACTTAATCGGGAACTGGTGCCCAGAAACAGGCCTTGCTGGACACCTAATTTGACACTTCTAGGGGATATGCTTTGGAAATTAACAAATTATTTACAAACTATCATAAAATATTTAAATATATGATTACCATGAATGACCTATGATAAACATAAGGTTTCATAGATTTTAAAGAATGTGTAATGATTTAGACATCCAATAATTAATTTTTTTTCATGATTATGTGGTTTTCCGCTATGATTCGTGTTGCTCACACTATGCTTTATAGTTTTAGATAATGGTGGGAACCAGAAGAAACTTGGTTAACACTGAATGTGAAATATTATTTACTAATGAGAAGATAAATGGGATGATGACTGGAGTAATTTTTTTTGATTATACCTAATTAGTTTTCAAGGCACATGATTAAAAATGTGTACCTTAACCAACTCTCAGATTCAAAGAGGAAGAGAGGGATAGAGTTTTCTAAGAGTTTAAGTAATGGAAACCATGGATGAAAGAAGATTTAGTTTCTTATATGTTAATAATGTTAACATAAGTACCCAAGTGAATTTTTAAGAGCGGAAAGAATGAAATTTGAGAATAATGGTCTCCCTAAGGTATCATTTTAATGTTTAATGTTTTAAATATAAAATTAATGGGAATTATGTGTATCGATGTTCTAAGGGGAAATCTCATGAAGTGAATTAGCAAGGATGTATGAGTAATGGTTTTTCTATTGATGATGAAGATACTATGGATAAAATATGAAAGTAAATAGGTATTAGGGAATAAGATTATGAATCATAGTTACTAGTTTAGGAAAAAAATTGGGATGATTGGTGTATCTATTGAAATTTAAGAATTATGAAATATATAAGTACTGTTCATTATAATTTTTTTAATAATATGAAAAAATATGTTGAATGATGCTAATAGACTGGAAGAGTTATTCAATGGAAATGTGGTATTTTAATTTTGGTAAGGTAACCCTTAATATTTTCTTGATGTTTAGAGAATAGTGTTTTGTTTCGACAAAGAGATGATTGATATGGATAAAGTAAATTTAACAGTACTTACTACCATAGAACTAATTATTTTTTTTACAAATTGGTTTATGCTATCATTGATGGAGTTTACAACATTTTTGGATAAAATGAATGGATAAAATAATCTATGTTTTATTTAAGGAATAAGGGAGAATGCATGTTTTCAATAAGGTTTTATGGTAATTTAGGTTTTTACAATGTTTTAAGAGAATACATGATGAAGGTATTCATATGTTTGTTATACGAAAATCAAGAGATACTTTACGATATATGGGGGATTAATGTTAAACTAATTTAGTGAAATTATTTATAATGTTTTTGATTTCAATATTTAATAAGGTTCATAAGGTTAACCATTTATGAAATGTTTTATATTTAACTTTGAATGATGTTTTAGAGATTAATGTATTATTTATCCATATGAATATTTATGCATATTGGACAACATGTTATAACCAATTTATTTTGATTATAACTTTAGATAAAAGATATCACTTCTCATTATATCTATGGATCTTATGACCCATTAGTGATTCAGGAATTATAAATTCACCTTCATTTTATTAAGAGATGAAGTGGAAATTGATCAAGGCACAACTAGAGGTTGATATCATTCTTAATAAATATAATGAAATTAGGTAAGTTTATCTTCTCATGAAATTTTTTCAAATTTAGGAAAATGACATTGAAAAAAAATTTATCCGAGTACCTTCATTTATATGAATCAAATGGTCCCTTAAATCATCAAACATTTATGGTTTTTTCCCTCAACTTTATATGGATCACCCAATTTCTTATGATCAATTATCTTTATCACTCTCTATAATTATTTACTCTTTTCTTACATGTGCAAATCTTCACATCCCATTTATGTTATCCAATGTGGAAACTTAGTTATGAGTTACTTTGGGTAACTGTTATTTTTCCAAATTCAACATTTTAAAGAATGTTTTATTATTCATTTTTATGATATGGGTTTCTCTGAAGTAATGTTCTAATGTTAAACCTTTGATATCCAAGAAAAATTTTATCGGTGAAATTCATTTTAAGGGGGTTAGAATATAACACCCTAAGATATTGTTATTTTTAAAAAAATTAATTTAATATTCTTGATATTTTCATTTACATGAAATAATAAGTTTATCGTGAGTTACACACAACTTTGAGTTTGGCATGTGTAACACACAACACCAAGCTTATCTAGCATTACTCACAACACTGAGTTTTAATGAAACATGACATATTATTAAAATTTTATTATGATAGTTTTTACCTAGTCATTACAATGGAGTTTATGAATAAGATTAAATAAATTAAGAAAATATTGGTTTTAAATGTATATAAAATGAATTATTTGGAGTCCGATTAATTGGAAATCAAAATAAATCCCTTTTAGAAATTAAAGGAAATCATTCTCTGAAAAACTATTTTTATATGCACAAGTGTGTTTTATATAAATAAATTAAACAAATAATTTTTTAAATGATTTTAATTAAATTTATATATTATATAATCAATAAAATTTTTAACATTCATCTTATATAATTTCTAGAAAAGATAAAATAATAAATCCAATTTTACGCTTAAAAACTGTAATTTTCTAAAAAACAATTTTTTCACCTTTTTATGACGCACTTATTTTAAAAATAAATTTTTCTAATTTTTTAAAATGAAATTGATAAAATAAATAAAATTTGATATTAGAATATCAAAATTATATTAGGGTGAATGTTTGGGTTTTTTTCTGAAAACTTTCATTGCTTTGATGAATAGTGAAAAATACTAAATTTTAATTAAAAACTGTCTTTTAGTTTAAATTATTTGCAATGTAAAATTTTATTTTTAAATGGTTTTAAATTAAAATTTGTTAAATTTTATATCCATTAATCCAATTTAGGTCTTTGGAATCAATTTTATATTTAATTTTCATATAAAAACATTTCAACCTTTTGAATGTTTCTCTTTAAAAATCCACTTTCTCATCGCATCTGTGAGATTAATTTTAAATTATATTCTACAAATTATATGAGTGGAATTTGAAATAATTTATTTAATATTATAAATAAAAATAATTATATTATATAATAATATCAACTTAATTTTTAAACACAATTATTAGTGAAAACAGTAAAAATTAATTACTGTGATTAATGTAAAAACTAGTTTATTCGGTAGTTAAACTTAATAGATTATGGATAAAATGACATAACAACTTTTAAAACATCAATTTTATAGAAATATTTCAACCCTTATCACTTTATTCTTAATTTTTATGAGTTATCTAGACACAATTCTAGGAAATTTACCTATATGATAAGTTAAGTAAATAGAAAGATGAAAAGAGAACCTTCATTTCCTTTAATATCTTTAAAGATTTGGGATAGGGAAAAATAATCCTATGTTCATTTATAAATATTATTTTTAAATATGAATGAGTTTTTTTAATTTTAATTTTTTTAGATGAAATAATCACTTTAAATTCTTATGAAATACCAACACATGAATTATTTAGTTAATAATTAAATAGAATAAATGATACCAGAAATGATAAAAGTGATTTAAATTGAATGAATTATTAAGTTACATTAATTTTTTATATGATTATAACATTTTATACTAGTTTGAACATAATATATTTGAATTCCATCATTTTATTGATATTTTTAAATTCAAATTAAATGTATATTTCCAAATCCAACATTAATTTTATTTTATAATAAATTATTTTTTATTAAATGATTTAAAATTTATATAAATACCATATTCCAAAAAAGTAATTATATATATAAATAAATATAAAATATATTTATTTAATGGACCAATTATTCTATAATAATTACTATATTGACCCCTAAATAGAAAAAACCATGTTAGCATGGTATATGTTAAAACATTGTTTTTTGGAACAATACATTCAATTATATTAAAATTCATTTTACAAAAACATAGTTGTTTTATTTAAGAAATTAGACTTCATATTTAGAATAAATGGGTACAAATTATCTAATACAAATCTTTTTAATTATATTCTTAATGGTTAAATTACTTAGGTAAATAAAAAGATACAAGTTACCTTGTTAAAAAATATAATGATAAAATTGAGTAAACTTAAATACTAAGGAATAAATTGATAAAAAATATATTTATTTTTTATTTTGGAGGTTTTTATCAAACAAGAGATTAATTTTATCCTTTATTAATCAATTTTGGAGACAAAATAGGTATAGGATACCTCCCAATAGTGAAAATGTTTGGGTATTTACAAGAATACCACTCCTCATTAATTATAAAAAGGAACTCACTCTCCCCACTTATTCACACCCCTCAAGACCTTTAGATCGACCTAAACATGAAATAATAACTTCTAAAATTCCTTATACTCTCCCTATAATCCTTATTTTGTGAAAAAATTGATCAATGTAAGGCTTTTAGTGAAAAACTTAAGAGGATACCTAAAGAAGAGGTAATGTTCATCAATGAATATTTTTTATTTTACTTCCTCCTCAAACCCATTAAATTATTTTTATATCATGATTATATAAAAAATAAGTATCTTACATATACTGATATGTTTTTATGACATTTTTATTAACCAAAATTATCTCAACATCTATCAAATGGGTTATGAAATCATCATTTGTGTGTATGGTGGACTACCACCTTGTGAACCAATGTCATTCATTTTTTCATTAACACTTATCAAGACATGTTATAATGATGGCTTTATTGTTTATATATGATATATATTATTTTTTATAATTTTATTATGATAATGTAATTGTTATATCACACATTCCTTCATGATTTCCATTTTGTGGGAATACAATGATGTCGTTCATGTGTCTGGCGGACTACAACCTTGCGAAGCGATATGATTCGTTCACTCTATAAATTAAATGTATTATGGATGGGTTTAATAAAAATATGTGATTTATATGATATAAAAACAATTATTTAATAATAATATATCATATAATTTTCTTTCTTTCAAAATTAAAAGAAAATGAAAACAATGTTCATACATACATACGGCCTACCGTTTCCATGATGAGTTTATTTCATTTTCTATTTCTATATTTTATAGATTATTATAAATACATATATAATGAATATATATGGAATTTATATCATTTTTATGATTCTATATATTATTAAATCATGGTTAATTTAATATAAAAAATTATAACAAATAAAAACTTATGTGAAAAACAAAGCATTTATTTCCCAAAATGTGAATTTAACATGGTATTGTTAATAAATGGGTAATAAAAGGTCATAATAAAACCATACATGGTATTTTATATATTAAAAAATTTCTTTAATATATGTATAATTAATTTATATTTATCATACATGAGGTTTGAACATGTATGAAGGAATTTAATACTTAAGGTAAGATATTTATGTCTCACTTTTTACTTCCATGAGACACATGTCATATTAACCAAAAATTTATTTTATGTGGTGAATATAATTTCTATGAATGTGTATTATTATTATTATACTGAAAAATATTGGGTTTTACATATCCATTTTAGGATCTCTCTTTCATGCGGTTTATGGTTCAAAAGCTAACAAATCGGTAATGGATTTTTGTCTCGATTTTCCTTCTTTGAGATGTATGTTATGTTATGAACATATATTCTTTAAATAGGTTTGTGTATATATATACACAAAATTTTATAAGTAATATCATGAATTTATTCATCCTCATGATATTTTAAGTTTTATTTTATGTTATATGCATTATGGGGATTATTATTCAATGTTACCAATGTGGTATAAGATTTTAAGTTATAATCTCATCATTTATCAGGATTGTATGTGATTAAATCTCCAATGTATAAATATTATGATCTACCTATAATTAATTATCATTAATTTTATTATCATATTTTTATTAATGATATCTTCAATTAATGGTACCATTTTTGACTATTTGGTACTAAAATAATTAATAAAATGTTTTTTAGAAAATTCAAATTTATTTTTCTCTTTGGTCAGAAATATATTTTATTCCAAAATTATGTTTTCTAAAATAGTTTTCAAAGATTTTTTTAAGTTATATTTTATGCATATTTTCAAGGAAAATTATTTTAAAAATATTTTATGTTTTAAAAATTATTTTAAATGATTTGTGAACCATCCCTTATAAGTTTCAAAGGTTATTTTCATACAAAACGATTTTGAAAATGTTTTTTGTTTAAAAGGTTTTTAAATTATTTTTAAAAGAATAATTTACATGTTTTCAAAGTTATTTTCCAAGAAATTGGATTTAAAAATGATTTATGTTTAAAAAAAATCATTTTTCAAAGTGGAAAGGATATTTTACTCAACAAATGTTTTAAATTATCTTTGAAAATTATTATCTATTTTAGATCACATTTGTTGGTGTTACTTATTCCTTACAGGGGATATGATGAAAGGATACCTTTAATATTCTTTATTTCAATGGTTTATGTTTTATGTCATGATTTTTATGAAACCCATTTCAATTCCACATGTTATACCACAATGGAATTATTTTGAAACCCACTTCTTTTCAGAGGTTATTTTATGATTAAATGATTATGTATCCTATCTCCTTTCCAAAGGTTAGGATATTGTGAAATATTGATGATACCCATTTCATTTCATGATTTAGTATATGATAAATGTTTATAACCTTGTGGAAAACATAAATTTATTTTTCATTATCAGGTGGGTGGGAACTATATCTCCCTCCAATTCATTAGGCAAAGATTTATATATCTTATGAGATAGTCTTGGATAGAATTCGGAGTTAACTCATTACAATAAGACATGGCTGGAATAAGGAGTGAACTGGGTATAATAAGATAAGGATAGAATTAAGAGTGAACTCGGTATAGTAAAAACAAATTCTACTTTGATGGACTTGTTAGTGACCCTTTACCAATAGGGAAATGATTTTCTACGCATATGTGCATACTAAAAATTCTACGCCTTTTTCCAATGTCAGGATATCATGGATCATGTTGTTTGATTTACTTATGATTTATATCTTATGAACTTACAATATTTATGGTGTGATTCAAGATCATGATCTTTGATATGTAGGGTATTATTTTAAAATATAATACTCATGTTATCATAACATTATGGCAATGTTATGCTTTTGTATCTTCGCTGTTTACCCTTACTTAGAATCTGATGTCACTCTTTCTCATGTTTCTTTTCCCCAACATATAAAGAAAGGTTTTAAGTAGGGTATGCTTGTGAAGAATACTAATGGGTAATATCATTATGGGGTTATTTAATATCTTTCACCAAGTTATAATAATGTGTTGCATGTTTCCAAAGGCACTAAACTATTATGGTCCTTGGATATGTAATTTTGTGACTGAGTGAAAATTAAATTTTTATTATTGAAAGAAGAAACCACTCCCAAGGATCTCTCACTAATATGGGGAATATATTATGAAGGCCATGTCAATAACCTTTAAAATATTATTATGGTCATTAGGTAAGGATAATAAATCATTATATAGAATCAGAGAATCACTAGGGTTTCCTTTGTTGGAGAGCAAATCAATTTTAAAATTACCTTCTCTCCAGGTGTGACTAACCTAGATCCATTGATAGAAAAAAACTTACACCTCCTAATAAAATAGATAATCTCCCATGGAAGTCTTTAATTCCCCTAAAGGAACCCAACTAGAATTGCAGAATCTGACCCTAGTCCATAGAAGGTACTAAATCCAATGATAACATAACCCCTATTTAATATTCATATAAAAATATGTGATATCCATGTATGAAAATCCCAGATCGCTATACATTTGGATCTATTGTCATATGAAAGTGACATTATATCATTGAAATCTTATAATAAATTCCATATGTTTCCTTCCCCTCACTTATAAATGGAAACCCCTTATCCTCCCTCTTTCACACAACTTGACCCTTATATTTCAACCCACACCTATTCCAAAATATTCCTATATTCCTAACATTTATCCTAGAGCTTATATTCTTCTATTTATACCAATATTTTAAATCCTAATGTATAAGACAAAGTAGGTCTTTCAAAGAAGTAGTATAAATCTTAACAAATCCATTTGAATTTTATTTCTTCTTGTAATTTCTATAAAAATACTATTTACATAAAAAATGATGAAAAAATATCAGAATTATAATTATATTTTATTATGATGATTTCAAAACCAATTATTAATTATTCAATATCAAATGGAAGATGAAAGTATCATTCATGTATACGTATGGACTACCGCCTCCATGGATCGATATGATTAATTTTTCATCCTCCTAATTCGTGGATGGTTATTAGGATGGATTTAATATTTATATATCACATTTATTCCATAATTATTTTTTAAATTATAATATCTCATATTCGTTCTTACCTTTCGATCCATTGAAAAATGATAATGTTGTTTATGTGTTCATGTGGGCTACCACCTCCACAAAGGGATGTGATTCATTCATCATTTTTTGTTTTACTTGGTTGTTAATAAGAATAGATTTAATTAATAAATATTTTATTTTTTTATAATAATTATTCCATAATCGTGAATTATCATTTACATTTATTTTTTTTCTATCCTTCAAAAAGTTGAAAACATCATTCATGCTTATTTAAGGAATACATTCTCCAAATAGTGATGTAATTAAATTTTCATCACCGATTTATATGAATAATTATGAATATGAATATAATGAATTTATATGATATATATATATATATAATTATCAACATTCTAGATATTAAAGAACCATGATCAAAGTGTAAGGACCTTAACTTCGAAACCAAAACATACAATAAAAATGAAGTACTTGACACCCAAAATAATGATGACAACGAAAGATTATTTACAAATGGGTGATATGATTATATAAGTAAACTATATATGGTATTATAGGTATTAATATCATTTTTATATAATTATAATAAATTTAAATTTATCATATATGAGGTTGGATCACTTATTAAGAAACTTATACTTGACGTAAGGGTTTCCCATCTCACTTTTGTTTTTGTGAGACATATAACATATTCACCACTTGTTTCATTAATGTGGTGTATAAACTACCACTTTGATATTTTATATAATTAATTTATTTGTACTCATGGTATTTAAAGTTTCATTTTAAGTTATTACCTTCATTTGGGTTATGATTGAAAAATAATAAAATCTATAAAGGTTTTATGTTACAATCTCATTTTTTGAAAATATTATTTATGATTAAATTTATGATGATGAAATTATATGTTATATATCTAAAAAATATTATATCTTTTATTACAATATATATATTTATATAGATTACAATTTTTCTTTCATTTTACTCTCTTTAAGTAATCAATATACTTAAATAATAACTTTGAATAAAACTCACATTATTTCCCTCTTCAGTTGAAAATCTTTACTTCCATGTATATATTTTCCTTAAAATTTTTTTCAAGAATGTTTTTACTATTTTACAAAGATTTATTAAATTTATTTTTAACCATGTTTAAAAATCTTTTATTTTTTTAAAAGTAATATTCTTATCATTTTTTAAATGTGGTACTTCTAATATTTTACCGAAAATGTGGAAGTATTTTTTGTTTTAATATACAACACATGAACAACTTTTATTACCATAATTAAATATCTTAATTTTGTAAATTACTTTATAAATTTCCATGTTTATTTTAAAAGAAAATTTTTTCCTTAAGATTTTGGAAAATATTTATATTTTATATAAGTGATTTCAAATGATAAGGATATTTTTCTTAATAAATGTTCTTGTGATATTTTAAAAGAATTTTCATCTATATGAAAATACATTAATGTTTCTAATGATTTACTTGAGAGATGATCCAATGTTACTATCTTTATTCTTTCTCTGGATCATTTATGATTATGATAATAAAATATTTATGAAACCTATATCCTTCACACAGGTTATGATATGATATTATTATGAATGTTTTAATATCTTATGGAACAAATATCTATAAATATCATTATGTTAAGGGTGGGATGATAATTATATATCCATTTAATTAACTTGATAAAGATATATACCTCATGGGATAATATGGAGTGAAATGGGGAGTGAACCATCTCAGTAAGGGAAATTTCCCAATAAGATAGTATTGGGAGTGAAATATGATAAAGGAAATGAGGAAATATAGAGTGAACCCAATCCACTATGATAGTCTTGACAGTGAAGCTTAAATAAGGAAATATTTTCTATGCCTAAGTGTATGAAAAAAAAATATTCCATATTATTTTTTTATGTTCTCATAAAACATGATTTATTAATGATGATTCCACACTCTTAATACTTATGTGTTCTGTTATGAAAATATGTATTCCATGATTAATGATTGATAGTCCCTGACTGATTGGGTATGAATTTTGTATGTTATGATCATGTTATCACACCCTTATTCTTTTATTATGCTCATTTATTATCATTGATTGATATATATTATGTTTAACCTAACTTATCACTTGAGCTCACCCTTTGTTATTTTTATGTTCCCTAGGTTAAGAATAAGGATTTTAAGCATGATAACTATAAGAAGGGTGATGGTTGTGAAAACAATTATGGGAAATGATGAAAATATTTTTTTCGCCCAGTTTTAGGTATCCAAGCTTTAAAATACACTAAACCTTTATTATTTTAGTATGAATAATATTGATATGTAATGAAAATTTATCTGATGAGATATAATATTTATGTATGATAATTATGGGTCACTATAGGTGGTATTAGAGCACAATTTTGTTATCTTTAAAAACTAGGATGATAAACTTTAGTTTGAAACCTTAATATAATCCAATGTATAAGAGAACATCCAAAGTTATGGAAAATAAAGGTGTGTGGGTTTCCTAGAAATACATCCCTATCTGGATACTATAAGTGGACGTGGTTTTTCTACATATGTATCTAGAGGTAATAACCATGAAAATAGTTGGTTGATTATATCTCAACCATCATTCTAGTACATGGTGAATGGTACCTTACTATGCACTTTTTTTTGGCACTCTCAAGGGATATTCTAAGGTTAATTCATATTTCATTATGAGATATTATGAAGTATTTGAATAGAAGTTGACCTTATATGACCTAGGTTAAAACTAATGTGTCATATATTGAAAAAAGGTGTCAAAATTTAGACATATTATAAATTATTTTCTTGATTTTATGATTTAACACTAAAGTTATTTTTTCTCATACTATGATTTTTGGTGGTTGGAACCAGAAGTAATTGTGTCAACCCTAAATGTGATGGACAATGTAATGATTATGCCCATGAGTAATAAAATGAAATAAGAGCTAGAATTTAAAACCTCATCATTTTTCATAATCAGTAGTCAAGTTATATGATAAAAAGTAGCAATTTGGGTGAGTTTTATAACACACCTTATAATATAAAAATAGAGATTCATGAAAAGACTATAGAATAAAGAAGATAAAGTGTCCTACATGTTGAGAATGTGAGAATAAACACCAATGGAATTGTCTCAAAGGATAGAAAAAATGTTTTATAGGTTTAATATAAGGGAATAAATAAACTCATTATAAAGGAAAAATAAATAGTTAAATGGAGGGAAATAACATTTATCATAGTTCACAACTATTAGTTTAATGTATTATTTATGGGGAACTTGGGAATTATCCTAGCTGAATCTAAAATCCAATGGCTAACTCCTAGACAAAGGGAGGTTATATGAATTGTCTATTATTAAAGTTAATCATGATAGTTAAGAAAAAATTTAGAGTTTGGGATGTTATCTTAAGTTTTTTAATAATGGGCCCTATGAAAACCTTATTCTTCATCCTTCAGTAGACTTTGATGTGATTTTTAGCATTGATTAACCCTGTCTACATATATCCCATATAAATTTATAGAGTAAGGAAATCACATTTGATATTATGAACCAAACAATTATTTTCTTTCATTGTTAGGGTAAAAATGAACTTATAATGGTAATTAGTTCCATGTTATGGGTCATACTACCTATTTATGAGGGATATTTATTAGAAAAGGTTAGGGAGAAATTCAACATTAATTTTTTTTATATTGTTCATAAATATGATGAGGTATTTCCTAAGGAATTTTAGAGTCTTCTTCTGAAATGTGATGTCGAGTTTTCAATAAAACTCATACCCAGTGCTAAATATATTTTACATACTTCATAAAAAATATCCGAAATTAAATTTTAGGAATTAAATAAGAAAATATAGGTGAATCTTGATAATGGATTCATTTGGATAAGTGCATCACCATGGGGTGAACCTATTAATTTTTTTAAGAAGAGATGTGAATTAATGAGACCCTGCATTGATTTTCAGTATCTTAATAAAATTGTGATCATGAATAAGTATACTATACCTCTTATTAATGTGTTTTTTTTACAATTATGAGGAGATCAATATTTTTTCAAGATTTATGTTTGATCTAGATACTATTAGTTGAGGGTAAAAAGTGAAGATATACCCAAGACAGCCTTCCATTTGAGGTATGAACACTGCGTATTTATGGTGATTCCATTTGGTCTTACTAATTTTCCCATTATATTTATGGATTTCATTAATAGGGTATTTAGAGATTACATTGAATAGTTTTTTGTAGCCTTTATAGAAAAATATTATTATATATTTTAAGATAAAGGAAGATAATAAATATCACTTTAGGATTGTACTAAATTCCCTAAGGAAGAAGAATTTATATGAAATGTTTTCCAAGAATGAATTTTAACTATCGAAACTTTCATGTTTTGATCATATAATATAAAGTGAGTGTATATAGATGGGTACATAAAATTTGGAAGTTATTGAAAATTTTACTAGAATAGCCATTATGGATAAGATCCATAGTTTCCTTAGATATTCTGGATATTATTGACTCTTTATGAATTATTTTTCACTTCTATCTAATCCACCCACCAAGTTAACTCAGATGGGAGTTAAGTTACTTTGGATATATGAATGTGAATAAAATTTCAAGGAAATGAAGAGAAGGTTGGTCAGTAAACCTGTTCTCACACTACCCTGAAATAGATATGGGTCTATTATTTACAATGATGCATAAAATAAGGGGTTGGGATGTGTTATTTTGTAGAATGATATAATGAAAACTTATGCCTCATGGTAATTGAAGGTTCATGAGAAAATTTCCCAAATAATGATTTGGAGTTAGAAATCATAACAACTTCAATAAATATATGGTAGAATTATCTTTATGGAGAAATTCATGTCATATATACTAATCATAAAATTTTAAATTATATATTCTCCCAGAAAGAGTTGAATATGTGGCATATAATATGGTTGGAATTGATTAAGGATTATGAATTCTCAATACAAGACCACCTTGAGAAAGAAAACATGGTGGATTATGATTTGGTTAAAATTGATAATTATAGATTATATTTTATGTGGATAATAAAGTCTAATATTCATAGATTTACAAAGGATGGACCTTGAAATATTAAAGTAAGGGGAGTAAGCTTATCTATATCAAATGAGTGTTCAACCATCTAACTATATGCTGATTAAATGTACACAAAAAGATGATGTAGAGATAAAAAATAAGGTGATAAATTTTCCTAAGCTTAACATTGTCTGTGATAGACTGATAAGGTTTAAGAATTGAGTATGTGTCACTTAAATACTATACTTTAAGAATGAGTTATTTGAAGAAGATCATAACTCACCATTCTCTATTCATCATAAAGTATAAAGATTTATATATATCTTAAAGTGTATTTCAAGTGGGAAAAAATGAATGGATATATTTTAGAGTATATATATTAGTGATTTTTATGTTATTAAGTTAATTTTGAGAGACAAAAGTGTAAGGGTATTCTATAACCATTATCCATACTAGAATGGAAATGTGATAACATCACTGTGGATTTTGTCCATTGACTCCGTAGAACATCTTAATAGCATAATGAGATTTGGGTTATAGTCTATCACCTTAAAAATTCAGAACAATTCATTGATATTAGATAATATTTCTCTCCTGATAATATTTCTAGGATATACATTAAGGAATTGTTAAGGTTCTATGGAATACCACATTCTGTTATATTTGATCAAGATCCAAGGTTTTCCTGAAAGTTATGGAGAATTCATCAGTAAGCTCTATATATAATGTTGTGTTTCAGTAATTATTATTTTCCTTAGAAATATTTTCATTTTTAGAGGACTATTAAAACCCTACAGGATATATTGAGATCTCATTATCTATATTTTAAATGTGTTTTTGATTAATACATTCCTGTAGTAGAGTTTTCTTATGACAATAGATTTTACTTGAGATTTCAGATGTATTATTATGAAGATATATATGGAAATAAGTGTATAACTCCAACATGATGGGATAAAGTTGGAAATAGAAAGTTATTGGGACCTAATATAGTTGAGGAAATGTTAGAGAAACTTAGATCCATTCAGAAGAACATTAATGCATCTTAGAGTCAACCGAAGCGTTATGCTGACAATCATCAGTGAGATCTATAATTCTCTATTTGTGAGAAGGTATTTCTCTAAATTTATCCATGGAATAATTTTATAAGATTAAAAATGAAGGTAATTATAAGACCTATGTACACGATCCTTTCATGATTATTGATCGGATTAAGAAAATTTCTTATTTCTTGGACCTCCCACCAAACCTCCCTAAAGTTCACTATGTGTCCCATGTATCTATCATGAGAAATTATATACCTAATCTTTCACATATACTAATGTTTCACTCACTTTTTATTGAATCACAACATAATCTTAAAAACAATTAAATGAAAAATGTAATTGAATTATCCTCCAAGAGTATGCCCATCTAGAACCTATGTGACCAACACCCCATGTAGGCCCCACCTGCATGACCAAACTTCACATAGTTCTAGTCTACACAAGCCCACCTGTGCAACAAGCACCTCATACATCTCTATCCTACATGAAAAACATATAAAAACTACTTGTGTGTGGTGAATACTTCTCCTAGGTTCTTGAGTTATCCTATAAATAAGACTATTGGGATCCTCATTTGACACGTTTGTAAAATGAAGAGTTTTCTCAAAGCTCTTCCCACCCATGTCCTTCTCTCCAGTCCTAAAAACCCTTAGGTAGCTTCAAGATATTACAAAATAATGGGGAATTAAAAATATTTAAGGGATTAGAGTTCCTCAAAGTTCCAGAATATCAAGGAATAACACAAGGAACCACCTTCCTATCCTAAACATACTAGGGGAAATGGATCTTATTTTGTTAAAAACTTGAGTGACATCTTCCCTAGAGTACTTGAGGAAAACCTTGAAGATTAGAGTAAGGGGTCATCTAAGGGTGATTTCTCAAGTTGTTCTTCACCCAAGTGGTACCTCCAGATCACCCAGGTGTCACCCATGTGAGGTACCTCTTGCATTCTTAGGTATCAATTGGGTGAGGTACCTCCATCTCACAAAGGTATCAATTGGATGAGGCACCTACATCTTAACCAGGTTTCACCTAGGCGAGGAACCTCATGCTCACCTAGGTATAACCTGGGCATAGTACCCTCAAAGAAATCTCTCATACCACCCATAACAGGGGTCCCGTAAAAAGGATACTAAGTTAAATACTCCACCAAGTCCACCATATATGTATTATTAGAGAATAGACACACCACTATGTCTCCCATTTGGTGGTGTATTCCCTCAATAAAAGATGACCCATACTTAACCTACCTAGTAGGAGGGTTCCTTATAATTTTTTTTATAATTTTTCTTTCTCTTGGTAATGAGGACCCCAACCTTGGAGGTAGTTCCAATAACCTCCCCATTTTAGATAGTGAGGGAAACCACTTGAATTTCTTTTTGATGAGGTCTAGTGTTGTATCCTCCACCCATCCTCTCTGAAATAAAGAACTAGGAATCCCACCCTAGAGTAATCCCTATAATTTATCATAGGATATATCTTTCCTCCTATATACACTTCCTTATATACCAGCATACAAAGGAGATTATGAAAAGTTCCAGATCTTCCAATCCCTCTTGTTTCTCACACCAGTAAAAATCACATGGTCTTAGAGGTTACTGGTAATCATGTCACTTGCATAATCTAATATTCATATGGTTCCACCACTACGGGTAAGCCCCAAAACCACATTACATCCTCTTGAATGGAAATATTCCCCATGAGACAAACCATCAAAGGGACATATTCCCAATAAAGTAACATTGTCCCTACCTCATAGGTGTAATACCCAATATTTCATAACTACATGGTATTTGATTACTATACTCATGAGATACATAGTAATCCTCCTTGAGGTTCAAACCCAACACCATCAAACCATCATCCCTTTTATTAGGCCATATCCCTAGTAAGATCATGCTTCCACATGGGAGGCTATATTCCTTCTAGGTCATTTTCACCTCATCATCATTAGACCAAATTCCAAGTTGAATCCATCTAATTATTGGGCCATATTTCCAAATAGATCAACCACAATAGGATTCTAATGAATAAGTCCCACATCAGACGTTTCTAGGAATCTTCCACTTATATCACCTCACCATATGACACTAAAGGAGATGTTATACCCTAAAAATAAATATGTGTCCTATTAAGTGGAACCAACCTATATGGGTTTAGATTACTTTCATATGTATATGTAGAAAGACCCTCTTATGGGCCTGATCCTGATATCAAAACTATAACCACCGCCCTAGATGAAAATAAACTCAAAAGTACCCAATCATGAGGCTTTAGACCATGATACTTTAAATAAATAATTACAATGAAAATTACAAAAATAGATAGAGAACCTCTGATGCATACAAGTGGATATCTCAATGGAGAACCTAATATACATATATATGGTTCCCTTTATGGAGAAACCTTGATACATATATATGGTTACCCCGATATATATATATGTGATTGATTGAAAATTTGAAGGGTGACCAGTTCCATATTCATAAATATGACTTAAATCTATAAGAGAGTCTTAGAGTAGTCAATAATTTCCCCCTAAATTGGTGTGATGAACCTGATCTCCCATCATCTTTACCAATGTGAGTTTCTAATAATCATTGGTAAAATATCTCAATGATCACATGCCTTTGGAAAGTAGGTCCATAATCCATCATGGATATACAAACCATTGGGTTTTTTTGGGTTCCACAAATAAACCCCATTGGAAACCACTATAAATTAAAAAGGGTGATAAAAAATGATAAACCCAATGTAAATCATTTCATTAATAAAAATAACTATGTTTCTCACTTATCAGGCCCTTTTTTGTACCACAATAAAATGAAAATGGGATAAACATGGATATTTTATGAATATAAATTGAAAAAGAGTTCAATTATTGTGATGATGATTTGAATAATTTACTTGTTTGTATTATATATATATACTCATGAATTATCAATATAACTCTATTAAATATAAATATCATCCTACCATCCAAAAAAACTTATGAATTGGATTTCACACAAGCTGGGTCCTCATCTAGATAGAGGAACCCATCGTCGACCCAACATCTTCAAAGACAGGTATCAAATGCACTAGTTAGGGAGTACCAAATCAATGGTACCATCTAAACCTTGGAGTAAACATGAGAGTCCCTCTAAGATATGAAGCCCCACCAACCATACACTTGATGATAGTTGGTTTTAAAGAATCCAATTATTCCCATTACTATTGGAAATCGTTTTGGGAGCCTCTCCTTGTAACACAATAATAAATTACTCCCTTAACTTAGGTTGATAGATCAAGAGGGTTAAAGGGGACCTATCTTAACACTATGAGAGTTATTTAAAAGGACTACTTACCACAATTTCCTCTACTAACATTTTGAAAAATAAATTCCTCAGCATGATGATGATGTTGCACAATGAGCTCCGGCTTAGGTCATTCAAACCTGGGTTCCAAAGACAACCTTCAAAGGGAAATAATCAATCAATCAGGAATAGGGTCATACCCCCATTCCCTCCAAAGAATATCTCCAAAAAAAACATGATAAATCCCATGAGTAGGCCCATATAACTTCTCTCATACATCAAGTATGACAACACATTTTGGAAGAAATTGGAGAAACAAGTTGGAAAACTCTTATAAAAAATGGGGGGAAACCATATCTTTTCCCCACACATAATTACTATTGGCATATCTTGGAAAGAGGAAAAGATAAGGGGTATATCCCTGATCCAACCATGTAATGGTCATAAATCCTTGTTCTATCCACTGAAGTAACCCAAAATTTCTTAATAGTGATGTGGGGACAAGATTCTATCCCTCACCACATTTTAAAAACCTTCCAAGACATAATTATCATAATGAAAATGGTTAAGAGTCAGAAATGAAACCCCACCTCTTCAATTAGTGTGGCTCATTTTCATAATATGATGGCCACTCATGAGAAGATGAATATTCCTTCTCTTATTCAAAAGGGTCATTGAAAAAATCCCATGATAAATGAACAACATGATTAATCATATACCCTTATTCCAATTAGAGATAATCGGTACATTATAGAGATATCCATAGGGAAGAATATATCCTTATAAAAACCACACAATCTTGTCAACAAATCCTAGAAATGAAAAAGGAGTTGCTCAGGTGGCTCTCATGCTTGAAGGTCACTACCAAAAAAATGCGACTCCAGTCGCCCAAAGGAGAGGCTCTAAAAATAAGTCTCATGAAGGGCACTTTAAAATAAAAGAAGAGGCCCATGATCCTTCTTTACTCAGGGATGCTGTTCTTGAGGTCATAAAATTTATATCAATGGTTTTCCATGATCCTACTAATTCATTACCAAATTATGAAAGCAATAGTCACAATTTCAAGGGTTCTCCTCATAACTTTTCTACCATTAACTATGGAGGTACTCACTAGAATATCTACCACAATTGTCCCCTTTGTGGTTAAAAAGTAATCAATCATGAGATCCTATCTCTTGATGAATACCATGGAAGCCATCATCTTGTTCAGTAGATAAAATATCAAGAAGATCCTCCCCTTGCTACTTTATACCATGAAGGTCCTCCCTAGGGTATATGATGTAGAATTTATCACTACAATTAGATGTTAATGAATGATGAAAGTCCTCCCTAGAAGGGAATTCACTGTAAGGGTCCTCCCTATAGTGATATTTGATTTTTACAAGATGGTTTTCACCTTTTAGAATAAATTATATGAAATACCTCATATCATGAGGCACTTGGGAAGATAAGACCAGTCATGCCTAATACATTATCATTAATAAATGTTATTATTTATTAACCAGAGGATTTAATATGGAGACCATCATTTTACGAACCACCCTTGGGTGATTAATCTTACAGAATGATAGAGGCAATTTCCCCCAATCCCACCATCTATAATAAAACAGATAGGAAGAATCCACTTTGATTGAATCATGTGAAAGAATCTCTTAAAGAAGATGAAGAGAATACATTGTTGATGAGGGAAAAATGGATACAAATAATAGACCAGTTATGTTATGGCCATTAGTTACCCCTCAATATATAATTATAGAGACATTATTAGAATAATTTGTGCACGAAATTTTATTAAATATCTATAAAATTCTCCATCACCTAAAATCTAAAATCTTACCTTATTACATATATGAAAATCATATCAAGGGAAAAAAGTAGTTCATTGTAAAATTAACTTGACTACCCTCTTAGCTGCATGATGAAAAAAGTTGGCAAAATAGTGAGAGGGTCTTCAATTCACATGCATTAATTCATTTCACAAGTTATTTGAGTTGATTACTGATGCTGCATCTATCATTCACATTAGGGGATGGAAAAAATAGGGAGCATTGCATTTAACATCACCCCATGATCATAAAAGTCTAACATAAGTGACATCATGTAATGTCATTGCTCTGAGCTAACTCTAAAGAGTGAGTTATACTAATGAAATTTGGTATGATAAAAAAGAATCATCCATGATGGCATCTCAGAAGCATCATACTTGAAAAGACAAAGACATTGAAAAATAATTGCGTCAAGCATCCAAAAACATTGAACAAGCTTCTCTATTAAGGGAATCTAATCATCAGATACCACTAATGTATTCAGAATAAAATGGATCATGTATAAACCATACATTGAACCCAGATCATTCCCACATGATGATTTAAAAGAACAAGAGAGAAGATACAAAACCTGAAGCCGTGATGATACTCAGGAAGCCCCAACCCATAGGGATGATGGATTTTTTTACCACAAATACCATTTTCAAGACCAATAAATCTATTTTAAAGTGATATAGAGGTGGATCAAGGGGAACGAAAGCCTATAGGGAAAGAGGATTTTTTACCTCAATCTTCCCCAATTAGAATTAGTCTTTTCCCATTTCAGAGGAGTTCATTGAGGTTGAACTTCCACGTTTGTCCCATATCATGACCCAATTTCCTATTTGGGAATGCATATGAAAAAATTATTAGGATATTCTCTTTGGATAATCCTTAACCAAGAGACTCCAAGAGAATCCTTTATGGAAAGAATGAGGCCCAGTAGTTGCCTCAGTTAAAAGAAATATATCAAGGGTGAAACCGCTCCTAAAGATTACTACTATGTTAGAAGATATTCTTAGGGAAGATAGTGATACTATAATTTTATTAGTAATGAGACACATGTAATATACTATAAATTAATGAAATTAATTAGTACCACCCCCATTGAAGCTAAAGAATATGAAGACTATGTATAAGAACAAGAGGAGGATGTTTCCATTCAGAACATGGTCTACATTGAAATGATTGAAGAAGGAATATAAACATAATTAATAATCTTTTCAATAAATTATGGTCTCAATAAAATGTTTAACTACAACCCCCTTAGTGAGATTCAATCATAGAAAAGGGTAAAGGAGTGGCTCCATCCATTCCATTAACCAAAATATTTGAATCACTCACATTAGAGGAGTGGTTAGCTCAATATGAGATAAAAATGTAGAAGTTGAAGAAACTAAAAACATAAACACTCATAGGTAATATCCCCAATGGATATGTTCTTCAAGTAGTTCCTTATCTCACCATCTCAGATAATTACCCTCAATAAGAAGGTCTCATCATACTAGTGAGAGTAGATCTAGAACAACTTCTCAATGTGGGATCCTGATGAAAATGAGATATCCAAAGTTCCCTCAATTAGGGAAGCAACTAGATCTATGTTAGAAAAATCATAATAGACCAACCCATGCTGGTTATCATTCGTAAGTATAGGAAGATCCAACAAATCTGGGAAAACTTTGGGAATACTACTTTCCTAACATTAAATGGTTCAGGGGATCCAAAAAAATCATCTAACACACTTTATATATCAGCATGCTCCCATGAGGGGAACTCTTGAGAAAAAATTAGTAACTAAACTTAGGTGTTTAATGTAAACCTTAGAGGGACCAACCATAATCTATTATTCCAATTTATAAGTCCAATCGATCAAAGGATAATAGATCTTCATAGATAGTTTCTCTACTAATTTTTCTCTATGATGCAGAAAAAATAGTCCTCAACCTCTCAAATTGTAGAAAATGGAAAAATAAGAGGGTCACAGATTCAATCACTTGGTGGATGGGTTTTACTTACTCCTTAAACTTATAACTTCCTCAAGAGTTTTTTTGGGTCCTTTCATTAAGAATATTCATGATAATTTGTGGATGCCGCTTATCCCAGTAAAGTAATTGGGATACTTTTGGGATTTTGATGTAGTTTCCCAAAGGTTATAAGATTCCATTTTGTGAACTAGATCAAAATATCAACCAATTTTTAAAGCATACATAAAAAGGGAAAGAAGATTGGAAGTTGCATACATCACCTTAAATCCTACTCATACAACTTCCCAATCTCTAAAGCTCTCAAATTCATGCATGGGAAATCCTCCAGAATGAAAAAATTAGAAGCAAAATACCCACTAGTATGATAGAAAGAATCAGACAGATTTATAATTTTAAGATCATAAGAATAATTTTTAAAATTTTTGAGATGAAAAGGTTCTAGTCTATTTCTTTGTAGCTATGGAAAATTAATTGTTAATGTTAACAGAAACTAATAGTCTAGATCAAGTTTGTCTCATTGAATGCTCAAATTATTTCCCCTTTAAACATACATTGGGTTACACCATCTAAAATTTATTTTTATTTACATATATCCTATAAAAAATGGTTGATTTTGGGTAATTAAAATTAGGTAATCCACTAACACAAGTGGCATGTGTTTCTACTACCTCTCCAGAGGAAGAATGTGAATGACAAAAAGTTATAGAAATAGTTCACATAATTTTAATTATTGGATGACCATAAAGAAAATAAATTGAACTAATTTTATCCTCATTTCATAGCTAAACCAACCAACTATGACCCCAGTTTCTTCTATTGTGGTATAAAAAACTTCATATGTGTCGCAATCCTATAGGGGTTGATCTTACAAGAAATAGAATAACCAAATAAGAAAAAAATCAAGTTCCGGTGGATGATCCCTTATATATTCCAAAGAAAATGAAGAATCTATCATATTTCATGCCTATATTATCAAAAGTATAGAAACCATCCCACCAAATGGTACCACATGAATTTCTACACCCAACAAAATCCTCATTAGATGAAGAATTAATCATAGGTTCCATTAACGTTATTCACATAATGGATCTATTATACAATGATGAGTGATCTTATGAAACTAGGTCCCAATTATAGATCCAAGAACTATGGATAGTTTCCATAGAATCTAAGGAGGAAAAGGGAGATGTATTTGCAGACATGCCCAATCTTCTTTCCATATCCCATCAATAGCTATTTATGCTGCTGAAAATCCTAAAAAATCTCTTTAATGAGCACAAAAAAGAGCAGGAAAATTCACCATCTTTCAATATAAGTATTCTGGGACCAATAATTTTATAAGATCATCTAGAAGGGATGTGTTAGAGTCATTATCCTTGGTGGGTGGTCATGTCATGTCAGCCTAATCCAATAGCAGTAGAAATACCCTCAACATCTATTCAACCAACTAAATTTTCTACACCAAGAACTTCACCCCCAAAGAACTTGTTACGGAGAAAAACTCATGGAGAAGAGAATATATTTGGTTCAAAAATATGAAATCCTAAAATAGTTGGCTATAGTTCCATAAAAACACTATATCTTGGATGCTCTTAATCTATCAAAGGATCTCTAAGAAGTGATTTGAGAGTCCCTACTGAGCCCTCAAGAGTTTAAAGCTGAAGTCACTACTTATTAGTTATATCGTGTAGTGAACAACCTCTTGGAGCATCACATGGTTATCTATTTCACTAAGCAGGATATGGATACTATTATAAAGAGACATATTAGACCCTTATACATATCTATAATATTGGATAACATTGACATCCGATGAGATTTTATTTATAATGGATCAAGAGACAATCTTATTCCAATATGAACTCTTCATCAGTTGGGCTATGAAGAAGATAAATTGTCCCCATCACCTTTTACACTTTAAGGGTCTGATAAGAGAAAAAAACCCCTTTGTTGGGTCAAGATCAGGATTCATTTTGGGGACCAAATGTATGATTCTCAATTCTTGGTTATCCAAAAGGATAAAACCTTCAATGTCATATTATGAAGGAATTGGTGGAACCAGCATGTTATGATTCCTTCATCATATCACCAATGCCTCAATTACTGCATCAATGAGACAATTAGTACATTTCACAGTGATAAATCTCCATTTTAATCTTGTGAATCACAATGCATTGATGCAATATTTTACTGAAGGGAAAGAAAACAACCCATGAATGATGATTTTTATCAGGTTATGACCCAAAAGGTCTATAAGTAATCTCAAATAACCATAAAAAATAAAGGGATGAATATTTAAATCCCATCAACCATATTTAAATTTTGAGTTCAGAATTGGGTATGAACTTGTCGACCCTCCTGATACCAGTCATGTCAATTAAACCCCCTAGCATTGATAACATCATTGACCCTCCCACCAATGGTGACACTTCATGTGAAAATCCCCTTGATCAATCCAAAAAACTCTATTAGAACCCAAAAATAGTATTTTAACTTGAGGTAATTATTAGGTCACCACTGAAAAATGGAAATGAAAGTGCTTTGGGAGCGTAGAACTTTTAACTTTCCTCTAACTCTAAAGATTCCCATTTGTCAATTTTCCATATTGATATGGGGATAAAAAAAGTGGAAGAGGAAGAGGAAGAGGAAGAGGAAGAGGAATATTAAGATGAAGAGGAGGATTAAGAGGAAGAGGAATAGGAAGATAACCTCAAAGTCACTTCTCTAGAATTTGATGAGTTTTTCTCTACCATCATTGATGAACTCTGACAGATAAATCTACGTAAAAAATAGGATCCGTGACCGACACTAATCCGAGTGTCCATGTCCCCCAATGAACAAGTGGTATATGAATCTTTAATAAATTAGCATAGAGACGCGTTCACATGGAATTACATAGAAATTATAGGCCTTGATCCCGATATGGCCACCCACTGCCTGGGTTTTCCAGAATATCGTTGTGGTTACAAGTAGGCATCCAGAAGTACAAATCCTGATTATAGTGCCTAATTCAAATCCAATGTTAATAAAATCATCAGCTCTAACTTAATTTGTAAAGTTTAATACTCAAATTGGCTTTCTAATACTATCCCAATAAAGTTGAATAATGGGATTATTAATGTTCTCATCAATTTTAGGGATCCCAACCTACACTTCCCCAAAGATAACTTCTCTATTCGGATTACAGAAGTTCTGATTGAGATAACGACAGGTTAAAAATCCCTCTATTTCATGGAAAACCATTTCAAACATAAAAATATCCAAATGGATCATGAATATGAAGAATAAAATTCTTTCAGAGAACCCCAAGGGGTATATTACTATCTGGTGATTTTCTTTGGTTTAAATAATGCTGGTGTCATGTACTAACATTCCATGCATTGAATTTCCAAACCATTAATGGGGAATCCTGTTACATCAATGATTTGGTGGTGAACTCTTGGAAATATTCTGATCATATCACTGACATGGAATTTTTTTTCAATAAGTTGTTCCATCATAGCATGAAAACAAACTCCTTGAAATGTGCTTTTCATGTCTTTTAAGGAATTTTTATGATCTTTATAGTATGTCATTGTGTCATCAAACCCACTATTGAGAATAAAACTTCTATCAGTGACATGTATCCTCCTCAAAAACTCAAATAGACGAGGGTACTATAGGGACACCAATCCTAAATTCGACGCTTTATAGAAACCCTTGAGGGAAAGTGTTTACTATCATCAAGTTGATGAAAAACAGGGTTACATATTAGTGTAATGATTACTTTCAAGAAGTATTTGATAGTATTATGAAAAATCATTTGAGTTCACCTGTGATGATTCCACTCGTTGAAGTAAAGCCACTTATTTTATATATAACAACTTTTGAGTGACCACTAAGTGTTTTCATCACACAAAAGAATGACATCGATAATTAAAAAAGTATATATTATCATTTTCAAATCTTGATTGATATTGAGACTCATTATGCTAATAATAGAAGAACTATATAGTATTAATATTTGTAGTTTAAAAATCGAGGCACTACCTGCAGCACCATGAGGTCTATTTGGTATATTGAAATGTAATGTTAAAATTTATCCTCCAATATCCCATGTTGAATGGGTATTTAGCATGGTGGGAAGTCATATTAAAATATTTTTAAATTTGGTTCATGCCAAATAAGAAAATAAAGGGGGTGGAATTTAGAAGATATTCTCATAGAGCATCCCTCTTTAGAAGAAATTTCAGTGAATACAGAATTGCTGGATGAAGAAATATTATCTATCCAAGACTACTCCCATAATTAGGAAATGTATTTTTATAGTGTTTCTAGAATACTAATAGGGAAGAAAATAGAAGAACCTAAGATTAATAAAGTTTATTTAGGTGTAATTATTATCACTCTTAAAAAAGTAATCCTTTCTTATTCCTTCAAGTTTTTGGAAGGCTGCACAAAAAATGAGGTAGAATACTCGTCCCTCATTGTAGGCATAGAGTTGGCATGAAAAATATCAGTGGATCACCTGATGTTTAAAGGTGATTAAATGTTGATAATAAAACAACTCAACAATAATTATGCTATCATAAAAGAAGAGATAACCCCTTGCTTGAATATATATGAGGGTTAATTGAAGAATTTATCTCAACGCCAATATCGACTCACATAGTTATTTTATATAATGATAAAGATGATGCCTTAGAAAATGAGTCCACATCCTTGGAAGATCCAAATAGAGATGAAATGGTTATTAACATTGTGCTTCCTAGAATGGTGTTGATATTCATTCTTAACATCATGGACGATGTCAATGAAGTCAATTCCATTACCAAACAAGATAATCCTATAAATGGTTTCATTATGCCCATCCTGGTCCACCTCTAAAGTGGGACTCTTCCATTTTATATATCTAGAAAAGATCAAATACAATGTAAAGTAATCAATTTTATCATTTATGCTAGCCCAGGTCATTAGAAGGTCCTATCTAAATGGTATTTGATAGAGTTACCCTCACATTGTTTGATGGATAAGATACTATTTCCATTATGCAAGAGGTCTATACCAGTGCTTGCGGTGTCCATCAGTTAGGAATTGATATTTCTCTCTAAATCAAAAAGCTTGATTATTTCTATAATTCGATGATCAGGATTGTACACAATTCACCAAAAAGTGGCATTCATATCAAGTGCTTTCCAACTTCATCTATTAACCCATGGATCTATTACAAACTTACAAATACTCTTATCTATTCTCCGTATGGGGAATGAATGTCATAGGACCATATCCCAGACCTACAAACAATAATTTCAAGTATATCCTTATTTCTATTAATTTTTTTTCCAAAAGGGATGATGCAATACACATCATAGAATTCAAGACAAATAACATCATCAATTTTGTGAAGTCCAACACAATTACCATATTTTGTGTCCCATACAAAATATTGATGGAAAATGACACAAAATTATATTCATAAGAATTTAAGAGGCTATATCAGGAGTACATCATTGAATCTAACCATTTATACCACTATCATGTGGCAGCAAATGGGCAGGTAGAGGATTTCAAAAAAACTTTATCAAATATTCTACAGAAAATGTTGGACAAATATAACAATTATTGGCTTTATAAAATTCTATATTCCTTTTGGTATTACCATACTACAACTCATGCTGCTATAAAAAATACCCCTTGTTCACTGATATATGGAATAGAATTCATCCTTCCCATCGAGGTCCAACTGATTTCAATTATCATTTCTATTTATGATCAAATATCTACAGAAAAGTAGTCCTAGAATGGTCAGATTAATTATAAAGGCTCAACGAGAAAATACTACACACCTCGCATCATTTAGAGGTCCACCAAAACAAAATATAACGAGTCTTCAACATTAAAGTTCCATTTTTTTCATTCCTTAAAGTAGAACTAGTTTTGGATCTTAGTGATCCAACGATACCCCATAAGAAACCAAAAAATCTTTTACCAAAATGGGAAAGTACTTTTATTATCAATAATGTGTAATCCAATGGTTCATATTCATATATTACTATGGATGGTGAGTTTACTACAACCCCCCACCAATGAAATGTTTCTCAAGAAATACTTCATGTGATTAATGTTAAAGTAATCGTACTTACTAGGTGATTTTAAACTACATGGAAAGGAAATTGTCACAAGACCTTAAAAGAAACTACCCATACCTTCATAGTCACAAGACATCAAAATGTATGAAAATGACTTCATAACATGATGTTAAACTTTTTCCTTACCCATTTTAATAAAAATGGGATTCCTGATAAGAAAACATGAGACGTTTTGATATCCTCACTAGAGAGGATGCTACCCCTTTCAGTGCTAGTCACCCACCACACCAAGTTCAAGAACTATGTGTGGCTTGATTATCACCTTGATGGGATATATAGTGGTTCCAAGACCGCAAATCTTGGATCCAACCAAAAAATAAAGATAAATGAATAATAAACCCTCTATGTATATGGGTCAGACCCATGTGGGTGAAATATTCCACAATATAACTGCCTGTGACTTAATTCTCACTTTGAAGATGTACATAATGACACATGTATCCCTCATAATAGGCCCAACTACAAAAAATAATAATAATTCCCTCACTCTACTCTGCATGAGTCAAATCTATAGGGGAGAGTACGACACAAGTTTTCCTTTCATTAGAAAATCCACATATATATATATATATATATCCCACTATGAGCCATACCAATGCATGGAACCTATTATTCAGAACTATGAATGTCTTGATTCTTATTTCCATAGGACACATAGTGTTACTTAGATCTCAAATCCTAGTCCAACCAAAATATGGTAAAAATTCCCTCTCCCCACAAAAGAATCTGATCAATGTGGGGAATCTTTTTCAGTACTACATGTGGAATGATTCCTGTTACTATGGGATATATAGTGAAAGAAAAATATCAAATCCTAGGCCCATCCAAAACATAAAAAAATGTTTCCCCTTATTCTACAGATGAACTTTATCCATGTAATTGATTCCAAACACCGATTCTCTCATTCTCAAGATCATGAAAAATGTTCCTTTCCCTAAAAATGATTTTGATTTATGATAGGAACATTCCACCTTTTCCGAGTCAATATTAGACTAAATTCTCATTTCATACTCAATAACCTTCCAAGTGGAAGTCATACTCCATGTCTTGGTAAATTGAGATCCTTATATTATTTCACTAACTATTAGTGAAAAATGTATTCAACTATAAAAGATAACTTTGTTTTTACTATTAATAATATGCCCAAATGTGGCTCTGAATAATACCACCTAATGTGTCATGTCAACTAGAGGAACCTTCATTCTTAGGATAAGATCCTTTTATACTCACACACCCTGGAAACATCGTAGCAGAAAGAACTTTAAAAAATAGTCCTTTATCATTTCCTATGCAATTATCTCATCCTCTTTTATTATATCTAAGAACCCCGAGATCGTGGTTTACAACTTCCCACCTTCATGCCTAGAGAATATCAGACCATTCTTGATTGGATTACCATGAAATGAAAAATCAAGTGATATCCATCAGAATCAACCCTTCATTGATGATTGTTGAAATTTGGATAACTCCCCAAATTCTCTTGTTTCTCACAATGAGAATGACTTCTGTGGGTTTAGATATTCTTGGTGATTTTTATAGATAGAATGGCCTTAAAAAGCACAACTTGGGTAAGATTTAGATGACCATAAAATTTATCCCCAAGTTATCCAAGCATTACGACTTTAATCTAAGTGTACATAACTATCAGGTCTTATACAAAAGAGTTAAGACTCTCTATTCATGTCATGTTTTCTTCTTTACCTTACTATATAGAAATCCTCACATTTCAATTTGTGGAAAAGCTGGTTGGCCTTAATTTTTAGGGGCCCATCATCTTGGTTGTATAATGTTAAATTATATGGAAATTTCATCACCACATGACATTAAATTATATGGTTCACATCCCCATCATGTAACAAAAAACAACGCATTGTTGTGACTATCACCCAATGAAACCACCACTCTTAGTATTATTCCTCTAACTTACCTATATCTATAACTATGCATATCTTGATTCTCATATCAATGACAAAAGTTGTGACGCCTGAATCCCTCATGCGAGGTCTAGTCACAATATCAAAAAATAGAGTCCCCACCCTATCTCATATGTACGACTCTAATATGTGTTAGAGATTCTAACATTATATCCCTTATTTGTGATCATGTTATGGGGAAAAAATTCCCCCCTCCATGTATAAAAATCACATCTATGTAGAGAATTTTTATCCATAGACAACACCAATTTAAATGATCTCTTTGTTTCATTGGAACTAGATATATGCAGGATGTAATTTTCTATCCAAATATATTTAATCTCTGTTTAAAATTCTCCCCGTTATGATCTTTGGACACATCCTCTTTTCCAAAAACCATACCTCATTATCTTAGGAAAATCAGATCATCATAAAAGTTACATGGATATTAGTGATAAGAGTATCTAACTCCAAGGGGAACCTTTGTTTTTACTATACATAGTATGCCTCAAATATGGATTGTTTAATAGGTTTCCTAAATATGGTATATCAACCAGAGGAATCTTCATCTCTAGGGGAAGTAATTTTTTTCTGTATTCCTCAAAAACTTCATAATCTAAGACACCTTTCAAAAATGGTCTCTAACCATTCCTTATATACCGATCCATCTCGATTATCTTTAATCCAAGAACCCCAACATTATGACTTAAAAATTTCCCTCCCCATGTCCAGAAGGTGTTAGAGAATTATAGGACTACAAATCCTACTTGGTTCATGATTCTCAAAACCCATGGTAAATTATTTTTTACCTTAAACATAAGTTTCATTAGTACTGATTGCAAGGATCTAAAATGCCAATGGAATGATATATAGTACACATCAAGCTGAAAACACACAAGATGGAACCTTGGGAAAACGTTGAGTCTCATCTCGCTCGACATGTACCTCACATGATCTAAAAAAATTGAGTTATTAAATTTTAAAAGCAAAAAAATCATTACGTTGAATCCCCACAAAGGGAATCCTAAGAAATAGAAAAATATTTCCCATTATGTATTCTTTATATCAAACTTTGTAAATTGTTAGGGACATGACACAAAAGACATAAAATTTTTAGGTCCCATCACATGACTCTATAAATATTCAATTTATACTTGATAGTCTCTATGTCATAGGGAAACAATAGAGATTATTATCTTGTTATTATCATTACAATTTGAATACACTAACACAAGGGTGTTCATTCAAGTGATCCGATTTCATTTTTATTTTATAAGTGAAAAAAATGAAGATACATTTCCTTTCATTTTTATATAAAATAATTATAGGCACATATAAAAACTATAACCTCTCTTCATTATAGTCATAGACTATAATATTCTATCAACATAAAATTTGAACTATTGGAGGGACACTCAAGACTCCTCAATAGTCCGTTGAAGCTCAATTACCTCAGTATCCTTAACCTCATCATCAAGGAATAACTCCATGACCATGATAGTAATGGTTTTATTTCCATGATCCCTAACCTCTTCCAGTGATTAGTGATGTTGTAACATCTCCCCTTTTGTGGTATCCATCTCTTATTGAAGATGTAAAATTTGAATGGATTTCTCATCAACTTGCTTCATTCACTTATCTGAACACTTGTAGTGATTGAGATCATCATGAGAAAATTCATATTAGAGATCATCAGTTTTCATAATAATTATTTCATTAATGAGGAGCATTTCTGACTTATACTCTTTCTCCCACGGGTGAATGATTTCCTTCATAGTTAATTGGACCATGTAGTAGACAAATCTTCCATACCCTAACAAGTTGAACATTATATGAAGTTGATGAAGTTATAAATGTAGATCTTATATATTACTATTCAAGAATAGCTCTAATATATCTTTATAAATTAACTAGATACATACCTGGAAAGAATCATAACATTCCTAGTATGTTGCAGATCTAGTCCCAAGAGGATATGCATACTCTGAAATTAATTCCCTTATAGAAACATCTTGTGTTTTCCTTTTTGGAGTAAAATCACACACATCTTACACCATTGTCTGAGTTAGGATTGAGGCTTCCCCTTTAGGTTTTAATGTTGAAGTTTATGGTACTAAAATAAAAAATAAATTGGATTGGGATACAATAAATAGAAGGGACAAAAGATGATCGAAGTAGTTTCTAACACTCAAAAATTGACATATCAGCTACTTGGTTTGAATCTTTTCTATCATCCTCCATCTCATAAACCCGAATGAGGATATACTTAGAAGAATCAATTTATCGAGTTCAATCAGAACCCAGGTTGGAAGGCTCGTGAGAATCTTCAACTTTGAGACCTTAAGCCGATATTCCCTCTGAAACAGGAGAAAAATGGACCTCAGTGTCGTAGACATGGATCACATTTCCAATTTTTTCTAAAGATACAGCTACAAAAATTAAGATTCCTTTTTTAAAGCATTATATGTAAATAAGGTTAGCTGTGTTTAAAAAATTGAGGAAAACTCGCATCCATCCAAATCTATTTTGATTTTCCCAAAGTCCTCCAAAGATTCGGGGATATCAATGTGTTTGATAACATCTTACATTTCCATTAATTAATTAACTAACATTTCAAGGCTCGCAACATCCTTACTAGTATGGATATTCAATATGTTTGACTCAATACCCTAATTGGTTCCACCAAAAAATCCGTCTACTATTTTATTAACAAGAAAAACATATGTATTCCCTACTAAGTCAGGGTAAGAACCAAAACCTCCATCATATTGTCCATGATCCCTATAATTTTTGTTTGGGATGGTTATAGGGATAGGGGTGGTTGTCTTAGGGTCCTCCATTGTATACTATGGATTTGAAATATCATATGGAGAAAGAGTTCGTAATTTTCACATAACAACCTCTAATGAAAATTTGTCATTATCGGGATTCTTCTCTCCCTTTGTAGAAATAAGAACAAATTTGGTCTCATCCATTGACACTTCTCTTATTGAGGGGATGAACTCACCAATGAGATTTTATGCCTCATCTGGAGTATCCTCCTCATTTCTTAGAGGTTCAGCTCTAAGGTTCTTGAGGGAAGATAGGGGATAATATTCTTTAATCCACAAGCATGATCAAATGAATATTCTAGAAATATTTAGAAAAGATGACATTATGAAAAAAAAATGACTAGAGATGCCCTTGAGAAATGTCATTACTCTCTGCTGTTACATTACCTCATAATAAGAAATAATAGAACATGCTTCAATGAATACTATTACTAGATGAGAAAATAGAGAATGTTATCCTTCCATATCATACTCTATGATTCTCTCACTTGGGGATAATTCCTCAGAATTAGGGGTGGATCCATCATCCCTGATAGGGGTTACCGTTTGGAAATATTTTGGTGACCCTAACTCTAGTACATATTCCTCTTTCCTATATGATTTAAATTTATGTATATATTTAACAATATCCCCATGTTTAAAACAAATTGGTGATAAAAAAGGGAATATAAATTAGGCATACATCATCAACATTGACGAATTCATCCCATTCATCAGTGGTTTTATAAACCACCCCTTCCGTAATAACCTACTCCATCATATTAGTCATCCACTTTGTTGTAGGAATTCAGTCATCAGTGTTATATAATATCATCTCTAGATCTTGAATATAATTCCCTAACTTGGTGGGGTTGGTATCTTAATGGATGTTTTGGGGTTCATGGATATCTCCAATTTGTGGAACATGAATGTGATATAGAATAAATATCGACAAATCTTTGATTGTGGCAGGATTATCTTTCCAAAATCCCACTGCATTGGGCCTCACATAATCTGATACTACCATATTTGATTAAAAATAGAACCTAACATCCCTTGACTTCACTGGATATAAAGTCCTTTCCTTTTGGATGGAAGGTTGGTAAATCAGATTCCGAGTTTCCTCCTGAAGATGATGGATTGACCATATTGGATCAAAAAGTGAAGTTTTTTCAATTCTAGACTACTCTGTGGGAATTTTATGAGATCATTTGGAAGACTTGGGAGCTCTATCATCATCATCCTTAGGATGGTCTTTCTTAGCATTCTTTACAAATCCATCAGTTTTCAAAGATTCAACTCATGTGACACACTTTTCTAACACCCATTGAGGGTATGGAGAGATCTTGGCATTAGAGTTCCAAGAAGTGAACCTAATGGTTACACCTAATGAAGGAAGCTTTATTACCATTTGGTATACCTACAATCATATTATAAAAATAAAATAAAAAACTAAAATCAACACTCATGAATCTAGACCTCACTGAACACAATATAAGCGCTAAAACAAACCACAATCCACCCCCAAAATACCTAGAATAGCCTTGAAATTTAGAATGTGGACTTCTTTGTGTATATATATAGAATAAACCAGTGGATCTTTTCCAAAATAGGGGCTACCAACCCCACATGTTCCCCTTTATCCAACCTTGAGGACATGATGAACATCAACAGCCTCACACCACCGTTGGATTTATAGAGAAAAAGAATGTAGGTACTAAATGATATATCTAAATGCTAGTGAGATTAGTTTTTGTGGGTATTTCAAACTTAGTTGTATACCCCCAATAATTATATCTGGACTTCTCTAATATTGGCTAAAATTTAACCTGAATGAACCACTTTTCTAATGAATAGAATCCTATAGTGCGTAGAAAACTCGGTCCTTGTCATTTTTTCCAAGAAAACTTTGGGCGAGGGTATTACTTTCTAACCTTCCAAGTTATTTTTAAAAAACTTGTGATACAAATTAGGTGTTCATTAAAAATCACCCCATGTTGATTTTGGTGTGATGAACTCATCATACATCTCTCTGATAATGGGTTCTCCTGAGATATTGTAGATGTCCCATAGACTAATGTTGAATTCTTTCGGAGTCAGGTGGAAAGGATTTGTCTATGGGATCCATCATCTGAGAAAATCAGGTATGATATCTAAATGTTTTTATACAAGTGTTTGTGCATCGCACACAACCTCATAAATCCCAACCTATTTGAACCTGAATTCAAATTTGGAATATGTTTTTTACATCTAATAAGACCACATCAATTCAAGATTAACCACAACCCTAGAACAAAAGTCCCAATCTTAATTTTAACCCTTTTATTGGACCATTCTGTAAGAAAAAAAACTAATGACTATTAGTGTGGTTTTAACTTTGGATTATGTGGCTTCAAATTTGGAGCAAATCTATGGTCATTCGTGACACATACAGAGGGTTTAATTCCATTATTGATGAATGAAACCTTGGATGAAATGTTGGAAGTCGTAAAGTTATTATACTCTTGGAAAAAATAATTTAGAATATATATATTTTTTACTTGGAATAAGTACATAATTCTAGAGTTCATTGATATAAAGCAGAAAATGTTCAATCTTAGGATATTCGAGATGGTATTTCTTCCAATGATTTATAATATCTAGAAGGGTGTAGTCACAAACTTGTTAATAATACGACATAACCATGTCTAGAATCTCCTTGAATCACACACCAACTTTTATATCAAAAACTTAAACCATTAAACTATCCATTGAATATATATAAATAAAAAATGCAGGTTTTCATCAGTGCTAAAATGAAATTTGATGAACATTAGAGGATTTTTTAGCAATGGAAAGCCCTCACAATGGTCACTCACCCATGTGACTTCACAAATGTTATTTTCCTAAGCGACCTCATGTAGGTTACTCACCCAACTGACCTTGCATAGGTCAGCCACCAAAGTGACCTCACATGGGTCAACCATCCAATCAACCTAATGAAAGCATCTTGTAGAAGTCACTTTGCAAAAAGAACTCTTAAAAGTGAATGCTTATTGAGAGTAAGCATTGAGAGATCTTAGAGGAATTGTGTGATGATAGAAAGGGGTGGTCTCAATACTTGAACAAATAATAGAAAGGGGTACCACCAGAAAGTAACCCTATTTATAGATATAAAACATTGTACAAGATACATGAGTGACCAACTTGTGAAAAAAACATGTGCTGCCATCCTACACAACCAACCTGCATGACCTACTTGTGCGATAAACTTGCACGATAAAATTTCGTGGTGGACATTTTCACTCCATATGCACCATTTACACACAAGAAACAAGAAATAATGTTTTCCAAACCCAAACATAAAATTACACAACCAACAAGTGATACCTGATGAATGCAGGGTCCATAAACAATTGTGTTTATCTCTACCTCATAATCAAATCCCCAATGTTTCAATCAGATCTAATCATATGGGGTGGGGGGAATTTTTTGGAACTTACTTTTTATTGAAGCATGAAATAATATTCAAAATAATTAAAATACAAAGGAAATAAAATTCTTCTCCTAGAGTGCACCCATCTGGCACCTATGAGAACAACACCTCTCATAACCCCACCCACATGACCAAACCTCACACTGGTCCATTGTGATTGATCCTACCTATGTGACCGGAACCGCACATAGGTATAACCTTTATGAAGCACATACATGAAATACTTGCATAATTTTCCCACTTCACTTAGGGTCGTGAGTTTTCCTATAAATAGGACACTCGGGATCCTCATTTGACACAAATAGAAGACAAAGATTCATCTTCAAGCTCTTATCAACCAAGTCCTCCAAACCATTAGGTAGTTTCCCAGGTTTACAAAATAAAAGGGAATTAGAAAGAGTCAAGGGATTAGATTACCCTAAAGGTATATAACACCAAGGACCAACATGAAGAACCACATTCCCCCGTATAAAAATGAAAGTGTGAAGGTCCCTTCTTTGGCTCAAAACTTTAGTAACAAAATTCCATGAGTACATGAGCGAAACCCTTAAAGACTAGTGAAAGGGATCAACAAAGTGTTGTTTCCCAGGTTATTCTTCTCCCATGAGGTACCTCAAGAATTACTAGGTTTCTCTTATTTGATGAGATGCATTAATATTTCCTAGGTATCACATGGGAGAGGTACCCCCCATCTTGTTTAGGTATCACCTGGATGAGGTACCTCTAGCTCACCTAGGTATCCCTTGAGTGAGGTATCTCTATGTATCCCAATTATCACCTGGGTGAAGCACCATATAGAAAATATATCATACACCAATGAAGGTTCCCCTTATTTATAACCCCCAACAGAAAGATACTAAGTATAAAAATACATCGAGACCCCTATATATTCATTATCAGAACATAATACACACCATTGTGTCTCCTAATCAGTTGTGCTTTACCTTTGTAAAATATGTCATACACTTAACCTAAATAGTAGGAAGGGTACTTAGGATGTTTATAATTGTGAATTATCTCAGTAAAGAGGACCCCAAATTTAGAGGTAGTTCCATGGACCTCCCCATTTCAAACAGTGAGGGGAACCCATTTCCTTTCCCTTCGATGAGGGCTAGTGTTGTATCATCCTCTCATCCTCTAAAACTAGGAACTAGTTATCCCCCTCAGGTTAAGCCCCTGTACTTTCTTTAAGGACATATCGAACCTCCTGTATCCATATCCTCATCCACCAGTAGATGAAGAAGATTATACGAAGTTCCAGATCTTCCACTTCCTCTTATTTCTCACACTAAGTATGAATCACGTGGCCTTATAGGTTAGTGGTGATAATATACCAAAAACATTAAATATACCTATGGGCCTATTACTAGGTGTAAGACCAAAAAACCATGTTACCATCCTCTCAAAAAACCATATTCCCTTGTATAAAAACCTTCATAGGGCAATATTCCTAGTGAAGTAACTTTGGGCCTCCCTCATAGGTGTAAGCCCCAACATTTCAAAACTACATGGGATTTGATTCCTATACTCACAGGATACGTAGGAAACCTCCTCAAGGTTCAAAAACAACAAAATCTATCCATAATTAAACTTATTAAGCTATATACCTAGTAATATCATTATACCACATGGAATGAAATATTCTTTCTAGGTTCTTTTCACCTCATCTTCATCGGCCTAAATTCCATGTGCAATTCCTATCATAGTAGGTACATATTCCAGGATAATTCAACCATAATAGTACTATCATGATTTTTTCCCACAATATCCTTTGATAGGAATATTTTTCTTATATTTCCTTAATTTATGATACTAAAATGTATGGTTTGGTCATTGTCACATGACCCTAGAAGGCAGAGTGTTTCCTATTAAGTGGAAATGAACTACATGGGTTCTAGTTCCTTTCATATTGATATATAAGAATTCCCTATTATGGGCCTGATACCGATATAAAAACTCCAAAAACCTCCCTATAAAGAAATAAAATCTAGATAAACTAATCATGATGCTTTAAAATATGATCCCTTAAATAAAGCATTACCAAGTAAATAAAAATGATACGGAGAACCTCTGATACATACATGTAGATTTCTCAATGAAGATCCTCAAATGAAAAAATATGGTTCCATTTATGTATAACACTTGATACATATATATGATTTCCCCTACATGTATACATGATTGATTTAAAATGTAGAGGGTAGAAAATTTCATTTTATGGTTTATGAAGGATTCGTGAATATGAATTAAATCTAAAAGAGAGTCCTAGAGTTGGCATAAATTTCCCCCCAAATGGGTTTGATGATCTTGAATTCCCATCCTCTCGAATAATGTGAGTTCCTAATCATATTTGGAAAAATCCATCAATGAACACATTTCTTTGTAAATCAGGTCCATAAACCATTATCGATATGGGAATCATTGGGTGTTTATGGTTCCATGAATAAACCTTATTGAAAACTACCACAAATGAAAAAGTGGTTTGAAATAAATAAACTCAAAGTTTGTACCAATAGATCATGATATTTCCTATGAATAAAGTCCTCTGTAAATCTTGGTTCCTAGATATAATATTCTATGAAACAAAACTACTCATCTAGTTGAAGTTCTTTAGAGGAATTCGAAATTCCAGGAAGCTACATGGGAACCTGAGAATGTGATGAAGTAGAGATATCATCATTTGTTTGTATCAAAGCGGTAGAATTTTTTATAGTGAAATTAATTTTAAGGTAGATATAATATAACACCCCAAGATTTTATATGTATTTTTTTTTGAAATAAACATGAGGCATTAGATTGCTTTGTTTACATGCAACCCTGGGTCTAAATTAACTATGATATAACAACCCTTTATAACCTAGCCATTAAATTGGTAGGTACGAATTGTAATAAAAAAATAATGAAAATTATGTATAAATTTTTTAAATAATTCAAATTTATTAGTTAATTCACAATAAATAAAAACTCAAGTTTTATTAAAGTCATTTAATTCTTTAAAAATATGTTTCCTTCAAAAATGTTTTTTATTTTATTTTACAAAAAAATTTATAATTAATTTATGCCATTTTTAGATATTTCATTTAATAAATTTAATATAATTTTTTAAATAATAATGTAAATATTATATGAAGGTGAAGTTTTAGTATTTTTTCTAAAGGATTTATTTTATAGCGAGTAGTGACAAAATACCATTTTTATAAAACTATCATATATTTTCAAATAAAAGTCACATTATGTTTTTAATTTTATGTTAAATTAAATAATACTAATTTAATTATAAATAGTCTAATTAATTACATTTTAATCATTATTTTAATTTATTTTGATATAAGTTCATTTTTGGGATTAAAAACAATTTTTTTATAGAATCCATTTTTATGCACGCAATATTTTTGTATGTTAATTAATTAAATTAATATATATTTATTAATAGTTTTAATGAAATTTATAGATTATATAGTCAATCAAATATTCTAATGTTGATTTTATGGTTTTTACAATGCAAGGAATACAAGTAAATTATGTTTTATGCTTAAAAATGAATTATTCTAAAATGGGTTTACATTGCGGTTTGCAAACTTATATAAAATTAAATTGCACCACTTAAAAAAATTGAATATGGGAAAATATATTCTATATTTTTAATCATAACAATTAATAAAATTTAATAGGTTCAACTTAATTTTTTTCATAATGAATTGTAAAAATATTAAAATTTTGTCACCACTGTTAAGGTTAAAATGGGTTTACTGGGGGTGGGTTAAAAAAATATATTAGGTTAAAAATACCAAATAAATTGTATAATTATTATTGGTTGAAGATATTAAAAAATTATATTATCATAAATTTTACAATTTTAAAATTTGGAGCCACTGAAACTTGACATTGACCTTATATAATTGAAATCTTTTATGAAATTTCATGTGTGTCCATCCCCTCACTTATAAAAGGACACCTCTTATCCTCCCTCATTCACAAAACTTGATCCTTATATCTGATAAAAAACCTAATAAAACAATTCCTAGATTTTATCACTTTATCTAATTCCTTATGGTCATCTCCTAAGACCAATCTTTCAAGTCATAAGTGTAAGCCAAAGGAGGTCTCTCAAAGAAAAGGTGTAAATCTTAACCGAGACCTTTCATTTTTATTTCATATTATAATTTATATAAACATGTTGTATCTCTAAAAAAATGATAAATATAGTATTATAAATATAATAATATGTTATTATGGTTTTTTGACAACCAATTCGCCACTCTTCTTCATCAAATGGGAGATGAACGTATCTCCATTGCGCACATGTGGACTACCACCTCCATGTAGCGATATGATTAATTTTCCATCACTATCTTTCATGGATGGTTATTATTATGGATTTAATTTTTATATATATGATTTTTTTAATAATTATCCTACTGTAATTAAAACATATTATATAACGTCTTACCTTTTGATCTATTGGAAAATTATAACACTGCTTGTGTGTAGGTGTGGGATACAACACCCATGAAGCGATGTGATTCATTTTTCATTTCTATTTTACATGGATGGTAATGTGGATAGAATTAATTAACATATATTTTATTTATGATATAATAATTATTCTATAATGTTTAATTATTATTTAACTTTCATTCATTCTATTTGTTGAAAAGTGGAAAACATCACTTGTGCGTACATATAGGATACCGTCTCCACATAGTGATGTAATTCATTTTGTCATCACCACTTTATGTGAATGGTTAAAAATATGTATTTAATAAATATATATGATATTTATATCATGATTAAAATTCTTGATACTAAGTAACCATGATCAGAGTATGAGTACCATAACTGTTGAACTAAACCGTATATGAAAAAGAGGTATTTAACAACTGTAATAATGATGATAATGAAAGATTGTTAATGAAAGGGTTATAAGATGTTATAATTATATCATTTATGGTATTATAGATATTAATAAGGTTATTTTATATAATTATAATAAATTTAAATTTATTAAATAGGAGGTTAGAGAGCATTCTAGGTAAGAAGGACTTGATGTCAGGGTTTCTCGTTTCACTTTTGTTTCTGTGATACATTGCCATATTCCAAACTTACCTCCTTAATGTGTTTTATATAGAAAAAATTTGATATGTTAAATAATTAATTTATTTGTATTCATGGTATTTAATTTTTCATTTTATTTTATTCCTTTCATGGGATTTATTATTCTAAAGTAGTCAAATTTTTAAGGGTTTTATATTACAATATCATTTTTTGGGAATATTTATGCTTAAATTTCAGATGATGAAATTATATGATCAATATTTCACAGATAATATATATTCAAATTTATTTATGAATATTATCTACTTTCCTTTAATTTTCCTCTCTTTATGTACTCAATTGACTGAAATAATGTTTTTAAGGAAAATAAACTTTATTTCTCTCTTTGGTTGGAAATATTATCTTCCATGTCCATATTTTACTTAACATGTTTTCGAGATTTTTTTTAAGATTATCTAAATATTTTTAAAGTCATTTTTAACCATATCTTACTTTCTATAATTTTTTTAAAATAAATGTTCATATAATTTTACAAACAAGGTGCTTCTAAATTTTTACAAAAAATGTGAAAGGATTTTTTTTTGTTTTAACATACACCACATGATTTTTTTTCTAAATGTCATATATTATATTTGTTTTGAAACCTAATTTACAATATTGTCTGGTTATTTTCAAAGAAAACTTTTTCCATAATATTTTGGGAAATTATTGGATTTTATATAAGTGATTTTTAATGAGAATGGTCTTTTCATCCGGAAAGGTTCCCATGATCTTTTACAAGTATTTCAATAATAAACAACATCATTTTATGTTTCTTATGATTTACTAGTTATATAGTCCATTTTTACCATCTTTATTCTTTTTATGGACGGTTTGTGATTATGATGATGATAGTTTTATGAAACTCTTATCCTTTCTATAGGTTATTATATTATATAACGAATAATGTTTTATAATCTTGTGCCATATATATGTATGATTTCCATTATGTGATGGGACAACATGAAATTTTATAGCCCTCATTTGTATTGGGTAATGATTGATATATACAAAGATAATAAGACTAGAATGATGAGTGAACCCAGTTTAGTAAAGGAATTTTTCTAATAATTTGGTTCTGAGAGTGAACATTTAGTAAGGAAATGATGGAATGAGGATTCAACCCAATCCATGATTATAGTATTGCTAGTAAGACTTGATTGATGAAATGATTTTCTATTCTTATGTGTACTCTAATAACATATGGATTATTCTTATGTTATGTTCTCATGGAACATGATTTATTATTAATGATTCTACACTCTTATGAATTATGTCTTTTATTATGAAAATCATTATGCCATGATTAATGATTAATGATTCATCATTGATTGGGTATGATTTTTTTTGGTTATTATTATTTTATCACACCCTTATTCTTTTCTTGTACTTATTTATGATCATTGATAGATATATTTTATGTCTACCCCTATTAAGCATATGAGCTCACCCATTATTATGTTTATATTCACCAGGTTAAGAATAAAGGTTTTAAGTATAATATGTTTAATAAGGGTGATATTTATGAATAATTTAATGGAAAATGATGTAAGTATTCTATGTATTGTTGTTTATGTATACAAGTTTACAAAGACACCAAACCTTTATGGTTATGGAATATATCATATTGATATGTAATGAATATTCAAACGATGATATATAATATTTATAAATCTAATGTATGGGTTAATGTACTCCTAATAGTAAATTATACTGGTTCCCATGAGTTACATAGTTTTCTTGTACCCCATATCTACATTAAGATAAGAAACTTTTCAAAATGGATCCCAAAACACTATATAGAAATAATCTATCTGGTTTCCCTTCATCTAGTATGACTATATCAGTTATGCTTCAAATTAGTGTATCTTAGTCCAATGATGTTCTATCTGGTACCTCCATCCAGTACACTTCCATCTGATACATATTTCTAGAAACTTTTATTTAACTAGGATAATTATTCGTTGGAAAATCAAAACATTTCAGATATAATGGTCTCAGTCTGATATATCTATATGGAATCTTCTCTTTATCACTACCATGAACTCATAAACAAATATGAAACAAATTAACTATACCATGAGACCTTTCTTATTGAAATAATTCCTATAAAAACCAAAATGAAAGAATAAGTTAAAAATTTTGAATTTGTAATTTTCGCACTCAACTTAGCTTCATTAAAATTTTTTCAAACCATATAAATTAAAGAACATTGAAATAAAAACTAAAACATAATAATATTAAAGTATTTTACAATGTTTATGTAAAGTTTCTTAGAATTATATCCAAGGAATATTTTTTCAATGTGTTGACAAGAACTCATATTCCTAGTACAATTTTTTCTAACTATCCTTTTTTTGATATACATCATCTAATTGACACAGTTCATTATGATTAATATTTATTTATTGAATTATCTTCACATTCCTCCTATTTTGGATATAATTCATATAAGTTTTTCAAACATGATCTATCTGATGAGTTGGTGTGTCTTTGTCTGGATATCCAATGACTTCTCAAAATCCATATAGAACATAGTTCACAAAACTCAATCTGGTAAAACATTATAGAAATTTATTCCTAATGAATTCATATTTCTTTATCCAATTCTCATCCATCCATTGATCACTTAGAAAACTTTGTGGTTGAACTTTTTTAGAAGATCATATGATAGAAATGGATCTCTATTTTAGGTATAAATCCTCAAATTTCTTTATATGATCACATTAAGATTCCTTCATCATAGTTATCATTTTTATAGACTTTGTAAAAATATTTCCATTTTAAATCTGTCTAGAAACATTCAAAGCATAACTCAGTTTGGTGAAATTTATACATATCTTTCAGAAGAAAATTTATACATGTCCTTCTGGCAACTTTTCAAGAATTCTCTTCTACTAGAGATATAAAATCTCTATTTTATCATCCTTTTCTAATTACAAATTTTTAGGACAACATTCATTCTTCATGACTTAATATATTTGAACTTCATATAGTTTAAAACTTCAAATTTTTAACTTCACATTCATATAAACTATTTCTCAAAATAAATTATGAGGTATATTCATGTTTTCAAAACTTCTACCCCATTATACAAACTTGTAAAAATAATCTATAATCATGAACATCTCTATGATGTTTGGTGCTTTTAATATTAACAAATAATCAACTCAATTATTAAAGAAACATTCTTAAAATCCTTAAATTACTCATAAGGAAACATTCTTAAAAAAATCAAGTAGAACATTCTTACTTGAAAAAAAAATTCACAAACCAAACAGTGATAAAAATACAAAACTCATTATAATAATACCCCAAATTATCTTCAATGTATCCCTTTGGAATTTTGGGAAACATTATCAACAACTATTTTATAGATTTTTTATAAAAACATAACTTTTATTTCTCATATAGAGTGTCATGATACGAAACTATTGGATAAGGTAATGTTTTTTTAAGGAGTTCCATCCCTCTGTGATAAGAAAGTATCCGACCGTGATATGATAAAATCCACCTCAAAATTTTTCACCCACTTTTTGTGATAACAATACCTTTAGATTCAAAGAACATAGAGTACAAAGTTTTACATATTCCCCCCATTTGTTAACAGAATCTAAAGGGCCATGGTGGAACTTATTTAAGAAGGTTCTTAAGTCATTGGTGGAGACTGAACTCATAGTTCCATCCTCAATTCCTTAAATCATTCCCTTGGTGCAGCTTTGGTGAAATGATCAGAAAATTGATATTTTGTTGAAATATATTAAAGAATAACTTATATACTAGTAACTATTTATTTCATGAAATAATATTTAATATAAATGTGATTTTATCTATAATTTTTATAGGATATTTAGAAAGATCAATGGTAAATTGATTATCACAAAGAATATTCAATGGTTTATCAACATTCACCCTCAAATATTCTAATTAAAATTTCATCCACATAATTTGTGTAAAAGAATAGGTGGCATAAAAATATTATTCTTATAATGAATTCAATGTAATGGAAATTTTTTTCCTACTCTTCCATGTCACACAAGTTTCTACCAATAAGGAATTTTCCTCTTATGTTGATTTTTATAATTTCAATATCCTTCCCAATCAGCATCAATTAACCTAAGACAGACCATCTAGTTATTTATTCATTATATCATCCCATAATTTTATTAACCTTTAATATAATTGGTTATTTTCTTAACTTATATCATGTGTGATTCCTTTATATCACTCTGATATCTTTCACACAAAGTTGAAACATATGTAATTTCTAGTTTTAATGCAGTAAGTTAATGTAATATTCCAATCAACATCCATAATTATAACTTATTGGACAGTGAAATAGGCTAATATTAATTGTTAAAATTTAAATATTAATGTGCTTAAATGTCCATAAACACCAATTTTAGTGCATTTCATAAATTTAACTTCATTACACATCCTTGTGCAATTCATGTCTAAAGTGAGTCAATTTGGAACCAATTAATCATATGCTTATATAATTTATTATTTTGAATATTTGATTTTGATATTTTTGGATATTATTGTTCACTGTGTCTGGAACATTTTATCTTTTAGGATTAATCGATAAATCATAAGTCACAATGAACATTTTTGGCTGTGGATTCAGAAATCTCAAGACAATGCAGAATGGGCCTTAGGCCCATCAAATAAACGTGAAGTCAAAAATTAAATCCCAATGAAGATAAAATTTTAACTATAGAAAGTGAAAATTATTGGGATAATTTCATTAAAATATGGGAAATTCTAATTATGAATATTTCTAGGAGATCCCGGGAGCCCAAGTTGACATTTAATTTGTGGGCCTGATTTGAAGGCCCATAAAACCAGCCTACCATTTTGAGTATAAAATATGAATGCATGATACAATTGGAATGAAATTTTGAAAAATATTATAGGACACCTGGAATAAGGTATTTCTATTCTACCATTCATTTATATTCTTCCATATTTGGTGTCAAATACACACACCAAAAAGGGGGATGAATTTGGCCGAATTTTCTGGCCAACTTTGAAAAGACAAATTTACTTTTATTTATTAACCATCCTTTTTTACTCTCCTAAATAATGGGGAAAGAATTTATTGATATAGGATATAACTTAGGACCTAAGATTTATTATTCAAGGAGATGGTGGTGAAGGTATTTGGATCAATGCTGTTTTCTATTAATTGTATTCTTACATTGCTATTTTGTATTCATGTGTTTGTTTTTCACATGTAACTCATTCAAATAACCAATTTTTCTTAATAAAATCAATTATTATTATCTTTTTAAATACCTATATGTATCACATTGATACTGTTTCCTTTGGTATTTAATCCATTCACATTATATTTTGTGAAAGTCTTCACACAATGATGGAGTGATCATTTTTTATTATTTTTCTTCTTCAATTCCTCCCTCATGAGTCTAATTATCGATTCCATTATATAATAGAATCAATGGAGGGTTAAAAATATTATGGATTGATCAAAGGGAGAATCAAGGGGGTGGATGAAATTTTATCTCTCATATTAATAATTCTTAATGAATTGTTTTTTTGATATTTTCATTCAACGGTGTACCTTGTCCTTTGATCTCACTAATTTTAAAGATACACATCCAAAGTGATAAAACGATCCTATACCTTGGAGTGATAATGAATATGATCCTCCAAGTGTATATGTGATTATCCTTATGATATTGAAAATAAAAAATCCTTGAGTGACTTTGTAATTTCATTTTTCATTGAAAGAAAATCTCAAATTTAAGAAATTTAAGAAATATAAAAATAAATTCATCCAATCCACCACAAGTGATAACCAAGGATAAACTCCTTTTTAAATTGAATTCACTCTAATCTCTAAAAATAATTTAAATACAATCAATTTGAACCCAAGTTAGGCACTTAATAGAAAAAAACCCATAAAATATATGTTTTTTAGGTTACTTCATAGGTCTATGAGGATTCGACAACCCACGCTATACTACAAGAGGCTTCCTAAACCATAAAAATTGGGTAAATTTATCCATCAAAAAAATGTTTGCACATTTTTTGGGGACCTAAGTAAGTTACCATATAAAATTATTATATTATCTCCCATTTCTCTTTTCTCATCCCATTTCTCTTATATTTTCTTATTTCTTTTTTCTCTTTAATTGGCGCATTTACACCTATAATAATGACCATTCAAATCATATAGTTATAGTGGAAATTACTAGGGTAAGGGATTCAAGTAAACATAGGGTTCTTTTTCCATTAGATTATAATATTATAAATACTCTAGAATCAAACATTAAACCCAATATAATGAAGGGTATTAAAATAAACAAACTGATAAACTTAGGTGGGAACCAAAATGGAAATCCATATGAGAAAACCCCAAACTTGGAGAATGCCATTGATCAGACTATGAATGACTACCTCACACCTTCTCAGAACAGTTAACCCTCTTTTATTAGTTATGATACCATATGATATTCCTAATATGTTTTCGAACACCATGTCTTGAACCACGTTCCAACCTTTCATGGGATGGATTCTGAGATGCCTTACCTTCACATTAAAGTATTCAGTGACATTGTTAAAATCATGCTCCCTCCAAATCAAATTGAATCTACTAAAATGAGACTCTTTCCTTTTTCACTGAAGGATCAAGAAAATAATTGGATAAATAATTTGATTCTAGCATACATTCACTCTTGGGAGAAACTACAATGATAATTATACAAATAATACTCTCCCATAACAAAATAATTGCACTTAAAAGGAGCAGTCAATTTTATTGAAAAGGAGGGAGAAATATTCTATGAAATGTATTAAATGTTCAAAGACACTTTAAACATGGTACCAAACCATGGTTTCTCAATCCCATAACAATTTATAATTTTCTATAAAGGGATAGAGTCATGTAACACATATTTTATTGACATGATGTGCAATGTAACATTCAAAAAAATCCCCAAATGATGCCTATGAGTATTTGAAAAATCTTTCTAAACATAACCAAACTCGAGAAAAAAACCTTACTACGTGAATCCATAAAAAAATGGTAGAATGAACAATCATGGAGGAGAATAAAGCCTTAGAGAAAAAACTTTCTATACTCACTAGGAAGGTAGAGGATATTGATCTTAAAAATGTCCATTAAATCCAATATTTTGAGCCTATTTGTATAACTTTTGAAACAAACATGACCACAAAACCAATAATTTTACAAAAATTCCTTATATCAAGGATATTATTTTAAGAGGAATAATAGAAATTGTTAGTGCAATGAACTTTAAAAATCCAAAGTATCCAAACACCTTCAATCCAAGGTATACTAACCATATAAGTTTCCATTGGAAAGACATTAAATTACTAACACAACAACAATGTCAAAACCCATACCCTTAATAAAATTTTAAAACCCACAATCAGTTCCATCCATAATTGGTACAATACTAATATCCTTATGTTTAGTACAAAAAACCCATTAAATATCCAATCCAATAACCAAAGTATCCTCTGGGGATAAACCAACCATCACAATCCCCTTCCTAATCTATCCCTCACCCAGTCCTTGAACAGATGTATAAAAAAATAGAGAAAATGAACTTATAAGTCTCATTAGTTAAAGAAGAATGAAAAAAATCAAAACTGAAAAGTCACCCATGCCTACTCAGGCTGTTCCATCCCAAATTGTAAGGGGAGAATCAAGTTAGTCACAAACCTATCATGAACAATTAAAACTTTTTACTATCTTAAGAAGTGGGATACCGGTTGAAAAATCTGAACAAATCAATCTAAAACCATTAAAATATTCAATATCTCATGAAAATGTTGAAGAATAACCCTTAGATTCTAAAAAGTCCAATGATAATGTGAAAGAAACACAACCTCACCAAAAAATCAATCAATATTCTCCCTTTACTTAATGTATGAGAGAAAAATATAAACATAAACTTAATGGAACATTGAGAGAAATATTCTCACAGGTTAAGATGAACATTCCACTTCTTGATTCAATCCAAACCATTCCTTCCTAATCAAATAACTTTAAGGAATTTTGCACTTTTAAAAGAATTTTTTACATCAATACTATTTCCTTTTGACTGATAATGTGAGTACCACCATTCAAGTGACCATTCCTCCTAAGTTGAAATACCTAGGATGTCCATACATAAATGTTGAGTTAGGAGAGTCATATTTCAAGGCACTTTGTGATTTAGGAGATAGTGTGAACCTCATTTCGTATGCCATGTATTGTCAATTAGGGATTGAATATCTGAAACCAACTTCTCTCACACTTCAACTTGCAGATCATAATGTTTAAGATCCTAAGGGGATATGTGAAGGTTGAAAATTTAATTTACCCTGATGAATACATTGTCCTAGAAAATCACCCTATCTTAGGTCCTAAGGAGAAAACCCCAACAATCCTTGGTCTTTTATTCTTTCCAACAATCAACTCAGTCATCTGAGATAGGAATGAGAACAAGATAATAACCTTCAGAAACATGATCCAGGATCTGATTTTTTTAAGGAAAACACCCAAATTTTATTTCATTTTGCTTTTAATTCTCACAAACACCCACATTTTTGTTACTAATGAATTTAATTTTAAGTGAATTTAAAGAAATTATTATTCACTTTTTTTCGGGAATTATATTCAAGTAATTAATCCACTATGAATATTTTTTGAAGTACTAGAAATGTTTTTAAACATATTATAGAAACGTTTTTCATACCCTAAATTAGTAAGTGTAATGTATGGATAAACAATCCTATGTCTGAAAAAACGTGTATGGATCATGTACCCTACATTGTTAGGAAAGTATGGTTAAGAAACCCAACATTTATGAAGAACCCTAAATTTGAGAAAACAAATGTATGGTACATAAACCCTACTTTTTTTTATCAATTATATGTTTTCAAACCCTTTGTTTGGTGTTTTTTATCACATCAAGGAACCCTACATCTTACTTTTCAACAACAAAGTTTTAATTTTATGATATTATCCTCGATTTCTATAATTGTATTTATGGATGTAAATATCTATTCAAATTCTATTTTCTAACTGATTGAATGGATTTTTATGATTGTTTTAAAGTCTTGTATTCAATATATTAAATTGTTACTGTTCTTATAAGAAGTTATGACTATCTTGAATATTTTTGAATTCAAATATTCATGATTTATTTTGCGATATTTCTAGATCTATTTTTACCTAGATATTTTTGACCCACCGTATAAATATCAAGACTCCCTTCATCAAAAAATATTAAATATACACAAAATTGTAGATATACATAAGAAAATATTTCTGTCATTCCATTCAGAGATATACTTTTGAGACATACATGTTTTTATATAACATCTAATTGTTGTTTTTGTTGCTACTAATGAATTTTATAGTTACATATTCTACTTCAAGTTTGAATTATTATTTTTCATAGATACAGCTTGGAGATATACATGTTTAAACATTTTTCTAGTGTTTTCTATATTGTTGTTTAAATAAAATCCTACACGATGTTGAAGATATATTTTATGCTGTGAATTATTGAAGATATAAATACATCCATCATTTGTTACTGAAACTATGAAGTATATTTTTTTCCCAAAAAAATCAATCTCTATAGACTTGGTGAAGTTTTAAAAACTCATAATTAGTTATGGTTAAGTGTTACCTTCTTACACTAAGTCGTGGATTTACGGTTCCCTGTGAAAGAACAAAAAGGCCTTAGAAAATACTTGTAAGGTGTCAAATGACTATACTCAGTTGTTGTTTAAATTTTTTTGGATAAGAGGACCTAACAGTGAAAAAAACAAAGCTCATGAAGCTGATCATTGGTAGAGTGGTCTAGGTGATCTTTTTTCCCTAAACCACTATACATTGTTGTGATTATTCCCTTTACTTATTTTCTATAATCAATCATCTTTGAAAGAATATGAAAGGTTTGATGAGTAAAAAGAGAGTTGTTTTGAATCTATCAAAGTTTTTAAGTTACAAAATATATAATTCACCACCTCTTTTATACTTATATTCATCATCATCATTCCCGACTAACAATTTCTATCAAATTTTGGAATATATTGGAGATATTTCTCATTCTAAAAGTCTATTTCTACTCAATTCCAACAATTGGTATGAGTGGTAGTGCTCAAATGGTATATTTTATTCTTGAAAATTATTTTTTAATATCCAAAAGTTGTATCAGAAGGCTATAATTAGTATCTACTAACTCTAACAATCCTGATTTAAAGATATAGTTAAAGACATCTTGAAATGGATGATTCGAGATAAGTTCTATCAATGATCTATGCTAATTATTTTAATAACGACAATTATGGATTCTGGAAATCCCGTATGGTTATTTTAGTAAAAAATATTGGAATAAGGGTTTATTTAAAAGATGTTAATCTTTATAATATTCCTAAGGATGATTTTAAAGATTGGAATAATTATCAATAAAGAGAATATTAACTCAATTAAAAAACTATGAATGCTATTGTGTGTGGATTATGAACATATTAATCCAATCAATCATCTCAATGTCCTACTATATATGATATGTGGATGACTATTGTTTTTTCATTTGAAGGAACTGGAAATATTAGATAATTAAGGTACACTATTATGAAATTAAAGTTTGATACTATAAGAATTTGTGAGGATGAAACTATCACTCAAAAGAATAAAATATTAATAGAGATTTTCAATAATGTTGATGCTTTGGAATATCCAATTTAACAATTAGATCAACTATTAAAAATAATCATATTACTACCCTCTAAGTGGAATGTGATATCTCTAGATATACTCCAATCTATACTTGTGAAAAATTTAATTATGAAGGAGTTAATTGGAACCCAAATGATATAATAATCTAAGATTCATAATGAAGATGAAAATCACATAAAAAATGATGAAACAACTCTCAAAACTACCATGGATGGTATGACTGAAAGGAAAAGGATTATACAAAGGATAATATCCCATTATTTAAAGATAAAAAAAATAATATTATAATAGAATGGGAATAAAAATCATAAAAGCTACCTGGAGTAATACATTGGGATCACATAACAAATATTATACAAATTATGAGGCTGATCATAAAAAACAAATGATATGTCTTATCGATCATACTGATGAGGTATAATCTTAATACTCTCAGAAATATAGTTATGAAAAACTATCTTATAATAAATTAAATAGGTATTATTTTATTCTACAAGATAAATATGAATCCTTAAAATAAATTTCATAGTAAAATTATAAAATCTTATGATACTTCTTTATTAGATAAAGAAAAGTTGTCAAAAAAGATTATAGATTTAAAGTCTAATTCTTATAAAAATTATTTTGATCTGCATGACACTAAGATTAAAGAATTATTAGATGAATTTGATAATTTAAAACAATATTATTGTATAATTATAATAAGAGACTAATATTTAAATCATATCCTTAGAAAAACTAAAATATTGGAAGAAAATTTTGAATGGGATGCAATGGTGAGAGTACAAAAATATTAGAATTATTTTATTCCCGATCTAAGTTGAAAGATCATGTCGAATGTTATTTTTTTATTATGGTAGTAATATTCATTATGAAAATGATTTCTACTTTATAAAACTTCAGTTTTTGTGTGTTAAAAATGTTTATTTCTCAAAATAATTATTTAACTTGAATAATATAATTCCTACTCAAAACTAAACAAGAGTGGATACCTAAGAATTTAATTGCTGAAATTATTAGACCCAAAAGCATATGGGTCCCAAAAAATCACTAGAATTTGATGTTTTTAGGATTACCCCAATAATATGTGATGTTAAATCTTTATGTGGTCGACCGATTGGTATATGAAGTCTCTACTAAAATAGTGAACAACTCTGAAGTAATTCGTTATCAAAACATCCCCAGTAATGAAATAACTAATCTGGGAAGTATTTTATTTTTATATTTATATGCTTATGGTGCATTAAATTATTCTTATAGGGGGATATATATCATTTATAATTTGATATATACTTTTATTTACTCTTCAAATAAATTACTAATCTATTTTGATCATATAACCAATTTGTAAAGAATTTCAAATATCTCTAAAAAATTTGTTGTAAGTATTTTAGGAAATATACTATTTGTTTAAATTATTAAAATTTAATATTTTCTATCTTTCAACTATTTTTAAATAATTTTATTTCATGTTCTTAAAATTCCATTTTTTTTCAAAATTAGAATATTTTTATTACGTAGTTTGTCTTTTCAAAAAATTAAAATCTGCAATGACTATTTTGTATTTTTCAACTAAGGAATATGAAATGTTGAATGCATTGTGTCAGAAACTAATGTATTATATTATGCTTAAAATTTTTTATTTTTGCATATTCTTCTTTGGAATAAAATTTTCAAAGGCTTATGAAGACTTGTTATAACAATATGAAGCAATCATGTTCTTCAAGTTAAAAATAATTTTTTTTCTTAAAAGAATTAAAAGTAATCCTTCTGATTTATAAAATGAAAATTCTATTTTTATGTTAAATATTTGTTTGAAAAATATTCTATAAGAGATAGAGAAGTTCATGGTGATAAGTAAATGTATGTTTCTTCATCTCAAATTAATTGTGAAAATATTTGGTTTAAAGTCACCACCTTGAATGATGAAAAATTAAAGCTAAAAGTTTAGTTGGATGTGTCTAGAATGTTTTATGAAAAACTGTAGAAAGAATTAGTGTAGAATTTTTTTTGATGAATTGTAAAAGGAATTTCAGAATATGAATAATATCTCGATATCAAAAGAAGACTTTGAAGAATTTAAGATAAAAATGATAAGTCAGATGTAGTTTCTCAGAAGAGAAGCTATTACCAAGCTATATATTGATAAGTTAAAACTATATCTAGTTGAATAATGTTGATCTTATTAATATAAAATAAAAATAGATGTTCAAAGCTGATTAGAAGAACCGTTTATAGTTTTAGCTTCTTTAAGTGAAAACGTTCGAAGTTTGCAAAGTTCAGAAGAACAGTCTACTCCTTCTTAACTCTTATTTTTTAATTTTTGTTTATTTAAAATAAAAATTATGTTTACTTCTTCAATATATGTTTTTAAGTGGAAATATGTTCTATTAGTTAGTTTGTAATTTCTTTTGTTATTTATTTTCAAGATCTTACACTCAATATTTAATTTTCTATTAAATAAGTATATTTCTCTAAGTGAAAATAATAACATTAGTTTTATTTTTATTATTTATTATTATTTTTGTTTTAATTCATTGAATATACTGTATTCTATGATTTAGGGGGAGTTTTAAGAAAGTAATCATTTTATTTATTAAAATATTCTATTATAATCCTTGATTACTTATCTATATCTTTTTAAATCATTAACTTAGGGGAATTTTATACTCTTTACTCTTATATTTTTGATATCGCAAAAGGGGGAGAAGTTATGAAGTTATGAAGTTTATAATTTTAATGTTATGTGGGATAAAGTTAATTGTTTTAATATTATTGAAAAGTTGGAGAAATGTATCCTTAATATATTTACATAGGGAAAGAGTATTTTTAGGGGAGAAGTTTTCAACAAAATAAAAATTATATAAAGGGATATTGGGGGAGAACATTGTTTTGAAATTTATTTTAAAACTATTTTTAAATTATTTGTGTTTTTCATCAGTTTTATGACCATCATAAAGGAGGATATTTTTTTATCATGTGTTGATTCAAAAATTTCATTATTTTTTTGGTTTTAATGCTTAAAAAATCCCATATTTATGTTACTAATGAATTTACTTTTAAGTGAATTTCATAAAATTATTATTCATAATAATATTTATTATGGAATTATATTCCAGTCATTGATTCACTGGGAATATTTGTTGAAGTATTCAAGATGTGTTTAAATGTATTCAAGAAATACTATTCATAACCTATTTTAGTAAGTGTAATGTATGAATCAATAACCCTTTGTTTGAAACAACACATATATATCATGTATCCTATACTGTCAAGAATGTATTTTTAAGAAACCCTACATTTATGAAGAACCCTATTTTTAAAGAAAAAAACTTATGGTACATCAACCCTAATTTTGTGATCAACCATACATTGTCAAACCCTACATTTTGGGTTTTTCAATCACATGAAGGAACCCTAAGTTTGACTATTCAATGATGGAGTTTTAATTTTACAATATTATCCATGATTTTTTCAACGGGCTTAGAGAAACTAAAGATCTATTCAAAGATATTTTGTGACCAATTTAAAGGCTCTTTATGATTTTTTTAAAGACTAGTATTCAACAGAGTAAATCATTACTATTGTTATAGGATGTTATGACTCTCTTGAATGTTTTTGAATTAAAATATTCAAGATTTATTGTGTGATGTTTCTAGAGCTGGTTTGATCTATAGATGTTTGAAACACTGTATAAATATCAAGACACTCATCATCAGAAAATATACAATATAAAAAGAAAAGGAGATATACATAAGAAAATAAATGTTTCATTTCCTTCATAGTGAAACTTTAGAGACATAAATATTTTTATCTATCATCTCACTATTGTTTATGTCGTTGCAACTTCATTTTATTGTTATATCTTCTTCTACAGGGATGAACACACATTTTTCATAGATACAATTTGGATTCGTACATGTTTAAACATCTATCCAGTGTTTTACCTATCCTTTTTTTTGAAGAATATACTAGGTGACATTGAAGATATGTTTGTTTTTGTACATTATTTCATATCTTAATATATATTTCAGTTGTTACTACAAATGTGAAGTTTAATTTGTTTTCCCAAAAAAATTAATCTCTATTGATCTTTTGGAGTTTCATCAACTCTGACATAGACATATTTAAGTGTCACCTTCTTGTACTAAGCTGTGGATTTTTGGTTCCCTATAAAAGAACCATAAGGACCTATAAAATCCTGGTAAATTGTCAAATTCGTGCACTCAGTTACTTCTTAGGTTTTAAAATAAAAGGACATGACATCAAAAATCACCTAGCTCATGTAGTTGAACATTGGTGGAGTGAACTAGGGGATCATCATTGTAATGTATTATAATTTCTAGATAATTTTTTTATATGGAATTATTTTGAGACTGCGAAATCTGACGGCGCGTAATTATGAGGCCTGAAGTACCCGAAATGATCCATCAAAATTTATTATGTTTAAAATAGTGTGCATAAGTGGTTTTCCTAAAAAAGTGGAATAACTCTTAAACGGGTTCCTGGATCAAAAATTTGAGGGTCAGCCGAGGCCAGGTCAGGTCGGGTCGGTCCGACCGGGTCAGACCGGACCCCGACCCCTCTCATGCCCAGTTACGCTTAAAAGGCCGTATCTTGCGAATCAAATGTATGTTTGACAAACCTTCTATGGAGATGGGATACTTGGAGTAATAAAGTCCTATTGATATAGTCCACATGAATTTTGGAGAAATTTGGAGTTTTACTGGGTTGGATCATACCCAAATCCAACCAGGCCCTCAGCACTAAAATTCCTATAGCTTACAGATCGGGTGTTTGGTTGACGCCCTATCTGTTGCATTGGAACCCTTATGACATGAAAGATAATAAAGTTACTTACTTGTGGATATTCATATATGTTGAGGTATGATCGATAAATGGATGATCAGAACCAGGGTGTTTCTTATAGTGAGAGTTAGGATGACTACTCCCTTGATAACTCAAGGCACAAGTATTACTTACTCTACTCTAGTAGGGATGAGACTCCCTATGTCATGAGTGCAGGTTCATTTCACTCTCATTATTTTTTCTAACTTTGGAGTTGGTACTTTCCTATTGGACTAGGGCACGAGTCCTCTATACTTAACTGACATTGAGTCAGGTACTCCCCTACCGGGTAGGGTGCAGGTCCACTTTGTTCAGATTAGGAACTCCCCTATCAACCCAGGGTGCGGGTCCTCCTTATAAAGTGATACAGTAGAGTCAGTACTCCCCTACCTAGCCAGGGTATGGGTTCTCTAGCCTGGGGCTGGTACTCCCCTAATGTACTAGGGCGAGAGTCCCCCACAACAAACAAACTAATAGAGTTTTACTCCCCTATTGGGAAGGGTGTGGGTCTTCACACATAGAGTCGGTACTCCCCTCCCATGCTAGGGTGCGGGTTCTTTAGCTTGGGGTCAGTACTCCCCTGACCTACTAGGGAGTGGGTCCCCCAAAACAAAAAAAATTGTCAGAGTTATACTCCCCTACCAAGTAGGTTGTGGGTCCTCACATATAGAGTGGTAACCCCCCATATCAGAGTAGCGATGAGGAGCGGGTCCTTTAGAGGAGTTGGAGCTCTCTTGACTTCAGGACACAATGTCGAGGAGTGGGCCTCTTCACTTGGTTTCCCTTGGTCTTACCTTGGGTGCTAGACTGTGACTATGAGACCTCTAGTGATAGAAACTATAGGAAGTTCTAGTATAAATATCCCAATGGAGCACGTCTTCTCATAAGTTCCATTAGGAATGGTTGAGGTGTACCTGATGGAGTACATCTCTCAGATGGGTTCCATTAGGGATGGCCAGTTCATAGAGTGTGTACTCCTGATCCTTGAGTTTCACCTAGATCCTTCTTTGGAAATCCTGGAAATGGCTTGAGGTCAGGGCCTAATGATTCTTTGTTGATGAGATGAGCATATTCGGGTTTAGATGTGTCTTTTTCTTTGTGCTTTTTGATTGAGATCATGTTTTGTGGTTTTCCATTGAGGGATTCTGAGAGACCTTTAGGGGTCTCAGGGCCCCTACTGAGTATTGTTATACACACTCTTGCATGATCTTTGCCCGTACCTTGTTGTGTATTATGCAGATGACGAGTATCTTGTATGAGACTTGAGGGAGCGAGGTCCAAGCGGTGCATGGAAGAGACTAGCTGACATGGAGAGCTGTGGAGATGATATGTACATACCCTTTAGGTAGGATCCTTGGTGGATGACCACATGATCTATTTCTATTTTTCATTTTTAGTTGTATCTTTCAGTTGGGCCTGTATTATGTCCCCCTTACTTTCAGTACACACTTTTACTAATACATTTTTACTTCATGGTTTCATCTTGTTGTGTTCTTGGACTATGTGTTTGAACAGTTTTAAATGAAATTCCTTCCTGTTTTAGGGATATGAATTTCCGGTTCTAGTCACCAATCCCTGGCCTATGGAAGGTAGGCTTGGAGTAGTCACGACATGGGCCCTAGGGGAAAGGTCGTAACAATGTGGCATCAGAGGAGTCAGTTCTACCGAAGATCTAGGATTCTGATCTTTCCAATGGAGAAATAATGTTAAGTGTTTTGAGTGTGGTTTTCAGTTCGGGGAGTCCAGTGTTGGTGCAGTGGCTGACATATCCATACACCAAGACCCTGAATTCTAATTTCTGACTTGGTGCATGAAATCACTAATTGCGTGTGTTTTGGAAATGATCTTCTTTTGTTCTCTTTTGAGTCATCTCAACAGGTATAACTTATTGAACATGGTTTATCTTGATTCTCTTTCAAGATGCCTCCATGCAGACGGCCAGCTTGGATTCCAATGCGTGACCATGAGGAAGGTCTACATTGTGATGAGGATTTAGTACAAGGACTGTTGCTCGAGATAGGTACCTTCGGGTGGTGTCCCAATGATACCACTTCCTATTGGTCAGCAGTTACTACCGGTTCTATCAGTAGAGGAAACTTATAGGCTCAGTGCCTTATACGAGTTTCTGTGACAGATACCCCTTAGGTTCTGAGGCAATCCCAACTCAAAGGTGGCTAAGGACTGTCTTGATGTGTTTACTGAGTTTCCATATATCCAGGGTACCATTAGATCAGATGGTGGTCCTGGCAGTGAGAATTCTATGTGGGTTAGTAGGGCGATGGTAGGGTTTAGATTACCCCTATCGTACGATGATGTGACTTTTTTGTGGAAAGATCTTGAGAAACTTCGTTAGATAAGGGAGTCACTTGCCAAAAAAAGTTAAGGGGTTTGTGTTCCCAAGATCTTCTACAGTTTCAATAGGGTGAAAAGTTGGTAACTGAGTATTCTTTGAGGTGTACCGACCATTCTAGGAAATCGATGAATATGATACGAATAGTGCTTCAATTATCAGACCTATGAGCGATATGTGTTTGGGGAAATTGAAGCTATCACTATTACTATGTGCATTCTCACTTATGTTAGTGTGGTAGAGAGAACCTTTGTGGTTGAAAAAAATTTGGCTAAGAAAATATAGCTTGTGAATGTCAGTAGGGGGAAAAAGGAAACTAATGTCATTCTTGGAGACGTGGATGTGTAAAATGTTTTAGGAAGAGAAAGTGACAGGGTAAAATGAATATTCTGAGTAGGAGACATAGAAGAAGATATATGAGAGTAGCATAAGGTGGTATACATTTCGATATGTTATAACCAACACCCCAATGTGGCCCCCACCAGGCTCAGGGAGCTGGAGGACTGGGGAAGGGAGTAGCTGCATGTGGTTAATGAGTGTGACCCAAGAGCTCCAGGAATGATTCGAGGTATGATCTTTGTCTACTACTAGTTTCCTTATTAATAGACATATCTACTAATCCTTCCTTCTTACCACAAATCTTCTTGAAGGCCTAGAGTTTCTGGTTAAACAATTGACATGATCCATATGTTTGGAGATCCCTTTAAGAGGAGACTCGATAATCAAACTTATGAAAAAGGTGTGATCTAACTCTTTAGGTGAGAGTTTCGGTTGGAACCTCTTGGTGGCAGTGTCGAGGCCTTACTACATTAGTTTGGGTATGTACTAGACATCCATAGTTCATACACTGATTGACTGTTTTAGGAAAAAGGATGTGGTACATCTACAATATTGCAGTGGGGTTTTACTTGGTCGATGAAAAGGAAAACCTAAATAGCACGGGATAAACTCATTCATAAGAGGGTGCAACCAATCACTCTTGAGTCATCCATCCTCACCCTTGTGGCAGTAGGAGTTTTCAGTTTTCAGTTCCCAATAGTAGTGGAATAGTGCAGGAACATCTTTTCAAAAGATGTTTCTGGGATTACCTCCCTAAAGAGAGAGGGACTTCTGCATTTTCTTGAAACCAGAGATGACAAAGATATCTACAAATACATATTGGATGGTTCCCATAGAGCTCTGGGAGCTGAGATTTTAGAAGGAGGACATAGTGGGAGATGCACTCCGCAAGAGGTCTGGTTTACAGCTGCTGAGTGAGGCGTTAGAGCAGCTATCTGTGTTACAGAAACCCACTGTGGATAGTGATGGTGTATCTTACCTCCAGTCTATAACTGCCACTCCCCACACCTTCAACGAGATCGGGAGGCACAACTTGGGGACGTGAACTGTGAGGCCCAACATGATTAGATATCCTCAGGATAGGCTCCTAAAGGATTTTCTGAAGGTGGGGAGCACGTCATTCTTTTCATAGGATGCACTATGGTACCAGTGACGCTACTAAAGGACGTGTTGAGGAAGTTCCACACAACCCCCTTTGGTGGTACATCCTGGTGTGACAAAGATGTACCCGAACCATTGGCTTCAGTACTAGTGTCCAGGGATGAAGACTACATAGAGATGGCAGAAGTTTTATGCCGATAAGAGATAGATACCCTTGGAGTTCAAGGATGGAGACCATGTATTCCTATGGGTCTCACCCTGATGGGGATTGTGAATATTTGTTCGGGGTGGAAATATATCTCCGAGGTTCATCGGACCTCTCTAGTTTCTCACCAAAGTGGGTGAGGTGGCGTACCGTCTAGCTCTTCCTCCACAGATACACCGGGTGCATAATGTTTTCCCTGTGTTGCAGCTAAAGAGATGCATGCATGATCCATCACAAATTATCGACTAGGGAGAGTTGGAATTTCTTGATGGAGTGACTTTTATGGAGTTTCTGGTGGAGATAGAGGATTGATAGGAGAGAGTTCTTCATGGATGGTGGATTCCTCTAATGCAAGTTCGGTGGCAGTAAGAGAACCTCTAGGAGAGCACATGGGAGCAAGAGACTCAGATGCATGCTCAGTACCCTCATTTGTTTGGTTCTCCTTATTTTGGACTTCCAAGATGTAAATCCCTAAGGTGGGGATAATGTAATGTCCCAGAATTTCCATATATTTTTTTAATTATATTGAATTATTACAAAACCATGAAATCTGACGAAGTGTAATTCCAAGTCCCGGAGTGCCTGGAATCATCTGTCTAATGTTTTTATGTTTAAAATAGTGTGCGTGAGTGGTTTTCATGAAAAAATGGAATAACTCTTAAATAGGTTCCCAAATCAGAAATCTGAGGGCACCATTGCATTTTGGATGGAATCTTTAGCCTAGGTGCGACTTAAGTTTATTTGGCGTAGACATCTAGTGAGAAAACCTGAAAACAGCATAACCGTAAATAAAATAATTATATTTTTTTTTCAAATGCTCATAACTCACAAACGGTGACTCAGAATAAAAATCCTAGACCACTGCGGAACTCGTGAGGGTATTCTTTCCTTAGGCAGACCCTAACATTGGCCGGCATGGGCCAACAGTGGAAGTTATTTTTTGGCTATAAATAAAATAATAAAGTAACAATTATTTTATTATTAAAATTTATAACTTCTAAACTGAAAATCAGATTGAAAATCCGAGATTACTGTTGGATTCATGGGGATGTTTTTCCCTTAGGCGGAACCTAACCTTGACTGGCACGAGTCGAGGGTAACTGTTAATAATTTTTAAACTTTTTTTAAGGTACGTTTAGTAAATGCACAGGTGTCGTTTTATTTCTTTTGAACTGGTGCTTGGATTAAAAATCTGACGGCACCGTTAAATCTATAGTGCCAGGATTCTCTTAAAGGAAAATTCACTTCAACCGCAGTTGGCCGTGAGAAAAAGTTAAATTTTTGCACTTTATAGAAAAATGATAAAATAATGTAACAATTTATTTTATTTCTTTTTCTTCAGCAGATGAGCGGTGGTGGTGGGGATCAATGACTTTTCAATCCAATTAATGGAATGAATCTCCTTTATTTTTAACCACACCCTTGGGGAATTAATAAGTTGATTCATTAAATGAATCTCATTAATTCCTCAGTGTGTTACTCACCTTTCCCCCCTTTATTTATGTGAGGCTCGGGGTGGAGTTTTGACACGGCTTCACCGAGCAAGGAACCTATGTCAAAGTGATGTGACGTCTTCCACCGACGGAGGATAGAAGCTTGGGTGGCGACGATCTGGGATAAACAAATGAAAATGACCTCACTCTAACTAGGATTCTCCTTCCGCCAACGACCGTGATACCTTTTAAGTTTCACGAGGTAGGGGTTGTCATTTAATTCAAAATTTTTCCCACATTTCTTCTATTCATTCTTGAATTTGTGGGTGGTCATTGTGGGGGATTTAAATGGGGTTTATAATTATTTTTAATGTGATGTATAATTTAATCCCACTTGTTATAATGATAACGCCGAGGTCGCGGGCGAAACGAACAAAGACTGGACCCTCCACCGCTTGTTTTTCATTCCATTATTTGGAGGCAGGTTGTTCCAAATTGAAGTAACCTTAAAACCAAGAGGTGCGCAATGATGGAGGAATCTCGAGAGAACCGTAGGCATGTTTGGAAGGAAGAACAGACCACCGAAGCTCACCCAGTGGCCCGCAGAAGAAGCGCAAGAGCAACACCTTCACGACGGCACCGAAGATAGAAAACTGCCAACCGTGGTGGAAGAGAAGTGCCATGGTGGTTGGACAGGTGGCCTGCAGCGGCCGACCACAGAGGTAAAGGCTGTGAACCATCTCGCGCCGGGTTGAATGGAGTCCTGGCTCGAAGTCATGGCGAAGCGGGGGACCCGCTCCCTGTGGGTCCCGTGGGTGATGAGGTAGTGCCACTTGGCACTACCAATAAAGGAGCTGAATGGATCCTTTGAGATGTTTGTGAGCAGCGAACCATGTAACCCCATGCGTGTCGCGCTAGCCAGCAGTCCCGACCTCCTGGCAGGCTGGGCCAGTCCACGTCCCAGTGGGCCGACCCCGCCACTTCCCAGCCCAATCAGGTCAGACCAAGATGAGCCGCGTTAGACCTGAACCAGGTTGGGTCAACCCAAACCAGGTCAGTTCGGCCCAGGCTAGGTCAGTCCAGGTCAGTCTGACTGGGTCATACCGGACCTGGCCCCCTCTCGGGCCCGATTACGATTAAAATTCCCTATCTTGTGAACCAGACGTCTGTTTGATGAACCATCTATGGAATTGGGATCCTTGGAGAGAGATGGTCTTATTGAGATACTCCATGTGACTTTAGGAGAAATTTGGAGTTTGGATGGGTTGGATCGTACTCAAATCCAACAGGTCCCTTGATACTAAAATGCCTATATCTTACAGACCGTGTGTCCGATTGACGTGTCATCTGTTGAATTGAAACCCTTATGAAATGACGGATCATCATGTTACTTAATTGTGGAAATTCATAGAAGTTGAGGTATGATGGATAACTGGATGAGCAGAACCATGGTGCTTCTTGTAGTGAGAGTTAGGACGGCTACTCCCTTGATGACTCAAGGCACGAGCATTCCTTACTCCTCTGCTCTGGTAGAGATGGGACCCCCCAATTCATGATTGTGGATTCATTTACCTCTGATTGATTTTTCAATCTTTGAAATCGGTACTCCCTTATTGGAATAGGGCATAGGTCCTCCATACTTAACTCACATAGAGCCAAGTACTCCCCTACTGGTTAGGGTGCGGGTCCTCTATATTAGGAGTAGGTGCTACCCTGTCAACCCAGGGTGAGTGTCCTCCTTATGCAGTGCTATAGCAAAGTATTTACTCCCCTACCAAGCCAGGGTGTGGGTACTCTAGTCTGGGGTCGGTACTCCCCTAACGTACTAGGGAACAGGTCCCCCACAATGAACAAACTACCAAAGTTGTACTCCCCTACTGGGTAGGGTGTGGGTACTCACACATTGAGTTGGAACTCCCCTGCCATGCCAGGGTGAGGGTCCTCTATCCTGGGGTCGATACTCCCCTGAAATAATTGGGCGCAGGTCCCCCATAAAAAAAACTATCAGATTTGTACTCCCCTACTAGGTATGGTTCTTGTACTCACATAGGGAGTAGTACTCCTCCATCTCCAAGTAGCGACGGGGAGCAGGTCCTTCAGGTCAGTTGGAGATCCCTAAACTACAGAACATAGTGTTGAGGAGTGGACCTCTTCACTTGTTTTCCATTGTTCTTACCTAGAGAGTAAGACTGTGACTGTGAGACTTCTAGTGTCGGGCACTAGAGTCAGTTCTAGTAGAAAGATCCCGATGGATCACATCCTCTCGGACATTTCATTAGAAACGGTTGAGTTGTACCTGATGGGGTACATTTATCAGATGGGTTCCATCAAGGATGGATAGTTCATGGAGTGTGTACTCATGATACTTGAGTTATGCTCTGAGCCTTCTTTGGAAATCATAGAAATGTCTTGAGGTTTGGGCCTTATGTTTCTTTTTGGATGAGACAAGTATATCTTGTTTGAGATGTGTCTTTTACTTTGTGAATTGTGATTGAGATATGGTTTTTGTGGTTTTCCTTTTTGTAATTCTGATAGTCCTTTGGGGGTATCAGGTTCCCTACTGGGTGTTGTTATACTCACCCCTACAAGGGCTTCACCCACACCTTATTGTGTCTTGTGCAGACGACGAGCAGCTTGGATGAGACCTGAGGAAGCCAGGTCCAGGTGGTACAAGGAGGAGACTGGCTGACGTGGAGAGCTGTAGAGACGATCTATACCTACCCTTCAGGTAGAATCCTTGGGGGAAGACCACAATATTTGCTTATATTTTTTATTTGTACTTGTATCTTTCAGTTGGTCTTGTATTCCGGCCCCATTACTTTTAGTACACACTTTTACTACTACAATTTTACTTTGTGGTTGCATCTTGTTGTGTTCCTATACTATGTGTTTGCATAGTTTTAAAGGAAATGCCTTTTTGTTTTATGGATACACCTTTCCGGTGCTAGTCTCCAACCCCTGAAATATGGAAGGCGGTCTTGGGGTAGTCACAGCATTGGCCCCGGGGGGCGGGTCATGACAATTGTGCCCCGAACCACTGTACATTTCTATATTAATTTCCATTATTTATTTCCATTCATCACTCCTCTTTGAAATAAAAGTAATTTTCACTGCATAACAAGAGGGGTGTTCCTAATCTATCAATGTTTTTAAAGTACATAATCTAAAATTCACCCGTCTTGTGTCCTTTCATCATCATTGTCATCCCAACCTAACTAAAACACCATCGGAATATGAATTTTGGAATTTCCCTTTGTGTTGAACTAAGTAAAATACCTATATCATGTTTATACTTTACATTTATGATTTTATTATTGATATTCAGTGATATAGTGTGAGAAAGTAATTAATCAACATGATTAACACTAGTTCAAGCTAACACAAGAATAAGATTCTAAAAGGGGATGATCAAGTGGGATAAAAACTCCAATTGAGAAACACGTTGACTCACCCCCTCTTAGGGTGTCTAATAGATTATAAAAAGTTGTATCATAGTGAGTATGTTCTACTGTGGATTCGACCTAACATATTTTTCTTTTAAATACCTAATGATTTTATTGGATATAGCTTATATAGTGAAAACTTATTTATTTTGTAAAGTTAAATTTCTAATTGGAAGAAGGAGTTTATGTCATATTTATAATTACATCTTGGAATACATCACAATATCTTGTTAATTAGATTTATTTTTATAATTCAACATTTAATTGTTATTGAGAGGGATAAAAAAAAGTTATATATTGATTCTTGTGGAACGAAAGCCTGAAAGTATACATTATAATTGTATGTATCTAAAAATATATGTCACTAAAAATCATATGAGGAAATGTGGATAAATTTTCAAGAGTTTTATGAAAAAATAATCTATGTTGAAAGAAGGTAACAAAGTACCTTCTACTAGTGTAAAATATTATTTTGTTTAAGAACTACATATCAATTCTACTGAAGAATTATGTCATTAAACTAGAAGTAAGAAGTATAAGAATTATAAGAAGGATTTCAAGATATTGTGTCTTCTTATTGAGATAAAAAATTGATTCATTTTGTATATCTGAATCTAAATTTACAGTAGAATTTTCTTATAAATTTAAAGATACAAATTATACATCACATGAATGGTTAGATTATGAAAATAGAAAAAAGGAAACCATGTCATGTTGATTATTTATGAAATAAACAAGATAATTTTAAATTCATCAAGATTGAAGTGATATTCTTGAAGGCTAAAGGTGAGAAGAACTATGATTGTATAGCCAATTTGGAGGGAGTAAAAATAATCGGATGAAGGGTGAGATACCTTCAAGGGATACCATTGTGAGGAAAAAAATAAAATAATGTAACAAAGTGATATACTTAAAGAACTTGTTCATGTGTTGAAATTAATAATATTTTTTTTAAATCCTTCAAGAATAAATGTTTTTTCTAAGAGAGAAGTGTAAAGATCAAGTGAAGATTTTTCATAAAGAAAATAATTATTAGTTTGAGAATTTTGAAGGATAAATAAAGGGGAAATATGTTGAAATTAAGAAGCTTAAGGGGGAGGTTCATATTATGAGGAATAATACACAAACTAAATATTCTCACATGGAAAAGTCATTTAGTGGGAAATAATACACAACTATAATCAATAGTGGTGGAAAATATTAAGGTAAAATTTTGAATGAAAAATATCAAAGAATAGTGTTGAAGAAGTTATATTTTTATGGTATCATTAGAAACATAATAGATATATAAAAAGTGAATTTAGATATGTGTAATCAAAGGATTCCAGATTATAAATCTCTTCCCTGGATGTATATTGAATGGTATGAATATTTTATCAATAGATATAGAATATTTTCTAACAATGGTCATTGGGTGAGGTACTACAACAAAAAAAGTGGTAAATGAACCAAGATTATATCCTCAACTCATATGACAAAGAGGAATGAATAGATGAAAAAAAAATCCACTAAAAGTAGATTATTTTCCTCAGAAGATAGTTACAATGGAAGGAAACAAAGAATAAATCAAGCATAAAAGATTGTTTACTCATTCCAATCTTCTTGTAAATATAATAAGAAATCATGGAGAGAAAATATGAAATAAGATGACACTCTCATGCTCGTCAAGGAGGATGTGAAATAGAGACCATCACATTCCAATATGTACGAGGGTTTTACCATAAAATAAAAGGTATATTCTTGTTTAGATAAAATTTCATCAAGGATAAACAAATATTAAGTATCTTTGATAACTGTTGAAGAATAAAATCTTGAGGTATGATTAAGTGGTTGTATCTATACCACTACAAAGCATGGATAAAAGACTAATGTAGTTATCCTTTCATAGAGAAAAAATAATGGAAAAAGGATGCATAGATGGTGTATTGATGGAGGAAACCTTACCTAATGAGATGATTCTCACAAGTTATATGAATATCATAACATGTAAGAAAAATAATTCAGTTCCACACATTTAGATAGAAGTTATCACTGATATTGTTATCCATAGAATGTCTTGGAAGAAGATCAAAAGTCAAGGGTTGGTTTATAATGAAAAACTAATATCTTTTACTTGAGGACATCATAGGTAACCCTCTCCCAATGCACTTAATTTTTATATCTAATGACTGGAGTGATGCGAGATTTAGTGGGAGATAAAATCCATTGGGTGTGTATTCCTTATAATTAAATTAATGTAGTGAGATATATTATTTTTAGGGTGTTGAAAAAAGACACTATGGATATAAAACAAATATGGGACAATAATTGTTTGATAGAGATTGAAATTATAACCTTTATAAAATCTATAGATACATGTAGTGATGAATAAATTAAAGTGATATTAATCCAAACATTACCAAAATATGATATCAATAGGTTATTATAAAAAAAATCTAAATATTATTAGACATGATGAAATAATGAACTATAAGTGGTGTAGAGACTGATTTAGAGTGAATAAGGTATTAAAACCATATTCAAGTATTCAAAATGGTATTAAGAAAACTTTTGAACTAAAACATGTTGTATTAGGCCCCTATGAGGAGGTGAAAAAACCTAAAAAGGAATGAAAATAGATTTACAGAATTACAACTATGTTCATTATGGTATAAACGTTCTATCTTTTATATACTAACAATGAAATATCATCAAGTTACTTTCGAAGATACTAAAAACCACTGAGAATAAGTATTATGATTAATTAGTGATTTCCCCATGATACATATTTTCACAATATGAGGTTTCTTAAACTAAAGAAATCAAGGGGATCTAGTGATGAACAATCAATGGCTGATTAACCTCATCCATGAATGGAGAATCCCAATGAATAAATAAAGATCATGGATTTCAAATGATATCACTTTTTTATCATAAAACAGTGGTATCATTTAGTTCAACATATGGTATGAATCACATTCTTTATTATTTAGTTATTATATGATGATTGTTTAAAAGAGTTAGATTTATATTACAAGTAGTTAGATGTTTAAGGAACATAATTATTAAAGTTTCATAAGCTTGGGGAAGTTATTGAGTGACATAGACTACATTGATGTTATTGAATTAGACTCTAATTTCCTACACCACTTTTCAACTCTACAGGCTTAGAGGATTTTTTGATGACTCATTTTCAAGTTGTAAATTTTCCCACTGAAATTTCTTGATAAGAATGAAATTTAAAATGATAGTGGATTGTAATTGAAGTTATAATGAAGGATGGTTAAAATAATATGAAGGATTAGATGATATTTAAATAGTGTTTGAAAGAGTCTAATGGTTCGAAATTAGAAACAAGTGGATGTAATCATTGAGGTCATAAGAGGGGATCTCTGTTATTTATGAAATATTAAAAACCTTTTAAGTGTATACATAGTGGGAACATAGTCTCACAAAATCATAAGGGGAGATAACTAAGAAAGGGGAGTGAAGATGATGACAATACAACCATGAAGTTTAGAGATATTGGGGGAGAGAACTTGACGGAAGATCTAGAGAAATGAAAAGGGGTAGTAGTAATTAAAATAAAATATTCATAAAATTTTAACCCTTTTAATTTAATTTATAATGGGGGAATGATCATAATTCACCATAAATCCATGCTTTTTTGAAGGATTTGGAGTAAAAAGGTGAAGAAATATTTATGGTAGTACTGTAAAAAAAATACTAAGGGAGATATTATTCTAAATAAGAGGTTTTGTTTTGGGTTTGTGGATAATAAGAGTTGGATTTATTTAATTCATAATAGTGAAATAAATGAATTTAAAGTCTGAGGAATCAATTAATCTGGAATTTATAAGTTTCATAAGTAAAGAACCAAAAAGGTGAGAATGAATGAATAAAAATGAAATATATGGATATGAAGTTTTTGAAATTAGTTGATTTGGATGTTATAATTTTTGGATGTTAACAAACAAGAAGGTGAGAAGGATTTGTTTTCTATTGGGTGTTTAGATGTTATCTTGACAGTAATCACCAAGATTGTATGTTCTTAAAATAAGAAGTTTTGAGATATTTTTAGAAGTTTGGAATAATGTTGTTGTTTTGTAAGTGAAGTATGGAAGTAATGTCAGAACTATTTCTTAAAGTAAAGAGAAAAAAATTGACAACATCTAGTATGCGATATTTTTAGAGTTTGATATATAAGTATTCTTGATCTAGACTAGAAAAATAGAAAAGGGAAATCCCTATAATGTAAACATAAGAGTATGTTTGGGAAGTGATAATGAAAAAATAAAAGGACAAAACATACTCTTATTGTATAAATAAGATTATGTTCTATAAGGGGTAGTTAAAAGAAGAAACATCCTAGAGAATTAATTTTTTATATAATAGTATGTTCTAGAAGAGGAATAAAAATTTGAGAATTAGAAAACATTCATCCTGTATACATAATATTAATTTTACTCAACATTTTGATTCACCTAGATGAAAAATGGAAAAGTACAAATGAGGAATAGTAATTTCCATAATAGAGGTGTTAATTAAGAGTTAATTCGAGCCGATATATAAGATTCATTTATATGTTTGAGGCTTTACATAAGAATAAATTATAGGTAATGTGTAAGAGTCATTATGGGAGAAGACATTGACCAACTTTGGATTTTTATTTATACTATAAATCGTAATATATGATTCATAATACAACTTGTTCATGATAAGTTTGAATGATGGGGATATTTTTAGAATTGATTTCTATTTTTATGTTTTGAATATTACAAATACCACACATTATCTAAAAATACTTCCCATGTTTAAATGGATTACTATAATTTTTCATAGTACTCTTAAATCAGATTTTGAATATTATTCAAGTGTTTTACGTTTATAATGTTTTTATAAAGGATTGTTCAGTCACTGTGTTTTCTTTAGTTTTTTGAATTGTAGACATAATCCATGCTTACAAAAACTGGATTCATTCTCAAAAAAACATTAATTAATGTTTATGCCTTCCATATTAATTCTTACACACATATAGAATCATGTTTATACAAAAACTAAAATTACACTTCTGCACATATAGAATCATGTTTACAAAGAACAATAAAATGATGCTCATAGTTACATGATGATTACTGAATTCATGATTATAGTAGAATAATTATTACAAATATTTCATACTTACAGATTCCATGATTACAGATATTTCATGCTTTCTGATATTTCATGCATATGGATATTTCATGCTTACATATATTTCATGCTTATAGGATTTTCATGTTATTGGTATTTTCATGATTACATGATTATCAAGATTATGATACATTTTTTCTTAAATAAATATAATATTGATTCTTATATAAAAATTACTCAATCATTTTAATAACACTTCAATACATTGTTTTTCTATAATTTTTATATTTAGCTTAACTGCAAGTTTATATGATTTTTATAGATTTTATTAATTTTAAAAATAAATATATATGATAAATTTGTTATTCGAAGTATTTTTGAAATGATTAAATGAAATAAAAACAAGATATCTTTCTATATATAGGTAAATGATACTATTTTATGTTCCTATTATTTATAATTTTGGAAACCTATGAATAGTTCACAAGAAATTCCCACATGATCAAAAAGATATTAGAGTTAATGAAGATGGTATTGTCCCTTAGGAACTTGATTGTTAGAGACTGATAAAAAAAAGAAACATATTATCATGATGAGAAAATTTAAAGATAGAACATTTTGTGATATGATTTTCAAATTTTTGAGGGTTCTACTATGACTTACATTATTACTATGGTCAAAAGAGAACTTTACCATTTGATCCCTTTATGTTTAAGTGATTGTTTCACCTCCGAGGCAGTGCAGGTTCACGTTTAGGGAAAAAGAAAAATGGCCTGATAGGTGACAAGCATTTTTCCTTTATCATAGAAAATTTAATGTATCTATATCTATTTCATACCAACCCATGCCGTTATCCATTAAGGGGGAATTTATTGACCCTACATGGACTAGGTAGTTTATCTATTCCATATTGCGAAGAAGGTGCCACAGTTAAATGGTCCAAGTGGGCGATTTCATGGGGTCAAGTATTTGCACAATCAATCCTCTTAGGATATAATTTCCTCAGATAGTCTCCAATGGGTTTATTTATGGATCCAAAAACACCCAAAAAAAATGGTATCCCTGATTCATGGACCTTATTTCCAAAGGTATGTTCTCGTTGGATGATAATTTGTCCAATGACAGTTAAGTACTCCCTTGGTCGAGAGTATGGGAGGTCAGGCTCATCGCACCCTCTTTCGGGGGGGGGGGGGATTATTTCCTATTCTTGGGATCACTTATATATTTAATTCATGTTAATATGTTTATGAATTCTTGGTTCATTCCCATAGAGTGCGTTTAGTGGCTACCCCTGGTTTGTAGGATCTTCATACACATACATAGATTTGATGCTATAGAGCCAATGCTGACTTAATCTATTCAATAAGACGCTCTAGAGTTTATCATCATCCATGGGAGATGGAAGGTGACTTGATGTTGGGATCAGACCCATAAGATGTGATTCCTATGTATTATTAGGGTAGGAATTAGAGTCGGCATAGTTCAGATGGGTTAGGGCTTACACGTGGAGGTTTACCATTTAAGAGATCATGATTGGGTGAACCATTTTGGAAGGGCACTCCCTTTTGAGCTCAAGCCTTCAAGCATGCATCCTACGTATCATAGTTTGAATAGGAATCAAAGTTCTCATAGTTCAGATTTTGTTTAGGGATTACACATGAGAGATTATCATTTGAGGGGACGTGGTTGGGTGAACCCTTTTGGAAGGGCACCCTTTTGAGCTCGGACCTTGAAGCAGGCATCCTACGTATCCTGTTTTGACAAGGAATCAGAGTTATCATAGTTCAGATTTTTTTTGTGGCTTATGCATGAGAGATGCTCATTTGAGGGGACATGGTTAGGTAAAATATTTTGGAAGGTAACCCTTTTGATCTCAGGTATTCAAGCGGGCGTCCTACGTATCATTTTTTAACCAGGAAAAAAATTTCTCATAGTAAATATTTGGTTTGGGTAGTACGCACGAGAGATACCCATTTGAGGGGACATGGTTGGGTGAACCCTTTTGGAAGGGCACCCTTTTGAGCTCGGGCCTTCAAGAAAGCATCCTGCATATCCTGTTTTGACCATGAATCAAAGTTCTCATAGTTCAGATTTGTTTTGGGGCTTACACATGAGAGCTTCCCATTTAAGGGAATAAGGTTGGGTGAACCCTTTTGGAAGGGCATCCATTTACACTCGAGCCTTCAAGCAAGAATCCTACATATCCTATTTTGACTAGGAATCAGAGTTCTCACCGTTCAAATTTGGTTTGGGAATTACACATGAGAAATGCCCATTTGAGGTGACATGGATTGGTAAATCCTTTTGGAAGGGAACCCTTTTGGAAGGGAACACTTTTGAACTAGGTCCTTCAAGAAGGCGTCCTACGTATCCTATTTTGACAAGGAATTAGAGTTCTCATAGTTCGGATTTTATTTGGTTGTGTGGATGTTTTAATCGTCACAAATCTATGATCCCACTCGAATCATACTTGGTGTGAGAAATGAGATAATGTGAGAGATCCAACCAACCATAGACCTCCTCTGCTGCTGATGGGAGAGGGCGAGCCTACGACCGAAGAGGCAGAGGCAGCCATGTAAGAGGGTGTGGATCAATGAAACCTTCAATGTGGGATGGAATTGGAGGTCTTGCGGCTCGAAATTTCAAGGATTAGGGACTTACCTCAGTGGAAGTGCCCCAATAATGTGTTCTAGTAAAGGGAAAGAATGTCACATCTCATCAAAAGGAGGATTGAACCTGATTCCTTTGACTGATCACCATTCCTCATTGAATGGAAAAGAAATTGATCACCCTTAAGCCCTAGAACAGGGAGGATCACATCAACATCCCAAGGTTAGAATAAGGGTTACCATGGAAATGTATACTTACAAAAATCCATGGAGTCCAAACCGTTGTGGGGATGGCCTTTGTGACTCCTCTTACCATGGGTATATAGACTCAAAAGGTCACGTTGATGCGCCGATAATCCGATCATATGGGTCTGGTGGCTTTAGAGGAGGCTTTGGCCTGATGTCGTGGGACTAGTTCGTGGAAGGGATATAGAGGAATGGATAGTAACAAAGGGGCGCGATTGGATCCGGAGGAAAAAACACCAAATACTCCCCATTCCGCATACTTTTTTCTTATGCTGGATGGGGGGAGCTCTGCATACCATTATGGTATGGAGGTAGAGGTGTCGTCCACATAATGAAGTATCATGCAAACTTGGGCATGGTTCACCGTTAACCACAGTGGTGCACAATCTTATATGTGGTCCACCATGCTGCTTTAGGTTCCACCCACATGCGAATGCAGTATGTGACACTAGATTAATTCTGCATAACGATACACTATTTGGAACACCATATCGAAGTAGGTCTTAGTGACTATCATTCGTGGGGAGTTCATTTTCTAGGAATATGTGGTTCATGATTTTACAAACTAGTTTTTATGTTTTTCCATCATTATTAAGTTCCTTCATTTTATTGTTCTTGACTGGTTATACCTGCAGAAGCATGATTTGCAATTTGGACTTCGCCGATGATCTAAGACTGAAGCCAGAATCCTCTCTAAATTATTTCTTCCAACCTATAGGGTCTCCTTCATTCTTTATTTTTCTATCATCTCTCAATTCCTTTTGTGATCCTTTTATAGATTATTGGGAAAATCATATCTATGGGCACACAACACCATTTCTAGAAGACCATGAAGAGATATCTCGATCCACAAAAGACTTGGTCAACCGGATTTTGTAGAGGTTGTGGTTCATGAGTCATGGTTTACAGAACCTTGCCAATTTTCTTCATCTGAAAACAACTGAGTTTGTGAGATGGTATGAGGATGGAATTTGTGTGCTTGATTCCCCCAGCGATGCGGTTCGTGGCTTCCTAGGTTCGCTGGACATCGCTCCGTAGGACAACGCCTCATGGGTCATTCCATTTACAGATGGTTCATGGTTCAAGCAGTCAATGAACCCTCTTTGATGATGGTATGTAGGTCACTTAAAACTCTTTGAGAAATTCTATTTCTTCATGTTTATTTTAAAGTTTGCAACTCAATTTGATTCCAATCACTTTACTATACTTTTAAGAATGTTTTTTTCCTTATACAAAGTGATTGTGAGAGTATTTTCTTTCTTTGGTGAAGTTTTAGGAACCTAAAAATTCCCCCCAATAGAATGGGGTATGTTCAGAATGAAGAGAAGACTATTATGATGTTGAATCAGTCCTGAACTGAATTTGTTCGTAGTAGAATAGATAGGTCCAATAGGAGGGGACCAAACCTATATATAAGGTCCTATGTAATTTGTCTTTTATCGTTTCTCATGAAGAAAAGTGATCTCGTCTCTCCCACAGCTTTCTCCACATTCGTGTACCACCTCTTTCGCAAAAAACATATTCATGAAATGATTTGTACATGCCAAAGACTAAACTCTTCACAATTGATTCTGCCTGTGAACTGGATTTTAGGTTTTTGCAAACTACATTATGGGATTTAAAACTAAAATTCAGACCTCCTCATAGGAGAATGAAACAAGGTTTGTGTGTACCACACAACAAACATGAACTGGAAAACTAAACTTTTAAATCTTAATAATCTGAACTTAAACTTTTAAACAGAAAATTTGAATATGGACTTGGTGAGGACTTGGTTCGTAGTTTCATCTTTATGTGAAATCTTCTATTCTCTGGCCACCACTCCCCAGACCAGCTCCTCCCAATACTTTCACATACCATGGTTTTACGCGGTATAATGATTCCACATACCACAGTAGTATGCGGGGATTATCTCTGCGTATTGTGTAGCACACGAGGATTGCTTCTGCGTATCATACAGCATGGGGGAAATGGCTACCACATACCATTTATGGGGTCAGTACGCAGAGCCCTCATGAAAACACTCTTATAATTCGTTTAGCCATTTTTGTGTCCTTTACCCAACTATTCTCATTAGATCAACTTTTTGTGGTCTTTCAGATCTTTTTGTGCAGGCTGTAATGGCTCTTTCTTAGGTTGCCACTGATGTCACTACTCCTTCTGAGGCTATTGCTATTGCCCCTCTTTCTACTATTGATGAAAGATTTAAGAACAATGAAGCTTTGGTTGATGAATTTTTTTGGTCATTCTATTACACCAATCACTGGAAAATATTCTTAAGGTGATTCAAAGGGAATACATGGCTTTAGATAGGATTCCATCTTATGGCCTGGTCTATTATCTAATACAATGATCCCAGTGCCAAATATGACCGATCAACCTACTGCTTGGATAATTAAAACCTCTATCCCAAATGTAACACCCAAGACTTTTATGAGAAATATTTTGTTATATAAATCATCAAAGGAATATTTCACTACACACAACACTTGCTTGGCTTTCTTTACACACAATCACGACCTTCCTCGATAGCTTGCGTCGTACACAATACCGAGTTTCACTAAACAACGATATGCTATTAAAATATTATTAAAAATAGCCGTTATGAATAGTAATAACCACTTTTTGAAATTTTATAAATTTTATTTTTCAAAATGGACTTCAGTTTTGGATTCGGAATATCAAAATTAGCCTAGGGTGAAATTTTGGTATTTTTATGAAAACTTTCAATTTTTAATGAATAGTGAAACCACTTAGTGGTAGTTAAAAAAACTAAATTTTTCATAAAACTTAATTTTACCACTTCTGTGAGTGGAATTTCGAAAATCCGAGAGACACAGTTGATGTTAGTAAGTAAAATGTGGTTCAATGAGATGAAAATATTTTTTTTGGTGAACAGTAACTTTTTACTTTTATTTACCACGGTTAAAAGTAAATAGGGTAATTAAGGGTAAAAATGATATTATAATTACCCTAACACATGTCCTAATTCTATTGGATAAGTGTAATTCGACCAAAAACAACCTTAGTAAAAAAATATGACCATTTATGCCCACTTGGATTAGATTAGGACATTTATTATCAATTTACTTAAAGAAGGGTTAAAATAGTTAAAATCAAAGTTTAATAAGTAAATAATTTTTAATATGGGGTTATAAATAAGATAAATTCGAATATAAATTTTCATTAGAAATCCAAAAATATTTCCAACATAATTGTATTTTATTTATAATTTTTCTACATTAAATAAGTTAATTTATTTATGACACAATGATGATGCAGTAATTACCATAATAGTGAAAAATTAGAATAATTGATGTTATAAATACCCAAATAAATGTAATTTAAGACTTTTTATTAATTAAACTAATTTTCTAGGTTAATATGACATGTTAGTATTGATTTAAGTAACTTTTTGAGAACTAATAATTCTGTTATGATTTTCACAAAAATCAATTACTGAATAGTGTCAAAATTGACATAAAATAGTTTTTAAGACAAATATTATATTATTAATTGTTATTTTATTCCTAAAAATATAAGGCTCGGCCAAAATACTTATATAAATATAGGTGTATCATTAATGGACCACTTGGGGGTCTCTTGGATGTATATGGTAAGTTTATTAATTGTTATTTTACCCTTACTGAGCATTTGCGCTCACCCTTTTGTATGTTTTCTTTCCCCAAGTTAGGAATAAGGTTATTAAGTAAGATATGCCAAAAGGTATTATAGATATGATGAAATAAATGGGAGACAGTGTAGATGCTTTATGAACCAGTTGTTTATGTTTCCTAGTTTCTAGAGACATAATACCTATACGGTCCTTTCCTAGTTTTTTTATATGTTGTAATAAGTGTGCTTAAATTTTGAAGTACTAACAATGTATCTAAAGTATGGGTCGTTATAGTTGGTATCAGAGGAAAGGTATAGTCAACCTTTGGAAACTAGGATGTGAAAGCCCTAGTAAGAATCCTAAGGATAAGTCTAAGCATAGAACACAATCTTAGTGTTTTAGAAATGACCAGGAATAACCTAGGATAAGACCTTAAGTGTGAAATTTTATTCTTGATTATGTGGTTTTCCTATTATAATTAGTGTTTCTCACACTATCCTTCTTGGTTTTAGTCAATTGCTGGAACCCGAAGGAACCATGTTAATGCGGAATGCGACGGGAAATGCAATGATTGTCCCCCTGAGCAGCCAAACATTATGGGAGCTGGAATGAAAAATCTTGTAGCCATGCTCACACAACTTTCTCAAGATATGAATCATGCAGGACATCCAAACGAGCAAAGGAAGGAGCAACATTCTGTTGAATCCTTCATGAGGCAGCGTCTGCCTTCATTCAGCGGGTCTACTGATCTATTAGTTGCTGAAAAATGGATTAGTACTACTGAAAAGATATTTTAAGTTCTTCAATGTTATGAACATGATAAAGTCATCCTAGCAGTGTATCATTTGGAAGGAGATGCTGATCAATGGTGGAATCTTATTAAGAATACGAGGCAAAGAGATGAAATTGAGTCCATGGAATGGGACGAGTTCAGAAACTTATTTTTCAATAAGTACTTCCCTCGTATTCTCCGAACAAAGATGGAGAAAGAGTTTCTTGAACCGAATAAAAAGGATGATGAATCTGTTGGTACCTATGAAGAAAATTTTACAAGACTTGCAAGGTACGCTTCTGGTATTATTATCCAACCTGAGAGTAAGATCGATCGATTCTTTAGTGGCTTAAAACCAAGTCTTCGAAGGGTGTTATCCATAAGGGAATTCAATAGCTATGAGGAAATCGTTCGATGTGATCTCAAAGTTGAGATGGAGATTGGATTAACCCATCATTCATATGGGTTTGATAAGAAGAGGAAAATGGAATTCAAAGGAAAATCTAAAGAGCACACTGAAAAGAAGATGAGCTTTCCCTTATGCTCAAAGTGTGGAAAGAAACATGGAGGGAGTTGTCTTAAAGGGACAAGTAAATGTTTCAAATGTGGAAAGGAAGGTCATCGGGCATTTGAATGCCGCAATGATGGGAAGAAGATGTCTAATGATGCAAACAAAGGAAGGTACACACAGAATGAACCTAATACACTTCAATGTTTCAAGTGCAAGGAGATGGGGAATTATGCCAATAAATGCCCTAATCCAAGGGTTGTTGATGATGATCGACATCAACAAAATCTTAAGGCTAATGACAAAGGAAAGTCACATTCAATTTCTATCAGTGATGTGAAGTACGATAACGATGTGGTGAAAGGTACACTTACCATACACTCTAAAGTAGCAAATGTTTTATTTGATTTTGGATCCACCCACTCTTTTATTTCTGAAGAATTTTATAAGGGTATCACCGTATTACCTCAACAATTAGATGTTGAGTTAGCTGTGACAACTCCTAGTGGCACAACAGTCGCATCAAAATTTATAATTCTTCCCCGATTGAAGTTTGTGGGAAAGTGCTTCCTGCAAATCTTGTGATCCTTCCTATAGTGGAATTTGATTTGATTCTTGGCATGGATTGACTTTCTTTATATGAAGCTCATATCAATTTCCAAAGAAGGGAAGTCACATTTCATATTCCAGATCAATCTATGATAGTCTATCGATGCAAGGATGAACATAACCTTCCAGTGGAAATTTCTTCCATCTTATGGGTCTTGATTCCACTAAATGAAGGTTATTTATCTCAAGTGGTTGGTGAGAAACTCACGATTAAGAATATGCCCATTGTACGGGAGTTTGAAGATGTCTTTCCGGAGGAATTGCCGGGTCTTCCACCAAATCGTGAAGTTGAGTTTTCAATAGAACTCGTACCGGGTGCTTTACCTATTTCAAAGACACCTTATAGAATGGCCCTAATTGAGTTGCAGGAATTAAAGAAGCAAATCCAAGAGAATCTTGATAAGGGATTCATATGCCCTAGTGCGTCACCTTGGGGAGCACCTATTCTATTTGTTAAGAAGAAAGATGGATCAATGAGACTCTGCATTGATTATAGAGAACATAACAAGATCACTATCAAGAACAAATATCCTCTCCCACGCATTGATGAATTATTTGACCAACTACGCGGATCTCAATACTTTTCCAAGATTTATCTTCGTTCAGGGTATCATCAATTAAGGGTCAAAAGGGAGGATATACCAAATACGTCTTTCCGTATAAGGTATGGACACTATGAATTTATATTGATGCCATTTGGTCTTACTAATGCCCCTGCTATCTTCATGGATATGATGAATAGAGTCTTTAAAGACTATCTTGATCAGTTTGTGGTAGTCTTTATAGACGATATTCTTGTATATTCAAAGAGCAAGGAAGAACATGAAGATCACTTTAGAATTATATTGAAGACCCTGAGAAAGGAGAATCTTTATGCCAAATTTACCAAGTGTGAATTTTGGCTTCAAAGAGTTTCATTTTTGGGTCACATAATCTCAAAAGAGGGGATATCTGTGGATCCAGAAAAAATAGAGGTTATCGAAAGATGGTCGAGACCAACAACAGTAACTGAGATCTGAAGTTTTCTTGGTTTGGCTGGATATTATCGACGTTTTATGAAATATTTCTCACGATTATCTAATCCACTCACCAGGTTGACTCGAAAAGGAGTTAAGTTCGCGTGGACAGAGGAATGTGAAGATAATTTCAAGGAGTTGAAAAGAAGGTTATCCAGTGCACCTGTACTCACACTTCCTTGTAGTGGAGAAAGGTTTGTGATCTACAGTGATGCATCCAAGAAGGGATTGGGGTGTGTTCTTATGCAAAATGATATGGTGATAGCTTATGCCTCACGACAGTTGAAAATCCATGAGCAAAATTACCCAACTCATGATTTGGAGTTAGCTGCGGTAATCTTTTCATTAAAGATTTGGAGGCCTTATCTTTATGGTGAAAGGTGTGATATTTATACTGATCATAAAATTTTAAAGTATATTTTCACACAAAAGGAGCTGAATATGCACCAAAGAAGATGGTTGGAGCAGATTAAGGATTACGACTGCTCAATTCATTACCACCTTGGGAAAGAAAACAAGGTGGCAGATGCATTAAGTCGACAAGAACATGCTAGATTATCCATGATGAGTATCACAAAAGATCCAATATTTATGGATTTACAAAGGATGGATCTTGGAATTATAATGAAAGGGGAAAAATCTTATCTTTCTCAAATAAATGTTCAACCATCTATACATGTGAAGATTAAAGAGGCATATAAAGAAGATGTAGAGTTACAAATGAAGGTGAGAAATGTTCCTGAATTCAACCTTGATTGTGATGGGATAATAAAGTTCAGGAATTGGGTTTGTGTTCCTCCCATACAAGAATTAAAGAAGGAGCTGCTGGATGAGGCTCATAGTTCTTCATTCTCTATTCATCCTGGAAGCACGAAGATGTATAGGGACCTGAAAGAGTACTTCTGGTGGGATGGCATGAAAAGAGATGTTGCTAAATATGTCTCTCGATGCTTGGTTTGTCAGTAAGTTAAAGCTGAGAGACAGAAGTCTAAGGGGATGTTACAATCATTACCCATACCCGAATGGAAATGGGAAAACATCACTATGGACTTTTTCACAGGACTTCCTAAAACATCCAAAGGCAATAATGCTATCTGGGTCATAGTTGATCGTCTTACAAAGTTTGCACACTTCATTGCTATTATAGAGGATTTCTCTCTGGATCAGCTTGCCAGGATATATGTAAAGGAAGTGGTAAGATTGCATGGAGTACCACTTTCTATTATATCTGATCAGGATCTGAAGTTTACATCAAAGTTCTGGCGAAGTCTTCAGCATACTCTGGATACAGAGTTGAGTTTCAGCACTGCTTATCATCCTCAGACAGACGGTCAGTCTGAGAGAACAATTCAAACTCTAGAAGATATGTGGAGAGCTTGCTCTATGGATTTCAAAGGTGGTTGGAATCAACACCTACCTTTGGTGTAATTTTCTTATAATAATAGCTTTCACTCTATTATTCATATGGCTCCTTATGAAGCTCTCTATGGAAAGAAATGCAGGACTCCAACTTGCTGGGATGAATTTGGGGAAAGAAAGCTATTAGGACCTGATCTTGTTGATGAGATGATAGAAAAGGTCTGATCTATTCAACAACACATAATAGCAGCTCAGAGTCGACAGAAAAGTTATACCGACAACTAAAGAAAAGACCTAGGGTTTGAAGTGGGTGATAAGATGTTCTTACGAATATCTCCTTGGAAGAGGGTCATGAGATTTGGAAAGAAGGGGAAGTTGAACCCTAGATATATCGGTCCTTTCGAAATACTGGATCGTGTTGGGAAGGTATATTACCGATTGGCGCTTCCACCGAATCTCTCCCAAGTTCACTATGTGTTCCATGTATCTCTCCTGAGAAAGTACATACCTGATCCTTCACATGTACTCAGCTCAAAAGTTGTATCGCAGGAGCAAGATCTTTCTTATGAAGAACAACCGATTGAGATTCTGGATCATAGTGAAAAAGTCCTACGGAACAAGACCACTCACTTGGTGAAAGTTTTATGGAGGAACCACCAATTAGAAGAAGCTACATGGGAGCTTGAGGATATGATGAGGGAGAGGTATCCTCATCTTTTTGTTACAAAGTGACGAATTTCAAGGGAAAAATTCATTTTAAGGGGGGTAGAATGTAACACTCGAGACTTTTATGAGAAATATTTTGTTATATAAATCATCAAAGGAATATTTCACTACACACAACACTTTCTTGGCTTGCTTTACACGTAATTGCGACCTTCCTCGATAGCTTGCGTCGTACGCAATACCGAGTTTCACTAAACAACGATATGCTATTAAAATATTATTAAAACTACCCGTTATGAATAGTAATAATAACTTTTTGAAATTTTATAAATTTTATTTTTCAAAATGGTCTTCATTTTTGGATTCGGAATATCAAAATTAGCCTAGGGTAAAATTTTGGTATTTTTCTGAAAACTTTCAATTTTTGATGAATAGTGAAACCACTAAGTGGTAGTTAAAAAAACTAAATTTTTCATAAAACTTAATTTTACTACTTCTATGAGTGGCATTTCGAAAATCCGAGAGACACGGTTGAGGTCAATAAGTAAAATGTGGTTCAATGAGATGAAAATATTTTTTTGGTGAATAATAACTTTTTACTTTTATTTACCACGGTTAAAAGTAAATAGGGCAATTAAGGGTAAAAATGATATTATTATTACCCTAACACATGTCCTAATTCTATTGGATAAGTTTAATTCGACCAAAATCAACCTTAGGAATAAAATATGACCATTTAGGCCCACTTGGATTAGATTAGGACATTTATTATCAATTTACTTAAAGAAGGGTTAAAATAGTTAAAATCAAAGTTTAATAAGTAAATAATTTTTCATATGGGGTTATACATAAGATAAATTCGTTTATAAATATTCATTAGAAAGACAAAACGATTTCAAACATAATTTTATTTTATTTATAATTTTTATACATTAAATAATTTAATTTATTTATGACACAATGATGATGCAGTAATTACCATAATAGTGAAAAATTCGAATAATTGATGTTATAAATACCCAAATAAATGTAATTTAAGAATTTTTATTAATTCCAACAATTTTTTAGGTTAATATGACATGTTATTATTTATTTAAGTAACTTTTTTATAACTAATCATTCTGTTATTATTTTCACAAAAATCAATTACTAAATAGTGTCAAAATTGACATAAAATAGTTTTTAAAACAAATATTATATTATTAATTGTTATTTTATTACTAAAAACCTAAGGTTCGGCCAAGATACTTATATCAAGATATTTGTATCATTAATGTACCACTTGGGGGTCTCTTTGATGTATATGGTAAGTTTATTAACTATATACTATAAAAATACAAAGTGACATGGTAAATGTCAATCTAATTAACTAAGAGTTAAAACTAAAAGATAAGGTTATTATAATGACATAAACTTGTCTAAATTCTATTTTATGAGATTATTTCGACCCATACCCACCTTATCATTGAAATAAATCAATTTGGAGCTATTTAAAACCGAATTTGGCTTTATAATAAAATAATATTTTTCGTTATTCCAAAGGTGCCCCTCTCCTCCCTTATAAAAGGGCACCACCTCCCTCTCTTCCTCACACCATTTTGAGCCTTCAAGCTCATCCAAACCCTGCCAATTTCTTCTCTCCACTTCCCTAGAGACATCATAGAAGTCCTTGTCTTCTTCAAAGACCAATTTTAGTGCCCTAAAAGGAAGTCTCAAAGAATCACTTCAAAGAAGAGGTAATGTCCGTTACCGATTCTTTCATCTTTATTTCTTCTTCCACTTCTTCTTCTTTAGTTGTTTCATTATGAAGTAATAACATAATTATCACTCATATACATATATGTTATTATAAGTATGAAACAACCCCATTTCACCATCTATCCATCCCACGGAAAAATAAATAACCGCGCGTGCGTACGTACGGAATACCGTCTCCACGCCGTGGTGTAATCTATTTCCCCCCCACCTTACTTGGATGGGTATAATGGTGTAAAGAATAACTATATATTATTATTGTAAAGTGATATTTATTCTGAAATAGTATACATACACTCCAATACAATTCCACGATCGTGGGAACGATATCTTCGCTCGTGCGTACGTACGGAATACCGTCTCCACGATGTGATGCGACTCGTTCTACATGATCTTCATTGCATAATGATTATATAAATAAATTGAATGAATGAATATGATATATATTACACTAATACCATTCTAGGAATTAGGTATCTATAACCTAAGGAGAAGAATACGAATTTATTCGACAAAATACGCATAAGAACAAAAAGTAATAAACACCCGAATAACAAGTAGTAATGAAATATTACTAATAAGAATATAAGAATATGACCATATATGATATCATAACAATAAATATGATTCTGGAATAAGTCAATAACATTATTTAAATCATTATACAGGAGGTTCGGACACTTATGAAGCAAATCAGACCTAAGGTAAGGGAAAATATCACAATCTCATTTTTATCTGAGATTGTTTATACTTTGGTATTTACTGGAGTGTATTTTATCATCCACGTCCATGTTCCCTAAATAGGTAATATTGTTTCCATACACCTAAAATTGTTTAAATCCAATTTTACCCTTCGGTGAGTTTTTAGTAAAGGATATGAAAGGAATCTTTTTTCATTTTTCGTATGAGGTACTTTTTGACTTTTCCGACAAAAGTACGAGAAGAATGTTTTTTTAACTTATACGGCATGAATGGATTTTTAAAACATTATTTACAAGAAGCTTCCTTTACAAGTTTTCAAGTTTATTTTTAATCAACTTTTTTTAGTTTAGAATTTTATGACATGTTAATAAAGGAAAAGTGTTTTTGAAGTAGAAAGGATATTTTCCTCAAGAATAGAGTTCAAGTGTTTTATCAAAATTATTTTACATATAAGATAATAAAGGGTTCTGTTTCTATCCCTGTTATTAGATTGATTTGATTATGTTGTGATGGAATTATTTTTATGAATTCCTTTATCTTATATGAATTGTTTTATAATGTCACGATGTTTAAGATTCCCATTTTTATTACATGGGTTATGCTATGATGTATGGTTTATGATTTTGTGGTATACATAAGAATGGTATCATTATGAGATGGGTGGGCCCTATATCTCCCTCCAATGCATTGGGTAATGATTTTATATCTCATGAGATAGACATGGCTGGAACGGCAGGTTAAGCCGGTTCAGTGAAACGGGACTGAAACGAGGAGTGAACTCGGTTCAGAAATGGACTTTGTCCAATAAGATAGTCTTGGAAATGAGTCTTGACTAATAAGAAATGATTCTCTATGATTATGTGTGTATGCCAAAAAGTTTCATGTTTTAAATTATGATTATTGGGATTACATTTCACTACTATGATTTATCCCATGTTATGAAATTATGATCTCTTTTGCAGGTTAAGATTTCCAAAAGTTATGTTCTTATGAATATGATGTGATTGATATTTCTTTTGTTTACCCTTACTGAGAATTTGAGCTCACCCTTTTGTATGTTTTCTTTCCCCAGGTCCGGAAGAAGGTTATTAAGTAAGATATTCCAAAAGGGACTATATATATGATGAAATAAATGGGAGATAGTGTAGATTCTTTATGAACCAGTTGTTTATGTTTCCCAGTTTCTAGAGACACAATACCTATATGGTCCTTTCCTGGTTTTGTTATATGTTGTAATAAGTGTGCTTAAATTTTGAAGTACTAACAATGTATGTAAAGTATGGGTTGTTATACCAAAGGTCTTGATTTCATGAAAGGAGATGTACCTTCAAAGAGATATTTCCTATTGGTCCTTGCTGAGCTACACACCTTGAACATTAGAGGATGTGCAATGGAATACAAAAAAGACAACCCATTAGTATCAGAGCATTGCACGAAAAGATACAGCGAACGAGCATCATGGATGGTCATCCCGGCTAGATCTTCTCTCTAGAGGCTTGTTTGACTAAGATTGGGGGTAGGATATTTGGGTTCACTAGAGTTGAAAAGAATTTTGAATCGATATGAAGACTGTAGGACTATAAGAGGCTGCTTGGGCATCTCAAACATACACTCACTATCCCACTAACCTTATTTCACAACTCCTGAGCAGGTGGAGCCCAGACACCAATACCTTCCATTTAACCCACGAGGAGGATAGCATCAGTCTTTGGGACATCCGGTTAGTCTCAAGAGTCCCTATTTTTGGGGATATGTATGATGAATTCCTACATCCTTCATTTTTTAGGGATGATGAGGAAAGAACCTCTCCTTTGGCCAAGAAACTCATCATTCAGGCAAAGATACTTTTGAAGGAAATTTATCCTTGTCCGAAGTCGGATATTCATTTTGATGAGTGGTTTGGTGCCATTTTTAGGCATACTGGTCTAGATCCCGATCCGCGGAGACCAAGGGCCCATCCTACCAAAACAACCCAGAGGTGACTAAGTCCCTATTGGCCCACCCTGGAAGAGGGGAAGTTTCATGAGTGGGGATGGGGGCTAATCCCTGACGTTGACCAATTATTTCAACTAGAAGACTTATTGGACATGTTTCTGAGTGGGTAGATCTTACCAGTACAAGAATCTTGTGGTGTGAGAGCCTCAAACTTCATTATGGCTGCTCAAATGGCCATTGGTAGATACATCAATTTAGATATCCTTGTGCTGGCTAAGTTTTATAGCCTGTTGGGTCGGATCAGTGAATTGATTCCAACTTTCCTTATTATTGGGCCCTTCCAAATTATTTGGGGATAGATAGGAGCCAACATAAGAGGTTATACCTTTATCAATTCCTTACCAATTTCTCATTCCACCCTCTGACCATATCTTTAGAGTACCAGTGGGGTTATGCCGGTGGCTTGGGCTTCACAGGATAAGCGAGATGAGCAAACCAAAAAAAATGAGAAAGACTTAATGTACTATATCATTGTCTATGAAAATTTCTCTTATCATCCATACGATTCTAAAACCGGTACTATTAAGAATAATTAATATGAAGACTTTGTCAATCGAGGATACTTCCTATCTTTGAGAGAAGGTGTCCTGGTTGCCTATATTGGAGGGGAGCTTATTTGCGAGGGATATGCACCCTGCAGATTTAGTCATCAATTTAATTGCGTCTAGAAGTTATGCCCTCCCGCTCTCAACAACGACTATCAATAGAAGAATCTAATGATAGCCCGTCCACTATGGTGGATTTTTACCCAGGATAACACCCAGTGCCAGGCTAGACTTATAGATTCTATGGATTCCATACCCATCCTTACTAAAATATATGATGAGTCCTGGGTTAAATCATATCCCTATGGCCAATTAGCTGATCTGGTTCCTATCGTGACAACTTCCATGGAATCTGGGGAAAAGGGGAAGGAGAAGAAAAATGGAGTTGTTGAACATTCTCGACTAGGAAAAGTCTTATGAAATCCTCTTGTACCCCCTCCCCCTCGAGGAAAATTGTGAAAGATGATGTTGTGAACTCAAGGGCTGCTGAAATATCTACTAAATATACTGCCGATAGTCCACCATCCATTCCCCCGATGTTGATTTTCAAGTGTCCTAGAGGCAATGAGACCTTTTGAAAGGCCATCCATCTACTCATGACTGGTTCCCTTGTGCTTTATGGAAGCTCCTATGAACTAGGGAAGTTTATCTTACTGGCATTGGCAATGTTCCAACACCTTCTGACATTTATTTGGATGATGATCCTGAGATGGTGGTTTGTTACCTTGGGGACCTTGATACCCTCATCCACTCCTGAAGTGGTCCCCATAAATACTCACAATGGGTACTTTCCATGCTGCAACCAGAAACTGATGATGAGGATAACAACGTCACTATCTCACCTATTTTAGATACCGTATAAAAAGATTTTCACTTTCTCCAAACATCTTGTAAGTGTTCATATAATCAAGGTCCCGAGTTTGTAGGGACGCCCAGGAAACATTTACAGTTGTTGAAACCCACTCTTCTCCCCTAAAACAACCTTCTAGTGCTGGACATACCAATCAAAACTGCATTTTTGGATGTCTGGAGAGTCTAGGATAAACTGAGGGAGAACACTTCAAATGAAAATATATGGAGGCTTCTTCAGGGAGGACATTTTGACCTTCCATGTTTTGGGGGAGCCATCGATTCTACCAGTATTTCAGCTGAAGAAGAGCATGATGATGTGTCTTCCTACTTGAATGAAATGGAAAAGTGTCTCCACACCCCCATGGACAAGAATTACTGGTCTGACCACGTGGAATTGATAGTAGTACTCCTACGGTTGATGGGAGAGGTCATTTTATCTGCAACCTCTATCCTTCAATTCTTTTGTTGCAGAGATGCTAAATTCCCCCCCCCCTTTTATTTTTCAAGAGCCTACAGGGTCTCGAGAAATGACTCTTTTCCCAATTTATTCCCCTAAAGGCACAACAACTAGGGAGTGTGCCCTACTGATGGTCGGGGGTGCTGTGGAAGGATCCCCTAGAGCCCAGGAACACATGGAAGTAGTCATCATAGACCCCTCAAGGGAATTTCCCCCTCCAGCTCGTATGGGTGATCTTATTCAGGATTCATCTCCGTGATATTCAAAGAAGCTCAAGTAGGCCTCCCAACTATCAAAACACATTAGGAGGGGAATCACAAGTAATTTTCTGTTCACCTAGTGTTTGAACCGAGTACCCTTATCTTATTGAATCACTAGTGCATTTGTGTATTTTGACGTAGGGCCTATCAGTAACCAGATGGTGGCTTCTCATGCACCTACAGATCTCGCCACCTTTATGGAATAGGAAGGGTCACCAACATTTGTGATTGACTAAAGCAGGGGATTGGGGACATCTAAAGAGACTGGGGGTAATTTCGATCCTTCAAGTGTTCATGTTTCCGCTCAAACAATCTCTACCCCAATAGTGGAAGAACATCCAGAAGTTGAGGGATCATTTGACCATGTTAAGCCAGCTCTCATAGAGAGGGACAAGGTGAACCTTTGGAAGGGGATGAATCTAGTGGCAAGCCCCAAGACTTATTGGATTTTGGATGGGATTTAGATCTTGTGGAACCAATAAATCTCAATAAAATTTCCTTTACCCCTATGGAGGGATTCCCTTCAAAGATTGATACTCTGTCTGCTCAAGCCGACTCTACAGAAATCACAATCACCGGGGAGCCTGATGTCTCACCCCTTGAAAATTCGGAGTGGGCCATTATACCATTTTTTCTTACTATTAGATAAGTTGTGTTTTCTACCCCTAAGATCTCGAGACCATTACCCTTATCTAGAATGACTATCCTTATAAGCCTTATATGAATAACCAACATTTTTGGGGCTGCCTCGGGGATTACTACATCAATCGAGTATGGCCTCGAGACATAAATGTTCCATAGCAATTGTGGGTTGCAACTGATGATTGAAGATGTGGTTCCACCTATTCTAGGTAGTGATATTGTTGCATAGGTGGGAGGTACTGAAGCCGTCTCCCCCTTAATCTCAAAATTGCAACCCCAAGCACTATCAATAGCGACAAACACCCCCATTCTGTACTCCATTGCAACTATCAGAGGCGAGGCTGTTGTGGGGTTGAGTCACACTGTAGCCACTGAATCGAGACCCTCTATTGTGATGTTTATTATTGACTATATTTCTTCATCAGGGAGTGACACCGAGATTAATCGTGAAGGCCTGGTCGATCTTCATCCCATCTATCAAAAGGCATGGAGGAACATCTGGAGATTAATTTCTCAGACCCCATTGGTTGAGATTCCAGCAAAGTTTCCAATATAACACCGCCGGTTTTTGGTTCCGGGTTTGGGTGGATTTGACTATCATGGAATCCATGATATAGTAAGGCATGTGGTCTTTGCTCAGGAAGCAACTAGTATGCTTGAGTCTAAACTTTTACGGTATAGTCGACGACTCATCTTGCTAGTATGTGGTAAATTCATATTGACGAAGCTTCCAATGAAGCTGCAGTGGTTGCAAGGTTATAAAAAAAACTTATAATGCAAGGGCCCTTGGTGGAACAACTCGACTAAGAAGTGGAGAAACAGAGCCGAAAAATGGAGTGTCTTAAACAAGTGCAGGCCCGGGTCGCGACTGCTATTGAGGAGGGGCGATGGAAAATGAAAAAAGGAGAAAGGACTAGCCTCAGTGCTATGAGGCACATAGAGGCACTATGATCATGCACGTAGGTCGAGAATACAAATTTATTAAAGTTTCTCTATGACATAGAGGAGTCACATCAATTTTTGATGCAACTTTGTGACTCTGCTGAACATCTACTGTAATGATCATGTTATACTTGTGAGGAGAGGCTACAGGCTTTGGATGTTCCTCCATTTTTATTTGTTGAACTAAATGAAACAAATTTTCCTTCAAATGATTATTCTTTTCCTTTTCCTACCATCTCAAATGATCACAATCTATCATATAAACATCATTTAAATCATGTATTAATTTTAAATCATGATTCGAAACCTATAAAGTGAAATGATCGAATCGAGCTCTAATCATTGCCTGATCCATGGGACTCATCAAGCATAGTTTGACTATTACTGATTTTTTATGGAAAATCTCATGAACTATTGTGTATTTTTTAATTGTTACCCTAATTTTTCCTAAGTTTGTTTGAAACGGGCTTAGCGGGTATAAATTATGCTTTTCTTAGGCAGCCCTTATCGAGTTTTTTACCCAACAAGTTTTATGTCTAATTTGATAGATAATTTTTTTTCTCTTGTATAAAACATACACAGTATAGGTTTAATGAACTGATACTCAAATTTTATCTAGAGGTTCCCTTTGCGGGTTTTCACTCTGGCGAGTATTGTGTCTTTTTCACTGGTGATTTACAGTCCTACTAATCATACTTATTACTGACATTTTAGGTTGAAATACTTTGAACAAACATGATCGGGGAAGGTTTTAAAATTCAGGATTCATCAGCTGGGAATGTCCTAATAACTTTTAGACCTGAATGATGGATTTTTCTTGACCCTAAATTTGTGAGTTTTAGACATGTATGAGACTCAGGAGCCGTTTTAGGCATACAGAGGTAAGAGAGAACTCTCCTAAGGAAGAATTTTCCATTCTTTGATGGCCATTTTTTAGGCTCCATATGCGGAGCCACCGGGGCATGATGTGAATAGTCAGACAAAGGTGTCTGCGGGACACCGGCCTTCCATATCCGATGGCCTGAGAGGATTTTCAACACTTTGAATTTATGTTGATGTTGGGGGAAACAGTGGGTGGATCATCTGAGTGATGATGTCCAAAAGTATTAGGGAAATTTTTATCATCTTTGAATGGGAAGCCACCCCAACACAATTCTAAATTGCATAAGGGAGAGCTATTGAATGGTTAGTTCAATTAGAAATCTTTTTCATGTATGGGTATTTGAAAAGGGGAGGATATGTAAGCTATTATCCAAAGGGGTTTTCCAAATACAGGGGGTGATATGGGACATGAATTTTATATGAGCCTACAAAAACTGAAAAGGAATCTCTAGAGGATGAATTTTCCTTTGATTGAGGTTTGTATTGTAGGAATCATATGAAGAGTCATCAAGGAATGATGTGCATGGTCCAACAAAGGTGTCTGCAAGACACTGTCCTTCCATCTATGCTGTCTATAAATGATTATGTAGATTAGGACCTTTTTGAACATGGAATATGAGCTTTGATAAGGGGTTCACCTGAGCATGAAAAGGGAAATTTCCTTTATCTGAACTGCTCTGAGAAACCCATAAATAAGTTGGGGCATTTTTTATCTTATATGTAGATCAACTTCACACATATGGATCAGGTATATTTATTTTACAGAAGAAACAAGAGATACCAGAGGTGAATTGGGCTGGCATGTTCTGATATATCTAGGATGTGGGTAGGAAGAAGAATGTAAACCAAGAATTTTAGGACCCTTGAATCAGGAGGGATGTCACAAGGCTTAGAATCCATTGGGCATACCGAGGTGGGAGAGGACTCTCCTGGGGAAAAATTTGACTTTTATTGATGTCCGTCATGTTGACATCATATGCAGAGCCACTGGGGAATGATGTGAATAGTCAAACAAAGTTGTCCATAGGACATTTTTCTTCCATATCTGATGGCCATGGAAGATTATGGTGGTTCAAGATCACTTAGATAATAGAGTTTGAGGTATGTAAGGAGTGTATCTAGATACATTAGAGACATTCAAGCTGTGATTCACTCATGGAATCAGGTATCCCCTATTCATATCTGACTCATACACTGGGTGAGGAATTCATTCAATTTTTTGGGTACCCTGTCATTTAACATCATACATTTAGGACTTGGGGTTCCTTATAGGGAAGGGAACCGTGACATTACTTTTAGGGTTGTGCTGCTAGGACCAAATTCCTAGACTGATTTTCCAAAAGTCATGGTGGATCTATCGTTGAGGTACCTAAGCTCACGTGAGCTACACTTACCGTGATAAATAAGGTATTACAAGGATTTTAGGTCCCCACTTAAGAATATAAAAATCAAAAACAAAAAAAATTTATAGCTTAAACCCATTCTAGGTAGTTTAACGTCATGTAGTAGGGATGATTCTGGACTTTCAGTTTAGCATCATGTGGTGCAATTTAGAGTCATCCAATGAAGACATTCTGTTGTGTAGTTTTGAGTCATGTGGTGAGGACATTATATTGTCCAGTTTAGAGTTATGCGATGAGGACATTTTGTTGTGTAGTTTAGATTCATGCAGTGAGGACATTATGTTGTACAGTTTAGAGTCATGCAGCAAGGACATTATGATGTCCCAAAGATCGATAATAGCTTTGAGTTAATAGTGGTTAGGGTATTCTAGCATACCATAGACATGAGTGATGATAGAAGGTGTAAAACATAGTCTCAGGGGGAAACTTGGATCATGAAGGATTAAATGGGGATTGGAATCCATTAGGCGTACCGAGAAAAAAAGAGGACTCTCTTGAGGAAAAATTTGTCTTTGGTTGACAACCATTTTGTAGGAAACATATGTAGATCCACTGGGGAATGATGTGTATATTTAAACAAAGGCATACAAAGGACACTGGACTTCCACCTCAATTAGACATGAATGTTTATGGGGGTCCATGATTTCTTGGAGTATGGAGTTTGAAAAATGAGAAAGACGTGTTTGGGAATATAAGAAATACACAGACTGTGATCATCTTGGAACTACAAAAGCTTCCACATAAATCTGAGTCATATGTTTGGAGGGAAGCATGATCTTTCAATTTATTATGAGTGGGAGGGGGGGACATGTGCAGGATCTCATAACATTGAGAATAAATTTTCACATGACTCTTGTTGAATATCACCGTTTATTTTCATGCGGTTAGGACCTCTCGTAGCTTCCCCCATACAAGTTTGAACTAATTACATGGGAATAGATTTTTTTTTTCAAAATGTGGTTTGGCCGAGATGCCAAATATGAGTGTCAATACATATCCTACAAGGGCAGGAATCAATCCGTACATAGTTATGAACGTTCCCTATACCAATCTAGCTCAGACATAGAAGTATGGGAATTTTGGTTTCATCTGCTACTGATGCCAGGTCTACCATATTTATCTATAGTTTGTTAAAGAAAGGGATTTATTTCCATAGATCCTAAGATCACATGATTTATAGTCTACGTGGGAAACAAGGAGTGATGAGGGTTTCCCTTGTAAATGTGGAGAGATAGGAGATATGATAGAGGATTTTTTGTGGGGGTATTGGGACAAGATCGAGGATCGAGGCATAAATACATATCCCAATAATGAATTAGAATAAAGAAATATATATATTCTGAGGGATCATTCAATTTATCATCATGTGATTAAGATAATTCATGCTATGCAGTTTAACATCTCACATCTTGGACACTATGCCATGCAGTTTAGAATCATGCAGCGAGGACTTGAGCATCCCATTTTAATGTTGTCTTGTAGGGACTAGTACCATATAGTTTAATGGCATGTTTTCTGGATGATAACTCATAGTTTATGGTCTTATAGAATGGACCATATGTGGGCATCACTATTATACAAAGTACTTCTTCATAAATCTTGAATTTATGGGAGCCGTGATGAGCTATCCATCCATTGATATCAAGGAATATGATCCATTAGAATAAAACCTATATATGACATATGGTTTCCAATTTGGTTCAAGATTTGGGGGATTCTTCCTATGTATCATTGGGGTTCTAAGGACCAACGCCTTCTCTCCTTTGAGGAAAGATCGAAGGCAAAATTTTTTGTTGAAGGATCGTGTGATCCAATTTTGGTAGACTTCCAAATGGTGAAAAGTGTGTATCCTTTTCTCATCCTACTATTACAACTCATCAAACCATCTTTGGGATTGCTCATCCATGGAAATTTGATCGCAAATGTCCACATAGAGTGATGAAACTTGAATTTGGATATGTAAAACCGCCTATGCATCGTATACTAGTGAGTATGGGTTTGCCTGGGTGGCAGTGCAGGTTGTAGTTCAGTAAGACCATAAACCATGAATGATCTTGTCTAGCCATGATTTATTATCTTTATCTATCATATTTTGGAGTATGTTGGAAAGAGTGTTATTTAAATCCTCTATTTTCCCGTTGGACACCGCATGGTAGAAGGATGAACAGCTGGATTTGATTCTATCATCCTGGTATAACTTTTTCAACTCAGCATAACAGATGTTGATTCCTTTGTGTGTCAGTATTGTATGAGGGACACTAAATCCGATAATGATGTTGGCCTTTACATGCTAATGATGCTTTTCTCCATAACATCTTTAAGGGGTGTGGCTTCATCGTATTTGGAAAAGAAGTCAGTTTATATGAGAATGAACGTGAATTGTGTGGCTGTGGTAGGGGGATATGGACCCACAACATCCATCTCCCAGGAGGAAAATGGCCAGGAGTACATAGTTGTGTGAAGTAGCTCTGGGGGTTAGTGAATAAAATTGGCATGAACTTGGCAGGAATGACACTTTCTGGAAAATATGGAATAATCATGTATCATAGTGGGCCAATAGTATCCAAGCCTTTGAATTTTATAGGAGAGCCTGGTTTCTGATTAGTGTGCTCTACATGTTCTGACGTGCACTTCTTTCATGATGACAACAGTTTCTTCTCCATTAATGAACATAAGAAGGACTCTGTCACGACCTTATTTATAGAGAACCTTTTCTTGGATTATGCCATTGTACAAGAAAACATTGAATGTCCATCTCCAGATCTATTCTCTTTCAGCCCTATCTGGTGAGAGTCCCCCCCTTCGCAGGTAATTTTCAATGAGATTCATCCAGCAGGTGGTGTGACCATAAGGCTCAGAAACAAAGATAATCTCATCGAACTCCTCCATATGGTTCTGAATAAATGTAAAGACCATCCGATGGTAGGAAATTCTAATAAATCTTTCATCCTGATCTGGATCATCTAGAGTTGTGGCTGCATTTTTCAATGCATCATCTTGAGCATTTTGTGACTGGGGGACATAGATCAGCATTGGTTCTTATGGTAATTTTTCCATCATTTATCAAACATGGTTCATCAAGGGGTAAAATACTTCTTTGTTAATGGAATAATCAACATTGACCTACTTGATGACTAACTATGAATCGAATTTTATCTTCATATGTTTGGATTGTGCATGAAGTTCCAACTCTAGGCCCACAATGAGGGCCTATTATTCTACTTCATTATTTGTTCATCCTTCTAAAAGAAGGAATGAGTCAGGAAAGACGACCTTTTCAAGGGATATGAATATAACTCCCAGCACTAATTTTTTGATCTTGGGATCCTCCATCCTTTTCCATGTTGGGATACTGGAAGCACAGTCGAAGTACATTTCCCATGCTTGGGGGTCCTCTTTGATGGATAACAGTGCTTCATCTGGAAGTTCAGCATCCCATAGGGTTGTATCTTCCAAGGGGTTCTCTTCCAAGAAGTCTAATAATTCCTAGACTTTAATGGCCTTCTAGGGCATGTATCATATGTAAAACTATTGTAGGATGACTTCCCATCATGATAGACATCTATTTATCATGGGAAATTTGAGGATATATTTGATCGGGTTGTAGGGGGAGACCAGGTGGACCTCGTGGTGCTGTAGGTAATGTCTGAATTTCTAAACCATGAAAATTAGGGATAGGTAGTTCTTTTGGATTCTTTAATACTAAGTCTAAGCATCAATCATTATTCAAATATGGTAATAGAGACTATTATCACTATAAACATCATTCTTCTATGTGAGGAAAGCACCTAATGACCATTCCAAGGAGGTTGGGTACAAAGTGATTGGTCTCCCTTCATCAAGTAGCATTATCAACGGTGGGATTAAGAGATATATTTTGAGATTGTCGAATGATTTTTTGACAATCATTATCCCTCTCATACGTGACCTCTTTCTTCATTAACCTAGTAAAAGGTAAATATTTACCCACAAGGTTGGGTATGAAGCACTGGATGTAAGACATGTTCCCCTAGAGACCTCTCAACTCGGTGAGGTTGTGAGGTGGAGACATGATAAGAATGGATTTTGTCTTTTCAGGATCGACTTCGATTCCATGATGTCAGAGGAAGAAGATGACGAATTTCCCATAGGTAATGCTGAAGGCACACTTTAGGGGATTCATCATTAAACTGTGTTGTCTCAGTTTTTTAAAGAAAGTATCATGATCGGTCAGGTGGTTTGAGTGTTTTCTTGATTTAACCACCAAATTTTCGATGTAATACTAAATTCACTTTCCCATGAAGGTCTTGAAAATGTGATTCATGGAACACTAATGTTTAGTACATGCATTTTTTAGACAAAAGGGAATCACCTTATAATAGAACACTCCCTGAGGAGCACTAAAAGTAGTATCTATTTCATATCCTCAGGCCATTTGGATCCGGTTGTATCCATAATAGTTGTCCATGAAAGCGAGGGCCTTATATCCAGCGGTTTAATCAATCCAAAATTTTGTGATCGGGACCGGGAAATCATCTTTTGGGCAGTGTGGATTAAGGTCTTGGAAGTTGATACACACTCTAATATGCCCGTTATTATTTTTAAGGACTATGTTTTCCATCTAGATCAGATATTGGACTTCTCAGATAAAGTTTTCTTTGATCATCTTGTCAACTTCAGCCTCTATTTTGGAATCATGCGTTGGGTGGGTCCTTCTGGATGACTACTTATAGCCCTGGTGGTCTTTTGGCAGACCTAGATGATGAGTGACAACCTTAGGATTGAGGCCTGACATTTTTGTCTAGTTTCAGGCAAAAACATCTTGATTCTTCTTCAGGAAGTAGGTATATGCCTCTTGCTCCTTGACAGGCATAGCCACAGTAATCAGAGTGGGCTCGGGTCATCTTCAGTTCCCAGGTTTATCACCCTAAGTTCATCGATTATGGTGGAGACACCTTCTTCAAATATGGGAGGGGCATATTTGAGGTCTTCTTATTCTTCTTCTTCATCATCATATTCTTCATGTTCATCATTTTCTTACTCTTCTAATGGAGAGAGGTTTTTCAAGATGAAGTCTCCAGTGTTGGGAGAGAAATAATTTTCTTCCTTATTGAGTAAGGTGGGAATGACTTGGGATCCTGAGGAATGGCTAAGATCATCTTTGTTAGGGACTTCCCAAACATTATAGGATTCAGCCCGATCTTCATTGTCTTTGGACTTGGCAGTTACAATGGAAATCATGCGGATGATTGATTCTATATCTGAGCATGTACTTATGCATTCATATTGCTTGAGGGGTAATACATACTCTTCCCTAAGCTGTTGGAGGCGATCAACCAGAGCCATTTCCAATCCATTTAGAGTAGTGATCCATTCAACGTCGTTTTAGAAATAGTGATTCTCTTTCGGTTCATAGAACTCCACATTAATTTAATGCGACTCACATGATTTGAACAAGGATTTATTGGTGTGTAATGTACTATTTTTTCCATTCGCACAATATTTGACGCACTGATGGTATGATGATGAAATTCCAGCATGATGATGTAGTGAGGGCCTCCTTAATAGGATGTTGAAGGTTGTACTTTTATGCACTAATACAAGTTTTGAGATTGATTCATCCCATTGGCCTCTTCTCGCTTTTGTCATATACTACCAGAGCTGTGGTGCAGGGTGTTAAACTATCTTCATCACAGCCCAACCGGTGAAGTGTTCACAGTGGGAGGAGGTTGACTCCAGAGCTGTTTTCGATTAAAATCCTTTGGATATCAATTCCATTTATCTTTCAAGACACATATAAAGGTTTGACGTTCCCTTGAATAATGTCGTCTTCATCCTTGTCAGTGAAAGAGATGATGACGTTCCATTATTTGGGGTTAGTCTCCATCCGATAGACTTCAGCCACTGCTACTTCAGTCTTGAATTCCATGGGACATATTAAGGCTTCAATGAGTGTATCCCTAAGGTCTGTGGAACGACTCAAGGAATCCGGGATTGATAGATTTTCCAATACTGAGGCTAGCTGCTTTAGAATATCATATTTCTTCTCTGAAGGTTGGTGCTTTCCGACTCGGGGGTTCTCTTTCATAGAAACTCTAGGGGATTGAGAATTGGATATATATGGTCTGACCTATGTAACAAGAGTTGGTGGTTCTACGGCGCTCTCCTATTTCGGATGAACTGGTCCTCTTGTATGCCTTGGGTGATTTTATATCTATTTTTCCTCTGAAGGATACTCCAAGATAACAAGGCTCAGATTATTTTTGGTTGGGTCATAGGAACATTCTGGTTCTCGTTGTGTCTGTTTGAGGGTCCTTCTATGATTTTCCGTAACATTAATGGTTTGAGTTAAGGTGTGGCTAGGAATTTGACTCCTGCCATGATCATGCCTTCCAGGAAACCCTCGGCCTATACGACCTCTTCCTCCGACCCTTCGGTTGGGCACATAGAATTCAGTTTTGGGGCCATAGTTTCCATTAGAGAAGGGGTCCATCAATTGAATGACATTAATGGATCTTTATATAATATCTTGATCTATCAGTGTTTCTATCTGACTATCTTTTTTCGGTGGTGCTGTTTGGCAGGGTAGTTACCATTATACTATTTGGTGGGGCGGTGCCCATTTTACCAAGTCTGCTGATATGATGTCTGAAAGTGTCAAAACAAGATTTGGCTTCTATGTTATCCCATCTTCTTGTTCCTACTTTTTACCCTTATATCCCTTAGAGTAATGTGGTGCTGAGGATGATGGATGTGTTACATCGGGAGCTATTGAGGGAATGATCAGTTGTTTCGAATGTGCTTGGAGGATGTCACGAGCTCGATTGACTATTTTCTAAGTCATCCAAATGTCAAATTGTTTTCTTCTTTTTACTGGTGAATGTTTTCCATTCCTCTTCCTCTATTGGGTATGAGGTGTAGATATACCCCACTTGTACTGGCGGTGGACCCAACATGACTTTCCCAAAATCAATCATATTTTGGTTGCTCCGAATTTCTCATCATGGAATCACAGTAAGAGTCATAGTGCATCAGATGTTATTCCGAGTCTCCTGATCTATTGAACACTGGGAATATGGGGTTTATGAAGTTTGGAAGTGGTGGAACGTTGCTCACCCAATGAGGGTAGGGTTTTCTTTATAGTTGTATCAGAGCACACCTCCCTTACATGGATTCAAATAGATCTCTTAATTTCTCTATAGTATTCAAGAGTCCTTGGTGCATATCCTGTTGGACTTGATCTTGGGTGGGTGTAGTAGGGGCCAAAGATGGATGTTTTGGTACTACTGGAATTTGGGGAAGATACCAATCTAGGGGTATCCTTTGTGGGTTTTCCTGGATATACTCTAGATACCTTCCCAGTGTAGGGAAGTCTGTATGTCATTCTGTGGATGGATTTAAGTAGGTTAATAGTATCGATGATGGGTTGGAGGAGCATCTGAGCTTGACTTCGTTTAATAGGATGAGTTGCTGTGGAATGGGAACCTTTTCTAGCAACCCATGTTGACGTTCCATAGGGGGAACACATCAAGAAAGATATCTCCCTCGATGTAGCTTAGTGCTAATTCGCCTGAGCTCTTCTATTTCTTTCTCCTTCTTGTAAAATCTTTCCTTAAGGGTGAGTGAAACATTATCAAGGGGAGGATAAGGTGGGTCATAAACGACCTGGTATTTATTCTTATCCTTTTTGGGTTTTTTAAGGGAGGTAATGTTGGATTAATTGAGGGGGCACCCAAGTTTAGGATCACTATCTGGTTTCGGGTATGCACACCTTCAGGCTTGGTGTGGGATACCTCTAGGAGGGAACCATATTCTATTTAATCCTCTCCTTTTTTATCATTTCTTTTGATATATGTGGAGTTTATGTTTACCACATTCACTAATTCGTACCAAATTGGGGGTGATGTAACTGGTAAAGAATGGTAGGGAAGATTTATGTATCCTTTTTGTACGTTTTTCCTTCCATTCTATGGTATGCTTTAGGTTTCATGGTGAATATTGACCCAAAGGGAGTTTTAATCTAACCTCATAATTTTCTTTCATCTCAAAGGGTAGGAACCATGATACGGGGTGTAATAAGTGACTTCTCTACTCACCATTCTTCCTAGATAGAAGAATACAAATATCCACTATGTGGGAACTTGAGGTAAAAATGCCCCCAGCCCAATGGGATGAGGTTCCTCCTGTTCTTACCTTGATGCGCTATGACATGGATTTTTTGGTCTTATGAGGGAATTTTGAGGTTAAAATGCCCCATCCTTGTTTCCTAGGGCTATTACCATGTTTTAGCGGTAACCACCACTATTGCCACCTTTTTGATTTCACGCACTCATGTGCAGGCATGAGTTGAGTATGGCACTGGACATGCACAATATTTACAGGTTTATGAAGACATGAGCATTGCATACTGATTGAATTCCCTTAGGTGGTAATCCTACTGGATTTTCATAGTTTCCTAGATTAGAATATTTTTGATGGAATGGTCTCTTCGGACCTCATGCTTTTGAGACTTACTCCAAGCTAACTTTTGTTGAGGATTCCAACTTTCTTGAGAAGATATTTCATTTGATTGCTGAATTTGGGTAATTACGTTGATAGATTTCATTTCTAATGATGTATGCTGGATGGTACATGGGGTGAAGTTTAGAGCTCCATGTTCTCACCATATCCGAATATGAACTCTATTTGGGGCGTCTTCAATGAGGCAACACAACTTGTGTAGTTCATGGAGACAAGCCAGTTCAAGGTTTTTATTTCACCTTTATGATCGTGGATTCCATGCAGACAGTAGGTCTTCCAAGTAGATTAGATGGTGAATCTCCCCTAATATGTTGGCATGGTCTACATGCCCTTCATAGGGAAATAACATTTATTTTATATGGTGAAGAGTCTTCCATATATTTAGGATAATGTCATGCATACATTCTTTAGACAACTCCCTTTGTATATCAAAGTGAAATGTGGTTGTAGGACAATACATCATTGGTATATTATCCTTATCTAGTTTTCTTATCATGAGAAATATATCATATTTCTATTCTTCTAGGGACACCTCTACTTTATATTCATATATTGACTGCTTCTTAGTAATTTCTTTCCATGAAACCAGGCCAGTGAAAGCCTCATTAATATGTGAATGATGTGGGGGTAGCATACAAGTTGAGCATGGACTTGGACCATCCTCTGGTTGAGAAAGGATATTACTCATCATATACGAAGTTCCTGATATGTATGACTCCATATTTCTAATCACCTCAACATAGGATGGATTTATCACATTTGTTCCAACAAGGGGAGGGCCTTCTTTCCAGTATGAAGTTTTATTATAGGGAGGAACTTTGCAATTAGTGCCACAATGGAGAGGTCTACCATTGAAACTTGATGCCCGACCATGGGGGTTGTATTTATGGAATATACTATGGGGAGGACCTTTTGGGCAGGATACAACATGTAGAGAACTTTCTGGATACTTGATTTCATTGAGGGGAGGACCTTCTCGATGACAGCTATGATGGAGAGGAATACTATCAAAACTTGATACCTGGATGCAAGGAGAATTTCTATAGTGTACATCATGGGGAGGGACTTTAGTATATATTGAAATGAGGGGAGGATATTCTCATTTCTTGATGTTATTATGGGGGGGGGGGCTTCAAAGCAATTTCCATTGTATGGAGGGTCTTCACAATGAATATCATCATAGTAAGGACTACCATCATGACTCAACGTTCGACTAAAGGGGGAAGCATATCTGTAGTGTATACCCTAGGGAGGACCATAAGGGTAGATGACAACAAGGGTAGGAAATTCTTGTAATTTGATCTTTAGGTCAAGTGGACAGCTACCCTGACACACATCAGAAGATAGGCTATCATGATCGATCATTTATGGCCCACGGAGTAATCCCCTATGGGTGCTTGGGGGAGGACCTTTAGAGCTGCTAGTAGCAACATTGTGAGGAGGGTATTCACGACTGAAACTTCGACTTCCATAATTTGGTAATAGACTAACATGGTCATGAGAATTTATTGATATATGTTTGAGGGCATCAAGAACCCCAGCTTCCAGTAGAGCAGAATCATGTATGTGATCTTCATTTTCTGGTTGCCTTAGTTGCTTTTCATTTTTGGGAAATCTCTAGTGGGTAACTAGGTCCGCCTTCTGTTGGTAATGATATTCATATACGTGTCCCTATATTGTTGGGTCCCATAATGCCACCGAGATACATTGATAGACATATTGAGTTTTGAAAGAGATATATACCTACCCTGGAGTAGCCACCATGTTGGACTTGCATCCCCCAGTTGGAATGGGTATTTGTTCCTGATTCGGTTGTCCATGTATCGTGGGATATTGCAGTTGACAATACTAGACTGGAGTAGGGATACAAAACTATTATGGAGTGACTAACCCATTTTTTGATTAAGTCATTCTGTTCAAGGAAACCTTGTTGTGGGACTGGTTTTTTTCCTTTTCCGCCAATGCAATGATATCTTGGCATGTTTGGAGGATATGGTCTAGAATCAAAGTTTGATCTTCCATCATTTCCAGGATGTGATAAGATATATCTTTGGATGGAATGAGTATGAAGGACCATTCCAATGTTGGAGTATGAGTTTTTTCTTATTCTGGTCCCCCATGGGTTTCCTGTAGATACTAGAAGTTCTCCTGTGTCGGGATAGAGGGAAAATTCTGTCATTTGTTGTCTTCTCCAGTTGCCACCATATTTAACTAGTGAGATTCATATTCATGATCGTGGATTTTCATCTTCTTTCTTTCCACTGTATTTATCTCATCGGATTTTTATACATCTGCAAGAATTTGACTCTGCTCATATTTTCTTTCCACCCAATTTGGACGGTGGTCTTGATATGCATTTGCAGGTATTTGTGCTAGCATGTAGCTGGATACCGCCCTATTTGGATGATGAGATTCTTGTGTATCTGCAGATATATCCATCTGCCTATAATTTTCAGCTATGTTTGCATGGGGGGACCGACAAGAACTAGTAGGAATGTTCACGTGCTTGTATTGTACTACCCTATTTCTATGATGGGCTTGAGTGGAAAGGGTAGTGTTATACGTATTCCTGTTGATTGCCACCACATTTTTACGACAGATTTTATCCTCAGGAACCAGGGAGATAGCCTGTTCCTAGTTTTATATTTTCTACCCTTGGTGGTCATCCTGAGGGGACGGAGTCTTCTAGACTTCAGAAAGTTCCCTCGGAATAAGGTCATCTTAACCATGAGGATACTTGGTCATCTGGTGTTAGTGGCGACGTTCTCTAGCAGGGGCCTATGAGTAGGACCCCTGTGTAATTGAGATGAAGTTGTTAGGATCGACTTCATCTGTCTGCCTAAGATAAGGGAGGTACTCATTGTCACGTTTTGGGGACATGCTCCCAACATGGTTTGAGACTACCACCAAGGCCACCTTGTGTTGGGGCACCATCCATAGCTGAGGAGCTGACTAAAAATATTTTTCAGACTAGATGGATTGTCTTGCAGTATCCACTATGGGGAGAGTTCCATTTCTGTGGTACTCTTTGATCATCATGTTGGATACATAGCGTTGAAGATGATGATTAGGAAAGGGGGTCCTACTCTTCATCGGGGCCCTGACTATCTGCAAGATCGCTGAGGCACGTGCCTTCATTTGTCATTGGGATGCCATTTGGATTAAATGTTTCTCTATAGGAACCTGTTATATATATATATATGTGTGTGTGTGTGTGTGTGTGTGTGTGACATTTATATTCCACAAAACCCCATCAAAGTAGAATTCTCTTGACCATATTCATATTTGATGATTCAGCTTGGCCACCTTCCCCCTTTTGTGTTGTGAGGTGAAGGGGCTTGAGTGGGGTAAAACCACCACATTGGTTAAGGATTCACATCGGGATCACCATTTTTGTTTCGACTCCGAGGTGGCATGGGTTCATGTTTGGGGAAAAATAAAAATGGTCTGACGGGTGACAAGCATTTGTCTTTTATCAAAGAAACTTTCATGTTTCCATATTTGTTTCATCCAGATTTATGTCATTATCCTTTAAGGTGGAATTAGATTTACCCCACAGGGACTAGGTAGTTTATATCTTCAATATTGTGAAGAAGGTTCCACAGTCAAATGGTCCCAGTGGGCGATTTCATGGGATAAAGTATTTGTGCAATCGATCACCTTAGGATATAACTTCCTTGGATTGTCTCCAACTAGTTTATTCGTGGATCTAGAAACACCCAAAGACCCTAGTATCCATGATTCATTGACCTGCTTTCCAAAGGCAGGTGTTCATTGGATGATGAGTTGGAAAATGACACTTAAGAACTCTATTGGTCGTGAGGATGGGAGGTCGGGCTCATCGCACCCTCTTTGGGGGAAATTAATGCCTATTCTAGGACTCTTATAGATTTAAGTCATTTTCATATATTCATGAATCCTTGGTTAATTCATAAAGAGTGTGTCCATAGGCTACCCCTGGTTTGCAAGATCATCATCGGCATACATAGATTTGATGCTATGGAGGCAATGCTAACTTAAGATGTTTAATAAAGAGCTATAGAGTTTATCATCATCAAGGGGGATGAAAGGTGACTTGATGTTGTGATTAGACCCATAAGATGGTCTTCCTACATATCCTCGGGAGAGGAATTAGAGCGCATGTAGTTTAGATGGGTTGGGGATTATGCGTAGAAGCTTCCCATTTGATAGAGCATGATTGGGTTAACCGTTTTGGAAGGGCACCCCATTTTGAGATTAGTCCTTCAAGAAGGTGTCCTACGTATCATGGTTTGAGAAAGAATCAGAGTTATCATAGTTTTGATTTGGTTTTCTTCCTACACATGAGAGCTTCCCATTAGAGGGGACATGGTTGGGTGAACCCTTTTGACAGGGCACCCTTTTGAGCTTGGGAATTCAAGCAGGCATCCTACATATTCAGTTTTGACTAGGATTCACATTTCTCATAGTTAATATTTGGTTTGGGGAATACACATGAGAGCTACCCATTTGGGGGGAGATGGTTGGGTGACCCTTTTTGAAGGGAACCCTTTTTAGTTCAGGCCTTCAATCAGGCATCCTACATATGCTATTTTGACTAAGAATTGGAGTTATCATAGTTCATATTTGGTTTGGGGATTACGCATGAGAGTTTTCCATTTGAGTGGAAATGGTTGGGTGAACCCTTTTGGAAGGGCACCCTTCTGAGCTTGGGCCTTCAAGAAGGTATCCTTTATATCTTTTTTTGACCAGGAATATAAGTTCCTGTAGTTCATATTTGGTTTGGGGGTTATGCATGAGATCTTCCCATTTGAGGGGACATAGTTGGGTGATCCCTTTTTGAAGGGCACCCTTTTGAGATCAGGCCTTCAAACAGGCATCCTACATATCTTGTTTTGATCAGGAATACGCGTTCTTGTTGTTCAAGTTTAGTTTTGTTGTGTGGATTTTTTAATCGTCACAAATCTCTACACCCACATGAGTCATACTTGGTGTGAGAAACAAGAGGATGTGGGCCTACAATGAAAGAAGCCAGGGAGACCATGGTATAGGGTGTAGAACAATGAACCCTTCAATTTGGGATGACATTGGAGGTAATGCAGCTCAGCCCATAGAAGATTAGGTACTTACCACAGTAGGAGTCCCCCAATAATTCATTCTAGGAAAGGGGAGGAATGTCACCTCTCATCAAAAGGAGGAGAAAACATGATTCCTTCAAACGATCACAATTTTTCATTGAATGGAAAATCATGTGATCACCCTTAATCCCTAGAAATGGGAGGTTCACATCAGCGTCCCAAGTTTGGACTCGGAGTTACCATGGGTATGTGGACTTATAAACATCCATAGAGTCCAAACCGTTGTGGGGATATCCCTCAGGAGTCCACTTACCATGGGTATGTAGAATCCAAGGGGTGTGCTGATGCACCCAATAATTTGATCATATGGGTATGGTGGGTTTAGAGGAGGCATTGACCTGATGCTGGGGGACTGGTTTGCAGAGGGTCTATGGAGGACTGGATGGTAATGAGGTGCGATATTAGAGCCAGAGGGAAGAACACCAAAAGACTCCCCATTCCTCATACTGTTTTCTTATGTGGGATGGTTGGTGCTCCAAATACCTTAGTGGTATGCGGGTAGAGGTGTTGTCCACATACTGGAGTAGTACGAAGGCTTGGGCATGGACCACCACACACCATAGTGGTGGACGATCTTGGATGTGGTCCACCACACTACTTTGGGTTCTATCTACGTGCTGATGCAGTACACAACAATAGATTAATTCCTCAAAGTGATACACTATGTGGAACAACATATTAAAGGAGGGTCCTAGAGACTATGATTCGCGATGATTTCATCCTCTAGAGATATGTAGTTTGTGATTTCACCAATTAGGTTCCTGATTTTCCCATTATTATTACGTTACTTTGTTTTATGGTTCACAGTTGGTTATACATACAGAAGCACATTTTTCAATTTTGACTTCACCGATGATTCAAGACTAAATTTGGAATCCTCTCAGAATTTTTTCTTCCAACATCTGGGGTCTCCTTTGTGCTTTATTCATCTGTAACCTTTCAATTCCTTCTGTGATCCTTTTATGGAGCATTGGGGAAATCATATATTTGGGCTGCAGAACCATTTGTAAAAGCCTGTGAAGAGATATCACGATCTGCAGAAGACTCGGACAACTGAGGTTAACAGAGGCTGTGGTTCGCGAGTCATGGTTCGAAGAAAACTTCCAATTTTCTTCATTCATGAACTAATGAGTTCATGAGATGGTATGTGTATGGCCTTTTCACACTTTATTCCCCCAGCGATGTAGTTTTTAGCTTCGTAGGTTCACCGACCATTGCTCAGTAGGCCATCGCCTTGTGGGTCGTTTCGCGTACTAGTGGTTCACGATTCATGCAGTGTACAAACCCTTCCTAGTTATGGTATGTGGGTTACTTAAAACTCTTTGAGAAATTAAATTCCTTCAATTTTCATCATATTTTTTCACCTCAATTTGAGTCCACTCACTTTACTTGACTTGTATTAATTCTTATCTCCTTATGCAATGTTATTGTGGGAGTATTTTCTTCCCTTGGAAAAGTTCTTCAGGACCCTATAGTGATCACAGTTACATCATGTTGCATCACCATTGACATTTTTTTCTTCTATTATTTATGTCTTTTATAGGATTTAATGTTTTATTATTTTGTATCTATTTATTTTGTAATAGATTTTTATGATTTTACAAATCAAAAGAAAGTATGTTATTTATTATACCTACTAAAAAAGGTATTTTTGTTGAGTTATGATTCTCAAGTCAGGTATCCTTGTTTGTTACTTGGTCCATAAAAAGGAAGGTGTTTTCTAGGTTGTACCCACAGGTGATAAAAAGGTAGGTCTTATAAAATGATATCACACCTTTTAAAAGTGAGTATAGTTCTATTGATTACCATTCCTCTTTATAGGTTAGAGGAGTGTCAATAGTAGATGTAAGATAAAGATGATCTGAAATACTATAAAAATCAAGAGTTTATATCTTTATTTTCCAATGCCTTTTATTTTTGAACACTAAATTACATTATTATATTCCTATATAAAATTATATACTCTAATTTATTGATCCTTTTAAAATATTTTAAAATTTCTATTCCCTCCCCCGGGCACACTTGTCCTCTCAATTGGGTCACTACAACCTGGTGTGAATTTTGTCACGTTGTAATGCATAGAATCAAAACATGATGTACAAGATGGTTTTCAGTGGCTGTTCATATATAGATATTCTCATTCCATTTAAGAATATCAACATACAATAGGATGGTAGATCACACAATCAATATTAAGGAAAAATGTGAGGTAAAATAGTTTAGAACTATGGGGAGTTATTGAGAAGTTAATATGGATAAAATTTTGGTGTTGAATATTTCAAAATTAATACTTAAATGGTACTGTAAATATTTATTGGAAGATAAGAATAGAAATAATAAAGTGTCTCTTAATGTTTCATATATTTAAAAAAATCCTTGAGTCAAGGAAAGTGAGGTAAAAATATATTGACATTTCTGATTCTAAGAAGAATAAGCGTGGTTAGAGTAAATGTAATCAACATATATGGTTTAGAAAATATAAAAAGAGAGATATTTGTGTAATTCCATTCATATGTGAAATTTATTCAACATAGATGGATCAAGAGACAAGTTCCAGTACTATACATGGATGTTAAAGAGGACTGAGCGCAAAAAGATAATCTTAGAATGGGGAAATCTTCATCTGAAAGTGGTTAGTCACTACAGTGATAATTTTAAAGAAAATAATTAAATCATTAGTGAAAGTGGATTATTTAATATATAATTATAAGAAGAAGACACATGACCCAACTCTCTATATAGAGGTCGTCTTTTCTAGATAGAAGTATTATAGTGCACTAAAAGAAGAGCTTAACTAAGCATCTATCTAAAGTTGAGGATGCATGGTGTTTCAGCAACCTCTACTAATCTAGATGAGTCCTTCATGTCTATAAACTATTGAAGATACCCTCATGTCTATAAAATGACCAATCCTTCCCCAAATAAATGTGTATAAGATAATTATAGGGAATTACTATATGATCAACAATGTGTCCTTCCTAATAAATTTTAAAACAAAAAGTGAGTAGTGTTATCTCAGAGTACATCAACACACCGACATCATATGATGCTTAGATTATCTCTTTGTAGTGAAAAAAGACTAAAATAGTATGCCATGATAATTCTTTTCATTTATTCATTCCTTCTTGAGATTCACTCATAGAGTGTGAGAAAGAAATTAATCAATAATTTGAACACTCATTATTGCTGACATGTAAATATGATCTAAATGGGGATGATGAAGAGGGAGAAAATGTTAATTGGAAAACACCATAATTTACCCCCTTATCTCAAGGCGTCTATTAGGTTACAATATATTAACTCCTTCATAATAAAAATATTTTATATTTATTAAGAAAATTATAATAATATAAATATTTCATATTTTATGTAAACAATTTACATCACATATTTTCTAAATAACTACTTTCAATATAATCATTTTATATCCTCATTTATAAAAAACTCAAAAACCAAATGAATCACTTTTTTACTTCACTTTATTTATAATTTATAAATTTTTTATAATCAGAAGACTCAGGAGCATGAAAGCTTACTCACAGAAAATCTTTATATATAAAAAAGTAAATACATCAAAAGAGGAGAAACATGGGGTCAATAAAGACGTGTGAACACAAAACCACACACATAAACATCAACCAAACCACAATTGATGGTTGGTGTAACAAAGGACCATAAAGAGAAAACCTCCCCAATCCCACGCTTGGACAGAGCATCAAAAACCTTATTTGCCTCTCTGTAAACATGAGTGACAACCAAACAAATCTGCTCCACATGCTTGAGACAGTCATCCCATGTAGAAATCATCTTCCAAGGGACATTTCTTGAATGTGTTATAAGAATATAAACCGCCAGAGTCGAGTCAGAATCTATCCATAAGGTCATCCAACCATGAAAATAAGCATACTGAACAACCTTTATCATAGCCCATAACTCTGCCTCAATATACAAGCCATTTCCTAGAAAGTGGTAAAAACAGCCTTTAACAAAACCCCTATAAGTGTGGAAAACACCACCACATACCGAAGGCCCTGGTGCACCTGAATCCACTCCATCCACATTAACATTCAGATACCGAGAGATTGGAGGAATCCACCAGATGTATTTCATCACAATTGGATTCTTACATCTGCCAGAAACACCCAAATTTCATAAGATAACCAGATCGGAAACATCATTCCCCATGACTCCATTTCGATCTCATGCAGAAGAAAGAACACAAGTATGAAGCTCTCGAATACCTACAAAAATCGGTATAATTTTGATGTCAAAGACAAGATCATTTCAGGCTCTCCTGATAAAAGAAACAACTGCTGAGACAGTAGAGAGGAGCAGTGGTTTCACCTGAGAACTGCAACCAGCTCGATAAATAGAATACATAAGCTATCCAAAACTCTCCAAGTTTAAATGACATCCAAAAACACTGTGTAAATAACCCCATAAACCAGATATAGAGCAACAAGATATAAATAAATGATCAAGAGTCTCATCTGCAGCGAGACAATGAAAACAAATAGGTGCAAGAGAAAATCCAGCAAGTTTTATCATCCGTTGTAGAGGTAATCTACACTTCAAAATCCTCCACATTAGAAAATACTGAGCTGGTGGGATATAAGAAGCATGAAACATAAGCATCCAAGAAGGAACCAAAAAAGGCTCAGTTTACATGAGTCTATAATCCTCCTTAGTGCTGAAGGTTCCAGTATGACTGGGCAACCAGATTAAAGTATCCACCGTAGAATACTGATAACATCCCAACTCCATTTTCAGAGAATCCGAAATCATCCCCGGAGCCATGACATTATTATGAAATTTAGCAATTGAGAGATCCTTCAAAGAGGAAGGAATTTCAGTATCCTCAGAAATGGAACATGATAACCAAACAGTCATCCAATAGTTCAAAGAGGAATTTTGACAAACAACACATTTAGAGGATTGTGCAAGGCTGAGATAAGCATACTTAATTGATGACCATATTGAGGAAGGGATATAAAGAGAGTACCCATTGAGTAGCTTGGATCAAAATCTATTACACATAAAATACAAAGAAAAATCACTATAAGTCAAGAGTGACCAAGTAAAATTTTTAATAAGAGATTAATTAAAGTGCTTAAGGTTCTTAATCCCTATACCACCCATGTCAACAGGCCGAATGAAATCACTCCAAGCAACTGTAACAAGCTTACTCTCATGAATTTAACCGGTCCAAATAAAATTCCGAATCAGCCTTTGTAAATCCTTAAGAAGAGTTCTAGGCCATCTATATAAGGAAAAAACATAGACACACATAGAGGTGATAACAGAGTTAACCAGGCAGACCCGCCCTACCTGAGATATATATTTACAAAAAAACATAGTCACACATGTAAATATACTTTAAACCTAGATCATATTTTAAAAAAAAAATTAGTGTTTAAACCCCCTTTGGATTCGATGTGGCCCCTCTGGGCCCGCTCCAATGAATATTTTTTAAATCTTTTATAAAACAATTCTTTTAAAATTACAAAGGCAACAATTTTACACCATATAATCATTGAACTTTTCAAAATCATTTTGGATAGTTCATAGATCAATTTAGTCATCTAATAACATATAACTTCATGTAATTTTGGTTTTCTGGTCACAATATAACCACTATAATTTTAGGAAGTAATTTTATCTTATCTATTCAATTTAAAAATTAATATTCAGAAGTCAATTTAAAAAGATTTTACCATGGTTTTATCTTGGTTATGTTTTGGTTATCTTATGAAATAATACACCGTGATAATTTTGAAAAATATTTTAGGGCATAGTGTAATCAGCTTAAGATACTCTGTTTTCATGAAACATTTTTATGGATGTTTTTTATAAACATTGAAGTAGTAATATAAATTTTTTAGGAACATGCGCATTTTAGGTCATAATTTATACTAAAATTTGTAAATTTCTATGAAACATGAAAATTTTGAAATGAAATATCCATAGTTTAGGAAATTATCATTTTCCCAATTTTTTCATCCCTTCAATAATTTAATCCCAATAAAATGGAATAAATTATGACACAACTGATGGGTTTTAGAGGGGATAACACTTATCCAAACATAGTGTAAAACATTAACAAAAACCTTTAAAGCCACAAGTTATTATATTAGTTATAGAATAAATAAAAATAAGATTAATAACAACATTCCTCTTCTTGGTTAATCCAAATATATCCACACTCATCCATATGAGCTTGATAATGATCACTAGGGAGTAACTGAAAAATTTCTTCCTCCTATGATATCCATGGGATGTATAAATATAAAAACCCTTATCAAATATCCTCTATTATACATAGTTTTATAGATCTTTTATATTAAAGGATAAAAAATGAGGGCTATGGATAACTTCATACACGGAGTCTCTTTGATGGAATGATGATCTGGTAACCAACCAATGATCTTATACAACCTTTTTAGGAATTAAGGACCCTATTCAAGACCCTAACATGATTCATAAAACTTTTATAATAAAAGTGGTTATTACAAAAGGTTTATAAATAAATTATCATTAATTATGAAATGCATGTGATTGATCTTCATCATTAATTACTCTGTAGAATATTATCAAATGGTATTCTTAACTGATTATGATAGCTTTGGGTCGAATATATAGAACTAAGTTGTGTATTATCATACTATATGTAAAATTACATTCATACCACATGTAACACTCCATTATTTTAATATATGAATTAATTTAAATAATCCAAATGTGGTTTATATCTTACACCAAACGCAACACCGAACTTCAATAAAATTATGATATATTTAGATAAAATATAAAATTTTATGTACGACTATTAAAACATAGCTTTTGGATTAGTGGGAATAAATATGATAATTTTTTTATTAAATATATTTTTAAATAAAATCAATAATACTTTTAATATGAATGAAATTCAATTAATTTACAAAAAAATGGATAATAAAATCATTTTTTGTTTTAACAAGTATTGTTCTAAAAAATTAAATCTTTACATGATATTAATTTATCTTTAAAGAAACTTAAGATTAATGATGATAAATTAGGTTTTATAGTAAAAATTTATTAAACAAACTTAGTTGATAATTTATATGGAATAATAATAATAATATTTAATATTTGAAAATGTCATTTTTCAATAAAAAATCATTTTTATTATATTTTATGATTTTATTAAAAAGTTGAATGTATAACTTTTATAATTTGAATATGAAAATATGGTCATAATTTTTTAATTTATAATAAAAATATTATTTTAAGATGCAATTTTGGGTTTTTTTTCAAAAAAGTATATTTTTAGTCAGAAAAATAAATTTTTTGTAAAAAATATTATTTTTATGATTTTATCATTATGTAAGAGTATACTAGAAGTTTAAAAAACATTTAATTTATAAAATATTTTTTCACGTAATAAAATTAGTCATTTAAAATATGTTTTAAACTTATAAAATTTATGGAAAATATTTTTAGAATTAAATGAAAGTCTTAGTTTAATAAAAAATTATTTTTAGTTTTTTCTTTGAATAAATTATTTTTAAGGTGAGATTCGGTTTTGGATTGATATTAAAGCCTAATATTTTTTTTGTTAAACCAAATATTTCATGGTTATTGATATATTTAATAGCTATGGATTATATATAAATTTTAGGCTTAAAAACACACATTTTCTAAACACCGTTTGTATGCATTATGAATTATAATCTTACATTTTACTTTTCAGAAACTTATAATTTTTTTAATTAAATGATTTTATAATATTAAAACTAAATGGTTCTAATTAGGTAAACTTAATTTTCTTATTTTTTCATTAATATTAATTAATATGGTTTAAAATTAATTACAAAGGTAAACGTAAATTAGTGTAAAAGTTCAAAGTTAAAAAAGACCTAAAACAAACAAAGTTGTCCAAAAATAATGTTTAATATTCATTTAAACCCATGATCAATATTTACACCACTTTTTTCCATTTTTTGGACTTTAAGACTTGAATAGTAAGCTTAATTTATTTAAAATGCAAAGGTTAGTCCCCAAACTACAATTTTCCTCACCTATAAAAGAGTAACATATCACCTACTTAAAGACTAACCTTAACTTATAATTTATCATTTAAAATATTAAAATGTTTTCCTAATATGACCCTCTTCTACTTTAAATTTTTTTATATCACCATTATTAGTCATAATGAATTCATTTCCAAGGATACTTTCACGGAGAATTCAAGTCCCCGATGTGAGTATTATAAAATACCTAGCATTTCTTCTTCAATTTATTCATTCAAATTTTTTCTATACACGCTAATATAATTAAATTATTATTTTATATATACTACAATGGTACTATATTAAGGGTATTATCATTATATATTCATCATTCTCATCTATTAAGAAAATGAAATTGTTGATCGTGTGTACGTGCAGACTACCACCTCCACAGAGTGATGTTGTTAGTCTATAAACACCACCTATCATGAATATTATTAATGAATTATTTGGTTAAAAAATAATATTTATATTCCATATAAAAAATTAGAAAATGATTATTTTTCATATACCATAATTCCATCAATTTATTGATAAATGAGATTGCTAATCGTGCGTAGAACGAAATAACACATCTATGAACGATAAATTTCATCTATCATCCCCAAAAATATTGGATGGTTATGATTTTTTTAATGAGGATAAATGAAAATTGGTACATTTTTAGGATTCTTAATATGTGATACTTTCTTTATTTAATAACATTACCTTACTCATTAAAATGTTATAAAACATTATTGTTTGGGTTGGTTTTACCACCTACATGAATGATTTTATAATGTTAATGTAGTAAATGTTTAATGAATATTATATAATGATAATATAATTTAATAATAATATAATTTATTATTTATTTATATTTTTTTAAAAATTTCTATTAATAATTTAAATATTTATTAATATATCACCTTTTGATCATTAAACATGCAAAAACTAGTTTATCTTTTTTTTCTATTTTCACAAGCCATATTCATGTATTCAACTTAATGAAAATGGGACCTAAGTAATTTTTATAAAACAATGATTATTTTATATTTAATTATATTTTAATTATGAGCTTGAAATCACTTAGTGAGAATCAATCTCATCTTCATGAAGTTTGTAAGAAACAAGAAACTGAAAGTTCTAATAACCGATAATAGAAATAAACTATAATCAGTTAATATATTTATAATATATGGTTATAAAATAGTTATAAAAAATTTATTATTTTTATATTATGTTTGGAGATAATTTATTAAGATAGTTATGTTTAGTATACAGGGTATTATAGAACAATCATGTAAGAGAGAATGCAAGGTAATGGGTTTTATCTCAAATTCCTTCCTTTGAGACATGTTTGGTATTATGAAACTTATTTTATTTGATGTGGTTATTATACTACTAAATTGAGATATAATGTCATTAATTATATTTTAATCATGCTATTTTTAGTTTAATTTCAATCTAAACTCTTCAAGTGGGTTTGATTTTAAATATTATAAAGTTGGAAGGATTTTTTTGGTCTCAATTCTCATGCTTTGAGATGTAGTACGTTTTTTGCACCATGATTGTATTTTATAGTCTATTTATTAACCATGGATATATTTTTATCATAAAAAATTGTATTTCATGTTATTTAATAACAAAATAATTCTCCCTTATTTTGGTTTCTGTTGATTCAGTTGTTTCCCTGGTAGTGAGGATTTTTGGTAACTCAATTTTTATTCAATGTGTTATGAACGCTATTTGAAATTATTTCATTTAAATTAGGTACATTATTGCATTTTATTATATTATTTGTTATTCTATAATTTTTTATGGGGATATAAATTCCTACCAAATAAACCCTTTTATGAATATTCTACACTTCTTGGGTTATGTTCTTTGGAAAACCATCATCTTTTTTCTTTAGAAGGATTATGATCATGTTATTCTAGTACTAGATTAGACATATAATAATTTCTCTATACTATGTGAACATAAAATTTTGAATAATTTATATGGGATAAGTTTCACCTATAATGAATTATGTTTCATTTATATGGTGAGATGTATTGGAATTCTGTATATTTTTATTCCAAAATAGATGATTATTACCAAGTTGATTGTGTATTGTTTGACCATCCACATTATTTATATGGATGAGTTATGATCATGTAATACCTTTTATTGAAATGGAAAAAATATTAACAATATGTATATTATTGACTAATAATGTGGGTTGATTATGTATTGACATTTCATATCATTCGTTATATGGATAACCATATTTCTATTCACTAAGTGGCTCATTAGGGAATGGTATGAAAAGTGTTGTTGACTCTTATGATGGATTCAGTAGAGTTAATTGGGTGATGGGTGGAGCTTGGAATTATATATTCCATCAATGAATTGATATGTATCATGAGACAAAATTGATTTGGTTTCGGTGTATTCCTCTTCCCATAACAAGATAGTGTATTGAAATAAGGCCTTGATAGTATATTTTTGATGTCCAGTATTATACATTCCATAAGTATGAGATTAGTATTATTTATATCCATGATTTAATTTATTATCCTATATTTATAATTCTATTATTTTCAAGTTGATTATGAATTAATGTTGTTTACTTATTCCTTCATTAATATTAATGTCATATTTATTCCAGGATTTCCTCAGTTGTTTGTTTTCCCAAAATGAGAATTTGAGTTCAGCCCTTGTTATATTTACATTTCCCCAGGTTATGAAGAAATTTAGTACATGTGACATGTTTATAAAGATATTATGTGTGAAATAATTTATAGGAGATTTTGAAGACTCATTATGGATTAAGTAGTTTCATAAATAATGAAAAATATCCATTTGATACAAAGAACATGGGATTTATTAGTTATTGTTTTGTCCTAATTATCTATATATCTAAACATGAAAATATCCTTTGGATATATAGATGCAATAATCATTATTTATTTTTTAATTAAGTATGGTTATATCCTAGATTTGTTAGCTGGTATGAAAGTGAGTATGTAATGTATTTGTTTAAGGCATCAGATTTAGGAGTGAGAGTTTAGGGCATCATGTTTGGTATTAATTGAAAGGTTTAGATAACTTTAGAAATTATTGTGTTTGTCAAAGATTATTTAAGGTTTGATAAGTTAAGGTTGATCATAAATTCAAAATAATATATAACACTTTGTAATAGTATATTATTTAACATTATGGTAATAATGTACATTTATTTAGGGATTGATAAAAGGGAAATTTAGTGAAAATCCTAGGAATGAGTCTATGTATAGGATGAAATACTAATGTTTTGGTAAAGTCTTGACTATGTAGTTTTTCTAGAAATTACATCATTATCAAGAATATAGAAAATGGATTTTTTTTATAGTATAAATGTGTCTTGATGAAAACACCTTAAAAATGGATAATTGAGCATTCACTGGATCTTCACTCTAATGCATGATAAATGGGCCTAAGTTTTCACACCAGGATTGAAACTCATAGGGGATATGATTTGGTTAATTCACATTCTCCTTATGAACCATTTTGAGGGATTTGAATATGTTTGGGTTAGATGACCTAATAATAAAATGACCATGACTAACAATGGATTGAATAAGGAGATCCATAAGTTGATCAAAAAGCATCATATATCAAAAAAAAGGTTTCATAATAGAAGAAAAATTCATATTAATGTTTTCATATTCATATTTTTTATAATATTTTTAGCACCCCCTATTTTTTGTTATTGACTCTTTATTTATGTATTTTAATTATATTTAATGACTAGGTAAATTTTTTAGAGTTTTAGAGGGGTTTTGGCATGCTTTGTAGGATTTTATGATGGTGAACAATTTGAGAATAGCTAGTAAAAACTACGTACCCCATGAAGAAAACTGTACAACTTGTGGAAGGAGGGATAGAAGCTCCACACAGTTGGCACACTATTTGAAAAAAATATGTGGATGTTTAAAGGAAACCATGAAATAATGAATATAATAAAAATAATGGTTGGTTCATAGTTTGTATAACTGTGTGATCCAACCATGTGTTGGGTTGGCTTTAGATAGTAGAAACTGCATGGTTTGCACAAGGCCTGCCAAGCTGTGTAGTTGAAGCATGCGACGTTCAATTTTAGATCTGAAAATTGTGGATCTAACTTATATTAAGTCCTAAAACACCTTTTATTTGCATAATATTTCATAATAATGATTTCTATTTCCTCCCAAGTATTGAGAGATGTTTACCCTATACAAGGGAGTAAGTTTTAAGAAATTTAATGCCCATTGGAGATCCATATTCATCGATAAGTCATTGTTCTTGGTTGTTCTTATTAGATATCATCTCCTACTCTTTCCTGGACCTTTATATGTAGTCCTATATGGATATATCCATGTTACATGATGGAAATTATTATGTTTAGGGTTGTATCTGTTGAATTAAATGAGATCCAAGATCAGATCTTGAGAATCAATTATCCGTTCTTCATTTTCTCCAATGTTTGTGAGGTAGGTGGAATCTCTCTCAAATCAACTTGATTAGAACCTAAAATCTTATCTTTGAATAATTTTTTTATTGAAATTATTGTAAATATCTTGTGTGATTATTTTTGGAAACCTCTTTAGTGATGGTTTTGGGAAATGGTGTAATTTGGATGGTTTTGTGGAAAACCCTATTTGATGATAATTTTGAAATGAGAATTTTATAGTAATGGGTTTCATTTGATACATTAAAAATGGTTGCTTACATATTTCTTAGAAATAAAGGTTTTATTTGAAATGTATTGGAAAGAATGTTGGAACACATGGTTGGTATGGGTTCATTTACATTATACACGGCCTTGTGGAAGGTCTGCATGCTATTGGGGAACCTAGTATTTGATACCTTATGAAAACTTGGTAGATCGAAGAGAGACCGCTCATGAGTGTTGAAATGTTACCTAGGCATGAATATGTGGATGTGTAGATGTGTGTAATCATGGAATGTGTATTCAAGATGGAATTTTAAAGTTTTTAAAGGATTTGTTTTCTGATTTCTATGTAAAAATATTTGGTCTTGAAAGAAACTATTTTAAATTTCTTTTGAACTATTTAATAAGAATGTACTAACAGGTTTTATTGTAGTGGAATGAGTTGGGAAGTCATTGGTGAAATCATATTGAGGTAGGATCACCCCCTTCTTGGGAAATATTGTGCATTTTCTGATGTCATCTATTAGTACATAGTTAAATGCAAGGCATCTTAGTACTTTAGTGATGATTCTTGATACTGTGAGCTTGGCGTGTTGAGTTGAAGCTTGGAGTAGGTTGAGAGTTAATGGTTGGAGGTCTTGGGTGACTTTGAGTTTTTTCATTTGATTCATTATTTATGTCACTATGGTTTCCACTTGTACTCTTATATGGTTATTTTTTGGTTATGTGGAGTTATATTTATTACTTATGCATCATATAGAGGTTTTCTTGGTTATATTGGTTTGGTTGCTTTATCGTTAAAATAGAAAATCATCTCCCAAAAGTTTATGAGGACCTTATAATTTATTTAAAGCCTTTTCTTTTTTGGGGATTCCATGTAAGCATAGAAACACCCACCACCTCTTCCCAAGAAAATTCATGGGGACCGAGATGTTACAAATGGTTTCGCTTTGTTAAATCCTTGGGTATAAGTTGTGTTCGGTCCTAGAGTCGGAATTGGTATCAATATTGATAATTTTTTCATTCTTCTGGGATGGTAGTAAGGAGTAGGATTGTCATAACTGGAAATGTAGATCATAAAAGTCATAGACAACATCTTTATGCTGATCTTGAATTTACTAGGGAGTTTGGTTACATGAGTGGTTTAATACACTTCTAGGTGAATTTTCGCTTCATCGTCATTAGTTTAGCCAATGGGAGTTGCATGAAATTCTTTGATATTATGATGAAATGGATTGATAGTGGTATTTTAAAAATCGTTAAAATAGTTTATTATGTATAACCATTATTTTGGAACTTATTGAAATGGTAATTGGAAATAGATAATCCTTCAGCTTCTAGAGAGTGAGACTAAATGGAGTTTGTTTTGGTTATAGTGAATGGAACTGTGTAGGCACTGTAAGAACAAACTGGAAGAGGCTATTGAGAATGTGGTTTTACCTGAGACACATGTGAACCAAAAGTTGGTCCAAAGTATTATCCTAGATTTTCAATATATGGATAAAGGTAATAAAAATTATGAACATAGAAAAGTGGATCATTCCATTCAGTTTCAAAAGCATGATCCACTAATATTTCAAGGTGATTTAGATTTTGAAAAAGTGAAAGTATTTTTGAAAAGTATAAATAAAATATTTTTATACATCGGGACACTAGTATAGATGAAAGTGAAGTCAGAAAAAAATATAAAAGAGGATATATCATGCTAGTGTTAAGATTTAGTAGTTTAGGATAAATTGGACTGAGGAATGGAATGAGGGGATTTTTAAAAAAATTTCAGTAAACAATTCTATCATCACAACTACAGAATTTATAGAAAAATTGTATACATTAGTTTTAATTTGGATAATATTTTGGTAATAGAGTATGTGGATAAATTTATGATTTTTTTAGTTTTTTACCAAAAGTTATTGTAAGTTTATATTTGAAGGCATGCATTTTTGAGTTGGGGTTGAAACCAGAAATTCTCTCAAAGATTTTTTTCCACTTTACTACAAATTATACAGAAGTGGTAAATAGTGTAGTGGTGGATAAAGATAAATCTTAGGAAAAATAGTTGGTGGAATAATGTTTATTTCTATAGGATTAAGTGGTAACTCCAATGTTAGAAATAAGTAGAGGAGGGACACTGATTCTCAAAGGGGTGGTATATATAAAAAATCAGACTATGGAATTGGCCAAAGTACCTGCCCAACGGAAGAGTATTCCTAGATATTTTAGTGTGGTTATTTTGGTCTTCTGAAGTGACATTATATGACACCACCTAAATAATTTCACAATTACAACAATATGGGACATCTTCAGTTCTATTGTCATAATTCTCCAAGGTCGGGTTCTAGGGACACATGTCATATTTCTCAAAAATCTTATAATTTAGTGGGATGAGTTAAATATAATAGATCTCATCAATATAACTGAGTAATACATGGATATTATAGGAACACCATGAATCCTCATTCTATGAAATATCAACAAGGTAAAAAATAGAAAAGTGTATCGAGTAAGAAATTGTATAGAGTTGAGCAAGTGATCATGGATGATCAATAAAGACCTTCAATGGTGAGAGGTAAAATTATTTTTAATTCTAACCTTATGAAAGATTTTTTTGATAAGGGCTTATCACATTATTTTATTGATTCATGTGCCATTGATCTAATGGGTTTACATGTTGTAATGAATACTTCTATTTTGAAACTCCAAACACCTTTAGGACTATAAGAGTTTCAAGACTTGCAATGTGAAATGTGTTCAATAAAAATTGATGGGACTGAGTTTCTATGAGATTTCTCTATGATAGAGATGGATTTATATAACTTGATTTTGGGAATGGATTGGATGATTAATTTTGAGAACCATATTGATTGTTATGCGTGTCTGGTGAGTTTCAAATCATCCGATGATGTTACGAACCTATTTAAAAGATATTGGATAATGGATTCAAGTAGAAAATGACCCTCTTACCATTAGTTGGAACTATATATTATTATATAACAATATCTACTTTGAAATTAGTATATTATATAAGGAATAAATATTTTCCAACTATAGTAGACCAGTTATTTAATGTTTTTCTTGAAAATTTCTTGGGGTTACCACCCAAAATAGAAGTGGAGTTTACTATTGATCTCATTTAGAGGACCAATCCTATTTCCATTATGTATTATTTGATTAAACCAATAGAATTTATGGAATTTAAGAATTTTTTAGATGAGGTGGAAAGTAAAGGGTTCATCTAACTAAGTACATATCTGTGGGAAACACTAGTTCTTTTTAAGAAGAAGGATATAACTATTAGAATTTGTGTAGATTATTGTAATCATAAACAAGTTTTTATAATTAATTGGTATAATATTCCATGTATTTATGATCTATTAGATAAATTTAGGGGATCCCAATGGTTCAATAAAACTGAAATGTGTTTGTGATATAAAAAACTATGGGTTTGAGAAGAGGATACTCCAAGGATAACTTTCAGAAAAAGATATAGACATTATGATATTTTTGTTATGAATTTTGGTATTATGAATTCACCATAATTATTTATGGGATTAATGGATAGTATATTTAAAAGGTATCTATAATCCTTTATGTTGATGGTTTTTAATGATATACTTGTATATTATAGGAAAATGGTGGATCATAAGAAACACTTGGCGATAATGTTGGGTATCTTGAGGGAGCATCATCGGTATGTAAAGTTATCAATGTATGATTTATGGATAGAAAAGGAACATTTACTGGGCCATGTAATTTATGAAAAAGAAATTTTTGTAGATCCAAAAAAGATATAATTTGTTATCTCTTGAAAATAACCAATGACTGTCTTTTAGATATGTAGTTTCCTCATCTTAGCAGGATTGTATAGAAGTTTTGTACATGAATTTTCATGTTTTTCATCACTGATGGTAGATTTTATGAGGAAAGGTATTAATTTCTACTGGAATGATGAATGTTCAAAATCCTTTCAAGGGCACAAGGTTGGACTTACATCAGCACCCATTCTCATATTGGTAGATTCTGGACAAGGCTATGTAGTATATTGTGATTCATCTGGATCTAGGATGGGATTTGTTCTCATGTAGGTATTTCAGGTGGTTTCTTATGGTTACAAATATTTATAGTTTCATGGGAATAACTACTTGGAACATGATTTGGAATTAGCTTCTATAGTACATGATTTGAATAATGCGAATCATTATCTTTTTGGTGAGATATTTATGGTTTTTCTAGATCATAAGTGTTTAAAACACATTTTATAAAAATATATTTGAATATAAGGTAAATAATATGGATGGAATACCTAAAAATGTTGATTTTTGACTCGATTTATAAACTAGTTAATGGGAAATCCATAGAGGATGCATTAAGAAAGATGTCATATGCCCAGTTGGAAAAATAATATTCAAATTAGTGGTATCTGATTTTAGTTATAGCAGAAATGCACTTGGATTATTTCGACTAGGGTGATGTTGCATTTTTCTTCCTAGTATCTTTTGTTCTGGATTTGGTTGAGAACATGAAATGGGATCAAATATCTGACCCTGAATGTGTTTCTATGAGGTCAAAACTCAATGGTGGGGACACTATTGAGGGATAGATGTTGGAGAAGTGTTTAGTTTTTCTATTTAGAGATTGGATCACTATACCTTTAGTTTTATAAGTACAAATTCTTAATGATTACCACCATTCAAGATGGGTTATTCACCATGGGATTTAAAAAATGTATGAATAATTTAAATCATGGATTTGGTAGGTTTTTATGGAAAGGGAAGTGGCTGGGTTTGTTTTGAGATTCCTTACCAATCAGAATGTCAAGGCAGAACACTAGCGACAAGTTGTCATGTTATAGTATTTAAAAATTCTTTTGTCTAAGTGAGAGTATCTAACCATTGGATTTTATAATATGTTTACCAATAATAGTTAGAAAACATGATTACATACGGTTAATTGTGGATAATCTCATGAAATCTGACCATTTTTCCCTATTCATGAATCCCATATGATAGATTACTTGCGTGAAATCTATATTTGATAAGTTGTAATGATTCAGGGAGTTCCAATCACAATTTTATATGATAGAGACCCTAGGTTTATGTATTTATTTTGTAAATCCTTATAGTAATCCCTTGGATCTTAGTTTAACATGATCACGACATATCATCCTCAAATATATGGACAGTCCGAAAGGATGATCCAAACACTGTAAGATATTCTTAGGGATTTTGTAATTGTTTTTTGTGTATATGGGAGGAAAATATACAATTTGTGGAGTTATTATACAAAAATAGTTACTGAGACTCGATTCATATGGATACTTTTGATGCATTTAATGGGAATCCTAGTTGTTCTACACTTTTTTGGATGTAAATAGGTGAGAATTCACTCATTGGAACCAACCTTATGGAATAGACGACAGAGAAGATTCAATTGATCAGGAAGATAATCGAGATGGATTAGAGTCACCAAAAAATGTATTTAGCTCATCATCAATGACCATTGTTGTTTTAGGTGATTGATCACATGTTCTTGAGAATATATACAAGGCTACGGAATCATCATTTTTGTAAGAAGGGAATGTTGTATCCATAGTACATAAGATATTTTGAGATACTTTAAAGGGATGGAGATGTGTCATATCAGTTGGATATTCCACCAATGTTCATTTTAGTTCACAATTTTTTTAATGTATGTCAATTGAAGAAGTACCAAACTGATCCTAACCATGTAATTCAATGGGATCAAATTGACCCAGTGTCAGATGCTACGTTGATTCATGTGAAAGTACAAATTCTGGATAGGCAAGAGAAAGTATTTCTGGGAAAAAACATCTGTCTAGTGTGAGCTATATGAAAATACGTTCAAATTTAGAAAGAAATATGTAATAATGAAAATGAAGTGTTATATCAGTGACTAGAACACTTCCAAGAAAACATTGGTTTTCTACATTTCAAGGATGGAAAGAACAATTATGGGAAGAATGTAGCACCCCCATTTTCATGTAACTTACCCTTTATTTATGTATTTTAATTATATATAATTACTATGTTATGTTTTGAGAGTTTTATATAGGTTTTTAAAAGATTTTATGACTTTTATGTAGGCAAATGGTTTGATAATGGTTACTAAAAAACATACACCCCATACAAGAAACTATGTGGCTTGTGGAATGAGGGACATTAGCTCCACATTATTAGAACACTATTTGGCCAAACCTTGTGGATGTGTGGGGGAAACTGTGCAATGCTGAATAGAAGGAAAATCATGTTTAGATTATATTTTCCTTAACCATGTGATCCAAACATGAAAGGGATTGTCTTGAGAAGGTAGAAACCACATGTTTGGCACATGGTCTTCCAAGCCATGCAACCTAACCAAGCGACATGCAGTTTTAAGTATGAAAATTATTGATCTTAATCTGATTAAGTCTCAACACCCCTTTTATATTCAGAATCTTTCATAATACCTAAATAATTCTCCCCCCAAATCATAATAGGAAATTCCCTTTGATCTGGGAGAAAATGATAGGTGATTAAATTCCCATTGGAGATCTAGATTCACCAGTAAGTCTCCATTGTTTCCTGTTCTTCTTAGACATATTCTCCTCCTCTTTCATGGAACCTTAGATCTAATCCACTATGGATAGATCCATGTTTAATTATAGTAATTGTGATGTTTTAGGGATATATATATTTATGAAAATAATATCCAAGTTGAGATCTAGAGAATCATTATGTCATTCTTCATTTTCACTAACATTTATGAGGCAAGTGTATTATCTCTCAACTATTATTGATTAAAACTTGAAGGCCTATCTTAAAATAAATGTTTTTATTGAAATTATTAAAAAATTATTATGTGATTCTTGTTGGAATGGTTTTGGGAAATGTTTTAAATTGGATGGTTTTTTGTAAAACCAACTTTGATGATAATTTTTAAATGGTGATTTTAAAATAATGGTTTCAATTTGAAACATGGAAAATATTTTTTGAAATATTTTATGGAAAGAATGGTTTTATGTGAAATGGATTATAATGTATTTTTTCATACATGTTTGTTGTGGGTTCATTTTCATATTATGTGGCTCTGTAGAAGGGACATGTTCCATTGGGGCACCTGGTATTCATTGAATTACGATGACTTAGTAGATCGATGAGAGACAACTCATGATTATGGAACTATCACATGGTCATGCATGTGTGGATATGTGGAAGTGTGGATGTGTGGAATCATGGGATGGGTATTTTAAATGGAATTTGAATGTTTTTAAAGGATTGTTTTAGTTTTTTCTAAGGAATGTTATTTGGTTTTGATATAAACAATTTTAAATTGATTGTAAACTATTTTATCTAATTTTGTTGAAAACTTTTGTCCTTGTGGCATGAGTTGGGATGTCATTGGGTAAATCCTACTGATTTTTGACTCACCCCCTTCATATGAACTATTGTGTATTTTTATATTTCAACCATAAATAAATAGGAAATAGAAAATTATCTTAGTTCTTTAGTGATGCTTCTTGATACTGATACCTTTGTATGCGGAGTTTGATCATGGAGAAGGTTGGGAGTTACTGATTGGAGGTCTTTTGTGTCTTTGGGTTTTTTTCCATTTTATTCCTTAGTTATATAACTATGGTTTCCTTTTATACTCTAATATGGTTACTATTTTGGTTATGTTGAGTTGTATTTTTTACTCATGTATCATATATAGGTTTTATTGGTTATCTCGGTTTGGTTGTTTTATCTTTAAAAGGTAAATTATTCCACCAAATTTTTATAAGGCTCGTGGAATTTATTTCTAGCCTTTGTTATCTCAGGGATATCACTTAAGGCCAGTAACACCCACCGCCACATCCAAAAAAATGGATGAGGGGTGGGGTGTTACATTATCATAACCATTTTGGTTTTAGTATTTGGTTGATATGAGATTATGGAAATGTATCTGAAAAAGTTGGGAACTAATAAGCCAAAATAATATATACATATTTCCTTCATTTTATTTAGTATTTTAAATGATTTATTTGATAATGCACATGCTATGTGTTGTTTTTTGCAGGAATTAGGCATCCAAAGTTTCAAAGGAGAGAATGAAGAAACGGAAAAAAATTTGCTATTACACATTGTGAAACCTCTTTACATGGTGTGAAGTAGATCTTCATAGAATTATACATGTTTTGAAGTGTTTCAAGGAATATTTCATGAAAAAATTCAAGTAGATAATCTATTACATGACGTGAGTTTCTGGTACAGACTGTGAAACCATCAAAACATATCTCCCACCAGTTAAAGGAATACAAATGCTGTGAATCCTTATTACATGTCTATTTCCTTTGGATCCTGTGTTCTAGTTAAGAATCACTATTTCTAAATCGTTTCCAATGATTTTTTATGGAACTAGAAACACCCAATGGTTCTGTATCCAAAGGGACCTACTTTCCAAATGCGGGTGTTCGTCAGGTTTTTTGACCTATGATACTTAAGAACTCGTATTGGTCGAGTGGATGGGAGGTTAGGGTCACTGCCCCATTTTTGGGGGAATTATTTCCTACTATGATACTCTCTTATAGATTTATGATATGTTTATGAATCTTTAATAATTTTCCAATAATAATGTAGGTTTCTATTAAAATTTTCAATCAATTACTAGCATATGTAGAATTCAGAGTCATCCATATGTATTTGAGGATCTTCATCAATGGAGATATCTGTTTGTATTTGAGGTTCTCCATTAATGGTATCCTCTCATATACTACTTAGAGATTATTTGGTTATTATTATGACAATTTTGGTTTTTAATCCACTCAGTGGGGTCCTCTAGAATTTTATGGTCATCCAAGTAGATGGATATCACTATGGAATTTACCGTCATCTAGAGAGACAAAAATTTACTTTGTAATTTATTATCATACAGGTAGATGGAAATTTACTATGGAGTTTTTTACTATCCAAGTAGAAGAAAATTTACTATGGAGTTTATTATCATCCACGTAGACAAAGTTTATTCTAGAGATTATCATCATCTAGGAAGAGAAAACTTTTTTTGATGTTGGGATCGAACCAATAAGTGGGATTTCTATTTTCCTTGTGAAAGGAATAAGAACCCACATATTTTTGTGCCACTTAATGCAACACATTATACCCTTTAATGTCATGTGAGAAGGACCCAACCATATAGTTTAATTTAATGTGGTAGGGACATATAGGCGGAAGGTTCCTAGTCAAATCTTGGTGTGGGACTTATGCCTAAACAACCCAAATAACTTGGAAGGAATATGATATCCCAAGTTTAATTAGATCCTACTAGGGATATGATGTGGATGGAATAGGGTTGATTTGTAATATTGGGTTTAAACCTCAGGAAGGCTTCCTACATATCCAGTTTAGATGGGAACCAAATCCCACGTAGTTTGGTAAATCTCACAGGGGAGTACAATCCTTTGAGAGAAATAGGTTGGGGCTTACTCTTAAAGAAGAATCCCTTGTAACAGGGTCCATGAGAGATGTCTTAACTCATAGAGATTGGGGGGGGGGGGGGGGTTAATTTGGGGCTTATCCATAAGGAGTATACCTGGGTTAAGGGAATTAGGGTTGTATTCCTAAGGAGGATGTCTAGTGATCTTGGGCCCTCAGTAAAGGATTCCTACGTATATCAATTATGGTGGGAATTAGAGTTCTTATAGTTCATTCTATTTGGGGAATACACCTAAGAGGAGGTCCATTTAGGGAGAATGATATATATTTTATTGGATGAGATGATTTGGATCTTGAGCCTTGAGATGGCTTCCTACATATCCTAGTTATGGTGGGAATCAGAGTTATCATAGTTCATTCCTTCAGGTGTATGTTGTGATCATTAAAAACCTCTAAGACTACATGAGTCATTCTGGGTGTACGAAACAAGAGGATTTAAAAGATTTAACAAACCACATGCTTTTTCCTCTACTGATGGAAGAGGTCAGTCCTATGAAGGAAGAGGTCATGGCTATGACACTTCCCACTATTCTCTTTACTTTGGAAGAGGTTCCAATGTAAGGAAGGGGTGAAGGTGAATGGTGTAGAGAGGAGTGATACCACAACCTCATATATGAATTGATATGGTCTTATCCCAGGATGTATTCCCTAATATGGGTCTCATAGTAGAGAGGGATACTTCTCCTCTGTCCAAAAGTAATAGGAAGTATGATCCTTACCCTCCCTACCAGGGACTGGAGGCTCTGGGTCTTAGAGAAGAAGATGATAGGAAAAAGTCCTATCCCCAAAATCCATGATCGGGAATTACTAAAAACCTTCCCTAGGTTAAGGGTCTATGATACCATAGATATGTAAATCTATAGACACCCCAAGGAACCTTACCCTCTGATAAGAAACGTGTGGGAAACCTCTGACCAAAGATATCCTAATGCAAATGGTAGATGGGCATATGTTATGTTCCCTAATATTTGGTAAATTTGGAGTTATTTGTGGAGGTTTAAACATAATCAATTTCATTCAAGAGATCCAATGAAGGAGAGGCCCTTCTATGAGTTTCTTTTAAGGAGGCTTCATGAATGGATCAAGCAGGTTGAATGAGTGAGGTGAACCAAGAAGGGGTACTCAAGTAAGTGGTGTGTATGTTTGTGGTGTGTAAGTAGGATTTAGAAATTTTTTTTCATCTTAAGTGAAATACAACTTGGATTACTATACTTGGGGTGAGTCTTGGATCAATCCTTAAAGAGTCTTCACAGGTATTCTTAGAATTGAGGCATGCAACTTCCTGCTTGAGGAAGGATGGTCAATCATGTGTTCTTAAACGAGGGGGGTTGGGTGAATGATTTGAGAATGTGTTGTTAATTTTTAATAATTTTCGGACCTATGTCTCACTATCCCCCTTTAATGTTTTCACTCTAGGTGTTATGAAACTACCCTAGAGATTTTGGAGGACTTGGGCAAAGAACTAGGGTGATCAGAGTAGGAATCAAGTTTCAGAGAAATTCAACCATACAAATGAAGCCCCGAGTTTCTATTTATGGGTAAATATGGTATCTTAAGTGATGGTGACTTGTTTCACAAGTGATGATGTGGTGTGAAAGTGAGGGGAACACAAGTACTTTTGTGCAGCTTGTTATTCGGGCAACCTTGGGAAAACTTAATTTTTAGCCTTTGTAAATATTGAAATTCTCTTTATATTTTATCATCATTTTTCCAAGGCATTTTCCTTTATCACATTTTCATCCATGATAAGGAATGAAGTTTCAAAAAAATTACCCATTAAAGATTGGATCCAAATGAAAATAGGGTCTAATGCTAGGGTAAAATGGGATAAGAAAGGAACTGGGTCACGTAAGTTCTAGGTTATTGTGCAAGATGGTGGTGTGCAAGTAAGATTTTTCATCTATATATAGGGGGATTCATTCCCATGAAAATAAAAAAGGATTCAAAAAACTCATCTATTCTTGTGGAAGTCTAACATGCTAAATTTTGTTTTTTTTCTGAATATTTTCCTATTCATTCAAGTACATTTGGTATGATACTTGCACGCCCAAACTTGAGAGACATACTTACATGATGTAGTTTCACTTGTGAACCTTAATGCCTTTGTTAACTTTTCTTGGTTTTTTTTAAAATTTTAAAATTTAACCTATTATGAAATGAATTTGAATTTTTTTTAAAGTTCAAATAGCTCCCAAAATATTCACAACTACTAATGAATTGGTCAATAAGAGCACTGAAGACATGATGGAGATCATAGGGCATGATTACTACAATGTCTGTGACACAACTCTTATTAATCCAGAAAAGTATTTGAAGAAGTATCACCATGACTTTCTGAAGAGTAATTATCCACCACTATATGGTTATGGTCATCTACATGAAGTCAACATATTGGATCTGAAGAAACATGTCATGATCTCTTGTTTTTAAGACTACAATAACTTTTCATCTTCCAACATTCCTTGTGTTGGAACCTATATCAATGCTGGAATGGTAGTCAAAGCCTATGTTATGAATCACAACCACTGTGCTCCATATTTGATAACACGCATAGTTGAACTGAAGCCACACTACTATTCTTCCATCTTTAGAGACTCTCAGATAGATCAGTCAAAGGGATGGAAGAAAACTTGGGACTTTTGCCTAGAAGGGGGTGTAAAACCCACATGTTTGTGGGCGTATTGGGTACGTAAGACATGTGCAGAGTTTTAAGATGATATGAAAGGCACTTGAATTTATGAATCGATTTAGGTAGGGAAAACTAGCATATACAGGAATAATGATTTTTTGTTAGAGTTGTTGAGCTGATGGAGTCCAAAGACGAATTCATTCCATCTAATGCAGGGAGAAGTGCACATCAGCTTGTGGGATGTTTATAAGATATCCAGATCTCAAATCCTCAGAAAAATGCATGATGAATTTATTATTCAAAAGGAAACATGGAATAACGTAGAAAAGACACCAGCCTTGACACGTGATCTACTAAAGATAACCAACAAGTTCAAGACTTCAAAGCCCCACACAAGAGGTTATATTCATCTAAAGGAGTGGATGGAAATATTTAAGATTAAGAGGAAGGAAAAAGGTCCTACCTATAGGCATCCAACAAGCTTCCCCAAGGTATAAATGAGAGGTGATCCTAGCACCTTCTAGACAATAATAGAGAAAGGAGAGTTTGAAACTTGGGGGTATGAATTGAACTCCAAAATTCCTTCCAAGACATGTCTTCTGGGTTTCCTGACTATGTGGATCAGTGTATACCTATTGCCTCTCCAATATTCCAATGGCAGTGTGAGGCCTTGAACATTTGTTATAGTGGACAAAAACAGTAGATAGAAAAATGGTGGGGTTGGGTACCCCTATTCTAGCAATGATCTGTACAATTTTATTGCATATCCATGAAGGGAAGTCTCATTTTAGAATAGTAGGACTATTCAATGTTTGGTGAGGATGGATCACCACTCATTTTAGAACCTATGGTGTGCAGAGTGGGATCTAATTCCTAGAGTGTTCATTCCGACCATTTTTTAAAGATTTCAGGGGTATTCCTCCCAAGTTCTTGACACCTCTTGACATTAAGACAAGGTTGATTATGTTCAAGTAATTATAATTCTTTCCTTATGGGAATCATCTTATGGGAAGAGTGATTGATGACGGGAAATCCAATTTAGAGCTAAGGGACTATATGCTAGATTTTAGGGATGGGGTACTGGCCACTAGGATTGATGATGAAATCATATGTGAGGCCTATGATCCTCATAGTTTCATAATAAAATTAAAATGTCTACAACCGATTACTGTATCTCCTCCATTGCATGTTAGACTGGAGAATCATCCAATGGTGGCTCGACATATATGGTTTCTGATAACCATGGAGAAGAAAAGTGTAGTGTTTAATCTTCCTGTAGTTAATGTAGAGAGAAGATTGACTATCTGTTATGCTGAATATTGGATTTCATCATATCCTGAATTTTGTCTAAACAATGATGTCCATTTGGTCAGAGTATAGAGAGGGAGTATGAAGGAATCCTTTCATTTGGAAGGCCTTTTTTCACCTTCATGGGTTAATTACTTGGATTCAGAGGTTAAAGAAGACAAGGCTCCTAGCTCACCAAAAAGGCATCATGAAAGATAGAATCCACCTACCAGAATCACGTGGGATACACCGGCATAACCGACTGAAGTTTCACCTAGGCGATATAGTTGTCATCTCCTAGAAGAGAGTTGGGTTCCTTTTTATCATTCTCCATCAGTGATGGAAGTAATTGGGAATACCATCATATATAAGATCATAGGATCATCTTCACGGTAGGTTGGAATATACTCTAAGTATGTATGACCATAAGTGGTTAAAGAATGGAAGAATTGGTATTGTGATACTGAAACCATGTGGGTGATTTTATGTGAGGGTCTATATATTCTAGGGATAGGATATCTTTGATACCTATCTAATATTTAGTTTTAGAATAATACTTCTAAATTAATAATTCATATATGGGAGATAGATATTCTTATATAAGAAACTGATAATTCAATCCCCACCAAAAAAAGAGTGAATTTAATGATAGAACATGGCACTAATGACGGGATTGAACCTTCCTCTCTTGAGGAATTGTGTGATTTTCTCGATCCCAAAGATATAAGTTTCCTTATTCTCATATTATTTTCTACTCTTCCATTTTAATTTAGTCAAAGTAGTATTACTCAGGGGAAATACCTTCTTAAATTTTAGATGGTTAAGGGAAAATCAACTCAAGTTCCAGCTCCACGGTATGGCCTTAGTGGTACCACGATTGGGGTTGTTGAGTCACGTAGTGAATTGAGAGAGATATATACAGGATGAAAGTCCATAGAGGGTGAAATAGTGGTAGGATTGTGATCTCCAATACCGATTTTGGAGATGATGTTTCTAGTCCCCCTGAGAAGGAAAAGAAGAAAAGACACCAAAGAAAGAAAGATGTGGTTAAATGATTTATTAGTAGTTATAAGTGTTCTTGTCAGTATAATTTTTAGATTCATCCATATTAAGTATTTAAACTTCTTGGAATTGTAGGAACTTATTCTATTTCTTTCCGTAGGGAAGTTACTAATGAGATGATGGGAATCATATAGGGAACTTCCGATCCATTGCAGATTCCTTCTAAAAAAGTATCTCCTTTGACAGAAGAGGTATCTAGGACAGAGGGAGGCACTACTTCTATCTCTGATTTTGTGAGAGAAGAGGCATTTGGTTTTTTAGAAGTGCTTCATGAGAAACTATATGTATAAAAAATTGAATTCCATTTGTGTACTACTTCAAGATTTCTACACACATCAGAAAATCATGTGATGACTGATGCTGACCGAGAGGCTGTAACTGAATAGAATGTTCGGGGTCTAAAGTCATCAAAGGAGGCTCATAAACTAACCGATCCAAGTTCTCCCATGGTTTAGACTAACACAGGGATTGGGATGTCATTAGAAGATATGATGAATCTTGGCCTGTCTTTTTAAGAAGTATTATAACATGTTAATATTCCTACCACTCTAGAATAATTTGAAGTTATTTATATTTAACTAAATAGGTGTGGGTTTTTATTTTCCATCCAATCAATCATATTATGCCTGATTTCCTAACCATAATTTGTTAGAATGTGCAGCTATATCTAAAAAAGCTGCTATGATGATAATTCTTGGAAGAGACGTTGAAATTACTATCAATCTCAATATCGAGGATGAGTTAGCTCAGGTAAATCTTAAAATTAAAAATCTTCTTGAGTTTCATTTATAGAATCCGGATAATGTTCAAGAAAGTATCCCCTACCAAGAGGTTCCAACCAAAATTACCGTGGTTGGGAATGTTGGGGAGGATTCCTCTTAGGCTGCTGACTTACTGTTAGGTGAGGGTTACCATCCATTTTGATTATTCATAGTCTTTACATTCTTTTGAAGCTAACCATTCCCTTGATTTATCATGTAGTATTATCATCCTCTATGTCTAGGTTTGAAGGAGAAGATTCTACATTGTTCTAACCATCATTGGGAGGCCAAGAAGGCAGTATTCAGAAGTGAGCAGAATAGGCACATATTTATCTGCATTAATCCTAGAGTACATCCCTCCTTATGATAGTGATTCTAATTCAGATATAGATTTTTAGAAATATCTTCTCCTTACACGTCATAAATCTTGGATAGATATATGAAAGATTATCTCTAAAACATCCTTTGTGGATTTTACTTCACAAATTCCATGACTCTTAGCATTTTTCATCATGTTAGGATTTCAAGGATTTGATTATCTTGTAATCCACACTATAGTGAAAGAGACCATTAGAAGGCAGGAGAAAGTGCACAAACTTCGACGGGGCCTAATAAAATCTAGGATTATTATTAACAATCATGATTTCTAGGTAGCATTATCTAATGTTGAGGCCAGTCATACTAAAAATTTGGAAAATTTGAGGAGAAAAGATAAATATAAGATTGTTAAAGTGTCGCGTCTTCAGAAAGAGTTGGATACTTATACAAAGGAACATAAATAACATCATTACTTGATAGAAGAATCCCGAAAAATAATGCGATAAATCCATTGCAGACGCTAAGGAAACAATTAATCGGGCTGAGGACACTGAGGCTGGTCGACTAACGAAACTTCAATAGGCAAATGAAGGGGATCATGAGGCCATTCAACAAATGAAAATCTATATCAACAACCTATTGTGATTCATAACAAAGAGACTCACATGTGTTCATGTTCCTCTAGGGAATTTTTGTTTTCTCATAAAAGATTTTTTTTTTGTTTCTAATTATATATGTATTTATCTTTTTTAATTATAATTTTTAAGCTTATTTCCATGACATTTTCATATTGGATAATCATAATTACAATGATAAGGATGTAATACACCCTAATTTTTACCAAATACAATGGGCTTAGTGAGTGTAGTTTTACTATTTCTAGGTTCATATGGTCAACCCTATAAATATTGTGTCTTTTGTGTTATTACCCTAATTTTTTCTTAATCCCAATATGGAGGGGACTTAGTAAGAGATAACATGAATTTTTTTATGTTTCCCTTTTTAGGTTTCATACTAACATGTTTTTTTATTTAGGTTTTTGTTGCTCAATATTTCCAAAATAGTATAGTGTGCAGGTTTAGCGAGCAGAGGCTTGACTTTTGTGTAGATTTACCTTTGTAAGTTTTTAGTCTGGTGAGCACTATGTCTATTTTTTACAGGAGGTTTAAAGTCATGAATGTTAGAATAATAAAGATAGTATTTTAGGTCAAATATATTTAACCATGAATTTTGATATTATAACCTAAACCAGGCTTGATGGCTAGGAAGGATCCGATTTTCCTCATATATTTACAAGGGGAATCTTGAATCATGATTTTTAGAGTCACAAAATCTAAAATTAGAAAGTATAATAATAGAATAGGTCTCCTCCAAGAAATAAGTTACCACTATTTGACAAACCCATTATGGGGGCGATATTATGCAAGGACAACTAGGAAATGTGCTTCATAGCCAAACACTGGAATCCTTAGGCTGATAGTCCTATTATATGGATGACATGATGCAATGACAACTGGTGGAATATAATACACAGTTAGCCAAAGGATATCTCAATAATTTTTACATTCTACTACTGATAAAAAATGGGGTTTAATATTTGGATGTCTCGAGACCACAATAGGTGTCTTTTCCAAGGAAAGGTGGCTAAAAATAAAGGGTTCCATCTATGAAAATATATGCCATGAATGAGGAACCACACTTTTACAAATTTAGTGTATGATGGAGGGTATATTTTTCATAAATTTTATTTCTGATATTTTTTATGAAATTTAAATTCATACATCAAGGACATTATGTCATGCAGTTTCAAGTCATGTAGCAAGGATATTAAGGGATTTTTGATAATATGTTATGAAGTTTAAAGTAATCTAGAAAGGGTATTGTGGGGATATGATGTTTAATTTCATATAGGAAGGGCATTAAAGGATTTTAATTTAAGGTATTTATCTCTGACCAATGATTTGATGGTTTTCTAACTCTTGGATTTTTTTTGGAAATTTTCTACCATATTCAGGTATGGAAAGGAAGAATTGTAAGCTGTGATTTGGGTATTTTTGTACTTGAAGAATGACATGGGAAAAGGGTTAATGGCATTTGGAGTAGATCTCTTCCAAGAAAGAAGTTACCAACATTTGAAAAACCTGTTATAGGGGCTGTATTATATAAGGAAAACTAGGGTATGTGTTGTATAACCAAACAATGGCATCCTTATGCTGAAATTCTTGTTATGTAGATTAATCTTATGTATGCCCAACTAGGGAATGTACTACATAGTCAGGTAAAGGTGCTCTCAAGAATTTTCACATTCTATTTGCTAAAATTTGATGAGTTTTTATGGAGATTCAGATCTTCCAAATTCTGAAGTAAAGTTTAGGAGAAAAGTACTTCAATACAGAAGGGGTATTTCTAGTCTTGATTTCTAAAGAATATGAGAAACAGTCTCTATGAAGGTCTGACTCTATCTTTAGAAGTGTGGTGATTGTAGTTTTAGGTCATATGACTATGACCATAATATTATGGAAACAATGGATGATATATGGTATAATGGCCTAAGGGCATTCAAATATGCTTTGAAAATATGAAGATGGAAAATGTAAACCACTGTCTTAGAGACTTTCATGTTAGGAGAAAGGATATGAGATAAATACAAAAAGGATGACCACTTTAAATTGCGGGGATCCTGTATACCATCATTAAAGATTAAAGGGATATAATAGGCTTCTCCCAAGAATTAATTTACCTCTATTTGACAAACCCGTTATGTGGGATGTATTATGCAGGTCCAACTTGGGCATGTGATTCATATCCAAACAGTGAAATCCTTAGGCTACAGGCTCGTTATGTAGGTTAAGTTTTTCAAGGAAAACTAGGGAACATACTTCATAGTCATGAAAAAAGTGCTCTCAAGTATCCGAGATTCTATCACCATAAACCGATGAAAGGTTATGAAGATCTGAAAGTATTTGAAGATTAGGAGTATGATGTGAGAAAGGGGAATCATTCAATTCATAAATGAAGTGTCTGGAATGATACTATACATTAATTTAGATCCCCTTACATAGATCATACTCATATGTATAAAAGGAGAAATCTCTTTTTTACTTGATGGGTTCTCTATGGAGAGGGACAAAAATAAAAGATCCTATATAGATTTTGATCATATGCAGGAGAGGGGGAATTTTTATTTATCATATGGCTGGGACTTGGATATAGGGCATAGTTTTTACTACTTATCTCAAATGGGATGAGAATAAATACATTCATAGTTCTATTAATACTATTTATTTTAACGTCATGCTGTGAATAATTTATCCATGCAATTTAACGTCTTGTGGTGAGGATGTTGAATTAAAAAAATGTAAGGTAACTATGGATTTGTGTAGTTTTATGTCATGTGTTAAGGACATTAATTTTCTTGACATGAAATTTCATAAGAAAATGTGGCTGAATTAGGGTATAGGGCCTAAGCGTCATTATGTATCTTGTTAGAGCAAGAATCTAGCCACATGTAGTTCTAACAGATACAAGTACACGTGTAAATTGAAAAATCATATTGGAATTCCTCATGTATATCTGACGAATAAAGTAGATAGTAGAGGATTTTTCATGTTTTGATATGGTCACTACATATCTCACAGGGGTGAGAATCAAGCCACACATAGTACATGAATAATGGTCCAAGCAGTTTATCATCATGAGGCAAGGACATATAGTCTTCCTTTTAAGGTATTACAGTCAGGACCATTGATAACCCCAATAGTAATTCAGACACCTAATTTATATAGAAAATCCTTTTACCCAATTCCTAATCCCACATGATCTATGCTCGATGTAATAAACAAGGAGCGGGAAATGTTTCTTCTGCAACACAAAGGTAACACAAGTGAAGTGTAGGGGTATAATGATTAAGTGGTGGATGATCTAGGGTATAGAAACCAGGAGTCACTATGTATCTTTATAGAGCAAGAATCAATACACACATAGTTCTTGAAATTGTTCCCCATATCAATTAGGTTTTGATGTGGGGAAGTGATATTTTTTTAATTTCCAGTTTGATGGCTGAGCCTAAAGTAGGAAGCCTACGAATCACCATGTATCTCAACTTTATAATAATTAACTCACATGTCCTAGAAAATCTTCCTATACCTATTTGACACATTCATGGGAAAAAGGAATGGGTTTTACTTTCCAAAAATCATGGTTGGGTCCAGGTTTGGAGATCTGGGAATCACTATATATCTCATTGGGATGAGAATCAAGACTCACGTAGATCTTGAAATGTTCTATATGATAGTTTCATTCATACACACAGGGAAAAGGGGAATTTTATTTTATTTATGACTGGACCCAAGATAGATGATCTAAGAATCACTACTCATCTCATTGGAATGAGAATCAATCCATACATATTTCTTGGAAAAATATTCTCTGTGTAGGTTTGACTTAGGCACACAGGGAGTGAATGAGATTTTTTTTATCATGATTAGACCCAATATCGGAGATTTGTGCTTCACCAGGTATCTCATTAGTATGAGAATCATGTCATATGTAGTTCTTGAAGATGATTCCTTATAACAACTATATTTTTATATGAGGAAAGGGGTTTTCTTAGTTATGGTTGGGCCTAAGATTAGAGATTTAGACATCTCTATGTATCTCACTAGAATGAGAATAAAGCCATACATAGTTCTTTCCATGAAATTTATCATCATGCAGTAAAGACATAGATAACATGACATGGAATAAAAATTGTGGCTAGACTACGGGTTGAGACCCAGGCATAACTATCTATCTTTTTAGGGCATGAATCATACCACATGTAGTTCTGGGTAGGTTTCCTATGTTGATCTAATTCATACAAAGGAAGTAAAGGGACCTAATTATTAATCATGGATAAACCTATTATTGTAGAATATGGTATCACTACGTATCTTGCTAGGGTAAGAATCAAGACACACATAGTTCTTTAAATGTTCTCTATGTGTAGGTTTGATTAATATGCACAGGGGTGAAGGGACTTTTTTAACTTTGCAGTTGGACCAGATATAGGAGATCTATGCATCACTACATATCTTTCAAGGGAAATAATCAATCCACATGTAGTTCATGAAATGTTCCATGTAGTTTAACATCATGCGGTATAGATGAAGATGAACCGATGTGAAAAGAACAAAATATTATAGCTGGACTAGAGGATAGGACCCAAGTGTCACTATGTATCTATCTAGGGAAAGAAGCAATCCACACATAGTTCTTTTGGATGGTTCCACACACCAATTTAATGTCTATGTGAGAAAAAAAGGCTTTAAAACTTTCTAGAATAATGGTTGGGCCCAAATTACAAGATAGTATGGGAATTAAGCAAAATTTTATAGAATGGTTCCTAGTATATAATTAATTCATATACAAGGAAAGTTTTATTTGTTTCTTTTATGGTTGTGGTTAGGCCCAAGATAGGAGATATACGTGTCACTATGTATCTCATTGAAATGAGAATTAATCCACACATAGTTCTTAAAAAGGGGTTGCTATGAAGATCTGATTCAAACATAAGGAAAAACGAGGATCACATTCCACTAGGGAGTGGAAATGATGTGAGTAATTCTTAAACATGAAAGATAATCATCTTTTTTTAAGGGAACAAAAATAATGTCAATTTTTGATATCTTAGGAGATTTATTAATATCAAATTAATAAAACATTATCCGTAAAGTTTAATGTCATGTGGTGAGGAAAAATTATGTTTTGTAGTTTTAGGTCATGTGACTAGGACCTCATGCCTTATAGTTTAACATCATGAGACAAGGATGAAGATGCTACATAGTTTAATTTTATACAACACAGACGTATGGTACAATATAGTTTAACATCATAAAACTAGGAAATTGGTTTTTACACAGTTTAACAACATGAAACCATGAGGTTGATTGTTACGCAATTTAACATCTTGCAACTAAGAGGTTCTCTTTGTGATTACACAAAGTATTTTTTAGGAACATTTCATTTGTTGGAGTTTAAGTGAGTTCTACATCCATTGATATTAAGGAATAAGATCCATTATAGTATAACATATGTATAGAGTAAGGTTATTCCCACATTGGATCATGTTTTTTATGATTAATTCCCCATATCATTATATTCATGAGGACCAATACAACTTATCCTTGTAGGAATGAATAGAGGTGAAATTTATTGTTGAAAACTCATGATATTTGATTCTAATATACTCTTAAGTGATTCAATATATGCAATCTCTTTTCATCAAATCTCTCCATCTCATCTAGTCATTTTTTGGATAGCTCATATGTAGATAACTGATAATAAACAACAACTATAAGTGAAGAAAATTGAACTTTAATGGTCATAACTACCTCTTTCCCTTATAACAATGAGTATGGGATTGACCGTGTGGCAGTACGTGTAGTAGTCCTCTAATCCCATAACGTATGCAAGAGTTTATCAGGATAATAAGTTTTATCATTATCCACCATCTTCTGGAGTATATTGAGAAAAGTTTTCTTGAAAGCCTATATCTATCCATTTTCCACTGCATGATAGTAGGATGAATGATTGGATTTGATATTGTATTCATGATATAACTTCCCTACCATATAAGAACAAAATTTAGCATTGTTGTCCTTAAATATGGTATGAGGACACCAAATCTTGTAATGATATTAGCTTTGACAAAGCTAACAATGCCTTTGGCTCTGACTTCTTTAAGAGGTATTTTCATATCCCATTTAGAGAAGAAATCAGTAGGAGTAAGGATGTACCTGTACTTCTTGACTATAGCTAGAGGGTAAGGTCCCAATACATCCATTCCCCAAGTAGAAAATGGCCAGAAATATTTAAATATATGTAGCAACTCTGGGGTTGATGAATGAAGTTGGAATGAACCTGGTTGGGATTACACTTCTTAGTGAAATCTGTGTAATCATGCATCAATGAAGGCCAAAAATGTCGAAGCATTCAAATTTTATCAGAAAGTATGTACCTAGACTGGTGGACACCATGAGATCCTGCATTTACTTTTTTCACTACATCCACGGTTTCATCTCCATCAATGCATTTGAGGAGAATTTTTTTCAAAGCCTCGTCTATAGATGACGTTCTTGCGATTTGGGTTATCATAAAGTATGAAATTAACTACCCATCAATGAACTTGATCTTTTACAACTCTATCTTGTGGAAGTAATTTGTCTAAGAGATATTCCATAATGGGTTCCATATATCCCGTGGTAGGGACAAATGGTTCATAAATGGGATTGATTTCACTGATTTCTTCTATCCTAGTTTGAATAAAAGGTGAAACCACGTGAAGAAGATCAATGATGATGATTGTCTCATCTTAGTTAAAATCTTCCAAGGTTTTGGATGTGTTTTAAAATACACCATCTTGGTAATTTTGTGACCACATAACATCATACAATATTGGTTCTGAGGGAAATTATACCATTAACTCTCATACATAATCACATAGGGGGATTAATACTTATTTTATGATGGTTTAATCAACATTGATCTATTTTATTTTAAATTCTGAATCACCCTTTACCTCCAGGTAATCCACTAGTACTTTGATTTCTAATTCTAGTCCTATAATGAGAGCATGATATTCTACCTCATTGTTGGTACCACCTTCTGATAACAAGAAAGAGTATGGAAACACAACCTTTTCTAGGGAGATAATCAAAATTCACTTCCAAATTTATTGATCTTAGGATATTTAATTATCTTCCCTAGTAGACATATGGAATAACCATCAAAGTAAATTTCCTATGTTCAGGGACTATCCTGGATAGAGAATATTTATTCATCTTGAAGTTCAGTATTTAATGATGTTTATTTCACAGATTGGTGTTCAGCAAGAAAATATGCCATGTATTGGCCTTTTACCACTTTATTTGGCAGAAATATTATATCAAACTACTTTAGAATAACTTCCCACCATACCAAACATCATGTCAACATAGGGAGACTAAGGATAAATTTGATTAGGTTATTGCGAGAGGCTAAATAGACCTCGTGATGCTGTAGGCAGTGCCTCAACTTCTAAACTGAAAAGATTAATGCAAGCCAGCTCTTCTCAATATCATAATATCAAGTCTCTATGTAGATCATGGTTTAACTAAGATATTAAAGTATGTTTTCATTCCCAATATCATTTTTTTGTGCAAAGAAAGTGCCCTATGATCGCTCCAAGACTATCACATAAAGAATAAGTGTTTTCTTTCAATAGGTGAAATCAATACCGGTGGACTCAAGAGGTATTTCTTGAGGGTATCAAATGCCTTTTGAAAGTCATTGGTCCATTGATATGTGATGTTATTAATATTTTATGACTTATTATATACTCCCTTTATTGATGTTATTATTATTTCATGACTTATTATATACTCCCTTTATTATATTCCCTTGTAAATATGTGTTTTCATTTCTTTCTATGTTTCATTTCAAAAACAATGTGTGCATTGCTTTTTCCGTGTTGGTGTTTTACCCCTCTTCTTCTCTCTCTTGGACATTATATTCCTACTGTCCCATAGCCATATAAAAAACCACTAAAAATACGTCTTTATATTTGGGCACTTTAGGATAGGGAGTGGAAGTTGAGAGCTCTGTCAAACTCTAATATTTTCACTTTTGTTTGGTGAATGAGTGAAGCTCCATAATTTAATTTTATCATCTTGAGAGGAGTAAGTTTTGTGTGCCACCATTTTCCATTTATAAATTTGATCATGAAAAAATGAATTATTTTTGGAAAATTGTTTCTATAACAACTTGTGGTGTAATTCAATATGGATGAGTAATATTTTCTAAACCTCCCTGATTGGGGAAAACAAAATTTTAATATTTGATGGAGAGTGAAAATGATTTTTGTCATGGTTTTATATTTGTTGCACACGAGGACATGCACAAGACTAAGTGTGGGGGAGTTGATTTTATTAAAATTTTCAAGACTTATTATATACTCCCTTTAATTTTTTTATATGCAATGCTCATAATTTGTGTGAAATATTAATGTTTTAATACTAAGTATAATTTTTGAGCATTTTTAGAAGTAGTCCAATTGAGTCAAGTTTACTATGTTATTTATAAATCTCCTCATATTGATCCAAATTGTTTGGTTCTTGTTTTTTTAGGATTCCTAATTCAATATAAAACATTTAATTAGAAGGGATCATGGGACAATTCAGTCATTTGGAGGCCCATATAGACCACAGAAGATGAACCAACAAATTTGTGAAGAAACTTGACCAGCCATGATGATTGAGTTACCGGTATCAATCCTGAATCCCAAATATTATGAAACTCCACCATATGTTATTTATTGTCCAAAAGAATCTTGGATAAAAATTTCAGGGCCCAAATCCAAGAACAATGGGCCCAAATGAATCTTTGAATTCCAGCCCACCATTCTGGATGAGAATTAAAATACGGAAACTATTCATGACATATCTCATGATGTAATCATAAAATCAAGCAGACACTTTTTTATGTGAAATAGGAGATATATTTGGCTGATTTTTTTGAACAAATAATTCGTATTTGAAGGCATCTTACTATTCCAAAATCCATTCACTTTTTGGCCTTCCAAAAAGTATGGATTGAAATGTACAATTTAACTTTGTTTAAGAAAACCACCATAACTTTGGCTCCATAAGTCCAAATGCCTCCACATTTTGAGCTTAGTCAGAAAAAATTATTATATAAAATTTTGAAGAAGTCGATATCTCAAGATTCGGCTGTCTGGATGTCCAAATCATCGAGCCAAGTGGAGGGACATATTGGGAATGCAAACCGTCCACTTACTTGGGCTATAAATACATCCCCCTCCTCTCATTAAAAGGAGTTGGAATTTCAGAAGAGAGGATCACATATTGGCACGAAAAAAGCCTTGAAAAAGTCTTGGGAGGACCGTCCATACTCATGTTTTCACTTGAGAGACATTTCCTCCTGTCTTTGTTTTCATTTACTTTTGTGCTGTTCTTTGTCGTAATCTTGTAAGTTTTTTTTTGTAATTCTACTTTAATGAAAGTTTATTCTTTAATATATATTTTTCTCATCCACCTTATGTATTATAATAATAATGTTCTTAAAATAGTTTAAATAAAGTTAAAACCCCATCCATTATTTTTCTTCCTCATTCAATCGAAAGTCTATTTTTAATTCTAATTATCATTTGTGTGTGTGTTCGACTCACCAATTTTTTTCTTATCCCTTTCTTTTTCTTCTCTTATTAATTTATAATCATAATCATTATAACCAGATTATTAATCATTTAAATGGATTAGTAAATCTATCATTGGGGTGAGTTATAATTTGGGTAAGTTAAGTGATTGAGATCATTAGCTCGATGGATATTCTTTAAATTAACATTGTGTATGTTAAAATTAGAATGTTGTGGATTAATGACATAATTTGTTTAACGTGTGGTTTCTATAGATTATTGGAACAATAAATACACTACCATAAAAAATATATAATTGATATTATAACCCTAAGTTATGTTAAGTCTTGGATTAAATCCTTAACACTTAGGAATTCCTATCAACGTTATCTTGTGAATTGGGTGTTAATTTAAATGCAATATAAAGAAAATCTCAAGGATATCACAAGATTATCTCCCTAATAATGAACTCAACCCAATATTTATCAATTTTTGAAATCAATATTAATCAATCAATCATTTCATAAGATCTGAAAAGAAACCCCCAATCAAAATACAATCAACTAAAACAACTGGCTATTAAAAAGTATCATCGTCGAAGATTCGACCCGAGTGCTGGTATACACATTAGTAGAATACTTGAAACCTTGACCAGTCGATAGGCGACAATCTTCCATGCTTTCAATATGTGACCCCCTTATTGATTTATTTGGTGAAGGGAAAAAACTTACCTACTAAATTTTATATGAAGCATCAGATGTAGGAAAAGTTTCCTTGAAGTCTTCTACACTATTTCAAGTTTTGAGGAGGTGACATTCCCAGTATAGCTATAGTATTCTTGGGATCGACTTTTATATTTCTATGGATTATAAAAAAACTGAGAAATGTTCACGAGGTTACCCCAAAATCACATTTCAAGGGGTTTATATTTATATTATACTGTTGAAGCTTGATGAATATGGTCTCCAAGTTAGTCGGGTGATCAGAACATTGTAAGAATTTTAACACTATATCATCAACATATTATTCAATAAATCTCCCCATAATGGGTTTGAATATGCAGTTCATTACACTTTGATATATCACACCGGCATTCTTCAAGCCAAAGGGCATTAACCAATAAAAAATATTTCTTGGGGGGATTTAAAGGCTATAAATTCAACATCTTATGGGTCCATATAGATTTGGTTATATCCAGAGTAGAAATCCATGAAGGAGAGAGCTTCATATTCATCTATTGCATCAATAAAGAGTTCTACTATTAGAAATGTGAAGTCATATTTGGGACAATGAGAGATGAGATATCTTAAATCAATGAAAAATCTGATTTTCCTATTCTTCTTTTTCACCGAGTCAATATTAGCTATCCAATTTGGATATTACACATCTTTAATGAAGTCAACTTTGATAATATTTTCAAATTTAACCTCAATTTTGGAGGCGTGAGTCGAGTGTGTTCTCCTTGCTTCTTGCTTATATCTCCAATGCTCTTATAGAAATCCCAACTGATGGGTGGCCACTTTGGGGTCAAGACCTGGCATTTTTTTATAATTGAAGGAAAATAAATCCCAGTGATTCTTCAAAAAGGAAGTATACATCTCTTCTTTTTTTGAAGTCATGGACACACTAATCAGAGTGGGGGAACATGTCTTCCCCTATACCCATATTTATTTCTCTGAGTTCATCCACAGTGGTGAAGATGCCTTTCTCAAATTCTAGAGGGGCGTCCCTGAGGTCTTCTTCTTATTATTCATGTGTTTATTCTTATACCTCTACTTGAAGGGTATGTGATGAAGAAATACTTTCCGAACTAGGGGAGGAGTTAGTATTTGGAAATCTTGTAGATAAGGAAACCATCTCTAGCCCAACTGATAATGAAGGGTATTTTTTAAGTTCTAAAGGGAAGATGATGGGATGATAATTGGAATCCCTATCTTTTTCCATGAGTCCAATAACTTCTTCCATACTGGCTGATGAAGCAAAGAATTGTTGAAGTTCAATGGATAGAATGAAGACATCTCTATTAGGGATTTTATAACTACTTAGTGAATAAATTATTTCTCCTATGCTGTCAAGCTTAGTTTCTATAACTGAAATTATGGAATCCATCAGTTGAGTTCATGGATTTGGGCCAACACTTTCAATTTGATTAATGGGAAACTCATAATCTACACTAAGATTCTTGAATGGGTTAGCTAAGATCTTTTTTAGACCATTCAGTTAATTGATTCAAGTAATATAATTTTACATAGAAAGTTTTCCCTTCATGTGGCAGAACTCCACATTAATGTACTAAGATTCCCAAGTTTTTAATGGGGTTTTATCACCATGAAATTTCCCAATTTGACCATTAGAACAATATTTGAGACATTTTTTATACAATTAAGTAATAGCTACATGATGATATAGCCAAGGTCTCCCTAATAGAATGTTGAAATTCATGTCTTGCTGGACAACCATGAACTCTGAATTAGATATGAGATCCCCAAAGTGAGTTTTGAGCATGATATCACTGAGAGGTTCTTTCTCATTCTTCTTGTAACCCTATAACAATAAGGTGGAGGGAGATAAGTGGGATTCAGTGAGATCCAATCAGTAAAGAGTCTGAATAAGAATGAGGTTGACCCCCGAACCATTATCAACGAAGGCTCGTTGGATGTTAATATCATTGATCTTTCCTGATCGATAAAAGGGTTTGATGTTTCCATGTATGACAAAATCCTCATCCTAGTCCCTGAAAGATATGATTTATGGCATTCTTCTTGGTTATTCTGTATATAGTAAAACATTGAAGCAGAAACCTTGGTTTCAAACTCTTAAGGGTTCCCAAAGATGTTTTTATAGATTTTGAGCATCTAGGATTGATAGTTTGGTTGGTACGTGGGCCAGTTGTTTCAACACATCATACATCTGATCTAGAGGTTTACATTTCCCAATATGGAGATGCTATTTTTCTGGTACCTTGGAAGTTTATGCTTCTGATGTGGATGTAACATTTTTTGGGGCATAAGTTGAAAATACTTACACTCTTGGTAGATTAGGCTGGCTAGGTCTTCCCACTTACTGAGTAGGTGGTGTTATATCATATAATAAATATTCCAAGATGATCATGTTAGGGAAGAACCTATCATGTGTGGGAAAATTACCTTGTTCTTATTGAGCCTACTAGAGGGCTCTCCCATGAGTTTCTGCTACATAAAAAGTTCGAGTAGGGGTGTATTTGGAGTAGTGTATTACAACAGACCCATGCCTTCCACTATATTCTTGACCGTGAAAACCTCTTCCTCCAGCTCCCCAATCAATTATTGGGAACATAGGTTCATAATCAGAATCATTATTTTCACAAGGATCTGTTAAGTGAATAACATTAATGGAGCTGAATATTATCTCCTAATCTAATAAATATTCTTCCCAACAGTTTGATTCTTGTTGTTCCATTTGGCGGGGAGGTACCCCTGATTTTCAGATGGTTGGAAGGAAATATTATAATGTAATGGAAAAATTTGTACTTGACACACAAACTCATCTTCTTTTTCCTCTTCCTGATTCTCCTGACCATGTTACTTCTTTGTGAATTGGACTTCAGAGTAATGTGATTTAGATGGAAGATAGATTTACTGTAATGGAAGTGGAAGGAGAAACATTTGGTTGTTTTAATTGTTTTTTTAGAATGACATGAGCTCAGTTTATTGTTTTCCTAACCATCCAATCATCAAATTTCTTAGCATTCTTACTTTTTAATTCCTTCAATTTTCCTTCCTTATTTGGATCAGAAGCAGTAACACATGCTAGTTTGGCTAGTGATTTTTTCAACATCACTTTCTTGGAGTTCACAATCATTTGTAGGTGTTTATTAAAAAAACACTCTGGGATGGGGTGCCCCAAAATTTTATGGAAGGGGAAATAGTTTGGGAGGTCCTCGTCTCCTTCTTTGTTAGGTTTCTTTGTCCATGAAAACTGAACTATGTTGTTTTCCAAACTTGAGACAAAGTATCCGTGTACATGTTCATTTAAAAAATTAATAGGCATTGTTTTTAAAATCATTAAACTATATTTCAATTTCATATTTTTGATCATCTTGATAAGGTGGTCATTGTTGATGATTCTCGTGAGGTGGAGCCCTATGGTATAACGAGGGCTTTGAATTTAGAGTGGGTATAGGGGCTTTCTTAAGTGTAATTATAATAGACTTTGATTTTCCTTCTCTTCTTCTTGGATCTGATTATATTACTTTGTTTTTAACTCTAGTTTTTACTATGGAGTTTTCCACCTGTTGCAAAATTGAGGCCTGGTCCTAAAACCCACCTGTGTATTTCAAATGGATTAATAGTGTGACCAATTCATCATAGAGATTTTCTTCACAAATGGGTAGAAAGACTTCTTGAGGGAGTGGTATATTCAAGGAGTATTTTAATCATTTCCACCGAGTAATAAAATATGAAACTATTTCATTCTTCCTTTGATTTTAGTTTGTAAGATCAAATACTGTCGTCTTCTACAACATTGAACTGAATTTGAAAAGGAATTCTGATAGAGATATTCTCATCAAGATATTGATAAGGACTGAAAACTTGTGTACCATACAAAGGTTCCCCCCCTACAATTATTGTACGAAGCATATGAGTTTCACTACTTCCAATTACTCAGGGATCCCCATATTAGGATTTGAACAAGAGAAGAAATGCATCAATTGCTCCTCGAGTTCTCATGAGCTATTGAAGATTGGAAATGTGGTATTCTGAAAGTGTAGTAGTGGAGGGGTCAGATCCACCCATTTAGGATAAGCCTTATTTTATGGTTGTATTGGTTCATGACATCCTTCCATAGATTCCAATCATGTCATAAATGAACCAATGGTATTCATAACCATTCAAGGAATATCTGGATGAGATGGGATCTGTACAGGTATAGTAGCTCGATCCTAAACTGGTACAATGACAGGAAATACCCCTAATGGTGGTGCTATTGGTATTTGTTTTGGATAGCCCATGGGGGAAATCCTATAAGGATGTGATTGGCCCCATTATTTCTATGTAACCAATATAGGTAATTCAGTATCCACATTAGAAGTTACAACAAACCCTCTTTTCCAAATTACTCCTACTAGAAGTGCAAGATGAAGATTTTCTTGTGGATAATATATTTTAGAATTGTTTCTTCGAAGTAACTTTTCATTGAGTCTTCTCAACTCCTTTATCTATTAATCTTACTGAGAAAATATTTACTCCAAAGAAAAATATTGGACCTCTTCAAGGAAAAGGTGAGACTTAGTCTAGACTTTTCCTTTTTCCCTGTTAGGTGACTTTTTAAATGGTGGAAGTTGATTATTTGAGGGGATTCCTTGATTCTGGTAAAGCCTCTAGTTTTTGGTACGCACACCACCTTCATTTTCTTCGGTATGGACTATATTATAAACAAGAACTTAATCATATTACTCCCCTGAACTGGACTCATTTCTTGGAGGATATTCCATGATGGAATTAATGACATTCACTGACACATAATGCATCAATGGGATTTTTTCAGTATCTTAGTGAGAACTATTTCTCCTTCATTCTCCACAAGAATTTTTTATCTTATTTGATGGTTATATGAGAACTGTTTTGAGGAAAATAAACTGAAGGGAACCCTTAAATAGGTTAGTTGTGAATTCATTTTTTGGATTCTTCGATAATCATGAGAAAACATACTTCCACCAAGGAGGGGATTATGAATATGAAAAATCCCCCATCCTTACAGGCTGGGGCAGTTCTTGTTCTTATTTATCAACCATTTAGACTCTATTTTTTGTCTTTGATGGTTGGGTTAAAAAGGTACCCATCCCTGCGAGTATAGGTGTATCCTGAACTATTATGGAAGATATCAGTGGAACTGATCTTCTAATTTTATGAATTATGGTACAAACATTGGGTAGGTTCATTATCCGACACCTATTAAAATTGAATTTTCAAAATACCAGTGTGATTTTTCATACATTTGTCCAATCTGATGACTGACATCCTCAAAGTGGAAGGCCTACTCAATATTCTCATATTCTTGATTCAAAATTATCTCTATATCATGCTCTCATTGGTCCTGACATTGGTGGAAGCTGGTTGAGGAATGTTATTTCTAAGAATATCATCAGTCATGAACAAGATTTTCATGTTGTAGTTGCCTGGGGAAATAACATTGCATAAGACCACATTTTCTAGGATTTTCTATCTTTGAAATGCAGTAACATTCAATGATCTTTGTGTACCCCATCCTCTAATATGAACACCTTATGGGGTTTCTGGAATCAATTTCCGCAACTTATTTAATACATCAAGGCATGTACATTGAAGGGCTCCCTCCTGATTCTTGATTTTTGGATATCGGGAAACCTAGAGAGATGTCAAGTCAATTTGGAACTAAACCCCTTATATTACCTTTACATGAATTGGATATTCATCATAAGGTAATACTTTCTTCTTGAGATAATGAAGAGTTTTTCATATATTGAGGAAACTATCATGAATACAATCTTCTTCCAACATTTCTAGAATATTTTATTGAGGGTGGTCAATAACCAGAACATGAATGGTACTTCATTTTTATCTAGTTTCTTCCTCATATTCAACATATGTTCTTCATCTTTCATCAATTTTTCTCAACCTGGTCCGACCAGAGTGGACAATTCTTATTTATTTTTCCACAAACAATGGGATTAGTTGGGATTTCCTCTGTTGTACTCAATGGTAAGTGTCCCAAGGGTGGTTCAGAGAGTGATCATTGCCTTGGTCTATCTTTCGTCTCAAAAAGTATTTTAGCTACCAGTGATAAGGAATCAGACATGAATGGCCCTGTATTTACATGTTCCTCAATATAAGAAGGATTTCTAATCACTAAATTGTCAGATGGATAATTCTCTTGACAATGTGAATCACTTCCATAGAGAGAAAATTCATAGTGAACATCATTATGAGGAGGACCATCATGGTGGATTACCAAAAGGGATAGATCCACTTGCTTCTTGGTCTTCTGGCCACATGGAGGGTTGTCATGGATCTTGTAATAATATAGGATCTCAAGATTGACCTAATTGTCATGGAGAAATCCTTATCGAGGAAGTGACTGATGAGGACCTTCAACAATACTACTACTACTCTCATAATTTGGTAATGGGAGGGTAGGATCTTGAGCCGTAATAGATAAATGTATGAGGTATTCAAGAACTATAACATTTAGTTGATCCAAATCCTTGATCAAATCTTGATTCTCTAAGTGTGTTTGGTGAGAATTCTTCACAGACAACTTCTTACATGTAGTTGGGACACTTTCTAGGAGACATGGTTATCATGGGTAAGTGTTTGTGCCTGCCTTAGAGTGGCCATAAAAATAAGTCGATTATCTATAATTATAAAGGGTGTATGTGCTAGATCTGGTTGTTCGTATGATATAGGGGAATGTGCCCCATAACCCTTTTGGATTGGAATAGAGGTGTGTATCTTCTCTGGGATGGGATACTGATGAGTCATCACAGGTATGAGAATAGAATTATTTGTTCATAACTTTGGTACTACTGAAGTTTCCATTATGATATTTTGGGAAGCTTCCAGGATATGGGTAGGATTTTTTGTTTTCCCTTTCACCAATACTAAAATGTGATCGGTGACTTAAGTAGCTAGAATAGTAATATATTTCCATTTTGTATCCATATTAGTTGTATTTACCTACTCCTACCCCCTTTATTATAAGTGGATATGGACAATACTCATATATGGGGGTGAAGTGTTGATTTTTATATTGGTTTGTTGTCGGAGCTTTCCGAATGACTTCTCTGGGTGCTACCAAACAAGATTTTTGGTAGGCTTGATGGATGCTGGTAGGTTTATTTTCCTATTAGCTCTTTTTCACCAAGAATGGTCGATGGAATTATTTATGTGCTTCCAGAAGAGACTTTTGGATGGCTTGGTGAGTACAGGCAGGTGTATGTTCTTACTTGCAAGTTGCCGCCACATTTGGTTTGTAGGCTTCTTTGAATGTATCAAGGTGAGTCTAATGATAGGATGATAGATTTTAAGTAGGTATACCTACCTACTCATGATACTACACTATATTTAAATGGTGGTATTGGTTGGGAACCTCCAGAAAAGTCTTATGGTTGACAGAATGAAGGCAGAAGAGTGTATGTGCCTGTTTGCTATTTTTCACAAAACTGGGTTAGTGGAATTCTCTAGAGGGGGGAAAGGTATAAACCTGCTCCCAGTTATCCATTTGTTTTCCCTAATGGTTTGTCTTGTGTGCCTAGATCTGAGGTACCTAGGTCGGATAGCCAAATATAAAACCCTCATCATGTTGAGGGTTTTCTTCTGTGTGGTGATGGTGGTAGTGATTGTTGGAAGGATCCTTCTAGAAGTACCCCTATGTCTTTGAGACGAGGCCATATGTGGCCTCTTGGTCAGCCTCCCTAAAATACAGATGGTAATAGTTATTGAATTTAGAGTATAAGCTCCCAAAATAGTTGAATATAGTGGTTGCACCATTTTCTTCTAGACCACTGGTCATTGATGACTAGACGATCAACAATTACTGTTGATATAGAGGGCTTGTCAAGTAGGCTCCATGGTCGGTATAATATCATGTTGATGGTACTCTAAGACTAGTTCATTGGAGACCCATCATTGAAGATGCTGAGTCGGTGATGGAGTCCCTTAAGAGGATGAGGATCCATATTGAGCAACACCCAAGGCATTCACGGGTGAAAACATTAAGGATTCCATTTAGAATAAAGGGAGTTCTTGGATGAAAGTTCCCATATATTTGAAAAATACAAAACAAAGAACTCCAGAAAAGAAGCATATTTTGGATGAACACATGCGTGATTGATTTCCTTTTTTGGGCCTCCTTTATCAATTGAAATGGGCTTGAAATATGGGTAACACTATCATTTGTGTTAATGATTCACATCGGGTTCACTTTTTTTTATTCCTTTGAAACCTAGGTTCTAGTTAGGAATCAATATTTTTGACAGATTTTAATGGATTTGTCTATGAAATCAGAAACACCCAATTGTTATGTATCCAAAGGGACCTGCTTTTTGAAGATGGGAGTTTATTAGGTTTATTGTCCTATGATACTTAAAAACTCTCATTGGTCGAGAGGAAGGGAGGTCTGGATTATCACACCCTTTTGGGGGGAATTATTGTCTACTATGGTAATCTCTTTTAGATTTAAGATATTTTCATGAATCTCTAATAATTTACCAAGCATAATGTAAGATTTGTTTAAAATTTTCAAAAAATTATTAGCATGTGTAGAATTCAGAATCATTCATATGTATTCAAGGTTCTTAATCAATGGAGATATCTATAGGTATTAAAGGTTCTCCATCAATGGTATCCTCTCATATACTACTTAGAGATTCTTTGGTCATTATTATGAAAATGTTGTTTTATAATCCACTCAATGGAGCACTCTAAATTTTTATGGTTATCTAGGTAGATGAATGTCACTCTATAATTTATCATCATCCATGGAGATAGAAATTTATTCTGGAATTTATTTCCATCTAGGTTGAAGGAAATTTACTCTGGATTTTAATTTCATCTAGGTAGATGAAAATTTAATATGGATTTTATTATCATCCAAGTAGACAAAGGTTAATCTAGAGTTTATGATTATCTAGGGAGATAAATTTTGTTTTTATGTTGGGATAAAACCCATAGGTGGGATTCCTACGTATCATTGTGAAAGGAATCAAAACCCATGTAGTTTAATGCCGCGTAATGGGACACACCATACCTTTTAAGGTCATGTGATAAGGACACAAACATACAGTTTAATGTCATGTGGTAAGGACATCTAGGTGGAATATTTCTAGTCAAATCATGGTGTGGAACTTATGACTAATCAGCCTAAGGAAATTGGAAGGAATATGGGCTCCCAAGTTGAATTAGACCCTACATGGGATATGATCTGAAGAGAACATGGTTGATTTGGAATATTGGGTTAGAACCTTAGGGAGGATTCATACATATCCCATTTGGATGGGAATAAAATCCCACGTAGTTCAGTAAATATCATAGGGGAGTATGCACCATTGAGAGAAATAGGTTGGGGCTTACTCCTAAAGAGGATTCCATTGTAACAGGGTCCATGAGAGATGTATTAACTCATGAAGATTTTGGGTTCTTTATTTCAGGGATTATTCCTTAGGGGGATTCCCAAATTAATGGAATTTTGGTTAGATTCATCAGGAGGATGTCGAGTGAGCTCAAGGCCTATGTGAAGTCTTCATATGTATCCTAGTTATGGTGGGAACTATAGTTCTCATAGTTCATTCCATTTAGATATTGCACCTAGGAGGAGGCTCATTGAGGGGGGAATGATATCTCATTTCATGGATGAGATGATGTGGAGGTCGAGCCTTGATAAGGCTTCCTATGTATCCCAGTTATGGTGGGAATCAGAGTTCTCATAGTTCATTACTTCAGGTGGATGTTGTGATAATTATAAACCCCTAAGCTTATATGAGTCATTATCAGTGTGTGAAATAAGAGGATGTGAGAGATTTAACAAACCACACACTTTATTCTTCACTAAGGAAGGAGTTAGGGCCTATAGTAGAAGAGGTCGCGGATATGACACTTCCCCCTATTATATTTAAATTGGATGTGGGTCTAATTTAAGGAAGGGTTGCAGGTGAAGGGTGTAGATAAAATCAAGACTATAACCTCCTACATGAAAGTTTATGGGATTACACCTACATGTATGACCTAAAACGGGTCCCGTAGTGGGGAGAGAGGCTTCTCCTTTTTCTAAATGGAAAAGGAAGTGTGATACTTACCCTCCCTACCTGAGACTAGAGGCTCTGAGTCTTAGAGATGGAGAGGAGAGGACATATTCATATCCACATAATCCATGAACGGTAACTCCTAAAACATGTCCCTATGGTAAGGGTCTATGTGGCCATAGATATCGAAATTGATGGACACCTTGAGGACCCTTACCCTTTGGTAGAAAAAGTGTGGGATACCTATGGAAAAAGATATCCAAATCAAAATGGGATACATGTAGATGTTCCTTTACCTAATATTTGTTAAAAATGGAGGTCCTGGTGAATTTTTTAACCTAATCCCTTTTAGTAAAGGAATCCAATGAAGGAGAGGACCTTCCATGAGTGTCTTTGAAGGAGACGTCTTGAAAGTCTCAAGAAAGATGAAGGGGTGAGCTGAACCAAGAAGGGGCGCTCAAGTAAGTGAAGTGTAGGTATGTGGAATTCAAGTGGGATAGGGTGAATTGGTTTCACCTTAAGTGACGAAGAACCTAGATTAATATACTTAGGAGTTACTTGGATCGAGGCTTCAATATTCTTCATAGGTATTACCTGAATTGGGGCATGCAAATTCATGGTTGGGGAAGGGAGGTTGCATAAGTGTTCTTAAACGAGGGTTTTGAGAGAATGATTCGTGCAAGTGTTGTTAATTTTTAACCCTTGGAGAACCTAAATCTAACTACCCCCCTTTAATTCCCTCGCACTAGGTGTTATGAAACTACCTTAGAGGTTTCATAGGTTTTGGGTGAAGCACTAGGGAGATCAGAGAAGTAATCGGGAGTTAGGGAAATTAGACTATAAAAATGAAGGCCCCAAGGGCCTATTTATAGAAAAATATTATACCGCTATGGGTGATTCAGGCTGCCATGGGTGAACTCAATTTTTATCCTTTGAAAATATTTAAATTCTACATCAATTTTAACCTACTTTTTAAAGGCCTTTTCCTTTGTCACTTTTTCTTCCATGTGAAGGAACATAGTTTCAATAGCGTTGTGAAAAGATTCAAAGTTTCAAATCTAGGAAAAGATACATGTGAGATATGTGTAGATTCAAAATTAGTGAAGAAAACCATGGATTAGAATTACACAATGTAACTTATTATTACACATTATGTAATTTTTTACCTATAAATATAACAGTATGTGCACCAGATTTCAGAGGCTCAAGAGTAGACAATTTTCTTTCTTTTCAATACTCTCTCATTCCCTACTACTACCTCTACCCCAAAATCTAAATTTCATAGTTTTCTTTTATTGTTTTATTTTAATACAAGAATCTTGAGTTTTGTTGACATCATTATTCATTCCTTATTACACCATCAACCTTGTTCATCTTTGTTCCAAGAATCGATCATCGATGAACTTTTGTTACACTCATTCCCATTCCTAATTCAAGTAATTAGTTAATTGAATTGTTTTTGGTTAAAGATCTATATTTTTCATTCCTAGTCGCATTTTCATCAAATTTGGTTAACTTGAATATTTTCATGTTTATCAACCATTTAATCTCAATTTTTGTTGGCGTGTTAAGCATGGTTTCAATTCATCAATTATTTTCATTCAATCGTACCATGAGTAGATAAGCCACCTAGAGTAGGGATTGAAATTAAGGGTATACAAAATCAATAAATCTATAATTATAAAACATAGTAAACTTAAGTAATATTAGTTAGGATAAATAAAAATTTCCGATCAAATTCCTTCGAACATAAAATACCATGAGACATTTGGATTAAGGACCCTATCCTAGTTGATGTGGATTAGGCTATGACCAATAACCTGAGACAATTTCTGCCTTAGGAGCTAAGATTTATACATCTAGGTTGCGACAATCTCCAGACCAAGGAATAGTACCCTCTTAGGTAGAACTATTTTATTTGACCATAGTCAACTAGTAATCTTTGATTTCTTCCCAGCCTTAATCTTAGGGTACTACCAAGTTATAATTAAGTATATCATTTCTATAGAACTCCAAAATTGATCTCAATCACTTCATTATTCCTGAATTCAAACCATAAAAGATCTAGAAATATTTTTCCCAAACCGAAGAAAATTATTAAGGACTCCCACTCCAAATGGTTCCAAGACAAAGGTTTCTATCGCTAGCCCAATTCCCAATAGGATTGACCACAGACTATTCTAATACTATGTATCAGTAGTATGTGATGTTTGGGAAATAATCAAATAAAATATGATCTTATCCCACATGAATTAAATGATTCATGTGGGAACTTCAAATTTTTTCATCATTATCAGGTAACTATGGTTGTGCTTCACATAAGAAACCTTTTGGAAAATTCTAGGAATTACATCTCCCTTAACCCCCACCTCTCTTATTTTTTTTTGGATTCCACCGTGTCCCTACTTGTTTTGAAATAGTGAATGCATCAGGGCCATTAAACTCATTTAGGGGGCCTTAATAACAAGAATGGTTATCCTTTGATCCCGAAATTTAACGGTATCTATCTGCATGCCGCCTATCAAACATTTCTAACTAGAACAATCCAGCATGAAACAACATGCCTAACCCTCCAAACATGCAATGATTAGTTCTTAGAGAGAATATGGTGTAACAAGAGTGAACCATCATGGAGTATGGATTTCCATTAATCCATAGTGGTACAACAAGCATCATGCATCCTCATATTAAAGCACACACCTTTGAAATAAATCATGTAATCATTCACATGATCCAGAACATGGGCTAGTTTAGTGGGATCCAAAGTAAAGATCCCCATGAACACATATCAAACTTCTTAGAAGAATGTGATACCTTTCATAACCATGGAGTATCATCTGATGCTATTATAATTCACATATTTACCTTATCCATATAGGAAAGATCCAAGGATTGGATCAAGAGTCAAGATCCCTAGTCAATAATGACTTGGGATGATCTATCCAAAAAATTCCTAGAAAAATAATTCCCACCAATCTGAACTTGGAAGCTGTAGAGTGACATTCAAAACATTAAACAGATTGATAGAGAGTCTTTATGGGATGTTTGGGATAGATTTAAAGAGTTTATGAGAAAGTTCCCTCACCATGGAATAGACACATGGACCCAGCTCCAAATATTTTACCAAGGACTCCATCTAGTTGCACACATAGGTTTTGGTGCAACTGCTAATGGCATACATATGTTCAAGACAAATAAAGTTGGAAGATCTATTTTGGATGAATTATCTCACAATTCTGGCCTATGGAAGAGTGATCATGGACCACATCAGCATGTTATCCACCAATTCAAAGAGAATACTTAACTAGATTCATAATTTAAAGCACTAACAAAGAGTCTAGAGTCATTCTAGCTACCTACTAAACCGCCTCCTCCAACCCCTATAATGGAGATGAAATCATGGAAAACATTCCATGGCCCGAACCAATACTAATATTACAATGAAGGAGTTGAATAAAAACAAACCAAAGATTATAAATACATCGATTGAAATCAACAACATCCACCATTCCAACAGCAGTAGCAATACTATCAGTAGAGGTATGATCAACATCCACATCAAAATAACCCATGCTATTTTCAGTAGAGAATTTGTCAATAACCATTTAATACCCAATGACCACCAAGTTACCCACCTATGAAACCTATGACAAGACCAAAATTACAATAACACCAACAACCTTTCTCTTAGAGAGCACAATGAAATTTTCAAATAGCTCAACCAAGACCTCAGAAGAAAACTGATTCTCTCCAGAATAACCCAGAAAACCACCCTGATACTTTTTTTTCAAAATGAAGACCAGAGAATGACTACTCAAGAGATGAATATGAAGAACGAATGAGCTTCCCTACACAATCTCGATGTTTATATGGGTCAAATTTTAAAAACATTATCATACAGATTACCAGGTACTCTACCTAGTAATACCTAGACATACAGAAGAGAAGAAGCTATGGATTTACTGCTAAGAAGGGTAAACATTTTGGATTTTCAAAAACCTTTTGAATGAGATGAAGGAAAAACTGAGTAACCTAAGAAGAATTAACCAGTAGAAGAAGAAAAAGGTGATGAGACCACTCAAGTATTACCTCAAGAGGTCTCATTAGCCATAGACACCCAAGAACCTATGAAACCAAAAGAGCCAATCTATATTGCACCACCACCATACACGCCACCTCTTCTATTTCTGAAAAGAGTAATAAAAGGATGATAGGAGGCACAATATAAGAATTATTTAGAAATTTTCAAGCAATTTCATATCAACATACCCTTTGTAGAGGTAATTTCTCAAATTCTAGTTTATGACAAATTCTTAAAAGATTAGGTTTCCAATAAAAGAAAAATATAAGATATATGATTCATATCACTCAATAAAGAATTCTCTACTATTATTTTGTAGAAAAATCCAACCTAAGATGAGATACCCTATATGTTTTTCAATTCCATGTGCTATTGTAGAATATAAATTTGGAAGAGCTCTATGTGATATTAGAGAACGTATTAACCTCCTGCCAATGAGTGTATTTCTCAATTTGGGACTTTAAGAGCTCAAACTAACTTGAGTAGCACTGATACTTGGAGAATGATTAGTAAAGTGCCCTAGATGAATTCTCAAGGATTTGTTAGTCAAACTCAAAAAGTTTATATTTACAACTAACTTCCTAGTTTTTGACATGGAATAAGAATGTGATGTTTCCATTATTTTTGAAAGACCATTCTGGTCCATAGGAAAGGATCTGATAGTTGTAAGTTAACGATGGTTAATATTCTGAGTTGGAGATGAATAGGTATTTTTCAACCTCATCAAAGATGCTGAAAAATTAGATGATGTCTTTGCATGAAACACCATCTCTCTTATCCAATAGGTAAGTGAATACATGGCTATAAAAGAAGATAGCTAGGATTCATTCCCTTATAGAGATAAAGAATATGATTTTTAAGAATTTTGCTTTAATAAAACTCTCACAGTGGATACTTTACCACCATTAACCCGATCATTCAACATCCATTATTGGAATTAAATCTTATGTCAAGTACTCTTAAGTATCCATACATAGGATCTTGAACCTCTCTACCAATAATCATTAACTATGAACTATATCATTTATAAGAGGAAAAATTGGTTGAAGTCTTGAAAATACACAAGAAGTCAATTTCCTAGGGAGTGAATGACATAAAAGGAATTAGTCCTACTATATACACCTATAAAATTCTACTTAAGGAAGATACAAAGCCCAAACACCAACCTCAAAGGAGGCTAACACCACAAATTAAGTAAGTTGTTAAAAAGTAAGTACTGAAACTTCAAGATACTGGCAGAATATTTTCAAAATTTGATAGAGAGTGGGTGAGCCTGCTTCAAGTAGTTCCCATGAAACGTGGGGTAATAGTGTAAAAAAATGATGAAAATTAATTGATCTCAATATTCAATATCACTTAATGGAGAGTTTTCATAGATTATATAATTTTAAATGAAACAACACAAAAAAATCATTTTATTTTTTTCTTTATGGATAAAATGTTATAAAGAATAGCAGGACATGAATTATGTTGTTTCTTGGATTCATATTCAGGATACAATCAAATTATATACAACCCAACTCCTTACTTAAAAACCACATTCACATGTCCATTTGGAACATTATCCTATAAGCACATGTCATTCAATATGGGTAATGCACCAGAAACATTTCAAATATGAATGATTCATATATTCCATGATATTGAAGAATATTTCTTAGAAATATTCATGGATAACATTTCACTTTATGGAAGATCTTTTAAAGTATTCCTAATAAATCTTGAGTTAGTCCTGTGATGTTGTGAAGAGAAATGTCTAGTGTTAAAATGGGAAAAAATGTCACTTCATGTGCTATGGAGGTATATTCCTAGGACAAATAATTTCCCAAGAGCACATATAAGTTGATCCTTCTAAGATAAAGGTCATGAAATATTTAGTTAAACATTCAAAAATTAAGGACATAAGGAGAATTCTAGGCCATGCTGGATTCTAAATATGATTTATGAAATATTTTTCAAAAGTTTCCCACCCACTAATGCACCAGTTTTCAAAGGAAGTTTCATTTGAATTCACTGAATAATGTTGGGAAAAGTTCAATAATTTAAATAAAATCCTGAGAACAGCCCATTTAATCATTTAACCAAATTTGGAAAATGAATTTTAATTGACGTGTGATGCAAGTGACTTTGTTGTTGACGTTGTGTTAGGAAAATGAGTTGGTCACATCTTCTGTCCTATCTAATATGCCAGCCACATACTGAATGAAGGCCAAGTCAACTAAACAACTATAGAGGAAGAGATCTAATCATTTGTGAATGATTTTGAAAAATTATGTTCATATTTTTTCATGTACAAGGTTATTGTGTACACCAATCATACCACCCTCATTTATTTAATGAAAAAAGGATGATAAGAGAAGGATGATAAGGTTGATACTTCTACTCCAAGAATTTTATATTTTCATCAATGATACTTAATTAATGGAAAATGTGATCATTGATCAACTATCTCTACTTCCTTATCTACTCATCTTGGATGGCGACGATATAGACATCATATTCAACTTTCTTGATGAAACCCTTTTCTGAAAAAAAGTAAAACCATGGTTTTAAAATATTTCCAATTATCTCAAAACATTATTTCTATACCAAAAAATCCCCTTAAAACATAAGTGAATATTTTTATCTAAATTAAATCATTACTAATAGGATGAACCACTCCTTTCTGCATGAATGGATTTTTATGATGTTATATTCTAGAATATGAAATCCCAAATGTGATAGAAATATTTCATACATAACCTACTAGTGGGAATTATGGACCCAAGTGCATCGTAGAAAAGATTATATAGAGTGGACTTTTCAGGGACACTCTACAAAAAGACAGAAGTGAATTTTTTCAAATCTATGATAGGTTCCGGTGAACTGGGTCCATTGGGAAAATAAAATAAATTCCTCCAAACCTAATCATTGAAGTAAAAATATTTGACGTATAGGGAATAGATTTCATGGGACCATTTCTCAATTCACAAAGAAATTCATATATTCTTGTTGGCATTGACTATATCTCAAAATGGGTAGAAGTTTAAGCCACATCACATGACACAAGAAAAGTGGTCATGGAATTTTTTTTAAAAAAATGTGTTCTCAGTATTTTTATTTCCCAGATGTCTCATTAGTAATCGAGGAACACATATTACCAATCAATATGTTAAAGGAATGTTAGAAAGATATGGAATCTACTATAATATAGGAACTCCCTACCAACCACAAATAAGTGGGAAAGTTGAATTGTCAAAAAGATAAATCAAAGGAATCTTGGAAAAGACCGTGAACAAATGTCAAAGTGACTAGAGTTTGAAATTGGATGATGCACTATGGGCGTACTGCACTGTGTTCGATAAACCCATTGGTACCAAAACATTCGTATTGGTTTATGGGAAACCATGTAATCTTCCAGTTGAACTAGACCATCACTCATACTGTTCAATTAAGAATTTAGTTTTGGATTATCCGAAATATAGAGAAGCTCGAATGCTTCAACTTGAAAAATTAAAAGAAATCATAAAAGATGCTTATGAAAATTCCAATATCTACAAAGAGAAAGCTAAGAAATGGAATGATCAATTATTTTCAAGACACATAATTAACCCAATAAATAAGTTCATATTATCCAATTAAATATTGAAATTTTTCCTTAGGAAGCGGAAATCCAAATGGTCCGACCCTTTGAAAGTCATTTTTTTCCTCTATGGGACCATAGAAATTCAGAAGGATGGTAGACCCCCATTTAAAGTTTATGGTCAAATATTAAAAGACTTCCAGGAACCCTTTTGTGAAAACTAGGTCATCAACATGAAATTTATACAATCCTTAAAAAATTTCATGATCTTGATGATAAAGGAAGCACTGAATAGGTGGAAACCTAGGGTAGGTCATCTTAGACTTGATTAGATTAGAATATCCTTAGTAAAGTTTATGATATTCATGGAGCTAAATTCCATGGTTTGTACCAAATATGAGACAAAAAATACAATTATATTGTATGTTACCCTATTACAAAATATGTACCTTTTATGCCAAAAATTCAAAAATCCCATAAGTACACACCATGAAATGTAATTACACATCATGCAATCCTTATGGTCTATTTAAAAAAACTAGATCATGAACCTAGGGTTCACGACCCGACCCTCCACCTTCCTCCCTTGTAAAAAAACCACCGACCCACCCTTCTATTCCCTCCCTACCAGCTGTAAACTCCCTCCCCACTCCCCTTCCCTCCCCATCAGCTGTGAAAACCCACACCCCATCTTCCCCCTCCTTCATAAATTGTACTGACACCCCCATTTCCCTCCTCCTCTCTTGACCACACAACCCACCCCCCCTCCATGACCAGAATCCCGAAGCCACATAACCCCTACCATTTTGGTATAAACTAAAGACCCACATCATCTTGTTATGCACTCATACCCCTAATCCCTACTACTGATATGGAATAGAAAAAACATTGTGCTCTCCAGCTTCAGAGTCATCGTCAGACCATGATGATTAGCCACCAGAAAAACACCCATGAGGTAGTGCACCTTTCCACCCTCAGCACCTTGGGTAGAATCCTCCCACCTACGACTACAAACTTTGTTGAACCCATGTTTCCCTCAGAATTTGGGGATATCCTCCTTGATTGAAGGCTCAAACATTCCAATCGGTTTCTAATGGGTTTGTTCATAGAACCGAAAACATCCAATGATTCCATATCCATTTGGACCTACTTTCCAAAGGTAGGTGCTCATTAGTTTGTAGACTGATGAGGATTAGGAATTTTCATTGTTCGAGAGGATGAGAGGTCAAAATCATCACACCTTTTTTAGGGGAATTATTGTCTACTCTGGGACTCTCTTTATAGATTTATGTTATGTTTGTGAATCCTTATTACATTACAAAGTATAAAATGAGATTTCCTTCAGATCTGATAATCAATGATTAAATATGTAGGAAATTTAGAGAATATTTTATATGTATTTGAGGTTCTTCATTGATAGGGAATCATCTGTATTTAATAGAGATTCTTGGTCAATGGTATCCTTCGACACATTTATATAGAAGTCTCTTGGTCATTATGATGACCATACTGGTTTTAAAGCCACTCAGTGGGGCACTTGAAGTTTATTGTTATTCAGAAGGACATGGGTTATTTTAGAGTTGGGATCGAACCCGCAGATGGGCTACCTACGTATCCTTTGTTTAGAAAAGGAATCAGAACCCATGTAGTTCGAGTAAGGGAGTATGATGCTTATGCCTGATTGATGGATTAAAGAAAGAAGTCATGATTACTTTTACACTTTAAGTTCACGTGAGTCACGCTCGGTGTTAGAAACAAGAGGTATTGGTGAAACCAGACAATTGTGCCCTGAGATATGCAATGATGTGGGTCTTATGTGTTTATGGATACCAAAAATAGATGAGGATTAAGATTTACTTCAGGGAAGAAACCCAAGAACAAGGTCCGTAAAGGTATATGTACCTTATGAAGGTTTGGATACTCTAATCTTGGGGCTTACTCCTAAGGAAGATGCCCAAGTTAGGAGGGGACTTATGATTGGGTTTTACTCCTGAGAAAGAAACCCCAAATAAAAAGTAAATTAGAACTTGTTAAGAGAAATTAAGACTGGGACTTATTCCTGAGAAGGAGTCCCAGGTTAAGGGACTTGAAAAATTAAGGGACTTGGGGCTTACTCTTAAGGAGGATTCCCATATTTGTGAATTGTGACTATGGCTTATTCCTGAAAAGGAGGCCCAGGTTAAGGATTCTCTCATCTTAAAGGATGAGGTTGAATGAATGAAATCTCAATCTTTAGTGACATAAAGATATATAAATCACTATATTTTGAGAGATATTCCACAGAATTCCTTTCAGATAAGGAAGTAAAATCATGAAATCATGCCATAAATGGATTTGAATAGTGTCTTGAAGACTGAATCTTTAATACGAGAGGTGGAATGGCATAAGAGGGGTAGAATGGGCAAGAAGGGCACCCAAAAAGGCAGGGGCGCGCAAGTCCTGGCAGGCGCGCAGGTACTGCGCGGGTGCGCAAGTCCTGGTCGCGCATGTATACCTGCATGACACATGGGTACTTGCGTGTTTTTAAGCAAACATGGTAATACTTGGGCGATCCTTGACCAATGCCTTTAGAATTATCCTGAGGTACTTCCAGAAGAGAGGCGCACAAGTTTTGGTGAGGAATTAGGGCAGCGCGCAAGTATGTTCATTCCCCTTAAGGGTAAAACAACTTAGGCGTGCAAGTGTTCGTGAATTCTAACACTTAGACCTTACTCCTCTTGTTTAGACCTTCCATTATAGGTAATGAATTACCTTAGAAGTGTTCGGAAGACCTGAAGAAGAGACTTGGGCGTTCAGAGCTCTAACTATGAATTCTGGAAAAAATCCTCTTCAAAATGGGGGACCCACAAGGTCTATTTATAGGCTGGAAAAAACCCCAGTAGGTTATCACTTAGGGCACACAAGTGTACTTGCGCGACCATTGCGGCACGCAAGTGTACTTGCGCGACCATAGTAGAACTTGCGCGACCCTTGTGCAGCATTCTTCTTATTCCTTCCTTTGTCAATTTTTTATATTTGTCCAAAGGTTGAATGTAACAGCCCGAGATTTTATGAAAAATATTATTTTTAATTTTATTAATGTCTTGTGTTGTACGCTACACCAAAAGGAGCTTTCACAACACACATCCTTGACTTGCCTTGCATTACACGCAATCGCGACCTTCCTCGATAGTGTGTGTAGTACGCAATACCGAGTTTCACTAAACAACGATATGCTATTAAAATATTATTATAACTAGCCGTTATGAATAGTAATAACAACCTTTTAAAATTTTAGAAATTTTATCTCTCAAAATGGACTTCATTTTTGGATTCGGAGTATCGAATTTAGCCTAAGGTGAAATTTTGGTACTTTTCGGATAACTTCCATATTCTGATGAATAGTGAAAATTACTAAATTATAATTAAAAACAAATTTTTTAATCAAAATAATTAATAGTGATAAATTATTAATTTGAGTGGTTTTAAAGTATATTTAGAATATATTTTTACAATTTAATACAATGTTTCTCATTGGATGTAATTTCACATTTAAACCAGACATAAACAAGTGTCAATCTTTTGATAGATATTGTTTCTTAAAAATACGTTATTTGTTTTAACAGCCGGATTTAATTATAAAATTAATTAATGCAACTTCTATGTTATGAATTTTGTAAAATAGACTTCATTTTTGAATTCGGAATATGAAATATAGCTTAGGATGAAATTTTGGCATTGTTCTAAAAAACATCAATTTTTGATGAATAGTGAAACTACTAAGTGGTAGTTAAAAAACTAAATTTTTCATAAAACATAATTTTACCGCTTCTGTGAATGGAATTTCAAAACTCCGAGAGACACGGTTGATGTCAGTAAGTAAAATGTGGTTCAATGAGATGAAAATAATTTTTGGTGAATAGTAACTCTTTACTTTTATTTACCACGGTTAAAAGTAAATAGGGTAATTAAGGGTAAAAATGATATTAATATTACCCTAACACATGTCCTAATCCTATTGTACAAGTGTATCTCGACCAAAAACAACCTTAAGTGTAAAATATTATCATTTAGGCCCACTTGGATTAGATTAGGACATTTATTATTATTTAATTCAAAGAAGTGTTAGAAGAGTTAAAATCAAAGTTTATTTACTAATACATTTTTAATATAGGGTTATACATAAGATAAATTCGATTTTAAATATTCATTAGAAATATAAAAATATTTCCTACATAATGGTATTTTATTTGTAATTTTTAGACATCAAATAATTTAATTTATTTATGACACAAAGATGATGCAGTAATTATCTTATTAATGAAATATTGACATAATTGATATTATAAATACCAAAATAAATGTAATTTAAGTCTTTTTATGAATTATGATAATTTTATAGGTTACTATAATATATTAGTGTTGATTTAATCAACTTGTTTCGAACATATAATTCTGTTATGACTTTCACAAAAATCATATATCAAATAGTGTCAAAATTGAGACAAAATAGTTTTTAAATCAAATATTATATTATTAATTGTTATTTTATTCCTAAAAAACTAAGGTTCGGCCAAATGACTTAGATAAGGATATATATATTAATAATAAACAATTTGGGGTTCTTTTGGCATGTTATAGTAAGTGTATTAACCATATAGTGTAAGAAAACAAAAAGACACGGTAAAAGTTAAATTATTTAACTTAAAGTTAAATCTAATTGATAAGGTTAAACTGATAACCTAAACTTATCTAAATCCTATTGGTTGATAGGATTTAGACCCATACCCACTTTATCTTCGAAATAGGACCCTTTGGAACCATTATAAACCGATTTTGACTTTAATATAAAATAATATTTTGAGATATTCCTAAGGTGCCCCTCTCCTCCCTTATAAAAGGGAACCTCCTCCCTCTCTTCCTCACACAACTTTGAGCCTTCAAGCTCGGCCAACCCCTGACAAAATCCTTTCTCTACTTCCCTAGTATCATCCTAGAGGTCCTGGTCTTCTTCAAAGACCATCCTTAGTTTTTTAATTGGAGGCTAAGAAAAGGCGCGTCAAAAAGAGGTAATATCCATTACCGATCTTTTTCAATTTCTTTCTTCTTCAACTTCTTCTTCTTTAGTTGTTTCATGATAAAGTAATAACATCAGTATTTCTTATATACTGATATGTTATTATAAATATGAAACAACACTAATTAACCTTCTATCCATCCTACGGAAAAAGGAAATCACTGCGCGTGCGTACGTACGGAATACCGTCTCCACGCCGTGGTGTAATATATTTTCCGCCACCACCTTAATGGGATGGGTATAAAGGTGTAATGAGTAACTATATATGATTATTATAAAGTGATATTGATACTGAAATAGTATACATAGACTTCAACATAATTCCACGACCATGGGAACGATATCATCGCTCGTGCGTACGTACGGACTACCGTCTCCACGATGCGATGAGATTCATTCTCAATGATTAACCATTCATGAATGATTATAAAGTATATATAATAAGTACTAATGGAAAATATGACCTAATAATGATACTGGAATTATTTATATTTATATGTATGTCATCTACTTAATTCCATTCAATTCAATAAGGAAACGAAAACAGCGTTCATGCGTACGTACGGACTACCGTCTCCATGAACAGTGTATTTCTTTCCATTTACTGATTTATTATATATGTATATTCTGAATATATATATATAAATCATGTTTTATATTCTGGAATTAAGTAATCATGATCTAAGTAATCATATGAATAATTACAAGTTAAAAACACGAACGACAAATGACACGATTTTACCCAAAACGCTACTTTAACATGAATTTACAAAAGAACGGGTAATATAAAGTCATAAGTGGATCATATATGATATAATAACAATGAATATGATTCTGGAATAACTCAATAACATGATTTAAATCATTATACAGGAGGTTCGGACACTTACAAAGCAAGTCGGACCTAAGGTAAGGGAAATATCACAATCTCATTTTTATTTGAGATTGTTTATACTTTGGTATTTACTGGGGTGCATTTTATCATCCACATCCATGTTTCCTCAATATGTAATATTATTTCCATCCACCTAAAATTGTTTAAATCCAATTTTACCCTTCGGTGAGTTTTTATTTAAAGATATGAAAGGAATCTTTTGTCGTTTTTCGTACGAGGTACTTTTTGACTTTTCCGACAAAAGTACGAAGAATGTTTTTTTAACTAATACGACATGAATGGATTTTTAAAACATTATTTCCAAGAAGCATACTTTAAAAGTTTTCAAGTTTATTTTTAATCAACTTCTTTTAGTTTAAAGTTGTATGACATGTTAAGAAAGGAAAAATATTTTTGAAGAAGAAAGGATATTTTCCTCAAGAATGGAGTTCAAGTGTTTTATCAAAATTATTTTTCCATAAAAGATAATAAAGGGTTCAGTTTATATCCCTATTATTACATGGATTTTATTATGTTGTGATGGAAATATTTTTATGAATTCCTTTATCTTATTTGAATTGTTTTATGATGTCATTTTGTTTAAGAATCCCATTTTTATTTCATGGGTTATGCTATGATGTATGGTTTATGATTTTGTGGCACACATAAGAATGGTATAATTATGAGATGGGTGGGACCTATATCTCCCTCCAATGAATTGGGTAAAGATTTCATATCTCATGAGATAGACATGGCTGGAATGGTAGGTTATATCGGTTCAGTGAAACAGGACTGAAACGAGGGTGACTCGATTCAGAAAGGGACTTTGTCTACTAAGATAGTCTTGGCAATGAGTCATGACTAACAAGAAATGATTCTCTATGATTATGTGTGTATTCCACAAAGTTTCATGTTTTACGATATGCTTATTGGGATTTCATTTCACTACTATGATTTATCCCATGTTATGAAATTACGCTCTCTTTTGCAGGTTAAGATTTCCAAAAGTTATGTTCTTATGAATATGATGTGATTGATTTTTTCTTTTGTTTACCCTTACTGAGCATTTGAGCTCACCCTTTAATGTTTTCTTTTCCCCAGGATATAAATAAAGGTTTTAGGTAAAAAAAGGGAAGATCTTTATGGGAGATATTGAATATCTTTCACCACGATTAGAAGATTATGTTCTGAGTTTCCAAAGACACTAAACTATTACGATCCTTGTGTGTGTGTTTTTGTTATGTACTAAGTATTCCGAAAAAGTAATGTAATGTCCATGTACGTCAAGTTTTGGGTCTCTACAGTTGGTATTAGAGGAAAGGTTTAGTCAACCTTTGGAAACTAGGATGCGAAAACGTTAGTGAGATCCCTAGAGATATTTCTACGGTATGTCTAAGGATGTCCCTAAGGTTAAATATACGTATATGTTATAGTACTAGGACTACGCTAACGATCATAGAATTAAACCTAAGATGTTAGATATTGAAGGTACTCCCCCTTTATTATACAGTTTTCCCTAGCATGATTTTTGCCTCTCACACTATTCTTTTTGGGTTTTAGACGATGGCTGGAACCCGAAGGAACCGTGTTGATCAATGCAATGGACAATGCTATGATTGTCCTCCTGAACAAACAAATGTTATGGGAGATGGAGTGAAAAATTTTATTGCTATCCTTATACAAGCTATGAATCATTCTGGACTTCCAAATGAGTAGAGAAAGGAACAATATTCTATTGAGTCCTTCATGAGGCAACGTCCACCTTCTTTCAGTGGGACTTCCGATCCACTTGTTGCTGAACAATGGATCAGTACCACTGAAAAGATATTTTCAGTTCTTCAATGTTCTGAACATGATAAAGTCATCTTAGCAGTATATCATTTGGAAGGTGAAGCTGATCAATGGTGGAATCTTATCAAGAATATGAGGCCAAGAGATGAAATTGAGTCCATGGAATGGGACGAGTTCAAGAACTTGTTTTTCAGTAAGTACTTCCCTCGTATTCTTCGAACAAAGATGGAGAAGGAGTTTCTTGAACTAAAGAAAAAGGATGATGAATCTGTTGGTATATACAAAGAGAATTTTACAAGACTTGCAAGGTATGCATCTGGCATTATCATCCAACCTGAAAGTAAAGTTGATCGATTTTTCAGTGGCTTAAAACCAAGTCTTCGAAGGGCATTAGCTATAAGAGACTTCAGTAGCTATGAAGAAATTGTGCATTGTGCTATCAAGGTAGAAATGGAAGTTGGTGTTACATATCCATCTCATGGTTTTGACAAGAAACGAAAGATGGAGTTCAAGGAGAAATCTCAGAATAATGGTGAAAAGAAGATGAATGTTTCTTTATGGACAAAGTGTGGAAAGAAGAATGGTGGAGATTCTCCTAAAGGGACTAGAAAATGTTTTAAGTGTGGAAAAGAAGGTCATCGATTAGGTGAGTGTCGAAGTAATGGAAAAAGGGTTTCTAATGATATGAATAAAGAAAACACTGCAGAGAACGCACCACCAACACTTCAATGCTTCAAGTGCAAGGAAATGGGGCATTATGCTAATAAAGGCCCTAATCCAAGGGTTAGTGGTGATCAACATGAGCAACCACTGAAGGCAAAGGACAAAGGGAAGTCACATGCGATCACTATTGGCGATGTTGAATATGACAACGATGTGGTGGAATGATTAAGTGTTTATGTAATGGGATTCCAAAATAATATTGTATCATGGAGTATGAGAATATTTATGTATTGGTCTAATGTGTTATTCAAAGTAATTGAGAGATTTGTGGAAATAAGATGATATGCGTATAATGAAGGGAAAACGAGAAAACGAAATGTTTAACAGTATTCATGAGCTCATGATTGATATAAGGAATAAGTGATATCATGGTTTGAGTATATAGAATTTCGACGATTTTGGTATGTGAAAAGTGTTAACTTTTAACTGCATTCATGTTTTCACTAAGGTATTCAAGAGAATACATGATTAAGCACTTTGAATTTTTGGAATGTGACCAACAAAACATATCTTATGATATATGGGGATCAACGATGGTGTTAAATATCTGGTAATCGTTTTCACTACGTTATGAGAGTGGACTGCAGTATTATGGATAAGCCTAAAGATTGGAATGGATTATGTTGGACATAAGTTAGTATTGTTTAAGGATAGAAGTTTTTTTTCGATATTATTGATGGGATGTTATAGTAATATAGTTTTAGAAAAAGGACAACCTGCAAAACGGGTGACAACCCATCGCGTCGGACAAGGCTGTGGGAATCGAACCCACAACCGAAGTGCGACTGGCCTTTATGACCTACCAATGGCCTACAGGAAGTCCCTGTTTAGTAGAAACTAGTTTTATTATATTAAGAAGTATGATATATGAAGTATAAGTCCATTTTAGGAACCACATATGATTAATCTCACTATAGATCGACTTATGTATATAATTTTTGCTAACCTTTTGTTTGAGACAGATGGAATGACCCATCATTCTATCACATGATCTGCTAACACTTCATGAATAACAAATTCAACTTCATTTATTTAAGAGATGAAGTGGAAATTGTTCAAGGCACGAACAACAGTGAGATTGTACCAAAATAATGTAAGTATTTATTCTAATTCAAATTTTCAACTTTAGGGAAATGATCTTGAAAACCAAAAATGTTTTCCTAGTGATCTTATACCTGATGAATCAGATGGTACCTTATATCATCACAAATCTATGGATTTGTGATTATTGGCTTTTCCATAGCCATGTTCTCTACAACTCTCCATCAGAACATGATGGTTAGATTTCTCTTCCATATCCATATTTTCACCTATGTGGAAACCCAATGATTAGTTTATTTGGGTAATCGTTACATTTCATACTTTAGTTTTTAAATCCAAGTTTTGGTATTCTTTTTTACGATGTGGGTTTCTATTAAAGAAACTTTCGAATAGTAAACCATTTATAACCCCGACGAATTTCGAGGGCGAAATTCATTTTAAGGGGGGTAGAATGTAACAGCCCGAGATTTTATGAAAAATATTCTTTTTAATTTTATTAATGTCTTGTGTTGTACGCTACACCAAAAGGAGCTTGCACAACACACATCCTTGACTTGCCTTGCATTACACACAATCGTGACCTTCCTCGATAGTGTGTGTAGTACGCAATACCGAGTTTCACTAAACAACGATATGCTATTAAAATATTATTATAACTAGCCGTTATGAATAGTAATAACAACCTTTTAAAATTTTAGAAATTTTAGCTCTCAAAATGGAATTCATTTTTGGATTCGGAGTATCAAATTTAGCCTAAGGTGAAATTTTGGTACTTTTCGGATAACTTTCATATTCTGATGAATAATGAAAATTACTAAATTATAATTAAAAACAACTTTTTTAATAAAAATAATTAATAGTGATAAATTATTAATTTGAGTGGTTTTAAAGTATATTTAGAATATATTTTTACAATTTAATACAATGTTGGTCATTGGATGTAATTTCACATTTAAACCAGACATAAACAAGTGTCAATCTTTTGATAGATATTGTTTCTTAAAAATACGCTATTTGTTTTAACAGCCGGATTTAATTATAAAATTAATTAATGAAACTTCTATGTTATGAATTTGGTAAAATAGACTTCATTTTTGAATTCGGAATATGTAATATAGCTTAGGATGAAATTTTGGCATTGTTCTGAAAAACATCAATTTTTGATGAATAGTGAAACTACTAAGTGGTAGTTAAAAAACTAAATTTTTCATAAAACATAATTTTACCGCTTCTGTGAATGGAATTTCAAAACTCCGAGAGACACGGTTGATGTCAGTAAGTAAAATGTGGTTCAATGAGATGAAAATAATTTTTGGTGAATAGTAACTCTTTACTTTTATTTACCACGGTTAAAAGTAAATAGGGTAATTAAGGGTAAAAATGATATTAATATTACCCTAACACATGTCCTAATCCTATTGTACAAGTGTATCTCGACCAAAAACAACCTTAAGTGTAAAATATTATCATTTAGGCCCACTTGGATTAGATTAGGACATTTTTTATTATTTAATTCAAAGAAGAGTTAAAATAGTTAAAATCAAAGTTTATTTACTAATACATTTTTAATATAGGGTTATACATAAGATAAATTCGATTGTAAATATTCCTTAGAAATATAAAAAGATTTCCTACATAATGGTATTTTATTTGTAATTTTTAGACATCAAATAATTTAATTTATTTATGACCCAAAGATGATGCAGTAATTATCTTATTAATGAAATATTGACATAATGGATATTATAAATACCAAAATAAATGTAATTTAAGACCTTTTCTGAATTCCACTAATTTTCTAGGTTACTATGATATATTAGTGTTGATGTAATCAACTTTGTTCGAACATATAATTCTGTTATGACTTTCAAAAAAATCATATATCAAATAGTGTCAAAATTGACACAAAATAGTTTTTAAATCAAATATTATATTATTAATTGTTATTTTATTCCTAAAAAACTAAGGTTAGGCAAAATTACTTATATAGGGATATATATATTAATAAGAAACAATTTGGGGTTCGTTTGGCATGTTATAGTAAGTGTATTAACCATATAGTGTAAGAAAACAAAAAGACACGGTAAAAGTTAAATTATTTAACTTAAAGTTAAATCTAATTGATAAGGTTAAAATAATAACCTAAACTTGTCTAAATCCTATTGGTTGATAGGATTTCGACCCATCCCCACTTTAGATTCGAAATAAGACCCTTTGGAACCATTATAAACCGATTTTGACTTTAATATAAAATAATATTTTGAGATATTCCTAAGGTGCCCCTCTCCTCCCTTATAAAAGGGCACCTCCTCTCTCTCTTCCTCACAAAACTTTGAGCCTTCAAGCTCGTCCAACCCATGAAAAAATCCTTTATACACTTCCCTAGTATCATACTAGAGGTCCTGGTCTTCTTCAAAGACCATCCTTAGTTCTTTAAGTGGAGGCTAAGAAAAGGCGCGTCAAAAAGAGGTAATATCCATTACCGATCTTTTTCAATTTCTTTCTTCTTCAAATTCTTCTTATTTAGTTGTTTCATGATAAAGTAATAACATCAGTATTTATTATATACTGATATATTATTATAAATATGAAACAACTCTAATTAACCTTCTATCCATCCTACGGAAAAAGGAAATCACCGCGCGTGCGTACGTACGGAATACCATCTCCACGCCATGGTGTAATATATTTTCCGACACCACCTTAATTGGATGGGTATAAAGGTGTAATGAGTAACTATATATGATTATTATAAAGTGATATTGATACTGAAATATTATACATACACTTCAACACAATTCCACGACCATGGGAACAATATCATCGCTCGTGCGTACGTACGGACTACCGTCTCCACGACGCGATGAGATTAATTCTCAATGATTAACCATTCATGAATAATTATAAAGTATATATAATAAGTACTAATGAAATATATGACCTAATAATGATACTGGAATTATTTATATTTATATGTATGTCATCTACTTAATTCCATTCAATTCAATAAGGAAACGAAAACAGCGTTCATGCGTACGTACGGACTACCGTCTCCATGAACAGTGTATTTCTTTCCATTTACTAATTTATTATATATGTATATTCTGAATATATATATATAAATCATGTTTTATATTCTGTAATTAAGTAATAATGATCTAAGTAATCATATGAATAATTACAAGTTAAAAACACGAACGACAAATGAGACGATTTTACCCAAAACACTACTTTAACATGAATTTACAAAATAAGGGAAATATAAAGTCATAAGTGGAACATATATGATATAATAACAATTAATATGATTCTGGAATATGTCAATAACATGATTTAAATCATTATACAGGAGGTTCGGACAGTTACAAAGCAAGTCGGACCTAAGGTAAGGGAAATATCACAATCTCATTTTTATCCGAGATTGTTTATACTTTGGTATTTATTGGGGTGTATTTTATCATCCACATCCATGTTTCCTCAATATTTAATATTATTTCCATCCACCTACAATTGTTTAAATCCAATTTTACCCTTCGGGGAGTTTTTATTTAAAGATATGAAAGGAATCTTTTGTCGTTTTTCGTACGAGGTACTTTTTGACTTTTCTGACAAAAGTACGAAGAATGTTTTTTTAACTTATACGACATGAATAGATTTTTAAAACATTATTTCCAAGAATCATACTTTAAAAGTTTTCATGTTTATTTTTAATCAACTTCTTTTAGTTTAAAGTTGTATGACATGTTAAGAAAGGAAAAATATTTTTGAAGAAGAAATGATATTTTCCTCAAGAATGAAGTTCAAGTGTTTTATCAAAATTATTTTTCCATCAAAGATAATAAAGGGTTTGGTTTATATCCCTATTATTACATGGATTTTATTATGTTGTGATGGAAATAGTTTTATGAATTCCTTTATCTTATATGAATTGTTTTATGATGTCATGTTGTTTAAGAATCCCATTTTTTTTGCATGGGTTATGCTATGATGTATGGTTTATGATTTTGTGGCACACATAAGAATGGTATCATTATGAGATGGGTGGGACCTATATCTCCCTCCAATGCATTGGGTAAAGATTTCATATCTCATGAGACAGACATGGCTGGAATGGTAGGTTATACCGGTTCAGTGAAACAGGACTGAAACGAGGGTGACTCGATTCAGAAAGGGACTTTGTCCACTAAGATAGTCTTGGGAATGATTCATGACTAACAAGAAATGATTCTCTATGATTATGTGTGTATGACACAAAGTTTCATGTTTTAAGTTATGCTTATTGGGATTTCATTTCACTACTATGATTTATCCCATGTTATGAAATTATGCTCTCATTTGCAGGTTAAGATTTCCAAAAGTGATGTTCTTATGAATATGATGTGATTGATTATTTATTTTGTTTACCCTTACTGAGCATTTGAGCTCACCCTTTTATGTTTTCTTTTCCCCAGGATATAAAGAAAGGTTTTAGGTAAAAAAAGGGAAGATCTTTATGGGAGATATTGAATATCTTTCACCACGATTAGAAGATTATGTTCCGAGTTTCCAAAGACACTAAACTATTATGATCCTTGTGTGTGTGTTTTTGTTATGTACTAAGTATTCCGAAAAAGTAATGTAATGTCCATGTACGTCATGTTTCGGGTCTCTACATTGAATCACTTTTAGTTAAGATAATCCCCTTTTCCAATCTTTAGATTTTGTGACGAAAGGAGCATCAACAAAACTCCCCCCTCAGAGTTGGATCCAAAAGAAATAAGGATTTAACTCTGACGAAATCTAGAATCAAAAGGAAATTGGGGTGTGCAGGTTATGGCGCGCAAATGAGCTTCGGGCGCGCAGGGTCTGGCGCACAGGGGTATGTCTTTTGATCACGCAGGGTCATGGCCTCGTCTATAAATAGGGGGCTTCATTCCGCGCAAAGCACTCAGCTCTCACGGACTTCTTGCTCTTGGTGTGTAGCTTGGATCTCGGCTTTTTCTCATCCTATCTACTTTTTCTTGTGTCGTGCTGCTGTTAAGGTATTTAGACTTGCGTGATGATACCTGCGCGACAAATACTTGCACAACCAAAGAATAATTGCGCGCCAAATATGGGACTTGCGTACCTCAATTAATTAGTCGATTTCTTTAAATCCTTCACAAATTTTATGAAAAATTAACATACTTTAAGAGTTAATTATTCAATTTTTGTGCAGATAAAATGGCTCCAAAGAGAATCGGAACGGCTGATGAACTGGAGAGAAAAAGAATTGATGAGATGATGGACATCGTTGGCCATGATTACTATTACATCTGCGAAATCACTCTTTCGGACATGGCTAAGAATCTGAAGAAATATCATCGTGATTTCCCACACAACATCTATCTTCCTCTGTATGGCCATGGTCACTTGCAAGATGTCAATATTCCAGAGGCAAAGAATTATCTCCCGCCTTCCTGGTTTCAGTCGTATACCAACTTTTCTTCAGTGAATGTCTCAATCGCAGGAACATTTTCAAATGATGGAACAGTAAAGAAAGCTTATATAATGCATCATAGATCATGTTCTCTAGATCTGAAACTTCACAAGCCTGAGCTGCAACCACATTTCTATCCTTCAATCTTTCAAAACTCTCATATGGATCAATCCAAAGGCTGGAAGGAGAAATGGGAATTCCTTTCTGGGGGAGGGGTGAATCCAAATTGGATGTGGGCTTATTGGGTGAGACAAACTTGTGAAGAGTTTATCGAGGATATGAAGGGAGCTGCAATTTATGAAGCTGTCTGGGCTAGGCAGACATACGTTTATAAGAATGATAATTTTGCACCGGAATTGAATAGCTGCTGGAGACCGAAAACTAATTCTTTCCATCTGGCCCATGGAGAAGTAGGCATTAGTTTGTGGGATGTCTACAAGATCTCAAGGGTTCCAATCCAGGGTGATATGTATGATGAATTCTTCCCTCCAAAGGCAACCATGAATGATCCAGAGAAGACTCCAGATTTGGTTCGAGAGTCATTGAAGATTTATCATAAGATCAAAATCTTAAAGACTTCAAAGACTTATTCTAGAAGGAATATTCATCCAGAGGAATGTATGAATGTGTTTCTCAAGAAGAAGAGGGAAAAGGGGCCCACCAGTACTCGTCCCACTAGCTGCCCTAGAGCAGATAAGAGAGGTATTCCTGGGACATTCTGGCCGACTCTGGAAGCAGGAGAGTTTGAGAAATGGGGGTATGAAGTGAATCATAAAATCCCAGAGAAGACCCATCTGGCAGGATTTTTAGCCTTATGGATCAGTGTCTATCTTTTGCTAGTTAGAGATTCTAAGGGAGGCGTCAGGCCATGGACCTTCGTTATCGCAACCAAGTTGGCTGAGAGGAAGATGGTGGGTTGGCTACCCCAGTTTTGGAAAAGATTCACAGGAGCTTACTCCATGTCTATATGGGTAAGTCTCCTTTGAGATTAGTGGGACCATTCTAAGTTTTATGGGGATGGATCTCCACTCACATCCGGACATATGCTGTTCAAAACGGAATACAGATTCTCGGATGTTCATTCAGGTCTTCTATTCAGGACTTCACTGGAATTTTTCCTTTGTATCTCAATGATTATGATATTAGGCCAAGGCTGGGTATGCATAAGGAATTACACTTCTTTCTCTATGGAAATCCACTGATAGGGAGATTTGTTGACGATGGATCAGCCAGCTTGGAACAGAGGTCTTATATGCTGGCCTACAGAGATAGTGTATTGGCCACCAGAATTGATTGGGAAATTATATGTGAGGCCTATGCTCCATATTGATTTTCATTCCAATTAAAGTGTCTACAAACAACTTTTGTATCTCCTCCAGTGCACGTCAGATCAGAGCAGCATCCAATGGTTTCTCAGCATCTATGGTTGCTAACGGCTATGGAAAGGACTGGGGCAGTCTCTAACTTACCAAATACTGAAGCGGTAAGCAATTTGACCTTATGGCATGCTGAAAACTGGATATCATCATATCCTGAGTCCATATTGAATAAACCTATTGACCGAGTTGGGAAGAGGAAGAGAACCATTGTGAAAGAAACAATTCAGGTGGTAGGTGATTCTTCCACTCCTGAAGCTGGTTCACCGAGTTCTTCAACCGAGGCTGATTCATCAGATTCTCAAGAGATACAACATGTGTCAAAATGTCCTCGTGCCATATATAATCCCCCTGTCAGAATCAAGAGACACACTCCATCAAATCCTGGTGAGTTACTTTATTGAGGCAATTCTAATTTCAATTAACTTTATAGAGTAACAAGTTTTCATTCTCTTTTTAAAGTTGCAGGTGCTAGAAAGAAATTAAAATCCAAATTTGTAAGACCCTCTTCACAACCTTCTAGTACACCTGCATATCTATGACCAGAGGCCATCCAGACATGGCGGGATGTATACTGCGATACTGAAACTATCTGGATGGAGTTATGTGAAGGGATACGTCTTCCTGGAATAGGGACTCTTCAGGCTCCTGTGAATATTCATTTATAGGATAACCTTGATGAAGTAAGAGCCTATGTCAAAGAGTTTAAGGCCTACATATATGCCACTGATGATTCTATCCCTATCACCAAGTGGGTGATGAAAATGATGGATCACGACACCACTGATGAGGAGTGGTATGAGTATCTGGCTCCTGAAGATGTATGTTTTCTTTCATTATTTGCTTTGCAACTTGATTTCAGTCGAAGCTTTGTTATTCAAGGAAATTATTTTCTTAATCTTGCATCTTTCCAAAACTACTGAGGTTTCTTCTCCACAGTATAGCCCTGGTGGTACTGCCATCGGGGCTGTTGCTGAATCTCCTCGCGAACCAGGCGAGATATCTCCAGGCCAGCAGGCCATGGATGAGGAGTTGCACATGGATTTCCCCTCTCCCATCCAGGTACCTATAATGGATACTGCTGATACTCCCAAAAATCCAAGTAAGCAAAAACATCGGAGAAAGAAGACCATAGCTAAACGCTTCATTATTAGTGGTAAGTTCTTTGAATAATCATGAGTCTTAAACCTTGAAAAGATTTATCATATTCCTTTGGATTTCAGGGGCTTCTTAAATTTCCCCTCTGAGGGAAAGGACTGATCCTCCTTTGAGGACTACAGAGGGTGCTGTGGAACAATCACAGATTCAAGCCGACTTGGCTGCTCCTGGAGAAGAGCCCGCATCTGTTCCCAATATTCCTCTTGCTGCTGTTGCAAGAAGAGAAGAACCTGTTTCTGGTAAGTCAACAATGCTTTATAAAAAATGTTTAAAGAAACACCGACTGACTTCCATTCTGTGATACTTCAGGTTCAACTCCTACATTACAGCTTCTGGCGGCTGTTGCAACTAATGCTGTGATTTTATCCGAAGATGCTGTCCAGGGTCAAGGGCTTTAGGACGTAAGTCGTCAAGAAGACACATCAAACACTCCCTCTGGTGAGACTAACCAGGATTCTGAAATATCGTTGGATGAAATGATAAATCGTGGCATGTCTTTCGAAGAATTTTATGATCATGCTAAGTTGTCATGTGATGTAGAAGACCTTGGGCATGAGTGTTATCTTTCACCCAATATATTTTCTTATAATTTACACTTCTAATCATGACTGAAAATAATATTCCGTTCCATCCATAGAAGCTGCTGAACTGCCAATGCCTGAAGAGAGTGTGGACATTGATGTCAACCCCACCATTGCAGAAACATTATCTCAAGTAGAGCTAAACCCAGTAAACCCTCCTGAGACCCATCTTGAAGATCCTTTTGAGACTGGGAAAGATGTGGAGGAGTCTTCTTAGGTTTTTGATCTATCGTCGATTAAGGGATAACAATATTTTTGATTGTACTTAATTGTCAAGACAATCGATTCTTTTGTTATCCTTTGAAGCTAAGAAAATCTTTCAATTAATTATGCAAGGCCATCAACTGCAGTGGATAGATCTGGAGGTGAGGCCTCAACCTCTACCCCAACGGGAATTGAAAGTGAATAATCACAGGTCAGGGGGGAAGGAGTAGAACATGGCACTTCTTTAAGTGCATTAATGCTATATTACATGCCCCCCTGTGATGATGATGTTGAATCAGACCCAGAGGTGCTTAAAGCATTCAACTTTTGACGACGCAAGGCATAGAAAAACATATGGAAAATCATATCTGAGGTTCCTTTAGAAGAGATTTCATTGAAGATCCCTCGATTTTCATCCCAGTTTTCATGCTAGGACTTGGCGGTTTTGGATATGAAAAGATCCATACCGCGGTGAAACAAGTCATCTTCAGGAGGGAGCAGGAGCAAAAGTGTCGTGAAGATCTGACCACGGTGAAACTTTCAGTTAAAATCGGCGAATTTGAGGCTACGGTATCCCGAGCTGAGGCTGATTATGCTGCCAAGATGAAGGGGCTGAAGCATAAAATCAAAGAAAAAGTCGTCCAGTAGGTGCAGCTCCAGCAACAGTTAGATGCTGTTACTGGGGAACTTGATCAACTCAATAATTCATTGGAGGGAGCTCAAACGAATGGTATGAAAACCATTGCAGATGCCAAGAAGGCACTTCATCAAGCTGAGAAGAGTGAAGCTGGTCGAGTGCACGAGCTTCAAGTAGCTGCTGATGAAGCTCGGGATGTTGTACATCAAGTGAAGAGTTATGTTGACAGTCTTTTGTATTCTCCTGAAAAAGAGAAGAGGCTCCAATCTATGGATGTCCCTCTAATTATTGTGCATCAATGAAGATTACTTTTATCTTCAATCATTTATGCTTGTATTCTTTCGCTACCTGCTTTAAATTTTACCTAATCCAATGGGCCGAGTAAGCATAGTCTGACTTTTTACTAGGATTAACATAAATAACCCTACAAACGTTGAATCTTTTAATTGCTCAATATTACCTAAATCATACAAAATATATGTTTAGTGAGATGGAACTTGAATTTTATTTAGATTTCCTTTGTCTTTTGTGGGCAGTTTAAAGTCATGCACATTGGACACACACGTGCTAATTTTTAAGGTCGAAAATAGCTTTGAATGAATGAATTAGAATTGACTCAATTCTTTGACAATTTATCTAAAAACATATTACCATACTCAAGTATGAGGGATAAAATGTAAACTATGGATTAAGAATATTTGAATCTGAGGAATGATATTAAAACGAGCTAAAAGGCATCATAAGAAGTAGTTTCCAAGAATTAAGTTACTATTATTTAACAAACCTGTTAGGTGGTTGAATTATGCAGGGCCACCTAAGGGAATTGGCTGCATATTCAAATAAATAGCATCTTTTGGCTAAAAAGTCTGTTATGTATACTGTTTATGCAAGGCCGCCTAAGGGCACGTGCTGCATAGTCAGGAAAAAGAAATCTCAAAATTTTACTTTCCTAATGCTAAAAAGCCAGTGAATGTTTATAGAGATTCAAATTTTCCAAATTATAGAGTTTGCTGTATGGAAAGAGGTACTTGAATATGGAGATGATATTTCCAAACAAGATTATCGAAGAACTGTATGGATATCACTCCTACGAATGTCTGGCCCAAACGTAGGGAAGGAGAATATAAACCATATAATTAAATACTTTCAGATCATGAAAAAGGATATGGGACAAATATGTTAAGGATGGCTATTTTTGCGGATCCCTACATACTGTCATTTAAGACCAATAAGGGCAAAAGAGGATTTCTTCCCAAGAATAAAGTTACCAATATCTGACAAACTCGTTAAGGGGTTGAATTATGCAGGGCCATCTAAGGGCATTGGATGCATAGTCAGATAATAGTATCTTTTGGCTGACAAATCTGTTATAGAGACTGTTTATGCAAGGCCGCCTAAGGGAACGTACGACATAGTTAGGTAAAAGAACTCTCAGAAATTTGACATTTTTGTGACTAAAAAGTCAAGAAAAGGGTTATGAAGATCTGAAAATATTTAAGGTTAGGATTATGACACATAAATATGGGTATTGTCCAATGTATACAAATATATAAAGATCAATGATAACCATAATCATGTTGTGGCTGGGTTCTGAATGGAAATGTTGAACTTCACTACGTATCCCATAAGGATGGGAATCCAGCCATACATAGTTCTTGAACTACAGTTTAACATCATGTGGGACAAAAGGATTAGAGATCTTAGTTTAGGGTCATAGAGCTTGGGCCATTGTAAGAAATACACTGTGTGTGTTTTCATGGGGAATTTTCAGCCAAGGGACTGGAAGTGGAACTTGGGGTTAGGCCCAAAAGACTTGGGGCTGGATTCGAGGGAAACTTGAACGTTCCTACGTATCCCATAAAGATGGGAATCAAGCCCACTTAGTTCTAGAAATATCCTCTGTACAAATTTGGTTCGTACATGTGAAGAGTGAAAGGGGACATTAGTACAATGATGGTTTAACCCAAGATAAAAGGTATGGGCATTCCTATGTATGCACGTAGTCTTTGAAATGAAACATGATTGAAAAATCAATGTAAATAATGGTTCCTTCTCAGGTGAGGGTATCAAAGAATATTGTAGTTTATTGCCATACTGGAAAAAAGTTTTTTATAGTTTAACGTTGTATAACAAGGATGAAAGTGAACCAATATAAAGATATTGATTCTAGGTGCGGTTTCACGAATCAACATTGTATGAGATGGAGGTGAACCGATGTGAGGAGATTGGTTTTGGGCTTGAACCTTGGGAGGTTGCCTATGTACCCAGCCTGGAAGGCAAGGATCAAAGTCCGTGTAGTTCAATTAAAGAATGAATTAATGATCAAGTCATTCTTGGGGACAATGACCTAAATAATAAAAAAAATGATATTGGGACTTACGCATGTTTAGCAGTCCAGAGAGGGTATTATGGTTGATGTTTTCTCTAAGCTCACGTGAGTCATACTCGGTGTGAGAAACAAGAGGTAGCAACAACCCTAATGATGCACAGTTTAATGTCATGTAGGACATATGAAGGGACTATGCAGTTTTAAGGTCTTGCAGTTAGGACTATTGGTGCTGCACAGTTTAATGTCATGTAGTAGGGACAAAGTACAGTTTAATGTCATGTAGGACATATTAACGGATTTTCTGTACATTTTAACATCATGTAGTTCGGATTATGGGGACAATTCAGTTTAACGTCATGTTGGAAAAAAGGGACTTCTATATAGTTTAACATCATATAGCAAGGACAATGAAGGGGGAAACAGTTTAACATCATGTTGGACGTATTAGGGACTTTTTCACAGTTTAACATCATGTTGGATGAAATCGCGAATAGTTTAAATTTATATGCATGGACCGTGGATGGTGCAGTTTAACGTCATGCTGGACGAAAGGGGGACTGTGCAGTTTAATGTCATGCGGTGAGGAAAAATTAGGGAATTTTTTCCCATAGTTTAACATCGTGTGGGACGAAATTAATACAAATAGTTTAAGGTCATATGTATAGACCGTGGATGATGCATTTTAACATCTTACTGGATGTAAGGGACTTGAAAATAGTTTAGGGTCATATGCATGGACCTTTGATGATGCAGTTTAATGTCTTGGTGGATGGTGATGCAGTTTAAGGTCATATCGGACTATGATAATATATTTTGTGTTTATACAAAATACTTCTTCAAAAATCTGGCATTGGTTGGAGTAGTGATGAGCTCTCCATCCATTGAGATTAAATAATAAGCTCCATTGGAGTAGAACTTATGTATTGAGTAAGGTCTTTCCCATTTTGGCTCAAGCTTGGGAGGTTTCTTTCCTGGTATCATGGGAGTTCTAAGAACTAATACCAATTCTCCCTAAGTGAATGAACAAAGAAGAACTTTTTTGTTAAAATCTCGTGCTATTCGATTCTGATAGACTTCCAAGTGGTGCAAAGTACACAATATTTTCTCATCTAACCATTCCAATTCATTCAATCGGTTTTGAGATTTTTCATATATAGATGATTGATCACAATAGGCAACTTTGAGTGAGGGTAGTTGAACTTCAATTGGCAAGACTGCTTCTATTCCATATACTAGTGAATATGGAGTTGACCGAGTTGCAGTGCGGGTGGTAGTCCGATAAGCCCATAAAGCATGAAAGAGTTTATCAGGCCATGATTTCTTATCTTTATCCACCATCTTTTGCAATATATTTGAAAGAGTCTTGTTGAAGGCTTCTATCTGGCCATTGGCCGCTGCATGATACCAAGATGAATGGTTGAATTTGATGTTATATTCTTGATACAACTTCTTCACCTCGGATGAACAGAAGTTGGTGCCATTGTCCGTAAATATGGTATGAGGGACACCAAATCTGGTAATGATGTTAGACTTGATGAAGCTAACAATGAATTTAGAACTGACTTCCTTGAGAGGTATTGCCTCTTCCCATTTGGAAAAGAAGTCAGTAGGAGTAAGAATGTACTTAAAATGCTTGGCCGTAGCCAAAGGGTAAGGTCCCACCACATCCATTCCCCATGTGGCAAATGGCCATGAGTATTTAGTTGTATAAAGAAACTCTGGAGGTTGATGAATGAAGTTGGAATGTACTTGGCATGAATAACACTTCTTTGTGAAATCAAAACAACCTTGTATCACTGAAGGCCAAAAGTATCCATGCCTTCGAATCTGATCAGATAGTCTATGTCCAGACTGGTGGGCACCACAGACTCCTGCATGCACTTCTTTCATGACAGCCATTGTCTCTTCACCATCAATGCATCTGAAGAAAACTCCATCAAAACCACATTTGTAGAGAATTTTCTCTAGCTGATCTGGGCTATCATAAAGAGTAAAATTGACCACACGTCGCCGGATTTGTTCTTTCTCGACTCTATCAGGTGGAAGTGTTCCATTTTGAAGGTATTCCCTAATAAGTGGCATCCATCCTGTAGTATGACCATACAGTTCAGGAATGGGACTAATTTCATTAATTTCCTCTGTTCTGATTCAAACATAAGGTGAAATTTCAAGACGGTGGGCAATACTGATGGTTGTCTCATCTCAATTTGGATCTGCCAGAGCTGTGGCTATATCAACCAGTGCATCAGCTTGAGAATTTTGTGATCTTAGGATATAAGAAAATGTTGGTTCCTAAGGGAATTCCACCATTAAATCTCTAACGTAATCATACAAAGGGATTAGTTCTTATTTTTTTATGGCATAATCCCCATTGACTTGTTTGATTACCAGGTCTGAATCACCTTTCACCTTTAAGTGATTCACTTGTGCTTGAAGCGCTAATTCCAAGCCTGTGATGAGAGCTTGGTATTCTGCTTCATTATTGGTACCACCTTCCCACAATAAGAAGGAATAAGGTAACACTACCTTTTCTAGAGAAATGAGCACAATTCCTAAGCCAACTTTGTTGAATTTAGGATTTTCCATTTTCCTCCCTGTTGGACTTCTAGAAGCACCATCAAAATACATTTCCCATGCCTGAGGACATTCTTGAATAGAGAAGACTTACTCATCAGGGAGTTCAATATCTGAAGATGTGTCTTCCACTGAAGGGTGTTCAGCTAGGAAATCAGCCAGAGCTTGGCCCTTTATCACCTTTTGAGACACATACTGAATGTCGAATTGCTGTAAAATAACTGCCCACCTTGCCAGACTTCCTGTAAGCATTGGACAACTAAGGATGAATTTAAGCAGGTTATTACGAGATACCAATTGGACCTCGTGATGTTGAAGGTAGTGTCTCAACTTCTGAACTACAAAGATTAATGTCAGTCATCACTTCTCAATACTTGAATACCGTATTTCTGCTTCAAGCATAGTTCGACTACTGTTTTCATTCCCACCATCATTCTTTTGAGAAAGAAAGGCACTCAATGATCGCTCTAGAGCTGTCACGTAGAGGATAAGTGGTCTTCCTTAAACATGTGGCATGAGTACCGGTGGACTCAAGAGTTATTTCTTGAGAATATCTAATGCTTCTTGACATTGTTTAGTCCACTAGTAAGTGACTCCCTTATTCATCAATTTGGTTACGGGTAAAATTTTTCCTGCCAAATTGGCGATGAAACGTTTAATATAGGCTAAGTGTCCTTGAAGTCCTCTTAATTCTTTCAAATTTTGAGGAGGTGAAATACCAAGGATTGACTTGGTCTTCTCAAGATCGACTTCAATACCACGATGACATACAACAAAGCCGAGAAATTTTCCTGAGGTTACCCCAAAAGCACATTTTAAGGGGTTCATCTTCAAATTATGTTGTCGAAGCTTGCGGAATATGACTTCCAAATCAGCCAAGTGATTAGAATTTTGTTTGGATTTAACCACCAAATCATCTACATAGCATTCAACAAACTTCCCTAAGAAGGGTTTGAAGATATGATGCATGGCACGCTGATATGTTGCACCTGCATTCTTTAAGCCAAAGGGAATTACCCGGTAGCAAAACACACCCTGAGGGGCTCTGAATGCTGTGGATTCCTCATATTATGGGGCCATTCGGATCTGATCATATCTGGAATATCCATCCATGAAGGAAAGTGCTTCATAGCCAGCTGTTGCATCAATTAAAAGTTCTGTAATCGGAACTGGGAAATCATCCTTAGGACAATGCCGATTAAGATCTCTAAAATCGATGCAAACTCTAATTTGTCAGTTCTTCTTCTTTATAGGGACAATATTAACCAACCAATTGGGATATTGAAATTCTATGATGAAGTTAGCTTTGATAATCTTATCCACTTCAGCATAAATTTTGGAAGCATAAGTTTGGTGTGTTCTTCTCACGGCTTTCTTAAATCCTTGATGTTCTTCTGGTAAACCCAAATGTTGTGTAGCAACATCAGGATCAATCCCAGGAATTTCTATATAGTTCCAAGCAAATATATCTATATTTCTCTTTAGAAAAGAAATATACATCTCTTTCTCTTCAAGAGTCATGGCCGCACTAATTAAAGTGGGGTGTGGATCTTCTTTTGTACCCAGATTTATTTCTCTGAGTTCATCCACAGTGGTAGAGATACCCTCTTCAAATGCTGGAGGAGCATATCTGAGATCTTCCTCTTCTTGTTCATCATGTGTTATTTCTTCAGTTTCTACTTGCATAGTAGATGATAAATCATAATTTTCACGATCATAAGAGATGTCAAAATTTGTACATCTTGAAGAAGAAGCTTCCATTTCCGACCCGATTGATGATGAAGGGTCTTCTTTGGGTAATAAAGCGGAGATGGTGGATTGAGAATTGACATCATTTTTCACCTCCGATGTTTCTATAACTTCTTATGGCCTAATTGGAGAAGTGTAGACTTGTTGGATTTCAACAGATGAAATAAATACGTCACCATTTGTGCTTTCATCACTGCTTGGTGGGTTACCAATTTCTCCCATGTTGTCTGGCTCGATTTCCGTAATTGAAATTATGGATCTTTCCATAAGAGTATTTTGATTTGGGTCTATCCTGTCAATTTTACTGATAGGCAACACATAATCTGTACTCACATGTGTAAATGGATTTACTGGAATCTTCTCCAAACCATATGGAGCATTAACTTTGGTAATCTCTTTTGTTGTGGATTTCTCCCTTCCCTTCATGTGATAGAATTCTGCCTCAATGTATTGAGACTCACATGTCTTGAATGAGGCCTTATCACCATACAATGTCCCAACTTGACCATAGAGACAATATTTTATACATTGATGGTATGATGAAGGTATAGCCACATATTGATGTAGCCAGGGTCTTCCAAGCAAGATGTTGAAAGCTGAGTCTTGATCAACAACCATGAAATCCGAATTGGATACAAGATCTTCAAACTAAGTTATGAGTGTAACTTATCCCAACGGTTCTTGTTCATTTTTATCATATCCTCTTAAATCATGGTAGAAGGAGATAAATCAGATTCCGTGAGGCCCAATCGATGAAGTGTACGAATGGGCATGAGGTTGACTCCTGAACCATTGTCAATGAAAGATCTTTGGACATTTATGCCATTGACCTTTCTAGATAAGTACAAAGGTATAATATTCCCATGCACAACATCATCTTCATCTTCATCAGTAAAAGATATTATTGCATGGAATTCTTTAGGATTATTCACTATGTGATAGACTTTAGCTGCAGCAATTTCAGTTTGAAACTCTTGAGGACTTGACAAAGCCTCGATGAGTGCTTCCCGAAGATCTTTTGAAAAATTCAAAGCATCCAGAATTGATAACTTGGATGGTACTTGGGCCAAGTGTTTCAATACATCATAATTTTGATATATAGGTATGTGTTTCCCAACAAGAATATGTGGTTTAGCAGGTACCTTGGAAGAAGATGCTTTGGAAGTTGATGCATCTTGTATTGGGATAGGAGTTGGAAATATTCCTAGTTTTGGAAGATTAGACCGATTAGATCCATTTACTTGCTGAGAGGAAGAAGGTGGAACCTTCAACCGGTCTTCCAAAATAACTGTGCCAGGACTGAATTTGCTATTGGTAGAAGAACCTACTTGTTCTTGCTGAGCTCGCTGAAGGGCTCTACCACGAGTTTCTACTGCGTACACAGTTCTAGTAGGGGTAGAATTAGAATAGTGCCTTCTGAAAGATCCACGTCTTCCCCTTTATCTTGAGCCTATAGAACTTCCTCTGATTCCCCTGTTTGATACAGGGAATTCAGGCTCATCGAAATCAAAACTGCGACTGGCATATGGATCTGTTAATTGAATCATATTAACAGAACCGAAGATTAACTCTTCTTCTGATGAAGACTCTGCCTGATTAGCCTATTTAGGCGGTGCCGTTTGGTGGGGCGGTGCCTGTGGCTTTGTAGTAGATGGAACGAAGTCTGCCAGAGTCAAAGATGACTTAGGCTTTGACACATACTCATTTTCTTTTGATTCTTTTTCTTTCATTGAATCATTCCATTTCTTTGAGGACTTTCCCTCTGATGAAGAGGGTTTTGCCGTAACATTCATAGCAGAAGACACAATCGTTTTCTTTAATTGTGTTCACAAAATAGCATGAGTTCAGTTGATTGTCTTTCTAACCATCAAATCATCATAATTTTGTGCATTTTTTCTTTTGAATTCTTGCCATTCGCCTTCCTCCTCTGGAACTGTAGGAGTAACACATGCTACCTGAGCTAAAGAACCTTTCAGTTTGACTTGTCCTGAGTTGACCATATTTTGTAGGAGGTCTTTGAAGACAAAACACTCCTGGATGGGATGCCCCAACATTTGAGGAAAAGGGAAATAATTGGGACGGTCTTCATATCATTCCTTATTTGACCTCTTAGGCCTTGTAAATTGAACCAGATTATTTTCCAGAGCCGAAATGAAGTAACCAGGAACTTGTTCATTTATGAAAGAGTATTTTTTTCTCTTTAGATCCTAAAATTGTTTTCTTCTTTGATCTCTTTGATCATCTGGATGAAATGTCCTTTGTTGTTGGCGCTCAGGAGGTGGAGCCCTTCGAGAAGATGAAGGTTTTGAAGTAGAAACAGGTACAGGTGATTGTTTAAGCATAAATGTAGTAGTTTCTGCTTTACCCATTCTCCTTCCTGGAGCTGATGGAATTACACGAGAATTAGACTTATCCTGTATAATGGAATATTCAATATGCTAAGCGATTGAAGTAAGGTCTTGAAACCCTCCTGTGTATTTCACAGGGATCAACGACATGCGTAATTCGTTACGTAGATTTTCCACACAGATTGGAAACAATTCTTCTTGAGGGAGTGCTAAGCTTAGGGAATATGTTAATCCCTTCCAGCGAGAAAAGAAATCCGAGACCCTTTCATTCTCTCTTTGCTTACAGTTTGTATGATCAAAAACTGTTGTCTTTTGAAAAGTTGATCTGAACTAAAGAAGGAATTTTCGGTGAAGATCCTCCCATCCGGTAATTGACCGGGATTGCAAGCTTTTATACCAGACAAAGGCTGGTCCTTGCAAGGTCCGTACGAAGCATCTGAGTTTTACTGCTTCTTGCTGCTCCGGAGTTCCCATCATAGGATCACAACAAGACACATAATGCGTCAAATTCTATTCAGGCTCGCCTGATCCATTGAAAATATGGAATACAAGGTTTCCAAAACTAGATAGAGGAGAGATTGAATCTACCCATTCAGGGTAAACTTTATTTTCTGGTTGAACCTGTGCACGTTTCCCTTCTATAGTTTCTAACCGAGCTATTAATGACTCAATGGTAGTTATTAAATTTTGAGAAAAATCCAGTTGAACTTGTACTTGGGCAGGTGCAATGACTGGAGCTTGTACAGATGTGGTAGTTGGTGCTACAACTGATGGTAGCACTGCCAACTGTTGTTGCACTTGACCCGTAGGATTAGACCTATGAGGGTGTACTGATAGAGGATGATATTCTTGATCCATATCAGTAGCTGCAAAAAAATCCCTTGGCTAACTGACTCCATCACGCTTAAGAAGAAGACTACCCTGAAGTAGTTCTATATTCAACCTCCTTAATTCATTCATTTATTCCTCCTGTTGTGCAAACCTTTTCTCTAGTGAGAGAAATTGGCCTTCTCTAGATGAAGGATATATAACCTGATTCTTTCCCCTCCCTTTGTTGGATCCTTTTCGGAGAGGGGTAAGTGGGTTACTTGAAGGATTACCTAGGTTCTGAGTAATCCTTTGATTTCCTGTACGCACACCTTCTTCATTTGTGTCGGTGCGTACATCTTCTTGAGCAGGAACCTCTTCATCTGAGTCCCCTAAGTGAGCCTCATCTGGTGGATCAACAACAATGGCATTGATGAAATTGATTGATGCATAACACATCGCATCCCTTCTATCAACATTTATGTGATATTGTCCTCTTCCATGTCTTTGATTATACATTGACTTTTGTTGATTCGATCCCTCAGGAACTTCTTGACGAACCATAATTTGGAGGGAATCTCCTGATAATTTGGCTCTTCGTTCCTCTTGAGTCTTCTTCCCCAATCGATAAAAGACCGACTTTCTCTGAGGAATGGATTGATGATTTGAAAAAGTACCCAATCTGGTGGACTCGGGCTGTTCCTGTTGTTCCTGCTCAACTCCTCGAATCCTATTTGTTGATTCCAAGGGTTGGTTTAAAAGAGTCCCTAGTCTGGCAAGTTGGGGTGGCTCTTGACATGCTATGTCTAAGACTTTCATAAAAGCTCTCCTGATCTTGCGAACCTTAGTCCAGAAATTATCTGGATGCATTAACCTGTATCCACTTTTATCACCTGGTTCAAAAGACCGTTGAATGATTTTTGACACTTCTGTCACTTGATGATGTGCTTGCTCCATACGAGTGTCCTGTTCAATATTCTCGTTTTCTTGATGCAGGAGTAATTCAATAAATTTTTCTCTATATGCTTGATTTTGAGAGGAACTAGTTGAAGCCTGTTCTTGGGAAAGATTTTGATTAAAAACAAAGCCCATTGACTTTGGCCTGCCATGGGCAATAACAGTGCATGCGACCATTTTCAGCGGGCTTTGCTGACTAGAGAGCACAATGAAATGTAGTGCTCCATGAACACCCCATCCTCTAACATGAATACGAGATGTGCATTGGCAATTAACTGATGAAATATTCTTAGTGATCCAAGGCATGAATGTTGAAGGGCTCTCTGCTGCTTTTCAGCCTTCGGATATCGAGAGATAGATAGAGATGCCAAATCAATCTGACGTTGTAACCCTTCTATTATCTTAAGATGAATTTCATATTCATCATAAGATAATACTTTCTTCTTCAACTGACAAAGAGTTTTCCATATGTTGAGACGAATATCATGAATTCCATCTTCCGTCAACATCTTTGGAATGTCATACTGAGAGTTAGCCAGAGGCCAAAACATGACTGGTACTTCACCTTTTTCCAGTTGTTTTCCCATGTTCAGCATTTCCTCTTTATCATTAAATGAAGATTCTTCTACCTGATTTGAACAGATCTGGTGCTTCTTTGTTACTTCATCGGATTCAACAACATTGGTAGAGAAATCCCTGATTAAACTAGAAGATGCATGACTTAGAGGTGGTTTAGAGAATGACCTACACCCTGGCCTATCTTCTGATTGAGAAAGTATTTCACCGGATAGCGATGAAACATCATAAATGACTGGTTTCGCATTTGTAAGTGCCTCAAGATAAGAGGGCTTTCTCGGCACTACATTGTCCACTGGAGCATTTTCTGGGAAATGTGCAGCACTACTGTGGAGAGGACTTTTGCAGTGAAATTCATCATCATGGGGAGGACCACCATCATGGGTTATAGAAAAAGATGAGATCTCTTTCTCCTTGGTCTTTTGGCCACACAGAGGGTTATTGTAGCTCTCATCTGAAGATGAAACTTCGAGATCGACCAAATTGTCATGAATCAAGCCTTCATGAGGAAGTGTCTGTTGAAGACCTTCGGAATTAATGTTCCTACTATTGGGAAATGAGGGAGTAGAATCTTGAATTCCAACATATAAATGTACGAGGGCTTCAAGAACTCCAGCATCAAGCAAGGCCTTGTTACAAATTGGATCTTGATCTTTTGACTGTGCTGGGTGGGTATTCTTCTTAGACGCCTTCTTACTCACCTTGGAAACCACTTGTTGATGAAAGTGGCTACTCTAAGCAGGTGTATGTGCCTGATCAGGAGATATGTCCAGGTTAAGCTGACGATCTCCACTCAAATCAGGTGTATGTGCCTGACTTGGTTGTCCGTATGATATGTGGGAGTATGCCCCACAACCCTCTTGTACTGGAACGGATGTGTGTGTCTGTTCCGGAGTGAACTGTTGATGTGTCCCTCCACTGGCAGGGATAGATTTATGTGTCTTTCCCTCAGATGCTGCTGAAGCTATTATAATATCCTGGCAAGCATCCAGAATATGAGCAGAGATTTTTTTTCTGTTCTTTCACCATTTATAAAATATGATTGGTGACTTTAGCTGACGGAACGGGGATATATGTCCATTCCATGCTTGGAGTAGGTGTATGTGCCTACTCCTGTCCTCCTTTTCCTGTTAGTGAATCCTGACAGTACTCAAGTGAGGGGGCAGAGAGTTGAGTCTGCCTCCTGTTTGTCGTCAGAGCTTTCCGACTGACTTCTCCATGTGCTACCAAGTGATACTGGTGGTAGGATTGATTAATACTAGCAGGTATATGTGCCTGCTAATTATACTTCATCGAACATGGTTGACGAGCTCCATCATATGTAGTCAGATGAGCCTGCTGACTAGATGATGATGTATAAACAAGTGTATGTTCCTGCCTATAGTACTCCACTAGAATTGTATGGCGGTATTGATGTGATGCTGCCAGATGAGTCTACTGGACAACGGAATTAAAACAGGTAGGTGTATGTGCCCACTCATTGCTTGCCACCAAGTTAGGTTGGTGGACTTATCCGGGGATGGCAGAGATGAGAACCTGCTCACTGTTGACCGGATTCTGCCTCTGGCGATTCATCTTGCCTACTCGGGTTCGAGGAACCTGAGCCGAACGCTTGGAGTCGGTACCCTCATCATGTTGAGGGCATACTGCCACACGAGTCTAGCGGCGATTGCTGATAGGATCCCTCAAGAAGGACTCATGCTTCTTTGAATTAAGGCCTTGAAGGACCTTCTCATTCACCTCCCCAGAATATGGGAGTGAATGGTGATTGTGTTCTGGGGATAACGACCCAAAATGGTTGGAGACGGTGGTTAGCACCGCCTGCTTCTTGATCACTGTTCATCGTTGTTTGGACGACCGGTGTGAGTTGTTCACTTGGAGGGTTTGTCGGGCGGCCTCCAGAGTTGGGATGGTACCGTGTTGATGGTACTCATTAACCAGCGCATTTGATACCCAGTGTTGAAGACGCTGAGTAGGTGATATCATCCTTAGAGCGGATGACGATCCAGCAGGAGTAGCAATAGTGGCATTTGCAGCAGCAGTATTCACAGGTGTGAAATTGAGAGTAGACATTCTGGAAATGTAGAAGATCTTGGAAAAGAGTGCCTGTTTGATATAACAGACATAATCAAGATAAATTCAGCCACTACATCTTTTGGATGAGCACATATGTCAATGATTGTTTTTGTTGGCCCTCTCATTGAGTTTTAAATAGGGGCCTAACAAATAGGTAAAACATCATTTTAACTTGGTTAAGGATTCACGTCAGGTTCACCATTTTTTGTTTCCCTCGGAATTTGGGGATGACCTCCTTGATTGAAGGTTCAAACATTCCAATCAGTTTCTAACGGGTTTGTTCGTAGAACCGGAAACAACCAATGATTCCATATGCATTTGGACCTACTTTCCAAAGGTAGGTGCTCATTAGTTTGTGGACTGATGAGGCTTAGGAATTTGCATTGGTCAATAGGATGGGATGTCGGACTCATCACCCCTTTTAGAGGGGAATTATTGTCTAGTCCGAGACTCTCTTTATAGATTTAAGTTATGTTAATGAATCCTTATTACATTACCAAGTATAAAATGAGCTTTCCTTCAGATATGACAATCAATGATTAAATATGTAATAAATTTAGAGAATCTTTTATATATATTCGAGGTTCTTCATTAATAGAGAATCATCTATATTTATTATAGATTCTTGGTCAATGGTATCCTTTGAAACATTTATATAGAAGTCTCTTGGTCATTATGATGACCATGCTGGTTTTAAAGCCACTCGGTTGGGAACTTGAAGTTTATTTTCATTCCGAAGGACACGGATTATTTCAGAGTTGGGAGCGAACCCGCAGATGGGCTACCTACGTATCCTTTGTTTAGAAAAGGAATCAGAACCCACGTAGTTTGAGTAAGGGAGTATGATGCTTATGCATGATTGATGGCTTAAAGAAATAATTCATGATTACTTTTACACTCTAAGATCACATGAGTCATGCTCGGTGTGAGAAACAAGAGGTTTTGGTGAAACCAGACAATTGTTCCACGAAAGATGCAATGATGTGGGGCTTATGTGTTTATGACTGCTCAACATAGATGAGGATTAAGATTTACTTCTGGGAAGAAATCCAGGAACAGGGTCCGTAAATGTATATATACTTTATGGAGATTTGGATACTATAATCTTGGGGCTTACTACTAAGGAAGATGCCCAAGTTAGGAGGGGACTTATGATTGGGTTTTACTCCTGAGAAAGAAACCCCAAATCAAAATTAAATTAGATCTGGTTAAGAGAAATTAATACTGAGACTTATTCATGAGAAGGAGTCCCAGGTTAAGGGACATGAAAAATTAAGGGACTTGGGGCTTACTCCTAAAGAGGATGCCCATATTTGAGAATTATTACTGGGGATTATTCATGAAAAGGAGGCCCAGGTTAAGGATTCTCTCATCTTAAAGGATGAGGTTGAATGAATGAAATCTCAATCTTTAGTGACATAAAGATATATAAATCACTAGGTTTTGAGAGATATTCCATAGAATTACTTTCAGATAAGGAAGTCAAATCAAGAAATCATGCCATAAATGGCTTTGAATAGTGTCTTGAAGACTGAATCTTGAATAGGAGAGGTGGAATGGCATAAGAGGGGTGAAATGGGAATGAAGGTCACCCCAAGAGGCAGGGGAGTGCAAGTCCTGGCAGGTGCGTAGGTACTGCGTGGGCGCGCAAGTCCTGGTCGTGCAGGTATACCTGTGCGACACATGGGTACTTGGGCGTTTGTAAACCAACATGGTAATACTTGGGAGATCCTTGACCAATGCCTTTAGAATTATCCTGAGGTACTTCCAGAATAGAGGCACACATGTTTTGGTGAGGAAGTAGGGCAGCACACAAGTATGTTCATTCCCTTTAAGGGTAAAACACCTTAGGCGTGCAAGTGTTCGTGAATTATAACACTTAGACCTTACTCATCTTGTTTAGACCTTCCATTCTAGGTAGAGAATTACCTTAGAAGTGTTCGGAAGACCTGAAGAAGAGTCTTGGGCGTTCAGATCTCTAAATATGATTTCTGAAAAAAAGCCTCTTCGAAATGGGGGGCCCACAGGGTCAATTTATAGGCTGAAAAAAAACCCAGGCGGTTATCACTTAGGGCGCACAAGTGTACTTGCGCAACCATTATGGCGCGCAAGTGTACTTGCGTGGCAATAGTAAAACTTGCGCGACCCTTGTGCAGCATTCTTCTTATTCCTTCCTTTGTCAATTTTTGACATTTATCCGAAGGTTGAATCACTTTGAGTTAAGATAATCCCCTTTTCCAATATTTAGATTTTGTGATGAAAGGAGCGTCAATAACCCACCACCCAGAATGACCCTTCGAATATCTCTAATGACTCATTATGGGATTAGAACCTACATTTACACCCCATTATGTGCTAATAAAACCTGAATCACCACTTCACCCTCAACCAGCTATAGGAAAAACCCATGAGGACAAACAAACCCTTTACATGGACATTCTTGCCTACCTAAACATCATTTACATGATCCTAGAGCTCCTAGACTGATTCCGTATCTCTTAAATTGTTAAGGTACATGAGGAAACCTATTGAGATATCTTTATAGAGTTCCTTTCTAAATTTTAGGTAGCAGTGGGTAGCTTGCATTTCCATCTAGGTGGTCGAATACAAGAGCTCTCATTTGCTGAATTTGGTATCAGCCAGGGAATTACAGGTAGAAGTTTTCTATATCTAATATTTTTTCAATGATTCAGCTTGGGCCTCCCCATTCTGATTTGAGAGATATATAGAAGATGGTCACAGATGATGCTCAGATAGTTCATGACCCTCAGATCTCTAAGTCAACTCAACTACGCAGCCCAACACTAGAAATACTCCATAGAGCTTTGACCCCGACCTAGTTTTCCTAGGAAAAGTATCATGGGAGTGTGATTAATGGTGAAGTCCTCATTTTGATAGAAACCATGGGTTGACCAGCCATCAACATGGATTCCCAGTTCACCTTTTACTACCAGGTGCACACACTATGAAATATAGGTACACTGATGGTGGTTCCTTCATCACCCACATTGAATTCCATCTTAGAGTGTCTGATGATGCTCTTCCCCTTATATCCCTTGGACTAATGTAATCCATTGATTTTCTAATTATATACAAGTTCAAGCTCTTGATGAGGGAATATGAAACTTACCACTAGGCACTGGGAATACATGAGGATTCTTCAGCAGTACCAGAGGCACCTGTAGTGGACCCTATAATTACTCCACTAACCACTTCACCTCCAGCACCCCCACCTATATCCATACTGCTACCACTACCACATATACTACTACTTCACCCACCAATCCCACCATACTAGAGCTCTGGGACATGAATCTATGCATCCTCGAAAACCTGAGATGGATATATTCCCATCTTCACATACCGTTCACTGAGATTTCCCATTTTACCACCCCTCCACCACCCTCTTCTCCCATAGACTCTCATCCACCACAAGAACCTACCATCAAATCTTCTTCTTCCACTCCCACAGTACCAATAGCCCACCCCGACCTGCCCTCCGATATCTCTGACCCTCCTACCTAGTAGGAGTACCTCACCGAGCTGGCCCAGTGGTGCAAATGGCCGACCACTACCAAATCCACTATGGTGTTATGTGTTGATCCAGACGTTAGGATCATGGACCCACTAAGTATCTTCAACTCTCCACCACCTACCCGATACCATATTCCTGAAACCATGAATCCACCCTTGATATATAATCTTCCAGCCCTTTCTCCAACCATGACCCCTAACCAGACTGGACAGAAAATGCCACCACCTGATCGAAAGTGGACTATGGTGGGATTTTTTATTCCATAAATCTATCTTAGTAATCCTTTTTTATCATTTTTGGTTCAGAATTTTGTATAAGGGCTAACTGTTTTCCTATTTTACTATGTGTATCACATAATTTTTTACTTATACACTTATTTATATATATGGGAACCAACTTTTATCTATTTTAAATGAATTAGTTTTAATTTAATTAATTTTTATAATAGCCATGTCTAGTTTCTCTATTTTATATATGGTTATTTTAAGGGTTAGTGTCCTGAGAACCAACTGTTTTGTACTTTGATTACATGAATGTTCACTTATTATATATTGTTCATTGTTCTGCATGACTATAATATAATAATGTCCGGGAATATTTGTTGCATTGATAAGGTCATGGAAGATCCCCACTATGATGAGAACCTTGAAATGCTATAACAATATTCTTAAATAAAGTTCTACAGTTGGATGACATACTATGATAGGACACATAGTATACAGACCGTCATGTGCGAGTACTCGTAAGAAGACAAGACTCTCTCTCATGGAATTCATACTTAGTAATCTCCAAGATGGGAGATTATGAGAACAGACTGACCAGTAAAAATTCCACATGTCTTGGTGTCATAAGACATTTCTATCTACGAGCATGTGTAATGGTCCTTAGATTGGAAGATGATCATTAACTCCTGTCATGACTTGCGCACTTAGATTTACTGACGAAAACCGCCACGCAGACAGTTGGCGGGAAGTAGGGTACATTGGGTGCGTCATGAGTGACATGTTGTTAATGGATAAGTTGAGGAAGGATTTTTCCCTTCTATTTATGGAAGTTGATATCTCGAACCTTTGATTGAAATAGAACTGTCTCATTAAATTCCATGGCCATGGTGTAAACGATGAGTTTATTTTAGGATGTCAAATAATGACAGATCAAGCATATAGGTTTATGACACTGCCATGAAACCTGTTTGATGAGATATTGAGACAAAGGGATTAGATTACATAGTAATCATTTGTATGAGGTGATACATAAATGTGGATTCATATTCGTTCTCTTGGGTGCCTTGACCCATTGCTAAACATTAATCTTGGACTTCAGGCAAGCTCTCCTAATGCCAACGAGAAAGAGGACTAGAGGGTCACACACTAAGTATTCAAGTATATCAAGTAGAATAAATATTATTCCCATACGTGGTTTAATAATTATTAAAGGAATCCTAAATAGTTTTAATGATGGAGGAAAAATTAAATGAAAAACAAGATATACACATCGTGTATTAAAGATTACACGCCATGTAGTTTTTCATGGAAAACAAGTACACACCATTTATTAATAATTACACGCCATGAAGTTTTATTTATGGAAAGGAAATGAATAAATGAAAACAAGATATACATTCCGTGTACATTGAATGTACACTCCGTGTATTTTTCAATGAAAAACAAGTACATGTCGTGTATTTATTAATATACACCGTGTAGTTTTTCTAGTTGAGAGTTTGAGGATATAATATTGTTTTAAATGATATTTATTATAATCAGCGTGGTCACATGTCAAGGATTTAATTATTTGACATGGGGGTTTTAAATAAGAGTCAATGAAATAAATAAAACATGTAACATGTTTATTTATTGTCATAACTCTACAACCTCAAACCTGATTATAAATATCCTCATAACCCCAATTCTTTTCCAACACACAAGAGAATCGTTGTGCACAACAATTCTAGAGAATTCTTTCAAGGTCGAAAGAACCTCTTCCTCTAAGAACACTCTCAAGACCGAGAGAGATCCTATTTCATCGGATCAAGACGATCTAAGGCGGAAAATGCAGGCAAAGGTTTCTCCATACTAGCACCTGGAGACTCCTTTCACGTCGTCCCGAGATACGACGTACATGTGTGGATCACCGCTAGAGGAAGTCTACACATGGCTTCTACGACGCAACGACGAATCACATCCGAACATGATCAAGAACATCAACAAAGAAAGAACACCCAAAGGGATATCTTTTCAATTGATTTAATTAATTATAATCAACCTATAAAGATCCTACATTATGGTTCCAGGACTTTATTTTTCTTTGTCCATTTCTGTGATTCGATCTGTGGAGACTGTCATTTATCATCGTAATGATCCCAGATTGATCATTGTTAATGACAAAAAGCCAATTGGGAACATCCACCCATGTGCTTCCACTACGCCCGGAACCATAAAATGGTATCATAGGGAGGTTACAATGTTGATTATAGTTATTTAATTTTCGTTGATAATTAACACATTTATATTTGAGTCAACTCGAAATAAATCGTTCTATAAATTTGAATAAATGAGATATGTTCTTCCTCCTTAGTTTCTAGATTCATATCACAGAAATAGAGTTTAAATTTAATTTTGATTAAAATAAATATGAGGATCTCATCCGGAGGAGCCACTCTTTCTGTCTGTAGAACATGGGAATACACGGCGTGTAATGAAAACTACATGCAGTGTACTTAGGTTCAACGAACTGGTACTGGTCTTCCAAACCACGCCATGTGAATTGAATACACCTATGTATTTAACACCCCATGTTGAACAGAATTAAATGGTGTGTGGGAACTGGAATACACGGTGTGTTTGTTGGAGCAACATGCCGTGTAGTCTGTTCCGACCCAAGTTAAACTGTGTACAAAGGAGAAGCCGCGTACCACGTACACGGGATCACCAGGCTGGTTACTGCATAACAAAGAAGTAAATGTCATGTATGATTTATCTACATTCCTTGTACTCCAAAATTTCCATAGTATAGAGAACACACCAAATCCCCTAGTGTGTACTTTGGATAAAAGGTGAAAATAAATACACGCCGTGTAAATATAAACTACACGTCGTGTACTTTCCAGAAATTTCACCAGGTTTCCTCTTAAAGTAAAAAGACTTGTACAAGAAATATGGATGAGAAGAATATCAAGGAAATTCAAGAAAGGTATTTAAGATAAAGAATTGATTAATTATAAGTTCATAATTAATTAAATTCAAGCGCGATGTATCTTGAATAAATAGAAAGATTAAAATAATTTGAATTCTAAATATGCGTAAATTTCGTTTCATGATATGGATGATCATGATATAGACCAAAGACCATTTGTATGTGTGTATGGTTTCATTTAAATTTATTTTAATTTGTTGGCCTGCGAGCCTTCTTTCAATAAAATTTAGGGCATGCATGCCCATGGTTTCTTTAATGTAAACCCATGTAATGGAGGATCTTCCAAGCCTGATGAGACTGTTCAAAACCCGAAGCTGAGGCGAAACCAACCCAAGAAGATAGAAAGATGGATAGGTGGGAGCTGCAAAACACGAACCATCAGTTTAAGGTGTTTTCCCTAGGTCAGGGTTAGCTTATCAAACTGCTAGATAAGCTAAAAAATAGAAGCTCCTGATCATACCATCTTATTTTATTTATGTCTGATTTCATGGTTTATTTATTATGTATGTGTTGTCGTGATCACATAATAAACAAGCATGCAAGGATGGAATAAAATAAAAACCGGACTATGCGTAAACATTATCGAAACATGGTTAATCACTTAAGCAAGCATCAGTTAATATTAACAAGCATGCGATAATGTGAAAATACACATAAAGATTAAAATCCCTCAATACCATATTAAGTCAGACCAATCCTTCCATTACCTGATTAAGGGAAAGACTCAATAAAACTATGTGTTTGACCAACCCTTGTTGGGACACTTAATTCTATAAATGATGCCCTTATGAAAGGTTTCAGGTATACTTAACCATATTACATTACGAGGAGTATCCCTTGCTAGAATTGGTGTAATATTGGAGGGAAGAGTTGATAAAATCCAAGTCAGGATTTCAGGATTGGGGAGTCCACTAAACAGATCAAGGAACTGTAAGCTCACAGTTGGAAAAGACCTGCCGACCTAAATACCTTCAAATAGCTTGACCAACACTTGTTGGGGTTATGCGAAGGGGAATATGGATCCTTTCCCCAAGAATTTCAAAGCAACTGGACATTGTGAGTTCAATGGTGAGGGCCATTGGGACTTGATAAAATAGTGGGAGACTTAATAATTTTTTTATTTCTCATAAAGTGTAAGCAAGAAAGTACTGATAAATCTGCTCTTTTAATTTGTAGAATCAAAATGACAAACTCGTCAACAATATTTTCTCTACGATCAATTATGGATAAAGACAATATCTTCACTGGCAGTAACTTTTAGGAATGGTTTAGGAACCTTCAGGTTATCTTACGCCATGAACGAATGTTTTACGTGCTGTAGTCCTCACATTTTGATCCGCCTGCCCAAGGGGCGAGTGATGAAGATTTCCTGGTCTATGATCAACATTTGAGTGATGCACTCAACTTTCAATGTTTGATTCTGTCATCAATGTCTAGTGAGATCATGAAGTATCATGAAGACATGGATGCCTACAACATGCTCGAGCACCTCTGTGGTCTATATCAGGAGAGAGTAAGATAGGAAAGGTTTTAGATGTCCAAGGCTCTATTCCAGAGAAATCTTGGAGAGGGTTTCCCAGCTAGGCCTCATGTAGTCAAGCTCATTGGCTACATTAAGCGCTTGGAGGTTCTAGGGCTTAAACTCCCCGAAGAACTAGGTACAGATCTTATTCTCGCATCACTCCACCAGAGCTTCTCAAACTTTTTTGTGAACTTCAACATGAACAACATTGAGAAGTCTCTGTCTGATCTTCTTATCCTTATTCTACAAGTGGACAATGACATGAAGTGTGAAAAGCATTCTGTCCTGATGGTGAACAAAATGAAATGGAAGGATAATATATTTAAGCCCAAAGTTTCTTCAAGGCCTTACAAGAAAAGGATGATCAAAGGGGAGGAAAGGGAACAAGATGCTATTTGTTTCTCATGTGGCAAGAAGGGCCACTAGAAGAATGACTACACCCAGCCAAGGAAGCAAGGTGAAGCTTCAGGTATGTTTGTTATAGAATTCAATCTATCTGTTTATACTAATTGGGTATTAGATACTGCTAGTGGTGCTCACATCTATATCCAAATACAAGAAACAAGTAGATTCAAGAATATTGATTGAGGGGAGGTAGATCTACGAGCAGCCAATGGAGAAAGACTTGTTGCTGTAGCTATCGGGGACTACCACCTCACATTGTCAACGGGAATGATATTGGTGTTAATGGGTTGTTATTATGTGCCTTATGTTACTAAACAAATTATTTTAGAATCCAGATTAGATACTGATGGATTCATGTTCAAGTTTGGAAATTAATGTTGCTACTTTTATAAAGATAGAATTTGTTTTGGTAGGGCACATTTATATAATGGCCTTTATGTGTTAGAATACACAAACCAAGTAATGGAAATCGATGAAAAAGTCAATTCACATGACTCATACCACACCCAACTTTGGCATCACTGGCTAGGTCATGTCAATGAGAAACATTTGAAAAAATTACATCAAGATGGGTATTTAGATTCTTTCAAACTAAAACCACTTGGTGTATGTCATGCCTATCTATAAGGAAAAATGACCAAAGACCCATTTATTGGGAAAGGTGAAAGGGCTAAAGAGATTGTAGAATTAGTTCACACAGATGTGTGTGGACCATTTCTAGTTGAAGAAAGGGGTGGGTTATCATACTTCATAACTTTTACTGATGATTTTAGTAGATATGGATATATTTACTTAATGAGTTATAAGTGAGATTCTTTTGATCGGTACAAAGAATACAAGAATGAAGTTGAGAACCAGCTTGGTAAGAAGATTAAGAAACTCTGCTCAGACAGAGGAGGAGAATATCTTAATCAAGACTTCATTGATTTCTTACGGTAGTTTGGGATTCTATCTCAACTCACTCCTCCTTATACAACTCAATGGAATGGTGTAAGTGAAAGGAGGAACCTCACCCTGTTGGACATGGTGAGATCAATGATGAGTCATGCGAGTCTTCCATTATCCTTTTGGGGATATGTATTACAGACAACATCACACATACTAAACCAAGTACCAACTAAATTGATAAATGGAATTCCATACGAGTTATGGAGTGGACAGAAATCCATGTTATCGAATTTACATGTGTGGGGTAGCGAAGCATTTGTTAAGTCCTCTTTAGGTAACAAACTTGCACCATGAGGCACAAAGTGTATCTTTATAGGATATCCCAAGGAAACAAGGGGATATTACCTATACAAACCCTCAGTCAAAAAGGTTACAGTGGCAAGACACACCATATTACTTGATAGGGAGAACATCTCCAAAAGAGATAATGGGAGCGAGATAGACTTCGATGAAGTCGAGCCTCAAGATACATAGGAGTTGGTACAAGAACAGATTCCACAAATCCCCATTGAAGAAAAATCTCTTCCTGAGACACATGAACTGTGTAAGAGTACGAGAGAGGTGAGAGAACCAGAACGATATGGTTTTCTTATCACTGAGGATGGTGACTCATTATTGGTTGACAATGATGATCCTCTTACCTAAAAGGAAGCAGTTGAAGGCACAAATGTTGCCAAGTGGCAAGAATCCATGAATTCTGAAATGGATTACATGTACCAAAACCAAGTCTAGATTTTGGTAGATCCTCTAGTTTATGTAAAGCCTATTGGTAATAAATGGGTGTTAAAGAAGAAACTGGACATGGAGGGGAAATTCAACACCTATAAGGAACGACTGGTAGCAAAAGGTTTTAGACAACGTCAAGGAATTGACTATGATGAAAATTTTTCATCGGTTGCAATGATGAAATCCATCAGAATCCTATTGTCCATTTCCACTTACCATGACTTTGAAATTTGGAAAATGGATGTCAAAATAGCATTCCATAACGGGAACCTCCAAGAAGATGTCTACATCACACAACCTGAATGGTTTGTGACTCCAAAGGATGCCAACAAGGTATGCAAGTTGCAAAAATACATTTATGGATTAAATAAAGCATTAAGGTCATGGAACATTCGTTTTTATGAATCTGTAATAGAATATGGCTTTGTTAAGAATGAATGTGAGCCTTGTGTCTACACAAGGTTTAGTGGAAGTGTAGTCGTTTTCCAAATAGTATATGCTGATGACATATTACTAATTGGAAACGAAGTACCAATCTTACTGTCAGTTAAGGCATGGTTGCATAAATGTTTCTCCATGAAATAATTGGGCGAGGTAGCATGTATTCTTGGGATCAAGATCCATCATGATAGATTCAAGAGAATGTTGGGCTTGAGTCAAAGTACATACATTGACCGGATACTGAATAGATTAAGTATGGAATAGTCCAAGAGGGGATTGTTTCCAGTGTCACATGGCATTCATCTTTCCAAGAAAAGTTTTCCTCAAACACATGAGGAAAGAAAGGGAATGGAAATTATCCCTTACACATCCACAATTTGGTCAATCATGTATGTTATGCTTTGTACGAGGCTAGATGTTGCTTACGCATTAAGTGCGGTAGGCAGATATCAAGATGATCTAGGAGACCGCCATTGGATGGCAGTCAAGACTATCCTTAAGTATCTGAGTCATACTAAGGATATGTTACTGGTTTATGGAGGAGACGAGGAACTAGTCATCAGAGGAAATATAGATGCTAGTTTCCAGATTGATCTAGATGACATGAAGTCATAGACTGGATACATCTTCAGTTTGAATGGAGGTGTAGTGAGCTGGAAGAGTTCAAAGAAAAGTGTGGTGGTAGATTATACAGTGGAGTCTGAGTATATCATAGCTTCTGAGGTAGCTAAAGAAGAAGTATGGATGTGAAGCTTCATCCAAGAGCTGGATATAGTACTGAGTATTAAAGATCCTATCACACTATATTGTGATAATACTGTAGTGGTGGCACTTTCAAAAGAGCCAAGGTCACACCAGCAGACAAAGAACATACTTTAGAAGTATCATCTCTTGAGGGATTTTTCTTAGAGAGGTGAAGTAGCAGTGAGCAGTATTTCCATGAAAGACAACATGGAAGACAACTTGAATAAAGCCTAGACTCAGCATAAACATGATCACCATGTGAATTCTAGTGGACTAAAAGTCATAGGTAGTTGGATCTAGTCCATGTAGGAGTTTTTAAGGTTTGGTTTCCTGATAACCAACTGTTTTATACTTTGATTACATGAATGTTCATTTATTATATATTGTTCATTATTCTGCATGACTATAATATAATAATGTCCTTGAATATTTGTTGCATTGATAAGGTCATGGAAGATCCCCGCTATGATGAGAACCTTGAAATGATATAACAATATTATTAAATAAAGTTCTACAGTTGGATGACATACTGTGATGAGACACATAGTATACAGACTGTCATGTGTGAGTACATGTAAGAAGACGAGACTATCTCTCATTGAGTTCACACTTGGTAATCTAGAAGATGGGAGATTATGAGAACAAACCCGCCAGTTGCAATTCCGCATGTCTTGGTGTCATCAGACATTGCTATCTATGAGCGTGTGTAATGGTCCTTAGACCAGAAGATTATTATTAACTCATTCCATGGCTCGCACACTTAGATTTACTGACGAAAACCGTCACACAGACAGTTGGTAGGAAGTAGGGTACGTTGGGTGCGTCACGAGTGACATGTTGTTAATAGATAAGTCATGGAAGGATTTGTCCCTTCCATTTATGGAAGTTGATATCTCGGACCTTTGATTGAAATAAAACTGTCACATTAAATTCCTTGTCCATGGTGTAAACGATGAGTTTATTTCAGGAAGTCAAAGAATGATGGGTCAAGCATTTAGGTTTAAGACACTGCCATGAAACCTTCTTGATGAGATATCGAGAAAAAGGGATTAAATTACACAGTAAGCATTCATATGAGGTGATACGTCAATGCAGTGTCAAGTTCTTTCTCTTGGGTGCCTTGACCCGTTGCTAGATAGTAATCTTGGACTTTAGGCAAGCTCTCCTAATGCCAATGAGAAATAGGCCTATAGGGTCACACACTAAGTGTATTCAAGTATCTCAAGTAGAATAAAGATTATTCTCATACGTGATTTAATAATTATTCAAGGAAGCCTAAATCCTTTTAATGATGGAGGAAGAAGGAAATGAAAAACAAGATATACACGTCGTGTATTGAAGATTATACGCCGTGTAGTTTTTCATGGAAAACAAGTACACACTGTGTATTAATAACTACACGCCGTGTTGTTTTATTTATGGAAAGGAAATGAATAAATGAAAACAAGATATACACGCTGTGTACAATGAATGTACATGCCGTGTAGTTTTGAATGAAAAACAAGTACACGATGTTTATTTATTAATACACGCCGTGTAATTTTTCTAGTTGGTATTTTGAGGATATAATATTATTTTAAATGATATTTATTATAATCAGCGTGGGTGCATGTCAAGGAATTAATTATTCGACATGGGGATTTTAAATAATATTCAATGAAATAAATAAAACGTGTAACATGTTTATTTATTATCATAACTCTGCAACCTCAAACCTGATTGTAAATATCCTCACAACCCCAACTCTTTTCCGACACACAAGAGAATCGTTGTGCACAATGATTATGGAGAATTATTTCAAGGAAGAAAGAACCTCTTCCTCCAAGAACGCTCTCAAGACTGAGAGAGATCCTCTTACATTGGATCAAGATGATCTGAGGTGGACAACACAAGAAAAGGTTTCTCCATGCTAGCACCCAAAGACTCCTTTGGCGATGTCCTGAGATATGAGGTACATGTGTGGATCACTGCTAGTGGAAGTATACACTTGGCTTCTGTGACGCAACGATGAATCACATAAGAACGTGATCAAGAACATCAAATAAGAAAGAACACCCAAAATTTATCTCTCTTAAATTGATTAAATTAATTATAATAAACCTGTAACGATCCTACTTTGTGGTTCCTGGACCTTCCTTTTATTTTTCCATTTCTATGATTCGATCCTTGGAGACTGGTGTTTATCATCATATTGATCCCAGATTGATCATTGTTAATGAAAAAAAGCCAAGTGGGCACATCCACCCACATTATTCCACTGTGCCCGAAACCTTCAGTTATCAATCCATCTATTCCAGCATCTATCAATATTCAAAAATCAACCCAATGGGTGACCTAATTTGAACACCAACTTTAAGAAATATCACAAAAAATCCATGCAGAACACCCACCACTATGAGCTACGATACCCTTCCTTACACATATGATCCATGATCAAAGTGATTCTAAAGTCACAAATCTTGTCGCAAGACCTTATGAAATCGAGGAAACTTCCATGAGTAGCTGTAGATAAAAGTGGATACAGTGATATGATGAATGAAACTGCATGATAATCTGGTCCATCTATCTGGCTGATGATGACATATTTTAGAACTTTGTAGGAGGCAACACATATTTCATCTATTTTATACTATTCATTATTTTTTCCTGGTCATCCTTATCATAATTCATCTTGAACTTTCATCTATATATTTTTTTCATTTAAATAAAATCAGTTTCATTACTATTAATATTGTACACTTGCATTTATTTATACTTTTCAGCTATTTTAAACCAGTGGAATAATGATTTATCTAGTGCAGGATTTGTATTTCTAATCCATTTTCAGGTAGCCAAAATTTTAAATCATGACATCCCAAGTTCCCTCAAGGAATGCCACATCTTATAGAGAGCTTTAAATTCCCTCAGTCTTAAATTATTCAACTTCCATTTAATTTTCCTGAGCTTTATTTATTATAACAATCTACCAATACTTCCATAGATAGTGTAGACACTGACTCTTTCTAAGTGTGGGGGTGTTTTTCATGAAGTTAACTTTTGATAAACTTGAATGTTTTCATGTTCTCATATGTCTAAGAGACATTTTATAAATTGAAAGAATTATTTAAACATGAAAATCATTATACCCATTTAAATTAAATAAAAAGTTTATTTGGAAATTGTTGTAAACCCATGTTTTTTATCTGTTTATATTTTTAGAATGATTATTGAGCCTAGTGATTTAATTCAAATTCAAAATTATTGAAATTAAAGTTAATTGACTTATTACTTGGTTTTTTACCCTTAGCGATTTTTAGTTCTTTATTTACTCCCATTACTAAGAGGATTCTAAGCCTATAATTATATATTGTTTTCTAATCATATTTCTTGAGTGAAAACTGGGAAATTTAAACCTATCATAACTTTCATTGAGATATTATTGAGTCTATGACTAGAAAAAAAATTAAAATAGTTGAGGTAATCTTTGTTGAGATACTATTTCCTGAGATCCACCTAATATTTTTCCATCATTAATCTTATATTTTCCATGAATAGACTTACATGATACAGTTATTCTAAGATGATTATACCTTCCTACCCTTCTATTTTTATTATTAATGAAATTACTTTGAAAAAGTGTGGGAGATGATTTTAGTTAGCACATGATGATTATACTAAATAGATTTATTGTGTTTCTTATCAAACCATTTGATTATGATCCATATGTACTTTTTTAAATTTCAAATCTACTTTGTTCCTTGGAAAAAAAGTAAAAAAATTGACATGGGTTGTGTATTAGGGAGGTCAAAAATAATTATTTATTGAAGAATGAATCCCTTTAAGGATCATATGTGGTTAGGGGTGAATGTGAGATATGGCCTAGACATGACTTTCAAAAAATAAAAATACAGAAGAAAAATAAAGGAATAATATACACTTCTTTCACTTACATGAAATATATTTGGATCCAACTAGAGTTTATGGGATCATGGACTTTAATATCCTTGGAGAAGTCATTTTTTACCCTTCTCATGACAATCATTCACTATAATTTATAGCCTACCCTCCTTTTGAGGTTGTTTTTATCTTTTTACTGAATTTCGCACAACATCTGAGTCATTAGAATAAAATTAAAAAATCATCCATGATTGATTTTTTATTTTTCTTTATAAAGTGGAGATGATAGAACCAATGTAAGCCTATGGTTAGGAGCATGTACTCAGGGTATGATCATAACTCCAACTTCATTTTAACCTGAGTAATGAGATAAAAATCATTATGAGGTAAATTAAAAATGGGTCTAGCCTTCAAGGAAATGTTAAGAAATTGTGATTAAAAGATTAATAATTTTTTCAAACAATTGATCTATGAGGTATGATTGATTTTCTATGAATGGATTATTCTAAATTCTGGATTTTTCTACTTATAGTTTTATTTTTCTAGATATAATAACTATTTACTATTTTAAAAATTTATTACCACTTTTAAATCCTTATTGAGATCTTTTTTTTGAGGATAAGAAATTTTTCAATTGTTGGGAAATTTGATAAGTTGAAATCATATACACATATTACTATCATTTGACTAATTATTTTCAATTATTTATTCAATAATCCACTTTGAATGTGTTTTTTATTATATGAATTATTCTTACATTTTTTCAATGGAGAAAATGAAAACAATGAGAAAATTTTCCCATTACACACCGTGAAACCTCTTTACCTGATGTGTAGTAGAGTCTCACAGCATGATACAGGTCATGAAGCACATCGTGATAGATTTCATGGAAAAATTCAAGTGGAGAAGCCATTACATGATGTGATTTTCCAATACATGTCTGGAACCTTCAAAAAATATCTCCCTCCAGCCAAAAGAATATAGACATCCTGAATCTTTATTAAACATCATGATAAGAGTCAATGTTTCAAATCTCAGATGAGATATGCATGAGATACTTGCAGACTCAAAATCCACGGAGAAAACCATAGATCAACATTACATGATCTGACTTCTTATTACTTGTTTTTTAATATTTATCCCATAAATATAAAAACAGGAGTACTAAATTTCAGAGGCTCCAGAGAAGTCAGTTTTCATTCTTTTCATTCCTCTCTCATTCCATACTAATCCCTCCACCAAAAACTCAAAATTTACCAGTTTCCTTTTATTTTTTTTACTTTAATAAAAGAATCTTGAGTTGTTTTCGATGTTTTTATTCATTATTATTACACCATCGACTTCATTCATCATTGTTCCGAGCACTGATCGTCAAACAAAAATTATTTCACTCATTCATGTTCCTATTTCAAGTATGTAGATAATAGAATTGTGTTTGATTCGAGATCTATATTTCTTGTTCCTAGTCCCATGTTTGTCAAATTTAGTTAGCCTGAACATTTCATGTTTTTCAACCATTTAATATTAATTTTTATAGGTATGTTAAGCATGATTTCAATTCATCATTTATTTTCATTCAATCCTACCATGAGTGGAAAAACCACATAGTTTAGGGATCAAAATTAATGCTATATGAACTCAATAAATCTTTAGTTATAAAACATGGTAACCTTAAGGATTAGTAATTATGAAAAATAACACTTATCAATCCAATTCATTCAAAAATACTTGACCATTGGATATTTGGATGAAGGAACCTATCCTAGTTGAGGTGTATTAGAATATGACCAATATATTGAGACACTTTCTACCTTAGAAGCTATGATTAATGTATCTAGGTTATCACTATCTCAAAACTAAGTATAAGTTACCTCTTAGGTAGAACTAGTTGATTTAACTATAGTCAACTAGTATCCTCCTATTTCTTTGCAGACTAAACCTTTGGATCATTCCATAATATAATCACAAACATATTTTCTATAGAACCCTGATATTGATCTCAATCCCTTCCTTACTCCATAATTAAAACCTAAATCTCTCTAGAAATAGTTTTCCCAAACTAAACCAAATTCCTGATGACTCCTACACCAAAGGGTTCCAAGCCAAAATTTTCCATCCCCAACTCAATTACTCATAGAATTGACCCCAGAATATTTCTATACTACCTCTAAAATGTAAGGGACATTTGGGAAACATTTAAATCTAATATGACCACAACCCGCATGAATTTAATGATGTCTGTGGGTGCATGAGGTACCTAAAAACCACATTATCTTACAATTAAATAAGGGTTCATACTTAAATGGTAGAGAATATTATTATTTTTCTATTATGATGGAAAATGTGTGTTTCATAGTCTTCCCTAAGATATTAATATTAATATTTTAATAATATTGAATCTTATAGTTCTTCTTATTGGTGAGTGATATTCATCAATGATATTCTAGTATATTAAAAAATTTATGATGATTATGTGAAACATATAAGGTTTTTTATTTTGTGGTTTTATTTTAAAGGTATGAAAAAATTTATTAAATGTCATTAATAACCTTAAAAAGTGATTTTATAATAAGTTTGTGTTTTTTAGATAACTATTGGAGAACACATGATTGAGGTATGGATTACTCTTAAGTTTAATATACACACAATATTGAGATAATAAAGGGTGGTTTGATTTTAAAGAGGTAAGTTAGATAGTAATTTGTGAAATTGGAATTTATAATTGAATCATGATATTTTTAGAGAATTTCATCTCATTTTTTGGAATATGATATATAGGGAATCGTGTGTGACCTTATTAAATAGCAGTTAATACCATTTGAGGGTTAAAGATAGAGTTAATTTTTAGATGAACATATAACCTCATTATGGTTTAATGTATTAGAGATTCAAATGATTTTGGGAAAGGTATATTGTTGAGAGTAAATGAATAGGGTATAAACATACTTGGGTATATGATTATTGGAATGATTAATGTTGTTTGATGTAATTATCTAATCCAAATCACCAAGTCTGAGTTGTAGTCCCATATTGACTCATGCATGCCTCCCCATACACAAGTGGTTTCAGATTAGTAGTGGGGGTTTTAATGCCGTCAGTGGGGAGACTATACCCTCATTATCAATTAAGATAACAATAAATAAAAATAAAAATGAACACAACAGAATAAATAAGACATAATATAACACATGAAATAGAAATATCTCATTTTTATAATTAAAAATAACTAGATACAATCAAAGAGGAAGTTCAAGAAAAAATAAGATCATGAAAGGAAGGTAAATAAAATATGATGGCATCATTTCAGAGTCTATTTGAGTACTGCCTCCAAACACCATTATCCTTATCTCATATTTATATGGTCAGGGCCTTTCCCTTTTTGGATCCATAATCATGAAATCTTCATGCTCATTTAGATTTTTGTGTAGGGTGTGATTATAAATAAATTAGGAAAACCACCAATGCATCCTTAACATAAGTACACAAAAAATATGACATTGTATTTCAAGATAATGTAAATGAACATGATAAGTAAATATACAACCACACATGTGATAATTCATTATGTCCTAACCAAGACTCCATGATCCCCAAACTCACCTACAATAGAATTATTCCATTAAGGAAAGAAATGCATATCGCTACATATAACAAGATGTTCCATAATTCCCAGTGTTGGTTAGAACCCTATGCCTATCAGTCCAAGTTATGCCTTTAAAGAAACACTAGATGACCCCACCCAAATGGTGGTTGTTATCAGAAACACCACATTCCCCACCATTAAGGAAGTCATGATAATTATATGATAGTAATTATGACATGAAATGTTTGACGTAATTGTATAAGCACATCACTCATGCATGGAATTATCCAACTTTGACTTGTAGCGAGTGGATTATTTGTTCCTATTCATTGCATTCTCCCAAGTCAATATATATGTTCATGATCTAACCCATAGCATCAATTTATCTAGTATTTATATATTTTTAATTCATTAAGAACCCCCAATAAGGGGCCTTCTAATCTAAAAAGAGAAACCAGGGCAATCTAATACCTGAATTAATGTTACAGAGGCTATGAAATACCAAAATAAATAAGTATCATAGCAAGAAATAACAAGATATATCAAGAATAGTTCTTAAGAGGCTACACACAAATCAAAAAATCCCATATCAAGTATGGGTCTCAAGGGTCATTTAATCATCCACATGAAAACACATATCAAACATGGGTGATCAGTCAAAAATAAATATATCATGACAACATCCCATACATGGCCCTATATTGTAGGGAACTTCCTTCTTAAGGATCATGGATGTCAATGTTAAGGACCTTTGAGAAGGTAGTCACTCAAACCAAGCTCGCATAACATCCAAGTCAAGATAACATACTAATAGTTCCTATAACTAATTCCAATCATGCATGACATGAGTTTTAGAATGTATATTTCAATTGAGGAACACCAATGATAAAAGGAAAGAGACTCACCTAAGAATAGATAACAAATGATTCACCGTTGAGATGTCGTAGAACAAAAATGATCATCTTGAATGTATATTGTTAAACCAAATCAAGAAAAAAAACCTTTATAGACTACACAATGAACCATAGTATATGATACTTTATCCTCATTCCATGCTCATTTAATAAGTATAAAATAAATTTAGTGAAAATAAGAAAGTCTCACAGAATTTATCCATTGAATATCTTCACCTAATCACCCCATATTAGAAGCATTAGTAAAGATGGACGAAAATAGGGCTTAGATTAGTCAAAGTTAAAGAAATATTGACAAAAATAAGTAAAAAAATATTTTCTTAGATAAATGTTTTAGGAGCTCATGATCTACATCTTTTAGAGCATCTAAAATCTATCTTAAAAATTAATGATTTATCAAAGATAATCATTGATCGATTAATTAGGTTAATAATTGGATTAAAACAGAATTTTTTACCCCATATTTAATCCATACACATTTACACTTTCTGACATTCTATATTTGAGGAATTAATTTATTGTTTCTTTCACTTCTAATCCATCCCAACCATTACCGCACCCTATACCACAACGTGATCATGGTCATAGTGTTCTTGAAAATGGATCCTAACATGGTCTTACCTATGATGTGATACTCCGGAAAATTTCATTGCCCCCTCAATATTCCCTATAAAAAGCACATAGTGGGGTCAACTAGGCTACGGTCAACTATATCCACCCCCAACCACCACATCTTGTCCAATACATTTTCCCCTTTCTTTTTTGACACTATAGATAATTTGGAACAAAACGGCTTGTACAAGGGTGCGTTGTTAGTCATTTTAAACCAAAAACCTTAAAACCCCATTTTTATGATTCCAAGTACCTACAACACTAACAAAAACTAATTTCCATCGATCAAACGGTTGAAATAAATCATTTAAGACATTCCAAAAATTACATTATCATAACCAAGGAAGAAGTGGGTGCTACCATTCTCCCCTCTAAGGAATTATCATATCTGAGAAGTATCATTAGATTTGAGCTCAAATAACTCTGTAAATTTAACCAAACATTAGACTACTTCTTCCAAGTTTCATCCTAATCCCATATATTCCTCCATAAGATTCAAAAAATTGGCACCATCTTACCCTATAATATTTTCTTTCACCGGTCTACGATCTACACCTAGTGCTCCACATAAGAAGTTCATAATTACAAACCAACATTCTTATTGTCTATAACATGTGTAGGATTGGCCATGTAAATCTAAATATAAAAAATTTGAAACACATAATGAATTAATAGGTAATTTTTAAGAATACCCAAATTGTATCCCACAATCCCTATACAATTGATGATCTCAAATGGTCTAACAAACCCTAGATCAAAAATTTATTTCTTATGAAGAAATTGTTTCCTCAACTGAGGAGTTACCTATGAGAAATATCAATTGCCCAAAAGGTACTCTAAAGGTATTCTAATAATGTCTATATACACTCTCTATCTACTAAGAGTGGTAATAAATAGCTTTTGGATCAACTACACTCTATCTGAAATCTACTAGACTAGGATTAGTCCCACAATAGTTGCCTCACCCACCTCATTCCAGCATAGTGGTGGGAGACAAGGTATTCCATATAGATCCTCATAAAGTTAAATGTAGATAAAATCCTTCTAATAATTATTATTAGAAAAATAAATCAAGGATATATTCTCATCCAAAAATCCTTCAAAGTGTATTACACAAGCTCAAAGCATATCCTCAAGAATCTAGATCATCCTCTAGGGGTATCCATCTATCCATGGGTGATATGTCATTCTCAAACGTAGATGATTCCCCAAATCCTTCTATAAGAACATCCAAAACTATGACATGAAATTCTTATCTCTATAAAATATGAAGCTTAAGGTAATTTCATGCAGACATACAATCTCATGAACATATATCTTTACCAAAATTTCCACTAAATGAGTCTCATGGATTGGAATGAAATGGGATACTTTAGTCAGATGATCCACTATAACCCATACAACATCAAGATTCCTTGAGTTCCTCTAAAACCTAAATACAAAATCCATAAATTTTTACTGCCAATTTCACAAGGGTGTTGGAAGGTGTTGGAGTCACTAGTGCAGAAAACGTTTTTTACGTCGGTTATTTTTTATTATTTACGTCGGTTTTTAGGCGACGTTAATACGGACGACGTTATAAATAACGTTTTTTACGTCGGTTATTTAAAACCGACGTAATATCCCTAACTTCACGGTGGTTATCACGTCGGTTCATATAATAACCGACGTGATAAATATGCGCGGGGGGCTTTATCACGTCGGTTATTCCCTAAACCGACGTGATAAAACGCCTGGGATATCGTTTATCACGTCGGTTATGTCATAACCGACGTGATAAACCCTTCCCCTGGCCTATTACCACGTCGGTTATTTAGGAAACCGACGTGATAAAAAGGCCTGGGAAACGTTTTAGCACGTCGGTTATTCAATAACCGACGTGGTAAATCGATTCCCAGGCCTTTTATCACGTCGGTTATACTAAGAACCGACGTGATAAAATCCCCGGGAAAGGTTTATCACGTCGGTTCTAGAAAAAACCGACGTGATAAACCCCTACCGATTTATTTACCACGTCGGTTATAAAATAACCGACGTGAAAGAAATATTTTTTTTTTAAATAATTGCACTGCTCTCACCAAAAAGCAACCAGAAACCAAACAAAAATAACCATGCCAGCCCTCCCCCAAGCCCCAACTGAACCCCACCCTCATCTATACCCACCTAACAACCTGGCCAGCCCTCCCCCACCACATTGGAGCCCCACCACAACCCTTGGAAACCCTCCACCCCTTGGACACCCCCCCACCCTCATTTACACCCCCAAGACCCCTAGTGCAGCCTCAAACACCCATTGGACACCCCCCCACACCTTGACAGCCCTCCCAGACCCCTTGGACACCCCCCCCCTCATTTACACCCAACCTGCCCCTTGGACACCCCCCCACCCCTTCGACAGCCCCCCCACCCTCATTTACACCCCCCGAACACTAGGACAGCCCCAAACACCCCTTGGACACCCCTCCCATATCCCTTGGACACCCCCCACCCCTTGGACACCCCCCCACCCACTGGACAGCCCCCCACCCCCTGGACACCCCCCCGACCCCTTGGAAACCCCCCCTACCCCTTGGAAACCCCCCCTACCCCTTGGAAACCCCCCCATCCCCTTGGACAGCCCCAAACACCCCTTGGACACCCCTCCTATATCCCTTGGACACCCCCCACCACTTGGACACCCAACCGACTCCTTGGACAGCCCCAAACACACCTTGGACACCCCTCCCATATCCCTTGGACACCCCCCACCCCTTGGACACCCCCACCCTCATTTACACCCCCCGACCCCTAGGACAGCCCCAAACACACCTTGGACACCCCTCCCATATCCCTTGGACACCCCCCAAACACCCACCCACCCCCTTGGAACCTCTCCCCCCATACCAAAATCCAGACCAGAAAAACCATCAACAGTAGACCAAAACAAGAAGTAGAGAAAAATTAAACATTCACTTATATAACATTCAAAACTTACAATGTCAACTTCAAAAAAAACTAAATCCAACCTAAACGACTACGAAATACACAATTACATTGACAATATTCAAAATTACATTTTACATTACAAACAACTAAAAGTCAATCAAACCTGTAAAATAATTTGACCACTCCACTTGTAAGTGTTTGATATCTTCAGCAGTAAAGGGTTGAGGGTCATCAAAAAGCTACAAAGGAAAAGGATAGTAGTCAACGTGTATAATGAATAAATCAAATTGAAATATTATTAGAAAGAGGAAATCTTACCAGGTCAAAACTCAGAACTGTCCCAGTTGTTATTATTTCATACATAAATCTTAACATGTAATATCCGCATTCGATGATGCCTTGTTGCTCATGACATTTCTGTTTGAATGAGTGTAAATTCAATATATTATTTTTATGTAATAAATCAAAATGTACAAATTATAAATGGATATTTACCTTCGCATGTACATATTTGATCTTGTAATTCCTTTTCTTTGCTCTTTTTCGAAAGTGGACCCATGCCCTGTTAGAAAATAATACGAATGGGGTAAATTTAAAATTCATTATAATATATAAAACTATTGTGAAATTGAAACTTACGTTTCCAATATATTCTTAAAACTTTCTCGCACATCATCATGGAGAGAGCATATCCAATAAAGTGTTTTCTCCCTAGGGCAAAAAACCCCTAGCATCCAATGATCCCTGAGAAAAGGAAATTTAACGTTAGTGGTTTTTTATGTTAAAATATAATTAACTCTTTGAGAGGGATGTGTTTCATACCTCTCACAAAAAGGCATCATCCAACACTGTGTGATTACATTCTTTTCAAATCTATCAGCAATATAAAGCATTCTTTGTTCCTCATCCAATGCACATGCTTCAGGGGAAATCAATTGTGGGTCCATGAATCCATATACATCTGTCAGCTCATTCCTCTCACAAATTTTATACATATACCTAATACAAAGCAGACATAAGTATACATTTTTAATAAATATAACGCAAGGAAAAGGAGTTAAGACTTACATGATAAAAATTTGCACCACGTTGATGCCCATCTTATCTCCAGTGATAAACTCCATGATATCAGTTTTCATAATCCCCACACATAGTTCACGTCCACAGACATGAGCTTCCATTGTAAAGTCATAATGATCCGCCAACAAATTTGAATATCTTGACAATTTGTCAAGACTGCTAGTATCTGCATCTGATGTCATAGCTATCTGTCTTTGTTGTTGTCTATACAGTATTTCTTTACCTTTGAAGTATTCCTGTAAAAATAAATTGAAAAATATATTAGTTTTCAAATGATAAAACATTAATAAAAATATAAAATAAAAGATATAACATCCATACCTCTATGGTAATGAGTCGAAGAAGTCTGGATGGCCAAAGTAAAAAATGGCCGATACTATGTCCAACTGTCGTCACCTCATCTGTAGGTAATGGTATCCGAGCTGATCTATCTATAATATCCTGTACAGTGACCCTCTGATTCTCTACCTCTAACTGTTGATGATGAACTGTGTCTCCTATACAATATACCATCCCATATGCAACTATATGATGTTGAGGATCATCAACATACAACTCACAATAAGTAGGTAGCTGCGGCGGAGGAGGAGGATCAAAAATGGGGTCCGCAGGCTGAGGTGGGGGAGTGGGAGCTACTGGGAGAGGTGGAGTGGGAGCTGCACCCTGAAATTGTCTTTGCAAGTCTGCAAACATTAACTGCACCGATGCTCTAATCTTGTCCTCCATTGTCGCATTAATATTATGGACTTCAGCCTCCAACGATTCTATTTTTTTTTTATAAACTCCCTCAACGTTAGAAGTTGAGGAACGTGGCAACACTTTTCTTACCGATACACCTGCCGGATATCCTCTTACACGGCCAGGATGTTCGGGCTTTCCCAATGCCACAGATAAAATATCCTCCCTCCTAGATGGTGTAAATGTCCCCTGTGAACTCTGCTCCTCAAGAGAGTCCTGTAATAATTAATTGAACTTTTCTATAATGATTGGAAATATATGACGAAAATAGTAAACTTAAATAAATAAAATAGATATCTTACAATCCTCTCAACTACGAGTCTCGATTCTTCCGAAAGATATTGTCCTTTTTTTCCCTTCCGAGCTCTTTTCCATTTCTCATGTCTAGATGGAGGGGATGGAGGGGCCACCTCTCCAGAGCTTGAAGACTCAGCTCTTAGTTGTTGAAATTTTTCTGCCATCATTTGTTCTTCCAATAATGCATACCCTCCCCGAGATAAACTATGAGGGTATACATTTTTAGATTGGATCTCTTGATGAGCTTTCCTTGTTTGCTGTAAATTAAGAATAAGTAATCATTAACAAAACAATAATAAGATCATTTATATAAGAAAGCTTATAAAAGTTTACATTGCCCTTACCAAAAATGATTCTTTTCTTCTACTTTCAAAAAATTCTCTCCATGTGTCTTCATCTATAAAAGGATATATACGACATGGATTCTCACGACTCCTATGACCATAAATGAAATCAGATGAGAGGGTTGATTTGAAATCCCTCCATCTCCTAGCAGCCAACGATAAGCATTTCTTCCTGACTCCTCCAGTGTCAGGAATATCAAATGTCATCTGATAAAAAAGAGGTTAAAAATATTATATATACTAGAAACATTTAAAGAACAGTCAAACAATAGCAAAAGATCTTACCAAAATGGTCTCCCACAGCTGAGAAATTATCACCTTATCCACACTTCTCCAATCATCATAGAGAATTCTTACTTTGCTCTTAGCCTGAGTTGCTACAAAACCCTTAAAATCTTTAGCATTTGGACCTCTAGGAAGATCATCCTCATCAAACTCCACGACTATCCTCTCCTCCTTCGTACGGGCAAGTGATAATTTTGGTAAACGTGTGCACCCACGCTTACCAACCTTTGAACTCTTTTTCGTAATAGGAGCATGTGAATGTTCCTCCCCAGATGTATGACCAATATGCTCATCTCCAGAATCCTGTGGCTGATCAACTGATTGATCTGTCATTTTCCTTCAAATCAAAAAAACAAACATTAGTTCACAAATAGAAAAGTGTACTAAATTACATAATAGTAAACATCGGTAATATGATAAGCATGTTAAACAATGATAAACATGGTAAACAAAGGCAAAATGTTGCCAAGGAGTTGGCATAAGAAAGCTGAAAAGTGGACTCACTGATGCCACCGGCCGGCCGCTGGCTCACCACCGGCCGGCCGGTGGAGCAGACAGCCTTCCTCTGTCTGGACCACCGGCCGGCCGCTGGATCACCACCGGCTGGCCGGTGGACCAGACAGAGAGCCTTCCTCTCTGTCTTAACCACCGGCCGGCCGCTGGCTCCTCACCGGCCGGCCGCTGGTGATCCAGACAGAGAGGAAGGCTCTCTGTCTGGTCCACCGGGCGGCCGGTGGTGATCCAGCGGCCGGCCGGTGGACCAGACAGAGCCTTCCTCTCTGTTTGAACCACCGGCCGGCCGCTGGCTCAACACCGGCCGGCCGCTGGTGATCCAGACAGAGAGGCTCTGTCTCTGTCTGGACCACCGGCCGGCCGCTGGCTCAGCACCGGCCGGCTGGTGGACCAGACAGAGAGCCTTCCTCTCTGTCTGAACCACCGGCCGGCCGCTGGCTCAACACCGGCCGGCCGCTGGTGATCCAGACAGAGAGGAAGGCTCTCTGTCTGGTCCACCGGCCGGCCGGTGGTGAGCCAGCGGCCGGCCGGTGGTACAGACAGAGAGGACCGGTTGCCGGTGCGCGCATGACTTCTCCTCTTTACGGTTTTTATTGTTTTATCGTTTTGGTTTGATACATATTTTAATAAGTAAAAAATTTACAGTATCTAACATTATATGAGAAAACTAAATGTAAACAAGATATATACTTGTGTTACCTGTAATTTTAGGAATGTACAGTTGGATTGTTTTCCCAAATTCCTTCGTCGTGATCGTTCCTAATGGCACAAACCATGTCTTCAACATACTCATCATTATGTTCTGTTAATCTTTCCATGGAAGTAGGGATCTCACATAAATCAGCATCTTCATCAAATTCATCCTCACCAACATATTGGTTTTTCCCTTGTAAAACAACAGCCCCCCACACCCACCCACCCCCTTGTAAACCCCCCTGGACACCCCCTGACCCCTCTGGACAGCCCCCCACCCCTCCTGGACACCACCCCCCACCCCCTACCCCCTTGGACACCCCCCTAGACATCCCCCAACCCTCTGGGCAGCCCCCCCACCCACCCGGACAACCCCAAATACCCTCTGGAGAGGCCGCCACCCACTTGGACAGCCCCCCACACCCATCCACCCCCTTGGACAGCCCCCCACACCCATCCACCCCCTTGGACACCCCCCTGGACACCCCACCGACCCCTCTGGACAGGCCGCCACCCCCTTGGACAGCCCCCCACACCCACCCATCCCCTTGGACACCACCCTGGACACCCCCCGACCCCTCTAGAAAGCACCCCCACCCCTCCTGGACACAACCCCCCACCCCCGACCTGCTTGGACACCCCCCAACCCTCTGGACAGCCCCCCCACCCCTCCTAAACACCACCACCCACCCCCTACCCCTTGGACACCCCCCTGGACACCCCCCAACACCCACCCACGCCCTTGGACAGACCCCCACACCCATCCACCCCCTTGGACAGCCCCCCACACCCATCCACCCCCTTGGACACCCCCCTGGACACCCCACCGACCCCTCTGGACAGACCGCCACCCCCTTGGACAGCCCCCCACACCCACCCATCCCCTTGGACACCACCCTGGACACCCCCCGACCCCTCTAGAAAACACCCCCACCCCTCCTGGACACAACCCCCCACCCCCGACCTGCTTGGACACCCCCCTGGACACCCCCCAACCCTCTGGACAGCCCCCCACCCCTCCTAAACACCACCACCCACCCCCTACCCCCTTGGACACCCCCCTGGACACCCCCCAACACCCACCCACGCCCTTGGACAGCCCCCCACACCCACCCACCCCCTTGTAAACCCCCCTGGACACCCCCGACCCCTCTGGACAGCCCCCCGCCCCTCCTGGACACCACCCCCCACCCCCCACCCCCTTGGACACCCCCCTGGACATCCCCCAACCCTCTGGACAGCCCCCCCACCCACCCGGACAACCCCAAATACCCTCTGGAGAGGCCGCCACCCACGTGGACAGCCCCCCACACCCATCCACCCCCTTGGACACCCCCCTGGACACCCCACCGACCCCTCTGGACAGGCCGCCACCCCCTTGGACAGCCCCCCACACCCTCCCATCCCCTTGGACACCACCCTGGACACCCCCCGACCCCTCTGGACAGCCCCCGACCCCTCTAGAAAGCACCCCCACCCCTCCTGGACACAACCCCCCACCCCCGACCTGCTTGGACACCCCCCTGGACACCCCCCAACCCTCTGGACAGCCCCCCCACCCCTCCTGGACACCACCCCCCACCCCCTACCCCCTTGGACACCCCCCTGGACACCCCCCAACACCCACCCACACCCTTGGACAGCCCCCACACCCACCCACCCCCTTGTAAACCCCCCTGGACACCCCCCGACCCCAAATCCATGCACCTATGCCATGGTTGTGTGTGAATAAAGTAGTAACAACTGTAAAAGGGCAACCCATCCAAATGGACACGCCCCAACCCTCTCGGGGATTTATAGAAAACGATGAAAAATTAGTGAAATCATAAAATTACTCAATATTGCAAGTCGAACAAATAGATCTAGGGATGATAAATAAGATTATGGTGCCAAAACGAGTTAAAAGGGTTCGCAATCGATGAATCTTAGCTAGTTTCAACAAAAAAATCACAACACATATATATTTACTATCCGCGAAAAAAAAAACGAACGAGTGGGAGGATTACCTGAGTGCTGCGAGTTTAGATGATTGATCCGAGGAGATTAAATATGAGAAACGATGATCGCAAAATGAATCTAAACCAACGAAATGGACGAGCCGATTCGGGTTTACGCGCGAGAGAGACGAGTCGCGACTGTCGAAGGTAAACTCGCGAATGACAATCCACGGGTCTGGGTAAATTTTTAATTGAGTTATCACGTCGGTTATTCAATAACCGACGTGATAATTGTTTTAAAAACATTTATAACGTCGGTTATTTCAATAACCGACGTAAAAAAACATCTGCGGATTCTTTTTTTACGTCGGTTATTTTATAACCGACGTCAAAAAGCCTTCAAAAACCGCGTTTGTTACGTCGGTTATTCAATAACCGACGTGAAAGGGCCTTCGAAAACCGCGTTTTTTACGTCGGTTATAAAAATAACCGACGTAAAAAACGAATCCGCGAGATTAATAACGTCGGTTATTTGTATAACCGACGTTAAATGTGTACCGAACACAGGTTTTTACGTCGGTTAAGAAATAACCGACGTAAAAAACCTCGTTTTACATATTATGACGTCGGTTTTATATAACCGACGTAAAAAATGGTGACGTAAAAAATGTTTTCTGCACTAGTGAGTAATCCACTAAACATTGATGATTAACATTTACTCTTTGTAAGGTAAGACACCATGAAATAAAACTATAAATATACCTATTCATATATGGTCACCAAAAACATTGTCTAATGTCATGGTACATATTCATCGAATCAGGATACACTATCTACTATGAGTCATGGTAGACTCCCATTATCTATTCTCTGAAAGAAGTAGGAACAAACCCCTCTTATGGACATAAAGATAATCGTCATCGCCTGTGGATGAAATTGGAACTAGATCATATCCCACTAAATTTTCTTATATTATAGTACATTCAGAATCAAACTAATAGATGGATTTAACTCACTCCACTAAAAATAATATGATATTTAAAGGTTCACATGTCACTACCCCTTATTCCATAGTCAAATACATCCTACAATCATCTAATGAACACATTAGATGCCATTATTCATTTGAAGGCCTCTCTCTATGCTTTTGGGAATCTCGTGTTTTCATTCTAAGAACGTATAGAACTAAGTTACCTTTTCATGGTGAATAATACATCTCAAAGTTGATAGGTTTTTGATACTCCCCTAATGCCACATCCTTGGATTTAGGTATCACTATGAGAAGATATATTAGAGGCTCTTATGGTTAGTGTAAATGAAAATCTTCTCTCCAAATATATACTTTCACCAATAATTCTAATACGGGACCATAACTACCAACTCCAAGTCATGGGTAGGATAATTATTCTCATGGGGTGAAAGATGGAGAGTCCAATATCACAACACCCAATATTCCTACAGGAGTAAAACTCATAATATGTCTCCTAAGGTATTGAAAAATAATTAATATCTCATTCTATGTTCTGTAAAACTTATCACTAGAACTCTTTTCAAAATTATCTTTAGATCAAGAATGATTCCCCACAAAACTCCGACCAATTTAACTTCATCCCTTTATTTGTTAGAGCTATCATGGGGGCTTCCAAATATGAGAAATCCTAAATGAAATTCCCACAATACCTCTCTAATCTAAGGTAACTCCTAATGTTGAATATATTACAAGGATGATCATATGATATTACCACCACTAACATCTCTGGGTCTATAGAAATTACATCCTTTGACACTACATGACATAAGAAACACACCTCCTGAATTCAAAAGTGGATCTTAGACATCTTAGCATAAAGCTAATTTGATCAATGTGTACTAAATCCCATATCAATATCCTAGAATCCTACTTCGAGGTCTATGGATAGATTAGGATTTAATCAGTAAACACCTTGAATACTGATTCATTATATGGGTGAGAGATTTTGTTTATTAGGTCCAAGAACAACACTGGAGCATTCTTCAAACCAGACGACATCACCAGGAAATCATATAGCCTATTCCCTCGCCTAAATGATGTCCTTCTTATGTATTTCTCACTGATTTATGTTGGACTAAATGTATTTTGATCTTGGAAAACCGATTATATCCTCACAACTAATCAAATAGATCATTGATCCTAGGATAAATTCACTAGTTCTTCACTATCACTTGTTTCAACGTTTTATAATCCACATATATTTAAATAGTACCATCCACATTTCTGGGGAATAATACTAGAGAAAAACATGGAGATGTTCTTGGTCTGATAAAGCACTTATGTTTCAATTCATCAAGATAAACTTTGAGTTCTTTAAAATCATTCAGTTACATATGATAAGGAGGTATTGACATAGTTTCTGCCTTTACCATGAGTTATATTTCAAACTTAACTTCTCTATCAGGAGGTACACCTAAAAAGTATTATGGAAACACATCTTGATAAAGATAAACAACTGGAGGGAAATATAATGGGAAAACTTTGATCATACCTAAATAGATAATACTACAACTTGTTCATTGAGATCTATAATATAACTTAAATATTAGACCGCTATATTAGCTCCCAATTCCCACTCACTATTCATTACAAACAATTCCACATTAGGTGATATAAAGTATACCCATCTCTGATAGTAGTTGGTGTGTACATGATAACTCATAATCAGGTTCATTTCAATGATAACATCAAATCTATTCTAATATAGGATTATTAAATCTAAAAAAATGCCATAGTTAGTGATCAATACATAAAATTATTGACATATCTAAATATGGTACACTTTAGTCCCTAAGGGTGTATCGATAGAAAGAATATTTGAGGGTATTCTATCTAGTAAATCCAAAGTAACTACCTCTTGAGAAGAGATAATGGAATTAGAAGACCCACTATCGAATATAGTGTTAAATAGTATAGAGGTGGTCAAGACCATAACTCGAACTGAAGATATTCCCTCATAACCATCAGCTAGATCCTGATCTACTCTAAAAACTTGGGCTTCCGTAGTTTCATACTCTTACCTCTAAGTCATCAAATTCTAGGAAGTCTGCATCCTTTCCTGAGGTCCTCCACCCCTATCTTACCCATATCTTGAAAAATACCTTTGATAATCCCTTTACCAAAAATTATGAAGATGACCAGACTTTTCACACTGGTGGAACTCTATAGGCGTCTTCTTATATTCATTGTTAAAATTACCTCTTTACTCAAAATTAAAGCACCTAGTAGAATAACCTTTAATAGAGGAAACTGAAGAAGTCATAATTTGACTTATCTACTTATTCCCTACTGATCCTAACCATATTTACTTTTTATAATACTAGAAAACGTTTCTTATATTATTGGGAGAATGCTCATCCACTGTTCCTCTTGGAAATGGGAGTATGCCTGCTACCTTATTCCCTTATAGACCCTTATCAATGGTTAAAGATTTTCTTAACACCTTTGGGTATGATTTATAAAAAAATATGTCAACCTTCAATTTTAACCCAGGAACTCCTAATCATAGTCAAACATCATCATTTCATGAAAATATTACTTGAGTAACAACTCGTTGATAGTCTCCTAAGTAAGACCTCCTCATGTTCTAGCCTGATTCATAGTAGTCTACCATATCCTAGTATGTCTCTGGAACATGAAGGTATAAATCCCAACTTACCCATCCACAAGAATTTGGAAAGGATAAAAAATTATCTTGATGATGTCTAATTAGCACTCTATATCCTTTGGGCCTATAATACCATGAAAGGTTGATGAATTATGGAGATAGAAGTCCCAACCATGATCAGTCATGGTTTTTTGAAGGTTTATACCTTAAACATGAATAATATGAAAAATTTATGCCTGAAATTGCTCTACAATCCAAATAATCGAATATGATATTGGATAATATTGTGGTAAGTCTCGCTACAGTTATAGGGTCAATACAAGTGAATCTTCTCTAACATGTGCATCTTAGGATTCCTCTATCAGAAGTCCCATAAAACATTTTTGTGATGACATTAATGAAATTACATAAGAAAATTTAAGACACTTGAAGATGTTAATTCATGATAGATCCTAATCAGTCTATGGGATCAAGCAAAAGTTCTCCTAGTATGCCACCCATAACACAAGGTATACCCCTCCTAACACTAACCATAGCTGATTCTAAGTTCTCTATATCTACACATTAGTCACAATCCTATATGTAAAATACATAATTGTATATTAAATTTAAATTAACTAATTCCAAAATGGATACATCAAAATAATGTATAACATAGATATATTACACAAGAGATAAAAATTGTCATATACCAAATAGATATCACAATTCAAGGAATTTAATTAAAGAACGACTATATGGAACACAACATGAATATATATCTATGTGTGTGTGTTTGTGAGTGGTCGTGTGTGTATTACATGTGATATTAAATTCCAAGTCATGATGCCAGATCTCACTCAAATCATATAAAAAATAATAACACAAAATATACTAGATCATCATAAAACCATAAAACCAAAACTCTAAAAGCAGTCCCAAAAATTGTAACTCAGATTTTTTTTGCACATGTGTTAGCCATATACACATGAAACTCCCCTACCCAAGTCCCAAACAATGTAAACCCTTTCCACATTTCCCTAAATCATGGTCAAAAATAAAGAGGGGGAAACCTCATTTTATACCACTCTGTAACTCCCGAGTCTGAATCATTGAGTCTGATCTAGAGATCCACATGAATGTATGTGAACCTCCCCATATGTAAGAGGTTTCTGACTAGTAGGAAGGGCCAAATACCATCTGTGGGGAGACTATAGCCTTAGTATCGATAAATATAAGTATAGATAAAATCAAAAATAAACACAATATAATAAATAATAAATGCAATAAAATATTAAAAGGAAATATCACATGTCAATACTAAAAAATATAAAGAAACCCCAAATGTGGTAGGTAAAAAAATATTATAGTAAGACAAGAAATAAAATAAAATAATGTAGAAGCCTTACATATTCTATCTTGGTACCAACTCTGAAAACCACACTTTTTCTCCATGTTTCCCATGGCTTGGGCCTTTCACTTTCTTGTATCACTAATCATGAAGTCTGCACATGCATTGAGTTGCCCATACAGGGTGTGAGTATAAACCAAGTAGGAAACCACCAACGCTTCCTTAATATAAATTCAAATGAAACCTGATATTTTATATCATGAAAAAGTAATTGAACAATAAAAGTAAATATAAAATGACACAAGTTCTTAGTTTTCATGTGCTATCCAAGCAGCCATGAACCCTGAACCTGCTTCCTTTGACATGATGTCGGTTATGATTTAAATTTTATTCACCACACATTAAAAGAAGTACCATAAGTCCAAGTATTGGATAGAATCCTACGTCTATCCATATAATTTCCACCTTAAAGTAAATTCCACACTCCCCACCCATATTTTGTTCATTATCATGAACACTTCACACCACACCTTTATGGTGGTTGTAATACTCAATTGATGTTAAGTCCCACCTGAAATGTTTGATATAACTATATAAGAACAGCACCCCTACATGAAATTCTCCTATATTTACCTATTTCCAATGGATTCTTAGTTCCCATGAATGGGATACCCTCACATCAATAGACATGTCTGTGATCTGACCCATACCATCAAATGAGCCATAGTTTTTAGCTATCTTCAAGTCATCACGGTCCCCCTCCAAGGGGCCGCCTAACCAAAAAGAGTAACCTAATAATCCTGAAACATAAAGGATGGTTCCCAAGGATATAAAACACCATAAAAAAATATGTATCATAATAATTAATAATAATTCATATCAAGAATAGTTCTCAAGAGGTTATACACAAATCACATGATCACATATTAAGCATGGGTCTTAAGAGCCACTCACTGACCCACATAAAAACACATATCAAGCATGGGTTATCAATAATGAAAAAAGGTATCATAAAAACATAATATAAAATTTCCTATATGGTAAGGAACATCCTACCATAATATCAAAAACGCCAATTTCAAGGATTTTCAAAAAGGCGGACACTCAAAACAATCTCACCCACCAACTCGAACAAGTTTTCATTCAAAGAGTTTTTAGAATAGATTCCAATCAATCAAGACACAGGTTCTAGATAGAATATTTCAAGTGAGAAACATTGAGGTTAGAAGGAAAGAGACTCTCCCTATAATAGTTTCTAAAGGATTCACTATCTAGCTATCATAGAATGCTAACAATCCTCTCGAAAGGTTGTTTTTATATGAAAGCTATAAAAATACCATTCTACACTACAAAAAACACTATAGTCTAATCCATCTAAATCTTATTCAATGTTTTTTAAATAATGATAAAACAAATTCATCCAAAATATGAAATACTCACCAAAGCTATTCACAAAATCCCTAAAAATCAGAATCACCGGAAAATATGGATGAACCAATGCCATAGATCAATCAAAGGTAAGGAAATATCATCCCAAACAAGGAAGAAACCTAGGATTGAATAAAGGTTGCATGAGTTCAATACCTATGTATTCCATATAATCTATAAATACATTTGGAAAATAAAGGATTTATCAAGGAGAATCATTGATTAATTAATTTGGGTAATAATCATATTGAAATTTTATTTAATATCACACATTTAGTATATACACATTTACCATTTGAAACATTCAAGATCTGAGGAAAGAGGGAGTCATTTCATCCATTTCATAGCAACACCAACCATAACGATGACCTTCACCACATCTTGGCCATGATTATGGTATTCTTGAATATAGATATCGACACAGTTTGCCCTATAATGTGTTACTCATGACCATGGAATTTACCCCTCACCACACCCTCAAAAATCATCATGGTTGGGCCAACCAAGTCATGGTCAACAATAAACACCCCCCAAGAAATATTGCTTTGCCAAGAGATATTCCCCCTTTCCTATTTTACACTTAGGGAAAACAAAGAAAAAAAAACTTTTACCTGGTAGTGGTGTTGAATGTTTTGAACAAAAAACCTTTAAAACCAACTTTTAATCTTCAAAAAACCACAAACATTTACAGAAACCAATTTTTAACCATCACATGGTTCAAAAAAACCATTTAATTCATGACTAATCTAACATTATAATAACCACTAAAAATGAGGGTTTTACATTTGAGGAAGGGTAAGTTGAATTTTGAGAACATAGATTTCAATGATTATTTGGTTCAGAATATTTTAAGAAATTCCATGGTAATTTAGTATCTCTATTTTAAGCATTAGGTTAATAAGTATGATATAACCCAACACAATGTAACCTAGTTTGAACAAAGAATCATATATGTTAAACTGGGAGTTAAATAGTCAGAATCTAGTTTGATAAAAGTAGAGTTACAAGAACTATAGACTACCATGTTACTTTTATAAAGGTATACATATTGAGGTTAAATTTTCTTGTAGTAATTTATGATAATTATCTAATAATTATTTTCAATAATGTTAACTATTTTTTTTAGTAATGGATGAAACGAAAAGGAACCAAGTTAATAATGGATTTCATGGACAAGGAGGAAACTATCCCAAAAAAACCAAACAAGATAAGATATAGAGTTAGAAAACTTTTGATTATAAAAAACTAGCTATCAATAATTATAATTAATAGTATTAAGGTAGAGTATGAGATAAAACATCCATTCTATGACTATTTCAAAATCATAGGACATTAAATTCTAAATTGTATAGTGGTGCATAAATTGGTCTCCCAATCACATGACAGTGAATGGAATGAGGTTAAAAGGTAGAAAAGAGATAAGGGTAATGCCTTAGATAAAACTGAACCCTTGAGGAAGAAGAATGAAAAATGGATTGTCAAATCCAAAATCTTGAATCCCATAGGGGTTGAAGTAGAAAAATCTTGAGTTTATTTAGTGGAATATAATGAAAATTAAACTTAATAACAAAGTATAATTGGGTAAATTTAAACTATTATCATGGATGTCTTGAAGCCATCCCAACCTATGCCTGAAAGTTTAATTTCAATGTCAAGCTTGATATCCCCTAGCATCCAATGGAAAGTTATTGTTCTGATAGGGATTCCATTTAAGAAATAGGAGTATAAATTGCATAGTCCACTGGATCCTAAACTTGTAAAGGAGGTGGATTTTACCAACAAAGATCTTGATCTCCTTGAGGAATAAAATGCTCTTGTGATGGATGTTATACAACCTCCAAAAACACCTGTTTATTTGGAAATTGAGACATGTAATAGGTCTTTTAATAGTTCCCATTATATAGATTGTACTACCTATGTTAATATTTTTGAAGCAGATAAGGAAGGCACCAATTGCATGGTTGATACAATTACTATCACGTCAAAGTATACATATGGTAAGCAGGTTGACAAAGATGATTATGGATAGCCTGCTTGTCCTTCTTTCTATTTGGGTAGACACACTTAGCAGGTAAACATCACGACACCTAGTCCTTTGGTTAATGTTGTTGAACATATCATTAAGGTTGCGGTTGGGAAGAATGAAACCAAACCCCTTTCGAGATTGGACAAAGATAAACCCCAAACAGGTCTCAAACAAAAATATTCTGGTAACTCAAGTCCTTTTTCTGTTGACATGCTCACTGCAATTGGTACCTGCAATATGGATGTCATTGTTTTTTCCTCAAATTATTAAAATATGAATTTTGATCAAAATTAGGATCATAGTAATGTTTTTATTAGTATCTCTATTATCACACCCATTAAATAGGCTATCCAAGACCCTTCTAAATAATCATTGAATACATGTAATACTATTATCCATTATATGTCTATTAAGAGTAATAAAGTGAAAAACTCATTCCCAAACATGTCCAAATATATCAGAAGATCATCTAGAAAAAATGGATTAGAGGGTAAGAAAAAGAGGAGTTCTAAATCTAAACGTAGGTATAAATGAAGATCCTTTTATTGGATTATTAGGGTATTGCCAACCCTGACATATTTATTATCTTAAAAATAATGCTAAAACATTCATCATCCTTTTATTTTTTCCATTGGAAAACACAAGATAAAAATATCTTCTAATTTACTTCATCTCAGTAGCTTGGGATATACTTTTATAGGTGTGAGTAAAAATAGCTCCAATATTAAAACTCTTTGGATTTTTGCACAACTGTATTTACAAAATGTTAATATTTTTTATGTCTCTAAGAAAAGTTTTACCTGTGATTTTACTCTAGATAGTACACATATATTTTGTTTATTTTATATGCAAAGGACATATATCATGATAGGATGTATCTCTAGACCGACCTTTATATTTGGTTCCCAATATACATAACCTTGGTTTGTTATTGGGGAATTTAATGCTATCATTTCTTCATGTGAAAAGGTGGTCTCGTCCTACTCTGCTATATCTATGAGAGAGTCTAAGACTACAATTGAGGATGTAAACCTTATTTATATTACTGTTACAGGTGCCAAAGATACTTGGTATAAAAGAAATTATAATAGGGTGGTACCCAAAAAATTGGAGAGAGCATTGAAAAATGTGAATTCTTTAGATATATGGGAATCCATTTCCAGCACCACTCTCCCCAAGATTCAGTCTGACTATAATCCTTTTATTGTCACTTTTTATTCTGAATATGTGAAACCTCATCTACCATTTAGATTCAAAATATCTTGGTTCTCCAACCCTAAATGTTGTAATCTCATTAAAAACTTTTGGTCCTCCATGCCTCATTACAATGACGCCTTAGCTTTTCCTTTTAAATTAAAATATCTTAAAAAAAATCATAAAGGTTGGTGCAACTCCAAAGCTAAAAAAATTGACAATGACATCCTACTTCCTGAGAATGAACTTCCTAAACTTCAAAACAACAACACCAACTCTGATTTCAATACTGATGAGACTTATGAAATAAATAGTTTTGTGAAACTGAACTTGCTTCTCACCTTTAAAGATAACATTCATAAATAAGTTTTCAAAATAAAATGGTTAATTAATGGTGATAGAGACACAAAACTCTAAAACTCTCTTCAAAGAATAAGAAAAACTTTCAGACCTATAACTTTTCTCCAAGATGGGGAAAATATTTTGGATAATGGGTATGATATTTATAATCATGTTGTATCCAATTTTGAATATATGATTATTGGATCTAACATCAATAATGATCTCTTAAAATATTTCATTCTGATTGTTGTCAATGAGAAAGATAACACTTTTTTATTAAGAAATCCTCTTGATCATGAAATAAAAACCACTGTTTTAGCTTGAATCTTGATATTTACACAAGTCATTATGGATTTCATAATGACTTATACCAGCAATATTGGAATGTAATTCAAGATGATGTTAGCAATCTTCTCAAATATTTCTTTTCTATAGGCTATATACCCCATTGGTTGAATGCTCAATTCCTCTCCTTGATCCCCAAGGTTGATAATGCCTCCTTAATTCATCTTTTCAGACCCATATATCTTATTAACAATCAATATCAAATCATCACTAAACTTCTTGAAAGCAGGATTACTACCATGAATGAAAAAATTATCTCTTAGAATAAATTTGGTTTTGTCAAGGATAGATCAATTTAGGACTGCATTTTTCTTTCCTCTGAATGCACTAACATGTTAAAAAGTTTTAATAGAAGGGGTAATGTTTCCATAAAACATGAATTTATAAAATATTTTGATACCATGGATTAAAATTTAATCATAAAAGTGCTCCAATGTTTTGGATTCAACAACTCCTTTATAACTAGAATCTAAACCATGTTCAACTCAGCCTTCATATCTATCTGCGTTAATGGTTCCCCTAGAGGTTACTTCAAATGCACCAAAGGTGTTAGACAAGGTGAACCCATATCTACCATAATTGTATCCATTGTGGAGGACTATTTATGTATATTTATCACTAGAATTTTGGATAAAATTAAGCTTAAACCCATACGTGCTTTTAGGAATGTGAATTCTCACACACATATTTTATATGCAGATGGAATCATTCTTTTTTTACTAGGTGATAAAATAAACATCTGAAATCTCAAAATTGATCTATCTCACTATGAGGAGGTCTCAATTATAGTCATTAACTGGAACAAATACTCTATATTCTTTTGGAGAAACTTTTGCTAAAAGAAAACACAATATTATCAATGAATTAGGAATTCAAGAAGGTTCTTTTCCTTTTACATTCCCTGATGTTCCCATATTTGGTGGCTGACCAAATCTAGCTATTTATTCAACATTTTTGATCAAGTCCTTAATCATCTCTTTTATTGGAAAGGAAAAAATATATCTATGGCTGGTAGAATTTTCCTCATCAACTCTATAATTTCTCCAAAATGGTCTACTCTATGATGGTATATAAATGGCATGTCGGTCTCATTAAAAATGAATGTTTCCATCAGAAATTTTTTTGGTATAGAATCAATCTGGTTAAGAAATTAGTGACTATAAATTGGTATACTTGTTCCAAACCTTTGGATAAGGGTGGCCTCGACATAAATTTTTTTTTAATCTTTTAAATGAGGCCCTTCAATACAAACTTATTTGGAACCTGATTCACAATTATTCTACTTCTATTTCTCTCCTCAAAAATAGGTTTCTTGATAAGTTTAAGAAAGAAAACATGGAATTACTAAACTCTTACATCTGGCCATCCATTAAAAATGAGTATGTCAATATTATGACCAAATCTAGATAGATGGTTTCCCAGAACTCCTCTATGAAATTCTGGCCAGAAAATTGGATCGGTGCTCCTGTAATATCTAAAATCCCTACTAAACAATCTCCTAAAAGTATTAATAATACTATCAGGGATGTTATTAACTCTATTCTCAATAGTCTACATAAGATTGTTATGCATATCATTGACAACTATCCTTTTTCTACTAAAGATGATTTTCTAATCTGGGATCCTTCACACAATGGTATTCCAGATTCAAAAACTTATTATAACGACTATTTTCATATATTTGGAAATGATTTTATCTAGATTAGAAACATTGATAAGCTATGGAAACTTGTAATGGCCTGGACCTCTCCGTCCCATTCCATTGTAAAAAAGAAGGTCACGAAGTGTTCTGGAGGGTAAAATGGACTTTTCAAACACTTTCAAGAATTTTGAAACTACATGCCGTGTAGTTTGAGTACACGCCGTGTACTCCCTTTTCGGGTATACCCCGTGTTTCAAGCCGTGTCCTTGCTGTGTGGAATAATGGGTGCACGCCGTGTGACCAGTTCTACATGCCGTGTAGCCCCTCCCTTTGTACGCGTTACCAGTCAACAGCCGTGTGTCGTGTTGGAGCCGTGTCCTTGCCGTGTGCAATAAATGAGTACATGCCGTGTGTCCAAACTACATGCCGTGTAGTCCTTCCCCGCGTATGCGTTATCCTCAAACCGTGTGTTGACCAGTCAACGACCGCGGAGCCGTGTTGGAATCCGCGTGGAGACCGTGTGAAAGAACCGAGTACATGCCCTGTACCATAAAGTACAAGCCATGTACTTTTGTTTTTCATGCCTATAAAAGTAGGGGTCCCCTCCTCCTTTTCAACTCACCCCTCTCCTCACCTCTCCTCTGAGCAGAGCTCTCTCAAGAGACTCGAAGCCTCTTCCTTCCATAACTTCTTCGTCCGAGCTCCGATTTACGATACGTCAGTGGCCACGGGAACGTAACGATGAGGCAGAGATTCCGAGATTAGATCTATTGTCTTTCCTTCGGCATTTACTTTCCGAATTCCACCCGATGAGGTTTTTCTGAGACCCCACAGAAGTGACGGAAGCCAACGGACGTCTTCTAAGTTGATCCGGGGAAGCGTTGTGATCCGGAACCTGTTGAGGTATGGATCTTACCTTCGTATCTCTAATTTGTGCATCATGAAGGGTGTGTGTTCTATTGTTTACATGAAACACTTTTGAACTGGTTTAATCAAGATAATAACTGGCTTATATAACGGGGATGGGAAGTTGTGTTTGTTGTTACTTTATATCCTATGATATTATGTTGTGAACTGAATGAGCTTCTACCTACTAAAATTCACGGTCGTTGGGGGCCTTTTCTTACGCAATTAAATGTTTCCCTCTCATTCTGGATTTTCTTATGGGTGGAAACCTTGTGGAATGTGGAAATTGGTTAATCACGTAAAGTCAGCTGTTTAAAATCTGGAACCCTTGCGTGATCACCCCGGTTAAACAAAATGGAATAATGAACATGTGGGTGTTGGCTTGTTTATGTGGCATGTGATAGGGGTTTTTTGTGGATTATTGTGGATCGGGTGAGCAGTGGGGATGCAGTTGACTTGGTTGTGGGTCGGTGTGAATGTTGTGTTGGTAACGGGCAGCGAGGCTGCAATAATTGGTATTAAAGGGATAATGACGTACGGGTTTCAGTGTGGTTGTGGTTATGGTGGTTGGCAGCAGGGCTGTAGGGATGGGTTGAATGTGAACAGGCTTTGGGGTTGTGTTTATTAAATAAAAGTAGAAGAGTTAATAAATGTTGGGGCGTGGTAATGAAACAGAAATAATAATCAATGGGGTTGGTTGGTTGATAAGAAGGACTTTGTTGTGCTTCTTATGTTTTTCCTAAATTGATTTGTGGATGGTAGGGATATTTTTACGAACGATCGATGTGGTTGGTTGTGGATAGTTTCCCAGTAGATAAGGAACTAAATAAACTACTTCTTCTGAAACGTGAAAACGTAAATGGGGTTGGGTATGTTGTTGTATGCATGCTTCGTAGTAGCAGTGCCGAGGCACGTGCTCAGTTTCTCTGTTTAGAAGCCATAGGTAGGGTTGTGTGGTTGGTAAATATATATATATATATATCTATATCTTTTGTGTTTTATCGCACCCCACCCATGTTGAGAACTTAGTGCCGAACACTCCCATTTCATTGGAGAGGGTGTTTTTCTCTTAGTTACTAGCTCCTTCCTGCTCCTTCTCCCCTAGGCTGTGATGGCTTGAGGCGACCTTACAACTAAGAATCTTTAGGTAGGTTTCGATTGGGGTGGTTTTAGCCCAAGACTCTTCTGGAAGGTTCTACTATTTCCCAAGAATCTTTGGGATGAGGCCCAAGTGTGTGCGGGCGGGATACGTGGTTGTGAGGCCCATGTGTGTGAGGGCGGGATATGTTGTTGTGAGGCCCAGGTGTGTGTGGGTGGGGAGAGTGTGGCAGCGTCAGGATGTTCGTTGTTAGGAAGATCAGCTAACTAAAGGGAAATGGTGCAGGGTACCCAAATACTCTTGTTTCTTTTATACTACTACCTGTTGTGATTTTGTTTTGGTGAGTGTGGTTGGTGTGGTTGGGTGGATAGAATTCCATGCTAGGTTTCTTCTGTTGTTCTCATGGGACATTAGGATGTCTCCCCACTTGTGCACGAGAGATTTAGGTTTCCCTACTGAGTAAACTTGTATGCTCACCCTACGTTTACTTTCAGGTTTCCAGGAGGACTACCAGGGCCGTGCGAGACCCTACTAGTCGGACAGTTGGAGTTGTTGTTGTTCCTGTACCTTTGTTTTATTTTTGTATTGTACTTTGAGCTTTCTTGTACTTTTACCTTTTTATAAAATTGTTTAAACATGCATGTGGGATTGGTTTGGGTTTATTTCTATACAATTTCTCTTTTCCTTTTTGGTGGTTGACTTGTCCTATTTCCTGATCTTTAAAATAAAAAGGGTAATGCCTCCCATAATTGTGAAAAACTCATACCCTTGGTGATAGTCACCACCCCGGGGCCTACTGGAGGCGGGACTTGGAGGTCATTATCTCCCTTTCACCATTTCCAGCTCAGGAGGGGCATCTTTGGTGGGAGGGGGTCGTGACAGAATGGTATCAGAGTTGATGGTTGAGAGATAGGATGGAGTTTGGAGTTAGGCACAATGAGGATTGCATGGGATGGTAGGACAACAGTGTTTGTTAATCTTGGTGCATGACATAGGCCAGGGAAGACCGGCTAGGACACATGATTTTAGGGCCCCCCGTGATCCGATGCAAGGACTATGAGCCTACCGAACGACCAAGTGAGACTACATTGATTGCAGGGTATAGACCCTAGGGAAGGTACATGCATCATGATGATTGTGTTTTACTTGATTTGGGTGTTCTGGGAAAGAAAATTTAAATAAAATGATAAAATAAAACCTTGAGTTTTTCCTTACTACTCGGGCTTAGGTGTTCTTTGTTTACCATACCGCTATGGCACCTAGTCAACATCAGAGAGGTAGAGGAGCTGGGCGTGGAAAGTTGCACGCAATAGATTTGATAGCTCCAGCAGGACCATAAGTGGTGTGATGTACGGTTTGTTTATTCAGCACTCTTGTTCTTGCTTTGTTCGATTCGTGAGCTTCACACTCCTTTGTTGCACCTGGTCTAGCCCATGATTTGGGACTAGACATAGAGAGACTTTCCATACCACTGGTAATGAGTACAGCAGTTGGAGGCCAGACTAGCGTATCTTGTGTTTGTCAGGGATGTGGGATGACGGTGGGACCACATCGATCTAGTGGGGACCTTCTTCTGTTGCAGATGCAGCCATACCATGTCATCCTAGGCATTTACTGGTTGTTTTCTGTTAGTGCCGTTATCGACTGCTTCTGGAGAAGAGTCATGTTCTCTGACGTGGATGGGCAGTGCGTAGCTTTTGTTGGTGAGAGGAGCTATCAGGCGGGAAGCCAGCGTGTGGAGCCTCTCCTTTCCTTGTTGGGAAGGTTATCAGTGGTTCTAACTGATACAGAGATGATGGATATCCCAGAAGTTGTTGGGGAGTTCCTTGATGTTTTTCCTAAGGAGGTTGTGACTCTACAACCCAATGTGATGTTGAGTTCGGGATAGACTTACAGCCTGGTGCCCGTCCGATTTCGATGGCCCCTTATCGGATGGCACCTTAGGAGTTGCGGGAGTTGCAGATTCAGATTGATGATCTGATGGAGAAAGGTTTTGTTCGACCCAGCGTGTCCCCATGGGGTGCTCTATTTTTGTTTGTGAAGAAGGCAGATGGTGGTCTCAGGCTATGCATAGACTACCGAAGGTTGAATCAGGTAACAGTCAAGAACCACTACCCCCTTCCAAGGATAGATGATCTATTCGACCAGCTGAGGTGAGAAGGTTGGTTCTCTAAGATTGATCTGTGATCGGGGTATCATCAGCTGAGGGTAAAGGACAGTGACATCTCGAAGACAACTTTCAGGTGTAGGTATGGGCACTTCGAGTTTGTAGTGATGCCGTTTGGAGTTACGAATGCACCAGCTGTGTTCATGGGACTTATTAACTTTGTCTTCTAGGAGTTTCTGGACAGGTTCGTCGTTGTGTTTATCAACGACGTCCTGATCTACTCAAGATCAGAGGATAAGCATGTTGAGCATCTCAGGGCAGTCTTGGAAGTCCTTCGACACCACCAACTTTACAGGAAATTTTCAAAGTGTAAGTTCATAAAACAAGAAGTACATTTCCTTAGGCATGTGGTGTCTCAGCATGGAGTGTCGGTGGACCCGTCGAAGGTGGAAGCAGTTGTTTCTTGGGAATCACCCAAGAGCTTGACGGAAGTTCTTAGTTTCCTGGGGTTAGCAGGTTACTATTGGAGGTTCGTTCTAGACTTCTCTCGAGTTTCTTCTCCATTGACAGCTTTAACGAGGAAGAACCAGGTCTTCCTATGGAGCGAGAAGTGCCAGAATGATTTTGACTACCTGAAGGAGAAGTTGGTCAGTGCTCTCGTACTCAGGTTACCAGAGGAATGGTTGTTGTATGAGGTGTTTTTTGATGCTTCTGGCCTTTGTCTGGGGTGTGTGTTGATGCAGAAGAAGGGTGCGATCTGTTATGGGTCTAGGCAGTTATGCCCTCACGAGCGTAACTATGCCACCCAAGACCTAGAGCTTGCAGCAGTAGTGTTCGTACTGAAGTTGTGGCGACATTACCTCTTTGGGGAGCACTTTGTGGTCTTCTCAGATCACAAGATCCCGCGTTATATCTTCTCCCAGTGTGACCTGAACCTACGACAATGGAGATGGATCAAGTTTCTCCAGGACTATGACTTTGAGATCTCTTACACTAAAGGTAAAGGCAAGGTTGTGGCTGATTCCCTGAGCAGGAAGTCGCATCAGGAAGTAGTTCAGGAATCTGCTGATGCTTGGAAAGCGATGGGAGAGTTGGCTGCCTTGCACTTGGATGCAAGGGAAGAAGGTGTTAAAGGATCTTTGTTTCAGATGACGGTGCATTCCTCCTTGTTGTGGCAGGTGGAAGAGTCTCAGTGGCGGGACTCCGAGGCGGAAGTGATGCGGGATCATGTCGATCAGGGGAACACTCCAAAAGGATGGTCAGAGGACAACCGACATCGGATGCTTTTACATGGAAGGTTGTTTGTTCCAGAGGTGATGTGTGAGGGAGTTATCCGTGAGTTCCATAGCTCGTCCTTAGCGGTACATACAAGATTTTAAAAAATGTACCGAGGCCTGAGGGAATAGTTTTGGTGGCCCGGGGTGAAACGGGCAGTGGCAGAGTTTGTGGCTAAATTCCTAGTGTGCCAGCAAGTGAAGGATGAACACCGTGTTCTTGGGGATTTGTTGCATCCTTTAGATGTCCCTGAGTGGAAGTGGGATGAAATCTCAATGGACTTCGTCACAGTACTACCCAGAGCTCAAGGAGGTTATTATGCTATCTGGGTGGTGGTGGATCGTCTGACGAAATCAGCTCACTTCTTAGCGATCAAGGAGTCGGGCCCGGTGAGTACCTTAACACAGAGGTACGTAGACGAGGTGGTGCGTTTGCATGGGGTCCCGAATACTATCATCTCAGATCGGGATACTCGGTTTACCTCACGAGTCTGGAGGGGGTTACAACATGCTTTTGGAACCCAGCTACGCCTTAACACTGCCTTCCACCCCCAGACCGATGGTCAGACGGAGCGGACTATCCAGATGTTGGAGGACATGCTGCGAGCATGCGTTCTGGATTTTGGAGGATCATGGGTACGACAATTTCCTTTAGTAGAGTTTCCCTACAACAAAAGCTTCCACTCTACTATTGGCATGGCACCGTATGAGGCTTTGTATGGAAGGTTATGTCGTTCAACCATTTGCTGGACAGAGGTTGGCAAGACAGGTGCTCCTGGGCCAGAGGTAGTGTAGAGCACCACAGAGAAAGTCCAGCTTGTACGTGAGAGGATGAAAGCAGCTCAGGACCGAAAAAAGTCTTATGCTGATCTTCGGAGGAGGCCATTGGAGTTTGAGGTGGGGGATCATGTGTTCTTGAAGGTTTCCCCTTGACGGGGGAAGCGGAGGTTTGGGAAAGGGAGCAAGCTCTCACCTAGGTTCATCGGACCTTTTGAGGTACTGACGCGAGTTGGTGAGGTGGCATATCAGCTGGCCCTGCCACCTTAGTTGGAAAAAGTTCATGACGTCTTCTACTTCTCCCAGCTTCGTTGGTACATACACGACGACTCTCACGTTATCAACTGGGGAGAGCTAGATATGGGAGACAATGCTACCTTAGAGGAACGACCAGTCAGGATCGAGGATCGTAAAGAGAAGGTGCTCCGTGGACGAACCATTCTGTTGGTTCGTGTGTTGTGGAGTCATGGTAGCCTTGAGGAGAGCACTTGGGAGCGGGAGACCCAGATGCACGCTCAGTACCCGGAGTTGTTTTGACTTGTGTTTTTCCCTTGTTCTTCTGAGCTTTGTGTTGATGTTTGTGCTCTGTACCCTTGTTATATGGAATGCCTGGCTTGTCAGTTGTGAGACCTTTTGTTTATTTGTTCCTTGGTAATGTATAACATGACTGGATGTGCGGGAAAGGGAAAAACCTGACCCTTAATCGAGACGATTAATGAGGATGCGATTGAACCCATGAAGGTGAGTCAGTGCCACCTAAAGCGAATGATATCTCAATATAGGTGAAGGAATTTCCCAAACCCATGTGGTCGGGCAGTGTGTTGGTTGTGTGGTGTTGGGGTTAGTGCGAGTTGAAAAATCCTAATGTATGAAAGTGGGAAGACCCAATTCTTAATCAAGACGCATTAATGAGGATGCGATTAAACCCGTGCAGGTGAGTCAGTGCCGCCTAAAGCGGATAATATCTCGACATAGGAGAAGGAATTCCTAACACATACGATTAGGGTTGTTGGTTGGGTTCCTGTTATAACGAGAACCCTAAGAGGTATCTTGTTGGGTTTCCTCTGGGTTGGTTTTGAATTCTCGGGGATGAGAATATTTTAAGAGGTATCTGATGTAATGGCCTGGACCTCTCCGGCCCATTAATTTGTCAAAAAGAAGGTCACGAAGTGTTCTGGAGGGTAAAATGGACATTTCCCACACTTTCCAGAATTTTGAAACTACACGCCGTGTAGTTTGAGTACACGCTGTGTACTCCCTTTCCGGGTATACCCCGTGTTGCAAGTCGTGTCCTTGCTGTGTGGAATAATGGGTGCACGCAGTGTGACCAGTTTTACACGCCGTGTAGTCCCTCCCCGTGTACGCGTTACTAGTCAACGGCCGTGTGCCGTGTCCTTACCATGTGCAATAAATGAGTACACGCCGTGTGTCCAAACTACATGTCGTGTAGTCCTTCCCCGCGTATGCGTTACCCTCAAACTGTGTGTTGACCAGTCAACGGCCGCAGAGCCGTGTTGGATGCCGCGTGGAGACCATGTTAAGGAACCGAGTACACACCGTGTACCATAAAGTACACGCCGTGTAATTTTGTTTTTCACACCTATAAAAGGATGGGTCCCCTCCTCCTTTTCAACTCACCCCTCTCCTCACCTCTTCTCTAAGCAGATCTCTCTCAAGAGTCTCGAAGGCTCTTCCTTCCATTACTTCTTCGTCCGAGCTCCGATTTACGATCCGTCAGCGGCCACAGGATTGTAACGACGAGTCGGAGCTTCCGAGATTGCATCCGTTGTCCTTCCTTCGGCCTTTTCTTTCTGACTTCCACCCGAGGAGGTTTTTCCGGGACCCGAAAGAAGTGACGGATGCCGACGGACGTCTTCTAAGTTGATCTGGGGAAGCGCTGTGATCAGGAACCTATTGAGGTAGGGATCTTACCTTCGTCTCTCTAATTTGTGCATCATGCAGGATGGGTGTTCGACTGTTTACGTGAAACTCTTTTGAACCGGTTTAATCAAGATAATAACTGGCATATATAACGGGGATGGGAAGTTGTGTTTGCTATTATTTTATATCCTGTGATATTATGTTGTGAATTAAATGAGCTTCTACCTAGTGAAATTCACGGTCGTTGGGGGCCTTTTCTTACACAATTAAATGTTTCCCTCTCCTTCTGGATTTTCTTATGGGTGGAAACCTTGTGGAATGTGGAAATTGGTTAATCACGTAAAGTTGGCTGTTTAAAATCTGGAACCCTTGTGTGATCACCCCGGTTAAAAAAAATGGAACAATGAACATGTGGGTGTTGGCTTGGTTACGTGGCATGTGATAGGGTTGTTTTTGTGGATTGTTGTGGATCGGGTGAGCAGTGGGGCTGCGATTGACTTGGTTGTGGGTCGGTGTGAATGTTGTGTTGGTAACAGGCAGTGGGGCTGCAATAATTGGTATTAAAGGAATAATGACGTACGAGCTTTGGTGTGGTTGTGGTTATGGTGGTTAGCAGTGGGGCTATAGGGATGGTTTGAATGTGAACGGGCTTTGGGGTTGTGTTTATTAAATAAAAGTGGAAGAGTTAATAAATGTTGGGGCATGGTAATGAAATAGAAATAATAATCAATGGGGTTGGTTGGTTGATAAGAAGGACTTTGTTGTGATGCTTATGTTTTTCCTATCTTGATTTGTGGATGGCAGTGATATGTTTACGAACGATCGATGTGGTTGGTTGTGGATAGTTTCCCAGTAGTTAAGGAACTAAATAAACTACTTTTGCTGAAACATGAAAACCTAAATGGGGTTGGGTTTGTTGTTGTATGCATGCTTCGTAGTAGCAGTGTCGAGGAACGTGCTCAGTTTCTCTGTTTAGAAGCCCTACGTTCGGTTGTGTGGTTGGTAAATATATATATATCTGTATCTTTTCTGTTTTATCGCACCCCACCCATGTTGAGCACTTAGTGCCGAACACTCCCATTTCATGGGAGAGGGTGTTTTTCCCTTAGTTACTAGCTCATTCCTGCTGCTTCTCCCCTAGGATGTGATGGCTTGAGGCAACCTTACACCTAAGACTCTTTGGGTAGGTTTCTATGGGGGTCGTTTTAGCCGAAGACTCTTCGGGCAGGTTCTACTGTTTCCCAAGAATCTTCGGGATGAGGCCTAGGTGTGTGCGGGCGGGATACGTGGTTGTGAGGCCCAGGTGTGTGCGGGTGGGATACGTGGTTGTGAGGCCCAGGTTTGTGCGGGCGGGGAGAGTATGGCAGCATCAGGACGTTCATCGTTAGGAAGAGCAGCTAACTAAATGGAAATGGTGCGGGGTACCCAAATACTCTTGTTTATTATATACTACTACCTGTTGTGATTGTGTTTTGGTGAGTGTGGCTGGTGAGGTTGGGTGGATAGAATTCCTTGCTAGGTTTCTTCTGTTGTTCTCACAGGACATTAGGATGTCTCCCCACTTGTGCATGAGAGCTTTAGGTTTCCCTACTGAGTGTACTTGTATGCTCACCCTACGTTTAATTTCAGGTTTCCAGGAGGACTACCAGGGTCGTGCGAGACCCTACTAGTCGGACAGTTGGAGTTGTTGTTGTTGTTGTACCTTTTTTTTCTTTTGGTATTGTACTTTGAGCTTTCTTGCACTTGTACCTTGTTATAAAATTGTTTAAAAATGCATGTGGGATTGGTTTGGGTTTATTTCTATACACTTTATCTTTTCCTTTTTGGTGGTTGACTTGTCCTGTTTCCCGATATTTAAAATAAAAAGGGTAATGCCTCCCATACTTGTGAAAAACTCATACCCTTGGTACTATTCGCCACCCTGGGGCCTACTGGAGGAGGGAATTGGGGGTCATTATCTCCCTTTGACCATTGCCAGCTCAGGAGGGGTATCTTTGGTGGGAGGGGGTCGTGAAAAAAATCCATCAAGACTTACACTTATTTGGTGTATTTCTTAAAACAGGGTTCCCACTGATACTTGTCCATAATCTTTTGGGATCCACACTTTCTCAAAATGTCATCTTTGTAATCAAAATACAGAAGGTACTAAAAATTTATTTCTATATTTTTCCACTACCACTATGCTTTGGAACTATATTCTTGACATTGTTTATTGAAGATGGCCGAATTTTGGATCCATCCATGCTCATCTAAAGCATTGTGTTGATATGGATAACTCCCAAAAACCAAGAACTTATTTCTTGTTGTAGTTTTGGAGCTTCATCATGTGATCTGGTATGATAGAAATGAAATTCTTCACAATAATTTCTCACTCAACATTAATGTAGATCAGATGAGGATCCTCATTTCTATTTGTGAAGATACTTTGATTCCAAATGTATTTTGTAACAATATAGTTAAATACTTTATGGTTTTGTAGATACTACAGGTTGATGTTATTTTTCACCAATCTTGACACACTTTTGAAGTTTTCTAGAAACTTCGGTTATCTATCTGGATCAAATTCAATGTGGATGACCCTTCTAAAGGTAATCTTGGCCCTTCAAGATGTGAAACCATCTTCAGGGATCATCTTGGTCAGATCCTTAGGTGCTTCATTGGAAACTATGGTATTGCCTTACCTTTGGAGGATGAAATGATGAGTTTGATTCATTCCATTTATTTCGCTAAGAACCAGGGTCATATTAACATATTTATTTAATGTGATTCAACTACCATCGTGAAAATGATTTGGAATGGTGTGATTCATCAGGATTGGTAAGTCACTACATGTTGGATGTATTGTCTCTATTCAGTCCATGACATCAAACATATTACCACTCATATCTATCATGAAGAAAATATGGTTGTAGATGGCCTTTCCAATAAAGGATTAAATCAGAATATTACTAGTCTGGATGATCTACCTAATGATTTACTCCCCCTTCATGTGAAATATTGCAATATGATAGCATCTTTTAGACTCATGTAACCTATTTTTTTATAATAATCGTTCTTTGGAATTTGGTCCAAGGCACCGATTTATTCAAAAAAATTATTTGAAAACACAAACTCACTAAAGAGGATAAACATGGAATCTCATAGAAAGTCAAGTGATTAATATGATAAAGGAAAGAAGATTCAATCTCCTTATGTAAAAAATGTGGGAAGAAACACCTTGAGAAATGTATTTAATAACTTGGAAGAGGTTCTATGTGTGGAAAAGGAGGTAATAGAGAAAAAAATATTTAAGTTAACATGATGTATATAAAAATATTTTTCCTAATCATACCTTATATATTAAGGTAGACACCTTTTTCTAAAATATATCTTAAATTTTATCTATCTCATAAATCAAATGAATAATTTTATTTTCAAGTGGCAATTAAAATTGTGATGAAACAATTTGTTAAGTAGGAGAGAAGGTAACTCTATAATATCTTAACATATTACTTCCCTTAAATGATCTAAATGTGTTTGATATATTTCAATGCATGCAACACTAAGATTAAATGAAAATGTGATATATTTAGATAAAATATAAATATTCAAGCATAATAGTTAAAAACTATCTATTAAATTAGAAGTAATGAATACAAGAAACCATGTTATGAAATATATATACAAATAAAATAAAAACAACTTTTAATATGAATTAAATTTAATTAGTTTATATAAAATTTCTAATAATATTATTTATCATTTAGAAAAGTATTTTATTTAGAAAAAGTATTTTTATGTGATATGAATTTCTATTTCAAGAAACATATGAATAATGATGATAAATTATTTTTTGATATTAATAATTTTTTACACCAATTTATTTTGTAAATGATATAAAATAACAATAATAATAGTTAATATTTGAAAATGTTATTTTCCAACAAAAAATATTTTTCTTTATATTTTATGATTTTATTCAAAAAATGAATTTATAAATTTTAGAATTTGAATTTTAAAAAATATAAATAATTGTTTATTTTATAATATTAATATTATCTTAATATGATGTTTTGGGTTTTTTCAAAAAGAAAATATTTTTAGTTGAAAAATATAGTTTTTACAAAAAAATATATTTTTTATGATTTTCTTATTATATATGTGTATCCTAAGAGTTTAAAATACTTGTTATGAAATAAAATATGTATTTATAGAATAAAATTATGAATTTTAAAATATTATTTTAACTTAAAATACATAAGGAAATCATCTTTGAACCAAATTGAATTGTTAGTTTAATAAAAAAAAATTTCTGTCTTTTATTTGAATCAAGTGTTATCACGGTGAGATTCAGTTTTGGTTCTACATGAAAATCTTAGACCTTTTATTTTATTTAAAAAAAACAAATATTTCACGATAATTGATAATTTTTATAACAATGGATTTCACATAAATTTGATGCTTAAAAACTCACTTTTTTCTAAAAACTTTTTTTTGTGCATTATGTGCGCTAATCTGAAAATTAACTTTTAAAAACCTTATAATTTTTTAATTAAAAAAATGATACAAAATTTTCAAATCATAATTTTAAAATCAGGTAAATATTTAATTGTTACTTTTTTCATTAATATTTATTACTAAGGTTAGAAATTAATTACCAAGGTAAAATTAAATTTGGGTAAAGGTTCAAAGTTAAAAAAAGACATAAAACACTCAATTTTATCTAAAGTAGGGTTTTATTAGTTGGTTTTCAATTCAAACACACTATAAACACCAATTGTTTCCATTTTTGTACTTTGACACTTTAATAGTTACCCTACTTATTGAAAATGCAGGGGTTACTCCCAAAACTACCCTTCTCCTTCCTTAAAAAAGAGTAACATCTACACAACTTTATGACTCACATTACTTTTTAATTTTACCATGAAAATATAAAACTTTTCTTCTTATATATCCCAATACTACATTCAAAAACTTCTCATCGCCATTATTTTTCATGAAGACCTCATTTCCAAGAAGACTTCCAAGGAAAATTCAATTCCTCGATGTTAGTATTATCAACTACCTAGCCTTTACTATTCATTATATTCATTAAAATTTATTATATCTACACTAATATAATGATATTGGTATCATCTATATACTTTGATGTTTTAAAATTAAGGGTATTCTAAGTATCTATTTATCTATCCCAACTATTAAAAAAGCAAAATCATTGATCGTGTGTACGTGCAGATCAATGCCTCCTGAAGTGATGTTGCAATTTTTTTAACACCACATATAAAGGATAGTATCAAGGATTTATTTTATGAATAAAAATTATTTATATATCACAATTAAAATTCTGAAATTATCAATTTTCATATATCATCATTCCATCCATTCATTGAGATATGAGATCGTTAATCATGTGTACGACAGACTACCACCTCCACAAAAAATGAATTTCATTTTTTGTCACCACCCTCTTGTATGGTTATAATAATGGATTTTTTGAGGATATATAACAATTATGAAATTTTTATTATTCTGAATATATCATACTATATTTATCTAAATACATCCCCTACTCATTAAAAAATTATAAAATGTTACCGTTTGGGTTTCTTTTACTGATGACATGAATGTTATAATGTTTATGTTGTGAATGATTAAGGATTTTAATATAATGATAATATCACATAATGATAATGAATTTAATAATTATTTATTATTCTATATATTATTATTAATATTAGTAAAATCTACTAATTTACTATCTTTTAATCGTTAAATATATATAAACTAGTTTATCACATTTTCCATTTTCACAAACCATATTCATGTCCTACACAAAATTAAAATGGTGCATAAGTATTATTTAAAAATAAAATATTATTATATATTGTATTATCTAGGCATGACTAACTTGAAACTAATTAACGATAATTTATCCCATCTTTATAAATACTATGAAACAATCAATCGAAAGTTATGAAACTTGATAATTAAAATAGACTAAAATAAGTTAATATATAAGTTATATATGGTTATAAAATAATTATAAAAAGGGTAATATATTTATATTAAGGTTATTATATAAATTATTAAGATAATTATGTTCATTATACTTGAATTTAGAGTGAACTTAAGGAAGCAAGAATACAAGTAAGGGTTTTCTTCACAAATTCCTCTCTTTGAATCATGTTTGGTATTATGTACCTAATTTAGTTTATTTGTTTTTTATACTACATACTTGAGATATAATATCATGAATTTATATTTAATAATAATATTTCAATTTCAATTTCAATACTTCCCTTTCAAAGGGTTTTTATTATTATGGTCCAAAAGTTATAAGAGTTGCTTTGGTCTCAATTCTCATCCTTTGAGGCATAATACATTGTTTTAACAATGATTCCTTTATATGGTACATTTTCTAAACATGAGTGTTTTTTACATTAATCCTTTAATTTCATGGTATCCACTAGACAAATCATGTTCCCTTATTCAATTTGTTATTGACTCAGTTCTTTCCTCAATAGTGAGGATTTTTTTGGAACCAATTTTTTGTTCATTGAGTTGTGACTGTACTTTAAACTTATTTCATATTAGTTGGGTACATTATTCCATTTGATTTCATTATGTGGTATTCTATCATATTTTTATAGGGATATAAATTCCTTCCAAATAAACCGTTTGATTTATATTCTTCACCTCATGGGTTATGTTCTTTTGAAAATCATCCACCTTCATTCTCTAAATGGATTATGATCATGTTATTGCACAATTGAATTAGTCGTATACCCATTCCTCTATGCAGTATGAACATCACATTTTAAATAATTCAGTTGGGATGATGTTTCCCTAAAAAAAATTATTCTGTTGACACATGGAATGTATTGGAATTTAATATATTCTTATACTAATAAAAATGATTATTGGAAACTTTAATACGTATTATTTAACCATACACCTTATTTTTTTAAAATAAGTTTTGATCATGTTACCGATTTTATTATAATGGGGGAAAATATTGACATTATTTTTTATTATTAACTACTAACTTCAGAAGATTATGTACTGGAATTTCTTATCTTTCATTATATGGATGACCATGTTTTTATTCAGTAAGAGGTTCCTTAGGGAATGGTACAAAAAGTACCATTGACTCTTATGGTGAATTAATTAGACCTAATAAAGTGATGAGTGCAACCCAAAATAATATATTCCCTCTATGAATATATAGTTATCATGAGACAAAGCATATTGGGTCTTGGTGTATGCATCTTCCTATATCAAGATAGTGTCTTAGAAAAGGGCATGAACAACTGGTTTCTAATACCTGAAATTATACATTAAATCTACATGAGATCAGTATTACTGATATCCATCATTTAATTTATTTTTCAAGTATTTATAATTCTTTAAATTTAAATATAGTTATGGATTAATGTTGTTTTATTATTGGTTCCATAATATTTATTCCACTTTTATTCCATAATTTGCATAGTTTTAGGTTTTCCCTTACTGAGTACATGATCTCAACCTTTCATATGTTTCTATTTCCCCAGGTTATGATGAAATACAATACACATGATAGGTTAAAAAGGATAAAATGTGGGAAATAATTTTTAGGAAATGTTAAAGTCTCATTACAGATTAAATAGTTTCATATATAATGAAAAAAGTGTTATCTTAATACAAAGAACATGGAGATTTTAGTTATTGTTTTTTCCTAATTCTCTAAAGTTTTAAACCTAAAAAATCATTTTGATATTATATATTAAATAATAATTACTATATTTGTAATTAAATATGGTTATATCTAATCTTTTATAACTTGTATCAAAGTTAGTGTATAAATTATGTGTTTATGGAACTCGATCTATGTGTACGAGCCTAGGGAATCACAACACAATAACTTGGGGAAATTTACTATCAAGTTTATCCCAACATAGACCATGATGCAGTCTAGACCACTGTTCTCTATTTATTCCATTAATTCATATTTCCACTAATGTTTTAAAAGTAAATAGTTTGAGAAATAATAAGTGTGTGTTATAATTATTGTAAGAATATAAACAACTAATAATATTATTATAATGACCAATAATCAACCTATTTTCATGATAAAAAAATTTAAAGAGATAATAATTAAAATAACTTCAAATATAACTTCAGTTTTATTCAAATTCTCCCATTATTTTAGTGAATTGAGTCTTTCTAATTAATTTCTCCCAGTTTTTAATTTTTAAATAAATCCAAAGTCTTATGAGAATAAGAAATTATAATATAAAATAACCAGTAAGGATAATACACAACCCAAATAAATAAAGATAATAAAAAAAATAACAAATATATTTCACTAAATTACTAGATTTATGAAACTGAATATTACAACTCTGCTCTTTATTACACACATTAACATTATTTATTACATAACATTTCACTTAATATAACTATGATGATCAAGAGGTCAAGTGTCTTGATTAATTAAGAACATTACATAACAACTTAGAACATAAAACACAACATCTTTATTGAAAATTTCTTTTACATGACAACAACATTCGTTCGTACTTAGCAATGCATGGGATAACCTGAGGACATGCATAAAAAAGGGTGACCTATAAAGCCCAGTAAGGGAGTAAACAAGTAATAACATGAAAAATTTAGTACATTTTATGAAATAGTAATATTAATGGAGCACGATAGAAACATGAACATAAATACATGTTATAGCATGATTATCATAACATGGAAACATGGTAACAACATTTAACATGAGATTATTATGAGCCAAGTCTCATTGCACATGGAGCATGAATAAAACCTCATTGCACTTGAATTAGCATGATTAAACACTCATTGAACTTTGATTAGCATGACTAAACCCTCCTTTCACATGTTGTATCATGATACTATTCTTTACCCAATGCATTGGAGCACTATGAGGGCACACCCTTCTTAATCATTTCATTTAATGCATAAATGTTCCACATAGATCATAAAAAAGGATTCATTAAACATAATAATTTTTTCCAAGAATAAGAGATAATTAATAAATAAATGTAATTCCTTAATCAACAAGTATATGTGCATAAAAGTGAATACCCTTGATTGAGAAATGGGTATGGTATTCACTTATACAATGATTTTGGCAAGGAGAATTTGGTGTAACTTCGGCAGTATAACAATGTCAAATAGAAATCATAAAATGGGTTGATGAGAGAGAAAGGGGTATCTCATAATTTATACATGAAATCGACAGTAAGGGAGGTTGTAGAACATAATATCTCAACATATCTAATGTAATTTAGATGCATAATATAAAAGTTTTTCATGAATGTAAATGAGGAGAGAGAAATTCCTTACATTATTTTGGCATGGTAACAGGTGTACATGGGAGGAGTTAATGAGAGATAAAGTGGCATATTATAATTCAAACAAAATGAGGGAAGTATGGGGGAGGTCCAAAATCATTCCAAAACATTTGTAATTGAAAATAAAAGGTTATAACACCATAAATAACTTTGGACAAAAATGATAATGGAAGAAATCCCTTACATGGAAGTGTGATATCAAAGGCTTGTGATAGGCTTGAGAGAGGCTTAAAGGGATATTGGGGAACCTTGGGATGATTATAGTAAGAAGAGGGAAGAGGTTGGTAGAGTTTCAAATATTTTTACTTAAGAGGAAAGGGAGATTTAGTGGGTTTATATTGGAAAAGAGATGGAATTATTTATTATTTAGGTTTTGGACACTACACATTAAACTAATAAAAAACACAAACCATCCCATGGTTTTTGAAAAATTGGAGTGGAAAAAATTATTTTATACAGAAAATTTTCAAAATTATTAAATTATTAGGCTTTCTTATGTGGAGGTGAGTCACACTCTCAAGGAAATAATTTTAAAAAGTTAAAATATTTGATAAGTTTTGGAGGGTCCACTAAGGTACCATAAAATTGATCAAAAAAAATCAAAAATCACATTATTTTAAAGATAAAACATAAATTAACCAAAAATATTTTTTATTTTATTTTATTACATCACTATTAGGTAATTATGATGTCATAAAACACATTATATATTTAAACGGTATTTAAATTTTACCCAAAAATTCGACTATCTTAGAAAATTAGGAAAAGTTCACCGTTAGATAATTTAGACATCCTGAATCCAAAAATGGTAGTCATTCTATCTAAATAATTTTCTAAATATGGTAATTTTCAATTTTAAAATTAAAACTGACATTTATTGAAAATTCATGGGTTTTGAAAAAAATAGTTTCAATCCTTAAAAAAAATTCAATTGTATTAATAAAAATTATATGATAATTTATATATAATAAAAACCAATTTAGTAATAATATTTTTTAAAAATATGTTTTAATTAAAAAATCCATTAATTCTTCAAATTATATTTATTAATTGAATATTAACAAAAAATACTAATTTTTCATTGAAAACCATTTATAATGTAACAATAATAAAATGAATATATATTATTTATTATATAAAAATATTATTCACATAATCATAGTGCTAAAGTCTTGTTACATAACCACTTATAAATCACGTATAAGACATAAGGGTAAGGTGCATGATGGTGAAATACTCTTAGGGTGACTTGGATAACATCGCTTGGGTGGTAATCTGTATTAACTTCCAATTATCCTGTAGGCGGTTTCTTTCAAGGTTAACGAGTTGATGCTCAGCTTGGGCATGGTAAATATTGAAGCCTAGTGACACTACCTCCTTTCCGAGCTTTGACAAATGGGATTTGTATAGATAAATTCTATTGTATTAGGCCAACAATTCTTTTGTATGATTAAATTGGATATGTTAAAGCCCTATATTTATACTAATCACGTGATCACTATTCAGAGGCTATGTTAGAAAAGGTAAAAAAAATTTAACGATTTTTTAAAATACAAAAACATAAAACCAAGGAAGTGCATATGTCTTATATAACCATTTTACATAATAAGACATTTAATTGTATTAAGAGGAATTTTCAATAATAAAAGTTTGGGTCGTTACAACCTTCCCCCCTTAAGAAATTATGCCCTTGATATTTCCTTTTCCAATACTAAAAAAATGATGGTAACTATGCTTCATTACTTCCTCTAATTCCCACATTTCCTCTTTAATCTTGTGGGTTCACCACAAAACCTTGACGAGTGGCTTTGTCTTATTTCATAGATTCTTTTGCTACGATCTAAGATCTTCTCTGGATTCTTTTCATAGGGGAGATCAATATTCAATAGTACCACCTCTGGATTGAGTACATGTGAGGGTTCAAGTATGTACTTTCTGAATAGTGACATAAGGAATACATCAAGTACACGAGATAGGTTCACTAGAAGTGCTAGTCGATAGGCCACTTCTCCATTGTGACCAAGGATCTCAAAAGGGATGATGTACCTTGGGATAATATTTCTCTTCTTCCAAAATCTCATAAGTCTCTTCCAATATGATATACAGAGGAATACAATATATCCAACATCAAACTCTAGGTATTATCAACGATTATTAACATAGCTCTTTTTTCAACTCTGAGCAGCTTTAATGTGTTTCCAGATGGTCTTAACCTTCTCCGCCATTTCATCGACCATTTCAAGACCTAGTATTTTTTACTCCCCAACTTCATCCCAACATGCCAGTGTTCTACACCTATTCCCATAATGGACTTTATAAGGATCCATTTGTATGGTTGAGTGGAAATTTTTATTGTAAGAGAACTCAACCAGAGGAAGATGTTGATCCCATACTCCTTTGATGTCCATTGAGCATTCTCACAACATGTCCTCAACTATTTGGATAGCCCACTCAGATTGGCCATCAGTTTGAGGATGATAAGTCGTACTATGGTTCATCTCAGTATTCAGATCATTTTAGAGACTCTTCTAGAACATAGAGGTAAATCTCGGATCTCAATTGGATACAATCAATAGTGGTAATCCATGAAACCTTACCACTTTTTTGATGTATATCTGTGATAGTTGATCTAATGTGAAATACTCTCGAATTGTAATGATGCATGAATTATTTTTAATATGATCCACAACAACCCAGATAGAATTTTTTTCTTTGGATGTCTTCAAAAGTCTAGTGACAAAGTCCATGGTGATGTTCTATCATTTCCACATTGGTATGGGTAATGGTTGCATCATCCCCTTAGACTTATGCCTCTCAAACATCAATTGCTATAATTTCAGGCACTTTGATGTATACTTTGTAATATCCTTTTTCATGTTATCCTACAAATAATTCTCTCCGATATATCGATACATATTTGTGTTTCTTGGGTGAATTAGGAAATACTAACTATGTGCATTATCGAAAAGCTCATTCTTTAACTCTGGATTAGATTTAACAAATATTTGTGACCCAAATCTCACAATTCCTTCTTCATTAACATTGAACTCCAGTGATTTCACTTTTCTAATAGTTTCCACTTTATTATGAATTCCCACATCAACCTTTTGAGATTCCTTTACCCTTTCCAAAAGAGACGGTTGAGAAGTCATTTCTGAAAGGATTGATGATGTTCCCTTCTTTATGATTCTCATGTCCATCTTCATCAATTATAAAAAGATTGGATCCTTTTCAATTCTCATCAATGAAAGAGTTTTTGGATACTTTCTACTTAGATCATTTACCACCTTGTTCTCTTTACCAGGGTGGTAATGGATTGAGTAGTCATAGTATTTGATCAGCTTTAACCATCTTCGTTGGTGCATGTTCAAATCTTTCTATGTGAATATATACTTGAGTATTTTTTGATCCGTGTATATTTGACACTTCTCCCAAAAGAAGTAATGTCGAAATTTTTTTAAATCAAATATTAATGAAGCCATCTCTAGATCATGTGTTGGACAATTTTTCTCATGAACTTTTAATTTCCATGAAGCATAAGTAATGAATTTTTCATTTTTCATTAATACACTGACCAAGACCTTCTTCAAAGAATCACTAAATACCACAAACATTTCTCCACTTGTGGGTAGTTTGAGAACGAGCATAGTGATAAGCATCCTTTTCAACTCCTTGAAGTTATCTTTGCATTCATCACTTCAAAAAAACTTGACTCCCTTTTAGGTTAGCTTGGTAAAAGGGGTTGAAAATCATGATAAATTTCCCACAAATCGGTGATAATATCTAGCTAACCCTAAGAAGCTATGGATATCCTTCACCGATGTTGGACTTGGCCATCCCTCAATTGCAGTTGTCTTGGAGGGATCCCCAAATATCTCACTGCTCGTGATGATATGACCCATGAATGAGACTTCCTTTAACCAGAACTTACACTTTCAGAAATTTTCATAGAGCTTCTCCATTTAAATGGTCTCTAATACTATTCTTAGATGCTGTTTATACTCCTCATTGGTTTTCTAGTATTTTAGAATATCATCTATAGAGACTACCAAAAAAATTTCAAGGTAATCTCTAAATACTCTATTCATCAAGTCCATGAAGATTTATGAAGCATTAGTGAGTCATAAAGGCATTACAATTAATTCATAGTGCTTGTACCTTGTACGAAAATTAGTCTTGGGGATATTCTCCTTCTTCACCCTTACTTGGTAATTTCCAAACCACAAATCCACCATGGAGAAGTATTTTTTTCCACATATCTAATCGAACAAGTCGTCAATTTAGGGTAGAGGATACTTGTTATTTATCATTATTTTTTTAAGATCACAATAATCAATGAAAAGGTGCATTGACCCATCCTTCTTCTTGATGAAGAGTACTGGTGCACCCCATAGTGAAGCACTTGGGTGTATAAAAACATTATCTAGATTCTCCTGTAGTAGTTTATTTAGCTCATTATGATCCACAACAGCCATTATATATAGAGTCTTGGATATTTCCAATTCCCTAGGTATAAGATCAATTGAGAATTCAATATCTCTTCTAAGTGGAAGACCATGAAATTCCTTGGGAAACACTTCAGGGAATTCCCTCACAAGGATGGTTGCTTCTTTAGACTCAATCATCTAAGAAAGATACATGTTCTCATAGTGTAGTAAAATCCATTCTTAAGATGATAGTGCTAAAGAATATTCATCCTCCTCCTTGAATTTGTACAGAATTGGGGGTTGATTCGCTCACAGCAACTTATATTGGCTCTATATAGGGAAAGACAATCCATTCCAATAATTTCATCAAATTCCACCAGAGGGAGTATGATAATTCTTTATGGGAAGTTAAAACTAGAAATTTTGACAAGGGAGGATATATATTCATGTGATGAAATGATTTAACCATTTTCCGTTCTCACCGATATCTCTAATTCCATGATTTTTTGTGGTGTTGATATTGTTCTACTTAACTTTCAGGATATAGAAGAAGGCGTAGAACCAGAATAAAAATGTACATTCTCTATTCTTGAATGAATAACTTGCATACCTATCACCACTTCGTTTTAGGGGTTCTCTTCAGCGATAGTGATGGAAAAGCTCCCCCTTTATACCTTGGAGGTTATGGTTTCCTCTAAAACCCCTTGCCATATGAAACTAGTTTGTGAAGTTCCCTGGTTCTTTTTAGTTGAAGTAATGTACAATTCGTTGAGGGTCGAACGAAGTGTTCATCTCCTCTATTGAAGTAGTGGGTTTTTCTTGTCAGAAATTAATGGCCAGGTTACCTTCTCTTCGACACCTAATAAATTTCCTCTTCCACTTCAGGAAATTTTTGGGGTGCTTATTTCTATAGCTTTGGCATATGGGGTGTTGGAATTTTATAGCACCGTTGGATTTATCCATCAGACAACCAGAATTAATGTCCAATTTATGATTCTTATCCCCATGATACCCCTGAGATACTCTGTTCTCCATTTCATCATTGAGGGCACATCTGAAAATTTCCTCACAGCTATCGATGTCATGAATCACCAGGGATTTCCGTAGGCTAGGTTTTAGCCCACCGAAGAAGTGTTCAACCATGTATTTAGGGGTAATAAAAAATCCAAAGGTGTATTGTGCAAGCCTTGTGATGTTTTTCTTGTATGCTCCAATGGATTCATCATCTTTTATATTGAGGTAAAGGAAGCCCCTTTCCATCTTAAGTCAGAGGGTGCGTGGAAATTTTTTTTTGAAAAACATTTTCTTGAAATCCTTCCATTCCAATGCCTTGATGTATTCTTTAGCCTTCATATTTTTGTTCAATATCCATCATTGATCAACTTCACCCTCCATACGATAAGTATCCATATGAACCTTCTCTTTTTCGGAACATTGAAGGATAGAGAATATCTTTTCAATAGAGTTGATCCATTGTTCGGAAATTGAGGGATCAAATGATCCATTAAAAGTAGGAGTCCTTTGTCTCATGCAGCTATTTATTGCAGCTTGTTCATTCATCGGGGGGGGGGGGGGGGGTTGGACATTCCTCTGGACCAATGTTTCTATTCAAAACTTTAGTTAACTGGGAGAGTATAGTGACAAAGTTTACAATTCTTTCTCCCATCGGATTGAGCATCTCATTAGAATAGTCATCACATTGATCTTTGCATCATTTTTCATCATGAGTCCTCATATTACTGGCCATTAGCAAGAATAAAAGGAAATTTAGGGGTAACACATAAATGGGAATATAATGAAAAAATAAAATAACAGATAAATTAAATTTATTTCCTTAAGTTATGAATTTATAGGCTTCAATCTATATTGTCCATGATCTACTTCCCAACATATATTCTTAGGGGAATTTTTTTTATTCTCTTTATAATGGTTCATACTAAGATTTTGAATTTACCAAAGCATATCCCAGAGGAGTGTCATAACCAAGAGTGTAGTAAGGCCTGTTATCATGCACCAGTTTCCGTTTAGGTTTTGATCAAAGCGGTGGTTTAGGATTTTACCCCTGGATAAATCTATGCCAGAGTCACCTCTACATGTTTGTATCCAGTCCGGGAAATTTTTTCTTGATAAACCACTAAATCTATACTCACTAATATTTAGTTATATTTTTCTTATACTTATTCTTATCCCTAATTCTTCTTTGAGGGTTTTATAATATTGATCCCATAAATAACTAAACCTATCCTCTAATACCAACTATAAAACCCTACTCTCTGTTACCCACATAAACATGATTTATTACATAAAGTTTAACTTAATAAAACTCTGAGGATCGATAGGTCTAGTGTCTTGGGAAATTAAGAATATTACATAACAACTTAGAACATAAAACACAACATATTTATTAAAAAAATCTTTTACATGACCACAACATTCCTTCGTACTTTTCATTGCATGGGATAACCTGAGGAGATGCATAAGAAAAGGGTGATCTATAAAGCCCAGTAAGGGAGTAAAAAAGGAATAAAATGAATAATATAGTACATGTTAGGAAATAGTAATATCAACGGAGAACAACATTGACATGAACATAAATGCATGATATTTCATAATTATCATTACAAGGAAATGTGGCAATATAATTTAACATGATATTTGCATGAGGCAAGGCTCATTGCACATAGAGCATGAGTAAACTCTCATTTCACATGAATTTGCATGAGTAAACCCTCATTTCACTTGAATTATCCTGATTAAACCCTCATTTCACATGGAGTATCGTGATACTATTCCTAACCCAATGCATTTGAGCACTATTAGGGTGCACCCTTCTTAATCATTTCATTTCATGCATAAATGTATCACATAGATCATACAACATGGATTCATTAAACATCATAATTTTTTCCATGAATAAGGGGTGTGGAGTACATAAATGTAGGTCATAAATCATTAAGTATATGTGCATAAAGTTTAATAGCATTAATTGATAAATGAGTATGGTATTCACTTACATGATGATTTTGGAAAGGAAATTTTGGTGTGACTTCGGCTGCATAACAACGTCAAATAGAAATCGTAAAATGGGTTGGTGAGAGAGAAAGGGGTATATCATCATATATAAATGAAATGGGAATTAAGGGGTGTAACAAAACCTAATATCCCAATATAGGTAATGAAATTTAGATGCATAATATAAAATAATTTCTTGAGTGTAAATGAGGAGATAGAAATTCCATACATAATTTTGGCATGGTAATGGGTGTACATTAGAGGAATTAATGAGATATAAATAGTCTTCTCATCCATAAAACATAAGGAGGGAAGTGTGGGGAAGTTATAAATCATACCCCAACATTTTTAGTTGAAAATAAAAGGGTATAACAACATGAAGAAATTTGGACAAAAATGTGAATGGAAGAAATCTCTTACTTGGAAGTGTGATCCCAATGACTTGGGAGAGGATTGAAAGAGGCTTATAGGGAGATTGGGAACCTTGAGAGGATTATAAAGAGAGGAGGGAAGATTTTGGTAGAGATGCAAATGTTTTTATTGAAGAGGATAGGAATATTTAGTGAGTTTATATATGGAAGGAGGGGGAATTCTTTATTATTTGGGTTTTGGACACTACACATTAAACTAATAAAAAACGCAAACCATACCTTGGTTTTTCCCATTATTTTGGAAAAATTGGATTGTCAAACATTAATTTATGAGGCCAATAGCCGAAATTATTAAAATATTAGGCTTGATTATGTGAAGGAGAGTCACACTTTCAAGGAAATAATTTTAAAAAGATAGAATATTTTATAAGTCTTGGAAGGTATAATAAGGTACCATAAAATTAATCAAACAAAATATAAAATCACATTATTTTAAATATAAAAAAATATATTGGTCGAAAATTATTTTTATAGTATTTTATTACATCACTATTAGGTCATTATGTTGTTATAAAACACATTATATATTTAAATGATATTTAATTTTTACCAAAAAATTCGACTATTTCAGAAAATTATGAAAAATTAACTGTTAGATAATTTTGATATCCGGAATCCCGAAATGATATTCATTTTATCTATATAATTTTATAAATATGTTAATTTTAAATTTTAAAATAAAATCTGATATTTATTGAAAATACAAGGGTTTTGAAAAAACAGTTTTAAAACCTTAATAAAAATTTCAACTGTATTCATAAAAAATATACGATCAGTTATATTTTATAAAAAATAATTTAGTAATAACAATTTTTTAAAATATTGTTTAATTAAAAATCCTTTAATTCATCAAAATAGATTTCTTAACTGAATATTGACTAAAAATACTAATTTTTCTTTAAAACCCATTTACAAAGTAACAATAATAAAATGAATATATATTCTTTATTCTATATGAAAATAATGCACATAATAATAGTTATAGGTTCTTGTTACATAACACTTTTTAACACCCACATATGACCTAAGGTTAAGGTTTATGATGGTGAAAGAATCTTGGGGCAGCTTGAATAACATCGCTTGAGTGGTAATTTCTATTAAAATCCACTTCTCTCATAGGTGGTTCAGTTCAAGCTTAACATGTTGAGGATCATCTTGGGCTTGGACAAGAGCGAATACCAATGATGCTACCTCTTTTTTGAGCTCTGAAAAATGGGATTCGTATAGAGACATTCTTCTGGATGAGGCCATCGCTTCCTATGTATGAGTAAATTTGATTTGTAAAGCCATATATTTATACTAATCATATGATCATAGTTCAAAAGCTTTATTATAAATGTAAATAATTCATAATGTTATTTTAAAATAAAAAATAGAAAAACAAGGAAGTGCATATGTCTTATATAACCATTTTACATCATAATACATTTAATTGGATAAAGAGGAATTTTAATTAATAAAAGTTTGGGCCGTTACACTGAATGTTTTTAAACTTTAGTATAGTGAGTTATAGACCCATTTGGTTATCCTGGGGACCTTAGCGGAAATCAATTAGAGAAGCTCTTTACTTTAGGTGTTCACCTTATAGTTTTTTGTGTTTCTAAAAGTGCTTGAAATCATCATTTTATAGATCTATAATATAATAAAAAAATTCATAAATATAAAGATTATTATAATTAATAAATGTTGGAGGATGAGGTTTGGTTTGTATATCTCATGACAAGAGTGGATAAATGGGTATCAATTTTGGATATAAGAAATTTCAAGTTGTTGTATAATTTTTCTGAACATTTTTAGATACAATAAGCGATTAAGATTGTGGGATGATGTAGATGGTTTGGTTGGGAGAAGGTGATGTTTGGGTGATGATGTGGGGTATTATGAGGGGACGCTCCTAGATAGTAGGTGTGGTCAAAATATTCCTCAAATGATAAATCATGGGTTTGATTTTGTGGATTTTCATCTAAACACTTAGAGAAATAAGAGGTATAATTTAAGATGATCTAAATGGGAAGAGGATAGGTATCAGTGCATATTGTATGTGTTGGAGTAGAAGAAGGAGTTTATGATGTTAAAAGAACATGTCAAATGATTAATGGAATATAGGGGAAAATAATTTCTTTAGAAATAGGTAGGGGAGGAAAGAAAAGATTTAGTCGATTGGAATGAGTAAAAAGTTTCCTAAAAACAGATGTTTTATGCATAATGGTATTGGTGATATAAAGGTATATAATGTATTGTAAAATAATAGGGGAAAAAATATATATAGATGGAATAGGTTTAGGTGTTATTGGGTTTGGAGGGAAATGGGTATGAGATACAAGTTTTAGATGTCAAGTGAGGGGAATGTGAAGTACAAATTCAATGTGGGGACTATGTGGTTAGCTGATGAGGATATATTTTATCAGAATAGACATAAGGAAATGAAATTTTCTAGACACTTAATTTTTAATTTTTAAGAGTTTTAGTTGTTTAAAGGAGTTGAAGGTGTTTTTGAGTGAGTAAAGTTGAGTTTTAAGTTTAAATTCCATATATAAGAGAGATGTTGTGGTGTGGTTCATTAGATTCTAGTATGGAATAGTTTTTTGAAGTTTCTTTAATTAATAGAAATAGTTTTTCTATAATATAAATGGCCTATGTGACTTGGAATTTTGGGTTTATGGTTTAGTGGATCTATTGATTTATGTGTTGATACAATGTGGTGCTTGGGGATGTGTTGTGAAGCTCTAGGGATCGAGTTATTTGTCTCTTCCTTCTTAAACATCACCATGGAGTGTTGTTACATGTTTTTAGGGTATAAGGAATAAAATTCCTTGTATATATATATTTGGGGACCACTATGCCAGGGTGTATCGGTTGTGATGTGACACATCCCTAGGTTTATAGGATTGTGAGTTCGACTGAATCAAGAGTGGGAGAAATGAGGGGGGATTTTTCCATGATTTTTAAAGAATAGCTTGACTTAGGAATATCTATGTGTATACACCATTTTTATACCATGTATTTAATCATTTTTGTGGTCCTTACACTATCAATGTATTCTTCTATATTTGTATAAAATGTAAAGTTAGAATCCCTATTTAAATCCTCTTATTTTCACTATATTTCTCCAAACTCTAGGTTTCCTAAGGATTAATTTCAATTGATCTTAAGACCCTTTTGTTAGAGTTATCCCCCCAACCACTATAGATTTATTCATGGGTGATTCAAGGTGAGTTTCTTTCCCTATTTTAGAATCTCTCCTTGAACTTTTTCTTTCGGTTTATACTAATAACATTGTTTCTTGGTTTTTGTAGATTTTTTTGATGGAATGATAATGAATTTATTTTATAGGTTCAATTAATCTTATTTTAGATTCACTGGTTATTGAATTCAATTATATTAATGTGTAATTAGTTTTCTTTATTATAGCAGTGGATATATAATCTTTCCTCTATCTTCTAAAATTACTTGTTTCTTGAGATATTGTGGAACCCCCAAGTTACCCTAGTTGAACATTTAAACCATAATTTTTATCCTCCTTGAAATGAATGATTTGAATTACCACAATTACACTTTGATTGTTATCCCTCTATATGAATACATGGAACTTCTACCATTATCTTGATTGAAACCACCTTCTAAATCCTATGATACATTATTTTTTTACACTTAATCCATTGGTGATCAACCAACACGAGAAGTTTCCTTGAGAGAAAAGGTACGTACTCACTCTTCAGGCTTGGTGGAAATGATTTGGTCTATGGGGAGGGGTGATAATTTACTTATACATTTTCTATAATAATCTTCTCTTAGGACATTATTTGGTCTAGGGGAAGGGGTCCCTATAAACTTTCTTTTATTGTATAATTTTCTACCTACACATGGGCCTGATATAGTGGGTTTTGTCCTTGGGTAAGGGGATATTGTATTCGTCCTCTATTATATTTATTGAGATAGGCTATGAATTCATTTTTTAATTCCTCTCTTTCTTTATTCAAATTTATTCTAAAGTAATTACTATTATGTTATTATATATATATATATATATATATATATATAATTTTTCTATTCAATATGTTTTATATGACGCTTGAATTAAATTGTGAAATGGGCATGGTATGTTGAACATGTTGGGAGTCCTTCTCTCGATTCCCATATTTTTATACTAATTATTAACCCATATTTATATATTTTTCATCATATTCATAGAGAGTATTGGGCTGGAAAACATGTGGAATATGGGAAGGGTATAGTCATTTAAATTTATAATTGATTAATTGAAATGGGAAGTAACTTGGGAATGATTATATGAATGGAAGGTAACCCAAAATTTAATATTGAATGATATGGATATTTATTTAAAAGTGTAAATGCAGTGATTATAGCTATGGGATATCTATAGAGTTTTTTTGGTTCTTTTCCGTTGATAGTTGTTGTATTGAAGAATGGTTTAGGTATTGTTTATGATTAGAATGCAAGTTTTTTTCAGTTTTGATATGTCCGTTTATAAAATTTTAGATGGGATGACTTGTGGTGTTCCTAGTACCCTTGAGATATTTTTTTCTTTTTAGTTTTCCTTCTCTTAGTATGATATTTCTAACCTTAGAAAATTGATTGAGAATCTACAGATCCCTTAGCATAGGAGGTCTTGTTCCTTTTAAAGGGTAGTGTATGAGAGTTGTTAGTATAGTAAGCGGTTATGGATAAGTTTTTGTTTGGGATTAAGTATTATAAGATGAATGGTTAGAGGTGGGCATAAATTGGGGATACTTATTGTATTTTTTGGGTTGCATGCTTGATGAATTTCACTATTTTAGGTTTGTAATGGAGTTGTCCTTGGAAAAGTATGGTGGGGTTTTAAGTAAATTCATAGTCACATGAAGATGTAGTTTAATTATTAAATAAACCAAAAAAAATAAAATAGGGAAAAATAAATGAATTGAATATTTAATATCATACTACACCAATGATTATAAATGATGTGGAACATGAATAAGAATATTTGAAATATGTTTACGAATGATTTATCAAGTTAGATGATAGGGTTTTTAATTAAGTGAATGAATTTGAAATCTAATACAAGGTTTTAAATTATTAATATGATGAAATTGAATATGTTAAGTGATAGATTTATCTTAATTATAAACCTTTCTGAGATTTTTAATTTTAGAAAGGTGAAATACAATTAAATAATGGAATTAGTAAATGATATATAAATTGGTAAGAAAATAGAATCCATGTTGAAAATGGTTCTTACTTGATTGTTATATATATTGATATAGCGTTGTGTGATTTTCTTATTTCATTAATATTAAATACTACTTACTATTGTTTATGATTATTGTTATGTGTGTGGATTTATATTGGTTATGATCTGTTTCTTGGATTATCTGAATTTATGCTATCTGGAATTGAGATGTATTTGGATCAAGGTATGTTTGAAGTGGATGGATAACACAAAGATGATGTAATAGTTAAGGATATTATGATAATATTTGGGTATGTTTACAGGATGGTTATATGAGAGACTGGGATGATGTTTTTATGTTTTTTATCACATTCTTTGCTTTATGATAAGTTATTGAATGGTTCTCCTAGATATTGGATCATTACCAAGTTGAGTTGGAAGGTTCTATTAATTAATAAGTAAGAGTGTTGATAATATCTTGGTCCCCTTTTCCTTATATATATATATGTGTGTGTGTGTATATCATAGATATTTCCATTGATTCTTGATTGTTATGTTATGAAGTTACTGAAGATAGTTGCATGGAAAGTGGTTAATAGTGGAGATTACAGTAACTTTAAATGTGGGGTATCTCTCCATTGATTATGTTTCATCTTGATATACGATACATATCCCTTTATTATAGATTTTATTGAGATATGACACATCTATTTTGTTGTTATTGGATTACTATAGACCTATTCTTGTTTCTTTCTTTTTATATTAGTTGTTCTCATACATATCAATATCCGAACATTGATTTCACATGGATGTTAATTTTATTTTAAAAAATGGTCCTACTTAGTACTCATATGTGCTCACCCATATATAGTTTTTAATAATTTTTTGTAGAAAAACTCAGGATAGAATGAGAATTATATAGTTTGGGTATCTAGATTAGGGGAGTTTGGTCTTTCATTATCTTTGGTTGTATTATAGTTGTTTTATGTAGTTTTAGGTGGGTTTAGGAAATGTAACTCTTTAGTTTATTTAAATATAGTTTGTTGGTGTATTGGATAAATTTTCTTGTGAATTTAATGGGAAATGCCTCCCATATTTTTTATAAATACCGTAGTTCTATTTTTTAACCCATGGCCTATTGGGGGTGGGATTTGGGGGTCACTCCCATCTCGTACTTCTGTCCTTGGAGGGTTTTTAGTGGGGTTGGGTCATGATAATGTGGTATCCGAGATTTTGGTTAATATATAGGTTGGAGTTTGAATTTATACACATGTGAGGATTTCATGGTTCTTATAATGACATGAAAATTTATAAGTGAAATTATTTTTCGATTAAGTAAATACATAATAGTTATAGAAAACACATGCTATACTTCAGTTATTTTAGACTGATAGAGACCGTTGGATTTAAAATAATTTTAATAATATTATACAATCTTAATATATCTATTTTTTAGTGATTGTTATGATTAGTATTTATTAAGGGTTATTATAACTTCTCACTTACATAGATGGAAGAAGCAAAGACCACAAAAGGTAGAATCATACCCTATGAAGCCCAATTATTAGAGCTTCTATGGGATATAACATCACTAGGAAATTTCCATGACCAATCCCAAGATTAAATTCAACAACCAAAAAATGAACGAAACTATTGACAAGAGATAGGTAATCTTATCGAGACCCAAATCATATTTTATAAACCATGCTAAAAAATAACCACCATCTCACACCTTACCCTTAGGGAATACACCAGTGTAATAAGGAGTTATGTATGAAGACCATAATAGAATGAATTTTTTATTGTTTTCAATGAAATAATGATTATATTTTTTCCTTTTAATTATTAATTTATCAATTATTATATAATGTTTTTGATAAAATTTATATTTTGAAAGGAATAAATTAAAATTTTATTTTTTTGGGAAACTTATTATTTCAATTAAGACACTCTTTTGATAAATTTGAGATTTTTTTAAATAAATAATATTTTAATAAAATATTATTATGAAATAATATTTTTTAAAATATAAATGACCATATAATTTAATAAAATTTAATTTAATTTTTATAAGGACCAGAAAGTGGTTAATATCAGAAAATATTGTATTTCAAGTAAATAGGGATTTTTATTTAAAAGTTAAAAATATCATATTTGAAAATTAGTTTTGATAAAAAAAATATTATTTTTGAAATTAGTATTTCAAAATTGTCCAATGGTGAATTTTTCATAATTTTTTAAGACATTTTTATATTTGTGTAAGAATTAAATATGGTATAAGTATACGGTTTGTATGATGACACAATAATGGACAAAAATTTATTAAATAATTCCATAAAATGAAAACAAGAGAAAATATATATTTCTTATTTATGATGTTTTTAATTTATCTAATTAATTTTATAATCCTTTAATGAATCCTCTATAACCAATATTATATTTTATGGTTTTTAAATGAATTCTTTATAAACATGACTAACTTCCACATCACCAAGTGTGTTATTTTAATGTTTTCAATTCCTGGCTGTATAAAATATTGATATCCAATTACCTTTGGTAGAAATCATGGAAAAAAACTATGGTAAGGTTTTTGGTTTTGATTATTTTATCATATAGAGTCCAAATAGTAAGTATAGAAATTAATAAAAAGCCCTCTCTTTTTCTATAAATGGCCACCCAAACTCCCACTAATCTTTACTCAAAACCCATTTATCATGAATTTAATCTCTCTATACCTCTCTAAATCCCTAAAAACGTTTTTCCAAGATCTTAATAAGATCCTATAAAGAATTTATAAGTGCCCTCTCAATATAAGGGAATATTTAATCTTCTTTTTATTTCAAGTACTTTCCATGTACTAAGCCATATTGATTTCCAGTTTTAAATTTTATAATTTTTTTACACATAAATTTAATTTTATTATGATACCCAAGTAATGTGTGACTACCTTTCACTCTCATTCACCCAATCCATAATAGTTTATGTACAAATGTTATTCTGTCGATATTATCCTATGAGTTTCCAAGCCAAAAATCTCTATAATGAATATGCATCCACATTTAAAATCAAAGGTATTCACCTAGATAAATATATAATTTATTTATAATTGTTTTTAATTTAGGTGAACATAACTTATTAATATTGAATTTAAAATATATGAAAGGAATTATTATGTTTTATGATCTTTACATCACAAAAATACACGTATATGATATGAATGTGAGGGTTGGGGTCAGAATTATATATCCATCCCATGAATTTGGTAATTTATTTATATCATGATATGAAATTTATGGTGTAAGGTAGTTTATCCTAATAACATTATTTTATGACTTCTTAGTGGTTATCCTTGAATTTTTCTTGTGATGTCATGTTTTATGTTGTTTCCATAATCCTATATTTCATGGTTGTCATCATCTTATATCATGATTTGATGAAAATGTTTATGCTTATCACCATTTTATCATACCTTGATATGCCTATTGAATAATATTTATTAAATTTATCATTTTTTATTTTATTATTACCCTAACGGGATTTACAAATCACCCTCTAAAAGATCAATGGAATATAAGGGAATTATTTTGAGTTTTTAAATTATGTTATTGTACCCAAGTTTCATGTTAATGTGTTATATACCTAATTTCTTAAAGACACTTGGACTCAAAATTTTATAGGATTTTATTATGTGTATATTTATGTAATAAAACATAATTTAAGTTTTATTAAATATATGGGTTTCCATAGGTATGGTAGGGTAATTGTTTCATCTAAACCTAGTATGTAATGTACCTAGAGGATCCAAAATATGACATGAGTATTTAGGAACCCCTATGATCTGACTCAAGGACCTTATCAGATTACTAAACATATTTTAATTAAAATAACCTGATTTTAGTGTAGTTAAATTTTAGGAAGGGTTCATACATCATCACCATATGTTGTATTCAAAAATTGGATTTTGATTCATGGTTATTATTAATCTATTTGTTTTTGTTAGCCTATATAGAGATAATTTAGTATTTGTAGTTATATTTAATTTATTTTAATAAGGTTATTCCAACTAATTTAATCATTCACATTCATAATCTTATGAAATTAATTTATACTTTTTTACACTAGTAATCCATATATATGTTATAGCTTAATCTTTGCTGCACACTAATTAATGATCCCATATAAGCATATTAGGAATCAAAAGTATTGTTTTTGTTATTGATGAATCATATACCAAAGAATTTTTTGGTCATAAGTAACCTTTTTTAGAAAAATTTATAATTAAGAATACCCATATTGATTTACTATTTAGGATAAAGGGTTTTTAATCAAATGCTTTTGTAGAATTTTTGAAATTTTTTAATTTTTCTTAAAAAGGAATGCCATTTCACATGTTAAGTTGAACATATTTGTGAGGTTTATTTTTATTAAATTAATGTTATATGTTTGTGTTTATTTTTTTAAATAATTATGGAGTTATGAATCCATACTATGTAACATGTTTGATCTATTAGAGTGTTGAGAATGTCTAAATTTACTTGAAGTCATGTGATATTGCTACTATATATGTAAATTTGATTTTGATTTTTCCATGTGAAGAATGATGTGATTAAGATATTATAAAAATTCTGTTATGCAATTAAATATCCATGTCAAGATTTATTTAAAGCATGAAGCATGAAAGAAAAGAATGTGTTTTGGATTTATTATGATTTTCATGATTATGAATATTCTTGGAGTGTCGTATGAAACTTTTTTTCTATGATAGTTTAATATTTTAGGATATATTGATGATCATTATAATTCTTATGTGTTGATTATATTATTTTCATAAAGATGAATATTTGGGTAGCTTAGTAATTAATTAATTTTTCTTTGGGAAAGTTTCAAATAATGAGTTATTGTTATAATTATTCTTTACATCCCTCATAGGATTTGGTATGATTATATGTGGTTGATGTAGTGATTATGGAGAGGAATGGATATTTCAATAAAGGATGATGTTGGAATTATTAACACACACTGAGATGTAGGATTTTATACTTCATATGATGATGTGGTTATGATGTGGAAAGGATGTATTTAAATATGGGTATTCATTCCTATGCATGTGCTTCCCTATGTGATATGATGTTATTTGTTGTGTTTTTGTGATTTATGTGTTATTTTTTAACCCATTTGTTTGATGTTGAGTAGAAGATATTTCATTAAAACATTATCAATACATTGTGCGGGGAAGAGGAATTAAGTTTCATAGAATGAATCATTGTTGATTTTTTAATGAAAGATAGTTCAAGTGTTCTTTAGTGCAGCATCTACCCAAGAGGATGAGGAATGTTTAGAATAAATTGATGTTTTCATTTATCTTGTGAGGATATAAAATTAGTTTTATGCCTCTATTATGATTGGATTTCATCATAAGGTAGCACAAATATGATGGAAGATTAATCGTGGCGACTTGGATGGAATACCTAAGGAATATTTTCTTGAATTCTCAAGAAGGATTTTATTTCTCATATATAGATGGATATCCAAATGAAAGATATTAAAGAGACCCCATTGAAAGAAGATAATGCTCTAAACTTTTTAAATAATTGTATGGACCTCATTGGTCAGTTTCTATGTTATGTAGTCAGTGAAGCAGATTGAGCATAACATTTTTGGTTCCAGCTTATGACCATAGATTCAGATATCTATTTCAATTTTTCAACCAAGGTCTTAGGAAGAGTTAAGGGATTTCATAGAGATAATGAAGATATGCCTTTCTATAATTTAAGGTTTTATAAAATCACCTTCTTATGTTTCTATATAGGTTGAGATCATTTTTCTATGATGTGGGTCGTGATCACTATAAAAGAGGAAAGGGAGGTGATCTTGTAGACCTCAAGTGTGGCTTTAAGCATTGGGGATCGATAGATTGAGGATTCCCAAGTCTTAAGATTTGATGTCTTAATTTTTATGCTACTGGGAATCGTTAGTATGATTTCACCAAGGGTAAAAATGATTCTCAGTATTTGGTGGGTACTTAGATTTAGTTTAAGAGGTGGAACATAACCTACAGATGTGTTGGTAGTGTTTTATACTATTTGATAGGTATCGCCCTATGCTATTTTTGTTTTAATATTTTCCTTACGCTGATTATTTTTGGATTATTTGTTCATGAATCATTTGAGTTGAATCGAATATAAAGTGTTTATTTTCTCAATTCCATTACCATATATCAATATCTCTTGTATTTAGGATTGGTTTTAATTTTTTAAGATATGGATTATTTTAAAGGAATCAGATTAAAGGGAATAAAATTTCCTAAATTAATACATTTCATTTTTCATAGTGTTTTGGGTGTTTGGGGTTATTAATGGTAGTTTTGAGGGAGTAAGGTTTTATTTAAATTGGAATTTTAGATTGAAGGGGGATGCTACATTGATGTTGGTTAGATTATAGTGTGGAATAGTTGTAGGGAGTTTTATTATTTTTGGGAATGAATCATGAAGTCTGGACATAGCCTATACACCAAGGAGTCTTGGGTGGATAGTTTAGTGGCTTTTTAGATTTATGGGTCGCTAAAGTATTATAACACCCTTAGATTTTATGAGATAGATTATTTTTAATTATTTTGATGTCTTTTGTTTTAAGATACACCAATATTATCTTGAACTATGTGCAAGACCATATTATCTTATATTATATGAAAAACTATACATGGCTTGTGTTACACACAAGTTCAAGTTCTTCTAATAGAATTCATTTCACATAACATTGAGTATAGATTTTGATTAATGTATAAAATAACAATGATTGAATTATTTTATATGTAACACCAAAGACATATTGAACTAAATGCAAAACTTACTTTTCTTTCATTACACGTAAGAGTGACCTTCGTCGATAGCCCATGTGGTACCCAATACCAAGTTTCACTAAACAATGATATATTATTAAAATATTATTATTTAATGGGATATAAACTAGCCATTATTAATATTATTAACCACATTTTTAATTTAATATAACATTAAAATTATTCTTATTTATTTTATAGAACATGATATATGAACAAATTCAATTTTTCAAATAGAATAAGTATTTTAAAAAAATTCAGTTTTGCCACTATTTGATGGAGCACCAATTTTAAATCTAGTTTTTAATAGTTTTATATATTATATTTGAAAAAATAAATGTCTTATTTGGTAGTGGGAATTCAAAATTTACATTGGTTGAATTGTTGGTATTTTTCTGAAAAAATTCATATTTTAATGAATAGTGAAAATATTGCATTTTAATTCAAAACTGCCTTTTAATATAATATATTTATATAGCTAGATTATATTTTTAATTGGTTTTAAAGTTTAATTGGATTATTTTTTACCATTTAATACAATTTTTTTAATTATAAGTAATTTCACATTTAGATTTCACATAAACGCATGTGAATATTTTGATAGATTTAACATCTTAAAAACCCAATTTCTGGTTCTGAAAATAGAAATTAATTTTAAATTAATTAATGAATATTATGTGTTTTGAATTTTGAAAAAGGGATTCCATATTTGGAATAAGTGGGTCCAAATTATGTTAATAGTTTACTGTTATTTTTATGGATATTATGAATAGTAACTACAATAATTTTTATTTACCAAGGTTAAAGGTAAATCAGGTAAATTAGGGTAAAAAACAATATGATAAAGACAATAAAATTACCCTAACACCTTCCAAAATCCTATTGGATGAATTAAAGTCAACCAATATCACATAAGGGTCATAATTTATTCATTTAATGGACTTTTTCCCATGAAAGTGATGTAATTATAATTAAAACAGAAGAAAGTGGAAACATGTCACACTCATATATCTTATAAGTATAATAATTTTAATGTAGAGATAAACTTCATAAAACATAGAAAATAAATTTTCTCTATAAAGGTCATAAAATAATATATATCCTGTGAATTTTATTTATAATTTTTAGAGATTAAATAATTACCATTAATGGTGACATAATAATGAGGATGAAATTATTTTATTGATAGAAATATCAAATAAATGGTTTTAAAAATATTACAATAAATATCATATGAACTAATTAATGTGATCCAAAAATTTTATTGGTGAAAATAAAATGATAGTAATGTATTAAAATTTGTTTTTTTTAATTTATATTCTATGTGGATTTTATTTAATTCAAATAAATGAATATTGTGAAAATTGACACTATTGATATTTTATAAAAATAACATTTTATTAAATTATTTAAAAAAAATATTTAAAAATTACAAAGTGAAAATTATATTGTCTAAAATTTCTTAAATTATCCAATTATAGAAAATTGACAACACATAAGTAAATATTTATATCCATTTAATATTTAGAATATTTTTACAACAAATAAAATTAAATAGATTAAATAAGGATAAATTAAAATTATAAGGATTGAAATAAAATAGAAACATGTATAAACTTAATTGGTTGAGATAATTTAGACCCCTATGCATCCTATATTTGAAATAAATGAGTTTTGGACTACTATAAACCTATAAAATTATAATAAATTAATATTTCAAGACTTTCCTAAAGTACCCCTCCTCAATCTTATAAAAGGCCACTACCTCAACTCCCTTACCGACACCTTTAAAGACATATAGCTCATAAAAACCCTAATAAAATAAAATCTCAACATCCCTTCCTTCCTCCTAGATGCCACACTTTTGTCATAAATCCATCCTAGGGAGACCTTTTGTGCAAATCAAAAGGAGATACTCAAATAAGAGGTAATTGTTTTATCAGCTCTTTTAAAATTCTTTTATTCTTATACTTACTCTTATTATTTTTTTCTCATACTAAATTAATAAATAAAGTATATTATACATTCTAATATGTTATTATAATTATGAGAGAACCTTATTACTCCTTTTATCCATCCTACAAATAACAATATCTCCATGCTTGCGTACGTACGACTTACCATCTCCATGTCGTGGTGTAATTTTATATTCAACAATAATTAATTTGTATGAGTATAATGATGATTATAATGGATTTAAATAACGAATATAACTTGATTATTATTTTTTATAATTAATATACCATCCAATTCCATACCATTTAACCATCAATTGAATGATATCACTGCTCGTGCGTACGTACAACCTACCGTCTCCATGAGGTGATGAAATTCATTCTCTATGTTAACCATTCAAGAATGATTAAAAAGTATATATAATAAATAATCATGAAGTATATGAAATAATAGTTCTAATGTATATATATATATATATGTCATTTACATAATTACATTCAATTCAATAAGGAAACAAAAACAACGTTCATGCATGCGTACGACCTAATGTCTCCATGAACGGTGTATTCCATTTCATTTATCTATATATTATATATATTTTTAAACTGAATATATATGATATATAAATCAGGTTTTACATTATTAAATTAATTAAATCATGATCTATGTAATAAGATCATGAATAACAAGTTAAAACAAGTATGATAAATAAAACGATTATTACCCAAAATGTTGCTTTAACATGGAAATGATAAATGAAAGGGTAAAATAAAGCCATAAGTGAATTGTATATTATATAAGAAATATTATTATGGTTTTATTACAAGTTAAAAATATGGTTAAACCCACTATACATGAGGTTCATACACATACAGGGAAATCAGATCTAAGGTTAGGGATTGTTTTGCAATCTCATTTTTATCTGAGATGGTTTATTCGTAAGTATTTACTATGGTATATTTATCATCCATGTACATGATTCATAAATAAGTATTCCAGTATATTATTTAAATAATTTTATAGTCATTTAAATACAATTTTATCCATTGGTGAATTTTTGTTAAATGTCATGGAATGAATATTTCTTTCATTTTCTATATGAGAAACTTTTTGACTTTTCTAACAAGAATACAAGAATAATGTTTTTTAAAATATACAACATGAATATATTTTTAAGATTTCATAATAACTTATTTACATGAATATTATCTTACAATTTTTCAAGGTTATTTTCAATGAAATTATTTTCTTTTAAAATTTCACAGTGTTTTAATAAAAGAAAACATTTTTTGATGAAGAAAGGATATTTTCCTCCGGAATTAATTTCAATTGTTTTATCAAAATTATCTTCCATCTAAGATGACATTATTTAAATAGGGTTATGTTTCTTTCCCTATTATTACTATTATTTTATTATTTTTATGATATAATTAAATTTATTAAATCCATTAATTTTATATAGATTATGATGGAATGAAGTTTAAGAAACCCATTTTATTCCTTTGGTTACGCTATGATGAATGATTTAGGTTTTTGAGGGATATGTAGGAGTGGTTTTATTATGATATGTGTGGGACCTATATATCCCGCCCATTAATTGGGTAATGATTTATATCTCATGATATAGACATGATAAGAACAACAAGTAAATCTGGTTCAGTAATACAGGGCTGGAACAATAAGTAAATCTAGTTCAGTAATACATAGATGGAACAACATGTAAACCTAGTTAATTAATGGACTTTGTCCACTATTATGGTATTAGAAGAAATGACTTGGATACTATGGAAATCATATTGTGTGATTATATATTTTCCACAATTCCATGTTTTATGTCAATGTTGTGTTATCATAGTTCATGTTCATTTATGATTTTTTCCTTATGAACTGCCAAGATTTATTTAATAAATCAATATTTTGATATTTAAAATTTATGTTCATGTTTTTACATTATAATGATTATGGTTTGTTTCATTTTATAAATGTTTACCCTTACTAAGAATTTGAGCTCATAATTTTTATGTTTTATTTTCCCCTGGATATAAATAAAGGTTTTAGCTAAGAAAACTAATGGGGAATATCTTTATGGGAGATGTTGAAGCTCATTCACCAAGATAGAAGAATATGTTACAAGTTTCCAAAGACACTAAACTAATATGGTCTCTGGGTGTATATTTGTGTAATTTATTATGTCTTCTGGAAAAGAAATATAATTTCCATGTACGTCAAGCTTGGTTTGTTATAGTTGGTATCATAGTGAAGGTTTAGTCATCCTTTGGAAACTAGAATTAAAAAACTTTAGTGAGATCCCTAGAGATATTTCTAAGGATAGTTCTAGGGATTTATTAAGGATAAGTCAAGTATAGGTTACAATCCTAGTGTTTTTTGATAATCATGAATAAACTAGGATTAAACTAAATATGTCATTGATTGAAATATTATAAGTAATTTACCATAATTATGTGTTTTTAATCTCTCATATGTATTTATAATGCTTTTCTTTATGGTCATAGTCAATAGCTAGAACTATATAGAACATGGTTAACCATTGAATGTTTTAGATGTGAAAATTATGGGAATTTTGAAGATCGATTTCTTAAGTGGTAATATCATGAAGAGAATCATGATGATGGTATGAGTAATGGTCATACTACTAAGGATACAGAGATTGTTAACAATATGTGAATGATATGTGATGTTATTAGAGTATTGGTTACATTAAACTTAAGAATCTTGAGGTTGAGAAACCATAAGACATGATTTATATTTTAAGAAAGACAAAGATGCTGGATCTTGGGTATTTGTTTAATAATAAGCTTGGATGATTGAGGTGTATAAGTTTCATATTTCAAATATTATGTTATATGAATCATGAAATATATAAGTGTTTTCAGTATTAGATTTTAATTAAGGATTATAAAGGATATGTTAAATAGTTATAAGGATACATAGAAGTGATTTAAAGGTAAGCTTATATACTTTTAGAACACATGATTAAGGGATAGACAACCCTTAATATGTCTCTTATGTTAAGATAATTATTCTTGAATAAAGATATGTTGGATTTGAAAATGTAAATTGGATGATGCTAGTTTTTTGAGAACTAATTATGGATTTTTCAACAATAGGGTTATGTTATCATGGATGAAGTATAAATATTTTTGAGACATAAGTAATAATCCACTATGTTTTAGAATAGGGAAACATGCATGTTTTCAATAAGTATATCTGATAAGTTTTGTTGTTACAATGACTTAGAAGAATACAAGATGAAGGTGTTCACACTTTTGGAATGTGACCAAACAGAGATACCTTGTGATATATGATGGATTAATGTTAAGTTGAGTTATTGAATATTTTTCTAGAGTTTTGGATTTTCTTCTTCTATAAGGATTGTATGGTAATATATTTATATAATGTTTAAGTGAAAATTCATATGACATTAGTTAGAATAAAGTCTTATCTCACCATTGGTGGACTAATTCATATTTCATAACCTATGTTATCCATTTTATTGAGACATATTTAATGTCCTATAATTCTATTTATGGATCTCATGATCTACTAACACTTCAGGAATAAAAAATTCAACTTTATTTCTTTGAATAAGAGATGAAGTGGAAATTGTTCAAGGTATGAACAATGATGAGATTATACTGAAATCTGGTAAGTATTTCTTATCATCTTCTTGAAATTTAGGGAAAGGATATTGAAAAATAAAAAATTTATCTTAGTACCTCATTATATGTTTAATTATATGGTTCTGTAAATCAACACATATTAATGGATTTATGGTTGTTAACTTTCTCCAAACATTTTTCTCTATCACTATACATCAGAACTTGATGGTTAGTTATTTCTTCCATATCTATTTTTTAACTTCCAAACTATGTTCTCCCATGTGGAATCCTAGTGATGAGTTACTTTGGGTAACCATTATGTTTCTAATATTCCTTTTTTAAAATGAAGTTTTATTATTCCCTTTTTATGATATGGGCTTCTATGAAAGAAACTTTCAAGTAGTAAACCTTTTATAACCCCAATGAATTTCGAGGGAGAAATTCATTTTAAGGGGGGTATCATGTAACACCCCAATATTTTTTGAGATATACTCTTTTTAATTTCTTTGTTGTATTGTGTTGTTTTCTAAACCAAGAATATATTGTGCTATATGCAACACCGTATTATCTTGAAATATACGCAACACTATACTTGGCTTGTGTTACACACAATTTCAAGTTCTTTTTATAGAATTCATTTCACACAACACTGAGTATATATTTTGTTCAATGTATAAAATAACTTTGTTTGGATTATATTATACACAAAACCAAAGATATATTTCACTAAATTCAACACTGACTCGCTTTCATTACACGCAAGAGCAACCTTTCTTGATATCCTGAGTTGTACGCAATACCGAGTTTCACTAAACAACAATAGATTATTAAAATAATATTATTAAATGAGATATAAAATAAATATTATTAATATTATTTAATTTTTTTTTAATTTTATATAACATTAAAATTAATCTTATGTATTTTCTATAACATGATATAAGAAGAAATTCAATTTTTTAAATAAAAGAAGTATTTTTCAAAAAATGTAGTTTTTCCGCCTTTTGAGGGGACACCAATTTCTAATCTATTTTTCATCAAATTTATATATTATATTTGACAAAATAAAATTATTATTTGGAATAAGGACATCAAAATTTACTTTGGTATAATTTTTGGTATTTTTATGATAAAATTCATATTTTAATGAAAAGTGAAAAGTAATGCATTTTAATTAAAAACTTTTTTTTACCTGGTTTATTTATATAATAAGATTATATTTTTAAATGGTATTAATGTTTAATTGGATTATTTTTTTATCATTTAATCCAATGTTTTCCATTTTATACAATTTCGCATTTAAATTGGATATAAACACATGTTAATATTTTGATAGTTTTTACTTCTAAAAGAACCCACTTCCTGGTTATAACAACAAGAATTAATTTTAAATTAATTAATGAAACTTATGTGTTTTGAATTTTTAAAAATTGATTCCATATTTGGAATAAGTGGGTGTAGATTATCTTAATAGGTTACTTTTATTTCTTTGGATTTTTTAATATTAACTATGGTAATTTTTATTTACCACGGTTAAAGGTAAATCGAGTTAATTCAGGTAACAAACAATATGATAAAGATAATAAAATTACGCTAACACCCGAAAATTCTTATTGGATTAAATAATGTAGACCAATATCACCTAAGGGTTTGAGTGGATTCATTTAATGTAATTTTCCCATGAAAGTGATGTAATTATAATTTAATCAAAAGTAAGTGACAACATGTCCCTCTCATATATATGATAAATATATTAATTTTAATGTAGAAATAAACTTGATAAAACCTCAAAAATAAATATTCTCCAGAAAGTTAATGAAATTATCTACATCATGTGAATTAATTTTGAATTTTTAGAGATTAAATAATTACCATTAATGATGACACAATAGTGATATTGAAATTATTCTATTGATGGAAAATATCAAATAAATGATTTTAAAAATATTTAAATAAATATAATATGAACTAATTAATGTGCTCCACAAACTTTCTAGGTGACTATGATATTTTATAAGTGTATTGAATATTTTGGTTTGAATTTATCTTCTGTGTGGATTTTATTTAAAGTCAAATAAATGAATAGTGTCAAAGTTGGTACTATTGATATTTTATAAAAATAACATACTTTTAAATTATTTAAAAATAAATATATATATAAAAATTACAAAGTTAAAATTATATTTTTAAAAATTTTATAAAGTATCAAATTATGGAAAATTGACAACACATAAGTAAATATTTATAAAAATTTAATATTTAGAATATTATTTCCACAAATAAAATTAAATTGGTTAAATAACAATAAATCAAAATGATAAGGTTTAAAATAATATCAAAACATGTATAAATTTTATTGGTTTAGAGGATTTAAACCCATAATAATATTATCTTTAAATTAAATAAGTTTTTGATCATTATAAACTGAAAATCAATTTATAATAAATTAACATTTCAAGACTTTCCTAAAGTTCCCATCCTCCCTCTAATAAAAGGCCACCACCTATAATCACTTAATCACACCATTGAAGACCTTTGACTCCACTAAAATCTGATAAAATAATATCCCAACATCTCTAAATTCCTCTTAGAGGCCACAATTTGGGTCGTTGACCATCCTATGGAGACCTTTTCTACAAAGAAAAATGAGATACTCAAAAAAGAGGTAATAGTTTTATCACATATTTCAAAATTCTTTTGTTATTCTACTTCATCTTGTTATGTTGTTCTCATAATAAATAAATAAATCCTCTATATTATACATTATTAGATATTATTATAATTATGGTACAACCTTATACCTCCTCTTATCTATCCTACAACTTACAATATCACCATGAGGGGGTACATACGGCTTACCATCTCCACGTTGGGGTGTAATTTTTATTAAACAATACATAATTTTAATGGGTATAATTTTGTGTATAATGGATGTAAATAATTAATATAATATGTTAATTATTCTTTATAATAAATATACCATCCAATGCCATACCATTTAACCATCAAGGGAATGATATCGTCGCTCGTGCGTACGTACAACCTACCATATCCACGACACGATGAGATTCATTTTCCACGTTAACCATTCATGAATAATTATAAATTATATATAATAATTAAGAATGAAATATATGAAATAATAATTCTACTATTTTTATTTATATATATATGTCATTTACATGCTTCCATTCAATTCAATAAGGAAATAGAAACAACATTCAAGCATACGTATGACCTACCATCTCCATGAACGGTGTATTCCATTTCATTTATGTATCTATTATATATATATATATATATATATTTATACTAAATATATATGATAGATAAATATTGTTTTACATTTTTTATGTAATTAAACCATGATATTATTAATCAGATCAAGCATAACAAGTCAAAACAAGTACGATAAATAAAACGATTATTACCCAAAATGTTGCTTTAACATGGAACTGATACATGAACGGGTAATATAAAGTCATAAGTGAATAATATATGATATGATAAATATAATTATGGGTTTTTTACAGTTTAATAATATGTTTAAACACAATATACATGTGTTTTAGACACATATGGAAGAAATCGTATCTAAGGTAAGGGATTGTTTTACAATCTCATTTTTATTTGAGATTGTTTATTCGTAATTATTTAATGGTTTATATTTATCATCCTTGTACATTTTTTCTAAATAATTATTCCAAGATATTATTTTAAACATTCTATAGTTTGTTAATGTTAGTTTTACCCATTGGTGAATTTTTATTAAATGGTATGGAAGGAATGTTTCTTTCATTTTGCAAACGAGGTACTTTTTTACTTTTTTAGAAAGAGTACAAGAAGATCTTTTTAACATATATGGAATGAATGGTTTTTTACACATTCATAACACCTTATTTCCATGAATCTTATCTTATAATTTTTCATGTTTATTTTCAATGAAATTATTTTATTTTAAAATTTCATGGTGTTTTAGGAAAATAAAACGCTTTTAATAAGAAAGGATATATTCCTCAAGAATTAATTTCAAGTGTTTTATCAAAATTATTTTCCATATAGGATGACATTATTTAAATAGGGTTATGTTTCTATACCAATTACTACTATGATTTTATTATTTTTCTTATAGAATTTTATTTATGAAATTTATTTATTTTATATGGATTATGATAGAATGATGTTTAAGAAACCCAATTTAATTCTTGGGTTATGCTATGATGAATGATTTAAGTTTTTGTGGAACACTTATGAATGATTTGATTATGATATGGGTGGAACCTATATCTCCCTCCAATTAATTGGGTAATAATTTATATCTCAAGAGATAGATATGAATTTAATGGAAGGTAAATCTAGTTTAGTAATACAAGGCTAAAACGACAAGAAAATATGGTTCAACAATATGTGGATGGAATGACAAGAAAACTCAATAAAGTAATGGACTTCGTCCACTATGATGGTCTTTGAAGAAATTCCTTGGATACTATGGAAATCATATTATGTGTTTATTTGTTTTCCATAATTCCATATTTTATGTCAATGCTATGCTATCATAGTTCATGTTACTTTATGATTTATGCCTTATAAACTACCAAGATTTATTTCATGACTCATGATTTTGATATTTAAACATTATGTTCATGGTTTTATATTCTAATTTTTATTGTTTGTTTTAGGTTCTCAATGTTTGCTCTTATTGATCATTTTAGCTCAACCTTTTTATTTTTTCTTTTCCCCAGGATATAAAGAAAGGTTTTAGGTAGGAAAACTAATGGGGATGATCTTTATTGGAGATGTTGAAGAATTTTTACTAAGCTAGATGAATGTGTTCCGAGTTTCTAAAGACACTAAAATAATACGTTCATTGGGAGTCTATTTGTGTAATGTATTATGTCTTCCAAAAAATAAATTTAATGTCAATGTACATCAAGTTTCAATCATTACAAGTATATCACTTGGGGTTTCCCCATGAATCTTGAGGGGATGGGTTATTTTTCTATTCATTATCATGGTTCGCTTCGGTGTGGTTCTATAATCTATGAATTGATGTATGAGGAATTGAATTCTATGGCCTTATTGACTGGGGGATGGATGCGACATGGTGTCTCAAATAGGTAGTTTCTCTTCCATGGGTTTATTAGATCATGAACTTGATTGAATCAAGAAGGTAATATATGGTGGTGGGATTTGAAATTTTTTTTATGGATTATAGTTTTACTAAAACCCATTTCAGTATGGATACCCTTATTAAACCATTATTTTACCTTTGTACCATGGTCTTCTAAATTTATATCATATAAAAATTCATAATCCATATTAAAATCCACTTATTTCCTCACTCTTCCTTAAAATCCTAGGAGTCATGAGGAAATATTTCAAAGGATTTTGATCCCCTTTTCTTGGATTTAAGATCAACCCTTTAGAGACTGAATTTTCTATCATCCAAAGAGATTTTATTCCCCATATTATGGAGTCTCTCCCTTACACTATTCATGGGTTTTTTAAAGAAAAATTTGGGAATTTTCCTATTGGAATATATTTTAGGGAATGATGATAAAGGTGATGTTATAGGTTTAAGGAATCTTCTTTCAAATTCATTGGTTACAGAATTCAATTATCTCATTGTGAAATTCTATGTTTTTTTGGAGTGGGGATTTCTTGTATTTACACTTTCTTATTTATTTACATATTTCAGGATATGCTATGGAACCCCTATGTTACCCTTTTTGAACCTCAAAACCTTTTATTTTTATCCCTCTTGAATCAAATTATTTGAATAACCATAATTACTCTTCAATTTTAAATTTTCCAATAGATAATGATGATGATATGTTGTATTTGTTGTCAATAGTTTGAGGAAAATTAATTTAGTAAGTTAAAGGAAAAGGTTCATATGGATGTTCTAGAAGAATAAAAATGAAATAAGTTATTCTTTAAGGAGACCAGAATAAGTATGTGTCAAAATATGGAAATATTAAATACCCTAAAAAAGATTCATAAGGATATTGAATATCTCCTAAATAATGTAATACCTAAGGTAAAAACATCATAAGGTAATAAGTGAAGTTAAAGAAACTAGGATGATTATAAGGGTAAACCACACCAAATAATTTATAAATACCCTATGATTAATTATGGAAGAATGTAAAGATATTTGATTCCAAAGAATTTATAAAATGAATGAAGTGCATCACCACTGAATGATATACCAATATAATATGATTCAAAATGGTATGATTTATATTATGTTGAGATTCCCACACTAATTAAGTGTTTGTAATTATATATTTTAATTCTATAAAGGTGTTATGGAAGGAACTTCTATAAGAAGTTCCTTAAACCTCTAATGTTTTTGTTGATGTAAGTCAGATGATTATATACTATACTTTTATTGAAAGAGCATCACTTTGGAGAAATATAAATAATGGTCCAAGATATTTTGAATTCAGAAATTCATTCTCATTAGAATTAGAGGATGCATGTAAATAATCATAGATTTTTGAAGTTATAAAATTATGGAGAATTAGAGAAACACTATAGGAATGAAGAGGTACATGATGAAGAATATTTAGAAGAAAAATATATAGAAGGATGAATATGGTATCAATTATAATGAATATCCCTAATTGATAGAATTGAAATAATATTTTCAAGATATAATATGATTTTATTACAGGTAAGTGGAATGTAGAACCTTGAAATCTAGAGGTTGAAGTTGAGTAAATCAAAAGAAGAAACTATAATACCAGTTCAAACTAAATAAAGGTGCATCAACTGGAGTCTACTAGAGTCACATACATTATACTGACAAATGTTTAATACATTAAATTCTATTGAATCCTTTGTTGATGAAAAGGTATAACATGAATTATTATAATGGTTAGTCGGAAATTTTTTTTTTGAATTATTCCAAAAGAAATTTACATTTTTGTAGAGTTTAGCATTTTGATGATGTTGTGTTGGAAATTAAAAGTATGATATTCATGGAAGAAAATTTCATGATTCAATTCAATATTTGAGTCTGAATTGAATATATTTTATGTCAATTTTTAAGGAGATATGATAATTTCAAATCTCAATATCTTTGGTAGATTTAAAAGGTGGTCAATTCTTGATATAGCATGAAGTTAAAAATGAAACCCTCATGTTTCACAAATCTTAGAGAGGATGATTTTTTATATAAATGGGTGAAAATTGAGCCTAGTACACAAAAAAAGGAGAAGGTTTCATGAATATTTTAAAATATCAAGGAGAGGAAACAAATGACCAATCACTTCCATTATATTAACATAAATTTTAAAGCTGAGAAGAATAAAACATAATGTTATAAAGTTGAGTGAGTTCTCCATATATAGATTGTAAAGACCCATAAAATTCAAGGCAATTTTTTTTCTTAATTTTCTTTGGGAGTTTACAAGAACGTAGTTTCTGACGGCACCTGATTCTGAGGCCCGGTGTGCCCGAAATAAATTTCATATTTCTAGCTCGGGTACGTTCAATAAACGAACGAGCGGGTTTTCCTAACTTTTGAACCGGTGCTCGGAATCGAAATCCATGGGCACCGAAGAAACCGCAGCACCGATAATTGCTTAGGAACACCTATTCCGGAGTTGCTTTTACTCGAGTGTGGTTATTAAAATTATGGGTTAAGTAATGAATAAAAATAAAATCCGTGCAACCAATTTTATTTTTATATCTAAGTAGTTATATCCTATGTAAGGGAGTTGGGGTGGGACCCACTAGTTCCTTACTACCCACGTGTGGATAAATGTGTGGTGGGCCCCACTAAAGCCCCACCCCTTTCAACTTCCACAACACCCCATTAATTTTGTAACACACCTGGACCCCCTATTAAATGCCGAGTCAACCCTCACATTAATTGGATGGTTAAAACTCTTAAATTAATTAAATTAATTGACTGATTTATTTTTTGAATTTCAAATTGAGATGTTGGCTTGTGTGTTAATTAAATAAGACAAGTCTTATTTCATTAAGGGTTGGTTCGTTGTGCGAGAGGGATTGGAGAGGAATTGCTCAAGCCTTGTAATCCTCTTCTTCCTCCTTGAAGAACACGAAGAATGCATCGTCGCTGACGAAGAAAGCCGGCCTCCGACGAAGAACGCTGGATTCCGACGAAGGACGAAGAAGAACGCAGAATCCTCAGAGATCGACAACGCGATGCCGTGAACCGTGACGCCGACGATTCTCTTCTCTGTGACGCCAACGACGCTTATGGAACCTTATTCCGCAACACCATTTTCCGCGATGATTATTTCCCTCGACGAACCTTCGTTCGATGACACCTTGAGGTAGGGTCTTGGATTTGTGTTCATGTTTATTCTTTACCGCCCAACGTCTTTTCCTTCAGCTGCTTGGTATCAGATTAACGGGAGGGGGCTAGACTGCACGAACACGGCCGACCCTCCTCCCCCTTTTTGTTGTTGATTTCATTGCGGCTCGAACAAAGGAGGTGCAGTGAAATGGCACCACGTAGAAACAAGGAGGAACACAGTGAAGAAGCACGATGCCGTCGCATTGCGCCATTGAGGCCGAACGAAACCGTGGTCGGAGTCGGGGCCGCAGAGGAAATTCGAAGACTCTGAAGTCAGTTTATTGCTGTTCAGATCGACGGGAGATTGCGGAATGGGCCGCAGAGGCGATTTGAAGACTTCATAGTGAAGAGCACGTCCCGGGAGGACCGCTGGAGAAAACGGCAGGCAAAACGGACCACCGGAGCGCGTCCGGTGGTCCGCGGAAGACCCTGCTGGCGTGCCGCCTGAGGGACCGCCGCAGCTGAAGCCGGGATGGCAGGCGACCGGTCCCGCGACCGCGCGGGACCCAGGGAAGACGCGACACCTAGCACCGAGTCTGCTGGCAAGGAGCGGCCCCCCACGTGGGGGTCGCGGTTCCAATCAAGGGGGGAACCCCCCCCCCCCCTTCCGCTCAGCTCGGCACTGGCCACGCGGGTCGCACGTGCGCGCCAGGTTAACCGGCCGCCAGGCCGGGACGGGCCGCCCAGGTCGGGCCAGGCCGCACTGACCGGGCCGCGCCCTAATTGGCTGGGCCCAGACCCGGTTCGGGTCGACCTGCTTTGGGCCGACCCAGGGGGGTTCGGCCAGGCCGGGCCGGGCACAAACCCCCTATTTTAGACTATTTTCAGTCATTTGCCCATATCATGGGCTTTGGACCTCCGATCGATGCACCATCAGTTGTGATGCGATCCTTGGATCGAGATGGTCGTTTCTGTATATTACACTCAAGGTTTTGGAGAACTTGGTGGTATGGACGGGTTGGTTCTAACCCAAAACCAACCGGGCCCTCGGAGTGGAAACACTTATAACTTGAGCTCCGGACGTCCGGTTGACGTGCCCTCGACTTTGTTGGATTCCTCTTGATGAGACAAAACTTTTGGCATACTTCTCCTGAGGTTTGGGATAAGTTGGATAGTAGCTGGGTTGGATTGAACCCGAAATCCAACCGAACCCCAGGAACGGAGAAGCTGATAACTTTCAGACCAGACGTCCGTTTGACGAACCGTTAGCGGCGTTGGTGATCACATTGAGAAATAGTCCCTATCAGTTTACTCTATGAGAGTTTGTGGTATAGTTGAGATACTGTTGGGTTGGTTCTCACACGAATCCAACCGGGCCCCTGGGACGAAAAGGCTATTAACTCACAGATCGGGCGTCCGATTGACGCGCCGTCTGTTGCGTTGAGACCCCTATGACGAGGTGGTCCTTTGAGATACTTCTTCGTGGGACTTTGTGATACTTGGAGTATCGACCTGTAGCTCGTGGAGCGGACCCTCCCGGAGATGAGCGTACGGAGTACGGAGACCGTGTAGCTGGCTGAGACCTGACGACTGCTTGACCGACTCGACTTGGAGTGAGTCGAATAGCCCAGTGGACGGAGCGCCCGGTATTTGGCGACAGACCCACGGCGGAAGGAGCGCCTAGTAGTTGGCCGCAGACCCGTGGTACTCGACATGAGGAGTACCTATGTAGGCTATTAGGGTGAGCGCCCGATATTTAGCGGCAGACCCTCAGCAAACGGAACACCCGGTAGTTGGCAGCAGACCCGTGATACTCGACAGGAGGAGTACCTCATCAATCTAAGGTTAGTGAGCAGTACCTCGGAGTCGTGACAGGATCACTGTACTCATCAGAGACGAAGCTCTTCAGCAATTACAGTTTCGATAATGAAAATCCTGGTTTGAGCTGAGTCTATGAACTATGTGTTTACCTCATGATTGAGATGGGTCATTTGATAACTTAGGTATATTTATGGGCATATATCTAAGTAGTGGTTATCCGTTGATTTCATAACCTCTATGTTTCCTCATGATTGAGAAGGGTTACTTGATAATTTAGGTATAAGTATGGGCTTATACCTAAGTAAGGGTTATCTGTTGTGATTCTGCTTTGCTGCTATCCTTATTGGATTTAGAGAGACCTTGAGGGTCTCGGGGTCCCTACTGAGTATCGTTATACTCACCCCTGCACGGGCTATGCCCGAACCTCGTTGTGTTGGTTGCAGACGATGGAAGTGTTGATGGAGGCCGAGTGTTTGAGGACTGGATGGTACCTATAGGTGGACCTCACGACGAGTCAGTATCTGGAGGTGGACTTCACAACAAGACGATACTCGGTGGAGGTTGACAGACAATCCAGGAGCTTCCCTATCTGTACCTACCCTTCAGGTAGGATCCGAGGTGGACGACCTAGGAGCTGCTTTTATTCTTCTAGTTTCTTGTCTTTTCTGTTGTACTTTCGTTCAGTTGTAGCTATAATTTCAGTTGGGTTTGTATTCTGGCCCATTTACTTTTCAGAACTTTCTTTTGTACTTAGTGTATTACTTCCTCTTGTACTATGTGGTGTTTTTTTACTTTTATAAGGCAATTTCTTCCTAGTTATCAGGATTTACGACTTTGGTGCCAGTCGCCAGCCCCTGGCCTATCGAAGGAGGGCTTGGGGTAGTCACGGCACGGGCCCCGAGGACGGGTCGTGACAGATTGGTATCAGAGGAGTCGGTTCTGCCGCAGAACTCTGGACTCTGATCTTTCTTCTGTGAAGCAATAGTGTTCAGGGTACCGAGTGTGGTTTTCAGTTCAGGGAGTCCAGTGTTGGTACGGGCGGCGGACGTATCCATACACCAGGACCCTGACAACTGATTTCCGTCTTTGTGCATGAAAACACTGATTGTGTGTGGGTTTCCAAAAGTTTTTTTTAAAGTCCACTCAAACCAGGTCATCTCACCAGGTATAATCGTTTGACCGTGTCACATTTGTTTCTTTCAGGATGCCTCCCCATGGACGACCATCTAGATCCTTGAGAGTGCTACGTACTGACAGCCCACCGAGCGACAAGGCCTTAGTATAGGGCCCTATCCCAGTTGAGGTACCAGCGGAGGCACCAGTGGTACTACCACCCGTTGGGCCACTGATTCCACTAGCCCCAACAGCAGAGAGTGCACGTCGCTTGAGCGGACTGCACGAGTTCCAGTGCCAGAGGCCACCCAGGTTCAGGGGAGAGACGGACCCACAAGCGGATGAGGATTGGCTGGAGGCTGTGGTCAGAGTCTTCAGGCTAGTGGGGACGCTAGCAGACTTCATGGTGATCATTTTTGCTAGCCTTCTTCAGGAATCAGTAAGCAGATGGTGGAGCCTGATGCTCCAGGTACATGATGACGCATTACTTCTGTGGGCAGACTTCGAGAGCTTGTTTCGGGCAGAGTTTGTACCAGCCACCCTTCAAGCGGTGTGGATCCAGGAGCTACTTCATCTGTAGCCGGGCAGCATGAGTGTAGCTCAGTACTCAGTGAGGTTCACAGACCTCTCGGGCTACTCTACATACTTGGTACAAGACCCGTTCTTCAGGGCCCGAACATTCGAGTAGGGGCTCAGGTGAGAGATTAGAGATTCTATTGTTTCTCACAGAATTCCGATGCAGACAGGGGTGTTGGAGCGAGCCATCCTAGTAGAGAGTTTCATTGCTGAGCAATCTCTAGTAGCAGACATGGAGGTAGATCTAGGAGAGCAATATGAGGTGGTGTACATTTCAACATGCTAAAAGCACCCGCCTTAGTTGTCCTGGCCAGGCTCAGGGAGTTGGAGGTCAGGGAAAGAGTGCGACTGCATGCGGTCAAAAAGTGTGACCCAATGGCTCTAAAAATGATTCAAGGGACAGTCTGTGTCCACTACTAACTGTCGTAGTAACAGACGTTGATATGAATCATTCCTTCCTTCCATGAATCTTGTCCCAGACCTAGAGATTCCAGTAATCCATAGACTTGACCCTCACGTCTGGGGATACCTTGGGAGGAGACTCGATAATCACACTTACACCGACAGTGTGTTCTGAACCTCAAGGCGAGAGTTTCAGTTTGAATCTCTTGGTGGCAGTGTCGAGGCCTTAAGACGTTGGTCTCGGTATGGATTGGATTAACAGTTCATGCTCAGATTGACTGTATTAGGCAAAAAGGTTGTGGTCTAACTACAACGTCGGGATGGGTTTTCATTGGTCGGCGAAAAGGAAAACCCAAGCAGCACAGGATAAACTCATTCGTAGGAGGGTGCGGCCGATCACTCTTGAGTCGATCAACCTTACCCTCATGGCAGCAGGAGTTTTTGAGTTTCATTTCTAAATAGGAATTTGAGACCTCTAGAGTTCTAGGATGACGATCACGTCCTTATATGGGTCTCACCTCGGCGAGGTTTATGGAGATGTGGCCAAGGAGGTAAGTTATCTCCGAGGTTCAGCGGACCTTTTCAGGTCCTCAGTAGGGTAGGCAAGGTGGCTTACCGTTTGACCCATCCACCTCAGTTTCACCTGGTGCACGAATACTTCCACGTATCTCAACTGAGGAGATACGAGCACGACCCTTCATATATAATCGACCATGAGGAGCTGGATGTTGGCGATGGGGTGAATTTTTTGGGGTTCCAGTAGAGGTTGAGGATCAGCAGGAGAAGTTCCTACGAGGACTGCCAATTCCTCTTGTGCGCTTTCATTGGCAGCATGGGAACCTCCAGAAGAGCACATGGGAGCGGAATGATCATATGCGTGCTCAGTGCCACTTTTGTGTCCCTAGTTTGTGTTAATGCTTTACGAGGACGCAAAGCCCTGAGGTGGGAGTAATGCAAAGACCCATAAAATTGAAGGGAAATTTTTTTTCTTTATTTTTTTTGGGATTTTACAAGAACGCAGTTTCTGAAGGCACCTGATTCCGAGGCCCAGTGTTCCCGGAATGAATTTCCGAAGTTTATCTTGGGTATATTCAGTAAATGAACGAGCGAGTTTTCCTAACTTTTGAACCAGTGCTTAGAATCGAAATACGAGGGCACCGATGAAACTGTAGTGCCAGTAATTTCTTAGGAACACCTATTCCGAAGTTGCGTTTTCCTGGGTGTGGTTATTAAAATTATGGGTTAAGTAATGAATAAAAATAAAATCTGTGCAACCAATTCTATTTTTATATCTAAGTAGTTATATCCTGTGTAAGGGAGTTGGGGTGGTACCCACTAGTTCCTAACTACCCACGTGTGGATAAATGTGAGGTGGGCCCACACGAGCCCCACCCCTTTCAACTTCCACAAACCCCCCCCCCCCCATTAATTTTGTAACACACCCACACCCCCTGGCAAGGAGCGGCCCCCCACGTGGGGGCCACGTTTCAAATCAAGGGGGAAGCCCCCCCTTCCGCTCAGCTCGGCACTAGCCGAGCTGGCCACGCGGGCCGCGCGCGCTCGCCAGGCCGCCCAGGCCGGGCCAGGCCGCACCGACCGGGCCGGGCCGCTCCCTAATGGTCTAGACCCAAACCTGGTTCGGGTCAACCAGGTTCGGGCCGACCCAGGGGGTTGGGCCGGGCCCAGACCCCCCATTTCAGACTGTTTACATTCATTTTCCCATATCTTGGGCTTCGAACCTCTGATCGAGGCACCGTTAGTTGACATGAGATCCTTGGATCGAGACAGTCGTTTCGGTATATTACACTCAAGGTTTCGAAGAACTTGGGGTATGGACGGGTTGTTTCGAACCCAAAACCAACCGGGCCCTCGGAGCGGAAACACTTATAACTTGAGCTCCGGATGTCCGATTGATGTGCCGTCGACTTTGTTGGATTCCTCTTGATGAGGAAGAAATTTTGGCATACTTAGACTTAGGTTTGGGAGAAGTTGGATAGTGTCCAGGTTGGATTGAACCCGAAATCCAACTGAACCCCTGTAACGGAAGAGCTAATAACTTTCATACCGGACGTCCGTTTGACGAACCGTTAGCGGCGTTGGTGGTCACGTTCCGAAACGGTCCCTATGCGTTTACCCTATGAGAGTTTGGGGTATACTTGAGATACATCCGGGTTGGTTCCCACACAAAACCAACTGGGCCCCTGGGACGAAAAGGCTATTAACTCACAGACCGTGCGTCCGATTGACACGCCATCTCTTGCGTTGAGACCCCTAGGACGAGGTGGTCCTTTGAGATACTTCTTTGTGGGACTTTGTGATACTTGGAGTATCGACCTGTAGCTCGTGGAGCGGACCCTCCTGGAGACGAGCATACGGATTACAGAGACCGTGTAGCCGGCTGAGACCTGACGACTGCTTGACCGACTCGACTTGGAGTGAGTCGACTAGCCCAGTGGACAGAGCCCCTGGTATTTGGAGATAGACCCATGGTGGACGGAGCGCCCGACAGTTGGCCGTAGACCCGTGGTACTCGATAGGAGAAGTACCTCTGTAGGCTATTAGGGTGAGCGCCCGGTATTTGGCGGCAAACCCTCAGCGGACGGAGCGCCCGGTAGTTGGCAGCAGACCCACGGTACTCAACAGGAGGAGTACCTTAGCAGTCTAAGGTTAGTGAGCAGTACCTCAGAGTCGTGATATGATCCCTGTACTCGTCAGAGACAGAGCTCTTCAGCAGTTACGGTTTCGATAATGAAAATCCTGGTTTGAGCTGAGTTTATAACCTATGTGTTTACCTCATGATTGAGATGGGTCACTTGATAACTTAGGTATATGTATGGGAATATATTCAAGTAGTGGTTATCCGTTGATTTCATAACCTCCGTGTTTCCTCTTGATTGAGAAGGGTTACTTGATAACTTAGGTATAAGTATGGGCTTATTTCTAAGTAAGGGTTATCTGTTGTGATTCTGCTTTGTGGCTATCCTTGTTAGATTTAGAGAGACCTTGAGGGTCTCGGGGTCCCTACTGAGTATCGTTATACTCACCCCTACACGGGCTATGCCCACACCTCGTTGTGTTGGTTGCAGATGACGGGCAGTACTGACGGAGGCCGAGTATTCGAGGACAGGATGGTACCCGGAGGTGGATCTCACGATGAGTCAGTATCCGGAAGTGGACTTCACGACGAAACGATACTCGGTGGAGGTTGAAGGATGATCCCGGAGATGCACTATCTGTACCTACCCTTCAGGTAGGATCCGAGGTGGAAGACCTAGGAGCTTCTTCTATTCTTTCAGATGCTTATCTTTTCTATTGTACTTTCGTTCAGTTGTAGCTGAACTTTCAGTTGGGTTTGTATTCTGGCCCATTTACTTTTCAGCACTTTCTTTTTTTACTTAGTGTATTACTTCCTCTTGTAATCTGTGGTGTTTTGTTTACTTTTATAAGGCAATGCCTTTCTAGTTATCGGGATTTACGCCTTTGGTGCTAGTCATCATTCCTTGGCCTATGGAAGGCGGTCTTGGGGTAGTCACGACACGGGCCCCGAGGACAGGTCGTGACATAGATGACTTGAAGGAGGAGAGCCAATACAATGTCAAGAACTAACTTAATAAAGTTCTCAATGTGGAAGTACAAGGAAACAAGATCTCCATATAAACATTATACTAGATGGATAATAAGGACAATGTTTATTTTGAGTATATTATAAGATTAAGGGGAAGTCAAAGTTCTATCCATGAGGAATTTCATGAAGAACATTTCACGATCGGTGGATCCAATATAAACAACACCAACATTACTGTAGGGAGATAATATTATATTTTCATGAGATAACTTAACCATGGGATATTGTGTAATGAACCTTCACTTGTGTAATATAGGGAACAATGTGGGTTAAGATAGTAAATTCCCACACAAATTAGTAATTGTTAAAAATTATTTTTAGTGGAAGAATCTCTAACTTGACCGGAGTCGATACAGAAGGGGGAAGGTTCTCACATTGAGGTTGAACCTTGTGAAAGTACCTATGTTATATTTACATTACATTATTTTTATATCATAAAGAATAAGCAGTAAGGATTATATGTAAGTTACATGCATCCTAACTTATAATGTAGGCTTAATTAACCTAAACAAATAAAGGATTTAAGTTGAAAAAAAATCGGTAAAAAGTTCATCAATCCTGATTCACCAGTCCTCTTAGAGTGACTACATGGTCCCTTAGTAATATCAATTAGTTTCAGAGTAAAGGTTACCACCATTTTCATCTATAAGCATATTCCAAGTTGTTTTTAACTATCTTACATGAAGTGTAGATTTCCAAATTATAAGGAAGTTATGCTTGAGATAAAGGATTTTATCCTTGGTTATAACAACAAAGTGGTTTTAACCAAAACCATGAAGAATTATAATAAGAGAGTATCTCAGAAGAAATGGAATCTAGCCTCACCAAATCAATAATGGTATAATATACCACTACAAAAAATTAAAGTTTGTGGTAATAATTCTTGTAAATATTAAAACATCACTCCTATTAAATTTTATTATTCTAGATATGATGAGTACGATTCTATTTTTTCCATTTATTATATTTACATGGAAATAATATATTACAAGAAATGTTCCCCTATTGAAGTTTTCACAAATATATTTTCATTTATCATGGGATTATAGGAAGAAAACTGAAAGATAGATATTAAACATGATGAGATATATTATTCATCGATAGATAAGTTCTAAGAGTGTAAAACTATCACTAAACTCACTGAAGGCATGGAATAAAAGGTATTGCATTCTCAAGAAAAATTAAACCTTTTAGATTAATAATTACAAAGTATTTTTTATGAGAATGTGGCTGTAATTTTTTTTTAAGGAAATAATACATAAAATAATATATACTCATAAAGAAATTATTTATGTAAAGAATACTCAACTAGAGATCTAGGAAAATCGAGTAAAGGAATATCATATTTACTTGAAAGAGGTGAGTAAGTTGTATGGAGAAAAAAATAAAAAAAATATGTTGAGTGTAAAGATAAAATGATGTTTCTTGAAGATAATTGGAACACTTTAAATTTAAAGTGTCTTGAACTGGTGGTGAGACTATGAATCATAGAAGCTACTCAAGTTGAATCTTCCCAAGAAGATGAGAAAGAACCATTGGTGAAATTAAAAAAAATTCATTCTACTAGTAATAATAAATATAGTGGTAGGAATAATGTGAAAATATAAAAAGTTCCATCATCCAATAATTTAAAGGAAAAGGTTTCCCCACATTCCAAATAATGTTTATAAACTAACTCCCAAAATTTGAATATTAATGGTTTTAGTTTTAGATGAAGATGGGTGAATAAGGGTTTAGAGAAAACCACCTCTTTATTGATAGTGGAAGCATTAAAAGTTAAATAAAGGAGTTCCCTAAAATAATTCTAAAAGAAAAAAGGAAATATCTTGAGGAAATAAGTTTTGAAAGAAGTCACCGCTTGGAAAAATTAAAACCAATAGACGAAGAAATGGTTATTGGCTACTGTTGGTGCGATGGAATGTTTGGAAACATAGTCATCAATTATTGGAATAAAATACCAAGGTATGGAAAACAAATATGGTCAATATTATAGAGGATAAAAATGAATGACAAAGGAAACTCAACTAAGTGAATCCAACCTTCACATAAAAGAAAAAATATGATGGAATTAAACTTATTGTAGTATCTTGAAAATTTATATGGAAGTTGTAGAAGAGGTGGAAATGGTGAATCTTGGTTTATTTCTACCCAAAAAAACTTTTAAAAGACTAATGTAAGAAGGAAAAAAAATATTAATTAAAATATAAAAAATATAGACATTAATTTTACCTTTAGGTGAAACTAAATTTTAGAAACAAGGAAGGTTTCACCCAAGAAGAATGTTTCGAAAGATTTCATGCACAAAAAAAATATGCTACTTTTGTGGGAGAAAATTCCACTTCATATACATTCATAAAATCACCATGATTGTTTAATTTAACAGAATTAACATCAAGAAACAAATTCATTCAATCCAAGAATTACACAACTGGATTAGAATGGTGGAAGACATATTTTATGGAGAAGTTGAAGTTTATTGAATGTTACCATGGGAGAGTAACTTACTAAAACATACGATGTTTTTTGGAAGGTGTAAGGTGGCCATATAAACTACAAAATATTTCATGAAACTGTTACTTGGGAATGAGACATTTTAAATAAAAGGAATCATACAACCGAATAAAAAAGTGTAATGAATGAAAATTCTGAGAGGAAGAATGATAATTATGTTCCAAAGTCTTGTATAACTATTTTTCTATAATAGTTAGAGGAATAAATTCTATTATAAGTAAAAGAAAACAAAAATTCACGCACCTTTCCAATTTTAGTTAAAAATGATTCTCTACTAAAAATAAAAATAAAAGGATAACAGCAGAAATCCATGGAAGCCAAGAAGATTGATTATTAGAATATTAAGGGTGGAGATATGATGAATAGTAAAACTAAACTGAAGAGAGTTTTTGGGTTGAGGAAACATTCTCATCCCTATTAATATAATTGAAGATAGTGTAAGATTCACCTTACTCCATCATCTTCTCTATAAATCCTTTAGTAAAATGGGAATTAAAGGTGATGCAATTCTTAGGGATCACGGAAGTGATGTTAAAGTATTTGGAGGCCTAATATTATGATGATATTATAGAAAATATGGATATTAAATATATATAGAATCAAAGATTCTATCACCCTCAATGTATAATGAATCTACTATACCATTCTAATATAAAAAACAAATTTTAAATACAAATGGGAAAAATTGATTTTTTAATGAAAAATTAAGAATTATCTCGAAAAGGGGGAGAAATATACTTTTATGATTGATATTTTTATATCTTTGCTAAGATGGATGCAAGAAATTATGTTTAATGAAAACAAAATGAACTTACCCCTAAAAGAATATTTTATCAAAGTCCGTATCACTTAGAAAATTTATGGATATCTTTAATGTATGAGTTAATCAATCTTGTTTTATATATTAATAAAAGATTAGGTAGACCTAGAGTTAGTTTATTTTGGTATTATTACTTTAATGAAAGTTATGTTACCCATATCTCAAGGAATTCAAGATTACATTTTATTTAACAGGGAAGAATAATAAAATTTTGAAAAATGGTTCTCCCTCACCCCTAGATGCCAATAGAGGGGATACAAATTCAATTATTAAGGGGGATAAAAAATTGTTTAAAAAGGTTTATCACTTAAAGGTATCAAAAGAATGAAACTTTGAATTTATTATCAATATGTTGGAGATAAATATCATTGAATTAGAATAATCTGTAGTTTTTTTAAAAAAATCCAATGGGGATGATTAAAGTTCCCATCAGATGATGATGATATATTTTATTTACAATAAATATTTTGGGGAAAAGACCATGATTAAGTTAAAAGAAAAGGTTTATAGGGATATTCAATAATAATTACACTTGAAGAAATTATCCTAGAATGATACGGGGAGTATGTGTTAGAAAATGGGATGATTAAAGACCCTGATGAATATTTATAAGAATATTGAATATCTATTAAAGAATGAAATCATGAAGGAAAACGAATTAGATAATAATCAGTGAAGTTAAAGAAACCAAGATTTTTGGAATGAGGAACCGCATTTATGAGTTGATAATGTCCCCAAGATTCATTCCCCAATAATGAAAAGAAATATTATACTAAAGGATTTGGAAAAGGCATGAAGTGAAACACCACTGGAAGATGTGCTGAATATAATATACTTTGAAATATTATTCTATAGAGTATGTTGAGAAACATGAACTAATAAAGTGTTTAGAAGTATGGAAGAATATTTTGGTAGTATTTTTCAGAAGGAAATTTTGGAAGGAGAGTCCTAAACCATTAACGGTCAAAGAAGAACTAAGTTAGATGACACTGCACTATTATTTCATTAGAATAATATCTAGTTGGAGAAATATCAATAATGATCCAAGATAAGTTAAATTATAAAATTTCTAATAATAAGAAGATGGGGATGTAATTAAAAAATCATGGAATTTTGACTTAATCAGATGATGGATCATTGTCAAAGAACCATAAGAATAAATAGGCTTCTGATAGAGAATATTCTGAAGAATAACATCTAGAATTTAGAATTAGAGGATGAAGTTGGAATTCATTAGAATGATGAATGGGAGTTGGGATGATTGGAAGACGAAACAATATCTATAAGATTATTTGATTCCAGATAACAAAAAAAAGAACATCGAAATATGGAGGTTAAAGTTTATTCAATCAGAATAAGAAGCTATAATACCAATTTGATCTAAATGAAGGTGAATTAGATGGATTTCATCAGAAGAACATGTATTATAATGAAGAATGTTTTAAATATTATTTTTTTTATAAGTTTTATTTGAGTAAAAGAGAAAATTGGAATGATCATAATCATTAATCAGTAGAACATGTTTCAGAATATTCTAGACGAAATTTACATTAATATAAAGTCAAACATTTTAATGATGTTGATCTGGACATTTAATGTACAATGTTCATAGAAGATTTTTTTTGTGATTAATGATGATATTTGTGGATTATTTGGTTATATTTTATGAAAATTTTTAAAGGATATCTAAAAAATTAAAATGATTATACCTTCGGTAGATATTAAAGGTGGTAAATTATATAGATAATGGGATGTTCATTGAATTATATTCATTACCAATATCTTATTAGGGAAACTTATCTTATAAAGTTGGGAACAAAAATTGACCCTATTACATAAAAAATGAGATGGTTGAGAGAGATATGTTTAAATAAAAGTGAGGAAAAAGTTGAAAAAGAACATAAATATAAATATCAGAAGGGTGGAAGTTGAGAAAACTAGAACACATTATTCCAAAGAAGAGTGAGTTCTCTAGATCAAGAAAACTGGAAGGTGGAGAGCATGGATAATGTCAATTATTATCTTTAAAAAGTTATATATGTCGTTGTACAAAGAATTGAAAGATAAAAATTACATTCTAATGGATAAAAGATTGGTATAATATGCATTTTGAGTACATCATTAGATCAAGAGGTATTTGAAGTTCCACACATGAGTGAGTTTGTGAAAATATTATAAACACTGATGGTTCTATTATAAAGAATTCAACATTACTATCAGGATATAATTGTAGTTTTTTTATTCATATCTCAACAATGGGACACAGTATAAATACATTTCACTTTATTATTATAGTGAAACATGTGGTTTAAGATAGAAAATTACCACAACAATTTTTAATGGTTGAAAATGATAATTTTTGGATTAATAAATGACTCAACGGGAGTTAACACATTATAGAGTATGTTATAATATCAGGACATCTCCCATAAATATGGATTTTTTTTGAGATTTGATATATCTATATTATTTTGATTAGTTCTCAAGAATAATTCTTTTTTTCCATATTGTATTATTCTGTTGTTCTCACACATATTTTTCTTAACACATTAATTTCACGTGAATGCTGATTTTATTTTGAAATATGATCATGTTGAGTAATCCTATGTTCTCACCCTTAAATTGTGTTTCTTTTTTTATAAGATAACTCATTGGATAATTAGAACATTGCTATTCAGGTAGCTAGTGTGAATATTTTGTGTTCATTATTACATTATCTATGTTTTTATTATAGTTGTTTCATATATTTTTTGTTGGGATTGAGAAATGTTAAAACCTCAGTTTATTTTTATGGATTTTATTGGTGGATGTTTTATATTTTAATTGGAATTAAGAGGGTAATGTGTCCCATATTTGTGATAAATACATTTAGTTTTTGTCATAGAGTTATAGCCTATTGGAGGTAGGATTCGAGGGTCACTCTCACCCAACACAACCGACCCATGAAGGATTTAATTATGGGTTGTTCAGGAAAAGGGTGATGTGGTTAATGCTAAATAGAATATTATAAAATAAAAGTTTGACCAAAAGATATATGGTATAATTGAGGGCTAGGATCTATATGGGAGTTAGGGGAGGGTTACCTTTAGCGCATTCCATTATAACCTAATTCATTTCCTTTTTCTCTTTTTGTGACACACTAAGATTTTTTATGTATTTAGTTTTAAATAAAACTTGAAGTATTTTATATCTTTCCCTACACGCAACCCCAAGTCAATATGAGCTACGATATAGTAAACCATTATAACCATGATTTTAAATTGGTGGGGATTAATAGTAATAACAACTTTATGAAAAAATTATAATTTATTTGATAAAATTAAATTTGTTTATTAATTTATAATAAATAATAACTCAATTGTCACTAAATAAATTTTACACTTTAGAAACATGTTTCTCTATAAATGGGTTTTATCAAATTTTTTCATGTGAGATTTATAATTAATTTATAAAGAATTTAGAAATATTATTTTATTAAATAAATATCATTTTTAAAATAATCATCTCAATATTATATTAAGTTGAATTTTTAGGATTTTCCTAAAAATATTTATTTTTCAGGGAATTGTAAAAAAATGCTAATTTTTATACAAATTGTCATTTATTTTCAAGTAAATGTCCAACTTTTTTAAAATTTGATCTTAAATTCAAAAATTTATCCTTTAATTAGAAATAATATAATTAATTGCATAATAATCAACCTCATAATTTTTTTTGGTATAAGGTAACTTTTATGCTTAAAAACACATTTTTTAAATAAATGTTTTTATACGTGAAATGTGTTTGTATCTTAATAAAGTAATTTAATATATATTGAATATTTAATTTAATTAAATTTATTAATTATATGTTAAATATAATATTCAGAAATTCATTTAATGTCTTTACATGGAAATGAATAGATGTAAATAATGGTTTATGCTTAAAACTCATTTGTGAAAAAACGATTTTAGTTATAGTTTGTGTGATTAATTAAAATTACATTCTACCACTTAAAGAAATTTAATCACATAAAATGGATTGAATATTTTTATTCTGTATAATTAATATTATCTAAAAGTTTCTAATTAATTTTCTCTCAAAATGATAGTGAAAACATTAAAATTTTGTTACCATGGTTATGGTTAAAACCAGTTTTCCAGGGGGTTAAACCATGAGATAATTGTAGTATTTCCACAAAAACATGTAAAATTATTATTAATTGAGGATATTTAAAATTACACTTATCATAGCTTGTAATACCTCTCCATTTGGAGACAATTTTCCCTCAATTTGACCTTAAATCACTGAAATCTTATAAGAACTTTCATGTGTGTCCCTCCCCTCACTTATAAAAGGGAACCTTTTATCCTCATTTATTCACACCATTTGAGACTTATATCTATAAAAATACCTTTTAAAAAAACTTAATATAACATTTCCTTCATTTTATTGCTTCTGGGCTTCTTCTAAGAATAATCCTTCAAGGCTTAAGGTGTAATCCAAAGGTGGTCTCTCAAAGAAGATGTACATATCATAACCAAGCTATTTCAATTTTAAATATTATTATACCTCCACTAAAAATATTTAATCCACCAAAACATGATTTATATAGAATTAAAAAAATACTTATATTTTATTATTATTAATTACAACCATTTACCTTCTTTTCTCAATCCAATGAGAGATTAAAGTACCTCCCCTGTGTATGTGTGGACTACCACATCCACCAAGTGATACGACTCATTTTACACTACCATATTTCATGGTTGGTTTCTATGATAGATTTAATATTTATATATGATATTTATTTTATAATTATTATTATTTATATGTAAATTAATGTAGAAACCTACCATGATTTCCACCCAAACAGTGCTCTGGGCCGATTGGCCATTAGGCCTTAGGCACGCCTCCCCATATGCCAATGGATGATGACTAACAATGATGGTTTGATTAGGTGATATTTGGGATTCTATACCCTTATGTGGTGATAATAAAAAATTATAATACATATTAAAATCAAAAGGGTCATAACTCAGTGGAATAATAATAGAAATGACAGTAGTAATAAATAATCCCAAAGGCATAGTACCATATATAGACAAAACAACATGGAATAAAAAGTCAAGTCATACAAAAAATATAATCAAGATTTACCATGAACAACCATATTAGGACATACTTATATAAAATCATGATGAAAACTCAAAAGAAAACTCTATCTAATACATAGGAACCACCATGGTCTACTGCCATCCATCCCATGAAAAATGTACATTTGCGATCACAAAGGTCCATCTTCTGAGCCTGAATATTTACCTAATCTCAAAAGAATAAAGAATACATGTGTACTAAGGGGCCCATGCAGGGTGTTAAAATGAACTCAATAGGCCGCTAAAAATGTGTTCCTATCTTACACCCATAATTATGGTGGTGTATTATGAATATAAATAAAAGTAAATGTAGGCCATTTAATAAATAAATTGATTCCCATGTGATCAAAAACCACAATGAGGTGTTTCGTGATTTTTCTGACATCATTCTATCTCTGAACATGTGCCCCTAAATATATATATGGCATATAGAATGTGTCTGCATATATATATTTCCAGTGGTGCGGTCCCATGTATTAGTGCCCAAAGAATACCCTAATGATTAGAAACTGGTTGAACCCTTTGTTCCACCCATAATTATGTCACTGACACCTCATGCCATCACCAACTATCTAGAATCCAAATAGAATTCCCAAACAAGTAATTGGTCTCTAATAACTCATCTAAAAAATCATCATTCGATCAATCCCTATGTTTCAAGGTACAATGATATCCATCCTCTAATAATAACATTCTCTATCGGATCAACATCTGACGTATTAAGGCATGATGATATCCACCCTCCAATAATCCCATACCATCGATCTAAATTATATCATGGAGCCTCATCCCCCAACCAATGGTCTCAACACCATCATCCAATGGTCCATCACTATACAAATTTCACTCTATAGTGAGCACCCCCAACATATCTAATGGTAAACACCACCCACTAAACCACATAGTCTTTGGGGGACTCCACCACAATGAGTGGTAATTACCTCCTCAACTAAGTCATATTTGTGTTCGCATGACATAAAAGGTGAATAGACCAACAGTGGTATGTGGAAATAACCAAAAAACATAAGAAACATAATCTTGAACCTCATGCCCCTATGACCATATCTCTAGATCCTGATGGCCAACACCATCTGAATCACATGGGACATTACCTTATCCTAAAGACCTCATCACCTCAATCTGTTGACCATGTCACCACAACCTAGTGATCAACATCACCCTAAGTAACTTGAGCCAAACCCTCAACCTAGAAATCATGTCTCTACAATACAAGTGATCAATATCACCTCAATCCTAAAACTAAGCCTCTAATATTCCCATGGAACCCAGAAATTAGTATAAATAATTTAATTCATTCAAATTCCACTCCCATCCTAAATTTCCTAGGTTGTTCCAAGCCCCTTAATCCATTTAACCATTCCTAATAATGCATGAGCATTCCCATATGCATCTCATATAATCAGATTAACAATTTATATATAGCTATTAATTTATCTTGGGTATTTCTCAGACTACCCACATGGAATATATATAACTCTCCACTAAAGCAATTAAAAAATAAATTAGAAATATCGAATCCACCTACCTGATACTCATAGGTATTTTCTCATCTAATATCAACCTCTAACTCAAGGCTAATCGAGAGAAATCAATGTTTTGGAAGAACACAGTGAAAATAGGGAAAACAATATCGCATGGATTTAGAATTTCATATGGAAAGATAAAAAAGTAAGATAAGTAATATAATTCAATGCCTTACCAATATGCTTCCAATGAGAGAGACAAAGCTTGGATCAAATCTTGGACATAGGATATCCCTAAAATTATTCGAAGGGGTCAAAAGGAGATACCTCCATACTACTGTGTGCATGAAATGGATAAGAAGGATGAAAAAGATATATGGGGGAGGGGAAAACCTTCTTTTCACACTTTTTAAAGAGACACATGGTTGTGTATCATAGTTTAGCTAACCATGTGCCAATCATGCACACCCTCTGTCCAAAAGGTCACCCCTTTGAAATTAGTTCCACATGGCCAAAAAGTGTTCAAACCATGAAGATATGCCGCTTAAGTGAAACTAATTATATGGGATAGTACATACAATTTGAATAACCATGTAACACCTTCGAACACCCTCTATGAAGACCTGAAACACCCTACATGATATCCCCTTGCTAGCTGCACTGTTAAATCTAATTGTGTGCCTCAACCAGTACTTCCTGAAAAGTGAGTTTTCAGGATTTGATGAACTTAAAACCCTTCCGAACCCCCAAGGAACTTTCCAATCCTTAAAAACCATCTAAAAATTCCCCAGGTCAATCAAACTCTAAAAATTAGTTTCTAAAGATCAAAAGAAGTGTTGATCCACCACCAAACTAAAAAACTGAAAATGGTTGAGGAATTTTAACCTACTCATAAACCTGAGATGTTATAGTCTCCCCACCTTAATATAGATGATCCACAAGGTATTATGAATTACCTAGAGATAGAACTAAATATACCCATATCTCTATAACAACCGAGTCTACCCTAGATATACAGTTATAGGTTACCTTCTATCAAGGAACTCCCCACCTTATGAGTTACCTACCCAATTTCTTCTTGAACCAAAATTAAAATATTTTGATGGACTAATGAATATAACTAGACTCAAATGTCCTCTTATGTTGTATCATTGTCCTAAAACCTCGTCCGGTACTCGGTTTAATCTAGTGTCATATCTAAAATCCATCAAATACCATATATCACTAGATTCCCAAAAATACCTATGCCATATGAAATACACATAGAATCCCACATCTCATCAGATGCACCTTAATCTTGCATCTCGATAGATGATCCAATAAATACGACATCATATACACATTTTCATTCACATCAAAACCATGTTTCCTACACACCTCATGTAAAACATTCATCACATCGATTTCCAAATGAAAACACACCTCATATATATATATATACACATTTCATTTCATAAATGATTCCAACCTAGTAACTGGTTCATTGGTTTTTCCAAAACCGAACTCGTGCACCAAAAAAATAAAAAGAATAAAAAAAAGAAACTCATTCACTCCCATTATGTACCTAAAACAATCATCAAATCACCATCCTTCTTTGACCCTAGCATCTCAATATCATGAAATTGGCCTAATTCCCAACTACTTGAGGCATGACCTCCCTACAGATCTGCACTAGATAACAACCGTGAACCCCAATTCTAGGTCTCTCTATCTCGGTAAATACATCGATGTGTAGCAAAATCATGACTACCATCCCTCGGTACGTCTCTCGGTCTTACCTCAGATTCTTGAGCCTAACATGGTCCCTAACTCTCATATGCCCAAGAATAATTCATGAGGAACCTCTCTAGATTGTTCATCTATTGGCATGCCTGAAAATCATTCGTATCCTAATCACACTGGGTCTAAAAATTCCCTAGATTACCACACTAGAAGAATATAGTTGAAGACCTAATCCTTAATGATCTTTCTAAATCTCTGGCTTGACTAACCTACCGAGAATCCTCATGACCGCACTACCTATTACCCGATGCATCACCACTAATATCACCTAACATCGTCACCCATCTTGAATAAGACTGGAATTTTAGATTTTTGTTAGCTATCAACATCTAGTTCACTACTTCATAGAAGTATGTAATATTGAATCCATTTAACTGCACCATGATTTCATTCCTAAAGCCGTACTCAAAACACCACAGCTTGGAGATTTCATTTCCCACAGTAGTATGTGAAAATGAGAGAGATTTGTGAAATTTTATTCATAATCCATGACAGATGTATCCCCTAATTGTGATTAATGAACTCACACTCTCTATCCACCCTCATCATCTCTAATAAGAAGTTATGGAAGAACTTGGACTCAAAATCCTTACAAGATAGTCCCTCATCTCTGCCCACCAGAACCTATACATCCCACCCGCAGTTTGATGGTCCTATAAGAATATAAGTCACCAGCTTTACAATCTGACCAGAGGGTTTCTCATGGTGGTCAATGATTGTTTTCATTGATCCTATCCAGTTATATGCTATTTGTGGTCCACCTTCACCTCGAAATAATGGTTGGTGATTAGACTAGAACCCATGAACCACATATAAAAAATATGGATCAGCTCCCTGAGCTCCTTTGTCGATACCCTATATATCTCAAACCAAGATCGTCCTGACCTAATCATCAAGCCATGGACCACTGTCTAACATCACTTATGCCTCTCCCACCTATACCATATCTTATTCATGTGGATCATGTTCATCCTGACCCTCCATGGCATTATCTAAACCCTCAGTGGCCTTATCCCATACACTCTCATGAACCACCATGTCACCACCCTCATAACACTCCATCATAGTCCATCTAGGATTCATCATGATGAATAAAAATCATGATTATTAAACATCCATACAAGAATATATATATATATATATATATATCACATATAGGGAAATGTTTTATAAGAAAAACATCTCACCACCCTTACACCAATTACTTCACCATGTCACATGACATCCAACCTCAAGAAACCATACCTACTCATATAAGAGTTAAGTATCAAGTATCCTCCAACCCTCATGGACTCATGCCTACCCATAGCAGATTTAGGAATCACACATAGTCCATCCTCATGTCCCATTTCCAACCCATAATAGAGTCAAAAATCACATATCACATATCAATCTAGGGAATTTGAGTAGAATTCCACTAAAGAGGATGTATAGGAAAACACTTTTTAGATTATTTGGTGAAACTTTCAAAAACTCACCCCCTATCATCATACCTTCCTACCCTTATCAAGGACTGGCTCATATATCACATGAATAAGGAATCACATACAGATCTCATTGGAATAAAATTCCTAGTTTGAATGAGTATAATTATACCCAAAGAGGATAGTTTAGAAAACTCTATTTATCTTGTTTTTTGAGACTATAAACATCCCAACCCATCTTAGTGAATTATAGTTTCTGAATAGAAATAAAAAGAAAAAATATATCATATAAGGTTTTGTACTTATCATGATTCATAAAAAATCTCTCTTTTCTATACTGGGACAAGGGTAAAACCGCATAATAGATGACCATCACACCCAGGTTTTGTACCCGTGTTGGAAATCAAATAAACTGTAAAATAAAATATGAAAAAATAAATTTTTAACCCCTAGAAGCTTGGCCATTCCCCCGTGCATGGGTCTATAGGCACCCAAACAAGAGCTCTTAAACAATCCCCAACTACATCCTAGTATCAGATCTACCATATCCCAAATATTAATAATAAAAAGGAAACAAAAACTCCTTTGATACCATTTGTATCATCCTACCAAGTTTTCCACCAAAACATTGCTCTTGGACAGTTGGCCACTAGGCCTTAGTCTCGCATCCCCAAATTCCAAAGGTAGTTGTCTAGAAGTGAGGGTATTATTAGATGATAGTTGGGACACTATAACCTCAGGTGGTGATAATAATAATGGTCCATACATATATATGACATAGTGACCTTATCTCATCAAAAGTAGCACATGAAACTCAACGGAAGCATAATAGAAATAGTAGCAGCAATAAAGAAGCCTAAAGGCATAGTATCATATGTGGAGAACACAACGTGGAATAACATGTCAATCCAAACAAAAAAGATAATCAGGGTCACTTATGGCTGAATATATCAGTAAATATGTATTTAAAAGAATGATAAAAACTCAAAAGAAAACTCCAACTGACACAGAGGAACCACCCTGGTCAACTGCCACCCATTCCACGAAAAAGGTACATCTGTGATAACCACGGTCCAGATCCCAAACCCAAATCATTACCTAATATCAAAATCATAAAGTATACCTATTTCTCGAAGGGCCCGCGTAGGGTGTGATAAGGAACTCAGTAGTCTAGAACCAACATGTTCTTATCTTATATCAATAATTATGTAGGTGTATACTTGATATAAGTAAAAGGAAATGATCATCTATTTAATAAATAACCCACATACCTTGTTCTCAGCAGCCACAAGGTAGTATTTCCTACTTCACCAACACTGAAATGTCTCTAAAATCATGCCACAAAATATATATTGTATAAAACATGTTTCTTCATATATATATATTTAGTGGCAAGGACACATGGATTAGTTCCCAAGGCATCCCATGATGACTAGAAAACATGGTGAACCCTCAATTCCTCCCATAATCATGTCACAATCACCTCATTACATCAAAAAAATATATGGAGTCCAAATGGAATTCCCAAACAAGTACCTGGTCCCTCATACCTCAACATAGAAAATCACCTTCGGCTCAAGCCTAACATCTTGAGTTATGGATATATCTATCCTCCAATAATAATAATAATTACCATCAACTCAACAGCTAACATCCCAAGTTATGCTGATATACATCTTCTAAGAATCTCATCCCATCACCCTCAAGTATATCGGTGAGTCTTATCGCTCAACCAATAGTCTCAACACCATCAACTGATGGTCCATCACCATCTACATGGATTTCTACAGTGAGTACTCCAAAATATCTGATTTTCAACACCATCCCCTAATACGCATAGTTTATGAGTGCCTCTACTCACAATGAGTAGTCAACACCACCTCTATTGAGACCTATTTGTGTATTCATGACTCCTACAATGCGTCAAAAAACAACAGTGAGTGAAAAAAAATAGTAAAAAACAATGTCACGTCATCCGACACCTCATGAACTTGAGACCATGTCTCTAAATCACAATGGCCAACACCATCTCAATCACATGGATCATGACTTCATCCTAGTGACCATGTCAGCTCAATCCAACAACCATGCCACCTCAACATGGTGATCGATATCACCCCATGTATCCTAGGCCAAGCCCTCAACCTAATGACCATGTCACCTTAATCCAAGTGATCAACATCAACTCAATCCCCTAGAAAACCCCATCACATTCCCATGGAACCCCGTAATCATTATAAATAATTTTATTAATTCAAATTGTATACCCAACCTAAACTAACTAGGTTGGTCCTAGCCCCTTACATGTCCAAACCATTTGTAGTGAATCAAGATCATTCCCATAAGAATTTCATAAGATCAATTTAACAATTTAATGACAAGAATTTATTTACCAATGGTTTATCGTAGAGTAAAAACATGGATTATATAGAACGCAAACCCAAAACACCCAAAAAATAAAGTTGAAAGATAAGAACCACCTATATTATACTCTTAGGCACTCACACATCTGAAAAAAGCCTCTAACTCGAGCCGAATAAATATAAATTTACATTTTAGATGAATTCCATGAAAATTGGGTAAAAGAGATCACACGAATTTAGCATTATATATGGTGATGAAAACAAGAAAGATAAGAAATAATATAAATTTCCTTACCAATACACCTCTGACGAGATAGAAAAATCTTAGATTAGATCTTGGATGGAAAAGATCCCTCAAATTATCCAAAGAGGAAAAAAGTGAGCCCTCCCCCACTGTGTGTGTGAAATGGAAGAGAAGGTGGGAGAAAATGATAAAGGGAGGAGGGGAAAATTATCTTTTCACACTTTTTAAATAGGCACATGGTTAAGTCATATGGTTTGGCTAATTGTGTGCAAAATGTGTGCACCCTATTTCCAAAGGGTCTCCCTGTTTGGACACATGGTCTGGCCAAAAGGTGTGACCAACATTCACTCCTACCACCTAAGCCACACTAAGTGTGTGGTATAAGCTACATGGTTTGATAAACCATGTACTATTTGTGCACACCCTTTGAGAAGACCTGAAACACCCCTCACGATTTCCCTTTACAGGTAGGACGATAAAATATTACAATGAAACTCATCATATGCTTCATGAAATGTGGATTTTTGGGCCACGACACACCTGCAACCCATCCTAACCCCACGGAACATTCCATTCATTAAAACCCATCTAAAAATAAGGCCATGTGGCAATAAATCTCTTAGAATTAGATTTCAACTATCAAAAAAAGTATTGGAATGACCACCAAATTCATAAATTCAACCAGGTTGAAGATATTTTAGCCTTATTAAGAACCCAAGACATTACAATTAACATTTTACTTTCTATCATTCCATCCATCAAAAACTTGAAATGTCACTCATGTGTATGTTTAGACTATCATCTCTATATAATGATGTAATTCATTTTTCATCCTCACTTTATATTAATGGTTATAAATATTTATAAAATGTATATATATTATATTTTTATCATGATTAAAATTATGTATATGAAGTTACCATGATCAATATTCAAGGTTTATAAGCACTAAACCAAAACATATGTGGAAAATGAAGTAGTTAACACCAAAAATGATGATGATAATGAAATATTGTTAATCAAAGGATGATAAGATGTCGTGAGAAAACCATATATGGTATTAGAGGCATCATAATAGTTTTGTTACATAATTATAATAAATATAAATTTATTATATTGGAGTTTTGACTAGTTATGATGAAATATGGACTTATGGTAAGGGTTTTTCATTAAAATATAATTTTTATAGGGATTGTTTATAATTAAATTTTTGATGATTAATTCTATAACACATATCCCCAAATTATTATGTATTTTATTATAATATTTTTATTTATAATTATTATATGTTTTCCTTTAATTTTCATCTCTTAAAGTACTCATGAGACTCAAATATTTTTTTAAGGAAAACCGACTATGTTTTTCTCATCATCCATGAATCATTTCTTCTATGTATATATTTTTTTAGAATTTTTTCAATAATTTTTTTACTATTATCCAAATATATTTTAAAAATTTTACCCATATTTTACTATCTATAAATTAATTAATGGAATATTCTAATCATTTTCCAAAAAAAGGTGTTTCTTACTTTTTATCAACAAAACAAGAGTATTTTTTTAACATATACCGAATGAATGTATTTGTCCACCATCATGAAAACTATTTTCTTTGAATATTCCTTTATATGTTTCCATGGTTCTTTTATAATAAATTTTATTCCTTGATATTTTCATTTTTTTTATATTCTAAATAAGATATTTCAAATAAAAAGTGTATTTTCATCAGTAAATGGTCCAGTGGACTATTAATGGTATTTTTATCTATAAAAAAAATCCTTTGATGTTTCTTATTATTTACTGGGGATATTATCTAATTTTACCATCATTATTATTTTTCTAGATGGTTTGTGATTATGATGATGAAATTTTTAAGAAACATATATCCTTTCCATGAGTCATGATTTGATTATATGATGTATGTTTTATGATCTTGTGGAACACATCTGCATGATTTTAATTATGTTATGGGTTGGAGAAGAATTATGTAAACCTCCAATTCATTAGTTAAATAACAATATCTCATGAGATAATAAGGACTATAATGTGGATCGAACCTAGTTCAGTAAGGAACATTTTCCAATAAGATAGTCTTGGGAGTAAACCTGGACTACAGAAATGATGGAATTGGGAGTGAACCTAATAAATTATTATAGTATTTTCATGATACTTAACTTAAGAAAATTATGTTCTATGCTTATGTTAATGAAAAAATTTAATGTCTTGTGATTTTGATATGTTTTCATTGGTCATGATTTATTATTGATAAATCCACACCCTTGTGTCATATGTCGTTTTTCTGAAAAAACTTACATCATGTTTCATGATTAAAGATATTTGAATCATTAGGTATAATTATTGTAAGTATTTATCATGTTCTCATAAACATATTCTTATCTTATTTTTATATAATATCATTGATTGATATTTTATATGTTTACCCTCACTAAGCATCTGAGATCAACCTTTCTTTTGATTCCCTTCCATAGCTTATGAAGAATGGTTTTAAGATTGATATGTATAATAAGGGCACTAGATGTAAAAAATATAATTAAAAATGTTGTAGATGTTTTATTTATAAGTTTTTTACTTATCCAATCTTACAAATAAATTAATCCTCTATGGTCCTCAAGCATGTATTATTTTTATTTTTTTTAAATCATCTAAAATGATATAATATTTATGTATGAAAAGTATGGGTTGATATACCTTGCACATTTTTCAAGGATTTAGAATCATAATATCTTATTCATATTTGAGATATCGAGAGGAAGTAAATTTTTTTCTTCTAAGTGGGGGTTTATAAATTATTTCCCACCTTAAGATTGACATCCTTAACCTTAATAAGTGTCTCTGTATCCTAAATATTCAACAAGGTAAATCTAGTAAAATGTATAATGGAATAGATGTTTTTATGAGGTTTCCTTACATATTTTTCAATAATCTTGGAATTAATCAAGTAAAAAATGAAGTTCATGTATTTGATTGTATTCTCATCAATGGCATAGTTTATAATGGGATAGGGAGGACCCAAATTTATCTTTTCATACTTATAAATAAAAATTAACATAATACAATAATCAACTCCTTCATAAGGTAAGAGTTTGACTTTGAGCATAATGGAGGATATTTAAAGGATGTAGTAGAACATAAACTATACGAAATTGAAGTTCTCTATTCCAATAAAAATTCCATGATATATACCTCTTTCAATTTAATGGTTCCAATGTTCCCTTGGCGAGGAAACAGAATCAATTTCAACGAGTTATTGAAAATATATAATTCATGTTCTAGGGTTCTCGACATGAATGTTTGGTCAATTCTTGTAAAATGATGTACCAATTCTTCCTAATTATTGAATGTGTCAAAATTATCAGGTAGTTTTTGGTATATAATAATTATTTCTCAAATGAGTGGGACACTTGATATTTTATAACCTTCTATAGAGATATATGGAAACTCATACCCTTCATCACAAAATTTAACTAGGGATTTTCCCTAAAATTGAAAGGTTAGACAATAGTGATGAACTCTAAAACGATTTTTGGGATATAGCATAAAATATTAGTATTTATAAAATAAAACATATTTTATTTTTAATGGGTCATCATAATATTGAGAGTGTGGTGTCATACTTTTTTTATTGATTAATCTACCATATTTGACCCCCAATTGATAAAGTTAATATTATGAGGCAATACAATTTTGATAGGAATAAGAATTAGCTAATAGACTGAATAAATTAATAGTTTGAGAATTATTAATAGAGTAATATCACATAAAATAATATTGGGAAGATATATATTTTTGAAAGATATAGGATTCCTCCTTGGGTTATAGACCCGAAAAAGGATGAAGGTCCTAGAATAATTGTCATTTTTCAATGGTGTTAGTTTTTATGGATAGTCATCCTTTGAAATTAAAAAATCTCTTGTTGTAATTGTGCACTAATTCATATCATGAGGATAAATATAGTGATATTAAATAGATAGAATCAAGTTATTGGTTTAGAAATTGAAGTGATAATTAATAATTATTTAAAATGATTAGATAAAAAAATATTTTTGGTATTTAATTAGGGGTTCCCTTTTAAATCCATTCATTATATACCTTCTTATTAATAAGGTGATTATAATTTTTAAAAATGATAAATTTCCATACTTATCTAAAGGATTTTGAAAAAATAATATTTCTCTAGAGAAAATATCCCCCAACTTTCTTAAGGTGTTCATTCATTTTTTAGAATATGTCATAGTATTTTGTATGATCATTTTGATCATCAATATCATTCATTTTATAAAGTTAAAACTCTATGAGATAATTGGTTTAGTAAAAATATTATATAGCTAAACATTTTTTTTAATGAAATAAAGAATGATATCTGATTTTTAATTTTTTTCCAACAAAAATTAATATCAAATATCAATGTGTTTAGATCCAGAGTAATGTGATAGTTTTTATAAATATGGATATCAATGGAATTATCATAAATATTTATTACATTAGAGTACATGAAACCCAAATTTAAAGTGCATATTTCATCCACAACAACTACACAAAAACCTTTTTAGCTACTATATTTTCTGCTTATAGAGTGGAAAGTGAAACAGAGTGTTGCTTCTTACTAGACCAAGATATAAAATATTCTCTAAGAAATATATAAGTAAAAAATTAATTTTTATGTCCAATATATATACTTCAATGATAGAATATGCACATATTTTTAAAATAAAGTCACCTTCATAGGGATAAAATAAATAAAGGTCCAGAGTTCATTTTATGTACCCAAAATTTCATTTCATGGCCTTTAGATGATATTCTTTCATATTTTCTTAAAATATATTATTTTGGAAAACTAAAAACATAATCTATAGTCAAATTTTAATTATGTATAGAAGATAATAATTATTTATCTATAACACTTTGATCTATTTGTATCCCAATTTCACTGAATTAAAACATTTATGTTGTACTCATTAGAGTACTTATATAAAAGTTGTTCTTAAAATGAAAAACAATTATTAGGTTAATCATATAATTGTGTTGTCATAGAGTGTTACTTTTTAAAATTAGAGTAATCTAACATCAGAGTAAGAAATTAATATCTCCCATTATAATAATTTTGAATCAACAATTCATAAGTTTTGAAGAATCATACGTGAGTGTTATTCAAGTTGATTCAATGATGATGTCATCTACATTGATTTGAATAATTAGGGTGTTTCCTTAAAAAATTTATTCATAAACATGTTATACTCTATTATTCCATCCATAAAAATATTTGGTGGAAAAAATTTGATAAATTCTCATAATTTACCCTTGGATATTATTTAAGTTCACAAAGAGAAATCATTAGAATAAACTCATGGTTCAAAATATGTGATTTTAAAAATCTAGAGAATGTTCTATATAAAATTCCCTTAGAAAAAAATTATTTTAAAAATTTATTCTCACATATCGTTGAAAAAGGATAAAATTTAGATGTGGTGTAAATGAAAAGTTAATTTGAATACATTCACATCTAGATACTAAAGTAATGGCTTCCTCATAATGTATACTCTCTTCTTGGTTATACCCTCCAAAAACTAGAATTTTTATTATGAAAAGTTAGACCATTTTCTTCATAGTTATTTTAGAATACGCATTTAGATATTATAAGTTGAAAATCATAAGGTCTTTCAAACAGTTTCGGGACATGGTTTATCTTGAATTTATTGATCTCTTTATGAATTTATAAGATCCAATTTTCATCACTAATTAATGCATCAACTGGTTTTAATTTGAATTGGGATACAAATTAAAGATAAAAACAGCCATTTTAGAAACGGGTCTTAAAATTTCATTTTTTATCATATTATGAATGTTTATAAAAAATATTTTACAATAGGTTCAAACACATAAAAATTTTCATGTACCGTTTATTAAATGAAAGGTTTCCTTTTTTTGGGGAATCGATAATACTTACCTATGGGAGTAACACAGTAAGGTTCATTCATAATTTTTCAAATAACATTTTCCAAGATTATCCTTGGTGTTAAGAATGAATACATTAAATAAAAAACTTGAACTATCTAATCATAGTAAATCTAATATTCCAGATATTGTAAGGATTTTTCCTTAAGAGGGTGAGGTAAAAATATATTTATAGATTAATATATAGTCTTCATAGTGTTGACCAAGAGGTAATTAGGATGTTTATATTCATATAATAACATCCATATAACCTCATTAAAAGTTACACTAATATATTCAAATATACCATTCTTATATGGAGTTTTTAGAGATAAAAATTTGCATTTTATGCCTTATTCATTATTAAATGTTCAAAATTCAAATTTCCAAACACACCACCGTGATCTTATGGATTAATGGAACTAGGTAAGCTGTGAAAGTGTAAAAATATGAAGTCATAGAATATTTGAATTAAATATATCATGAAAAAATATATTTAGTGTGAAGATAAAAAATTAAAAACATTGATAACGTGTAATTAATTTTATGTATGAAAAATGGAATTGAAATAAAAACTCATTCAATTTTGATAAATTAGTGTTATCTATTCATCACTAGATCATCTTATCTTAAAGGAACCAAAGGAGGAACCCTCGAGATTATCCAAATCTTCACTATGAAACTCATAGTTTATCAATAATAGATTATTGTATACTAGAATGAGTCATATAAATTTCTTGTGATGAATTTTTAATTTATACAAGAAGAAGAACTTGATTTGAGTTGGTGAGATCAAATAAATTTTCTATTAACTCTTATTCATCCCTTAAAAACTTGAAATAATATTTTTTAAAACTCTAAATTCATAAAAATTGGGTTTTTAACTATACATGTGTTTAATTTTAGTTTATATAACTAGTTTTAAGTTTATATTATTGTCTTTAGGTCCTTAAAGATACTATATAAATGAACCAAATGATATAAATGAATTATTAAATTTAGAATACATGTCAAAAATATTTTATCACTCACTTTTTAGGCTTTAAAATATCATGTGGTGAAATAAGAACCAAATACTTAGCTCATTACTCCCAAATATGTTTAATGAACCTTGATTAAATAATATTCATTTGAAAAACTATTTTTCACATATTCACTTTTTATACATAAATAACATGTAAAGAAATTGAGAAATAAATTCAATTTTAGTTACTCTAAACTTAAATAATATATAATTTAATTTATTTAATAATTTACTTGTGAACATCCACACCCAGACATTCACTATCTTATAGACATGGGGATCACTTTATCCTAAAATCAAATTCATTAGAATTGGTGTAACTTATGGATAAAATTTATTTGTGACCCTTTAAGACCTTATCTCAATAGTAGTGAGTCCTACTCATAGAATAAGAGTAGTATCTATAAACACATCAAGATACAAAAATATATTAAGATAATTCATAGAAATTACAACCATATATGAACAGTAATTGTGTAATACAATCTCTTTATCTTAAGATACCTTATAAAGAAATATGTATATTTTTTTCATCATACATTCATGATTTATTTATATATTTTTGACTATATTTCATGGAATTTACTTCATTTACTAAGACCATCGAGTTAGTGAAGGCAATATCTTCCTAGAAAAATGGCCTGATATATCTTCTCCCTATACTAAAAAGTGATAAATCTTATCATGATCATTCAATCAATTCCAATTCCTCAATGATGAACCTTATAGAAGCCACCTCACTACAAATATAAACTATCATGGTTTTAATCATGCATCAATGTAAATGATTAAATAATTCAAATTAATAATGTTCTTAATTCAAGAGATTAATTCACATTCTTATAGGTAGGAAAATCAAATGGCACCCAAAACATGTGGCATTACTATTGGATGGATAGTCTTCATGATCTATTATACTTGAGTTTACTAAGTGGAACCATCATGAGAAGATGTTTCAATTATTTTGAACCCCTCAACACTTAATAGAAAAACATTATCAATGTCTCATTTATATGATGTATTTAGAATACATGACATATGTTTATGATTAATTTTATATTATTGTGGGGTTTATATTATAGATAATAACTATTATAACCTTTGATAAGACATGTAATGTGGGGACATTACCATATATAATACATGCTAAAGAAAATTTATTTTCATGTTTAGTAAAAATCATGCATAACTGAAATAGTATATATGATGGGGTAATCTATAAGTACAACTCAACTTGGGTCTAGGACACCCAATCAGTGTGTAAATTCAGTTTCTACCAATGATAATCCAACATATATAGATACAATCTATTCCAGGGAAAATCAAATTTTCATCCAACTCTTCTAGAAAAAAAATCATTAATAAAAATAGTGAAAATACAAATAAAGGATTTGAGAAGGGTCGTATGCATTCTCACTAGAAAACATCACTGAATCTTTAACTTACATTTCTTGATCTTTTCTCATAAAATTATTATCCATCCATTTTTTATTTATATCCATCATATCAGGTTCATAAAATATTCATTTTATATAAAAAATAAATATATATATATAACGTATTCATAATCAAAAGAGAATGTTGGAAGCTCCTCATGTGCATAATGTTTAGAGATTTCTTATTTTAATGATCACAAACCACAATAATTTTAATTCTAATGAATTACGTAATGTATGATATAATTTTATATGGTAAGATAGCTTTTATGATCATTTGAATAAGTATTGAGGCGAGTCACCACTTGCTTGGAGCTATTGCTGGGGTGAGTTACCGCCAGACATGAGTCACTTCTAAGTATGAGCTACTGCCAATGGTGTCACTGCCAGCAGATTCACTTCCAGCAGAGTCGCCACCAGAGTTTTTACCACCAGTGGAGTTACTTCCATGCTTGTTACCGATAGAGGAGCTACCATCAGGACCTGTCACTATTAGACTTTGATTCACCAATGGACTTTGAGTCCCCTATAGTTTGAGATACCTCCAGTATGAGATACCTCCAGATGCTGAGTCACCTCCCGCTACATGATATCTTTTATATTAGAGGAATTTAGATTGAATGGATAAATGACTATTTCTATTCATGTATAAATTGACCAAGTCTTAATGATACAGTCAAAGCCTATCCAAGGATTTTAGATCTACTTCAACCAATGCTGATATATATAAATATATATATATGGGAATGAATATCTCTCTCTATGTTTGGGTGGTATGATGATTACTATCTGAAAAGTACACTAAAAATTCTTCGATTGAATTGGTGAACCAATACATGCTTATTAATTCATTTGTTGTGAAGATCAATGATATATAAGTGCGGAATCTGTTATGAAGATTAATTGAGATACTGACATAGATTAACTGGAACATTCCTAAAAATTATTATGATCCTTTGTTTTACTACAACTTTCAATAATGAAGTTCGAACACCTCACCAAAGCTAATTCAAGAACTCTGAACATTCTGAGCATACCAGACTGAGCATCACTATTAAATTTATATTTTTTATTACTCTATCTTTTTTTCAATAATTGTGTTGTTACATTATTTTTCAAACACATATTGTCTCTTACACCTAACTATATAATACTTGTCATTCTCCCTTTCACTTTACATTTATTTTCACATGGTGTTTGTGGAAGTTTTGTTTGTGTGTCCAGTATTATTTTACATCCCACTTATAACTATATAAGAGGATCTTTAGCTTGGACATAATTTTTTTTCTATTTACCTAATCTAGGTTGTGGCTCTATTTTATTATTATTATTATATTCTTCTTATTAGTAAGATATTTCCTAGTGAAGGGGATTAAGTATCATCTTGAGACCCAACCCCTTGTTTATTTTTCTTTTGTTTATTACCAAAACATATTTTTTTAAATATTTTAAAAAACTAATACTTTTATAGTTAATATTAACTAATGTTTATATATGTTTTTGTATATGTAAATTGATAAAAAAATAAAAAATAATTTTATATTTATTTTCACTAAGACATAATCACTATTGGAGAAATATTTTAAAAGGAAAGATCTTATATCAATATACTATTTTGATTAATTGGTCATTTTAATTTATTAAGGGGATTTTATTTTTAAAAGAAATTTTTATTGGGAACACAATTCACCCCCTCTTGAGTTACCCAGACTGAAATTTGATTTCAAAGGATATTAAACTATCTTGTAATCTTTTATTTTAGTTTTATTATAAATATCTCAAATTTCTGTCAATTCTAAATTTTTGTTCTTTAGGGATAATAGAAAAGGAGAATCTACTACTAATAAACCTCATTATTTTAATGATAAAAATTATGCTCAATGGAAAATAAAAATTAAAATGTATTTAGAAAGTATGGGTTTTGACATTTAGACTGTAATATAAGATCATTATGAAATACTACAAACTTATAGAGTGACTTGGAGTGATGCGAAAAAAATTGCATACAATAATAATTATAAAGCTATGAATATATTGTTTTTTCCTTAGGTAATGATGAATTTAATAGAATATGTACTTTCATATATTCTTTTGAATTAAAAGATACCTTATCTGTATCTCATGAAGGAACATAAAATGTTAATGAAATTAGACTAAATACATATACAATCAAATATTATACTTTTATAATGAAATATGATTAACCTATTTATGATATGTATCTCTGGTTCAATGAAATAGAGAATACAATAAATTAACTCAGGAAACAAGTGACAGACAATGATCTAGTGATGAGATTTATTATATGCATATTAGAGATATAGAGAGGAATATCTATGTCAATTAGAGAATCTTGTGATTTAAGTGGACTTCATGTGAAAGAATTGATAGGAAATCTGATGATGTATTAATAAGAGCTTAAAGAAAATAATAAGATTGATGAGGTTGAACCAAAAAAAATTAATAGCCTTCAAGAATAATACCTCCAAACAAAGAAAAAATGTAAAAATTGAAAATAATAGTGAAGAAGAATATATTGAAGACAGTGATTAAGTGATGTCCCACATGGTCAGAACATTTAAGAAATTATATAGGAAAAATAATTTTCTTCAAAAATTCATATTCCAGATGAAATTATAACAGTAAGGGATAGTGAAAAAAGGATTGGAAAAAGGATGATAATCAAAATGAAATAACCATCTATGAATGTAAGAATAAGGGAAACATTAAAGATGAATTTTAATAATTAAAATATAAAAATAGATATGAGGATAAGTATATAAGATTAAAGAAAACATTGAAAGAAACTTAGAGTGCCTCCAAAGATAAATCTAGTGATTCAGACACTAATCAAGAAGATAAAAATGATAGGTTAAATATGTGATTTGTAGAAAGCATATCATAGGTACCAAATATTATTACCACTTCTCATAATAATATTTCAAGTCATTTTGAAAATAAGGATAATAATGACATTGGGGAAATAATGACCAATAAAGATCTATCGGAATACTGTAACATGCTAGAAGATACCTTTCATGAATTGAAAGATAAATACAAGTCTCTTAAAAAAAATAACATGCTCTAACAGTAAATATTATAAAAAACCATACTACTGTAAAAGTGGAAAAATTTCAATTATTAAAATAGAATAATGAACTAAAACTATATAATGAAAAATAAAATAAAACATAGAAATTTTTACCAATGGTAAGAAAACTTTAACTCAGATTCATGGAAATTAAATAGTTCCCTTGTATAAAACTAGCATAGGTTATGAACATGGGCAAAAAAATTGTAAAAACAAGATTTATGTCTTGCACGAGTTCTGAAAATTCATATATGTAAAGTAATTACTTAACTAAAACCATTAATGTATTTAGTTCTAGAAACTTATAAGAAACCTATTAAGAAATCATGGGTGCCAAAATTTCTTATTACTAACATAACTGGACACTAAAATATTTGGGTACCAAAATCATTTTTTTGTATAATCTTTGTCTTGTAGGAAACCTATTTGTAAACCTCCTGAAAAATCATATGGTATATGAAGAGTGGGTGTTCCAAACATAAGACTAGTGAGTATTCATATTTCAAAAATTTGATCAAATTAGATGGTGTACATGTCACTTTTTGGTGGCAGTTCTAATGGGAAAATAATCATTGTTAGCTAAATTGTTAATTCAAATTAATTATTAATTTATAAAGTGTTATATGTTGATGGTCTAAAATATTATCAGCTTAAAATTTCTTAATTATGTGATGATGGTTTTTATGTATTATTTGAAAATAATTCCTGGTATGTTTTTATGATAAATTTTGTTAATATTTATATCTTTGACAAATATTAATAGTTATTATATTAATTTAAGTTCTTTATCATCTAAACATATATATTCCTTAAGTGCCTTTCACAAAGAATATTGGATTTGGAATAAGATACTAGGTCATTTCAATATTCATTCACTTAGAATGATAAGCATAAAAGGTTTAGTTAAAGATAAACCAAAAATAGAATTCTCAAATGATCAGGTTTGTGACCCCTATACAAATGGTAAACAACATAAGATTTATTTTAAATTTGAGAAATAAGTTTCAACCTCTCAGCCTCTAGATTTAGTTTATATGGACCTCATTGGACCTTTTATAGTTTCTTGTTTAAAAGGAAAACATTAGGACTATGTTCTTGTAGATGAATTCTCTAGATACACTTGGGTACTTATTTCTGACGCTTTCATTGGGGCACATGCAACCATCTGTTTCAGAAGACACGCTGACTGTTTCCCCACATTCTGGATTTAAAAAGGCTGGTGGTATCCATATCTTATTCAGGGAAGTTTTCTCCTTGATCGAAATGGGATGATGGGAGGTCAGTTACTCCTTCTATGGATTTCTCCTTGGAACTCGTCAACAAGTCTGAGTCTCCCTTATAGATTAATACATTGTTCGTGAATCTATTATTAGTGGCATGTCTTCATGGACGTCGGTTAATTACACTGCTTCTGTCAGGATATTCCAAGGGGTCTAGTCAGGGTAGGAACCTTTGGTTGGGGGAGTAGTCACGTTGGACATCACTAGCGTGTCTAGACACTGTAACCCTAGCACGTCTGGGTTTCTTCCCCTTCTGATAGGGCTACTTAATGGCGTGGAATCCAGAGGCATCCCACGTCGAATGTGAGGAATTATATGCCATAAGCATGTCTATGAGGATTTCCTCAGCTTCCCATGTTTAACACAGGGTATGACGTGAGTTTAATGTCTAGAAGAGATGCATCAAACTGATCAAAACACTAAAGGGATTGGATCAGATAGGTTCATCCCCTGGATGGAACACTGACGTTGGGAGCAGCAAGAAAGTGGGTGACATGATTTCACTGGGATGCGGTGGCCTGGGTAGGAATCTGGATGGGAATGGATTGTTGAGATTGGATGGAGAGTGAGATAGATCCAATAAAAGGGAAATAATGAAGTTGGGCTTGGGCCTCGAAGCGACTTCCTACATATCCCCGTGGTAGGGAATCAAAGTTTGTGAAGTTCGGTGAGGCGATGGGACACCTAAAGAGGAGACCCGTACAGAGGGGACCTAGAGGAAGTGGATCCTCCAGGTTGGGGAATGACCTCCCCAAAACACATAGGCTCGAGGAAAAGACCAGGATGAGACATGGACGATATGATTGAAACTCATGGAGGTTTCTTATGTACCATTCCTTGGAAAGGATTAAAGTCCACGTAGTTCAGGATGGGGCATGGAATTGGGGCGTGAAAAGGGGACAATGACCCAATGACATGCTGGGGATTATGTGTGGTTAGAAGCCTGGGTTGGTCTGACACATGAGGATGGACATGAGATGTAGATCCCAACAAATAGGACTACAATGGATTAACGTCGATTGGGGAACACGACGACTTACCATCGATTGGGGTTGACAACGGCGTGCCCCTGATTGGGGTTGACAATGGCTTACCGCTGATTGGGGGACAATTTAGTGTCATGTAGGACAAAAATGGTCATATAGTATAACATCATGTATGATGGGGGTGGACTAATGTGAAGTATTTGGGACTGATGGGAGTTGATCTTGAACCTCAGTGAGGCATCCACATACCTTGCCTTGGCAACGATCAAAGTCCACGTAGTTTGAAATGGTGTTGGTGATCTGACATGAATGTGGTCAGGACCGATAGTTATTGGTCTGAAACCTCAAAGAGGCTTCCTACGTACCTTTCCTTGGCAAGGATCAAAGTCCTCATAGTTCAGAAGAGGTATTGGTGAACTGATTTCAAGTGGTTGGGACCAATGGTTGTTTGGATTGAACCTCATGGAGGCTTCCTACGTACCTTTCCTTGGAAAATATCAAAGTCCCCATAGTTTGGGATGGTAGGGATATACTTTAACGTCATGGAGGACAAAAGAGAACCGACGTGAAGTGGGTTGGGACCAATAGGTGTTGGGATTGAACTTTAGGGATGCTTCCTACGTACATGTCCTTGGATAGGATCAAATTCCACATAGTTCAGATGGGTTGGGTCTTACACTATAGGGAGGCCCAGAGAAGATGTCATGGTCGATGCTTACCCTAATCCCACAAAATTCATGCACGGTGTGAGAAACAAGAGGCAGTAGAGACATGACGACCACATCGTAATAGGTGAATCTGTGGGAAGTGGAATGGGGATTACACGTGGTTAGTGGCCCAAAAAGGAAACAGGGGGTTACACATGGTTAGCAGCCCAGGGAGAAAACAGGGGCTTACACGTGGTTAGTATCCCCAGGAGACGGAGATTGGGACTTAATCTTGGATGGAGGCCCGAGTGGTGAAAAATCCCAATGGGATAGGGATTTGGCACAGAATAGAGGAGGGTTCTGGTGCCCATACCCACCTCTGGTATTTGGAACTGAAGAAGAGAGGAGGGGGAGAAGGGATACTGCCACTCGCAAGAAAGTCCAGGGGCTTGCACCAAGATTGTTTCCCTTCCCCACAGACATGCGTCGCTCCAGCAAAGAGAATCACATTCCATGTGAGGAAGATCTCACTCTTGTGGAGACGAGAGGTCATAGAGAATGTTCGAGATGGGGTGACCCATGTAGAGTGCATAGGGTGAGGTCACAGTTTAACATCATGTGGTGAGGACAATGGTGCTTGACAGTTTAACGTCCTGCAGCTCTGACGAGGTGAGTTCGCTCATGACCAGCACCTCCCACCCCTTGGGGAAGGGAAGGCATCAGTAATTTTGTGGTGAGGGGGTGTCATGGAGTGATCCACTGAGGGGACCATGTTAGCGTGGTTATGTAAAGAAGAAATATCTATTAGAAAACCTATGTGAAGAAGCATGAGGTGAAGAAACACAACATGAAGCACCACCCAAGGGACATTGAAATCACATTGTGAAAACCTGGAGGGTCTCCTGAAAAAATAGGTTGCGGAGCAAAGGGGTTCACAGGAAGAGGCCTTTTGAAGATTTGATGCTCCATGTAGTGGAGGGGATTCATGAAGGGGTATTCTTTGCGAAGTGAAATGGCGTAGCCTAGGAATATGGTATAAGTGCACATGGAGGGTGCTTTACGATGTGGAAAGGCTTTTGCAGAGTAGTGCTTCACGAAGAAAGGGTGCGTTGTGAAGTGTGGCCCTGAGAAGCAGTGTGCATCACGAAGCATAGTGACCCTGCCTTAGAATGTGCATTACATGTGCATGGAGGGTAATTCATGTAGTATAAGTGCTCTGTGAAGACTCGACTCCCCTTGGGGTTCCCCTTCCTTCATGATAGCCCACGGGCTCTACGAAGGGCATCCCTATTTGATGATGGGTTGAATTCAAACCAAAGGAAAGGCACTTCACGGTGATCAAGTACCTTGAAGAGCTCATGTTTCGTAGAGTAGAAATTGCTTCACGATTTGAGAGCTAAGAAGGAAAAATGTCAGAGGATCTATCCTTTGGGCTCGAGGGAAGTTCAGTATTTATAGGCAAGAGGTGCCGTGAAGTAGAGATTTCTTGGTGAAAAGCTATATGGCACTTTGTCGTAACTGCAGATCCTCCCACCTCCTTGCTCCATGGTGGCATCGCAAATGTTAATACAATCATGGAGCCTCCCACCTCGTTTCTCTATAGAGGCTTCACAAATGTCAATATGGATAACGGAGCCTCCATCCTCCTTGCTCTGTGGCAGCTTTACAAACGTCAATCTGGTCACGGAGCCTCCCGCCTCGTTGCTCTATGGTTGCTCCACAAGCTTCAATCCGGATCGCAGAGCCTCCCGCCTCCTTTCATTGTGTTGGCTTGGCAGAGTGGGTAGCTCCGCGCTGGCTGCGGTGCTACGGGGCTCCTCGATTGGTCTTCACGATGAAACCTCTTTGGATCTAACTTTTTCTCCGCATCCCTTTCCTCCGAATATATTTTTGGGGCCAAAAAATGCTCCCCCTCAGACTTGGAGCCAAGAAGAAAATGAGGGTCAAAGTCTGAGGTTCAATTGCCAAAACTCCTTGTTCAATTGCGAAGAATGCTCATGAAGGAGGATTGCAAGGTGGAGAGGCGGCGTGTAGCCTGAGAATGCCGCAAATCTCACCACAGTCGGATGTGCCGAGAAGTACAAGGGTTCATCGATTATAAATAGGGGAGGTTGACCTCTCTTTTTTTCTCACCTACATTTTGTCATTATCTCTCTTGATTCGTGAAGCTCTACGTACTCTGTGATTTCTCTCCACGAATCGAGATTTCTACTTTACGGAGCACAGTGAGTCTTCAACTTTGCAGTGGTGTGCTCTAAGACTTGTGCCTGACGGTTGGGGAAAGGCTCTACAATTTCTTTTCTAGGGACAAGCTCTATGAATGGGATTCAAGAACGAGATTTGCAAATGTCCTTAGAGAATCAAAACAAAAAAGGTCAGAATTTCCAAAAAATTGAATGGCTCATCAGGAGGCTTCCAAGGGGTCCTTGTGGATGCTTCCCGAAAGGAGGAAATGGGAGATAGATCAGGTGTAGGGGAATTTTTACAAAGCCATTCTGAACATAATTTGTTGGTGGAGCTGCTGTCAAAAAGCCAGAAGAACTATATGTTGTACAAGAGGCTTCCACTGTACAGATTTGGCCTGAGGGATGACGTCTTCATCCCTAAAGTGAGCAGGGATGAGCCATCTTACTGGTTTAGGAGCACACCTTGCTAGCGCTAATGGTTCAGCGTGGCTGACATCCATGCCTGGGAGGGCTTTATGCCTGTCAATACTGGCTGTCAGTATAATAATGTGAATAACATTGACAGGAAGTAACTGCAGCCAGAGACATCTCCCCCGCTATACCATACTCTTTTGATGGCAGCCCTGACGATCTTGTAGAATGGGTGCACCGATGAGTGGGGTCTTCACCAAGGCAACTAATTCACTAACGACTGGGCCAGGGCCCACTGGGTAGGTGCCTCATGCGAAGAATTCAGAGTAGAGCTGAGGTGAGTGGGCCTGTATGAGGCAGCTTGGGCCTCCCAATTCCATGTTTATCAACTGAAGCAGCTGATGCTGGAGTTTCTGAGAAGATGGTTGTAAAGTACCAACACCTTCCATTTTAACCATGGAGAGGTCTGTATCAACCTATGGGATTTTCACTAGAGTTTTGGGGTCCCAATACTTGGGGAAATGTACAATGAGTTTCCTCTTATTGTGGGTGTGTGGGAAAATCTGGAGCAGATGCCACCACTAGTGGTGGCCTTGATGGATCTGCTGTCGGGAGAGGGAAAGTAGTCGGTGAGGGACGTCAATTTCAAATGGTGGTTCGAGTTGTTATTGAACTTCCCATAAAATAGGAAGTTCCATATGAGGCCTCATACTTTCCCAAAGGGGGATCAATTAAGCAAGGATCACTCATACTGGTGGCTCTTGGAGGATAACCAGTGGAAGATGTGGGGGTTTAGTGTCAATACCGAGCATCAACTAGTGGTTAGGTTAGCTGTATTCATCACGACACTTATCTATTGCTGGATTCTGCCAGTGAGGGACACTAACATGGGCATATGGCCGAGAACGTTCATTATGTCATCCATGTTCACGACAGGGGGATGGGTTAACCTCGGTATCTTGATGTTTGCGAAGCTGTACAATATGATGTTGCATATTAGCGAGGGGAAGAATCTACAGAGGATATGCAGGCCATTTCACCATATGTATGCATGGATAGTGGTGCATGTCAGGGGTATCTATGAATATCTGAACCCCATTTCCCATCCAGTATCAAATTTTCGACCGTCTATTCTTAATTTTGTGGGGATCTTTCTGGACAAGATGACCTTGTAAGCGATGCTAAACCAAGTCTGGAAGGAAAAAGAGTTCAATTTACACCTGTTCCCATTACCAACAGGTGTATTCACTGATGACGTCTGGGGAATGAAAGAGCATCAGTCCTACCTCTTGGCTTTTTGGGGTGGAGTCCTGGTGGTGTGGGTTGACCGTGAGTCCCTTGGTGATCCATACACCCTACACCGATTTTCAAGGCAATTTTGATGTATGCAGTGGTTGACCCCGTAGGTCAACTTGGGGGTGCGCCACGCGGAGCACTAGTGTGTGATGAGGTAGTTGTTTCTCATGTTCACACTGGAGGATGAGAAGATGTGGAAAGAGCTGCCTCCACCCACATCTATCTTTGGGCTAGTGAAGGAGTACACCAAGAGTTGGGAGGCGGCCTACCTAGGGGAGAAGATGAAGCCTCAGACTATCCGGGCTGGTGACGGGGTGCCTCCCCAACCTCGAGGCTGGGGCCAGAAGGAAGCAAGGACATCTCATGGTGGTGGTGAGGCCTACACCGGTCGAAATGTAGGCGTTAGCAGTGGACCCAGTTGTCCCAAAGGAGTAGATTCATCCAGAGGGGAGGCCGCACAGGGGGTTCCGCAGGATATCCACTTGGGCTCTAAGGAAGTGGTTGTGCTATATAAACATTCCATAGAATGTTGTATTCCTAGAGGACTAGGACATATGGGATGTCAATGGAAATTTACTCAACCTATCTCATATGTGGATACACCTACACCATCACAGGATGGATTTTTCGGGGATCAGACCCATCATGGCCGGCTTTGCAGTATCCTTGGTGGAGGCGGAGCAATACCTGGCCATGTTGGAGGACTTCATGCCCTCTTGAGGTGCACCGCGTCTAATGACGGATTAGGTAAAAGTATATCTGGATCAAAAGTGCCCTCATTAGTTGTCGGTCGTGGAATTTAGGGAGAATTTCCCTCTGCAAGAAGAATCAGACGAGTCCTCCTGGGGGGAGGAGCTGGTAGAGGAAGCCCTCTATAGGAGGGAGAGGTTGGCGATTCAGACCCAGAGTTGGAATAATTTTCCAAGGCCCTTGAGGTAAAATGCTAAATTACTTCCCTGGAGTATTCATCTAGGTCATATAGGATCTCTCAATTGATATTTGAACTATTCAGGAGGGCCTTATACATAGAACCCATTCCCACCCAATAGCAGATGTAGCTGTGGGGCCTTCGGGATTCATGTATGTGGCTATGGAGGTTACCACGCTTAGCGGGGTTGGGATAACCAAGGTGGTTCTTATGTAGTTTTCATACTTCACAATAATATACATAGGTCCATACCTAGGGGTCCCAGTGGCAACAACCTAGGGGTGAGACCAACTATTTGATCTCTATAAGTCTCTTTTACAGAATTCATGACTACCACCCATTGATCAGGTTAACTGATGTTCGTGCACTTTTTTGTATGCATGGATCCACAAATGGCATGGGATGCCTTGGAAAGGTTGGTCGGAGTACTTGGTGGTTCTTTTCCCTGGGGAATGCCAATGGTAGAGGTGGTGGATATCCAAACTGACCAAGCTACGGTGCTACTGATAACTCGTGGGACCGTTAAAAGGACAGATCCTAAGATCATTGAGGTGGGATCTGAGGATGAGTATCAATCAGACAACATGGGTCCCAACATACCCGACCAAACCCTAGATACAGACCCTTTTGATGAGTTATTGGGGGATTTTTCCATATATGAACTTTCTGACCCTACGGATCAAGATGATACAACCTCTGATGTGGAGGATAACAAGATCGTCCATCGCCAGTAATGGAAGCTGATCAGGTGCATCATCGATGAGACCCCTCAAGCACAATGGATAAACCTAATGGGGATTCTTCGATCCCAGCTTTGTGAACTATGCACTGGGGGAGTGTATTCCTAGCATCCACACATGCTCGTATGAGATCTCATGGCAGAGAAGATTTGGGAATATGATCATGGCCTTCATGTAGGTTGGCATCGAAGAAAATCGGCGAACATCAAGAGGCTCCATAAGTCTGAAAATGAGATTCAAAGACTATAGGTCTAGGTGTATGAGTATTGCAGTTTCCTTAATGTTCAATAAGATCTTATATTGCGGCTAAAGACCTAGCTAAAAGAGGCTGAAGAACAGATGAAGCAAGCCTATGAGGAGAGGTAAATGTTCTGTATAGACGAACAGTGGGCTCTGATTGTGTCTGATGAACTAAGCCCTGTTGCTGCTAAGAAGGAGTGGCAACTGAACAAGTGATAGTGAATTCTGGACGTCACAAGACAGAGAGTGGAATAGCTGCAAAATTCTTTTGACAGGGTCAACCAATCCATTGGAGGGCTTGATCCTCGGGTTCTGTAATGCCTTAAACTTTTGACCATATTTCCATGATTTGATTATTTATGCTAGGTGGATGCATGAGTTTCATTATTTCCATCGTCCAGCAACATGTCTATCACATTCGTGAAACATCCAACGATCAATCCCTAAGCTCACGTGGGTCATGTCCGATGTGAGAAACAAGGGATGACCACCATGTTATTCCATCCAAATATGAGAGTTCCAACCATGATTCGGGCATCTAGGGTTTGAAAACCCATTCTTGATTTTTGAGAAGAAAGAGGGAGGCCTGACTGGAGAATTATGGTCTTAGATCAGTCGAATTTCAATTTTCCCAATGTTCTCTTGTGCACGAGCGGGGGTAACACCAAGGGTGTTGGAATTAATCGGAACATAGGGGATTGGAATGTGTGAATCATGTTACCCAAGATTCAAAACACTATAGGGATGAGGTGAAAATGAAGGATAACTATTGACCATGTTCAAAACACAATATCCTTATTGCATTAGCCTAAAATGGGGATAACAAATGATGTCCGACCACTGACCATGTTCAAAACATGGGACCTGACTCAAAATGTCTTCCATTAGTCTTTCGGAACATTTTCCTGGGATAGTAGGTGATCCATAGGCCAAGCATCCACACTATTAGGGGGTTCCTTTGGATGTGAAGGAGAACAAGGTTCTAAATAAAGGGCATGAAAAATGTAGAGGGTGGAGTGATGGGTCATTCGAATGGATTCCAACACTCTTGAAATTACACCACCTTGGTGGAAACACATTAGGTGCGCACATTAGTCTGATAATGGATCAAACTTACTTCCGAACATGGACTCTCTAGTAAGAACCTAGAATGGAATGTATTTTTATGACATACCAATGAGGATGATAGACACATAGTTTATCGTTGTACGGTGAGGATGGTGCACATAGTTTTAAAGTCATACTTCCTAGATCGAAATCGTGGCCAAGGGGCCAGAAGGGTTAATGACCCTAGGGTTGGGCCCAAGAAGAATTTCCTGGGCATCGCTAAATATCCCATGAAGATGGGAATCAAGACAAACATAGTTATGGGCACAGTGTGGTCAGAGACCAATGCTGGTAGATAGAATCCTCTATAGCGAGGAAACTGATGCATCCCTTGATTAACATGGGGAATCCTGAATTTGTTCAGGGTAGAATCAGAGTTTAGTGTCATGCGTTGAATAAATATGGAATCGTGTAGTCTAATTTCATACGATAGGATGATAAATGAAAATGGGAGATCCCAAGTAGGTAGTTTGTGATGCGGTAGCTATAAACCTGATGTGAATAAGGAAATAAAGAGTCTACACCACACCACGTATCCTCCGAGGGAGTTTTTTAGGTCAAGGGAACAAAGTTGAAAAGCAGGATGGGCCTGAGACATGTTGTCCGTTCATTCCTACGTATCCCATGAAAATTGGAATAAATCCACACGTAGTTCTGAGAATGCAGTTTAACATCATGTGGGGTGAAAGGAATGTCTGGCATGGTTGTGCCAGTTCACGTACTACCAAAATTACTAAGCCCACATGATTCATGATTAATATGGGAAACAAGAAGTAGTGGTGGGACTTTCTTGGCACAGGGAGGAACACATTAGGGGAAATGAGATGCTATGTGAATGACTCAATAATATTGAACCACCTTCTTAATGAGCATAGATGCGTGGAGGTGTAAAATCAAGTGTGTTGGAATTCAACTTAAACATAAGGGAGTGGGAAAATGTGAATCATGATTCTGGAGATTTGGATGACAATGATAGTGATGAGGTTATGGAGGATAATTTTTTACCATGTTCGAAACACAGTATTTATTTCTCTTTAGATAGGAATGGGGACTGAAAAATGACGGTCAATTGGTGACCATGTTTGAAACATAGGATTTGTCACAAATATTGTCCAAGGTCTTTAGGGGTGTTGGCCCAAGATGGTAGGTGAGGCAATGTGGCGTGGGACTAAGAAATAAAGGTGGTACCTTAAAACATGAAATAAGATGAGGATCTAAATAACGGGCTCACAAAGCTTGGACATGGAATGAGGGAATGTCCCTGTGAAATTTTCCACACTTTGGGATCTTTTTCACAATGCATCTGAGTATGACAATAAGTCATATCAGATAGAGGGAGTCGAGTCCCTTTCTACGGTCAAGTTTCCTAGGGTCACACACTTATAGATCAAGGTCATAGGGTGGACTATTAAGGGGGTACTTGATTTAATGGACTGTGCATAGGGTGATGAAGTATCTAAATCCATCGCATATTTTCCATAGGGAGATCTTAGTTTAGGGTCATAGAACTCAGAATAGATTGGGAAAATACAAGGGAGGCACATGGTGCAGATGTTGAAAAACCTGACGGGAATGAGAACCCAATAGGTACTCACCACACCACATGTTCCCAAAAGAGTTCGGTCCAAGGGTCCAACAAAAGAGGGGGGTAGGATTTATGATTCTTGAGGCTCTACCCGTAGACATAATGTATGGGCATTCTTACGTATCCCATGAGGATAGGAATCAAGCCATACTTAGTTCTGAAATGTTGTCTTTACGCCTTTAGATAAGAAGTAGAGAGATCTTAGTTTAAGGTCTTAGAGGTAAAACCATATATAGTAAGGAATTAGGGACACACATGGTAAGGTAATTATAAAACATGATGTGAATGAGGACTTGAAGTCCATATCACTATGTGTTTCTTGAGGAGGTCTTAGGACGAGGGATCAAAAATAAAAGTTAGGATGGGTCTGAGGTGAAGTGTGTGGGTGTTCCTACATACCCCATGAGAATGAGAATCAATATATACATAGTTCCAGAAGTTTCATGGAAAGTTACCAGTTCCATTAATGATAAGGTCATGTGGGTCTTTTCCACACACAAAAAGTAGTGTCATTTGATAGATCTTGTTTTACCTTTAAGATAGATGTGTGTTTTTTTTGTGAAGTGATAAACCTATGACAGAGAATATAGGTATCTATATAGGAATAAATACATATGTAGGAATTAACAAGAGGTATGGTGGAGGACCAATACCCAACATGATGTCCCCTCGAGTGAGGACATCAAAATGCAGTTCTGTTTTTTTTTCATCATGTGACCAAGATGATAATGTCACAGTTTAGGGTCATGTGATAGGACCAACCAGTGCATTTTAATGTCATTCAATAAAGATCAAACAATTTAAAGTCACATGGGACTATATGGGAAATGTGCATGACCTGATAAAGCATACCCGACATGAATGAGGATGTGGTCCACATAACACCACATGCAATTATGAGTAAGAAACCTTGGGCCGAGGGGACAGAAATGGTTAGAAAATATGGGGCTGGACCTGTGTATGAAACGTACAGGTGTTCCTATGTATCCCATGAGTATGGGAATCAATCCATATGTAGTTATGGGAATGCAGTTTAATTTCATGCAGGGCAACAGGTAGGAGAGACTACTTACTAGAAGGGAAGTACGAGGTGAGACTATTAAAAACCGGACGTGAATGAGGGAATAATCCCACACAGGCCACACCATGAAATTTTATAAGAGTCAGGGCCTAAAAAGATAAATAGAAGAGATAATTAGTGAAACCAGAGATGGACCCAAAGATTGGATGTTCGGGCATTCCTACGTATGCCATGAGGATGGGAATCAAGATATATGTAGTTCTATGGGTAAGATGTATAACGAGATCTTAGTTTAAGGTCTTAGTGCTTGGACCATGGAGAAAAAAAAACTCTTACAAATGAGCACAGACCGTGATCTGATCCCTAATACCATGTGCGTCAAACTCGGTGTGGGAAACAATGTGGAAGAGGTTTTTGCAACACATGCGAAACATGTAAAGGGGAAATCAGTACGGAGCCCCGAATTATGCCTTACAGTGGATTTGTCCTCCTAACGTGAAAATGCACATTGAGGGATAGTACTAAGAGTGTTGAAATGACTATTGGACATGATGGGATTGAAAATGATGTGAATCATGGAACCGACATTAAAGGCTTGATGGGGTTGTCGTGATGGTGGATGATAACTGTTGACCATGTTCAAAACATAGTATCCATATCGTGTGACCCGGAATGGGAACATCAAATGAACATCGAACGCTGACCATATTCGCAACGCATGACTTGTATCAATTTGTTGTTCGAAACCCTCAAGCATGTTGGCCCGTAATGGTAGGAGATCCCTTGGGTCAAGAATCCATTCCATTTGGGGGTCCCCTCAGATGTGAAAGATAATGAAATCCCAAATGAAGGGGAACATGAAGCCTTAAAAATGAATGAAATGTTGTCCAGGTAGAATCTGACACTCCAGGTTCTGACCATAGTACTCCTAGGCACATTGGAGAATCACTGAAGAGGGTCAAGGAGCCCAACATAAGAGCATACAACTTGAAAAGATGAGTGTAGTGAAAAGGAATGAAGGTCACTCGGTAGAGAGAGGTATGTGTCATGGTAGTTACAAACCTGATGTGAATGGAGACATAAGCCGATACCACACCATGTACCCCTCCCCTAGAAGGACTCAGGCCAAGTGTCTAGAATGATAAGGAGGTTTCTATGAGATGGGGATGGACCCAAAGACTAGATTTTTGGGTGGTCCTACATATCCCCTAAGGATGAGAATCAATCCATACATAGTTCTGAAGAAGGTTGTTGTGCAGTTTAACATCATGCGGCAATGACACAAATAGGGGTAAGGTACCTGAATGGGGGATGTGTATGGAACGATGAGTAGCCTAAGGTGAATGAGGGCATAAGCTAATACTACATCATACAATAGCGAATGAACACTTGTGACAAGGGGCCAAAAGTTTGAAGGACCCAAAATGGGAAGTTCCAACCAATTCACAGTTTAACGTCTTACGGTGAGAATGATGCTGCTTCCAGTTTATGGTCATAGGGATCAGACCGTAGATGCCTAGTTTAATGTCATATGAAAGGGATAGCTGAGTGGAGGGGGAAAATCATCATGCCTTTGGGAAACCATGAAATGAAAAAAATGATAGAGGATAACTGTTGATCATGTGTGCAACATAGTATCCATATTTGTATGGCCAGGGTCTAGGGGAAAAAATTGAGCACTGACCGTTGGCCACATTCACAACAAGTGACTTGTATCAACCTATTGCTCTAAATCCCTAGGGACGTTGGCTTGAAATGATAGGAGAGCCCTTGGTCCTAGAATCCATACTGTTCAGGGGTCCTTTTGGATATTAATGATGATGGAAGCACAAATGATGGGATGTGTGAAGCATGGCAGGGCATTTTCTCATGGAAAGGACGATAGATGAAGGAGGGATGTCTCAAGGGGATATGTGTGGCATGGAAAAATAGTCTGAAGTGAATGATGACATGAGTATATACCAAACCACACAATCTTATATGAGAACTTAGGCTAAGAGGGCGAAAGGGTTGAGGGGCCTAATGCTAGGAGTCCCAGCCAACTTTGTCCATATGACCCCTCATACAGGTATTTCCTTACCACAGATCCTAAGACCACGTGAGCAATGCTCGGTCTGGGAAACAAGGAGTAAGACTGAGATCTCCCCAGCATATAGGGGTATAAAAACTGGACTCACAGTCATGCCTGAGGAAAACTGAAGCTTAAAGAGAGAGCGAGACATAATGAACCACTACACTCAATATTTGGGACATATAGGGGTGGTGAAAATGAAAAAGTACAGTTGTTGACTAGGTTTGAAACACAGAATCCATATTGTGTGACCTGAAATGGGAACAACATATTTTCATTGACCACTGACCATATTCACAATATGGGACTTATATCAACTTTTCATTCAGGTCCTCGAGAGCGTTGTATCGAAATGAAAGGAGATACCTTAGGCTAAGTATCTGTACCATTAGGGGGCCCTTTTGGTTGTAAAAGATGATGGACTCCCATGTACAGGGAGTGTGTGGGGAATAAATGTTCCCATTCAATTTAATGTCAAGTAGGATGCTGAAAGAGGTGGAGATATCTAGTGAAGGGGATATATGGTGCGGTCATGATGAATCCAACGTGATGGAGGGAAAAAGTGGGCACCACACCATGTTTTCTGACCTGATGGGTGATTTTGAGGTAGGGGATGGGCCAACAGACAAAATTTCCAGGCATTCCTATGTATCCCATAAGGATGGGAATCAAGAAATATGTCGTTCTTGCAGTTTAACATCTTGCATGAAGATATACAGTTGAATGTCATGTGGGACTTAACAGTTTAAGGTCGTCCGAGACTGAATACAGTTTAACGTCCTACGTGACAACATAAAGTTTAATGTCATGCATTAAATGAGGTACATCTGGCGCTTGTAGTTTAAAAATCATGTAGAAAAAATTTTGAATTCTTTTATGTCCTTCAGTTCAGAAAGACTGCACATTTTAACATCTTGTGGTATGGATGGAACAATTTAAGGTTGTGTGGGACCAGGTACAATTTAACATCCTACGGGATGACATACAGTTTAATGTCATGTAGGATATAATAGTTTAATTTCATGTAGGAACCTATATTTTATGGTCATGTAGGACCACATTTTCTCAGAAAAAGTATTTAATGAGGAACATGACATTGGTGGGATGAGTTATACGCTCACCATCCATAGTAACCAGGGAGTATGAGACATTGGGGTAAACCTTGTGAATAATGTAAGGTCCTTCCCACTTGGGATCCAATATGGGTGGTTTTTGTCTAGGTATCATTGGTGTTCTCAAGTCCAACACCAATTTACCTTGAAATAAATATAGGATTAGAACTTTCTTGTTGAAATATCTATATATCTTGTTCTGATTCCTTTCCAGATTATGCAAGGCATGCAGCCTGTTATTGTCAAGTGCTTCCAATTCAACCAGGCGGATTTCAGCTACTTTATCTGGGCTTGCTGATCTTAGAAATCCATGTTTAATGAAGGAAACTGAATCTCTATGGACATGACAACCTTTGTTCCATATACTAGGGATTACGTGGTCACCTGTGTGGAATTATGATTCATCGTCTGATAAGCCCATAGGGAGTTGGGAGGCTTGTCCAACCAACTCTTCTTGTTCTGACCAACCATTTATTGTAGAATGTTAGAGAGGGTTTCATTGGACGTCCTGATCTGCCCATTTTTTTCCGTGTGGTAGCGGGAGGTATGGTTAGAACATATGTTGTACTTGGCATAACATTTCTTCAACTCTGCTACCCGGAAGTTGGTGTCGTTATTGGTGAGGACGACATGAGGGACTCCAAATCATAAAATGATATTGGAGATCACAAAGTCAACTATTGAACTGGCCTTGACATACTTGAGTGGAATAGCTTCCTCCCACATGGAAAAGAAATCCATAGCGGTTAGGATGAACCTGCATTAGCGACCTGTCACAGGTGGATATGGTCCCACGACATCGAGTCCCCAGAATAAAAAGGGAATGGAGTACTTGGTAGTGTAGAGAGGTTCTGGTGGCCAATGCACAAAGTTGGCATGAATTTGGAACTCATGTAACCTCTTAGAAAACTTGTTGTAGTCACAGATCATTGATGGAAAAAAATACCCCAGTTTATGGATCTGGTGAGAAAGTTTCAGCCCAGTCTGATGAGCCCCGCAAGAACCGGCATGAACCTCTTGCATGACTTGAGAAATATCATCTCCTTGAATGCAACGGAGGAGAACTCCATCAAAACCGCACTTTTAGAGGATCTTCTCAAGAACAAACCACCCTATAGGGTAAACTGTAAGGCGCATCGTCGGATTCGCTCGCGCTTGGCCTGATCTGTAAGGATATTACCGTTTTGGAGGTATTCAACAAAGGAGGTTCTCTGGTTGTGAGTTACCTCAATCACTGCATCTGGGGAACCTGGAGGTCATAATGTGAGGTGCTAGTAGGGAGGTGGATTTCCTATGGGATTTCATCATCATTTAGAGTGACAGGTGCGATGAATCTCCAGTGCACCACATGTATAATCAAATCATCCTGTTCAGGCTCTTCTAGTGATGCAGCTAGGCTGGCTAAGGCTTCAGCTCGGCCGTTTTGGGACAAGGGACATGAGTAACTTCTGGACAAGATGGGAACTGGGCCATCAGCTAGAGGGTGTGTTCCAACAGTGGCATGAGCTCTGGATTTCTAAATACATAGTCACTATTGATCTACTTTTTGACTAGTTCATAGTCCCCTTTCACATGCAATTGGGGAACATCAATCTTGGGGGCCAACTCGAGGCTAGTGATGAGAGCCTGATACTCTGTCTCAGTTTTTGTGCAAACTTCTGAAAACAGGAATGAATACGGCATAATGGCTTATGATGGGTTAATGAACAAAATACCCAGGCCTACTCTATTGTGCCTGGGGTCATTGATCCTTTTACCAGTAGGGCTTCAAGAAGCGCCATCAATGTGAAGTTTCCAGCACGGGGTGGCTAGATCTACTAAGAGGATGGCCTCATTGGGAAAATAAATGTCCAGGGGCTAGTCAGTGGGAGATGGATGGGTGGAAAGAAAATTTGCCAATTATTTCCCCTTAATAGCCTTCTAAGGGACAAACCTGATGTCGAACTACAGAAGGATTACTGCCCACCGAGATAGAGGGTCTATCAGCATGGGGCGGTTCAAGATGTACTTCAGTGGATCCACTCGGGACACAAGCTATACCTTATGGTGCTATAAGTAATTTTTCAATTTCTATACTGTGAATACCAGCGCAAGGAATCTCTTCTCGATAGGGGATTATCTGGTCTCCGTATTGAGGATCATGCATATGAGATAGTAGATATTATTTTCCATTCCCTTGTTGTTCTACCAAGAGAGAAGGGCGCTGAGATATCATTCTAGGGTGGTCACATAAAGGACCAATGACTTTCTAGAGATAGGTGGCATTAAGACCAGAGGCTAGAGCATATACTACTTTATTTCCTCGAAATCAGTCTGAAATTATTTTTCCCACTGATAGATAATACCTTTCTTCATGAGCTGGGAAAAGAGATTACACTTGCCGACCAGATTCGAGATGAATCAGCATTGTGGGCGAAGTGGACTTGGAAGCCTTGAAGCTCCCCAATGTTGCTCGAGGGAGATATCTGGTTAATGGAATTTATCTTCTCTGGGTTGATCTTGATACCCCTGTATCTGACAACGAAGTAAAGAAACATCCCAGAGGTGACCTCGAAGGCACAATTCAATGGATTCATCTTCAGGTGGAATGAACGGAGGAATCCAAAATCTTTTTAAAAGTCATTGAGAGGGTCATGAAACTGGTGATATTTGACCATCAGATCATCCACATAGCATTCCACTATTATCCCGATGATAGGCTTAAATATGCGATGCACATCCCACTTTTAGGTGGAACCAACATTCTTTAAACCAAAGGGCATGACTTGGTGACAGAATGTACCTTGTTGTTCCCTAAAGGATGTGGACTCCTCATCCTTAGGATCCATTCAGATATGGTTATACCCGGAGTACCCATCCATGAAGTAGAGGGCCTAGAACCCAGTTGTAGCATCAATCAACAATTCCTTCATAGGAAAGGGAAATCATCCTTAGGACACTGACAGTTGAGATCTCGGAATTCGATGCAAACTATGATCTATCCATTCTTCTTCCTGACTGGAACAATTTTGGATAGCCACTTCGGGTACTGGACCTCCTTAATGAAATTGACTCTAATATGCTTATCAAATTTAGCCTCGACCATGGAACCATAATAAGGTTTCATATTTCTGGAAGGTTGCTTAAACCCACGGTGATTTTCTAGTAGACCGAGGTAGTGTATGACTACCTAAGAATATAGTCTTGGCATCTTGTCATAACTCCAGGTGAATACATCACGGTGTTGTTTGTGGAATTTCATGTTTATGTTTCTCCTCGAGGGGAATAACATCACTGATCAATGTGGGTTTTGGGTCCGCCTCACTACCGAGGTTCACCTGTACCAATTAATCGACCATGGTGGAGAAGCCCTCTTCAAAGGTGGGGGGAGCATCCTTTAAATACTCTTCTTCACTTATGGAGTAGGGATCCTTGGCAGGAGGAGTTTCCTCTGAGTCAATAGATTTGGATGGGAGACTGGTACCAACCTGAGCGGCAGTGGAAACTGGATCAGGGGACTCCTGTGCTACTGAAACCATAGCGATGAAGGCTGTTGATCCGATCCCATCTGGTCTTCTGCCCAAGGGTCCACTCTTGATGATGTCAAATAAATAGTGATGCGTCGACTTGAGCTAGTTTCTCTCAGCCTATTGAAACAAGCAAATATGCCATATTTTCTTTTCCACGGGGCAGACATCCCAATACCTTATGGGTGTAGGGGGATCTGGGATCACCTGATCATAATTCATGTAGGAGTATGAGGTGATATTCTGACATCACTTAGACTTGTGAATGTGCTCCCCCCTCCTTCCTGAAATAATGAATCATTGTTCCATGTATGGGGTTGTAGCCTCCAATTGATGGATATGAATGATATAGGCATCATATAGATCTGTCCATGGGTCGGTTGCTGCTGGAGCAAGCTCAACCTTGTTAGCCAGAATCTACTTGTCCTTACTCTTGTAATAGTCGGCATCCAGATAGAGTTCTTCACAAGAGGAAAAGGGAGATGCGTATATTTGAAGTACACCCACTCGACCATTAATGGAGTACTTGAGGCATTTGTGATACAATGAAGGAACCACCACATGCAGGTGGAGCCATGGCCTACCCATCAACACATTGTAGGTAGTGTCCAGAGATACAACCATGAACTCGATGCTGGAAATAAGTCCACCGAACTTGGTCTTCAGATTCTGTTTTGTCCTATCATAACCTAGAATATTTAGGTCAGAGGGACTCATATCATCCTTGGACGACCCCAGTTTTCACAGTGTTTGAGTCAGGATTTGGTTGATTCCAGATCCTATGTCAAAATGATAGAGACAAACCTCCATGCCATTAAAATGGATGGTGATGAACATAGGTAAGATGTGCCCCAGTATGGGAGAAACTTAATCTTCTATTGAGAATGAGATAATATCATGGCAACCATCATTCTCAATTGCCTTATCATGTAAGGCTTCTGTAGCTGCTACCTCTGTCTCAAACAAGAGGGGGATTCTTAAAGCATCAAAATGGGCTTCACACATATCTGCTGACAGGAAAAGGGACTCAAGGATGGAGAGCCTTGATGGAATGTTTTAAATATGTTTGAGGACATCATAATTCCATTCCAACAATGTGCTTCTGCTTACACGAGGTCACTTTATGACTGAAGGTATGACAAGACCTGCCAGCTGGACCGACTGCTAACTGGTGATGGGAATATCTCATTGCTCACTAGTTGAAGCCTCTAGAGTGACCACCAGATGAGTGAAAAATTACTAATACCAGTCCGTAGTAGAGCGTGGCTGGTCACAGTGAGGTCAAGGTGGATCTGCCTGATCAAGAAAAACAAACGGGGTTGAAGGTGGATCTGATGACACCAGATGAGAAGGCTGTGCATAATAAGCTCTGCACTGGGCCTGCTGTCTGGTTTTAGTGGCATGCACAGATTGGCTAGAAGTTCTGAATGAGGCACTCCAACAACCCAGATTTTCATGGCACCATCGATGCTGGCGAAGACTGGGATCATTGGAAGGGTCCGCATGGCACTCATAGCCGTTAGAAATCATGTAGGGGTTTACCACCTCTACGGTGTTAACCGGGGTGTACCATTAACTATCACTTGAAGAGTCATCCACTACTGGGTGGATTATAGGAGGAATTTCCATATCTGGGGGCATGAAGTCACCAAGATTATGGGATGACAAAGAAATTGGTGGGGGACTTTGTTTTCCCTTGCGTCATCAATGCTTGATCTTCTGGGAAGAGTACTACTAAGCCGTTGAAGCAGAATTAGTATCAGCTGATGCGTTAGCTTCAGAACAATCGGGTCAATTTAGGAATGCCCAGATAATACCCTGGGCATGGGAGACTATCTTATGATCCATCAAATCATCGTACTTTTGGGATTCATGGTTTGATGCCTGATGCCACTCACCCTCAATGTCACTACTACTATCTGGATTCATGAAGACACATGCCACTTGTGCCATAGTTGGGACTAACCGTACTATATTGTTGTCAACCTAGTCTTGAATCCAATATTTAAACACATAAAACCATTTAAGAGTGTTACCAAGGATCTGGTGATAGGGACAATAATTGGGGATATCAGTGAGACCTGCCTCTTCTGGTCTCCTGTATTTAGGAAAACATACAATCCGATGTTCCATGGTAATTTAGAAATAATTGGGGACCAGAGCCTTATTGAACAAGTAGGTCTAGTTTCTCTTATCCAGGAAGGGGTCTCTGAGAGATTTTCCCTCACGAGGGGCTGGAGGAGCCTGTCAAGGAGGTGAAGCCTGATTATCCTGCCTGGGTGGTGGTGGCATGTTACGCGGGGGCGCCTTCTGATTCTGATGTAGACATTGTTGGGTCGGAGGTTGTTCCTGAGCTGGAGAGCCTATGTAAGGTTGTGGAGGCAGCCCCACTGGTAACAACTCTAGCTACCTGGGGTCCTTCATCTGTGCCACCGCAGTGAGCTCCGCCTTAGTAGTACTTCTTGTGAGAATTGCAGGAGGAAACAGTCGTTCCTTCTTGGCCTACTGTAAGGATTCATATAAGCGTTTGGCCTTATCCGAGAAGTCTCAAAATCCCCTGGGGTAGTTTTGGGTGATCAGATAGGGGACTAGTTATATTGTGACATTCCCCACACACATCATCAGTAGTTTATTCTGAGTCAGTGGCATGCCAAGGGAGTTTGTGATCCCTTTCCATTGTGTGAAAAATTCCACAACGTGCTCATTAGGCCTCTGCTTGCACTTGAAGAAGTCCACAATACTCATCTTCCGAGTGGTGGAAGTGAACTGGAAAATAAATTGCATATAATGATCTTCCCAGCTGGCTACTGGATCGATGGGTTTTTGGTTGTACTAGACAAATGCAATCCCTTCCAATTTCTATACAAAGCATCAGATTTTGGCGGCATCCTGTTGAGTTGGAGTTCCCAACATGGGTCCACACCTTGAGATGAAGTGGAATAGATGCTGAAACTGATCACCCATCCCATTAAAGGGGGAAAAGGTGGGATTTTCAATACTCGGGGGTGCTGGCATATCATCCACCCATGACAGATATGGCTTGCCATCAGGCGTGATTTCCACTTGCCACATTTCCAATTCCTTGACATGAGCAGTGAGTGCCACCATGGGATCAGCTGGATAGGGGTTCCTGTCTTGATGGGGATCCCTGACCACCAGTGCATTGACAGGTTCTTCAGCGTGATAGGCAAGCACAATGACTCTTGGAGCGGCTGGTGGGTTGACCTGAGGAGCGGATATGGGAACCAGAGCCAGATCCTGGGCATTGTCTCATTGAATGGGTATATTTTGTGACACATACCTCTCCCTCTTGCCGTAAGTTCTAGCCTCAACCTTGTCTGCATGGGTAGGATGGTCAAGGTCACCTGGAGGCAATTCGTCGGGGGGAAGTTGTGTCTACCCTTGCTTCCTCGACTGAGGATCACAATAGTCCGGCTGTCGCTCCATGACACACTCAGCTAAGAGTTCATCAAACAAATTCTTATGCTCTTTGAGCAGCTGATGCAACACATATTTCTTAGGATCATCCTCCGTCTTTTGTACTGATCCAGATGGGTCAGAGGGTTTGATGGCTCCGAGGTGCTCTTTACCCTTGTTGAGATTTTGGCTGAGGACCAATGCCTCAGTGGGTACGGGGAGATCCATTAGATTTCTTAGATGGTGAGTAACCCTTCCTGATGGGTCCAAAAGTTGTGTCACTCCCCCAGGGAGTATGTTTTTCCCAAGGAGTTCGGTCTCCGTCTCATCCTCCGATAGATCGTCCATGTTAACTGCAAATCGTCTTGGAGGCATATCCTTGATATCAACTAGAAATTCAGGTTGGCGCCAGATGGAACTGAATTTGAGGGCTATGTACTACCCCCAAACATATATCTACTCATGGGGGGAAGCCTCATTGATAATCTTGCAGAGCACTTTAATGCTCTGGATGCATCTTTGTTGGATGGTCCTATGGAGGCCTAGTGACTCAAGGTGCTGGGCCCCGGGGAGTGCGGCCAGATCAACCAAACGTCATTGTTGGAAAAATTCTTAGAAGTGATAATTAATCTTTGGTTAGGCCACTTGTCGATGAAAAAGATGAAAATGTGTCTCCATAGGGTCTGGCGAAAGAATAAAACTTCCTCCTGAGTGAGCTATTCCGATGCACTGAAGTTTGGTGTTGCGGGTGGCCAAAACATCTTCGGGAAATGGTCGGTCACAAGAATGTCCCACAAGATCCTTGGCCTGGATTCAGGGTCTGACCCTTAATTTCACCACTCCTCAACTAGAGTTGACTGGGGAACTGATAGCGGTATTGAAGCAGACCACTTAGATGACAGGCTGGTCGATGGAAAATATGGTGACGGGGCCGAAAAACTGCCAAATCTCGGACTATCCTCTAAAGAGTGCAGTGACTTGGCCACCACGTCACGATAAGACGGGATGGAGACTATAGTTTTTGGTGTAGGGACTACAGGTACTGGTAGTGGACCATGTTGTTTCTCATACGCCATCAGTCCCAAGAATAACTCTCTATGATCTCTGGTCAAGGTAGAGAGTGCTCCGGGTGATGATGGGGGTGATTGGATGGTCGGACCCTTGGGAGACACCCAATTTTCATCCTTCTGGATGTATCTACGGTGGGAGGTAGGGATTCGGTTCACTTAAAATTCTGGAAGTATGAGGATGATGTGCCTCATTCCTACCCCAACCCCTGACACAAAAGATTGAGGTGAGGGTTCCATTGCAGAGTCGTATTCCGTCGTAGAATCTGATAATAAGACATGTTTAATCTTGGTTTGAATCTTCCCAGAATTATTTTTATGGTGGAGACGACCTACCTTTCTACCCTGGGATGGCTCTTCGAGATAGGGTATATTTCTGGCGTGAAGAGGACCTTCAGCCACACTGGTGCTGGGACGGAGAGGGCTTCCGCCTGAATGAGCCAGGGTGCGAGGAGCACCTAGATTGATGTCAAAAAGAACACGGGTAAGAACTCTTTGTCCATTGGCTGATGTGTGGAGGGAATCTCCAAGAAAGGTGCTGGAGTGGGTAGCAGCATGGGTAGGGCCCCCATTCTTATTTTCCTTGGCAGGGTCTGTGCGGGGAGGATCCTCGTACTGGTTGAGCTGAACACGGATTGGACATCCGTGTTGGGTGCCTATGAAGCGAGTCTCACCTTAACTCCTCTGATTTCTAGGGAGATTATGACCTTTATTGGCTACTATAAGGACATGGTGAAGGCCCCCACATAGGATATTGACCAGATGCGTAACATCTATATGCCGATGACCTATCATAGGAGGAATGAATTCATACCTAATGGCATGAGTGTGGAAGAGGATTCTGTACAGAGTTTCACTACCATGGAGAGGACCCTTATTTGGATTAATGGTGGCATGAGTGGGGGGAGGGGGGACCTCCACACCGAGATTGGAAGTGGGGAGGACCCACATTCTCAATGGTGGCAGTATGAGGAAGACATCGACACTGGGTTCCATTTCTGCGGGCCTATCCATGGCGGCCACTACCTACGCTGTCAACCAAGAGAGTCGACCCAGCCTACCCGTGGGGTGGTTGGGGCCTTGATATGGGTTTGGAATCTTCATGCCCCTACTCGAAATAGATAGGGAACTGATGGTATATGTCGGTGGTGGCATGAGCCACGATAGTTGTTGATGTTAACGCCCCGTGGCGGGTGTCCTCCTCACCCTTCTCCCAATGCTGGCATCAGGTCAACCAGACTGGGGCAGGTGGTGCAGGCGCATAGCTTAGCTATTCCTCAGCTCATGGGTTCGGGTGGCGGTGATGGTGCGACTTAGTGGGGGGCCTCCTTGAGAGCCCCTGGAATAGGATCCCGGCTGAGATGTCCCGGACATCCCCCACCTCATCGGTGTAGGGGAGGGAGTCATCAAAGCATTCTGGGGAGAGTCCCCCTAAATGTTTTTGTGTTGGAGTGGGGAGTAGTGGCTCCCTATGTGACCCTTGGTGGTGGCGGTGGCAATGAGACACATATGCCTCTAAATCCTGGCAATCCATATCTCGAGCTGAGATAACCCCCTCCTCCTTCTATTGGTGGACGAGGTTGCTTATCACCCTTTGTTGAATGAATTAAGATGGGGAGATGGGTTATGGGAACCCATTAGTTGTGGATGTGGAGACTGTCGTAGAAGCAGTGGAGCCACGCAGGGTTGCTACGTTGACATTTCCCCTGCCCCTAAGTCTATGGATGGGTGGTGATATGTTTCCTGTTACGGTAGCTTGGGTCCTAAACGGTAGGGATATTAAACCATTAGTGCTAAAACTTGGAAATCAATGCACAGTTCCAGATTTCTATTCCATCTACCATGGACGGTAAGAAAGATCCATGCTGATAGCGTAGCATATTGATATTTCCAACGTTTTAACTGCCCTGACTTCTGGTGAGTTTCACTCTAGGCCCACAATTTTCTTGGTGGGAACCGGTGTCAAATAACTGGATTCGGTGACACGCTAGTCTATTAATGTCTCAAGCACTACTAATCTCTACATTAAGGAGAATAAATTCACATCGAGATCACCATTTATGTTTTTGATGATTTATCTAAGGCACGCTCATCTGTCGGTTTCGAAGGAAACGCTGATTGTTGCCCCACATTCCCACTTTCCAAAGGTGGGTGGCATCCATCACTTCTTCAGGGACGTTTTCTACTTGATCAAAATAGGATGATGGGATGTCAGTTTCTCCATTCGTGGATTCCTTCTATGAACTTGTCACCTAGTCCGGGTCTCCCTTATAGATTAAGACGTTGTTCGTGAAACTCTTCCTGTTGTTAGGTCTTCATGGACACTGGTTAATTACAATACTTTTTTCAAGACATTCCAAGGGGTCCGGTTAGAGGGGAAACCTTCGGTCGGGGGAGTAGTCACATTAGAAATCACTAGCGTGTCTGGACACTGAAACACTGGAACATTTGGGTTTCTTCTCCTTATGATTGGTTGTCTCAAGGATGCAAAAACCCAAGGCATCCCATGTAGAATGCAGGGAATTATATTCTATAGGAATTTCTCTGAGGTTTTACTTAGATTCTCATGTTTAACACAGGGTATGCCACGAGTTTAACGTCTAGGGGAGACTGATCAGACTGATCAGAACACTGACGATATTGGATCAGATGGGTGCAACCCTGGAAGGTAACACTGATGTTGGGATCAACAAGAATATGGGTGACATGATTTCACCGGTATGTTGCAGTCCGGGTAGTAATCAGGATTGGTGTGGATTTTTTAGAGTGGATGGAGAGCAAGATGGAGCCAACACGAGGTGATAGTGAAGTTGGAAAAGAGCCTTGAAAAGACTTCCTACATACCCCTATTGAAAGAAATCAATGTCTGTGTAGTTCGATAAGCCGATGCGACACCTAATGAGGTGACCTGTATGGAGGGGACCTGGAGGCAGTGGGACCTCCAGGTTGGGGCATGACCTCCCTGAAACACATAGGCTCGAGGGAAAGACCAGAATGAGACATGGGTGATGGGCTTGAACCACAGGGAGGATTCTTATGTACCATTCTTTAGAAAGTATCAAAGTCCACGTAGTTCAGTATGGGGCATGTAATCGGGGTGTGCACAGGGTAGAACGACCCAATGACACGCTGGGGCTTAGGCGTGGTTAGCAGCTCGGGTTGGTCTGACACTTAGAGAAAGACCAGGGATGTGGGTCCCAACAAAAAGGACTCCAATAACTTATCATCAATTGGGGAACATGATGGCTTACTGTTGATTGGGGTTGAAAATAGCTTGCCTATGATTGGGGTTGATAATGTATTACCACTGATTAGGGGATAGTTTAGTGTCATGCAAGACAAAAAGGGGCATACATTTTAACATCATGCAGGATGGGGGTGGACCGACGTGAAGTAGTCGTGAAATATGGAATTTGGGGATGAACCTCAGGGAGGTGTCCTACGTACCTTGACTTGGCAAGGATCGAAGTTCACATAGTTCAATATAGTGTTGGTGAGCCAACGTGAAGTCGTTCGGGACCGATATGTGTTGGGATTGAACCTTAGAGAGGCTTCCTATGTACCTTGCCTTGGAAAAGATCAAAGTCCCTGTAGTTTAGAAGTGGTGTTAGTGAACCGACATGAAGTGGTTTAAACCAATAGTTATTGGGATCGAACCTTAGGGAGGCTTCTTACATACCTTGCCTTGGCAAGGATCGGAGTCCTTGTAGTTTGGGATGGTAGGGATATAGTTTAATATCATGCAAGATGAAGGGGAACTGACGTGAAGGGGGTCGGGACCAATAGGTGTTGGTATTGAACCTCAGGGAGGCTTCATATATACATTTCCTTGGATAGTATCAATGATTATGTAGTTCAGATGGTTTGGGGCTTACACTCTTGGGTGGCCCAGAGAGGATTTCATGGTCGATTCTTACTCTAATCCCACATGATTCATGCTCGGTGTGAGAAACAAGAGGCAGTAGAGACCTGACGACCACGTCAATATAGGTGTGTCTGTGGGAAGTGGAATGTGGATTACATGTGGTTAGTGGACCAAAAAGGAAAAAGAGGCTTACGCGTGGTTAATAACCCAGAGAGAAAACATGGGCTTACATGTGGTTAGAAACCCCAGGATATGGAGATTGGGAACTACTCCGGGATGGAGGCTCGAGTGGAAACAAAGCCCAATGGGAGAGGGATTTGGCATGGAAGAGAGGAGGGTTCTGGTGTCCATCCCCCCTCTGGTATTTGGCAGAAAAGAAGAGAGGAGGGAGAGCATAGATATTTCCTCCTGCAAGAAAGGAGAGGGGATTACACTAAGATGGTTTCCCTTCCCCATGGATAGGATTCACTCCAACAAAGAGGATCTCATTCCATGTGAGGAATATCTCACTCTCGTGGAGATGAGAGGGCAGAGAGAATGTCTGAGACGGGGTTCCCCACATAGTGTGTGTGGGGAAAGGTCACAGTTTAATGTCATGTGGTGAGAACGATGGCACTTGGTAGTTTAACGTCCTGCAGTTCGGATGAGGCGGGTTCGCTCCGTGCCCCCTGGGACTTACATTACCGGTACCTCCCGCCCCTTGGGGAAGGAATGGCATCAATAATTCCTTTGAGAGGGGGTGTCATGGAGTGATCCACTGAGGTTCCTACATTATCATGGCTATGCCAAGAAGAAATAGTTGTTAGCATTCCTATGGGAAGAAGCATGAGGCGAAGCAATGCAACATGAAGTGCCACCCAAGGTACTTTGAAATGACTTCGTGCAAACATAGAGGGTCACATGGGAAAAGGGGTTGCGAAGAAAAGGTATTCACATGAAGAGGCCTTGTGAAGCTCTGGTGTTCTATGTAGTGGAGGGGCTTCATGAAGGGTTTTGATTCACAAAGTGAAATGGCCTATCCTAAGCATAAGGAATAGGTGCACATGGAGGGTGCTTCACAAAGTGTAAATGGTTTTGTAGAGCAGTGTTTCACGAAGCACGGGTGCCCTGTGAAGTGCAGCCCTATGAAGTAGTGTGATTTGTGAAGCACAATGACCCGACCATAGCATGTGGGTTACATGTGCATGGATGGTATTTCACGAAGCGTAAGTTCTCTGTGAAGACCTGAGTACCCTTGGGGTTCCACTTCCTTTGCGATGGCTCATGGGCTCTGTGAAGGGAATCCCTTGTTGAAGAGGGGTTGAATTCAAGCCAATAAAAAGGCACTTCGTAATGCTTAAGTACCTTGAAGAGATCATGTTTCATAGATCAAAAATTGTTTCATGATTTGAGATCTAATAAGGATAAAGGTTGGAGGATCCATCCTTTGGGCTTGAGGCGAGTCTGGTATTTATAGGCAAGAGGTTTCGCGACACAGAGATCACTCGGTGAAAAGTTACATGGAACTTCATCGTAACCACGGAGTCTCCCACCTCCTTGCTCCATGGAGGCTTTTCAAACTTCAATCTGGTCATTAATCCTATCGCCTCATTGTTCCATAGCAGCTTTGCAAATGTCAATCCAGATCGTGAAGCCTCCCACCTCCTTGCTCCATAGTGGCTTCGTAAACGTCAATCCAGTCATGGAGCCTCCCACTTCGTTGCTCCATGATGGTTTATTAAACGTCAATATGGATTGTGTAGCCTCCTGAATCCTTGATCTATGGAGGCTTCACAGAGGTGGTAGCTTCGCACCAACCATGGTGCTATGGGGCTTCGCGATTGATCTTTATGAGGCAACCTCTTTGGATCCGGCTTTCGCTCTGCTTCCTTTTCCTCTGCATATATTTTTTGCACCAATAGTATTCTTCTTATCACATAAGAGTGAAGCTTGTTCTTAATTTATTATGTATTCAAAATATATAGTAAAAGTTAAGTGGAATTAGGATTAAGGCCTAAAGAAGTGATCATGGTCAAGAATTTGAAAATCATTACATTGAATCATTTTGTTCTCAAAATGGTTATAATCAAAAACATTCTTCTCCTAGGAAACTACAGAAAAATGGTTAGGAAGTTTTATTAAATATAAATCTTTAAGAGATATATCATACTATACTAAATGTGTATGGGTTACCTATCTGCTTTTAAGAAGAGACTGTTAACATAGTCTGTTATACAAAAAACAAAGTCTTAATTAGACCTCTCTTAAAAAGAACAACTTATGAGTTATGGAATAATAGAAAACCAAATGTTAATTACATTAGAGTTTTTGGTTGCAATGTTTTTATTCTAAATACAAAGTAAAATATTAAAAAATTAACTTCCAAGAGTGATGAAATATTTTTTCTCGGTTATACAACTTCCATAAAATCTTATATATTGTTTAATAGAATATCCAAAAAAATAGAAGTGTATGTTCACCTTAAATTTGATGAAACTGGTTCTAATAAACCTAATACTATCTTAGAGATCCTTGAGGATGATATGTAAACCCATAATATTAATAGTAAAACTTATGAAAGTTCTGTTAAAAAAGTATAAATTTAATCCAGTGAACTTCTAGAATTTGAACCTGAAGAAGATATTGAGACAACCAACCTTTCTTTTAAAAGAGCTATTAGGACTCACAGATCAACCCTTTGGATGCAGTAATAGGAAACATCGATAGAGTTATACAAACTAGAGATTCCCTTAGGAATCAAATTGAACATTAATATTTCTTTTCACAACTTAAACCAAATAACATAAATTATTCTATCAATGATGAATTATAGGTAATAGCTATGCAAGAGGAACATATTAAATTTTAAATAAACAATGTTTCTGAACTTTTTTATAGTCCTAAAGACACCATAACTATTTTCACTAAGTTAGTGTTTAGAAACAAGGTTGATGAGTCAGGAACTATAGTAATAAACCAAGACAGATTAGTTTCTCAAGGGTATAATAAAGAAGGTATTGATAATGAATAAACCTTTTCAACTGTAGCCAGACTTTATTCTATTAAGATTCTACTTTTCTATGAACCAAATTTGGATTTCAAACTGTATCAAATGGATGTTAAAAGTGTATTATTAAATGGTTTTATAGTTGAGGATGTTTTTTAGAACAACGCCATGGATTTAAAAATCCATTTCTTCTAACTTGTGTTTTTAAACTAACAAAACATTTATATGGTTGAAAACTAGCTACTAGTTCTTGGTTTGATATGCTTACCTCTTTTAATTTTTTTTCAAAAGGTATAGATGATCCTACTATTTATATAAAAATAATTTAAAAAGGCTTTTGAATAGTACAACCATATGTAGATAATCTTATTTTTGGATTTATTAATGATTCCCTATGTACAGATGTTTTCACAACTGATGCAAAAAGAATTTGAACTATGTTTAATGGGTCATATAAAATTCTTTCTTAGTTTCCAAATCTTTAAAAATAAATAAGGGATTTATTTTAATTATATTAAATATAATAAATATCATTTCAAATGTTTTTTCATAGATAGTACTAAAATTAGTAATACTCCCATGAGTACCACACGTAAACTAGATCTTGATGTAGTTAGGAAATTAATAGATCAAACTAGTTATAGAGGTATGATTGAAAGTCTATTGAATTTTAAAACTAGTCGACCTGATATTATGTTTTTTGTGTGTATGTGTGCTCTATTTTATGAGTTATGGAATAATAGAAAAGCAAATGTTAATTACATTAGAGTTTTTGGTTGCAATGTTTTTATTCTAAATATAAAGTACAATATTCAAAAAATAACTTCCAAGAGGGATGAAATATTTTTTCTCGGTTATACAACTTCTATAAAATCTTATATATTGTTTAATAGAAGATCCAAAAAAATAGAAGTGTATGTCCACCTTAAATTTTATGAAACTGGTTCTAATAAACCTAATACTATCTTAGAGAACCTTGAGGATGATATGTAAACCCATAATATTAATAGTAAAACTTCTGAAAGTTCTGTTAAAAAAGTATAAAGTTAATCCAGTGAACTTCTAGAATTTGAACCTGAAGAAGATATTGAGACAACCAACCTTTCTTTTAAAAGAGCTATTAGGACTCACAGATCAACCCTTTGGATGAAGTAATAGGAAACATAGATATAGTTATACAAACTAGAGATTCCCTTAGGAATCAAATTGAACATTAATATTTCTTTTCAAAACTTAAACCAAATAACATAAATGATTCTATCAATGATGAATTATAGGTAATAGCTATGCAAGAGGAACATAATAAATTTGAAATAAACAATGTTTCTGAACTTTTTTATAGTCCTAAAGACACCATAACTATTTTCACTAAGTTAGTGTTTAGAAACAAGGTTGATGAGTCAGGAACTATAGTAATAAACCAAGACAGATTAGTTTCTCAAGGGTATAATAAAGAAGGTATTGATAATGAATAAACCTTTTCAACTGTAGCTAGACTTGATTCTATTAAGATTCTACTTTTCTATGAACCACATTTCGATTTCAAACTGTATCAAATGGATGTTAAAAGTGTATTATTAAATGGTTTTATAGTTGAGGATGTTTTTTAGAACAACACCATGGATTTAAAAAACCATTTCTTCTAACTTGTGTTTTTAAACTAACAAAACATTTATATGGTTTAAAACTAGCTACTAGTTCTTGGTTTGATATGCTTACCTCTTTTATTTTTTTTTCAAAAGGTATAGATGATCCAACTATTTTTATAAAAATAATTTAAAAAGGCTTTTTAATAGTACAACCATATGTAGATAATCTTATTTTTGGATTTATTAATGATTCCCTATGTACATATGTTTTCACAACTGATGCAAAAAAGAATTTGAACTATGTTTAATGGGTGATCTAAAATTCTTTCTTAGTTTCCAAATCTTTAAAAATAAATAAGGGATTTATTTTAATTATATTAAATATAATAAATATCATTTCAAATGTTTTTTCATAGATAGTACTAAAATTAGTAATACTCCCATGAGTACCACACGTAAACTAGATCTTGATGTAGTTGGGAAATTAGTATATCAAACTAGTTATAGTGGTATGATTGAAAGTCTATTGAATTTGAAAACTAGTCGACCTGATATTATGTTTTTTGTGCGTATGTGTGCTCTATTTTAAGAAAATACCAAATATTCACAAATAATAGCTGTTAATAGAATTTTTAAATACCTCAAATATACAACTAATTTAGGATTGTTCTGTCCAAGAGGAAATTTGTTTAATTTAGTATGTTATTTTAATGTTGATTTTGGTAGGTTTAAGTTCGGTAGAAAAATAACATTAGGAAAAGGTAATATTTTTTGTAATCCCTATTATTATAGTGTAGTAAGAAACAAAATTATGTTTCACTGTCCACTACTGAAGCTGAATACATAACTACATGCAGATACTATGTACACATTTTGAGGATGAAACATACTTTACTAGACTTTGGATACCATTTTATACATGTACCTATAAATTTTGATAATATAAGTGATATAAACATTTACAAAAAACTAGTATCTCACTCTATAATAACTAACATTGATGTAAGACATCACTTTTTGAGAGATCATTATAAAAATGATGATATAGCATTACAATTTATTAGAACTGAACATCATCTTGCTGATAACATCACATATCCTTTCTATTTTGAAGGATTAAACTACATAAACATTAATTAATAATGATAAGTTTTGTATGATAAGTCACCATTGGAAACTCACCATTGATAATTCACCATTGATAATTCATTGTTGATGAGTCACCATTGATGAGTCATCATTGATAAGTCACCATTTATGAGTCATAATTGATAAGTCACTCTTGATAAGTCACTATCAATGAGTAACCATTTATGAGTCACTGTTTATGAGTCACCATTGATGTGACACTATTAATGAGTCACCATTTACGAGTCACTATTGATGATTCACCTTTAATGATTCATCATTGATAAGTCACCACTGATAAGTCACCATTAATGAGTCTTTTTTGTGAACGAGTAACTATTCCTTTTGTTGCCGTTTTTTACCATTTATATTATTTTCCTAATTAAAATTTTATTTTTTTTATTTATTGTTATTTATTATTTAGAATCCCTAAACGATAAAACTCACATCTATGTCTAATCAATTCCCTTTACCTTGAAACCATTGAACTCCTAAAACATTCTCTTCCTCTTGGAAAAATTTTCATTCCTTCCTTTATCATTCATCATAATCCTTTAACCTATTAGAATAGATAATGTGAAGAGATTCAAAAAATAAAATCCAGAAGTGATACAAAAATATAAGAAACTAAAACGATATTCTAGTTATTCGGTTGTTGTTTCACGAAACCCGCATTTGGTGAAACAAGTTTTTGAAGTCGAAAAGGAGAGAGATGCCCAATTGATTCCATCAAGAAATATGATATTATTGAAAGTTATAAAATATCCAAAGTGGATGGACTAGTTTATAATTAATAACCTTGTGTATTATCCAAGGTTGGTTTTTTATTTCTATCAGAATGCTATGTTTTCTTTCAGAGATAAAGAGGTTGAAATAAGAAGTCACATCGATGCATAATTTTTTCTTTATCTTCATGGGAATGGTAAACGTTCCTAAGAGTACTTCATAAAGGGGTATATGAGTATTTCTAAAGAATAATTCCTAATGATTGTGGGATTTTTAATTATGAAGAATCTATACTACAGTTAACAATTGACAGTACACTACAGAGACCTACAGATGTTGAAATCGATGGTGAGTGCAAACTATTATTAAATTTTTTTACAACATGTGTTGTTTCCTAGAAAGGGGGGTTTAAATAATATGATATATCATGATGTTTACTTCATTTTTATTATGAAACAATGAAAAAGGATCAATATTTTTAGATTTCTGATGATCCATATGTATGAAATGTTCAAGAAAAGTTCAATATCGTACTCTTTGATATATAGTAGGATGATATCTACTATCTTGGATGCTAAGAGAATAGTCAAATAAGGTGAAGAGGCTGAATATAAGTATGGTGGATTATCTTAGTCAAATAAAAATTTCAAAAGAGTTTACGTGAGTTGGAATCCATGGATGAAGTGATAGATGAGAGAAAATAATAAATTGTATGATGAATTAAATAAAATTGATCATCCAACCAGTCCTATGGATATGGTGGATCCTGGTATTGAGAACAATGGGTTAGTTGAATATTCTGATGATGATGATGATAGCGATAATGTTGAGAAATGTGTGGAAGAATAAAAATAATAATTCTCAGTTGAAGTGGGGAGTGACCCTAAAATATGAAACTCCCCAAAGGGAGTTTTGTATGGACATATCAGTCCACCTATTTCTCTATCAACTAGGGAATAAATTTTGGATAAAAATTATGATGAGGAAACAAAATTTTATGGAGTAGACCAATTAAATACATCTTCCTCTAAATCATCAATAGATCATATTATTATTTATGAAAATGGAAGTGGCGGTAATGATAATGTTTCTAAGGAAGCGGATAAAGATGAAGATCATAATGGAGAAAAATATGATCGTGATCATGCTGATAAGAATAATGGTGTATATGATGAATATCATGATGGTGGAGATAATGATGATTATGGTGATGATCATAGAGATAGTCATATTGATGGAGCTGATAAGAATAGAGGTGATCATCATGGTAATGATCATGAAATGGTCCAGTCACATCCTTCATCCCTAGTGGTTTCATGTTATATCAAGTTCGAGGATCAATCCAAAGATAATGAGATTAAAGTTATACCACCTATTATTACAAATGATAAGAAATATAATATTGAGGGGGAGAATTCTCCCAAACCTTCTGATCACTCAGAGCCAGTGGATCCCACCAAAAAAGGATATCTCACACATACAACTCATACAGATCCAGCCCCTTCTCTACCTGAATTTGGTGAATCTTCTCATGTTCCAAAAGAATGTCATATTCTTATATATATAATAACCGATGTTAGTTCTTTTAATTAATGGTAAATGTTTCTTGGTTATGTTAGACTTGTAATTGATTATAGTGATTCATGTAGTGAATCAAGTGAAATTGCTATTAGATGAGAAGAATCTTTAGTGGATCATATTGGTCAAATTGGTTAGTTACAACCGTTTACTCTAATTGAAATAAATAGAAAGGATGAGGCTATTACGCCACCTAAAAATAGAGATCATCTCCCAACTCGAATCATTATTCCACTTGATGTTGTGACAAAATATGATTTTGAGTCTTTTCCAAGAAGTGTGAATTCTAATTTGGAATCCTTGAGATGAAATTTGGTTTCAGATTTTAAAAATTTCATAAGCTCTCAGTCATCTTGAATTTCCAAACTCAGTGAAGAAAGTACTAGTTATTTGGTTGAGATTGTTATATCTCATTTAGAAACAAAATTACGTTTTCACATTCAAGAAATATAAGTGGAGAATAAAATATTTTCAAAATAAGTGAAACGTTTGAAAGCCTTAGTAGAGGGAATAACATAATCTTTCTCAAAATGTTTAAATTATATTTCTTAGAAGTTGAACAACATGTCTACCACTACTAACTCTACATCCACTGCACCACCTTATACATAAATACCTTTTGATAGAGAGATACTCAGATATATTATCAAAGAAGATATCATTACTACATTGGGTGATGCATCTACACATGATGTGATATTATGGAAAATACACCATCATGGATAGTACATCTATGATATGATAATGGAGTATGCCATTGAACTCAGGGATGATAAATACACCATAAAGAAAGATATAAAGTATTATTTTCAAGAATTTATACAAATAATGAACTAAATAATAACTTGAAATTACTAGAAGACAACTTGAGATTACTACTAGTAATAATGTATTTCAAAGGCCAAGTAAGAAAAATGAAGGTTCTCACAACAATGTTGCAGAGATTAATAGAAGAGAAAGAAATTTATTTCGTGCTACGTAGATGAGTGGTAATATTAATATGGATTTTATCAACCTCATGAAACCCTTTCTATATGTTCATAGTACAAATTTTATTTCAAGTGAGGTAATTCTAGTGAAAAATATTCTTTCCACAACATCCATAGAGCAAGTTAGATATAAACCTATAGTGATTACTCAGTTATATAGTCTTCTACCTCCACTATTTCAACCTATGCATTTATCACTATTTGAAGCTATTCTCCACCACATACTAGTTATTTTTTTGATAGATGATTCCTCATAAAACAAATATACCTTGCATCAAAACCTATGCTCCAAATATTATTACTTATGCTTCGATATCTAAAGGAAAAGACAAGGGAAAACAGAAAAGAAAAGTTTCTCCTACCTCTACCTCAGAAAAATAATCTTATTAACTAATGTATTTGATATAGATATTCTTATTGTAGTCTTTATATTTAGTTTTGTAATGAACTTATTTCTACCCTCCTTTCAATTAAATTTCTAAATTCTGTTCATCCTATATATATATAATTTCTATTTCTATATCCTTTTGTTAATCATAATAGGGGTGAAATGGAAATTCCCTTTGGTAATGATTTAAAATTTTCTTGATATTATAGTTTTTTATATAACTCATATGTCTTCTGAGCTGTTAAGAAGATTGTTTTAATATAAATAAATCTCTGATTATTTATGTTTAAATTTTTAGTACATGAATTATAAAATGAAATGTTTTGTGATCATCAAAAAGGATGAGGATTTTGGAACCTTTTTATGAAGAGAGTGTTTGGAACTTTCTTATTTTAATGATAAAAAATAATGATTCTTTTCATACTAATGACTTATATGTTGTATCATATCCTTTTATATGGTAAGAAATATTTTATGATAATTCATCTATGTATTGAGGTGAGTCATCTCTATCCAAGAGCTACCTCTGAGGCGAGTTACTGCTAGGCAAGAGTCACCACAAGGGATTAACTAATACCAATATAGTCACTGATAGTGGAGTCACTTATAGAGTTATTACTACCAACAAAGTTACCGCCAGGCTTGTTACCACCATAGGTGATATCGTTAGGACCTATTAATATTAGACTTAGAGTCACCACTAGACTCTGAGTCACCTCTAGTCTGAGATACTTCCAGTATAAGAAACTGCCAGTATGAGATACCTCTAGATGCTGAGTCACCACCAACTGAATTCTATCGTTTCTATCAAAGGAAATTGACGTGAATGGATCAATGACTATTTATATTCAAGGATAAATTGACCATGTCTTAATGAAAAATCCAAATACTGTCCGATTATTTTATATTTAATTTAATTGAGACTTCTATATCTATGTGAAGGATTATCTCTCTCTATGTTTCGGTGTTGTGATGATAACTATCTGACAAGTCTACTAAAAATCATGTGATAAAATATGTGAACTTGAATATGGTTACTAATTCATCTACTATAAAGATCAATGACACAACATCATAAACTCTATTATAGAGATTGATTTAGACACTGATAGAGATCAACTAGAACATTTTTGTAAATTCTGATGATCCTCTATTTTGTTACAATTTTCAATAAAAAAATTGAACGCATCACCAAATATAATATGAGGACATTGAAAATTATGATCATACCAGACTGAGAATCACTATTCCCTTTATTTTTTTTATTTCTCTTTATGTTTTTAAGCAGTATGTTGTTACTTTATCTTTCAAACACATATTGTCTCCTGTACTCAACTGGAGAATACTTGTTATTCTATCTTTCACATTACATCTATTTTCCAACAGTGTTTATGGAAGAGGTAATTATGTGGCATGCACTATTTTACATCCCACATATAATTGCGGAAGAGGCTCTTTATTTTGGATAAATTTTTATTGTAGTTTTTTTAACTAATTTAGGCTGTGGATCTATTTGATTATTATTATTATTATAATCTTCTTGGCAGCAGGAGATTTCCATGTGGAGGGGATTAAGTCTTATCTTGAGACTGAACCTCTTGTTTATTCCACTATGTTATTTTGGTTTTTTTTATTACCCATACCTGAATTTATTTTAATCTATAAAAAATATTACTTTGATAGTTAATCATAAGTACTATTTATATGTGTTTTTTTCTAAGTAAATTGATTTCAAAATCTAAGATAATTTTAACATTATTTTTACTGATACATGACCAATCTTTGAGAAATATTATAAAAAGACTGATCTTATATCAATATACTATTTTTATTAAAATTTCAGTATATTTTATTATGGAAATTTTATTTTTAATGGAAATTTTTATTGGGAAGTTAATTCACCCACCTATTGAGTTACTCACTTCAACCAATAAAGAATGATATTGATACATCTAAAAAGGGTAACCCAAAATATAAATTTTATTGATGATTAATCATGAAAATTTATCATTTCACACAAGTGTTACATAAATAGAAACAACCAGTGGTAAAAATGTGGTTTTTGGTTCATATTGTTAATTTGATGTTATGTGAGATAAAAGGTAGTAATTATAGGATGACATTAATGAAATTTCTAGGTGAAAGTCCAATATGTGGGTGTAGTTGATGCTTATTCATTTCTTCACTTGGTACATGGTGGTTCAAATGGTGTTTCATTGACATGTCTCTTAGGAAACAAAGTTTATGATCTTTTATCACATGATGAAACAATAAACTTAATCACAAGATAAATAAGTTTCCAAGTGGGATCAGTAGAAAAGTTCATTAGAAACAAATGATTGGAGTATAAGAAAAACTACATGGGATCAGCTAGAAACAAAAATATCCTCAGTGGAACCAATAGAGAGAATCAACCATAGAAAAATGTCAGAGTGGAAACTTGGATAAAGGTTTAAATAAGATTCAATCAGATATGGATGTTTTGAATTCTAGTCATGATACCAATTTAGAGTGTGAAGGGATGTTTGAGTGGATCTTTAAATAACGTTCTTGGAGTACCTATAAATGGGACTAGGAATTGAATAAAATTGTGGGCATGTCTCAATACAATGGACCAATAAAGTCAATTGAAAAATAGATCAAAATATTGATGACATAAAGAAATAAAATGGTGTTCAGAATGAATGAAGGTGGGGAAAATATAAGTAATGTACTAAAAATAAATTCCCACTTACTAATTGGAACTAAAATTGATATGAAGGTGGAATAAATCTTGAATGGGGTCAATAGGGGGAGAAACTATTATGAGTAAAAATTTATTGAACAAGGGAAATATAAATAAAAAGCATAAAGATTAACCTACTTAATAATGATAAAAAACATTCTATTGTATACACACAATTTTTTTATCATTCATACAAGAAGTCATTTTTAACTGAATGGGAGGTTAGTAGTTTGTGTTTCAAAATGTCAATCAAATATGTCTATGCCAATGAAAATATTAAAAGGATTTTTTTTCTTATTCCTGTTAGTGGAATAAAATGTGTATAATTTCTTGATTTTAATCCTTGGGAACATGAAAGATACCTAAAACATGGATCTTTACCCCTCACGTTTGAATTTTGATCCAAGATATCACTCTAAAATTACCTCAGGATGTGGTAGAAGTGGGGGTGTTCAAGCAATAGTCACTTTTCAATGGCCAAATGTCACATATGATTAAATAGAATATCTAGAAAAATCAATGAGATATTGAAATCATATGGGACATTTGACCACTGACAAGTATCAGTCACCCATTTTCTAACCAGTTCCAAATGAATTGTTTCCGACAAATATTGAGGGGTAGCAATGAGAGAGGCAGACTATCTCATGTAAGAACTTGGATCATCATTTTAGGTATGTTTTTCTTTTTCTGGTGTTTATCAGTAAAAGAGGAGTTTTTGGAATTTTTCCCAGTATACGTCGTGTACTTTATGAGTACACTCCATGTACTCGGTTACCACAGGTAGCTGGGTGCTGCCCATGTAGCGGCCATGCACATGGTCATGTGTGGTGACCTGGAGATTGCTTAATGCGGTGGCCGATGAAGGTAAGTACACACCGTGTACTTATAATGTACATGCCGTGTACTTTATTTTTTTTCATTAAAAGAACTTGGGTCACATCTGATGAACAGAACCACCTCCATCTTGGTTTGGTTCATCCGAGAGCATGAGAATGGCACTGATCTTCCTTTCAGCTCCTGATCGAGCATCTTTTATCTGAATTGACCGTCTTTGATTGCGTTGAAATCACCTTGGTAAGAACTTCCTTCTTCTAGAGCTTCATTTCTTGATTCTTCCTCTTTCAAGATTTATCTTCGGTTGAACATTTTAGACTTTTTTGTAGATATACGGTGTTCTTGGGAGATTAAAGGCTTAAGGTTCACTTATATTGATCCTAAAACACCGAAAAAGGTGGCTTGTGCCTTTCCGTTGAAAGTCTTTGAGATATACTTGAAACAGTTCCCAATACCCATGAACGGGGGGGGGTATTGTGTGTTTACCGTTTTAGCCCTGATAATTTCCTACTACGTTTTATGCATGAATAGTGGTTAATCTAATGTTAATAGGGTTATTTTCTATTCTTTTGAGGTGTTTTCCCATGCATGTTTTAGTTGTGACCTTTTGGTACTGCTTAGCCTGTTAGGCTTCCTTGTTTTTCCCATGTCTAGTATTGTAGGATGGTATGATTGTTTCTTTGACATGGTGTTATGTTTTTTACTATTTATCCAATTAGTTATCGAGGTTTACTTTGGACGATACACATTTATATGCTCACTTGACTTTCACAGGGCCATGCGAACCTTGTGTAGTAGACCATAGGGAGAATGGATGTAAGGGCTTCTTGAGAGTGTATGTTTACTTTTACGATGCGAGAAAACATGGGAAATTGACGTAAGTGCTTCCTCTAGTGTCTATAGTACCTTGATGCGGGCCAAAGAGGGAATGTGACATAAGTGCTTCCGTAGAGCACCATTAGTTACCGATACAATACTATAGGAGGAATTTATGGAGAGTGCATCCTTAGAGAGTCTATGCTTAATCTGAACAAGAGGGGTAGACTAAGTGTGCTTCCCAGAGGGTTGCTTGTACTTATTTGGTTGAACCCAAGGGGTTAGGTTGTAAGTAATTCCTAGAATGTTACCTTTTGTGTTTATCTATTTGCTTGTGTTTCTAGGTAGGACCTGAGGGGATAGGTTGTGAGTAATTAAAAGAGGATTACCTGTTTGTGGTTACCTTCTTGATTAACTATGGCTTGATATATGAACTGAATGAATTGTAACTGTATATTGGTTAATGATGAGTACTTCCTTGTTTATTGCTTCCTTTACTCATTACCTGCTATATTTTCACTGACTGTTAGGCAGAAATCTTGTGGTGGTTACCTACTAGGATTTAGTCTCACATCCTATTCAGGTCATGCTTTTGGGCCCAAACAGATTATATTGTTTTAGGTATATATAAGGGAAAGCGCCGTTCTACTTTAGGAACCTGACTTCTATGTAGCTGGAGAGCATGGGACCATGCGGAGGATTGCGATGCTAAGGAGATGTCTATCTATTTTCCTTTATACTTGGGTTTTGTACTGTTTTGTATTCTAGCATTGCATTTTTTTTGGCTTCTTTCCTAGACATATATATCATGAATCATTTTTATATATGTTCTCCAGCTATTTATTTCTTCAGTCTCCTATTGTTTCTTGTTGTTCAGCATTACTATTGCTTCCACTATTGTATATTTGTTTACTTCTATTGTGTTGCTCTGCCAATGAGAACATAGTTTCCCCACTATCACACCCAAGGCCCTTGCTGCTAGTCGGTAGCCTCTGGCATTTGGGGAAATGTGTTTGAGGCCATGTTACCAACCAGGTACGGGGTGCCTCTTGGAGGCTTCCGGAACTGGGATGTTACAAAGTGGTATCAGAGGAATTATTTTCTCTTGACTTACTATTTGGAGCCTATATATAGGGATAGGACGGAATAGGTACTTGGTAAAACTTTGTTACTGGAAGTAGCTAACCCGTGTACAGGGAAAATCCAATCTTCCTCGTTATTGATAATTTTATTGTTTTTCAAATTTACTGTTGATTTTATTTAACGGTTGGGTGATTCACATGTTTTGTGATGTTATTGTTGATTTTATTGAGGTTCTATATCTATTGCAACATGATGATATGAGGTTATTACATCTCATCCATCATATAGGCACATGGTAGAAATCACATGTCATCCATTCTTTCCATGCCATATAGGGTGCATTATCTATTTCATGTTGTTGTGATAGATGTTGTGATAGATATGCATGTTTTTGTGATATATGAATTCATAAAAATGTAGGTTCTGTGATAGGGTATTGGATTTTTTAAGGTTTTGTTTGAATGGATGCCAAACTTTGGTTCTTGAGGTGTTATGGGCCCTCATGGATCAAAATTTAGTGGATCATTGATTCATTATAATTTTTTATGAAATGTAAAATATTCCAATATTTGATTCGTGGGGAGTATGGGCCCTCACAGATCGAAATTTGTCTCTTTAGTGTTCATTTTAGTGTTTTTTTGGGTTTTGGATAAGTTTCTGGGGCTTACTATCCGTAAAAACCCAGAATACACGACGTGTGATGATGAATACACGCCATGTGTTCTTTTGTTCGGGAAGAAACTGTTTTTATTAAGTACACTTCGTGTATTGTATGTACACACCATGTAGTCTCTAACTGTGTCACTGGTTGTGTAAGCAGAGACAAGGGGTTGGGAAATCCTTTGGGGAATATGTCGTGTACTGGTTGTACACGCCGTGTTGTGTAGGCCATGTGTCCATCTGTGTGACTAATGATACGGATTGATAGAAACTTAAGCAATACACGCCGTGTCAGTATTGAACACGCAGTCTAGTTTAATCCCTAAAATATAGTCATATAACTAACAAGACATGTTGGTATAAATCCTTTAGTACACACTGTGTCCATCTGAAACATGACGTGTAGTGTGAGTCGTGTATCCGGCCATGTCACTAACAACACAAGTTGATGAAGCTCGTCTAGTATAGGACGTGTCTAGCACAAACACGCTGTGTAGTCTAGTTCAAGGAGAAATGTTTGGCTTAGCTATGTATGTGAACTTAGGAAGGGGAAGAGGATTCAAGTACACACCATGTGTAAGGACAACACTCTATGTATGGGGTGTTAGATGATCTGGGTTGGTAGAAGTACACGATCGTGTAAAGGGCTTAAGGGAACATGTCGTGTAGGCATTATACATGTCGTGTATCCATGTTTTAAAAATCTTGAATGATTTATTTCTATTGTTCCATTATTATTATTCTAAGTTTCAGTCCCTGTTAATCTTGATCTTAGGTGTGCGCTTGATGTTGCAGAGTCATGCCACCGAGACATCCTCCAGTTGTCTGCTTGTTACCGGTCTATGATCAGACATCAGACATGGCTGATCAGGGACTACCTACAGATCCTCTAGTTGTGCCAATCTTGACACCAACTGTCATTCCAGATACAGGTGCTGACGTACAGTTCCAAGAGGGCTTCATGAGGTTCATGTATACATTCCTTGGAGTACCGCATCTGACCCTGTCTAAGGAAGAGCTGACACGTGTTTTCTAGCAGTATCATCCTCCCACCTTCACATGGGAAGGAGGACCATAGGCTATAGAGTCATGGTTAGAATCCATTATTTCTATCTTTGAGAATCTGGAGACACCTATAGAGAGGAGGGTCAAGCTTGCTACCTATATGCTTTGAGATTCCGCTAAGAGATGGTGGGATGTGATCTCACAGGTGATATGCTATCATGTTATGGCATGGGATGAGTTCTAGTGTGCCTTCTATGACTACTTTTACATAGATAATTTAAGGGCCAATCGAGCCCGAGAGTTCATGAGTCTGGAACAGGGTACTCTTTCTATTATGGAGTATTCTTCTCTCTTCACTGAGCTATAGCGCTTCACTCCTATTATAGGAGGTGATGGATTATTCCTGACAAGGAAGTTTGAGGATGGTCTCAGGAACGACGTCCGATCTCAAGTGAATATCTTCAGGTTGACTTCCATCACATCTATAGTCAACCAGGCACCGATCACAGAGCGCAATCTGAGGAATTTGGAGTTTTGATCCAGGGCGGTTAGACATCTGGAGTTAGTATTTCTCCTACTGATAGCAGGAAGCGCTGCAAGGAGTCTTCATGCGGTAACCCAAGGAGGAGAGACACTACTTTTGGTAGCCAGGTGGTGTGATACAAGTGCGAGAAGAGTAGGCATACAAGGAAACATTGCCAAGAGACCCATTTGAGTGCTGATCTTGCGAAAATATGGGTAACCTTCAGCGTTTCTCTCAGTTCTAACCGACAGCTGGTGACATAGGTTCTTCTATGACTTCGCGTTCAGGAGAAACACAACCAGTTTCTCACTAGTCTAGGAAATGGAGTTTTTTTGGCTGTTCAGGCCGAGGTGGAGGCCATGGCCATGGTAGCCGGTCACCAGGCTTCCAGCGACAGTAGGGTGGATCAGCTCGGAGTGGTTAGGCAGGGTCACAGGGCTGCGGTAAAGGTCATACTTTTGCAGTGGAGGAGACACAGTAGGATCAGGATCCCAAACCCTCTATAGTTCGAGGAACGATCTTAGTTGCCTCAGTTTTAGCTTCTTATCTTTTCAATATAGGGGTTTCCCCTAGCTTTATATCTTTTGTGGTTATGGAGAGCCCTAGTCTCTGTATATTTTCTTTTGCGGATATCTTGATCTTAGACACTCTGTTAGGGACTAAAACGGATAGTTTACATCAGTGCGAGGAGTGACCTCTTGAGGCTGGTGGGTGTCACTTCTTATGGGACCTCTATGTATTCGAGATGACATGCTTTGATGTCATTCTTATAATGGAATGGTTAGTTTTCTTCTAGGAAGGTGTAAATTGCTATCATTCTAGGGTGAGTTTCACATCACCAGAGGGTAGATAGTTTCTTCATAAGGGACAATGGGATGTCTAGGAGAGAAGAGCAGGACCCGAGCATCATGGGTTGAGGGGAGTAATATCCATATTTCTAGTCTTTAATGAGATGACCAGGGGACTTCACATGCGGACTTTCCTCCAATGGTGGATCGTTTCAGGGACGTCTTTCAAGACAACTTTTCAGGTTTTCCTCTAAAGCAAGTGCTGTAATTTTCTATTGAGCTCGTGCCAGGAGCGACATCGTTGTCCATTCCTCCTTACAGGATAGCTACACCAGAGTTGCAGGAGCTCAAGAAACAGTTGGAGGAGTTGTAGGCAAAGGGTTTCATCCGACCTAGTACTTATCTCTGGGGTTTTCCTGTCATATTTGCGAACAAGGTAGATAGTACCCCTAGCTTTGTGTAGATTATCGGAGGTTCAATAAGTTGAAGATCAAGAACCAATATCCCTTGATGAGGATTGATGATCTCTTTGATCAGCTTCAAGGAACCCAGGCATTCTCAAAAATTGACTTGAGATTTGGTTACCATCAGTTGCATGTTAGACCATTTGATATACCTCTTAAATCCTTCCAGAGTAGGTATGTTCTATACGAGTATGTGGTTATGTCGTTCTGTCTCATGAATACGTCTGCAGTTTTCATGGCACTGATGAACCGAGTTTTCCAACCATACTTGGATTACTTTGTGGATGATATCTTTGTGTACTCTCACACTTGACAAGACCATGCTACCCATCTTGAGATCGTTATGAGTACACTGAAAGGGCATCAATTATATGCTAATCTCTCAAAATTCAACTTTTGGATGGATCCAACTCACTTCATGGGCCATGTTATCTTAGAGACATGAGTATCAGTAGACCTAGAGAAAGTTAGAGCAATAGTTTCCTGGGATCATCCGAAGAACATATTTGAGGTGTGAAGTTTTCTAAGGCTGGCTGGATACTATAGACATTTCATACAGAACTTTTCACACTTAGAAATGTCACTGAGGGGTCTGACTAAGAAGGTTGTAAAGTTCTTGTGGTTAGATTCTTGTGAGTTAGCCTTTCAGAAGTTGAAATAGAGGTTGACTTCATCACCGACACTAGTATTTGCAAATCCGAGAAAGAGCTATACTATGAACTGTGACACATTAGATATTGGGCTTGGAGAAATTCTTATGCAAGGGGAAGGATTCATTGAGTATGGATCTCGGTAGTTGAGGCCACATGAGAGGAATTTCCCGACGTATGATCTTGAGTTGGATGTAGTTGTTCATGCCTTACGTTGTTGGAGACATTATCTTCGGGGAGATAATTTTGCAGTTTTTACCGACCACAAAAGTCTGAAGTATATCTTCACTCAGTGTGAATTGAATTTGAGACAACTAAGGTGGGTTGAGTACCTTTAGTCTTTTGACTTTGAGCTTCCCTACACACCAGGAAAAGGCAATGTAGTGGCTGATGTGCTGAGTAGGAGCAATCAGATATAGGCAGTTTAGGAGGCCAGAAGTGAGTGGCAGCTTATGCATCTGTTCTCTAACATGTATTTGGAGGTGCACAACAGATAGGGGAAACATTTATTTCTTCTGTAGTTGGTACCTATACTCTTCTTGATCGAGTGTGAATGAGGAAACTGTTAGATACTTAAGGCCTAATCCAATGGGAAAGTGTGAATGGAGAGGACCCTATTCCTGGATGGACCATAAGAGGGGATGAGATCTTGTGTTTTCATGGGCATGTATGGGTGAAAGTAGACATACACAAGGAGCTGATGCTGAACCTTCATTCCTTAGTATGGGCAGTTCATCCTAGTATCACGAAAATATATCATGATCTACACCATCATTATTGGTGGCCAGGTATGAAGAGAGATGTTACTGGGTTTGTCATGAGGTGTTCCACCTATCAGCAGGTGAAGGTAGAGCATCAGTGACCAACAGGGCTTTTACAATAGTTACCCATTCTTGAGTGTAAGTGGAATGATATCGCGATGGACTTTGTGATAGGTTTTTCGAGGTCTCCTCAAGGGAATGATGCTATTTAGTTTTTCATTGACAGACTCATGAAAGTTTCTCACTTCTTGCCGATCAAGGAGACTTTCAGTGTTGATGAGTTGGGATGGTTGTACATCCGAGATATTATGCGCTTACATGGAGTTCCAGACTCCATTGTTTTAGACAGAGATGCACATTTTACTTCTCGGGTCTGGCATGGGATTTAGAATGCTTTTGTTACACATGTACTTTTGAGTACAACATACCTTCCCCAGACAGATGGCCAGTACGAGTGTACGATTCAGCTGCTTCAGGACATGCTACGAGCATGCATTCTGGATTTTGGAGGGTCTTGGTAGAAACACGTACCTCTTGTGGAGATTTTCTACAATAATAGTTTTAAAGAAACTATTTAGATGGAACCTTATGAGGATTTGTACGGTAGGTCATTCCGATCACCCTTATGTTGGCTGGAGGTAGGATAGGCAGCTATGATGGGACCTCGTCTTGTCCAGGAGAACATAGAGCAGATAGAGTTGATTTGAAAGAGGATGGCTATTGCACAGTCTTGACAGAAGTATTATACTGATCAGAAAAGAAAACCTCTGGAGTTCAAGGTTGGGGATCATGTTTTCATGTGTGTCACACCGAGGTTGGGGCACAGGAGGATTATGAGATAGGGTAAGCTTTCACCGAGGTATGTCGGGCCGTTTGATGTGTTGGAGAGAGTTGGGCCGGTCGCATATCGGTTGCAGTTTCCTCGGAGGTACCTGGATATGCACGACGTCTTCCACATTTCTAAGCTTTAATATTACTTCTCAAACTCATCTCATGTTTTTCAACCTGAGGAGATTGAGTTAGAGTTGGACGCCTTGTTCAAGGAGCATCCTATCCGGATTGTTGATCGTAGTACGAAGGTTCTCCATGGCTGGTCTATTCCTCTGGTACGAGTGTTATGACATCACAGGTTGGTACATGATGAGACTTAGGAGATGAAGGTCGATGTACGATCATAGTGGACGAAGCTTTCTGAGTATTCTTCTTCTACACCACCTTACTAGGGAAATTTGAGGATGAATTTCTTTAAGGGCGGAAGTTTGTAAGAACCTGGATCTTCTTTTCAGGTATGTTTTAATTTTATTGGTGTTTATGAGAAAAAGAGGAGTTTATAAAAAATTTCTAAGTACACATCATGTACTTTATGAGTACACACTGTATACTTGGTTACCGTGGTTTTCCGGGTTCTGGCCGTGTAGTGTCCAAGCACATGGCCATGTGTGGTGACCTAGAGACCACTTAATGTGGCGGCCGGTGAAGGGAAGTACACGTTGTGTACTTATAAAGTACACGATGTGTACTTTATTTTTTTATTAAACACAATGGGGTCACATCTGATGGACAGAAACACCTTATTCTAAGTTTGGTTCATCTGAGAGCGAGAGAAAGGTACCGATCTTCCTTCAAGCTCCTGATCGAGCATTTGTTATCCGAATCGACTGCCATCGATTGCATTGGAATTGCCTCGGTAAGCTCTTCCTTCTTCTAGAGCTTCATTTCCTGATTATTTCTCTTTCATGAGTTATCTTCGATTGACCATTTTGACATTTTTGTATATCTACGGTGTTCTTGGCTGATTCAAGGCTTAAGGTTCACTTATATCAATCCTACAACACCGAGGTAGGTGGTTTGTGACTTTCCATTGAAAGTATTTGAGATATACATGCCAAAGTTCCCAATACCCATGAACAGGGTATTTCATATTTACCGTTTTAGCCCTGATAATTGCCTGCAATGATTGTATGCTTGAATAGAGGTTAATTTAATGTGAATAGAGTTGTTTTCTATGTTTTGGAGGTGTTTTACCATGCATGTTTTACTTATGACCTTTTAGTACTGCTTATCCTGTTAGGCTACCTTCTTTTTCCCATGCCTAGTATTGTAGGATGGTGTGACTATTTATTTTACATGATGTTATGATGTTTACTGCTTAGACAAGCAGTTCTTGAGGTTTACATTAGTTGATACGCATTGTTATGCTCTCTTGACTAACACAGGGTCGTGAGAACCTGGTGTTGTAGACTATAGGGAGAATGGACTTAAGGGATTCTCTAGAGTGTTTGTTTACTTTTATGAATTGAGACCATAGGGGGAATTGACGTAAGTGCTTCTTTAGAGTGTCTGTAGTTCCTCTACATGGGCCATAGGGGGGATGTGACATAAGTGCTTCCATAGAGCGCCTTTAGTTATCGATATGATAATATAGAAGGAATTGACTGAGAGTGCTTCCTTAGAGAGTCTATGCTTAAGATGAACCAGATGGGTAGACTGAGTGTGCTTACCAGAGGGTCGCTTGTACTTGTTTGGTTGAACCATAGAAGTGAGGCTGTGATTACCTCCCAGAGGGTTACCTTTTGTGTTTAGCTGTTTTCTTGTGTTTTTAGGTAGGACCAGAGGGGATAGGATGTGAGTACTTCCCAGAGCGTTACCTGTTTGTGTTTACCTGCTTGATTTTCTTTTTCTTGATATATGAATTGAATGCATTGAAACTATGGATTGGTTACTTCTGAGTACTTTATTGATTACTACTTCCTTTACTCATTACCTGCTATATATTCATTGACTGTTAGGCACAAATCTTATGGTGGTTTCCAACTGGGATTTAATCTCACACCCGGTTTGGGCCATGTTTTTGGGCCCAAACAGATTATATTGTTGCAGGTATAGATAAGGGAAAACACCCTTATAATTCGGGTACTTGACTATTGTGGAGCTGGAGAGCATGGGACCAAGATGAGGCTTGCAATTCTAAGGAGTTGTCTGTCTTTTTTCTTTTGTACTTTGGTTTAGTACTGTTTTATATTCCAACATTGTGATTTGTTTGGCTGCTTTCCTAGACATATGTATCATGCATAATTTTTATATATGTGATCCAGCTCTTTATTTCTTCATTCTCCCACTGTTTCTTGTTGTTTGGAATTACTATTTCTTCCGTTATTGTATATTTGTTTACTTTTGCTATGTTAATCTGCAAATGAGGGCATAGTTTCCCCACTATCACACCCAAGGCCCTCACTGCGAGTCGGCAGCCTCTGGTGTTCAGAGAAATGTGCTTGAGGCCATGTGGCCAACCGGGTACAGGGTGTGTAACAACCTAAGATTTCATAGTATGTTATCTCATTAAAGTTATTCAATAGCTTGCGCCGCACACAACACCGAGTTCAAGTGCATCAAAACTTACCAAACTAACCGTTAAAAAAGAAATTATGAATAGTATTAACTAAATTTTGAATCTTTTATAATCTATATAATTTTAACATCTATATTATGTGTTTCTTAGACATGATATAAGAACAAATTCATTTTTTCAGATAAAAGAACTATTTTTAAAAAAAATGCAATTTTAAGGTCTTTTAATGGCGAACCATTATTAAAACAATATTTGACACCTTTCTATATTCAATTTATTGAAATTAAAATTTTCTTTAGAAGAGGGACATAAAAATGTAGCTTAGATAAATTTTTGGTACTTTTCTGATAACTTTCATATTTTAATGAATAGTTAAAAATACAATGTTTTAATTGAAAAAAACTTTTTTAATCAAAATAATTTATAGTGATAAATTATGAATTTTAATGGTTTGGAAGTATAATTAGATTATATTTTTATTATTTAATAGAATGTAGGTCATTATAAGTAATTTCAAATTTAAATTTGACATAGACGCATGTCAATCTTTTGATAGTTTTTACTTTTTAAAGACCCGATTTTTTGTTTTGACAATGGGAATTAATTTTAAATTAATAAATTCAAATTATATGTTTTTAATTTGGTAAAATAGACTTCATTTTTGAATTCGGAATATCAAAATTATCTTATGGTAAATTTTTGGTATTTTTCTGAAAACATTCAATTTTTGATGAATAGTGAAAAACAGTACGTTATTATTTAAAATTGACATTTTATTTAAATAATTAGTTATTTTATTTTAATTTATTTTAGATAAAAATAGATACATAATACCAATATATTTTTAATGCAATTAGTTTTAGTCATTTAATAATATGTTTAGATATATAAAATTTTATCGAACATTTTACCGTCTTTTACCCACCTTCTAGGAGCATTTACAAATTTGTATAAAACTTAATTTTACCGCTTCTATGAGTTGAATTTAAAAAATCTGAGAGACACGGTTCACTTCAGAAAGTAAAATGTGGTTTAATAAGATGAAAATAATTTTTCATGAATAGTAACTTTTGACTTTTATTTACCATGGTTAAAAGTAAACAGGGTAATTAAGGGTAAAAATGATATTACAATTACCCTAAAAAATGTACTAATTATATTGTAAAAGTATAATTCGATCAAAAACAACCTTAGGAATAAATTACTACCCCCTTTTATCCACTTGCATAAGATTAGGACTTTTATTATTATTTTATTTAAAGAAGAGTTAAAAGAGTTAAATTCAATGTTTAATAACTAAACCATTTTTAATATAGGGTTATACATAAGATAAATTCGACTATAAATATTAATTAGAAGGATAAAAAAATTTCTTACATAATGGTATTTTATTTATAATTTTTAAACATTAAATAATTTAATTTCATTATGACACAATGATGACGTAGTAATTGCCTTTGTAATAAAATATTTAAATAATTGATATTATAAATATCCATATAAATGTAATTTGAGACTTTTGATGAATTCCAATAATTTTCTAGGTTACTATGACATGTTAGGATTGAACATATGAATTTCTTTCTAAGTAATAACGATTTTAGGACTTTAACAAAAATCATTTGTTAAATAATGTCAAAACTAACATAATTGAGTTTTTTAAAAAAATATTATATTATTCGTTGATATAATATTCCTCAAAAATCTAATATTTTTCCAAAGCGCCTTAATAATAATATATATGTCATTAATGAACCTATTTGGGTTCTCTTGGAAGTTTATAGTATGTTTATTAACCATATAATATAAAAATACAAAGAGACATGGTAAATGTCAAACTATTTAACTAAGAGTTAAATATAAAATATAAGGTTAATATGACGACCTAAACCTGTCTAAAACCTATTGGGTGAGAGGATTTAGACCCATCCTCACCTTATCCTTTAAATAATTAATTTTGGAGTCATTAGAAATAGAAAATGATTTTATTATAAAATAATATTTCAAGCTTTTTCTAAAGTGACTATCACCTCTCTTATAAAAGGGCACTCCCCCTTTTCTTAATTTCACATCTCCAAAGCCTTTTTGCTCGGCCAACCCCTGCCCAAATACCATCCAAACTTTCCTCCCTTCATCCTAGAGGCCTTCCTTTGGTCATAAAGCCAACCTATGGAGCCCTTTTGATCAAATCAAAAGGAAAAACCTGAATAAGAGGTAAATATTTCATCACCTCTTTCCAGTTCTTTTCTTCTTCCACTTCCTCTTTCTTTGTTGTTTCCATTATAAAATAATAACTCCAGTGTATTCTATATACTATGATGTTATTATAAAAATGGTACAACCATATTAATTATTCGATCCATCCTATAAATGACAATGTCACCATATGTGCATACGTACAAATTACCGTCTTCATGTCGTGGTGTTGTTTGTCATTCAAACACTTTATTATTTGGATGGGCATAATAATGAGTATAACTGATTTAAATAATAAATATAAAATGTTAATGATTCTGTATATATGATATACCATCCAATTACATACGATTTCGCCATCAATATAATGATATTGTCGCTCATGCATACGTACGGATTACCGTCTCCACGACGTGATGAGATTCATTTCCACGTTCATCATTCAATGATGATTATAAAATATATATCATTAATAAGTATGTAATATATGACGTAACAGTGCTACTAGATATATATAAATATATATATATATATATATATCTGTGTGTGTGTACTTACATATATCTTATTCACATAGTTCCGTTCAATACGCTATGAAAACAGAAACAATGTTTATGCGTACATAAAGCCTACCGTCTCCATAAACAGTTTTTTCCTTTTCATATATACGTCTATTATACATATTAATATTCTAAATAAATATGATATATGTAACTCCCCAAGTTTCCATGGTATTCTTCTCTTTGAATAATACAATAGTGTGTGTTGTATGCAACTTCGAGTTTTAACAAACCACAACCAATCAAACTAGACATTATGAATAGTAATACCCAATTTTTAAAATTTTATAAATTTTATCTTTCAAAATGGACTTAATTTTTGGATTCGGAATATCGAAATTATCTCAGGGTAATTTTTTGGTATTTTTTTGAAAATTTACAATTTTTTATTAATAGTGAAAAACACCGAGTTATAGTTTAAAACCGAATTTTAATTTAAATATTTATTTATTTTATTTAAATTTATTTTAGATAAAAATAGATACATAATACATATATAAGTTAAATGTAATTTATTGGAGTTAGTTTTTAATAATTTTAGATATATATAAAATTTTATTGAACTTTTCACCGTCTTTTACCCACTTCATAGGAGAATTTGCAAATTCACATAAAACATAATTTTACCATTTCGATAAGTGGAATTTTAAGAATCTAAGAGACACAGTTGATATCATTAAGTAAAATATGGTTCAATAAGATGAAAATAATTTTTGGTGAATAGTAACTTTTAACTTTTATTTACCACAGTTAAAATTAAATATGGTAATTAAGGGTAAAAATGATATTATTATTACCCTAACACATATCCAAATTCTATTGGATAATTATAGTTAGACCAAAAACAACCTTAGGAATAAAATATGAACCTCTTTGGTCCACTTGTATTAGATTTGGACACTTATTATTATTTAATTTAAAGAAGAGTTAAAAGAGTTAAAATCAAAGTTTAATAAATAAATTTTTTTTAATATAGGGTTACACATAAGATAAATTCGACTATAAATATTAATTAGAAATCAAAACAGTTTCCTAGATAATGGGATTTTATTTATATTTTTTATACATTAAATAATTTAATTTATTAATGACACAATGATGATGTCGTAATTACCTAATAGATGAAATATTAAAATAATTGTTATTATAAATATCCAAATAAATGTAATTTGAGACTTTTTACGAATTACACTAATTTTATAGGTTAATATGGAATATTAGGGTAGGTTATGTGAATTTGTTTCGAAGTAATAATGCTGTTATGAATTTAGTTAAAACAAAATACCAAATGGTGTCAAAATTGACATAAAAGAGTTTTTAAAACAAATATAATATTATTAATTATTATTATATTCCTAAAAATGTAAGGTTTGATCAAAGGACTTATATAATGATAGGAGTATCATTAATTAACAACTTGGGGTTCTCTTGAATTTACATAGTAAGTTTATTAATCATATAATATAAAACTACATAGAGACATGGTAAATGTCAAACTATTTAACTAAAAGTTAAATCTGAATGATAATGTTAATATAGTGACCCAAACCCATCTAAAACCTATTGGTTGAGTGGTTTTCGACCCATCACCACCTTATCCTTTAAATAATCCATTTTGGAGCAATAATAAACCGAAAATTATTTTATTATAAAATAATATTTCTAGATTTTCCTAAGGTGCCCCTCACCCCTCTTATAAAAGAGAACTCCCCCTTCTCTTCAATTCACACCTTCAAATCCATTTGGCTCGGCCAAAATCTTCCCAAATACTCTCTCAATTGTCCTACCTTCATCCTAGAGGCCTTAATTTAGTCAGAAAACTAACTTAAGGATCCCTTTATATCAAATCAAAAGGAAGAACCCGAAGAAGTGGTAAATATTTCATAACATCTTTCAAGTTCTTTTCTTCTTCCACTTCCTTTTTCTTTTTTGTTTCCATTATAAAATAATAAATCTAGTATCTTTTATATACTTTTATGTTATTATAAATGTGGTACAACCATATTCATTATTCTATCCATCCTTTGAATGACATGTCACCATACGTGTGTACGTATGGATTACCGTCTCCAAGTCGTGGTGTAATTGTTATTCAATACTTTATTATTTGGATGGGTATAATAATGATTTGTAATTGATGTAAATAATAAATATAACTTGATAATGATTCTTTATATATTATATACCATCCAATTATATATTAATTTAATATCAAAAGAATGATATTGTCGCTCGTGCGTACGTACGGATTACCGTCTCCCCGAACACGATGAGATTCATTCCCCATTGTATCCATTCAAGACTAAATTTCATTGGATGATTAAAAATAATGTTTAAAGACTTAATATCATTATGGATATGAATAAGATACATCCCATCTTTTAACACCCGAAACGATGATCATACTAAGATATTATTAACAAATAAATGTTAAAAGATCATATATGATATCATATTAATGTATATGATTCTTGAATAATTAAATAACAATTATTTCACCATTATACAGGAGGTTAACCTACCATCGACCAAGGAAAAGTACAAGTTAAGGGTTAATTTCACAATCTCTTTATTATCTGAGGTTTTATTTACATTAGTATCTACTGGGACCTCTTATCATCCACATCCATGTTTCTTAAAAATGTATTCCAAAACATTATTACTATTTACTAGAATGTGGTTTAAAGTCATTTATACCATTGTTTTACTTTTTATAAAATGTTTTGAAAGGAATCTTTCTGTTGTTTTCCAAAAAATGTACTTTTTGACCTTTTCGACAAATTGAAGGTAAGAATGTTTTTTTAACTTATACGGCGGGTACGGATATTTTCCGCCATTATAACATCGTCGAAGATTCCATTACAATCTTATATGAATATTTTCAAAATAATTGTTCTCTTTATAAGTTATGTGACTCTTAAATTATTTCAAAATAGAAAGATATATTTCTCTAAAAAGGTTTTGATTTCATCTATGTCAACATACTTTGATGGATTTAATCTTATTTGAAGTTGATTTATTATGATACAAAACTAACATATTGTATTGAAGGTTTTATGTTATGTTTGACTATGGATGTGTTATTTTTATGCCATTCATGGTTTATAGATAAAGTGTTGACATTTCGTATGCTAGTTTTAATATGAATGTTTATGTTATGTTTAAACCATTTCATATGAGGAATGCATTGGACTTAGTAAGTGACGGATGGAGCCCGCTATAGATCCTCGATAAATCGGTAGGTCTCATGAGAAAAAATAGTGTCTTGGGACAAGGCCTTGACAATATCTTATTTGTAGTCTGAGCACAATTCCTTGACTATGTGGTTATGATAGTTTGGAATTATGCATTCCATAATTATGAAAGTGGATTTTGATACTACATGTGATTATTCAACTAGTAGAATATCCATGTGAGTAAGTAAATGGAATTATTTTGATTTATATTTTCCATATTATGATGAATTTTATGTTGAAAATGCTTTTTTTTTTAGTTTTATACATTTCCATAAATGTTAATGCTTATTTATGAAGGCTTCCACTATATTGTTATCCTTAATGAGCATCTAAGGTCACCCCTTTATATGTTTTATTTTTTCAAGGATGCGAAGAATTATATTATGAATGAACTGTAGGGATAGTCTATGGGATCTTAGTTTTTTAATTGGAAAAAATTTTGTTGTAGTTTTTCATTTTATGATGTAATGTAATATTTATGAATGTATCTAGTAATTATAAGGATACTAACCTAGTCGGTTTTTCAAGACTCGATATTTTGTGATCATTCTAATGTTATGTAATAATGAAATGACTCTGGGCTTCTTGGGTCGGGGGGTTACAGTTGGTATTAGAGGAAGTTTAGTACAAACCTTGGAAACTAGATTTAGATAAACTCTAATTAGATCACATATCCCTAAGATAGTCATTGAGGATTAGTATAGAAGAACATACTAGAATTTTGGTATTGTAGGGAATTTTTGAGTTTCCCAAGAAATACATCCCTGTCTAGATACAAGCAGGTAGAGGAGGCTCTGGCACAGATGTACCTAGGGGTAAAACCCAAAACACCACTTTGATCTTGACTCGAACGGGAACTAGTGCACGATAATGGGCCTTGCTGCACTCTTGGTTACGACACTCCTGGGGGATATGTTTAGGATAATTATCATTTACTTTACAAACCATTATGAAGGGTTTATGAGTATATACTTCCTCAAAGAAAACATTTTTTTATGATTATGGATTAGATCTATAAACTGTTCAATTTATGTTAAGTGTTTTACAAGTTTGGAATTATGTATTTTGATTCATAAACTGATCTAGTTTATGCCATTGTTTATAAATGGCGTCTATTAGAAGGAATGGAAACTGTATCAAAGCACACACTCCATGTAGGTATTGAACTCCTACTCAAGATAATTATAGTGGAGCTAGTGATGTAGCCGGTGCTGATTAAATTATCACTATACTGGGACAACTCACTCAGGTTATGAATAATAACCTTACCCGTATGGAGTACCCTGATCCACAACATGGAGGATCAATGTTAGACTGCTTCATGAGGCAACAACCCCCAACATTAAATGGGAGTACAAATCCATTAGTGGTTGAGCAATGGATAAATTCCTTAGAGAAAATATTCCATTCCTTGGGGAGTAGTGAAAGGGAAAAAGTTATCATGGTAGTTTACCACCTCACTATAGATGATGATCAATGGTGGTCACTGATTAAAAACACAAAGGAAGATGATGAAGTATCAAATATGGAATGGAGGGAGTTTAAAGATATTTTATTAGAAAAATACATTCCTCATGACCATCAAGCAGATATGTAAAGGAAATTTCTATGTCTGGGGCAATAGGAGGATGAGAATATTGAAAAGTATGAGGCTAACTTTACAAGGTTAGCAAGGCATGATGTGGATTATATACATAACCCAAGAAGTAAGATTGATCATTTCTTTTATGGGTTAAAATTTTATCTTTGTATAGCATTAGTCTCACAATCCTTCTCGTCATACGAAGACATTGCATCATGTGAAATCAAGATCGAAAAAGAATTCTCTAAGTCTTATGACTTTAAAGCAAAGCAAGAAAAGAAGGGATCTGTTGAACACTCTAGAAATGGAAATAAGGGGAAGAAGGGAAAAGTTGAATATCCATCCTGTGTCAAATATGGTATGAAATGCCCTCGTACTTATCTAAAGGGAATGGGAGTCTTTTACAAGTGTGATGAAAAAGGCCACCAAGATTGTCACTGCAAGGGGAAGAAAGAGGTTGTTGATGTTGAATGATACAATTGTAGAGAAATGGGGAATTATGTGAATGAATGTCCTAATATCCAGGGGAACTTAACTCAGAAAAGGACAAGGGCTCAAGACCTAGATTATGCTATCACTACTGCTGAGGTAGAAGCTCCAAAAGACGTGGTGGTAGGTAATTTAATGATTTCCTCATGTTTAGAAAATGCTTTATTTGATTCTGGATCATCTCACTATTTCATATCTGCCTAGTTTTCTATGAAAACTAGATATTTCCAATCTGATTTAACAAGGGAGTTGTCAGTTAAAACTCCTAAGTAAAGTATCATCACAACAATGTTTTGTGAATCCGTTCCCATTAGAGAATATAAATGTTATTTATCTACTGATCTCATCATCATACCCATGATTGAATTTGATATAATCCTCGGTATGGATTGGATTTCAGATAATGATGTGAAGATTTATTGTAAGAAGAATGAGGTTACGATTTTTGATGATGATGATAAAGAACACATTTTCTTTAGAGTATAAACGTCACCACCTTATTATTATCTAGATCCTCCCCTAGTATCTCAACTAAATTCAATTATTGGGGAGGAAGAGAATGAAATAACTTTGGGTGAGGAAAGTAATGTTCAAATAGAGGATGTACCTATTGTGAAAGAATATGTTGATGTGTTTCCAAAAGATTTACCTGGACATCCTCTAGAATGAGGAATTGAGTTTTCCATTGATTTAATTCCTGGATCAAGGCCCATATCAAAGACCACTTATATAATGGAAACTATGGAATTAGTGGAACTAAAGAAACAACTAGAGGAATTGAGTAATAAGGGATTTATTCAACCTAGTGTTTCTCCATGGGGATCCTCTGTCCTTTTTGTTAATAAGAAATATGGATCTATGAGGTTGTGCATTGACTATAGGGATATTAATGCAATAAAAATAAAGAACAAGTATCCCCTACCTCGTATTGATGATTTATTCGACTAACTTCATGGAGCTCAATACTTTTCAAAGATTGACCTTCGATCTGGATATCATTAGTTATGTGTGAAAAAGGAAGACATTCTGAAAATAGCATTTCGAACCTGGTATGGGCATTACGAGTTTATAGTAATGCCTTTTGGATTGACTAATGCACCCTCTATTTTCATGGATCTAATGAACAGAGATTTCAAGGAATATCTTTATGACTTTATAGTGGTATCTATTGATGATATATTAGTATACTCCAAAAGCTAAAAAGATCTTGAAAATCACTTGTGCATTATCCTGAAGACTCTTAGAAGACATAAATTATATGGGAAGTTTATCAAGTGTGAATTCTGGCTTCAGGAGATTTATTTTTTTGGCCATATTGTCTCCAAGGATGGAATCTCTATTGATCCTTCTAAGACCAAGGCAATCCAAGAATGGCCAGCACCAACAAGTATAACTGAGGTACGTAGTTTTATTGGTTTAGCGAGTTATTATCGATGTTTCATCCATAATTTTTCCTAGTTGGCTAACCCATTAACGAAGCTCACACGAAAATGGGTTAAATTTGTTTGGAAAAAATATTGTGAAGAATTTTTTGAAGAACTGAAGAGAATATTAGTCAATTCGCCTATATTGACTCTACCATCAGGGAATGATGAGTTTGTTATTTATAGTGATGCATCAATAAAAGGACATAGTTGTGTCCTTATGCATAATGATAGGGTTATTGCCTACGCATCACGACAGTTAAAAATTCGTGAGAAAAACTATCCTAATCATGATTTTGAGGTAGAAACTATAATCATTGCTTTGATGATTTGGATACACTCTCTCTATGATGAAAAATGTGACATATATACTGCTCACAAGAGTTTGAAGTGTATTTTCTCACAAAAAGAACTCAACATGAGGAAAATGTGATGGCTTGTACAAATCAAGTATTATGATTTCACTATACAATACCATGTCGGGAAGTAAAATAAGGTGGAAGATTCTTTGAGTAGAAAGGATAATGGAGTTTTGAACACGATGAGAGTTGAAAGGGATCCTATTTTCATGGATCTAGTAAAGATGGATATGGGAATCACCATGAAAGGTGAAACATTAATACTTTTTCAAATTGTTTCCAAACCATATTTACTAGAAAGGATAAAGAGTTCTCAGACCGATGATGAAGATTTTCAAAAGAATATTAAAGCTTTTAATGATGGGATATTGAGTGAATTTGTGTATGAAGATGGAATTTTGAAATGTGGGAAGATACTTTGCGTTCCCAATATACCTAATCTAAAAAGAGAATTGTTGGATGATGATCATAGTTCCAATTTCTCTATAAACCCCAGGAGCACCAAAATCTATAGATATTTGAAGGAACTTTTTTGGTGGGACAACATGAAGAGGGAGATTGATGATTTTTTGTCAAGATTTATGGTTTGTCAACAAGTGAAAGCTGAAAGGCAATGGCTTGAAGGAGTCATGAAACCTTTTCCCCTATAGGAGTGGAAATGGGATAATATTACGATGGACTTTGTCATGGGACTATCAAAGACTCCAAGAAGGAACGATGCAATATGGGTCATTGTTGATCGTCTTACCAAGTCATCACATTTTCTTACTATAAGAGAAGATTTACCACCTTCACGATTAGCAAGACTATATATTAATGATTTTGTAAGACTTCATGGAGTACCACTATCGATTTTTTATGACCATGATCCATGATTTACATCACGATTCTGGAAAACTCTTCAGAAATCCATAGATACTGAACTTCATTTGAGCACTGCCTACCACCCCCAAACTGGGGGACAATCAGAACAAACTATTCAAACTTTATAAGACATGTTGAGATCATGCTCACTGGACATTCAAGGTATGTGGGATCAATATTTACCTCTGGTAGAATTTTCCTATAACAATGGATTCCATTCAAGTATTCACATGTAACCATATGAAGCGTTATATGGAAAGAGGTATTGCACACAAACCTGTTGGGATGATGTTGGTGAAAGGAAATTCATAGGCCCAGAACATGTGGAGGAAATGGTGGAAATGGTGAAGGTAATCCAAACCCACATCAAATAAGCTCAAAGTAGGCAGAAGATCTATGCTGATAACCGAAGGAAGGATTTGAAATTTTAGTTAGGAGATCATGTTTTGTTGAAGGTATCTCCATGGAAGGGTGTTATAGATTGCGGTAAGAAGGGAAAATTGAGTCCTAGGTACATTAGACCTTTCGAAATTCTAGAACGAATTGGGGTTTTATCTTACTGTTTGACAATGCCACCAAGTCTTTCCAAAGTCCACAATGTGTCCCACGTTTCACTATTGAGAAAATACATGCCTGACCCAACGCATGTAATCACCTATGAATAATTATAACTAGAACCCAATCTATCTTATTGAAAAGATCCTATAAAGGTTCTTGATACAATAGAACAAGTTCTGAGAAACCGGATGACTCATCTGGTAAAAGTTCTATGGAGGAACCATAAGATGGGAGAGGAAACATGGGAACCTGAGGAACTTATGATGAAGAACCACTCGAGTATTTTTATGCAGAAATATTATAGAAATTTTGAGGACGAAATTATTTGAAGGAGGGGATAATGTAACACCCCAAGCTTCTACAGTATGCTTCTCTTTGAATAATACATTAACGTGTGTTGTACACAAATTCAAGTTCTAACACACCATAACCAATCAAACAAGGCATTATGAATAGAAATACCCAATTATTGAAAATTTTTAATTTTATCTTTCAAAATGGACTTCATTTTTGGATTCGGAATATCAAAACTACCTTAGGGTGAATTTTTGGTATTTTCTGGAAATTTTCAATTTTTGATGAATACTGAAAAACACTGAGTTATAGTTTAAAACCGAATTTTTATTTAAATAATTATTTATTTTATTTAAATTTATTTTATGACAAAATAGATACATAATACTTATATAAGTTCAATTTAATTCATTGGAGTTAGATTATAATAATTTTAGATATATAAAAATTTTATTGAACTTGTCACCGTCTTTTACCCACCTCCTAGGAGAATTTGCAAATTCACATAAAACATAATTTTACCACTTCTCTGAGTGGAATTTCAAAAATCTTAGAGACATGGTTTATATTATTAAGTAAAATGTGGTTCAATAAGATGAAAATAATTTTTGGTAAATAGAAACTTTTTACTTTTATTTACCACGGTTAAAAGTAAATATGTTAATTAAGGGTAAAAATGATATTATTATTACCTTAAAACATGTCCTAATTATATTGGATAAGTATAGTTCGACCATAAATAACCATAGGAAAAAAATATGAACCTCTTTGGTTTACATGGATTATATTAGGACACTTATTATTATTTTATTTAAAGAAGAGTTAAAAGATTTAAAATAAATTTTTAATAACTTAAACATTTTTAATATAGGGCTAAACATAAGATAAATTCAACTATACCTATTCATTATAAATATAAAAAAGTTTCCTACATAATGGTATTTTTTTTATTTTTTAGACATTAAATAATTTAATTTATTTATGACACAATGATGATGCAGTAATTACCTAATTAATGAAATATTAAAATAATTTATATTATAAATATCCAAATAAATGTAATTTGAGACTTTTTATGAATTCCAATAATTTCATAGGTTAAAATGACCTATTAGGGGTTGGTTAGATGAATGTTTTTCGAATTAATAATGCTTTTATGAATTTAGCAAAAACAAAATACCAAGTAGTGTCAAAATTGACATAAAAGAGTTTTTAAAACAAATATTATATTATTAATTAATATTCTATTCCTAAAAACCTATGGTTCGGACAAAAGACTTATATAATGTTATGTGTATCATTAATTAACCACTTTGGATTCTCTGAGAAGTATATAGTAAGTTCATTAACCATATAATATAAAAATACAGAGGGACATGGTAAATGTAAAACTATTTAACTAAAAGTTAAATCTAAAAGATAATATTAATATAGTGACCCAAAACTGTCTAAAACCTATTCGTTGAGGGGTTTTAGACTCATAGCCTACTTATCTTTTAAATAATCCATTTTGGAGACATTAGAATCCGAAAATGATTTTATTATAAAATAATATTTCTAGCTTTTCCTACGGTGCCCCTCACCCCTCTTATAAATGTTCACTCCCCCTTCTCTCTAATTTACACCTTAAAATCCATTTGGCTCAAAAAAACCTCTGACCAAATAACCTCTAAATTTTCCTCCCTTTATCCTAGAGGTATTACTTTAGTCAAAAATCCAGCCTAAGGAGCCCTTTTGATCAAATCAAAAGGAAGAACCCGAAGAAGAGGTAAATATTTCATCACCTCTTTCGAGTTCCTTTCTTCTTCCACTTCCATTTTCTTTGTTGTTTACATTATAAAATAATAACTCTAGTATCTTATATATAATGTTATTTTATTATAAATATAGTACAACCATGTTCATTATTCTATCAATCCTTTGAATAACATGTCACCATACATGCGTACGTATGGCTTACTGTCTCCACGTCGTGGTGTAACTGTTATTAAATACATTATTATTTGGATGAGTATAATAATGATGTGTAATTCATTTAAATAATAAATATAACATGATAATAATTCTTTATATATGATATAACATCCAATTATATAATATTTTAATATCAAAAAAATGATATTGTCGCTCGTGTGTACGTACAGATTACCGTCTCCACGAACGCGATGAGATTCATTGCCCATCGTATCCATTCAAGACTAATTTTCATTTGATGATTAAAAATAATGTTTAGACTTGATATAATTCTATATATGAATTATATACATCCCATCCATAACAAATATGACTCACATAACAAAAAATATAAAGGAAAACGAATCCGTTAACACCTGAAACAATGATAATACTAAGATATTATTAACAAAGCAATGTTAAAAGATCATATATGATATCATATTAATGTATATGATTATTGTATAATTTAATAACAATTATTTAACCATTATAAATGATTTTAACCTACCCTCAACCAAGGAAAAGTACATGGTAAGGGTTAATTTCACAATCTCTTTATTATCTGAGGTTGTATTTACGTAAGTATCTACTGGGAACTCTTTATCATCCACATCCATGTTTCTTAAAAATGTATTCTAAAACATTTTTACTATTTACTAGAATCTGGTTTAAAGTAATTTATACCCTTTTTTACTTCTTATAAAATGGTTTGAAATGAATCTTTCTGTTGTTTTCCAAACAAGGTACTTTTTGACCATTTCGAAAAATTTAAGGTAAGAATGTTTTTTTAACTTATACGGTGGGTGCAACTATTTTCCGCCATTATAACATCATCTAAACTTCCCTTACAAGCTTATAAGAATATTTTAAAAATAAATGTTCTCTTTATAAAATATGTGACTCTTAAATTATTTCAAAATATAAAGAGACATTTCTCTAAAAAAGGTTTTGATTTCATCTATGTGAACATCCATTGATAGATTTTAAGCTTATTTGAACTAGATTTATTATGATACAAATCTTCCTTATTGTATTGAAGGTTTTGTGATATGTTTGAATGTGGATGTGTTATTTTTACCCCATTTATGGTTTATGGATAAACTGTTGACATTTCGTATGCCAGTTTTAATACGAATGTTTATGTTATGTTTAAACCTTTTCATATGAGGAATGCATTGGACTTAGTAAGTGACAGATGTAGCCCGCTATAGCTCCTAAATGCATCGGTTGGTCTCATGAGACAAAATATTTTCTTGGCACAAGGCCTTGAAAAAATATTATATATAGTCTTGGCACAAGGCATTGACTATGTGGTTATGATAGTCTGACATTATGCATTCCATCATTATGAATGTGGCTTTTGATATTGCATGTGATTATTCGACTAGTAGAATATCCATGTGAGAAAGTAAATGGAATTATTTTGACTTATATTTTACATATTATAATGAACTTTATGTTGAAAGGCTTTTGTTTTAGTTTTATACATTTCCTTAAATGTTTATGCTTATTTATGAAAGCTTCCACTATATTGTTATCCTTACTGAGCATCTGAGCTCACCCCTTTCTATGTTATATTTTTTCAAGGATGATAAGAAGTATATTATGACTGACCTACATGGATAATCTATGGGATCTTAGTGTTTTCTATGGGAAAAATTTTTTTTTGTAGTTTTTCACTTTATGTTGTAATGTAAACCTTATGAATGTATCTGCTACTTCCAAGGCTACTAAACTAATATGTCTTTCGAGACTTGATATTTTGTTATCATGCCAATGTTATGTAATAATGCACCGACTCTGGGATTCTGGGGTCAGGGCGTTACAATATATAAATCATTTTTTATATTCTGGAAGTATTTAAATCTTGATCTAAGTGATACAATCAAGAGTAACAAGTTAAAACGCGTATGATAAAGAATGTGATTATTACCCGAAATTTTAATTTAACATGGAAATTATTATTAAATAGGTAGTATAAAGTCATTAATGAATCATGTATGATATTATAAATATTAATATGGTTTTATTATAATTTAATAACATACTATGGTCTTTATATAAAAGGTTAAACGTACCCTTAACTAAAGGAAAGTACATGGTAATGGTTAATTTCACAATCTCTTTATTATCCGAGGTTGTTTTTATGTAAGTATCTACTGGGAAATATTTATTATCCATGTCCATGTTTCATAAAAAAGTTTTCAAAGGGATTATATTTAAGGGAATTTTTTACTAAAACTCCATTTTAAATGTTTTAAATATTTATTCTTCTAAATAATTCTCATTAATGTCCATGTTTTCAAAATGGGTTTTAAGGATTTATTTATATGTACATGACTGTTTTTAAAATGTTAATTCCTTTCCAAATTTTCAAATTGGTATGGGACACTTTCATTTACAAAAGACTTTAAATGTCTTCTTTTCTAAATTGTTTGACTTTTAAATGTTTTCATGAAAAAGAGATATTTTTCTCAAAGAGTTTTTCAAATCATTTTCATCTTTGTCAACATCCTTTGATAGATTTTAAACTTGTTTGGAGTTGATTTATTATGACAAAAATCTTCCATATTGTATTGAAGGTTTTGTGTTATGTTTGACTGTGGATGTGTTATTTTTATACCATTTATGGTTTATGGATAAAGTATAGACATTTCGTATGCTTGTTTTTATACGAATTTTTGTGTTATGTTTAAACCTTTTCATATGAGGAACACATTGGACTTAGTAAGTGACGAGTGGAGACCTCTATAGCTATTTGATACATCGGTAGGTCTCATGAGACAAACTAGTGTCTTGACACAATGTCGTGACAAAATATTATTTGTAGTATTGGCACAAGGCCTTGACTAGGTGGTTATGAAGTCTCGCATTATGCATTCCATCATTATGAAAGTGGCTATTGATATTGTATGTGTTTATTCGACTAGTAGAATATCCATTTGAATAAGTAAATGGAATTATTTGATTTTATCTTTGCGATATTATGCTAAATTTTATGTTTAAAAGGCTTTTGTTTTAGTCTTATACATTGCCTTAAAGGTTTATGATTATTTATTAATGTTTCTGCAATATTGTTATCCTTACTGAGCATCTGAGCTCACCCCTTTCTATGTTTTATTTTTCCCATGATTGAAGAAGTATTTTATGGTTGACCTGCTAGGATAGGATAGGGGATATGAATGTGTTCAAAAGGGGAAATGATGTTGTTGTTAGTCATTTTATAATGTTATGTAACGTTCATGTATGTAATCTATTTTCAAAGACTGCTAAACTGATCGGTCTTTCGGGACTTGATTCCATGTAATCATGCCAATGTATTATAATAATGCACTAACTCTGGACTTCTGGGGTTGGGGCGTTACAGGGTGCTTCTGGGTAGCTTCTAGAATTGGGACGTTACATCTCAACAGTTTGAACAATGCAAGAAAATTGCGTTCAGTTTGGGAAAAATTTATAAAATCACGAAGGGTTTAATCCAACATTTTAAAAAAATTCTAATAAAGACATATCTTTCTCATTGATAAAATGGTGTTGATAAAAACCTATACAGTTAATATTTAATAATATAAATAATATAATTATAAAGTTTAAATGTTTATAATTATAAATAATTATAAATGTATATAATTTTAAATAAATATAAATTTATATAATTATAAATTAATATAAATGAATATAATTATAAATAATTATAGACTTATATAATTTTAAATAAATAAATATTTATATAATTTATATAAATATTTATATAATTATAAATATATTTAAAGAATTGTAAATATGTATTTATAAATTTATTTATCAATAAATATAAACAAATATAAATATAATTATAATTATTTATATAATTATAAATATATTTAAATAAGTATAAATATTAAAACAATTATAAATATTAAAATAATTATAAATAAATATAAATATAAATAAATATTTATATAATTATAAATATAAATATAAATAAATATAAATATAAATAAATAATTATTTATATAATTATAAATACATTAAAAGTATTATAAATATGTATTTATAATATAATTTTATATATTTTTATAAGTATAATTATTAATAAAAAATATTTTTAAAAATATTTATATAAATTTATATATAATTATAAATATATTTATATAATTATATATATTTATACAATTATATATTTATTCATTAATATATAAATATATATAATTATAAAGACAAAAAATAAATTTATTATTTAAATATAATTATTAAAATTTTATAACTATTTATTTATAATTATATAAATAGCTTTTTTAAAAAAATAATATATAATTATTGATAATTATAATTGTATAATTTTATAAATATAGTAAATATACATTTATAATTATATTTATCTATAAATATTTATTTTCAAATAAATTTTTAATAATAAATTAGTAACATTATTAATGGATATATAATCTTAAAAGCATGAATATTAAAAATCGATGAAGTTGAATAATTCAAAATGAATAGAATTTAAAAAAAATTAAAAATGGATATGTTTTTTTAATTATACAAATTATTAAAAAAATTAAATAAGGATATATAATAAAATGAAGATGAATAAATATTAAAAATATTAAAATATAGTAAATAGATATGTATAAATAAACATTAGAAAATGATTAAATTAAAAAAAATTATAAATATTAAAAATGAAGAAATAATATTAACTGAAAAATTATTAGAAATAAATAAATAAAATTTATCAATTAAAAACATAACATATAAAATAAATTATGTTTCTAGATGAAATTATAAAGTGAATAATAAAATTTGAATAAATTACATAAATATTATGTCTGTGTGTTTCTATATAAGATTGCATGAATTATGTAAATGTGTGTGTGAAATTAATGTATTTATGTATATGCGTATATATATACAACACAAGTTTGATATATGTTAAATTGAATAATGAAATTATATAATATGTAACATCTATTAATGAAATAAATAATAACAAGAATGAAAAAGTTTAAAAAAATTAATAAGTTTTATTAATTGTATGTATTAATAAAAAACATGTTAATGATATTACAAAAATGTTCCAGCCAAAAGCCAAAGCTCCTGGCGATTTATTAATTGTGGAAGAAAACGATTACTGGAAAATAATAAAACCATACGGGATCATGCAAAGAGACATGCCCTCATCCAGATAAGAAAACTACATATCAAGTAAAGCATGACTATTTCCATAATTATAATCAGTGTCATCATCATCAGCAGCAATTTCCAACTTCGACGGTAAATTACATCGATTTAGGATGCCAAGGATCGTATCATTGGACCTTTCCTACTCTAATGTGATCTGGATCTTTAATGACCTGGAAGATGGCCTGGAAGGCACATTCTTGGGAAGACAAGAATAATCTTTCGGCAACCATATTTTTGGAGTAAGACCTTCATTGTCGAACATCTTTCCCTCACATTTAAAATAGAATCCTTAAAATAAATAGGGTCACCACTACCCGTTGATCGGGGATGAGTGGTGTCGAGCACAACCATCTTCTTTTCATTACCACTTCCATCATCTAAAACATTACCACATTTACTGGGCATTCCAGATTTATATTAACGATATTGAATGGATCTTAATTATATGAAATACAACCTTATTAAAAACATGAAATGTTAATGAATAAACATGTATAAATAAGTATAAAAAATGGAAAAATTAAAAAAATGTAAAAAATGAAAAATTTAAAATGAATAAATAAAAAAAATATTAAAAACCGCTAATATTATTAATTAATAAATGATATTAAAAATTAATAAATCTGAAAAATTATTAAAAAGTAATAAATAGTGTATATTGAATAAAAATAAAAAAATGAATGAGGATTATTGATAAAAAAACATAACATATATTAAATATATATATTAAGTTAATAAATAAAATTATAAAATGATTATTAAAAACTGAATAAATTACAAAAACATTATGTTTTCATGTGTGTTTCTATATTTATTACATACATGTGTGTGTGAAATTAAAATAGCACAAGTTTGATATATGAAAATAACAACTGTATTAAAAAAATGTTGAATGTTAATAAATAAATATTAAAAATGAATAGTTTTTAAAAATATTAAACAAATAAATAATAAATATAAATAAGTTTAGTACATATATTTAAATTAAAAATAAATATATAAATTACAAAAATATTAAATGAATATATTTTTAAAATATATAAAATATAATAAAGGTAAAAAATAGTTAAAATTGTTAATGAATAAATAATATTAAATGCATTCTTATTAAAAATGGGAGAAATTTACCAGAATGGTTCAGGTATCGAGTGTAATAGGCTCAAAAACATATTAATGAAAATAAAACTACAGAAAAAACATTATGTGTGTGCCATAAAATACACCACCACACACAAAAATAGAAAAACATTACCGCCCAAATAACACAGATCCACACATGAGGCCAAAAAGACCATAAAACAGACATCATGAAGTCCAAAAGGATAATATCCCACATAAATTAGAGACCCATTCAGAGGCCCCCTGTATAACCTACACATTAGTCATGGAATGACTCAGACCTATCTTATGTTGAAGGCCACCCAAGCCAGCCTTGTTCAGATACCCACTAAGCCTCCCAGCATCCCATATTACCGATAGTCACCGCTTGATCCCCAACGATCATCCATTAAGTCATGCTCTATGTATTTGGTTCTCTAAATAGACAATTTCCAATATATCCATCATGTGCCTAGTTTCATTACGCATCCTGAGGTTTCCTGCACATCTCGAGGTTATCGCCGACCCCCCAAGTACTATGGTCATCTTACAGTTGTCCACACCAAAGTCGTTGTCATCTCCAAGCATCCTGAAGTTGATGAAAACGTTACTAGACGACTCCTGAATCCCAAGTGTTTCTGGCCAGCACATGAGGGCCATCATCATCACCGACCTTAACCCAGCCCCTGAAAACGCATCCCTATGTTAGATTTCCATCAAAATCTATCACCATCTTGAAAGGACATCAAAATCTATCACCATCTGTCGTGGTCCTGAAGAAAAAGAATTCACCATCTTGAAAGGACATCAGCTTGCCATCAAAATCCATCTTCATTCCCCGCATATTTTTTCTCATCCACCACTGGGTTCCCAAAACCCTTGCCAGTCTATGCCCCACAAGACACTGATGAAAATGTTCACCAACTGGGATTTAACCCTCCATTATGTACTTTATATCAGAACCGATCCATGCATTGATTGTCTCAGTGTGTATTCCATGCATGGGCATTTCCAAATTCATTAGAGAAAACCTACCGATTATTGGATCTATTTTATATATCAATCAAACTAAGTAAATGTTTCCTTACCTCAGTATAATAAATTTTTGGAAGAGTGACTAGACCACTCTTTAGAGATATCGTAACCTATATAGCCTGGGTTCCTATTATGATGTCATCGGGCTCACCAGCCTGTTTTGTTGCACTCTTATTTGATGTCAACCCAACACCCTAACTCTAAATAGATTCCATAGGGGTCTTAAAAATTGGTGTAACCATCTTTTTAGATCCTATAGACATCATGTGGTGACCTGCTTTTCAATACCCACATTGTTATCAGGATGATGAATTCCAACATCCTCATCAGTCCTCTTGTTGGTAACAGATCCAACAAGCTCATAATTCCAATGGAATGTAGATCCACTATTTCTCTTCAGCTAAATATTTGAATAATTGTCTAATTGTTTCTTTCCTTTATTGTTTCTTAACACCATAAAGTGAACATCCAACATCTCAATAGAATATAGAGAATCTTCATTTTCATGCTACTCCACCTCATTTAGGTTCAACGAATTTAAAATAAAAATAGAAGCATGTTGATGTTTTTTATTACAATTTAGATGCTCCTCCTTACACTTGAAAAATTATTCCAAGGCATTAAGTGGAAGATTAAACATGAATTTGTAGGTTCCGGGTGCAGCGGAAGCACGTTGGTGGATGCACCCAATTTTAATTTTAGCGTTAACAACGATCAATCTGAGATCCATCACAATAATAAAATGCCGAATCTTCAAAATAGAACGAAGAACGAAAAAGAAAGAGGGGAGTCCCAGAACCATAAATAGGATCATCATATATTGGTTATAATTGATTTAATTAATTAAAAACAATTACCTTGATGGAATTATTTCTTCATTGATGTTTCTGGTCATGATCTGATGTGATCCATCGTTGGGTCGTATAATCCATGTTTAAGATTCCTCTAGCGGTGATCCTCACGTGCTCAACGTATCTTTGGACGTCGCCGAAGGGATCTATATGTTATAGTGTGGAAGAGCCTTCGCTTGCGATGTCTGCCTTCGATATCCTTGATCTGTTGGAGGTGGATCTCTCTCTCGTAGCTTAAGATCATTCTCGGTGGAAAAAGAATTCTCTCTTAGCTTGAGCACTTTTCCAAATCCCTTGTCCACAACCACAAAAAAATGTCTAGGCTAATGGGAAATATATAATTGGGATTTTTAATTTCATAGAAAAATAAAATGAATTAATTACCCTAAATCATCTACTCATTTCAGTTAATTCTTAGTAATACCTCATGTCTAATAATAACAGTTTACTATTATTATTACCTGAAATGTGCCCATCGAATTACACCTAATATTATTTTATTAAATAAATAATATTTATTTCTCATAAATTCCTTGAAAAAAATACATGGCGTGTATATTTAATATACATGGTGGTTACTTTTAATTTTCCATTTTTATTTATTTTCTCCACCACATTTATTAAACCTTGAGTAATGGATATTTATTTCTAAAATAAATATCACTGCATTAATTTCTAATAAATATATTATTTCTCCCACAATATATTCTCTCGAATAACTAGTGTCAAAATAAATGCGATCGGGAAACCTTAAATAATTATTAAACCACAATCAAGAATAATATTTATTTAACTTGTTAAATTAATATTTAACTTGGATACTTGGAAACACTTAGTGTGTGACCCTCTAGGCCTCTTTCTCAGTTGCATTATTCAGAGCCTACCTAAAGTCTGTGGTTAGCGTCTAGCAATATGCCAAGGCACCCATAGAGAAAGAAGTTAACACCGCAATGACGTGGCACATCCTATGAATTCTTACCATGTAATATAATCTCATTGTCACGATACGTCAAATCAAGCGGGTTTCATGCTAGTGCCATCAACCAATGTGCTCAATTATTCTTTCTTTGACTTTCCAGAATTAAACTATCCCATTCCTCACCATGGACATGGATTTATTTAAGCTATATCAATTCCATCAATGCGCCTGAGAAATCTACTTTTGTAATGGAACAGAAGGGAAAAATCCTTTCTCGCATTATCTATTAATGTAGTATCACTCGTGACGCACCCAACATATCGTACCTCACTGTGAATAGTGTGTCGCCACAGTTTTCATCAATACATCTATGTGCATGAGTTGTAATACCCATTAATAACAATCATAAAGTATAAGGACCAATACACACGTTCGCAGATAGGAACATCTAATGACACTATGAAATATGGATTTCTTACTGGCGGGTCTCGTTCTTATAATATCTTCCTGGATATTACCAAGGGTGCACACTATGAGAAGGTGCCTCAAAGTTTTTTGAGTCCTCACCCCTAATGGATTGTATTATTTGTGTCCCTCAAATAACATCATCCGTCCATAAAACATATATTAAAGAACAACCTTATGTCACTTCTGAGTTCTCATCATAGTAGAGATCCGCTATAACCCTTTAATGCAAAATTTATCTTTAGGAAATTATCACATGCATTGTCACACATAAGAACAATCAAGATGTGATAAGGTATTTATTAATGAATAAAGTAAAAAGTAGTTGGTTCTAGGCCAACAACTCCAACAGACTCCCACTTGGACTAGAGCCAACTACTAACAACCTTTAACACACTGGCTCTCACATGATATTCATGCTTATGCCGAGATAGGCCTTTATTCATGGGGTTTACCACGTTCTCTTCTGTGGACACTCTGATCACTGAAACTTCAACACTTTGATAGAAATCCCTCAAGAGGTGATACTTCCAGAGTATGTGCTTTGTCCATTGATATGACCTTGTTTCTTTTGCAAGAGCCACCGCTGGAATATTATCACAACACAATGTGATAAGATCTTTACTTCTAGGCACCAAATAAAACTTATAGACAAAGTTCCGAATCTATACGGCTTCCTTAGCTGAATCAGAAGCTGATATATATTCAGATTCCACTGTAGAATTGGTGAGAACTAGTTTCTTTGAACTCTACCAACTCACAACTCCTCCATTGAGACAAAAAACATATCCAGATTGTGACTTCAGATCATTCTAATATGTCTGAAAACCAGCATCAGCATACCCTCTGATGACGAGATCCTTGTATCCTCCATACACCAGGACCATATCCTTAGTTATTCTCAGATACTTAAGGATAGTCTTATCAACATTATAATGCTATTATTATGGATCTACTTGATATATTCCAACCATGCTCAGTGCATAGGCAACATCAAGCTCAGTACATAACATGGCATACATGATGGATCCTATAGCCGAAGCATATCATATCTTACTCATTCTATCTTTCTCTTGTTGTTTTTGAGGACACATTTTGTTAGAATGGTGTAGGCCATGTGGCACTGGAACCAATATCTTCTTGTATTATTCCATACTAAATTTCATTAGTATCTAGTCAATGTATGTACCCTGACTTAGTCAAAGAAACCTCTTGGATCTATCACGAATGATCTTGATCCCTAAAATGTAGGCTGCTTCACCTAAGTCCTTCATGGTGAAACACTTGTTCAACCAGTCCTTAACTGACTGTAAGACAAGTACATCATTTCAAATAATAAATATGTCTTAACATATACTACTAGTATAACGATTTCATTCTCATTAAACCGCTTATAAACATTGGCTCACATTCGTTCTTAATGAAACCAAATTTCTTTATGGCTTCATCAAATAGAATTTTCTTGGACCTAGATGCTTTATTTAATCCATAAATGGATTTCTGCAACTTTCAAACCCGTTTAGCTTCACCTGGTGTCACAAACGCTTTTGGTTGTGTCATATAGGCATTTTCCTAATGGTTCCCGTTAAGGAATGCTGTTTTGACATCCATTTTCCAAATCTCATAGTCATGGTAAACTGCAATGGAAAGTATGATTCTTATGGATTTAAACAAGGAAAATGGTGAGAAGGTTTCATCATAGTCAATTCCATGATGTTGTCTAAATCCTTTCACCAATAGACTTTCTTTATAGGTGCTAACTTGACCTTTAATGTCCAGTTTTCTCTTGAATACCCATTTGCATCCAACAACATTTACATCAACTGGCTCATCGACCAGAACCCAAAATTGGTTCTGATACATGGAATCCATCTCAGAATTCATAGCTTCTACCTATCTTTCATCTTCTGATCTTTCTACTACTTCCTGGTAGGAGTGAGGTTCATCATTGTCCAATAATAATGATTCACCATCATTGGTGACTAGGAAACCAAATCTCTCTGGTTCCCTTACCTCTCTTGAGCTCTTATGTAGTACTTGTGTTTCTAGAACAACTTCCACAGGGACCTATGGAACTTGTTCCTATACCAAATCATGTGTATCTTCAGCATCAACTTCTTCGATGTCAATATTACTCCCACTCTCCTTTTTGAGAATGTGCTCCCTCTCAAGAAAGATGGCTTGTCTGGTGAAAATCACTTTCTTGTCTGAAGGGTTATAAAGGTAATATCTATTCTTTTCCTTGGGATATCCAATAAAGATACAATTCATGCCCCGGGGTGCTAGTTTGTTGCGTGAGAAGGCGTTAACAAATGCCTCACATCCCCATACACATGTTTTCAAAAAAATGGGTTTCTTTCCATTCCATAACTCATAGGGAATTAAATTTTCCGCCTTGGTTGGTACTCAGTTTAATGTGTACGTTCTACTCTGTAATGCATATCCCAAAAAGGATAATGGAAGATCTACATCACTCATCATTGACCTCACCATGTCCAACAAGGTTTGGTTCCTCCTTTAACTAACACTATTCCACTATGCTCTATAAGGAGGAGTGAGCTGAGATAGAATCCTAGACCCCCTTAGAAGATTTATGAACTCTTGGTTTAGATACTCTCCACCTCGATCGGATTGAAGATTCTTTATCTTCTTACCAAGTTTATTATCTACTTAATTCTTGAATTCCTTAAATTTCTCTAAGGATTCTGAATTATACCTCATTAAGTAGACATATCCATATCTACTCAAATCATCATTAAAAGTAATGAAGTAAGAATATCCACCTCTAACTTATACTGTAAATGGTCCACACACATTCTTCTGAACCATTCCTAGAAGCTCTGTGGCCCTTTCAACATATCCAATAAATGGCGGCTTGGTCATTTAACCATGTAAATAAGTGTGACATCAATCAAGTGTTTTTAGCTCAGTAGAGTCTAAATAGACATCTTGGTATAGCTTTATCAAGTGCTTCTCGTTTACATGATCGGGATGGTGATGCCACAACTGGGTGATGTATGAGTCATGTGAGTCTATTTTGTTATCAATTAACAACACTTGGTTTTCATAATTTAATACATACAAATCATTATTTAAATGCACCATACCATAACATAAGTTGTTCTTATAAAAGAGACAACCCTTATTTCCAAACTTGAAAATAAATCCATCCATATCCAAATAAGAGACATAAATTATATTCTTAGTAACACTAGGCACATAATAATAGTTATGTAAAACGAAAACCATCCCAGTCGTAAATGAGAGGTGGTAATCACCAATGGACAATGTTGTCAGCCTCACATTGTTGGGTGCTCCAAGATCCACATATCCTTTGGAAATATTTCTAAATCTACTTGGTTATTTTATTTGAATATAGATGTGATCCCCAAAACTTGTATCTAATACCTAATGTGTAGAAATAGAAATATTACACTCAATAATGAATCCACCTTTATCATACCCACACTTCTGGGTGTAGTTCCTCTTTTAGTGGCCTTTCTTGCCACATGAAAAACATACTGCATCCCGTTCCTTTCCCTACCTCTATATCTTCCCTTTCTTGGAGGTACAATGCTTGGGGGATTCAGACCATTTATAAGTCTTTTTCCCCCTTTCCTTGTCCTTCCATTCCTTCGTCACCATAATAACTATAGGTTTTTCATTCCCCTTTTCCTTATCTACCTGGAGAATTAAGGTCAGAAGTTTCAATACACTCTTCTCATTGTTACTCATGTTTTAGTTGACAATGAATTTAGAGAAGTTCTTGGTTAGTGATGATAGTATGAGATCTGTATGCAACTCATCTAGAAGCATAATCCCTAAGATGTCCTGGAATTCAATGTAGCCAATGATCTTGACTACATGAGGCATATCTGGCGTAGACTCTCCAAGATTAGCTATAAATAAAGCATTATAGATCTCTTATCTCTCTTGTCTCTCCTTCTCTTGATAGAGATCCTTAAGGTGAGACATAATTCTATACACATCCATGTTTTCATGTATCTTAAAGAGATCATTAGAAATGGTCGACCACTTTAAACACTAGAAATCTATGGCATCATCCATGTGATTCATACAGATATATATTTCCTCATCACTGGCCTCTTTTCCAGGTGCAACTAGAATAGGCTCTTCCTGCACATACAATTTCTTTTCGTGGTGAAGGATGACGCGTAAATGCCTCTGCCACTCTTGAAAATTGGTGCCAGTGAGAAGGTTTTACTTATTGAGTATGGTTTAAAATGATATGTTTGAAGTAATTTTTATTCTCATTTCTAAAAATTAAGATGAGAAAAGGTTTAATACTTTATTATGATGAAATATAGACAAATAAATAAATTAATACTTATTAGTCTCCCACTATTTTACCGAAATCCAACAGCCCTCACCCTTGACTTAAAAATATTCTATTACCTGAATATTCTAGTGGAAAGGATGCATATTTCCTATTGGATTACCCCAACTAGGGTTGGTCAAGAAAATTGAAGGGTTTTAGGTAGTAATTTTAAATGCCAACTGCATTAACTCGCAGCTCCTTGATCTGCTGAGTGGACTCCCCAATCCTGAAATCCTTTTATTTTTGGATTTCCTCAACCTTTGCCTCTTGGTCACACCAAGTCCTGCTGTGGTAGTCAACCCTTGATACGAACCAAGTCATGTCAACCCAAAACCTTGAATTTAGAATTCCCCAATAATTGAAAGCACCCCAAATAGGGTTGGTCAAACACTTTGAACTATGGTTCGATTCTACCCAAAATTATGGAAGGCTATAATGACTTAATATTTCATTGAGGGATTTTTTCCTTATATTAAAATTTCCTTTTTATCATCTTGATTACATGCTTGTTAATATTAAGTGGGAAATATTTAAGTTATTAACCATGTTTAAGATAATATTTACCAATAAGACGGTCTTATTTTAGTTCTATATTGCATGCTTGTTTAATTCATTAATTGAGCGATCATGACAACAAACCCACAATAAATAAACCATGCAACTGACAGAAATAAAATAAATGGTATGCTCAAGAGCTTTTTCTATTGTTTAGTTTATCTAACATTTTGATAAACTAACCCAAGACCTAGGGGAGAAACACCTAGAACCATTCGGGTTCATGTTTACAGCTTTCCACCTATCCACCTTTGTATCTCCTTGGATTCATTTCACCTTGGCTCATAACTTGAGCCACCTCCACTAGCATGGAACTCCATCCATTAAAAATGAATTTATTTCACATGCAGGTGAGGGGTAAAAGGGGTTTTCACATAAAAGAAAACTTGGGCATGTTGTCCTGACATTTTAATGATGAGATGGCTCGCAGGCCAAGAAATTTAATTTAAATAAATAAATTGAAAGAAACCATTCATATAAAAAGTTCTTGGTCTATCTCATGATCATACATACATGAAATAATATGTATGCATAAATAAAACTAGCATTAAATTCTTTAATTGTTCTTGTTTAAGATAAATCATGCTCAAATCAATTAATTATCTTCAATTAATCAATCGTTTTATCTTAAAACCTTTTGTGAATTTCCTTGAGATTATCATCCATCATAATTTTGAACAAATAAATTCATTTAAAATTATCTTTGTATGTAACTTTTACCTTGGAGGCAACCTGGTGAATTCCCATTCATAACTACCTAATGAGTAGAAATGAACATTACACAGATGTAAAATTAAACACACATATATAAAACACTTATCACGTGTTGTGCCTCAGCTTTACGCCTGCACTATGGTACACCTCTCAAGGGTTTGTATAATATAATAATAAATTTTAATAAATTGTTATAATTTGGATGAGTACACGGCGTGTTGTTCCAACTACACGGCGTGTACTTTTGTTCACCGTCCATCTGAAGTACTTTCCTGGGGACATGGCATATAGATGTACTTTGGAACTTTTTAGAGTACATGACGTGTTCAGTGGGACATATGACTTGTAGTATCCGCGTTACATGGTTTCTGGCCAGGAAAGTTGTGTATGGGGTACACGGTCCAACCCTAACCCGAAGGGACTACATGTCATGTTCAGTGGACCGCACGGTGTGTAATCCGGAAACTGTGTGCCACCTATTCCTGGCCAACACACAATATCATTTATAACTTAGGAATACTCCAACACACGACCTGATTTGGTGGACCAGTCCAACGCATTGAACCTAGACTATACAGCATGTACTTCCGAATACTTTTCGTGTATTCTGGTGGTGTATGTCCAAGAATGTTTAGCACCTCCGGATGAGATCCTCTATTTTATTTTAATCAAAATTAAATGAAAAATTCATTTCTGTAAGGTGAATGAGAAATGTGAGAGGAGGAACAAATCTTGAGATTCATATTTTAAAGAATGATTAACTTAAATTGAAACAACTAAATTATTAAATGCATAAATCACCCATGAAAAACATAAATAATTATAACCAATGATATAACCCCTCTGATACAACTTTTAGTTTTTAGGTGCAGCAGAAGCGCATTAGTGGGTGTGCCCAATTTTAATTTTAGCATTAACTACGATCAATCTAAGATCCATCATGATAATAAAATTCCGAATCTTCAGAATAGAACAAAGAACGAAAAAGAAAGAGAGGAGTCCTGGAACCATAAATAGGATCATCACATGTTGGTTATAATTAATTTAATTAATTGACAAGAAATATCTTGAAGTAATTATTTCTTCGTTGATGTTTCTAGTCACGATCTGATGTGATCCCTCATTGCATCATAGAATACTAGTGTATGATTCCTCTAGTGGTGATCCACATGTGCTCCACGTATCTATAGACGTCTTCAAAGGGATATCTGGGTGCTAGCATGAAGAAGTCTTCGCTTGCGATGTCCGCCTTCGATCGCCTTGATCCGGTGGAGGTGGATCTCTCCCTCATAGCTTGAGAGAGTTCTCTGTGGAAAAATAATTCTCTCTTAGCTTGAGAGCTTTTCCAAATCCATTGTATACAACCACAAAAAAGGATAGGCTAATGAGAAATACCCCATAGTATCTAATGATGATGGAAAAATCATACAAGTCAAAAAATCAACATCTAGATTTGATTAACTAATTTTATGGCCATAATTGGGTTAAACAACATATCCCAATCAAGAATTTTAATAAATCGTGTCTTAAGAGAGACATTTATGAAGACCCATGCAATGGACTTGGAATAATTTAACAAAAAAATGGAAATAACCCTTACCAATTGATATGATTCACCAAACTCCAAATCCACAAACCTGAGTAAGTCAGTTCTTCAACGTTAGAGATTCCATGGATTCTCCTTCCTCGGGATGATCAGTGATGAGAGGAATGAAAATTTTCATTCCTTGATTCACTCCTTAATAAATTTTGAGCAATCATGGAAAATTACTAAGGATCTGATGCGTGTGATTCTCTTGATTAGTGAAACAAGATCATCCCTAAGATCTGATAAGAAGCATTGAACATCACGAATAGGATCTCTCTGATCGTCAGAAGTAGGTTTCTCTAAAAAATAAAAGGGGTCCACTTAATCTGAGACAAAAAATGCGGTATCTTTCACATGATTAAGATCACCCTTCTTCACCAAACCGAATGAGAAATCTTTTAGATCGAAGTCCCATACTGGATTCAATTATTTATCTATTCAAAAAACTAAATACAATGGGTTTATAGAGAGGGAAACACCCGAAACATCGCATCATACTATCTCTTAAATTTAAATATAGAAAATGAATAAAATGAAATAATTAAAAAAATATTATATAAAACATTAAATATTAAGAAAAAATATAAAATGAAAATATTAACAATTTATATTAAATGTGTATTTTTATGTCTATAAAATTGAATTAATTTCTTATAAGTATAAATGGGAAATTATTGAATGACATATTATGTTTAACACATTTAGTAATTTTTTAAACAATAAATAACTATTTATTATTTGATATATATGTAAAATTGATGAAATAGATGACATTGATAAAAAATACCTTAATTAGTATATAGTTTTAAATTAATATTAAATATTTTTAATTAAATTAATAAACCATTTTCTCTTAATTTTTGACATATATATTCATATGATTTATAATACATTTTTTTTAATATATAAAAAATATTTAATATAATTATATATATAATTTTAATTTTATTTGATAGTTTTAACAAAATATCTTATTTATCAAGTGAAAATGTATACTTAGTCATATAAGAATCTTATTTAATAAAATATGTTATATTTTTCTCAATAAAAATATATCTATATGTCAATATATAATTTTTAAAGAGAGATATATATAATAAAATATACCATTTTGGTAATTTTATCTTGCACTGATAAAATCTACCATTGTATATTGCATGTTTTGTAGTAGTTTCCATTGAATTCCCTAATATTAAATTAATGATTGCTAAATGATGGGATTTAATCTTCTAAAAAATTTCAATTAATATCCTTCAGTGGAAATGCATAGTGTATGAATGCAATATGAGGTAGTTTTTCTTCATTTTAATCACACATATGTGGCTAAGTCAAGCCTGGTTATTATGAAATGAGATGTTAATTTAATATATCATTGGACTCAATTAATCTGATTTGAATGCTTGGTTGTGTGTGTTATTATTACACAATATTCAATATGTATGATGATTTTACGTAGCTCTTTTCCAGGAAAAAGAATATAGTGAATGCTATAGCATCCCGCCATTTTATAACATAAACTTTCATTTCATTACACGGAACTGAGGATCGTTAAGGTTTAGTGTCTTGGAAACAAGGATCATAATACATAAAAAAACATAAAAACATTATTCTTAAACACTTTAAAGGCTTCTCCTTTAGTTCATCCTATGTTCATTATGCATCTCATAACCTGGGGACATACATCAAAAGAAAGGTTGAGCAGAAGGCCCAGTAAGGGAAACAAGAGAAACATTTTACAAGTGAACTTGAGATACTTCAATAAGGACATGAAAAGAACTTTAAGGCATGAGAAAGAAATCATGAGATACATCGTAATAAAAATAATCATTTTTCATAACTGGAAGATGTGGCTACAACATTTAATATTGACAATCGTTTCGTTTCACCAAGGTCCATCCCCAAGGTGTCGTTAAAAATTACCAAGGTTATTCACCAAGGCGTCGTTAAAATGGTCATCTCTAGAGATTAAGTCTTTACCCAATGCATTGGAGCGCTATCAGGGCGCACCCTTAAATTTGTCTTTATTTTCATGTGAGCCACATATATCATCATCAAACATTTCATAAATAACCCATATAGCATAAAACAAATGGGTTTCATTTCATAATCATAATGTTTCAAAAACTGCTTTAAAGACATGATCTTTACGTTACTTTAAACCCACGGAAAGGGAAAGCGGGTATCATGTATGTAAATCCCAGAATTTAAAAAAGATCATTTTTATATATATGTGAATACCCCTTTAGAAATAGGTGCTTTGATTATTCACTTTATAACATAAAATAATTTTGAGAAAAGAGAGGCATTTTGAGACGAAAATTTTGCAGCATAACGGCTATGTAACAAGGTTTTAGAAACTTTGAAAAGAGAGGGAAAATGGGTTGAACAATCATAATTGACCCATAAAAAGGTAAAGGGACAGAATAAGAAGGATATATGGACATGGTGATGCAATTTCAAGGACATACCAATTGAAATGAAAAACATGGAAGGAAGACAAAAATTTGATTTCTCTTAAGAAAATTCGTCGGCCTAACGGCGTCACTTAAACTTCAACAAAAATGAATTGGACAAATAAAATAGGGTCTCTCATCATATGATCATAAGAGATCAGTATGATAGATATAGAGATCATACCCCAACATAATAAAAAGGAACTTGAAAGATTTGACATGAAAATCGAACTTGAAAAAAAATGAGAAGGATGAAAGAATCACTTAAACATTCGGCAGCCTAACGGCGTCACTTAAACTTTCATAAAACGAAATGATGAGAGTAAGAGGGGATATATCATCATATGAACATGAAAGGGCAGTAAGAGGAATATAAAAGAACATCCTCTCACATAATCACATGGAGCATAAAAGGAATGACATAAAAGAGATTACACGAAAAGAAAGAGAGGGGTCGGATCCCTTACCTTAAAACGTGACTCTTGAAACTCAAAGGATTGGACCTTGAGGGCTTGGGGGCACCTTGGGAGGACTCTTTGGAAGGTAAGAAGACCAGAACTTAGTTGGGGAAGAGTTGGGAGTGAAAACCAAGGGAGGAAAGGGTGGGTATTTATAGGGAAAGTGAGGGGACAAAGCATTAATGGCCAAAGGACACCTCACATGTGCTTTTCTCAAACCCATGTGCTCTCCCTTGGAATTTATCATGTAGTTAGGCCACATGGGGCCCCCAAAACAATAATTCACCACCCTTGGCCGGCCAACCCTCAAAAGATCTCATGACATCATCATGACACCGTTATGATGTCATTAAACATACCGAAACCCTAAAACTGTAATTTTACTATTCACTGAAAATTCAACTTTCTCAGAATAATCCCAAAATTTCACATTAACCAAATATCAATGCTATGATTTCAAAAATGAACTCCATTTTATAAAAATAATTTTCTAAATATTTTTAATTATATTTTTAAATAAAAACACTATTCATCGAAAATTCATTTTTTTCAGAAAAAACCCCAAAAATTACCTTAACATAATATCGATGCTCTGAGTTCAAAAATAAAGCCCTTTTTATAAAAATAATTTTCTAATTATTTTTAATTAAATTTTTAATTAAAAAACACTATTCATCCGAAAAAACTAATACTTGAATAATAATTTATGAAACCGTTATTTAACCATTTTATTGAATCACATTACTTAACCAAGGTGTCTAAATTATATTAAAACTTTCTTTGAGTGAAAATTACTAATCCATTTGATCACATTACTAATCCTAAGTGTAAAATCACTATTCATAATTTACTATTCATCAAAAATTAAGTTGATCTTATTAGACTCCAAATTCCTTAATGAACACTTTTGTAGAAGACCATTTTTCGAAAATCATTACACATCATTAGTTATTTAAGGTTTACATAAATATTTCAAAATATCCCTTTTTCAAAATTCATCAATAAAATACATTCTAAAATTATCTAGGCATTTGAAATTTCACAAACATCACTAAAGGAAGAAATCTCAATTTATTCACCCGAGAGGATTACACAAGGAAACTAGGGTCTCATCACATAGCCCCTTATAATACCGGCATAAGACCTAAGTGTAAGGTGTGCTATGGTGAGAGAATCTGAGGGAGGCTTAGATAACATTTCCCTAGTAGCAACCTCCACTAACTTGAACTTCTCCTGCAAGCGTTTTCGTTCAAGCTTGACACGCTGGAGCTCAGCTTGGGCTTGGTCCAAAGCGAAGCCCACAGATGCTACCTCCTTCCCAAGCTCTGATAAGTGGGCTTCGTAAGGGTTGAGTCTACTGGATGAAGCCATCGACTCCTCTTTCTGCATTAACCATTAAAATCTTATTAAATCAATAAGAGTAAGTTAATATACTACTCAAAAAGATTGGGTCGTTACATTCTTCCCCCCTTTAGAAATTTCGTCCCCGAAAAGGTGAGGGTACTTTTGCTTCATTGTTTCCTCGGGCTCCCAAGTCGCCTCTTCATATTTATGATTCCTCCACAACACTTTCACAAGGTGGGTAGTCTTGTTTCGTAGGACCTTGTCTCTACGGTCTAAGATCTCCACTGGCTGCTCTTCATAAGAGAGGTCATGTTCAAGTTGTACCACCTCTGGGTTCAGTACATGCGAAGGGTCGGGTATGTACTTCCTCAAGAGAGATACATGGAAGACATCATGAACTTGAGCTAGGTTCGGTGGAAGTGCTAGACGATAGGCCACTGCTCCTATGCGATCAAGGATTTCATAGGGGCCAATGTACCTAGGGATGAGCTTCCCTTTCTTCCCAAACCGCATGACTCTCTTCCATGGAGAGATTCGAAGGAAGACTTTGTCACCCACCCCAAACTCCAAGTCTCTTCGACGATTGTCAGCATAGCTCTTCTGCCGACTCTGAGCAGCCCTTATGTGTTGTTGGATGGCATGAACCTGTTCCGTCATCTCTTGCACGAGATCAGGCCCAAGAAGCTTCCTCTCACCAGTTTCATCCCAACAAGTAGGAGTTCTACACCGCTTTCCATACAGAGCTTCATAGGGTGCCATCTGAATACTCGCATTGAAGCTGTTGTTATAGGAGAACTCAACTAATGGGAGGTGTTGATCCCATCCACCTTTAAATTCCATTGAGCATAATCTCAACATGTCTTCGAGTGTCTGAATAGTCCTTTCAGATTGGCCATCAGTTTGAGGATGATAGGCCGTACTAAAATTCAATTCAGTGTTCAGAGCATGCTGAAGACTTCTCCAGAATTTTGATGTGAATCTTGGGTCACGATCAGATACGATGGATAGTGGTACCCCATGCATCCTTACCACTTCCTTCACGTATATCTTGGCAAGCTGATCCAGAGAGAAATCTTCCCGAATAGAGATAAAATGGGCTGTCTTGGTGAGACGGTCCACAATAACCCATATCGCATTGTTTCCTTTGGACGTTTTTGGGAGACCAGTTACAAATTCCATGGTGATATTATCCCACTTCCATACTGGTATGGGTAGCGGTTGTAATACCCCCTTAGGAATTTGTCTTTCTGCCTTTACTTGCTGACACACCAGGCACCTTGTAGTGTAATCAGCAATCTCCCTCTTCATGTTATCCCACCAATAATGATCACGAAGGTCTCTATACATCTTAGTGCTTCCCGGATGTATAGAGAAAGTAGATCTATGAGCTTCATCCATTAGTTCTTTCTTTATCTCCGGAATAGATGGAACACATAGTCTTGTACGAAATTTCAATACACCTTCTTGATCAATATTGAAATCAGGGAACTTCCCATCCTTTACAGCCTCGAACTTCTCCTGCAGCAAAGGATCTTCTTTTTGAGCCGTCTTGATCTTCTCTAGTAATGAAGGTTGAGAAATAATTTGGGATAGGGTTGATGATGTCCCTTTCCTTATAATTCCCATGTCCAGTTTTACTAGATCTTTAATCAAGGGATCTCCCAGGATCCTCATTGTTGCCAGAACAACAGGATCTTTCCTGCTTAACGCATCCGCGACTTTGTTTGCTCTTCCAGGGTGATAATGAATTGAACAATCATAGTCTTTAATAAGCTCCAACCATCTCCTTTGTCTCATGTTCAATTCTTTCTGAGTGAAAATATACTTTAGACTTTGGTGGTCAGTGTATATATCACATTTCTCCCCATAAAGATAGTGCCTCCATATCTTTAGAGCAAAAACAACTGCCGCCAGCTCTAGATCATGCGTAGGATAATTCTGCTCATGAATCTTCAACTGTCGAGATGCATAAGCAATTACTTTGTCATTTTGCATGAGGACGCACCCAAGCCCTTTCAGAGATGCCTCGCTAAAAATAACGAGTCCTTCTCCGATAGAGGGTAGTGTTAACACCGGTGCAGTAACCAATCTATTCTTCAGCTCTTGGAAACCTTCCTCGCATTCCTTTGTCCAGATGAACTTAACCCCTTTTCGAGTCAACTTGGTTAGTGGATTAGAAAGCCATGAAAAGTTTTTCACAAACCTCCTATAATATCCCGCTAAACCAAGGAAACTACGAATCTCAGTTACTGTTGTGGGTTGAGGCCACTCCTCCACAACCATTGTCTTTGCAGGGTCAACCGAGATTCCTTCATTGGTTACGATGTGCCCCATGAAAGCCACTTGTTGTAACCAAAACTCACACTTGCTGAACTTCCCAAAGAGCCTCTCCTTCCGTAGAATTTTCAAAAAAAACCTCAGATGATCTTCATGCTCCTCACGACTTTTTGAATATATCAAAATATCATCAATAAAAACTACCACAAAGTTATCAAGGTAGTCCTTAAAGACTCTATTCATCAAATCCATGAAAATAGCAGGAGCATTAGTCAAGCCGAAGGGAATAACAGTAAACTCATAATGCCCATATCTTGATCGGAAGGCAGTCTTTGGAATATCTTCCTTCTTCACCCTCAGTTGATGATAACCAGATCGAAGGTCAATCTTAGAGAAGAATTGTGCCCCACGAAGTTGGTCAAATAAATCATCAATTCTAGGAAGAGGATATCTGTTCTTCACTGTGATCCCGTTCAGTTCTCTATAATCGATGCATAGCCGCATTGATCCATCCTTCTTCTTCACAAAGAGAACTGGTTCTCCCCAAGGAGACACACTCGGTCGGATAAACCCCTTCTCCAACAAGTCTTGGAGTTGTTTATTTAGCTCCTCTAGCTCCACATTTTCCATTCTATACGGAGTCTTTGATATCGGTTGAGACCCAGGTACGAGTTCAATGGAGAACTCTACCTCTCTTTCTGGGGGAGGTCCAGGTAACTCCTCAGGAAAGACATCCATGTATTCCTGAACAATCGGAACATCTTCAATTTGTATGCTCCCTTTCCCTTCTTCCTCATCACCGATTAACTCCATAAGGAAAGCTATAGGAGGTGCTTCTAGATAGGGATCAGTTCGGGATATCTCTCCACAGAAGATAACTGTAGGTCGTTCATTCAAGACTACTGAGATTTCCTTACTTCTGCATTTGATCTTAGCATTATACTTTGAGAGCCAGTCCATCCCTAGTATAACGTCGAATTCCATCATGGGAATGACTACTAGATTTGCGATAAGATTGTGCTCACCAAAGTAAACACTAGAGTCTCTAAACACTGTTGATGCATGGATAATCCCACTTGGAGTCTTGACTGACAACTCTACCTCAAGCAATTCAGGGATTGATTCTATATTCTTTGCAAACTTGGAAGAAATAAAGGAATGCGTAGAACCAGAATCAAATAAAGAACTTGCTAGTTTTGAGAGGACAACAAGAGTACCTGCTACCACATCGTCCGGGACTTCAACTTCAGCTGTTGTGATAGCGAAAGCACGACCTTGCTCTCTTGGCCTCTGCTGAGGTTGGTGGTGATTCCCCTCCACCGCCCTCGGATTGGGACATTGGTTAGCAAAGTGCCCAAGCTGTCCACACTTGAAGCATGTGACTTCAGGTAGGGCCAGAACCATCTTTCCTTTGTCGTTAGTGTTGGGAAGCTGAGGCTTCACCTCACTTTGACAATTCCGAGAAATATGGCCTCCTCTTCCACACTTGTAGCACTTGCCACTTCCGTTCAAGCAGTTCCCCAGATGATTCTTCCCACATTTATTGCATGTGGTAAGTTGCATTTTCTTTCCACCTCTTCCCTGATCAAAAGACTTCCCTAAACTGGGCTCCAACGATCTATTCTTTTCATTTGGCTTATGAGACCACTGTGTCTCACCAAACTCCAGCTCGACTTTCATAGCACTTCGAACTATTTCTTCATAGCTATCATAGTCCCTGTTGGCTAGATTCTTCCGCAGATGAGGTCGTAGTCCACCAAAGAATCTATCAACCTTCCCATTAGGGTCCATGACAAAGCTTGAGGTATAACGGGAAAGCCTTGTGAAGTTCATCTCGTAGCTTCCGACAGATTCGTTCTCCTTCTGCTTCAGCTCGAGAAACTCTTTCTCCATTTTCATTCTCATGGAACGAGGGAAATACTTGTTAAAGAAAATCCCCCAAAATTCTTCCCACTCCATAGCTTCCATCTCTCCTCGTGGCTTCGTGTTTTTGATCAGTGACCACCACTGATCAGCTTCTCCCTCTAGGCGGTAAACAGCAAGGGTGACTTTTTCTTGTTCCGAACAATGAAGTACAGAGAAGATCTTTTCAATGGATCTTATCCATTGTTCCGCAACCAATGGGTCAGTAGATCCACTGAATGTTGGCGGTCGTTGACGCATGAAGGACTCAACAGAGTGTTGTTCCCTCCGTGGTGAGGTCGGCCTCTCAGCTTGATTCAAGTTATTACTCATAACTTGAGTCAGTTGGTTCATCATTCGCATGAATGTTTCCATTCCGGCTTCCATCGGAGGGCCGTGAGCACATGGTGCATTGCGGTCACCATCGGCACGGTTCCTCCTATTGCCCGCCATTTTCTAAAAAAAACCTTAGTAAGAAACTTATTTTATTTATGAATCTTTTAACTAAGACTTAATGCTTAGACAATTACACTTTTCTATAATTCCTTCATAATGATTCATAGAAAGCTTGTGATTAACCAAACATATCCCCCGGGAGTGTCGTAACCAAGAGTGCAGCAAGGCCCGTTATCGTGCACCAGTTCTCGTTCGAGTCTAGCTCAAAGCGGTGTTTTCGAGTTTTACCCCTATGTACATCTGTGCCAGAGCCGCCTCTACCTGCTCGTATCCAGACAGGAATGTATTTGTTTGATAAACCACTTACTCAATACTTACCAAAATACCTGGAAGTTTTCCTATATTTAAACTTTTCTATAGGGTTCTTCCTAAAGTTTTTATATCCTAATTTCCACAAATAACTAAACCATCCTTTGATACCAACTGTAGCATCCCGCCATTTTATAACATAAACTTTCATTTCATTACACGGAACTGAGGATCGTTAAGGTTTAGTGTCTTGGAAACAAGGATCATAATACATAAAAAAAACATAAAAACATTCTTCTTAAACACTTGAAAGGATTATCCTTTAGTTCATCCGATGTTCATTATGCATCTCATAACCTGGGGACATACATCAAAAGAAAGGGTGAGCAGAAGGCCCAGTAAGGGAAACAAGAGAAACATTTTACAAGTGAACTTGAGATACTTCAATAAGGACATGAAAAGAACTTTAAGGCATGAGAAAGAAATCATGAGATACATCGTAATAAAAATAATCATTTTTCATAACTGGAAGATGTGGCTACAACATTTAATATTGACAATCGTTTCGTTTCACCAAGGTCCATCCCCAAGGTGTCGTTAAAAATTACCAAGGTTATTCACCAAGGCGTCGTTAAAATGGTCATCTCTAGAGATTAAGTCTTTACCCAATGCATTGGAGCGCTATCAGGGCGCACCCTTAAATTTGTCTTTATTTTCATGTGAGCCACATATATCATCATCAAACATTTCATAAATAACCCATATAGCATAAAACAAATGGGTTTCATTTCATAATCATAACGTTTCAAAAACTGCTTTAAAGACATGATCTTTACGTTACTTTAAACCCACGGAAAGGGAAAGCAGGTATCATGTATGTAAATCCCAGAATTTAAAATAGATCATTTTTATATATATGTGAATACCCCTTTAGAAATAGGAGCTTTGAGTATTCACTTTATAACATAAAATAATTTTGAGAAAAGAGAGGCATTTTGAGACGAAAATTCTGCAGCATAACGGCTATGTTACAAGGTTTTAGAAACTTTGAAAAGAGAGGGAACATGGGTTGAACAATCATAATTGACCCATAAAAAGGTAAAGTGACAGAATAAGAAGGATATATGGACATGGTGATGCAATTTCAAGGACATACCAGTTGAAATGAAAAACATGGAAGGAAGACAAAAATTTGATTTCTCTTATGAAAATTCGGCGGCCTAACGGCGTCACTTAAACTTCAACAAAAATGAATTGGACAAATAAAATAGGGTCTCTCATCATATGATCATAAGAGATCAGTATGATAGATATAGAGATCATACCCCAACATAATAAAAAGGAACTTGAAATATTTGACATGAAAATCGAACTTGAAAAAAAATGAGAAGGATGAAAGAATCACTTAAACATTCGGCAGCCTAACAGCGTCACTTAAACTTTCATAAAACGAAATGATGAGAGTAAGAGGGGATCTCTCATCATATAAACATGAAAGGGCAGTAAGAGGAATATAAAAGAACATCCTCTCACATAATCACATGGAGCATAAAAGGAATGACATAAAAGAGATTACACGAAAAGAAAGAGAGGGGTCGGATCCCTTACCTTAAAACGTGACTCTTGAAACTCAAAGGATTGGACCTTGAGGGCTTGGGGGCACCTTGGGAGGACTCTTTGGAAGGTAAGAAGACCAGAACTTCGTTGGGGAAGAGTTGGGAGTGAAAACCAAGGGAGGAAAGGGTGGGTATTTATAGGGAAAGTGAGGGGACAAAGCATTAATGGTCAAAGGACACCTCACATGTGCTTTTCTCAAACCCATGTGCTCTCCCTTGGAATTTATCATGGAGTTAGGCCACATGGGGCCCCCAAAACAATAATTCACCACCCTTGTCCGGCCAACCCTCAAAAGATCTCATGACATCATCATGACACCGTTATGATGTCATTAAACATACCGAAACCCTAAAACTGTAATTTTACTATTCACTGAAAATTCAACTTTCTCAGAATAATCCCAAAATTTCACATTAACCAAATATCAATGCTATGATTTCAAAAATGAACTCCATTTTATAAAAATAATTTTCTAAATATTTTTAATTATATTTTTAAATAAAAACACTATTCATCGAAAATTCATTTTTTTCAGAAAAAACCCCAAAAATTACCTTAACATAATATCGATGCTCTGAGTTCAAAAATAAAGTCCTTTTTATAAAAATAATTTTCTAATTATTTTTAATTAAATTTTTAATTAAAAAACACTATTCATCCGAAAAAACTAATACTTGAATAATAATTTATGAAACCGTTATTTAACCATTTTATTGAATCACATTACTTAACCAAGGTGTCTAAATTATATTAAAACTTTCTTTGAGTGAAAATTACTAATCCATTTGATCACATTACTAATCCTAAGCGTAAAATCACTATTCATAATTTACTATTCATCAAAAATTATGTTGATCTTATTAGACTCCAAATTCCTTAATGAACACTTTTGTAGAAGACCATTTTTCGAAAATCATTACACATCATTAGTTATTTATGGTTTACATAAATATTTCAAAATATCCCTTTTTCAAAATTCATCAATAAAATACATTCTAAAATTATCTAGGCATTTGAAATTTCACAAACATCACTAAAGGAAGAAATCTCAATTTATTCACCCGAGAGGATTACACAAGGAAACTAGGGTCTCATCACATAGCCCCTTATAACACTGGCATAAGACCTAAGTGTAAGGTGTGCTATGGTGAGAGAATCTGAGGGAGGCTCAGATAACATTGCCCTAGTAGAAACCTCCACTAACTTGAACTTCTCCTGCAAGCGTTTTCGTTCAAGCTTGACACGCTGGAGCTCGGCTTGGGCTTGGTCCAAAGCGAAGCCCACAGATGCTACCTCCTTCCCAAGCTCTGATAAGTGGGCTTCGTAAGGGTTGAGTCTACTGGATGAAGCCATCGACTCCTCTTTCTGCATTAACCATTAACATCTTATTAAATCAATAAGAGTAAGTTAATATACTACTCAAAAAGATTGGGTCGTTAAAAATGCTCTCTTTTGGATTTATATGATGTGAGATGCATACCACATGTTTTAATATGAAGTTACATTTTTTTCACAGTGGATTTTATCACACAAAGCCTTTAGAATTGGTGATTTAATCACATGTGGGTTTGATCTTCCATAGTTTAATCACACAGATGGATCAAAATTCATTATCTATATTTATCTTATGTGAACCACTGGAATATATTTGAGTTTATTTAGTGAAATATTTTATCAGCACATGATAAAATAGCTGATAAATGTGGATTTTATCAGTGCTAAAAACCGCCGATAAAGGGTAAATTTTATCAATGATAAAAAAATGATAAAATAACACCTTCGTCAATGCTGTTTTTTAGTTCTAATAAAGGGTTCCCTTTGTTATCATTTTTTTAGCAATGATAAAGGGTGTCCTTTATCAATTAATTTTTTATAAATGATAAAGAATAACTTTATTAGTGCTAGTTAAACCTCTGATAAAACTAGCCCATGAGTCCCATGTAGAACTTGTGGATGGTTAGTCGCTTCTTTTTTATATCATTCCACGACACCAGAACATCAAAAGCCTACTATGGGGATGAGATCTAACATACACTCTACACACACCAAAACGGGCTTATGACTACACAAATGGGCCTCTGTAGGCGTTGTCCCATCCTCTACTCGTAGTAGTCCACTCTTTTTGAGTTGGACTGGGCAAAACACAAATTTTTTATTATTAAATTTTTTGAATTTAATATATATTTTAATAAATATTATATTTATTACATATATAATAAAATAATTAATATACAATTTATAAATTATAAAATTAAGTAAAATTATCAAATACTTAATATAATAATTAAATAATTAATTTAATATTTATTGTTAGATATATTAAATTTATTATTTTTTAATAATTTTATTCATTCTTATAAATTATAAGAAGTATATTAATTAATTATATATATATAAATTAAACTCATTTTTAACATGCATTTATTTCATATAATTTATTCATTGATAATATTAAGTGTGTGCTTAATTTTTTTAACAATTTATACTTTTTAAATTTTTATTCATTTAATATTTTGGTAATTTATTTATTTTAATGTTTTTATACATAATTATTCATTAATATTTTTCATATTTTTTTAATTTATTCATATTTTATTTTTTCATTATTCAATATTTTTTGAAATTTTATCCATTTTCTAATATTTATTTTTACATGTTTGTTCAATAACATGTAATGTTTTTAATATGGTTGTAATTTATACAATTACATTGAATTCATTTCCATTTTAATAAATATAAATTTTTATTTTTAAAAAATTTTCTACATAATTAATAATAGTTATTAAATTTTTAAATTTTTTCATCATTGTTATTATTTATTTCAGCAATAGATGCAAAAAATTATACAATGACAATGTTCAATTTAAAATATATCAAGCACACACACACACACAGGTATATATATTAATTTCACACCCAAAAATATTTACATAATTAATAAAATGTTATATAGAAACGCACAAACCTAATACTTATGTAATTTATTCAAATTTTAATATTCATTTTATAATTTCATCTAGTAACATAATATAATCCAAATAGATCAATCATGGGTTTGAAAACCAAACCCATGAATCCATCTTTATTAAGAAAATAAAATAATACAACTAGGGGAGATGATCAAACAAGGCACAAATAATCCACACTAGAATCAAGAAGTCATTTCCCTCTAGATCCCAAATTTATAAGATATCATCATCTACCCTTTGAGTGTCGGCCTCTCCACTATGTCTTGGAATTTTTTAGAGGCACACATTCTTCATTTGATGATGATTCAAATGATTCCACCAGCATGAAACATATCTTGAATTTAAAAGATAGATCACAAAATTAAATCTTTGAGTTATATTGAAGTCCATATTCAATATTTGTTGATAAAAAATTCTGATATAATAAATAATCAATGTCTTAGAATACATCTGACTACACAAGGGAAAAATTAACCTCAAGTTCTTGGAAAACCCATTCTACCACCTCATTAATGAGGCCTTCAACAATATTTTCACATTTCTATACAAATGGAGGAATGATATTCAAGTTTTTGTCCCATGAAATTCCATATTCCTCATCTGAGCCCTTTCTAAAAAATAGCCATATGCATTTATCATATGCTCAGATAAATTAGATTGATAAATCCCTTCGAAATTGTTAATATCTTTATCCCCTCTACATGAGGGGATACCAGTTGGAAGTTCCACCTGCAAGGGGAGTTCCTGGGTAGGAGATTCAAATTCATGAACACATGCTTTGGTTTTCCCAAGGATGTAGATTTTGAAACAACATTTATCCATAAATATTGTCCTACCTTTTCCCAAAGGTTCATGCCTATTCATTTCCATGGGTGAGTGTTCCCTTGTCTTTAAAGGGGATGACTTAAAATTTCCCTTATCACTTTGTTATCCCCCATTCTAGATCCTATACCAGTATCCAGTTTTTGGATAGCTTCTAATTTCTTTGTACTTATATGCTTAACTAGAAGCTAGGCTAGAACAATTTCATCCATTCCACCATCAGATGATACACGACCAGGGTGCTTACAGCTCCTCTCTTGCATCTTCTATGGAAAACAAATGATCCATCAAGGGAATTTTTACCTTACTATTTATAGACCTCATGTATAGGTCATCAAAATGATCATATAGATCTAAAACATCATTTTACAATGCACCATTATCCATATAGTCTTAATAGGGAGTTTGTGGTTGCATAACCCCAAGATTAGGAGACATAAGCTCACCAACCTCCCCTTGGTCCTTGGGTCCTTACCGGCTATAGGTACATTATCTCTAGAATCCTTATCAATAGTAGGTCCCTTGTATTGCATAACGACAGAAGCATAAGAGGCACCTGAATTTTCAACAATAGTCTGATAACACCCAAAAACCCAGCATCCCTTGTGGTTCATAGAGTTTCCATCCATATTCATTTTATATTTTCAGGGGTCAATTGTGTGACCAATCTTATTACAATTAGAGAAAGATAGGTTCCTACATCATTTCTCATGGGTATTCCCAATACATTTTCACTTCAAACACATATTAAGAATTTTATAATATTTAATTTCTAGCTCTATCTTGAATTAGGATGAAACATGCATAATAGTATGAATCAAGAGAGAATAAATTTTAACATCAACCGAAATTTTGGGACATTTCCATACCTTGCTCGCTCAGTTTCCTTATCAAATTTTATTGGAACAACAAAAAAAACTGAGGATATGTCCCAAAGTATTTGGGAGTTCCTTAAGAACACACTTAGGACATAGATTCGAATATATCTTTGGGAAACTTATTTATTGTCCATAAAAAGATCAAATAATGGATCCCAATCATGTATATTCAAGAAGTATGGATTGAGAGAGATAGTACCAAAGTCCAACACTTTTGCATCGAGTTCACTGGATGAGAATACTATATGAAAAATATCCTTAACAATTTATGTGATACGTCGTCCTTCAAATCCCCAAATACTAGTTAACCACTTTAGTAAACATCTAATATTCTATGGATTCTCCTTCTATGAGATAATCAAAATAGCGAGAATCAAAAATTTACATTATTTAATCCTTTCCTAAAGAACCTTTTAATTGGATTTAAAAAAATTCAACTACATCATTCCATGTGATTCTCTTCCAAGGAGAATCTTACTCATCCATGAAATTAGAGAAAAAATGCAGCTGACCCTCGTGACCAAGAGAATGACCCCTCTAGTCAATAGTATCTTTCATGACATAGATCATGGGTCCCAATTCAGTCTGAGCCTGAAGAATCCTACCCACCCAAATGGAATCATCACCCATCTTCAGTGGACCAATGAAAATCTCTTGGGGGTTGAAGTGCCGATTTGGATCGAAGCTTTTCACTGCAGGGAACCCTAATCACCAAGACTTCCTACTAAAGGATTCACCTACAACATTAGGGAATTCTTCCATAAAACATTATATATTTAATATTTTATGTTTTTAATCGGTAAATTTTATTTATTTATTTTTCTATTATTCCAGTTATTATTATTTATTCACTTTTAATATTTTTTGTTTTTTTTGGAATTTTATCATTTTATAATAATCATTTATACATATTTATTTACTATGTTCTAATATTTTAAATATGTATTTATATTCATTTCAATATATATTCAAATTTTAATTTTTTATTAATTTGTATAATTAGTAATATTTATCAATTATTTAATATTTTTAAAGCTAACTAATTTTTAATTAATCAATCTCACACATTTTTAACATCCATACATTAAATATTATATATTCATTAGATATATAAATATATATATTTGTATAATCATATATATATAATAAATAAATATAAATATAAATATATTAAATATATTAATTATTTAAATATATTAATTATAATTTTTTTAATTATTGAAATTTATAATTATTAATTTATAATCATATAAATATTTCTTAAAAATTATAATTATTTATTTATAATAATAAATATATAATTTCATAAATATATAATTTTATAAATATTGTAAATCAATATATTTAAATATATTAATTTTTGAATATTTATTTATAAATATATTTTTAGCATTATTAATGAATATATAATCTAAAATACATGAATGTTGAAAATAAAAGAAATTGAATAATTAAAAATTAGTAAACATTAAAAATATTAAAAAATGCATAAGTTTTATTAATTATTCAAATTATTAAAGAAAACTAAAATATGGATATATATTGAAATTAATATGAATACATATTGAAAGAATTAAAAAACAGTAAATTTATATATATAAATAAATGTTAAAAATTTATTAAATTCTAGAAAAATAAAAAATGAAAAATATTAAAGATGAATACCTAATACTAACTAAAATAATATTAAAAATAAGTAAATAAAAATACCAATTAATACAATCATAAATTCAATATATTATGTTACTAAATGAAATTATAAAATGAATATAACAATTTGAAAATAATTCATAAATATTAGATGTGTATGAGATTTTATATAGGATTTCATGAATTACATAAGTATTTGTGTGTGTGAAATTGATGTGTGTGTGTGTATATATATACAAGATTGATATATGTTAAGTTGAAAAGTGTAATTATATAATATGTATCATTTGTTAATGAAATTAATAATAATAAGAATGAATAAATTTTAAAAATTAATAACTAATATTAATTATATAGAAAATTTACAAAAAATGAATATTAATATATGTTAAAATGGAAATGAATATATATTAATTTTATAAATTATAACCATATTATAAAAACTAAATTTTAATGGATAAACATATATAAATAAATATTATAAAATGGATAAAATTACATAAATATTAAACAATGAAAATTTAAAAAGAAAAAAATTATAAAAACAATTTAATATGTTAATGAATAATTATGTATAAGAACATTAAAAATGGATAAATTACAAAAATTTTAAATGAATAAATATTTAAAATCTATAAATTATAATTAAAGTATACATACACTTAACACTATCAATAAATAAATTATATCAAATGAACTCATGTTAAAAATGAGTGAAATTTAATTAGTTGCCAATGATCTTGTACAAGAGTTGTAGATGATCCTACTTGGCATCCAAAAGAACAAATATTAAACCAGGATGGGTGTGAATTACCATTTTACTATAGTAGTAACTGTATTAGGTATCGTGTGGTACTCTAGCAGTCAGAACTATTCATCCAATTTGGGAATTCAAGCCACCGGTTTGGGAGTACGGGTCTGAGGGACAACAAAAAGGCCTTTGGGCCATAGGGCCTTTTGGCCGCCATTTTTCTTCGAGCCACTAAACCTCTAGGCCAAAATGGACCAAGAAGAATCCCAGATTGACCACATAGGGGAAGGCCTTAGAAGATGATTTAGAGTAAGTAGCATATATGAGAGCAGAGCTAACCGAACTGGAAGAACTGGAGGGTATGTCACTTTCCATTAGTACCAAGCACCTTGAAGCTATATAAGGGGAAATTCTAGTTTATCAATATTGCGAGGTGGGTATCTAGGTACCTTAAAATATGTAGGATTTTGGGGAGGGGTAGTTCAAAAGTATTGTATGGTCTTGACCCTTAAAAGTCATGTTTTGGGCCTTATTTCTCTAGGCCTTCGGGTCATGTACATGCCCTGTGACTTGAAGCCTATAGGTCATGTAAGGATTCCCCCTCAATCCTTAAAAGGGGGATTATTCAAAAACAATCTAAGGCCTTCGGGATTTTAGAGAAATTATTTAATCGGTATATATAAATAAAAGTTATATTAATTATTTAATTATCATATTATGTATTTAATAATTTGATTTATTTTTATTAATTATACACAATACATTAACTATTTAATTATATATATATACAATTAATATAACATTTATCACTATATATATATTATAGTTGATATATTTCATTATAAAAAACTTGGGGGTTAGCCTGGTCCAGCTTGTGAAGAGTGAACCACAACTAGCATAGGGTGGGACCGTGAAGTGTAGATCGTAGTAAGCATATGTTGGGCTAAGGCTCGCATGAGCTCATGCATGTAGTCATGATCCCACATAGGTTTATAAAGAGTGTATGTGAGATTACATCACAATAGCATGATATTGATGTTCTATAATTGTTGAATAATATAAAATGAAGTTGCCAACTATCCAGATGTTCAATTTTGGACTCGTGTGCTAGTTTCATCAGTGGTATAATTAGTGTTGATAAAGACAACCTTTATCAATGGTATAAAATGAACTGATAAATTCCATCATTTATTAATGCTAGAAAAAATGATTCATAAAGGTGTTATTTTATTAGTGTTTTTTAGTGTTGATAAAAGGTACCCTTTATTAGTGTTTTTAGCACTGATAAAGGAAAACCTTATCAGCTTTTGGTCTAGAATTGATAAAATCTAGAACCAAATGAAAGTAAATCTATATCAGTGTCTGGATGTAATGACCCTATCCCTAGTAGCTGAGAGTTGGTGCCTTAATTTATTAAATTTGTATAGTATAAAAGGAATCACATCCCTGAGGACCAAAAAAATTAGTTGTTTTAGAAAACTAGATACATACTTGGATATTAAATTAAATTTGAAAACATAAAATACCACACAGAAATTCCATTGAAGATTCCATTAATCCCCTAGATTAATTTTTTATATCAATCATAATAAACTTACAGGTAACCAGGTGAAAAATAAAACACAAGGAAAGGGTGAGGTAAACTTCCTAGTAAGGGTATACATACAACAGAAGCTATCATAATCAATCATAAATGATTATTTACAGGTAAATAACCAAAATACATTTCCATTCAATCAACAACTTGAGCATAATATGGCCAAATAAAAAATGTTCAAATAATACCTTATAAATAATTCACATGAGTTCGAAAACATAACCATGGATATTCTACTAGTTCAGTAATCACATGTAAATCAATGAATAATCTCTTAATGAGAGAATATATAATGTGGGACTTCTAAAACATACCATCAAGGCCTCGTCTTAGATGATTACATTAATGGGTAAGGCCTCAGCCAAAACCCGGTCTAGTTCGTCTCATGAGACCAACTGATGCATTTAGGGGCTATAGCAAGCCCCACCCATCAATTTCTAAGTCCAATACATTCCTAAAACATCAAAATTAACAATTTAATTTTTGAAAAAAAATCCTTATAAAAAATACATATTTATAAAAAGATACAAATTGAACACTATTTCCCTAGTTAACCAAATAACTTTAAAAGTAATCACCATAATAAAAATGGAATACGACTTAGGCAACAGTCATATCCATGATATAAGAAATATGGATATCCAAATATCAAAAAGGATGTTTTTATAAGATATCAATCTCAATAAAGTACATGATTTGAATAATTTATGTTGACATAGATGAAAATAATTTAAAAGATATCATTGAAAAAATCATAAGGAGAATATTATTTAAACATTCCAAAGTGTCCAATACCACTTTGAAACATTTAAATCATAATACCCATGAAGTATTAATAATAAGTTAAACATATAATATCATGAGAATAAGGATATTTATTCTATAAAATGTAAAAGGATCAGTATATACCCCTAATAAAAAAATTATAGGTTTATAATATAACAAATGTCTCAAAGAAGAAAAATTGTGATATGAATCCATTACCGCAAGCTTTGAAACTATAAACCCCATGGATGAGAGATAATAAAATGGATAAGTAAATCACCAAAAAATTACGGATAATAAAATCAAAATTAATCTATGGTTAGTATATACACCACTCAATAAAAATAAGTTGTTAACATGTTATAGGTCTCTCATAATTAAAAGTGAGACTAGAAATTTTGTTATAATGTTCGCATGATTGAGGTGAGAATTTATCAATGGAGTGATTATGTGTAATAACGGTATATCCAAACTAATAGAAGAGGTAATATAACATAATGAAATAACCATTTTATTTCACCTACAATCTTTGAATAATATAATCAATGAAGTAGATATATAACCCAATGAATTGAAATTGAGTTAAGAAATCCCTAACCACTTGTAATTAGTCGAATCATAAGCCCCATAATAGTAATAATTATAAAATTAAAAACTAAAACCATGAAGTTAATTATATTAATGATATAATATATCAAATTATATTACATACAAAACACATAAGGATTAAGTGGTGAATAAGTCATATATCCCATAGAAGTAAAAAAGTGAGATGAGAGACCCTTACCTCATGATTCCCTTTAGTGGTGTGTAGTTTAACGTAACGTATAATGGTTTAATGAATGTTATAAAATCATTGTAGAACTATATTAATATTTTTAATACCTTATGTGGTGATTCTATAACATCTTATGACCCATATGTTAATAATATTTCCTTATTTTCATAGTGTTAAGTGTGTTTGTTTTATGGTTTCATGATCGGTTCATTTGTGTAAAATTATGGATGTTTTTGTAAAATGGAATTAAAATAATACAAGTGGAATAGAATAGTATTATTGAACTTATATAATTATTAATTTTCCTATATGTAATTTTAATTTCTTTCATGAGGATGATTCATTAGATAAAACCTTAATGAAAAGTGTATAATTTATTTTGGTGGTTTTTGTCGAACATGACTAACTAGTTTTGTATTATTTAATATCATGTGTGTATATTAGTTCTGAAACATGAAATATAATAAACTATACTTATTAAAATATTAATTAACTAAATTAATAATTTTATGACCATACATGATGGTGGTAATGGAAAATAACAAAAATATTATTCACAGAGGTGATTAACCGACATAATTATATCAATAGTTCTGTTTCATTGAATAAGAGGATGTAATAAAAGAGATGGAAATAATATATATCATTAAAAATATAAAGTTATAGTATGTAATTTAGTATGGTATTATTATGCCTTTATTTTTTAAATACATGAGGATAAAGTAGAAGATAAAAGGAAAATAAGAGAGGAGTTTTGAGAAAATTACCTCTGGGATATCACCTCTTTGGAGGACCCATTAGGACCTTGGATTTTGTATTTTGGTGGGACCAGAAATACATGGATGTGGGTAGAGTTATGAAGATAGTTTTTGAAAGATATTTAAGTATATTAAAGGATTTTGAGTCTAAATAGGGGATGGGTATTTATACTTGCAGATTGGTGGGTTTAATATATTATTATAATGATTATTTTATAATTAAAGACAATCACATTGAGGTGGAATTAATTTCAAATAATAATATTGTTAATTAATGTCATTTACTATATTTATGGTCTATAAATAACTCAAAAAACCATTAAAGTTTATAATTTTTAGGTATGTTAAGATTTTACCTTTTTATCTTTAACCCCTATCACTATTTTACCTATACTGCGGTAAATAATTTTTTTAACACGATAAATTTTATATGCCTAAAAATAAAATTGAACTTAAAACATAATTTGGAAGTTTTTATTATAAATATTCAATTAATTTTACATAATTAAAATCATATAATTTGAAAATTTTAATTTTAAGTTAATCCCATAGATAAAATGAAAACGATGATTTTTAAACTGCAAAGATCGAATGTTTTGAATATTTTTAAATCAAATTTCAGTGTCAAATTGATTACAATGATCTAAATTGGTTTTATTTATTTAAAATTTAACTAATTAAAATTTTAAACCAACTTAAAATATAATTTATCTATATAAATAACTTTAATGAAAAGGGAATTTTCAATTAAAAATCAATATTTTCCACTATTCATCAAAAAATTAAACTTCTCTGAAAATAACAAAATTTTACCCTAAGATAGTTTTGATATTTCAATTTAATAAATGAAATTCAATTTTACAAATAAAAATTATAATTTTAAAAATATATATTAAAAATAGGTGCACCATTAAAAGGTGGAAAAATTGTCTTTTAGAAAAATATAGCTTTATGCTTAAAATTGGATTTGTTTATTATCTTCAGCCTATAAAACATATTGGATGAATTTAAAAACATTTGATTGAATATATAAAAAAAATTCATTAAGATATTTGAATAATAGTAATTAATATATTTTAATAATATAAAATTCTATTATGGGAAAAATAGTTTCTTTTATAAAAACACATCCTTTATGTTCAATTGGATTTTATTTTTATTTCTAATTAATTGATAAACAATGAATTAATTTTATAAAAATGTGTCAATTATATATTTTTTAATTTATTTAATTTAATTAATTCCCTTCATTCCAATGATTAGGTGATAACAATCATAATTGAATAATAATATTTATTCATTTTTTTGAGCTCGGTGTTCGGTGTAACATAAGTTATCGAACAAATTGACATTATTTAAGAAGAGATATACAGTAAAATCTTGGGGTGTTATAATGGAGGCATGAGAAATGGGGAAATGTGAAATATAAGGGTCAATGGGTAGATCCACTATGTGCAGTAGTTTTGGTGATGATATCCCACTATACGGTGTGTAGTCTTTCAAACACAAGTGGTATGTGGGGATGATTATAGTGTTAGGGTTTACACATAGCATTAAGTGTCACATGCCATGAAATTACCATCACATGCCTTGTATAGACTCCTAAATGAAGGCTTTAGATTCACTATTATGTTAGATATCATACAGGGTGTAGTGTAATCAAACCAAATTTTTTATTTTTTTAAAATTTTGTAGAGTTTCCGCTTATTTTATTTTAATTCGTAATAAAAGGGTTAATTATTGAATTTTCATATATTTTAAAATTTATTTACAAGAATTCATAAATATATGGTTTGATGGTTTTATTTAATTTTTTGGATTTCATTTAACATGGAAAATATTAATTTATGTAAATTTTAATGATTTCAAGTGAGAAATTAGGATAATTGAGTTTTAGATAAGTAAAACTAGTGTTGAGGATAAGTAATATAGGTTTATAAGAAATTTTTTGAGAAAAAATTGATTTTTATGAGTCATGTAAGAATTATTTAAGCATAAATGGACCATCATATGATTAATCTTTTGTGGCTAAGTCTTTAATCAGATTAAATTCTATGGCTGATGCACAACTTGTGATTAAATCATGATTGTTTGTGAATAAATTAAATGAAAGTCACTAGTGTAGGATTAACTATAGGACATTGAGGGTCAGTAATACACATAAGGACATTAGCAGCGCTATAATAGTTTTTTAGTGCAAAAAAATAAAAAATAATTGAATCAACCTTAATATCCTTAAGCCTTTATCGACGCTATTATTTAGTGCTGATAAAGGATACCTTTATCAACACTTTTACCTATACTAATAAATAATAACTTTACCAGATCTTTCTCTATAATTGATAAAGTATCCCTTTACCAGTGGTACTACAATTATTGATAAAGTTCATACTATTGTAATATATTGTTAAAATTACATCACACTGCAACAAAAAATATAGAAAAAATAATATAATTAAATTAAAATTTACAACAAAAATAAAAGAAAAAGAAAAAAAATATTATAGACATTTAAACCATTTTTTTATAAAATTACATGAATAAGTATAATTTTTCACAGACAGTAAAAAACAACAATATTAATTTTTCTTTATCCCTCAAACCCAAATCATGGTACTAGTTTCTGAAAAAACTACCCCCGCTCAAAAAAATACAAATGTACAAGAAAACAATTATTATATTAGTAATACTATAAATAAATAAATTAAACACAAAGTGAAAATTTTATACAAAAAACATATATTTTGAGTCATACCAGAAACACTATGTATTAGATTATGTTTTTGTTAATTATTACATGCTACAAAATGTAGTTTTCTTCTCAAACGAATGATCTCTTGAATTGGATCACATCTATACTGATAACAATGTCACTGCAGTTGTGAGACAATTCATGTGAACTTACTTTTTTAGAAAAAACCTTCAACTTTCACATAATTTTCTGTTCATATTTAAGAATTATCTATGTAAAAATTAACTAAATAACTATCAGATAAAAATGATAAGAAAATCTGTTAAGGAATAGTAAATAAAATGAAAAGAAAGATATCTGATCTTGTTGTGATCTGTTTTTACTATGTGATGAGAATTTTTAACTAAAATGACACTTTTATATTGAAAACATGCACTTTGAGTCACATAGGCCACATAGTTTGTTTATTGACATGTGGTCAAATTATACACATCACAAATGAATTTTGGATCTTTTTCCTAATGGCTGAAAGCAATCCAAGCTATTTTCTCACCTCTTTCCAGTGGCATGTGTTTTAAACTGAAATGGAATCTTTATATTGAAAACACAAAATTTGAGTCATATCAGTCACATCATGTTTCATATTGATGTGTGGTAAATTATTACATGTCAAAAATTAATTATGGACTATTTTCCTAATGTTTGAAAATAATTCGAGCTCATGTGATGAGTTTTTTCCATTTGATGTGTTTTTTGAAACTAAAATGTTACTTTTGTATTAAAAACATGAACATTGAGCCAAATTGACCTCATCATGTGTCTGATTGATACGTGGTCAATTCATACACCTAAAAAATGAATTGTGGATTGTATTCCAAAATTGGAAAACTATATGATTCTGTTTGCTCAATTTTTATTATGTGATATGTGTTTTAAAGTAAAATTACACTTTTGTATTGAAAACATGAACTTTAAGTCATATTGACCACATAATGTGTTAGATTGAAATACGGTCAAATTATACCTGTCAAAAATTAATTAATAATCATTTTTCTAATGTTTGAAAACAATCCAAGCTCGTTTGTTTGGTTTTGGAAATTTGATGTGTGTTTTAAACTAAAATGACACCTTTATATTAAAAACATGCACTTCAAGTCATATCGGTCACATAATGTTTCAAATTGATTTATAATGGATTCTTACCCATAAAAGACAAATTATGGATAATTTTCCTAAATTTTGAAATAAATATGAGATTCTTTAATACAATTTGAATATATGATGTGTCTTTCAAACTAAAATGACACCTTTGGATTGAAAATAAGAACATCGAGTCATATTGGCCACATCATGTGTAATATTGATGTTTGGTAAATTTTTACACATCAAAAATGAATTATGGACCATTTTTCTAAGGTTTTAATAAAACATTAGCTCATTTATCAATTTTGGTGATGTGATATCCATTTTGAACATAAATGGAAATTTTATATTGAAACCACACACATTGAGTCTTACCTACCATATGGAGTATCAGAGTGAGGTGTTTTCAATTCCTATATTTCAAAAATAAATTACTAATTGTTTTCTTAAATTTAGATAACAATTTGAGATCATTTTTATAGTTTTGGATATTTTATGCATGTATAAAACTAAAATGACACTTTGGTATAAAAACACACAGTTTGGATGATAACGACCACATCAAGTGTTACATTTATGTGTGTTCCATTCATAGATGTCAAAAATTAATTTTGGATTATATTCCTAATGTTTGGAAACAATATGAACTCATTTTCTTGGTTTTGGCTATGTGATGCATTTTAAACTAAATTGAAAAAAAATTTAATTAAAAACACATATTTGAGTCATACAGATCATATCCTGTATCAGATTGGAATACAGTCAATTCCTACATGTGGAAAATAAATAATGTATCATTTTAAAAACATTTGAAAACAATTTGGGCACTTTTTCTAAATTTTGGTGGTGTGGCACATGTTTTAAACTAAAATGACACTTTTATATTGAAAACACACACTTATAGTCATACTGATCACATCATGTGTCATGTTGATAAGAATTTAATTCCTACACATAAAAAATAATTATATATCATTTCCATATTAGTTTAAAACCATATTATCACATTTTCTTGGTTTTGGCTATTTGATGCAAGCTTTAAACTAAAATGATACTTTTGTATCAAAAACACACAGTTAGAGTCATACCAACTATATAAAGTTTCATATTGATGTTTTGTCAATTAATACATGTCATGAATGAATTATGGATCATTGAAAAAAAATTAAAATCATTCCAAGATCATTTTCTTGGTTTGGAATATGTGATGCATTTTAAACTATAATGGAACTTTTATATTCAAAACACTTACTTCGAGTCATACTGACCACATCATGTGTCATATTAGTATTAAATGAATTATTATACATTAAAAATAAATTATGGACCGTTTTCCTAAAGTTTTAAAACAAAACAATCTTGTGTTATCAGTTTTGGAAATATAACATTCATTTTAAACTAAAATGATACTTTTATATTGAAAACTTGAACATCGAGTCATACCGACCACATATGGTGCTGGATTTATGTATAATAAATTCTTACAAATAAAATATTAAATATATATCATTTTATTAATTTAGAAAAACAATACGATATTTTTTCTTGGTTTTGGTGATCTGACGCATGATTTAAACTAAAATGGCACTTATATATTAAAAACATGCACTTCAAGTCATACTGACCCCATAGGGTGTCAGATTCATGTTCAGTCAATTTGTACAAATCAAAAATTATCTATCAATCATTTTAATAATGTTTGAAATCAATAAAAGATCATTTTATCAATTTTGGCTATTTGATGCATGTTTTAATCTAAAATGACACTATTGTATTGAAAATAATCACTTCGAGTCATAATAACCACATCAGGTGTCAGATTGATGTGTGGTAAATTCCTTCACGTTAAAAATGAATTATAACTCATTTATAAAAGTTTTAATAAAATCTTAGATCATTTTCATTGTTTTTTATGTGATATTTTTTAAAAAAATGTCACTTTTATATATTGAAAACATGTACTTTGAGTCATATTGACCACATCACGTATCTTATTTTCATGCGGCCAATTCCTATATGTGAAAAATAAATAATGGATTATTTTACAAGATTTTGAAAACAATACAAGATCATTTTTTTCAATTTAGTGATGTGACATGTGTATAAAATTCAATTGCATTATTATATTTAAAATACACACTTTGAATCACACTGACCACATAAGGTGTCATAATGATGTTTAATTGATTCCTACATATCTTAAATGATGTATTGATTATTTACCAAAGGTTTGAAAATAATCTAAGAACATTTTCCTATTTTTTTGGCTATTTGATGTGTTTTTTAAACTAAAGTGTACATTTTGTATTGAAATAAACATTGATTCATACCAAATAAATTTAATGTAAGATTAATTATAGGTTAATTACTATATGTGAAAAAATTAAAAATAGATTTTTGTTCAAAATATTGAAAAAAATATGAGCTCCTTCACTTAGTTTTGGCTTTGTGATATGAATTTTAAACTAAAATGATACTTTTATATTAAAAATACATAAATAGATTCATATAAACCACATTGGATATTAGAGTTATGTGAGGTTGATTCATACTCATCAAAAATGAATTATCGATTGTTTTCCTAAATTCTGAAAAGAATATAAGCTTATTTCATTGGTTTTGGATATGTGATATATGTTTCAAACTAAAATGACACTTTTATATTGAAAACAAGAAAATTGATTCATAAAGACCACATCATATTCTAAATTGATGTTTGGTTAATTAATACACAAACAAATAACATATGGATCACCTTACAAATGTATCAAAAAAATCTGACTTTGTTTACTAGATTTTGAGCACGTGATGTGTGTTTTGAGATCATGTGAAGTTTGTTTTAAAAATAAGTATCATATAAAAATGATATGGAAATTAACTAAAAAAAGTACTTAATATGATGAGAAAATTACCTAAATAATTAGTTAGAAGTTAGCTCTTCATGATATATGTATGTATTCTGACACAATGTATTTTGCTTATTCATTTCTAAACAAATTAATTTCCTCCATTATATTTCTTCTTTAAAAAAAATAAAAAATAACATATAAGAATTCTAAAAATAATTCCTCACATCCAAAATATATTTCAAATAGACATACTAGATCACAAACATAATAGACAATCACCAAACATTAATGTCGGAAAAATTATGACCCCATGTACTCTGCCGAATAATCTCTAAACAAGTATACATCTTCTTTTGAGCATGTAGACTGTTAGAAATCTTGGTAGTACTGAGAAAATATAGAAAAAGAAAAATATTATAAAATATTTTTATTGAAATTGTAACTACCTTTAGAAATTACTAGTTTGGGGATTATAGTCTTTTAATGGTATATGATCTCTTTCATAAATTTGATAACATAGCCCGAATGGCTTGAAGGCCTTCTTTTTTATTTTATTATGGATAATACCACTTTTAAGGGCTGAAGGGGAACCTGTACATGACCCGTTGGCCCAAGGCACAAGGGCCGAGTAACCCAAAATACATGACCTGAAGGCCCAGAGGCATACCATTCCTAGTACATGACCCATAGGCCCAACCCACTTGAACTTCCCCTCCCCAGCGTCTACACCATTTATCACCTAGCTCCTCACCTTGAATTTCTGATCGCCTAGCATTTCCCCATACAAAGCTGCACGGTACCTGGTCCCGATGGCGGCTACCATACCCTCTCATTATTTCAATCCAGTTAGCTCTATTTCTAGTGGCTTCTACTCTTGTTGCTCTGATCCTTTTTTAGGGCATGTTCTGTTTGAACTGGGATACTCCATGGTCTACATGGCCTAAAGGCCCTATGTCCTGAAGGCCTTTGATGACCCGGAGGCTCTTGAGACTCGTAGGCCCAAACCGGTGGCCCGAAGGCCCAAATTAGAGGAATAAATAAAACGTATAATTTGAATTTTATCTGTAAAATATTAATTTCAGTGAATTACAATTTCACAATACACATCATGTGTGGTTGGTTTAAATTAAATCCATGCACATGATCCAAAAAATAAATATTTGGGGAGTCCAAACCAATTATGATTAGCATCAATTACTTCCATCAAAATATAAAATAAGTAATATAAAAATGACAAATATATTTTACATGATTATATTATAGAATGTTACCCATAAATTATAGGAATGTAGAAGTGTATTTCAGCTTCTAGTTTCTTCTCAAATTCCATAATTAGTTAATCTTTTTTTCTTATCAATTTATTTCACTTCAAAAGAAATTTATTATGTAGAAATGATACAAAGAATAATGAATACTAATCATGATTAATTGGGTTTCCCTTTATATAATTGTAATATAAAAGAGTAGAAAATATGAATAGTTATTAAATTTGAGGAACATAGAGGATCCTTTTTTGTAAAGAATAATTATGAAGATGTACCTCATATATGTATTAAAAAATAAGACTACGAGGTATTAATACACGAGAATCTCTTTTATACTCTCGAGACCAACCATACCTATAATGACATTTCCAAATATGAATTATTCATATTTAATATAGGAAATTTCTATATATTTCAATGTTTTGTCTATATTAACATTAAATATTAATATATGTTATAGTGGAACTGGAAGGGAGAAGGTACTCCCAGAAGGTCATTTGGTTTTTTGGGTCTATTCACTAGATTGTCTTCACCTGACCTTCCATTTCCCCATTTTTTATCCATATCTAATACAATTACTCACTTTAAGCCTTTATTTATAAACTATTATAATATTTTTATTTTAAATAAACCAATTAAGGACACACCTCATGTATCTTTATAATAGTAGGCATCCATGCTATGAAATTTCTAATAGCAGCATTGACCTTTGTAATATCTGATCATTAAGTGAAATATAGAACTCACTACACTTCTTATAAGATACCACCATCCCAACTCTCATGTGATATTTTTATATTTATTTTTTTATCATGTGTTGAAGGATATTATATATCAAAACTTTCAAAATAAGGTATATTGTGGGTGTAGATAAATATAAATCACATACAAATTTACCTTGCATAATTTTAGTAATATAAAGTTATAAAAAGTTTTTTGATTCCCATTTAGGATAAAGAGTAATGAAAAAATTTATTACCTCGAGTACGGTATGTGGTTTAGGGGAATGACTAGCCTCAAAGCTAGTTGGGTTAATTTGGTTGTTCATGCACTAGTTTTTTTTTCCACTATTGGCTCACTTTGAACCTTTTAGATATATTGGTATGCCAAACCCAACCAGACAATAATGTCTTCAAAATAATCTATTTTCACCTGAAATACTTTCATCATATAATATGAATATTCTTGTGGCTTTTTCTTCTTGAAATATTTTCTAAGTGACAATCTAAAACCTACAACTCTAACGTGATCATATTGTTCAAGCCACATCAAAGATGCTAATAGTTGTTTTTCTTCAAGTACAATCACTATCAATTCTTGTGTATTGACCATATAAAAACATATGAACATAAATAGATATTTGTAAGTAATACTATTATATTTCATAACTAATTACTATTATATCATACTTATACATGTTTCCTATACTGGTTGTTTTTCATAAATTAGTTTACCCTCTTTATTTACATGGGCCTCCTTCCACATCACATGACATGGGATCTAAGTGGAATCACATTTTATTTATTAATCTATATATAAACAAAGGAACATATTTTTTTCATATAAGATAATACTTTTAGTGTATATTTAAAATACATACCATTTTATTCTCCAGTGAAGCATGCCCCGTCCTTACTTTACATTAGGGGTAAAATGGTTTTGATGAACATTTTTTATTTTAAACACTCATTTTTTTGTTTCATAAATTATCAATTTTGAATCAAATTGGCTAAAATAAATATTTTCAAACAATATATTATCAATTAAAATGAAACTAAAATTATTTCTCATCAATATGACTAAAAAAATTATTTCATTTTTTCACTTTATAATTTTTGTATAAGAAACTGGTAGGTGGGTCTTTACTTCCCCCTCATCATCCCTAAGATTGTGATTGGTAAGAAGTGTTCAGAAGCCTTTATGAGCTTTTCAAATATCCATTAATCCATATTTATTAAAGAAATAATCTATAATAAATGAACTCTATAATGGATAATGAAATGTAAAATGAAATTTTATTATATAATTATTTGGTAAAATATAGAAATTATATCATACCATTACCTTAATATCTTCCCAAAGGGGTTCTTTCATTATAGGTTGGACATGGAGCTAAAAATAAATATAAATTGGAACATTCATTCTCATTATGACCCCAACATAACTAATTAACATTGAATTGTTGAGGTGAAAAGGTAAAATGCGTTGATTCATTCCAACCAAAAATTCAATTCCGTTGCTTCTTGAATTGATAATTTTAGTCAACACAATGATTCTATGTTTTTATTGTTTTTTTCATAAACATGTAGTTGATCCCCAAAAAAAATTTAGTTTCAAAATCAATCATTTTTTCTTCCTCTAGAATATATAGAATTCATTTTCTCCATTAATGGTCAAAAATTTAATTTATGTCATATTAATACATTAGAGAACACATAATATTATGAGGGAAATAATAGTAATTTAAAAAACACTTTAACCTATCATTGAATTAAATTTATTTTCTTTAAATTATGAAGGGGTTTAGATCCTATATCATGAATCCAAACCCACTCTTTTAATCCCCTCTAACGTACAATACATTGAATATATTGGGATTTCTATGAAATGATTATGATCTCCCAATGAAAGGGTCCTCCTTGATTGAATTTTCATCTGACCTTGTAGTTTTTTTAGTTGCTTGTAAGACAATTGAAAAATTCTTATTTAATGGATCTGAGATATAAATACTATTATTTCATGTGATTCGATTATGAATGTATCATACTTATACTCTTCCACACTGAAATTCTCATTAATGAAGCCCATTTTATCATCTTTCATTGCACTCTTATTGTCACCCAATTTACAATGAAAAATTGGCACATGAAATTTTATATAATCCAACTCATATATCTATTCTATGATGCTTAAATATGATATATTCACATAAATTTGTTATTTATACTTGGAACTAGATATGTGAATCACTTCCCCCACAAGCATAACTCCAATATTTTTCTTTATATTGTGGTTATTGTGTCCTTTTGTACATAATGTATAACCATTAATTACTAAAAAATTATAAGATATAACATTTTCATTTGGTCCCCTAGCTATCCATCAAAGATGTTTGACAATTGAATTTGTATTTTCAGGTAACTCCTTATAAATAAGATCTTGGAACTATCCTATAAACTATTTATTATATGTATTTTATATCCATCATTCATCTCTTGATGGATTCAAATGTCTAATAATTTCTTTGTGGCCTTCAACATATAGATAAAAATATTCAAAATTATGTATAATTTAAACGTGAGCTTGCACCCTCTCTATGATGGTAATTGTAAGAACATCTATTCTTTAATTTCCTTCCGCAATAAGGAATCCATTTTGACTAGAATATGGGATACTGATGATATCAAAATATCAAAGTCAATCGGTAAAAAATTCAACAACTTCTACAAAAATATATTGTTCTACATCAAAAAATTCTGGCCGACATTGATTCTTGAAGCACCATTTCAAAATATTCGTATAACGTTCAATAGGATACATCTATTTTTAATGGATATGAACTTATATTAAAATATATCTATCCAAGTGAACAATCTAGTGGACCATTATATCAAATAATTATGGTGGAAATAAAATCTCTAATTAACATAATATTACTACAACCTCCTTATTTAGGATTGGAAACCTTATCATGTCAATAAAAATACTACATATGGATTTAAAAATAAGTTGAGTCTAGTTATTGTATGTCATACATTTTAAGGGAGAATATAACAAAAAGTGATGGGAATAAAATCTTTCATCAAAACATGAAGGGAGTGTGATTTTAGTCCCTATAACATCAAATTAGTTATTAAAATGATATTATTGATATTTCAGGAATACAACTTTGGAAATTTTGTACTATTGAGAAAAATAATGTTTTTAAACTTTTCTTAGTTGGATAGAGTATAAGATGCTAGGGGAAGAAAATACATCCTTTTACACTTCACTGGTGCCAACACATCCCATATCCCCATATAAATCATGTCCAACCTAGCCTTGATTCCATATTTTGTTTTCTTATGAACATTTAACAATGTTCCAAAAGAAATATCAAATTTTGTTTTCTATATGGATGAAATCAAGAAAATTTATAACGTACAAACAATTCTAGTATGGAAATTCAAACAAAATTGATCAATTTTCCCAACCTAATTTCCTAAGGGTTTTTAAAAATAGTTTTCCAAAAATAGTGTCAATATATTTTACTTTATAGAATAGTTTATCACCCAGTAGTGGAGATGGTGTTGTACCTTTTTTGGTATTCCTATCGAATGTTGTCATCAAGGAACTATATTTATGTCACCGATGTAAAAAATATCGATGTACTAAATAAATATTCCTCAAGGAATGCTTTAATCTAACTGTGTGTATGATTTCTTCACAAATGGGACACCCCAAAATTTATTTAATGTTATATCATGAAAACTTTTTATAACCAGGAAAGTAATTTATGTCCCCATAAAACATGACCCTAAATGTGAATTATTTACTTCTATGTGGGTTATACATTTTGATACATGTTTCCCACATCAATTTAAAATCTTTGATCCATGGATCCAAATAGACATCAATATCATTAACAAGATTTTTTGTAAGAGATATAAGCATATCCATCATAACATATTTTCTCCTCATTCATAACCATGGTTGAAAGTTATAATTTACCAAAATAATAGGCCATGTACTGTGTGTACAATACTATACAACAAAATGATTTATTTTATTTGTAGATTACACAATATTAATGTTTCTTGGATCATTTCCATATTTAGGATACTAATATTCAATTTTCTTTCATTGAGGATTGTCTGTTGGATGACAAAATTTACCATATTTAATTCTTGTATCTACATGACATGTCTATTGTCTTATGGTTCCCTAACATCCATATATTCCTCAAAACTATGGAATGATATAAAATTACCTTACATCTTTCAAATTAATTGATTAATCTTTCTTATATCAAATCAAACCACACTTAGGGAATTTTATTAGTGATTCGTGGACCTTTCAAAACAATATGAAATCATTGGGACAAACATGTATTTTTTAGTGATACTACCCATTGAATATAGATATTTTTAATATCATATGCTCGAAAAAGATATTTATTTTCTTATAGTAGCATATTATTTCAGATACTAAGTAGTTAAGTAAAGCTGGTGTCACTCCATCTTTAACCCACTTTCAAATTATATAACTTCAATAAAATTGAAAATATTGTTTATTTAGTACAAATGGTTTATAGTGACATATTATAAAATCTATTTAACTTCTCAAACAACATGGGAAAATCATGAAGGTCATCTTCAATTTACATTTTCATTTCTTCCATATAATATCTTTCATCATTTACACCAGTATTCATATAAAATGATCCATAAACTAAATTATCATTCCAATTGCTGCGAACATTAGTTTTTACCCATGTTTAGTACAATTTTTATTTCTCTGATCCATTCCATGGAAAATAAAATGTTCATTCAACTCTTATGGACTATTTTTTCTTGAATAACAACAATGTAAACACATACAATAGATTTGTGAAGGGTCGTATGCAGGCTTTATTACTAACTTAATGAACTCTTTAACTCTATCATCATAATCTTTTTTAATATGATTATTGTACATAATTTTTTTTCCATATCCATCCTATTAAGTATATAAAATATTAATTTTGTATAAAAAAACAAATAAACAAATGTTATTCATAATAAAAGGAGAAAGTCATAGATAATTTCAATAAGGGGAACCCGAAATTTGAATTTTATCGGTTATGATTCATGAGAACTTATTTTTTTACTCAAGGGTGACATGAAAGGAAACAAATATGGGAAACATGTAGTTGTTCGGCCATGTTCTTTATTTTATGTTTTGCGGTAAAAAAGTTTTTAATAAATTTATTGAAAAATAAAATTTATTAATTATTTTGTGGCAGTATTCCCATGGAAAATATTGTTCTTGGTTTCCATTCAATTATGGTATACCTTTATAATTTTTTTTGAAAATATATTTCCTCGGAACATACTATTGAGAAAGTGTTGTTTTCAACAATACTATATCTTTTTATGATGATTTTGATGTTCAAAAATACCATTATTTGTCATTCTAATGACTTTACATTGAGTATATTTTAAGAAATTTATATTATTTATTTCTATATTTTGAAATAAAATTTATGTATTTTAATCTTCCTAGATTATTTAACAACTTGTTTGAAAATCTCTTTAGCAAGTTCTGGAAACACTATTTATACTCAATGTGTTCGGAAATCATTTTAGCATGTTCAGGAAACACTGTTCATACCCTATTTTGAGGAGTATAGTGTAAGGATTGGAACTATCGCTTACGTTATTAGTAATGTATGGTTAAGCATAGTATGGAAGAAGAACCCTATGTTTGGAAGGAACCTTACGTTTGGAATATCAGAAAATCGAAAAAGAAGAAGCCTACATAAGTATGGAAAGTCATGTCTGTTTCTCAAAAATTATGGTTCAACAACCTTAATTTTGTAAACAACCTTACGTTCGATTATTTTCCTTTTATTTAGAAGTTGATAGAATTATGGATTATATACCATACATTTGAAAGTTGAATAGAAAATTATTTGTGATCAACCTTACATTTGGGATCAACATTGCATTTGTGATCAACCTTACATTTTTGAACAACCTTATATTTGTGATCAACCTTATGTTTGTGATCAACCTTACATTTGATATCAAGCTGACGTTGTGAACTTTACGTTTAGGGAAAGTATGTTGTTGAGTTCAACCCTACGGTTTTCATCAGAGATTTAAATTACAACTTCATTAAAGCAGCGATCTTTATGTGGATTATCAGGCTGATTTTAAGCCAGATTAAAAGCCTGAATCTAAAGTGTGTATTTGACTGATTCAAAGTTGTTTATTTAGGAAAAGATCTATTTAAGTGGAGATTTTAAGGGTGAATTTTAAGGGGAGTTACGACTGGTATGTTATTCAAATATTTGAATATCACGATTCTAATGGCGCCTTTTGTGGATTTGAATTTAAAATGAGAACGCTCATCATTATTCTTTATATAACTGTATTATTTTGTTTTACAAATATAGAGACAAATAATCAAAAAGGAGAAAAATATATATCAAGCTCTTGAGTTTTTCACTACTACAGTTTACAGAGACAATCGAGACTTATAGATCTTCTGTTACAAAAAGTGACAAAGCTCTGTTTTCTGATGAAGAAGAAGAAACATGATTAAAGATTCACCGACTATACATCAAATCTCATTTTTGAATTGACTATTATTAAAGTTTCGAATTATATTTCAACATCCACTACAACCAGATCGACTCAGAACTATTTTACCTGAAGATGATTCTTTTTGAAGATGATGATCCATCGACTTTCAATTGTGTGCTATTGAAATTGTGAAGAACAGTTGGAAAATATTTCAAAGAAAAAAAATACTCTTTTACTTTGAGTGACTGAATTCTCATACTAAGTTGTGTGTTCGGTTCTATGTATGAACCAGAAGGATCTGTTTTGTCTTAAATTCATGAAGTTGTCAACTACTTGAACTCAGTTGTGGAATGTTCTATTAATAAAAGTACCAGATAGTGAAAATTACTAAGCTTTTGGAGTAGTGAATTGGTAGAGTGGACTAGGGTCCTTCTATTCCCCAAACCATTATCCATTGTTTCTCCTTCGCTATTTATTTTCCTCTCCTTAATAATTCTGATAAAGTTAAAAGAACATATTACGTTCCTGTGAAGAAAATGTAATACACACAATTCAACCCCTTCTTGTGTATATTCAGTATAACCTCATCCAACTATTGGCATCAGAGGGAGGTTATTTTGATAAATCTATAACAAGATGAATGTTTTTGGATTATAAAAATCCAATGGCTGATACACTAGAGGGTATATCCATGGTTTGAGCTCCCTACTTCAATGGTGAAAATTATGGATGTTTTTAAATCATGGATGATCATTTATTTAAAGAACCATGGTTACAAAGTCTACTTGAAAATTATAACTCCATATGTGATTCCAAAGAAACCTAAAACATGGAGTGCTGATATAGAAGCAGAGTATGACATAAACTTGAAAGTTATGAATGCTATCATCTTTTGTCTTGGACCAGATGAATTCAACAGAGTATATCAGTTCCCAACGGCTTATTAAATATGGAAGACGATTACAGTTTCTTATGATGGAACAGAAAATGTCAGAAAAACGAGGTATGCCACTGCTAAATTAAAATTCAACACATTCAGAATGTTTGAAGGAGAAGTCATCACCCAGATGAATGGAAGTCTTATAGGAATTGTTAATAACATCATCTCCTTAGGAGATCCTATCAAACAAGAAGATTAGGACCTAAAAGTTCTAAGAGTACTACCACCAAGATGGAATAGAATTTTTTCTTCCATTATGCAATCATCACCAGTCAAAAATCTAAAAATTAGAGAGTTAATTAGGGCTCTTATGATGTATGAAGGTGATATAAAAGATGATGAAAATGAGCATAAATTATTGATCAAGAGAGAATATACTTCCTTGAAAGTAGCATCACAAAGGAAGAATAGAAAAATGAAGAATGAAATCAAAGTGAAATAAGAAAATTCTGATTCACCAAATTCAGATGTGGAACTAGCTCAGCTAGCTAGAAATTTCAGTAAATCCTATAGAAGGAAGAAAGGATTCAGAAAATACTTCAAAAAGGATGAAAAAGAACCAAAGGAAGTCAGATGCTATGAATATAAAAATGATGGGTCACATCAGACCTGACTATCCTCAATTAAAGGAAGACAAGAAAAAGAAATTATTCAATATAAATGACTATGAGATGAAAGAAAAGAAGGTAATCCAAGCTACATGGACTATTTCTGAAGACTCCAGTATCTCATCAATGTCTTACTCAGAAAAAAAAAGAATCAAATCTGAAAGTAAATATGTGGTTTATGGCAGAAGCTGATGAGGTAAAATCCTATTACTCATCTAATTCAGATTTTAGTTCTTGTTGTTATAATAACAAACTCATAGCCTACTGTAATATGTTGGAAGATAAATATGATTCATTATATAAGAAGAATAAATCTCTGAAAAATATTCATACTATTGTTTTACGAGAAAGAGACACTCTGCTAAAACAACATCAGGAGTTAATTGAAAATATAACTCATCAAACACAAACTGTATAGATAATTAAACTAAAATAAAAATAGTGAAAACAGAAGTAAAAACATACAAAGTTTCAGCTCTTATTTTTACAAAAGGAGAAAATACACAAAATGGAATACTTGTAATGAATGTGATTAAAAAACAAAGATATGGAATAGGCAGTAAAGGTAAAAAAACTAAACTATATAAAAATTACATTCTTCCTAGTACTATAAAAGTAATCTATAATTATTATGGAACAAGAGGAAACATATCTAAAAATTGTTATTTAAGGCAACCATAAATAAGTGGGAATAAGAAAAACTTTGTTTCAAGCAATTTATATGATTCTTTTGGATATATAAAAACAGGGAAAGTCTAGATTCTCAGATCTCTACTAACTAACACTAATAGACACAACAGAATATGGGTACCAAAACAAATCCTTGTTTAAATTCCATTTTAGGAAGCAGGTCACATAATCCAAACTAAAATATCGTATATGGACAATGTATTCTCATGGCATATGAATATAAACTCATCAAACTTTAGAAATATAACTTAAAAGAATGGTTGTCAAGTCACATTTTGTGACAATGACAAAGGTATTATTACTTGCATTGGAACAGTTGGAGATCCAGAAGTAGTCTTAATCAATAAAGTACTTTATGTACAAGGATTGAAACAGAACCTGATAAGTATCTCTTAACTCTGTGATGATGGTTATTTTGTTGATTTTTCTAATAAATGTTATTATGTTGTTAAAGAAAAACTGCTTAAATTTAGAGCTTCCATAAGTGATAATGTTTACACCCTGAACTTAAATTTCTTGTGTAAATAGAATGTAAAATGTTTAACTGATAAGATAAATGAATCTTGGATCTGGCATAAAAGACATGGATATTTCAATATATATGCTTTACAAATTTTATCTAAGAAACTATTAGTTTCTAATTTTCCTATTATCAAATTTGAAAGTTATAGATTCTGTGATACATGTCAACTTGGAAAGCAGCACAAATCATCCTTCAAACTGTTAAAAAAATTGCTACATCCAAACCTTTAGAACATATCCATATATATCTTTTTGGACATTCAAGGGAAAAATATTTGCTGGTAAATTATATGTGTATGTTTTAGTTAATAACTATTCAATATTTACTTGGGTTTATTTACTAAAATAAAAAAAATGAATCTTGTACTTTATTTAAATATTTTTGCAAATCTGTTCAAAATGAAAAAGATTCTAAAATAATTTCATTAAGAAGTGATCATGGTGGAGTATTTGGGAATCTGAAATTTAATTACTTCTGCTCAAATATGGGTATTAAACACACCTTCTATGTGCCAAGAACAACTCAACAAAATGGAATTATTGAATGAAGAAATAGGATTATTCATGAAATTTCTTGGACTACGCTAAATGAATACAATATTCCTACCTATTTTTGGTCAGAATCTATAAGAACAGACTACTATATAATTAATAGAGTTTAAATAATACCTTTAAAAAAAATACACCCTATGAAGTCTAGAATAATAGAAAACATAAAGTAAATTACTTTAAAGTTTTTGGATGAAATGTTTACACCTTAATCACCAAGGACAATCTTGGTAAGTTTGATCCAAAATATGATGAAGGCATTTTCTTAGGATATTCTGCTACATCAAAATCTTATAGAGTTTTTAATAAAAAGTCAAGGATTTTTTATGAATAAGTTCATGTGAAATTTTATAAATCTGATCCCTTTGATAAAAGGAAAAATTAAATTGATGAATATGACTGTAATGATAACATGAGACTTGAGAACATAAAAGATTATTATGAAAAAGATTTAAATGAAATTCATCCCTGTTAAGAAGAACATGACATTGAAGGACCTAATAGTTTACTACCTAGACACTCTACAACCCTAAAGAATCACCCTTTAGAAAATGTTATAGGATACCTAGACATTGGAATAAGAACCAGAAGAAATATAGGAAATCTTGTTGAATTCTCTGCCTTTCTATCCCAATTTGAACCTAAGACATTAGAAAAAACCTTGGTTGTTGAATGTTGGATGATAGAAATTAGAGAATAACTAAACCAATTCCAGAGAAATGAAGTTTGGAATTTAGTCGGAAGACCTCAGAACTATTCAGTTATAGGAACCAAATGTGTCTTTAGAAATAAACAAGATGATCAAGGAATAATAACTAGAAATAAAGAAATAATTGTAGCTAAAGTTTTTAATCAAGAAGAATGTATAGATTATGATGATACCTTTGAACCTTTAGCTAGATTAGAATCAATTAGTATCCTTTTATCCTATGCATCTCATATGAACATTAAATTATTTAAGATGGATATTAAGTCTGCCTTTTTAAATGGTTTCTTATTAGAGGAAGTTTATGTTGAGCAACCTCCTGGTTTTGAAAATTCAAAAAAACCAGATTCTATTTTTAAACTTACTAAATCTCTTAATGGCCTTAAACAAGAACCTAGAGCTTGGTATGAAAGATTAAATTCTTTTCTTTTAAAGAATTATTTTACTATTGGGATGACATATCTAACTTTTTTAAAGAAAATTTTCAACTCTAATATTTTTTTAGTTCAAATTTATGTTGATGATGTAATTTTTGGTTCAACAAACAAAAACGATTTTCCATGAGTTTTTAAATTTAATCAAAAATGAATTTGAAATGAGAATGATGGAGGAATTAAATATCTTTTTAGGATTTCAAATTTATCAAAAATATTTTCGAAATGTTTTAAATCAAATAAAATATATTACTTATTTACTAAAGAAATTTGGAATTGAAAACAACAAGACACATTCAACTCCTATGTGTACTAATATAATACTTGATTTGTATGAAACTGAAAAATCTGTGGGTAATAAGTTATATAGAGGTATGATTGGTAGTTTATTATATCTTACTACTAGCAGGCTAGATATAGTGTACTCAGTATGTCTTTGTGCCAGATTTCAATCAGATCTAAAAGAATCTCACTTAAGTGCTGTCAAAAGAATCTTTAGATATTTAAAAGGAACTATTTTTCAATCTCTTCTCTATCCTAAAAACTTCTGATTTTAATTTAATTTCATATTCAGATGTAGAATTTGGAAGTTTTAGACTAGATAGAAAAAGATCCTCAGGGGATTATCACTCTTTAGGAAAATACTTAGTGTCATGGTCTAGTAAGAAACACAACTTAGTTGCTCTGTCAACAGCCAAAGCAGAATATGTATCTGCTGGCAGTTGATGTGCACAAGTTTTGTGGATGAAAGACATTCTTATGGATTTAGGACTAAATATTAGTAATAAAACTATTTTATTTGATAATAATAGTGTTATAAATATTTTAAAAAACCCTATTTATCATTCAAGAACTAAGCATATTGATATTATACATCACTTTCTAAGAGCTCATGTTCTTAAAAATGATATGTTCTTAGAATTTGTAAGCACTAAAATTCATTTAGGTAATATTTTTTCTAAACCACTTCCCATAGCAAGGTTTTATTTTATTAAGGGGGAGCAAGGTTTAGTTATTTTTAAATGATTTTTTGAAATTATTTATTTTAATTCTTATTTTATCTTTTTTTACTTGTCTTTATTAATTTAAAAAATTTCATCAATTCTGTTTTAAACTTTTGTTGCATATGTTTTTACTTTTAAAATAATGTAATAATTACTATGTGCATAATGACACATGAATCAAGGATGTTAGAAACCATTTCCTATTCCAAAACCGTTCATTTTATCAAAAACCTTCGAAACCCTAAGAACTTCTACCGCTCTTCTCTACCTGCACCTAAACCTTCAAAACCCTAGACTTTTGAACCTTTATAAATCTGTGAAAGCAATAGCCAAAACCAAAAGGACTGATGACCCCGAAACCCACCATGCCTAGCGGCAATGCTTGACATGACGAAAGATTTTTCAAGGAAAAGTGATCGATCTGGAATGGTTGTACCAAAAGGATCTGATGCTGAGGAAATTCCTCGCATTTCAGAAACTCGAGAAAACATTCAATTGGGATTATATGGAATTTCTATACGAGGTAGAACTTTGTCAATTTTTTAAATTGGTTCATTTTAGTATGGGAGAAGATAAAGATTTAATATTAGATAAGATCGAGGATAGAGATTTTTCTATCTTGTCTACGGAGATAGCCAAAATTCTTCACTGCCCTTATGAAAGTGTTTTCTATTTTGATTTAAATAATATTGATGATAATTTCCATAAGTCTGAGGACATTATGTCATTTCTATTTTTCTCTACAAATACAAGGAAGATGATAATGAAATATCTTTAGCCTGACCAAAAGATTTTAGTTAAATTTGTGCAAATAGGAATTGCACGAAGAATGTTAGAGATGGAGAAAATATTTTACCCTGATATATACATAATGTTTCCATTAATGAGTGATATAAAGTTAAATTTTCTAAGATTTTTTGTCAGATATCTCAACTAATACAACCAACCAGAAGTATGGGTGAACTTTTATCCCTTTAGAAGGTTCATTTCAAAGATATTATTTAAGACAGATATGATAAGGCTACTAGATGCCCAAGTGAAATGTCACCATAAAAACATTTTCAATGGTAGCATACTGAGGAAGACTGGTTTCTTTTAGAGCACAATAAAAGGATAAATCATGCTTGTTGGCGTAGAAGAAGAAAAAGATAGTTCTCAAGAGCTACCTGCAAAATCAAAGAAAGGAGTAGCTGAATCTAGAACTATTGGAGTATCAATGAGGATATGGTTTGAGGCAGTTGATACACCTGCAGATGAGGAAAGTAAAGAAGGACTTCAAAGGAGAAGGAAAATAGTATATCAAGCGGATAAAGAACCTCTTCAAGAAGATTTTGGAATAACTAAACCTCTTCCAAGAAACCACTTTATTAGAGAATCAACAGTATAGGAAATTTCCCAACCAATAGTTTCTCAGGTTGAGGTGACTCCTCAAGTAGAAAAAGAAATTGTGTATCCAACTATTGAAAATCCTGGAGAAGTTGAATTGGATAGATTTGAAAATGTACAGCCTAATGAAATTGTTGAAGAAAGATTAGCTCCTGAGGAACCTATATTAGAGGAAACTATATTAGAAGAACCTATATTAGAGGAACCTGTCTTAGAGGAAATCAATGAAGCTGATGCTCAGGATGAGAAAGAACCTAACCCAGTAGAGAAACCTTCTGAAATTCACACTGAAATTATTGGTGAATATTTTCTACGGATGAGTTAGGAAAGGACTCGAAGGAAAAAATCAGTGGAGAAGACATTATTGAGGAACGATGAAGAGAATTCATATTCTTACTCCCTACCTCTAGGTCTAATAAATCTAGTGGAATCTCAGACTACGAATCAAGCACAAGGTGCCTCTGATTCTGATAATGATCATGTGGAGGAGTTGATCCAAAAATTTAATAAAGTTCAAGCTAAAAATTGTTCTTTAAGAAGAGAATTAGAAAAGAAGAATATGAAATCTCAAATACTAAAATCCAGTTCTGTTTCTATGTTAGAAGTTGAAAATTTCAAGAAGGAAATATTGGGTAAAGTTGCAAATCTCAAATCTGAAATGGTGATGAAGCCAGATTTACTAGAGTTTAAATATTTCATGGAAAAACCATTCACAGCTGTCAGAAATAGTAAATCCAGTACATCAGGTACTTCAACTGATCTGATCAGAATATTTTAGGCCATTATAGTAGCTATGAGAATTATAAATGACAGACTGCATGACCTTAAATGTAATAGTTCTCCTTTATCTTTGTTGTGCGGCAATCAGAAGATTCTTATTGACTATTTAACCTCAAATGAACCTAGAATTATAGTTTTGGTGAATTAGTTCACTGATAAGTTAATTATTTTTATGGAAAAGGAAGAGAGGTTACATGAGTTTTTCAGAGTCAATTTGATTGAATACATTGATATGACTTAGGAAGTAAGAGATCTCATAGTCTAGTTAGGCGATAGACTGATGACAAGGTTGAGACTACAGATCTTAGAGGTCAATGAAATCAGTCAGAGGCGCTGAAACTTATTTTATAAACCTTTATAGACCAACCTTGATTCTCATCGTCCTTACTGTACTTGTAATTATATTCTCAATAGAATATATTTGAATCACATGTTTATGTGTCATTACTTTGTTTTACTATACTATCTATTTTAGAATTTCAGTAATATAGATTCAAATATTCATAACTAGTTTATCATAGCATTTACTTAAGTTCATTGCTACATTAAAATGTGTTATATTCATTATTCTATCATTATTTTTTATATCACAAAAGGGGGAGAAATATGGATAAAATAGAAAAATTTATTTTGGGAGAAATTTTTGGATAAACTCAAAATTATGTATTTATAAAAGAGGATATATTATTTTTTCTTTGTAAAGAGGGAGAAAATGTAAAAAATTGGAAAATAATTTTTAAAATAATATAATGTTTTTATCTTTTCAGAATTATAATTTATACGAAATTAATTTTATAAGATAATTTTACTGGGTATTTCATGAGTTTTGTGATCATCAAAAGGGGGATATTTTTGAGCACGTGTTGTTTTCAACAATACTTTATCTTTTTATGATGATTTTGATGTTCACAAATACACTTATTTATTATTCTAATGATTTTACTTTGAGTATATTTCAGGAAATTAATATTGTTTATTTCTTTATATTGAAATAATATTTAAGCATTTTAATCGACATTGAATATTTGAAAACGTGTTTGAAAATCTCTTTAGCATGTTCTGGAAACACTAATCATACTCAACGTGTTCGGAATCACTTTAGCATGTTCTAGAAACACTGTTCATAACCTATGTTGAGGAGTGTAGCATAAGGATGAGAACTGTAGCTTACGTTATTAGTAAAGTATGGTTAAACAAAGTATGGAAGAAGAACCCTATGTTTGGAAGGAACCTTACATTTGGAATATTAGAAAAGCATGAAATAAGAAGCATACGTAAGTATGAAAAGTTATGTTTATTTCTCAAAATTATGGTTCATCATCCTTACATATGTAAACAAACTTACGTTGGATCATTTACCTTTCATTTGGAAGCTGATAAAAGTATGGATTATATATCATACGTTTGATAGTCGAAGAGAAAAGTATTTGTGATAAACCTTACATTTGTGATCAACCTTATGTTTGTGATCAACCTTACATTTGTGATCAACATTATGTTTTTTATCAACCTTATGTTTGTGATCAACCTTCCTTTTGAGATCAACCTTATGTTTTGAACCTTACATTCAGAAAATGTATGTTGTGCAGTTCAACCCTACGTTTGTCATCAGAGATTTAAATTACGACTTTATTAAAGCAACAGTATTTAAGTGGATTATCAGGTTGATTTCAATCCAGATTAAAATCATGAATCTAAATCATGTCTTTGAATGATTCAAAGATTTTTATTTATGAAAAGATCAATTTAAGTGAGGCTTTTCATGGAGAATTTTAAGGGGAGTTATGATTTCTCTATTATTAAAATATTTGAATATCATGATTCTAGAGGTGACTTTTATGGATCTGAATTTAAAAGAAGAACACTCATCTTTATTCTTTATATACCTGTATTATTTTGTATTATAGATATATAGACGAATCATCAAAAAGGAGAAAAATATATATCGAGATCTTGAGTTTTTCACTGCTATAGTTTACAGAGACAATCGTGACTTACAGATATTCTATTAAGAAAAGCAACAAAGCTCTGTTTTATGAAGAAGAATAAACATGATTGAAGATTCACCGATTCTACATAAAATATATTTAGTGAATCGACTGTTGTTAAAGTTGCGAATTATATATCAAGATCTACTGCAACTGAATCAACTCAAAACTCTTTTACTTGAAGATCATTATTTCTGCAGATGATGATCCATCGACTACCAATTGTGTGCAATTTCAATTGTAAGGAACAATTGAAAATTATTTCAAATAACAAATACTCTTCTAATTTGAGTGATCAACTTCTCGTACTAAGCTATTTTCTTGGTTTTGTGTATGAACCAAAAGGCTCTATTTTTCCTTAAAGTTTTGAAGGTGTCAACTACCTGCACTCAGTTGTGGTATAGTATGTTGATAAGAGGACCAGATAGTGAAAATCACTAAGCTCGTGGAGTAGAGAGTTGGTGGAGTGGACTAGGGGCATTCAATTCCACAAACCACTATACATCTTTTTTCCTTTACTATTTGTTTTCCACTGCTTAATCATTCTGATAAAGTTAAAAGGACGGATTACGATCTTACAAAGAAATTATAATACACAAAATTCATCCCCTCTTGTGTATATTCGGTATAACCAGATCCAACACATACAAGGACAAGTATTCACTATATTGTTACATAGAATCAATGATCTTGTAATTTCTTGAAAAAAAACAGAAGAAAATGTTTTTAATGAAAGAAGTGAAGTGGGATTTCATGTTAGTTTCTTTTCTATAGATTATTCTATACTATGTATTATATGAATACCAACAAATATATTTGAACTATAACCCCCTAATGAACCCATATTTAAAAATAGTTGAGTTGTCAATCTAAGGTATATTTAACATATCCTACAATTTCCAAAACCTCTATTATATTTCATTGAAAACACCACAAATACTTTCCATTAATAAGCATTCCATAAAATTCAGTTAGTAGGGACTTCACATCAATGAGACCCAAAACATTATAATTACACCTCTTACAATGACACATATCCCTATAAGATATCTCCCACATATTATATTCAAAACCTTCTTAGGTATATCAAAATTAGTATACTCATTATTAATAAAATCGATACCACATGTATGATTAGCAGATATTATAATAATCTTTATAAAATTCTTTCACTATCTTCTATTCCTATATGTTTCTTGAGATATTTTTTAAAATTAGAACTTTTTATTAGTGACGGTCAAAACATTAAAAATGATAAACAATTGATCAAAATAATAACAATATTTTCCAAATGCCTTAATAAAAATAAATAATGTTATAAAAAAAGATGAAACTTACACATACCCACACACCTCCGTCCATGACTAAATTTTTCCTTGTCTGCCCCTCATATTTCTGATTTCTAGATAATAAAATGAATATGAAAAAATCATTTTCTCAACATCTATTTTAACCATGTAAAACTTAAAAAACCTTCTATCCTACGATATTATAATTCAAAAATAAATAGAACTCCTTAAAACACATTGAAACCTTCATAGGAATTGATAGGTCAATCGAGAAAAGAACAAAATAACAAATTCAATCAATAAAGATGAGAATAACATACAATAAAAGTAATTAAATTATCAAATTGAGTGATCAAATGTAAAAATAAACCAACATTTGCTAAATAATTATTATCAATTCATGATCTAATAAAAATTGGAACATCATAAAAGATATCACTGCTAAATTTTACTATAAGATCATAAAAATACATAACTCAACAATTGATTATTTGATTACTTAATTATTTTAATATCAGCATATAATGTAAACTCAACTACTAAAAGATATGTCACAACATATATTACTTCTTATCAAATAATATTCCTAATATAAAAATGACCCTAATTTACAAAGGGGAATTAATCAACCAAAATTACACTCATGAATTATCAACGGTTAATTTCATTGCTTCTTTTAATTATTATCTTATTAGAATCCTTAAAGTATTTTTCATATACACATTAAAACATAATATGAAAACTTATATTCAACACATAAACAATAAGTGGCATGATAAAAGTGCATTAGATAAATATGTTCATTCTTCCTCATTATCCTTTACAATTCAAAATTCTATACATCCATTATACATTTATCGTATTAACATTTTTTTGATAATTTCACATGTAGAATCATAATTTATTGCAGTTTATTAAGAGTAATTCAGGTAAAAATACACATATGATATCCAAAATGTTATTATTAGTTTAATGAAATTGAAAATATATACAAATATTTTTCATAATATAAAAAAATCATGAAACAACACATACATAATTATTAATGGAATAACATCAATGTTCTTAATGTATTATTCATTTTAATTCCTATTCCATTCCAAAAACTATATTCCATTTCTAATGGGAAATCACACAATTGAAGTACAATATAAATATATATTGATTAACATAGTAATATAGCATAGAAATAATGAAATATCTCAAATTTTGTGTCCATATAAAATTTTAAAAAGAACTACATAAATTCAATATGAAAAAATCAAAATTTATATGGATGATGAAATATATATTAAACCCTTCCCAATATTCTATATTACAAAACAATACATTCAACAAATATTTGAGACATTGTTGGTGGTGTTGAAGTCAGGTAGGGAGTGGGGGAAGGCTTGTTGCATCATTCTTCTGAGGGAGAGGAAGATGAGGACGGGTGGTCACCATAGGCATACATTGTATTGATTGGTGGTTGGCTCAGGATGAAGAAAATGATGGTGGGGGAGGTGAGGTGGTAAAGAGAAAGAAACAAAGGGGAAATAATAATGTGGTTTGTCCCTGGTATGCATGAGAGATGTGATCAATGACACTGATAAATGAGAGTTGAGGTGAAATAATAACATACCTTATATTTGATACAGTTGATTCGTCTATGAGAAGGTCAAGGGAGAGAAACTGTAGAGAAAATAATACATAAGAGCTTGAACAGTGCAAGAGAAATTAGTTTTGTTAGGGTTCTATTGAAAATATTGAGGATGGTTTTATGAGTGCTTCCAAAACAACACTGATAAAGAGGGGTTTTATCAGCACTAAAATAATAAGCACTGATAAAATACCTCTTTATCAGTGTTTTTTCTATGATGATAAAGACCTATATATTTAATTTTAATAATACAATCAATATAAATAAAAATTTAAATGTATATAATTACAAATATATAATTAAATATAAATGTATATAATTATAAATATATTAAAATAATTCTAAATATATATTTAAAAATATAATTATAGATATATATTAAAAATTAGAATTATAAATAAATATATTTGTGAATATATTTATAAATATTTGTATGTAATTATAAATATATTTATATAAATATATATATATATAATAAATTTATATAAATATAAATATAAATATAATAAATATATTCATTATTTAAATATATTTAGTGTAATTTTATAACTATTTAAATATATAATTATATTTTTATAACTATATAAATATTTTTTTAAAATATAAATAAATATTTATTTATAATTATAAATTTCAAAATTTATAAATATAGTAAATATACATTTATAAAAATATTTATTTATAAAAATATTTTTTTATAGATATATTTTTATCACTATTAATAAATGTATAATCTAAAATGAATGAAGGTTAAAAATGAGTGAAACTAAATAATTAAAAGTGAGTAGACTTTAAAAATGTTAAAAAATGAATAAGTTTTATTAATTATACCAATTATTTAAAAATTAATATCTGGATATATATTGAAATGAAGAATAATACATATTGTAAATATTAAAACATAGTAAATAAATATGTATAAATAAATTTTAGAAAAATAGTAAATTCCGAAAAATAAAATAAAATAATAATAATAATAATAAACAAATAAAAATAAATACAATAATATTAAAAATAAATAAATTAAATTTACCTATTAAAAAAATAATACATTAAATATATTATGTTACTAAATGAAATTCTAAAAATAATATTAAAATATGAATATATTACATAAATATTAGGCATGTGTGCTTTTATATAAGATTTCATTAATTGTGTAAATATTTGTGTGTGAGAAATTATTGTACATATATATACAACTTTGAAATATGTTAAATTGAATAATGCCATTATATAATAAGTAACATCTATTAATGAAATTAATAATAATAATAATGAATAAAATTAAAAAAAGAATAATTGTTATTAATTATGTGTATAATTTAAAAAAATTAAAAATTAATATTTATATATGTTAAAATAGAAATGAATACATATTAATTATATAAAATATAACCATATTTAAAATATTAACTATTAATGGAAAAACATGTATTAATAAAAATTAGAAAATGGATAAAATTACAAAATTATTGACAAATGAAAAATTGAAAAATGAATGAATTAAAAAAATATTAAAAATATTAATGAATAATTAGGTATAAAATATATCAAAAATAATGAAATTAAAAAAGTTTTAAATGAAAAAATATTTAAATTATTTAAATTTTAATAAAACTAAGCACACACTAAACATTATCAATGAAGAAATTATATTAAATGAATGCATCTTAAAAATTAGTGAAATTTAATTATATCTATATATATAATTAAATAATTAATATACTGTTTATAATTAAAAAAATGAATAATATTTCTATAAAAAGAATAAATTTAATACATATGTAAATAAATTGTATTTTAATTATTTAATTATTGTATTACTTATTTAATTATTATATTATTTATTTAATAATTTTATTCATTTATAATAATTATAAATGGTATTTTAATTATTTAATTATATATATAAATAATATATTATTTGTTAAAATATATATACATTAAATTTAAAAAATTAAATTATGATAATTTTGGAGGTTGCTTTGATCCAGATCGTGAAGACATGATCACAGTGAGATGAGGTTGGGCAAGGGGAGAGTGGACCATGATGAGTAGAGGGTGGGAATAGGCATGTGCATGTAATCACGAGCCTATTTAGGTGCATGGAGAGTATATGTTGGAGCTTATCCCCACAACAGGCTTATGGTGTTCTGCTGCCATGAAATGATATAAAAATAAGTGGTTGAAAATCTGAAAGTGTGATGTGGGACTCACATACTAGTTTTATAAGAAATTTAACTAGAACTAATAAATACAACCATTATCAGTGCTATAAAATTTGTTCATAATGGTGTTTTTTATCAGATTTTTTTAGGACTGATAAAGGAAACCTTTATCAGTGATTTTCGCTAGTACTGTTAAAACATATAACTTAATCAACCTAAATATGTAGTAGTGGGTCACGAAAGATAAGTTTGGATAATGAATTTTGATCCATGAGTGTGATTAAACTATCTAATATTGAAGTAACGTGTAATTAAATCTCAAATTATAATGGTTGTGTGAGATAAAATGTATAAACCCAGTTCTTCTTTGAAATATAGATCATTTTATTTCCACCAATACTTAGCGTAAATGTTTAAATATGGCCGAATGTAAATTCCCTTTAAGGTCATGGAAGTGTCGTGGGTGTATGGGGATGGTTTGAAGCCTGAAACATGAGCTTTGGGGGGGAAATGGCATGGCGCATGGTTAGTTTAAACTATGCGGGGCAACACACATGATTTAATAAACCATGAAAGTATTGAACAAAGTGAAGATATAGGCTTATAGATAAACCATGGGCTTCGGGTCACATGATGTAATGTCCTGACCCGACTCACTCCAGAACCGGTGGCCGGACCGGTCACCACATGACCTCAATCACATCTCCCCATTTTCCAGAGGTTGCCAACTAGAAGCGAGGGTATAAGGATAGTTTGTAGAGATACTATACCCTCTTATTAAAGATATACAATGGTACATCAGAGTAAATGAAAATCAATAGTTGAAGCAGTAATACATATTTTTCAAAACAATGGAAGAGAAATAATAATCATTTTATAAAAGTTTCCAACACCAATTATACAGCAGATGCATGCATGACATGATAATGATACAAAAAAGGGAAAACAATTAAAAAAATAGCATTCTTTACATTCAATATAGAAATAAATAAACATTGACTCAAAGCCCTGAGGGTGGTCTCCTCGAGCATCCCAAACATCCGCTCAGTCCTCTGCTCATATCTCCCAAGTAAATGCAAACATAAAAATCTTGCAACTAAATAGAATCTACTCGGGTACCACAGTGAATTGGTGGCCCGAGTAGGGTGTGAGATATAAATTTCAATAGGTTGGGTCCACATGGGTCTACCCCAAATAAAGACATTAAATAAATAATTTAAACAGTGTGAAAACATGCATAAATAATGTAAGAAGTACAAAGTAACTATATACCCAAGTACCTGCTTCATAAATGGCGTCTGAACCTATATTGTACATTTTTCATTCATAAAAAATAGTCACCACACATTGATTTACATTTATCAATTATTTAAACCTCATTAAATTATATAAGTATCAAGATTTGACCTAATCCCAATATCCACTGTATAAGTTTCTAACAACAGATGTCTCTAAATATCATATAAGCAATCAAAGTAAAGACCAAATTCCAAGCTTGTTCTTTGGTTTGGATAACATGTCATAAGATATTCAATTTTATCTTTCAAATACTATGTCTGAGACTATCCAAAAAAATAGTTATTTTCCCCTGGGTCCATCCACTAAATAGTGATTCACCCAATTCATTAACAAATCTGAACCCTTTGATATATTCAATTCACAAATCATTACATCACATTGTCTTTCATTAACCATTTAATTAAATCACGTACGACCAATTGGAACCACAATCTAATGTCAATAAATGGGTGTAGAACATCATGTCTAGCACCGTCGTGAGTATTTGGAGCATCATCCCTTTTCTCACAACCCCATGGGTATTTAGAGCATCACTCTCTATCCCAAAAATGAATATTTTCAAGCAAGAAGTGTGTAGAAGGCCATGTCTTTCACCTCATGAGTATTTGGTACATCAGTCCCTGTCTCACAACCCATTTATCAGTCATACATAAATATTTATCATAGGGGTAGAACTCCATGTCTAACACCCCAAAAACCATCCATTAATTAATTCATAAATTAATTAATAAAACCCGTTAATTAATTCAACAACTAATTAACAACATAAAACTCCTCTCAAATAATTCTACAATTAATTATCCACTAAACATCTCAAAAGTATATAATTAATTAATAATTAATTATTCTTAACCAAAAGTAAGTCAACTAAATAAATTACTTGACATTTAATTATCGGAATTCATTAAACAAAAACATGATAATTAATTCCCCAAAGTATCACTGCAAAATCATGTCATTTAATCCAGCATTAAAATATCTCTATTTATCCAAGACATCATATCATAATTAATTGTCAGATCAATTATCTCATTCCGATTCCAACATTTCCTAATCAAACCCACCATTAAAAATCTTAAATCAACATCATGGTACAAAAATTTGAGCATTAAAAATTCATCATTTAAATTAATGCATTACAATTAATTAATTCAAAAATTAATTAATTTATTAATACCCTTTAATTAATTCAATAATTGAATAACCTTTCACATCATTAATAAGTAGTAATTAATCCTTCATTAATTATCTTGATTTACCTGAAACAACATATGGCAATTGATCTTTAAATAAATTATCTCACTCAGCTAAATCAATATCTTATAATTAATCCTTTGATTAATTTTTTATTTACACTCTCAAAGAACATAATTAATATACAAAATTATTTATCTTTTCTTACCCATAATAAAACATCATTTTGTTATTTAATTGTGTTACTTTATCAAATTCAGCAATACAAGCTTAAAACCAACTCATAATCATGTCCTCATTTATCTCACGTGGGAAACATCATTTAAAAACATCCAAAGTCATGCATCAACACATCACATATCACATTTAGCAATTTAATCAAACTTACTAAATTCACATTTTAAAATTATTCAATATAAATACTTCACTTCATAATTTAAATAAAAAAAAGTGCAACAAGAATTTTATTATTGAATTTATTAAAGTTGAGGACATGAAAGGGGACCCAACCAAGGGGTTTAAGAAGTTCAATATTCAGCGACTTAACATAGAATGCCAACCAATCGGCAATTGGTCCACAACCACACACACATTCCTTTATGTATATAAATTAATATATATATATATATATATACATGTGTGAACCCTGTACTTTGATGAAAAACCACTGCAACATAACATATAATCAAGAAAATGCAACGACAAGACTCAAAACACCTCAAATAATGTACCAGGGACTCACAGATATTTTGAGACTCTAAATTAGATGGTGTAAAACAAACAGGGGAAATGTAAATCCTTGTCCAAATTGATGGATATACGGTAAATTGAGTCCATTGGCCTCACCCTAGGAGGCAAATACCAGATTATGGACCAATGGGCCCCAATTCAACATTCACATACCTTAAAAGTAGAGGAACACAACAATCAGATTAAACCTAAACCTTAGGGTTTTATCCAACCAAACAAGGTTCGAAAGAGGAGTCAAATGGTTGATACAAATCGTGTGTTATATGCAGACTGAATCATCTTGACAAGGTGGAAAAGATTAGTGAAGAGTTTTTAAGGAATCGTCAAGTGAAAAGTGGATTCTGGGAGAGGGGGTGGCGTGCCAAAGAGGGGGGGTGGGGGTCACGCCTCTACAGGGGTGATTTCCGGGTGTCACGCGCTTTAGTTGGGGGTCCAATCAAGATTAGGTTGCACTACTGGTGGTGCACCGTAGGGAGGATAAATTATGGAGGGGTTTTGTAGGTGGTATGAAGGAGGAGGGCTATGCCATGGAAGAAGCCTGCACCTCTTGTGCATCGCACCTCAAAGAGGGTGTGTGATTCAGGGTGGGGGAAAGGGAGAAGGGTCCTCCCTTTAATTTATTTTCTAATCTATAACTTAAAACTTTAAAAAAAACCCATATATTAATTTCAATAACTAATAATTATTATTATTATAATAACAATAATAATAACAGTCATACCATTATTATTATTATAACCATTAATTTTTTTCCATTAAATCTAAAACTCCCTATTTAATTAAAAACACATGAATTCAAATAAACCAAAAAAATGTCCCATAACTAATTAAATTAGACTTTTCCTTTAATTTAATTAATTAAGTCAATAACAATAATAATTAAATCCTCATTATTATTATTATTAATAAAAATCATTGTTTTTCAATTCCAACCAATACTCCCAAATCCATTACTATTATTATTTATAAAATAATAACAACCATAATTAATAATAATTATAACACTCATTAAACCATAATAATAATAATCTTGTTATTATGACTCAAACATTTGGTATAAAAAAACCTCTAGTTAATAATAACAATTATTCAATAATTCTATAACTCCTTATTTAATTAAACATTTCATTGAGATACCCAAAATCCATATTAATTTCACATAAGTGTTACACCCTATTAATCATGCTATTAAAATCATTTAACTTAAATCTTACACCCCATTTATCATTCAATTAAATATTTTAACATCTAAATAATTTAAGACATCAAAATAATAATAATAAAAACAGTATTATTATTAACACATTTTTCTATTTAAAAACAAAATTATCTTTTAATATTATTAAACTAAAGTAAAGAAATTATTAAATTGGCTAAACTGCAAGGGTTGGACCACAACCGTGCACAGCTTGTGTAGATCCATTACAGTAGAATTTTCAAAATTCGGTGCTCCTGAGACTCATTGGGACACCTGCGAAAATTATCAGGTAATTGCGCAAGTCCAAAAAATGAATCCTTTAGGTGTTTCAAAACATACAATAATGTTCTAGAACTCTATTTAAAAATAAACGCATGGATAAATGGAAAAAATTGAAAACATTCGTAATTTATACCCAGTTCAAAAACATGGGACTTAACAATCTACCCACCTTAAAAACTTCTTATCCTCGAGAATCCATCGAGAACCACTACTAAAACAACCGACCAACCAAGGTCATTTAATCTTGTTAAAAATAACGTGTTTTGTTCCCAATTCCAAACAAACCTTTAACCCTTCACAAGCCTAAGGACTAAGCCATTAAAACCAGAGGTAAAGATCACTTTATATCTTCAACATTGAAACTGATCTTAAATATGAGTCCATTACTGGGACCTCATCAACAAAAATGGTTGAATCTTGATCATCCAAGAAAATAGGTTACACATGCTTCCCACGAAAGACGTCGCAGACCCATAACCCACATTCTCCCGTTATCTGACAAAATTCCTTTAAAACTATTCCAAAACCATTTTCATGTATAATGAAGTCCTTACCAGACCTCTGGTGAAATCTACAAGTCTAGCCATCCCAAGTCTATTTAAAAAAACCATTCCCCAACATGAATAAAGGAGTAGCCCAAAAAAACCATGCATCCCAAGTACTACCCAGATAACAACTGCTCATCAAGCCCAACAATATTTAAATTGTAGAGTGGCATAAGACCAAGGCTATCTTAGTGTCTTCATGATGAGTTCAAGATAGGGGACATGCTCCTCGTATTCACAAGAGTGCACCAAGAGAAAACCAAGGTCCTTGTGAAGATCAGTTGAATTACTACTGGATGAATCTATTCTAGAAGCTTGTCATCTCATGTCGACAAGTTTACTAAAAATGATGTGACACTACCCAACGTAGGATTTTCCAGGATATCACAATAAAATATTATCCTCTCACCAGTGCACTATTTTAGAACACATTAATGAATACGTGTGATGTTCCTCGAACCAAGATTACCACATCAAACACAGATCATAAAATCTATAGCATAAACCTATCTGCGGGCTATAACAGTCGAGTCCCAAGTAGACCCCCATGAGTAGTGGGACTAACTTACTTTAATGGCCTAGAACATTCTAATACCATGGGTTATCCCCTTACGAATCAAAAATGTCGACCCTCTCTCCTGGTCAAACAAAACCAAAATCACAAGATTCAAAATCCCTTTTTTTCATTTTATCCATAACATTTAAATATTTTAATTAATTTCAACAAACACACAAGTACGTTTTCATAACAAGTCACTTGGTTTTAAAAAAACACCATACATAAAAGAAAAAAACAGGCATGCTATCACAACCATTCACTTTAATCATTTATCATTCAGTGTTATTAAAATTTAAACATGAAAATTACCATCTAAATTCGTTTTACCAAGAAGGTGACCTCCGAGGGTCCCATTTATTCAATCCAGGTTCTTCAAAAAGTATACCAACAATAGTTCATTTCAATCAAAATTTAATAGTTTTACATTTATAACAATTTTGAAACATACTATGGTTATATAGGGTTCAAACACATGGGTGTCCATGAACCAATTGATAAGGTGCCTATATACCTTATTGCTGGAATTTGGATCCCATTTATCACAACAAAAGTCATTTAACATTTTAAATTTGGAATCCCTTTCATATATCAAACCATCTCTAGCATGTTAACTTAAGAAGTAACACAAAAACATGCAATAACATAGAATCATGTCACAACAACAAAATGTGCTAATAAATGAGGAAATATGGAATATAATCACTCAAGAATGATAAATCTATCACAGAAAATTTATATCTATATAGTCAGGCTAAAGAAAACCAAAACATGGAATTTCATCCAAGGAACCCAGTCCAAATTAGCAGGCATCATACTAATGCAACTACATGGAATGTTATATTCCTGAAATGTGAATCAATAAGTGCCTAAAATTATGCATGTATGAAACTACCTTGCCATATCAGGGAAAGAAAATTATTTTTTTAAAATTCTAAAAATCAATAGGTAGCAGAAAATACACCAGTCACTCAAGGTGAAGTGATATCAAATGTAACCTCTAAAATTAAAAACATCAATTCCCATCCTTGGCCACCTAATCATTTCTCGTACATGGGGTGATTAGTCCCAAGCACGACTGTTAACCCAAGCACCGACACTTTCTAGTCTCTTGTCTACCAACCCAAAACAGAAAGACAAAAGGAAAAGAAACCCTATGATACCACTTTGTAACATCTCGACCCATATCACCCCTGAACTACTTGATGGACCGGTCACCACATGACCTCAAGCGTGTCTCCCCATATGCCAGAGGCTGCAGACTAGCAGCGAGGGTCTAAGGATAGTCTGTGGGGAGACTATACCCTCTTATCAGAGCTATACAGTGGTACATCAGAGTAAATAACAATCAATAGAGAAGCAGTAATATATATTTGACAAAACAACAAAATAAAAATAGTAATCATTTTATAAAAGTGACCAAACTAATTATACAACAAATGCATGCATGACATGCTAATGATACAAAAAATGGAAAACTGTGAACAAAAAACAGCATGCTTTACATTCCAATATAGAAATAAATAAACAATGATGCAAAGCCTAGAGGGCAGTCATCTTGAGCATCATGAGATTCAACTCATTATATTACTCCTATCTCACATTTAAATGAAAGCAGAAAAATCTTGCAGCCAAATAGAATCTTCTTGGGTACCCCAGTGCAATAGCGGCCCGAGCAGGGTGTGAGATATAAATCTCAGTAGGACAGGACCACTAGTGTCTACCCCAAATCAAGATATTAAATAAATAATTTAAACAGTGTGAAAACATGCATAAATAAAGTAAGCAGTACAAATTAACTATATACCCAAGCACCTACTTCCACCCAAAATCGGTGTCTGAACCAGTATTGTACATTTGTCATGCATACAAAACAGTCATCACACATTCTTTTCCATTTATAAATTATTCAAAACTCTTTAGATTATATAATTCTTGAGATCTTACCTAATCCCAACATACCCTTAGATGTCACTCAAAGTAGATGTCTCTAAATACCATATAAGCAATCAAAGTAAAGACCAAATTCCAAGCTTGTTCTTTGGCTTGGATAAAACATCATAAGATATTAAATTTAATCTTTCAAATACTATGTCTGAGCCCATCCACAAAATATAGTGATTTTATCATGGGTCTGTTCACTAAACAGTGATTCAACTAATTCATTAACAAATCTGAACCGTTTACCACATTTAATTCACAAATCGTTACATTACATCGTCTTTCATTAACCATTTAATTCAATCATGTACGACCAGTTGGACCCACTGTCCAATGTCAATTAATGGGTGTAGAACATAATGTCTAGCACCCTCGTGAGTATTTGGAGCATCAGTCTGTGTCTCACAACCCATGGGTATTTATAGCATTAGTCCTTGTCCCATAAAAGAATACTTTCATGCAAGCTAGGTGTAGAATGCCATGTCTTGAACCCCGTGAGTATTTGGAGCATTAGTCCTTGTCTCACAACCCGTTTATCAATCATACATAAATATTTATCATTGGTGTAGAACGCCTTTTCTAACACCCCAAAACCATCCGTTAATTAATTCATAAATTAATTAATCAAATTTGTTAATTAATTAAGAAAAAAATTAACCACATAAGACTCTCGGCAAATAATTGTACAATTAATTAACCATTCAACATCTCAATAGTTTATAATTAATTAACAATTAATTTTTATTAACCACAAGCAAGTCAAATAAATAAATCACTCGACATTTAATTATAAAAATTCCTTAACTGAAAAGATCATAATTAATTATCCAAAATATCACTGCAAAAGCACGTCATTTAATACAGCATTAAAATATCTCTATTTATCAAAAACAACGTATAATTATTAATTGTCGGATCAATTAGCTGATTCCGATTCAATCATTTATTAATCAAACCCACCATTAAAAATCATAAATCAACATCATGGTACATAACTTTGAGTATTAAAAAATTATTAGTTAAATTATTGCATTACAATTAATTAATCCAACAATTAATTAATTTATTCATACCCATTAATCAATTCAATAATTGAATAACATTTCACATCATTAACAGGTAGTAATTAATCCATCATTAATTATCTTGATTTATCCAAAACTACATATCACAATTAATCCCTGAATAAATTATCTCACTCTTCTAAATCGATATATTATAATTAATCATTTGATTAATTTCTTATATACTGTCTCAAAGAACATAATAAATATAAAAAATTAATTATCTTATCTTAGACAAAATAAAAAATTATTTAATTATTTAATTGTGTCACTTTATCAAATTTAGAAATACAAACTTAAAACCAACACATAGTCATTTCCTCATTTATCTCCCGTGGGAAGCATCATTTAATAACATCCAATGTCGTGCATCAACACATCACATATAACATTTAGAAATTTAATCAATCTTACTAAATTCACATTTTAAAATAATTCAATATAAATACTTCACTTCAAAATTTAAATACCAAAAAAGTGCAGAAAACATTTTATTATTAAATTTATTAAAGTTGAGGAATTTATAGGGGACCCTACCTTATGGTGGAACCAATTCAATATTCAATGGATTGACATATAATGACAACCAATCTGCAATTGTTCTGCAAATGTACGCTCTCACCTTTATGTACATATATATATATATACACGTGTGTGCCCTTTATATTGATCAAAACCCACGACATCATAACTTATAATCACAAAAATGCAATAAAACGACTCAGCACACCTCAAATAAAGTACCAGGGACTCACATAATTTTTCAGACTCTAAATTAGATGGTGAAAACAAACAGCGGAAATGTATATCCTCACTTGAAGTAATGACAACAATGAAAATTGAGTCCATCCGCCTCGCCCAAGGCGGAGGATTCCATATTATGGACCAATGGGCCCTGAGTCAACATTTTCATACCCTAAAAGAAGAGGAACAAAACAATCGAGTTAAACCTGAACCTTAGGGTTTCAGACAAGAAAAAAAGAGAGAGAGGGGAGTCAAATGGCCTATGTGAATCATGAGTTATACATAGACAGAATCACCTAGACGAGGCAAACAAGATTCATGAATATTCTGGAAGAAATCATTGCGTGCAAAGTGGAGTCCGGGAGAGGGGGTGGCACACAAAAGAGGGGGTCACACTTCTACAGGGGTGTTGCTCGGGTGTCGTGTGCTCTAATAAGGGGTTCATCCAGGAGTAGGTCATGCTGCAGGTGGTGCGCCGTAGGTAGGATCGGCCTTGTAGGGGTGTTTTAGGTGGTATGGAGGAGGAGGACTGTGCCATGGAGGAAGCCTGCACCTCCTGTGCATCGCACCTCATAGAGGGTGTGTGCTCCAGCGTGGGGGAGGGGAGAAGGGTACTCCTTTTAATTTATTTTCTAATATATAACATAAAACTTTAATAAAATGCATAAATTACCTTTAATAATTAATAATAATTATTATGATTATTATAACAACAATAATAATAGTCATACCATTATTATTATTGCCACAATAAAAAGTTTTTCTCATTAAATCTAAAACTCCCCATTTAATTAAAAACGCATGAATTCAAATAAAAAAATAATAATTCCCACAATTAATTAAATTTTCATTTTCCTTTAATTTAATTAATTAACTCAATAATAATAATAATAACATCCTCATTATTATTATTATTAAAAAATCATTTTTTTCATTTCCATCCAAAACTCCCAAATCCATTACTATTATTATTTATAAAATAAAAACAACCAAAATTAATAATAACTATAACAATCATTAAACCATAATAATAATAATAATATTGTTATTATTACTCAAACTTTTGATATAACCGAAAACCTCCATTTAATAATAATTCTTCTTCAATAATTCTAAAACTCCATATTTAATTAAATATATATTTGAGATTCCCAAAAGCCACATTAATTTCACATAAGTGTTACACCCAATTAATCATGAAATTAAAATCATTTAACATAAATATTACACCCCATTAATCATGAAATTATATATTTTAACATCAAAATAATTTAAGAAACCAAAGTAATAATAATAACAATATTATTATTATTAACACATTATTCTATTTAAACAAAAAACTATCATTTAATATTATTTAATTAAAGTAAAGAAAATATTAAACTCAGTAAGCTACATGGGTTGGACCGCAACCGTGTGTAGCTCGTGCAAATCCATTAAAGTCAGATTTTTTGAATTTGGAACTCCCGATACACATCGGGACACCCGCGAAAATTATTGGGTAATTACACAAGTCCAAAAAAACACCTATAGGTGTTCCAAAACTCAGAATAAAGTTTCAAATCTCAATTTAAAAATAAACCCTTCGATAAATGGATTTTTTTTCAACAACCTTCATAATTTAATCCTAGTTAAAAAACACAGGAAATTACACATGTACATCCAACGAGATATAAAATATTGATAGTGTCTTTTTTCATGGTTTGCAAATGGTTAGTAAACCCTCTGAGAAAACTATGCACTATGCCCCTTGCCTATAGATACATGTGCATGGTTGGCACCTAGTTTGTCAAACCGTGTGCCCAAACCACGCGACACCTTAATTTTGGAAAAATAAAATAGTTTTTAATTAAATTAAATTATTTTTAAACACAAAATTTATTCATTTTCTCATTGACACTATAGCCTTCTCCCCCTTTGCAAAGCCTTGGTGACTATTCTGAGAATTGAGGTACCATCTCTATCTGATCTTCGATTCAAGATCAATTTGTCTCGTTGGATCCCTAATGGTATGACCTAGATTTCTTTTTAGTTGTTCTAGTTTCTTCTAGATAACGGTTTTTCTATTTGGGAATAATTTTATTTTCTATATTATTAGTTTCTTCATCAATTATTTGATTTACTCCCAATTGGAGACGAATTAGGAGCTGATACTAAACGAGCTATTAACCATAGACCAACAATAGGTGTTCTCATTCATTTTATTTAAAGTTGATCTATTTATATATGTCATCATGCCACACACACAATTTATGGTAATTACCATAAATTGAAATTGAATCATAGAATTGATAGGCATAGACTAAGTAATTAAATAATCTTGTTAATGGTTATTTATAGGTTAAAAACCTTGGAACTGGAACCACCCCTTTTGGTCAGTTGTTATTCAAACGGTCCATTTGATAGATTTTGACTTGGATTCCTTAGGTTTTGACCTTTTACCCCTTCTTAGGGATGTTAAATAATGATTTCAATTGATAAATTGATTTATGAAATGAATCATAAATCAAATTGGTTAATTTTTTTTATGAATTTAATTATGAATAGAATATTGAATTGGTTAGTTTAAAGGTAAGGGGTTGTTTTGACCATGGACCTTATCCCATGTTATCTAAATGCTTGATATATCATGAAATAATCCTTTTATTGATTTTCCTACATGATATTAAGGATGTGTATTCCATTAAAACTCTTTATTAAGGATGTATTTCTCTTTTATTTGATACGACCATGTGAGTAGTTAAAGGAAATACTTCTAAGATATATGTTGTTATGCAATTTCATTATTAAACATGAATTGACCTTATACTTGATATGCCCATGTGAGATATATAAATATTATTCTATGTATTAGTTTTTTATGCATGTGATTCTTGTTATAGTGAAAATCCATATGTGAGTAATTGAATGGATAGCCTTCTAATCTTGGCCAATGCTTGAGTCACCTTTGGGGAGAGTTTGAAATTTGATGCTCTTGGTTTTTACCTTGGCGTGATAAATAATGTTTATTAAAATTGTTCTATTACTCGGTTGATACATGGATTCATATTAGAATTCTATTGATGAACTCAATTGTCTTGTACATTGAATTTAAGTGAATGATACTTTGACTCCCAAGTGGACTGCCTAGGATAGACTCATTGATCCTTGACTTATATGTCATGTGATACATAGATTCATATGATAATTCCATGGATGGACTCAAAGGGAATTGACTATTTATTCCATGGGTGATACTAGAGATCCCTTAGAGGATTGCCAAGGATGTACTCATTTGTAAGTGATGTTATACCACACCTAGAGAGATATCGAGTTATTGAGAGTTTTTCCATGGATGAGCTTGTAGGGTGTTGGTTGATATTATACATGGAGAAATAATTGAATTCCAATATAGGGATTTGAAATATAGGATCGGGTTCTAAATTGAATAACAAATTAAATGTCTCTTATTACATATTTACCAAGACAAAGAAAAGTTCATATTTAGTCTTAACATACACTATTAGGATGTTCTATTTAGGCATCCATGGTTACTTGTGCTTATGGAGAATGATGGGAATTTTTCTAGGTTATGAGACTTGATTTATTAACTGAAAAAATTGATTAAATAAAATGGGTATCAAATTAGAACCGGTATCTAGCAGATGTTTAATTTTGAGTACTTCTGAGCTTATTGATTTTCTTATTGCACACAGGTTCTCTATATATTCATTGACCGATTGGCATAGAATTGGATGATTGACCACTAGGAATTAGTCTCACACCCTATTTGGGCCATCTTTTGGGACCTAAATAGATTATATTATTACAAGTGTTGATAAGGTAAAGTTCCCTACTATATGTACAAGATTTTATACTCTAGAGGATGAGAGCATGGGACCGAGTTGAGGATTTCTATGCTACTAGGATACTTTTTTCCTTTTTTGTACTTTTGTTACTTATATTGTACATATGGCTTGTGAACATATTTTGGATGATTTATTAGAGACATATGAAATTTAACATCTTTTTGTATATGTTGTAACTCCCAGTATTGTTTATTTATAAATATTTCACTATTTTATTCTCATATATATGATTTAGTACTTGTGTTACTTGGTATTGGTATTTTTTGTGCTACACTCTCATAATAAGGGAATAATCTCCACAATGACACTATTAGGCCCTCGATTCTAGTCAGAAGACTCTAGAATTTTGGGAGACTAACTTGATGACCCATGACCCACTGGGATTGGAGCACTGTTGAGTGAAATCCAGGCCCAAGATGTTACAATGTGGTATCAGAGGGGTCTTTTTTTATTTGATTTACTCTTTTGAATCAATATAAAGGGATAGAAAGTAATATGAATTTGTTAATGAGTTGTGCTAGAGCGTATCTAACCTTCATATAGAAAAAAATTTAAATCACTTTAAATTGAATTGTTATTTTCTATATTTTGGTAATTACAGTTGATTTGATTCCATCATTGGGTGATGCACTTGATTTATGCTGTTATTTTTTATGTGATTAATGGTTCTTTTTATTTGAAACCCAATGAGATGAGGGTGTGACATCTCATGAAACATATTGGATCCTTATATACTTAAAATGTTATAAATCATACAATTCCATTTAGGATTCATTTAATATTTCATGCTATTGTGATAGGTGATGTGATAGTTATAACAACTATTGTGATAATTATTTGGAAATGTGTTATGTTATGAAACCGGTGGACACTATCCTTTGGTCCCTAAGGAGTATGGGACCCCTTGGATTGAGATTTTTAATTCCATTACTTGAACCTTTTAAAAGTGAAATTGAATATATATATATATATATATATATATATATTATGGTGAAAACGAAATGTGAAATTAGAATGCATTGAAATGGAAACTGAAATGGATTATAGTAGATAACTTGACCAAACCCAACCTTAGTAGTGGGAAATTCGTAGTGTATCTTACTTATGTATGATTTGTATGACACCCAGATATGACTCTTGGAGCAGGAAGAGGGGTGATTTTTTGTATATTAAGTCTTTTACCTGTCCTATTTCTATATCTTCACTTTTGAACTAGAAACTTTGAAAACAATCTTTATCTGAGGTGTGTGCTTGGAATTTGTAGAGCTATGTCACCTCAAAAGTCCTCCGGTCATATGTCAGGAGGGTGGTGACAACCACACTCAATAGGTTGTAGGACATGGGATACTGATAGATCCTCCAGTAGTGTCAGTTGAAATACTAGTTGTTATACTAGACCTAGGTGATGAGGTACATTACAATGGGGGTTATTACTCTTTATTTAGACCATTCAGGGAGAACCATGACCAACCCAGAATATGGAAGAGTTTCCATGTTAGTCTCAAAAGTATAATATACCCACATTTTTAGGGGATTGTGGACAATGAGCTATAGATTCATGGATAGAGGCCATGTTATCTATTTTTGAGCACCCAGATACTCCTCCATAGAAGTAGGTGAAGCTCACTACATATATGCTACATGATTCATCCAATAGGTGGTGGGTTGCTATATCTCAGACTGATCATCACCTATAGATGGCTTGGAGAGATTTTCATACAAACTTATATGACTACTTATATCCCAATATGTTGAGGTCTGATAAATCCTAAGAGTTTCATATATGAATTAGTGTGTGCTATCAGTTAGGGATTACTTGTCCCATTTTATTGAGATCCAATGCTTCACACTTGTTCTATTAGGTGATGATTTATCAAATGCTAGGCGATTCAAGGATGGTATTAGGTATGACATCAAATCATAGGTGAATATTTTTCATCTGAATACCATTCGTGAAATAGTGAATCTGGTGATTATCAAAGAGTATAAGCAGAGATAGTTTGGAGGTAAAATATAGGGTAGTTTGACATCTATATCTGGTACTAAATTGAAAAATAGAATAAAGATCCATCTAGAGTGTCTTCATGGTGATACTAGAAGTCAGTGAACACACTAAGGTAGCTAGGTGAGGTGATACCAGTGCAGTAGGGTAGGAAACATGAGGACACAATGTGTGTGGGTCCTAGTATAGTTTTGATCCTATAGCAGGATGGTACATCTATAGAACTTTGGTAAAATATTTCCACTAGAAAATAGTGATATAGGGTCTTAACCGAATCCATGTCCAAGAGAAAGTTCAAAATCTTCTCATTGGGTATGGATATGGAATACAACTGGACTCTTAGGTTGAGGTGGTATCCGCAGTTGTGGTAGTCAGAAACCAGACATACAACAAACAATTTGGATCTTCTCAGGGTATATAGGATGTAACACAAGTACATGGTTCAATCCATATATACTCTATGAAATAGACCCATTAAAAGTAGGATCATGGACCTTATACTTTCACAGGGACTGTTCTAGTAGCCTCAAATATAGCTTCTATACTCTTTTCTACATGGGATTCACATTGTTTTATATATGTTCTCATTTTGGAGAGCCTTGGGATTATTTTTCAGACCTATTATGGTGTTTTTATTCTTAACACTCCATTAGGGATTAAAATGGAGGGTGTACATTAGTTCAGGGATAGACCCTTGAGATTGGTGGGTGTCACTTCGTACGTGACCACTAAGTTCTCAAGATGAATTGTTTGAATTTAATTTTTAGGATGGATTGGTTTGTTGCTTTTCATTCATTAGTTAATTACTATCCCTGATGGGTGGTCGTCACATCACCCAAGGGTGGAGAGTTTATTCATGTAGGTGAATGGGATGTCTAGGAAAGAAGAACTCGACCCGAACATTGTGGGCCAGGCAGGATGACAACCCAAATTGTGATTTTGTATCTGGATGATCAGGGAACTTGTTAGGCTGATTTACCTCCATTGGTTTAACATTTCAAGGAAGACTTCTATGATGAATTTTCATGGTTACCTCTAGTGAGAGGTGGAGTTCTCTATCGAGTAAGTGTGAGGTGATTCATCTATATACATTACTCCTTAAAAGATGGTTACTACTGAGATGAAAGATCTCAAGATGTTTCTAGAGGATTTAGAGGAAAATGGATTTATCTGAAAAAGTTATTCTTAGTGGGTTCACAGATCCTTTTTTGTGAAAAAGGTGGATGAAACTTTCAGGATATGTGTAGATTTCTGGAAATTGAACCAGTTGATGGTTAAGAATAGATATCCTCTATGATGGATAAAAGATCTCTTCGAGAATCTCTAAGGATATCAGGCATTCTCAATAAATTATTTGAGATCCAGTTATCATAAGGTGTGTTTTAGACCATCATACATAGATCCCATATATTTTTTGTAGCAGGTACGGTCAATATGAGTATTTGTTTATGTCATTTGATGTCACAAACGCACCAATAATCTTCAGGGAAAATATGAGCATGTGTTACATCCTTATATTGAATTATTTTTTGAGGTTTTTGTGGATTATATCTTGTTGTATTCTCATAATAGACATGAAAATGCTAAAAATCTTGATATTTTTCTTCAATACACTAATATATCAACAATAATATGCTATGCTCACAAAGTACCACTTCCAGATATATACTATTCACTTCCTAGGTCACATTATCTTAGAGTCAGGAGTATTAGTTGAACTAGAGAAGGTGAGAGAAATAGATTCCTAAGATCATCTCGAGGATGTATTAGAGGTACAATGTTTCTAAGGGCCAGCTGGTCACTACATGAATTCTATATATGACTTATAATTCTTAGTAGTACTGCTTACGTGCTTTACTAAGAAGAGCGCAAAGTTCATATGGTTGGATTCTTATGAGATGTCCTTTTAGGATATATAAGGGAGATTGAATTTATCACTGATAATGAATTTTCTAGAGTCGGGTAGAAGTTAAAATTTTTACTCCAACCCATCAGGTATTAGGATAGGAACATTTCTCATACAGTGAGATAGAGTCATGGTGTATGGGTCAGAGCAGTTCCGACCACATGAGAGGAATTGACTAACACATAATCTCAAGTTAGATATTGTTGTTCTCACATTATGATATTTGAGACATTACTTACTATGAGATAATTTTTTGGTGTTCATGGACTAAAAAATCATCATGTATATATTTACACAGAGTGATCTGAATATAAGGAAATGATGGTGGGTTAGTTACCTAAAATATTTCAAATTCGATATTTTCTAAATGTGTGGTATAGGAAATGTAGTGGTCGATGCACTGAAAAGGACGAATCAGATATAGGAAGTCAAGTAAGCCAGTAGCGAGTGGCAACTTGTGGGTTTGTTCATTGAGATGCACTTGGAGGTGCACGGTAGACAGGGGTATACTTTTCAATCATGTTAACTTGTTACCTCTACTCTTCTAAATAGAGTGATGATGAGGCTATTATTAGACACATAAAGCCTATTTCTATGAGAGAGTGTGGAAAGTCAGGTCCCTCCCCCTGGATAGACAATATGCAAAGATGTTGTTTTTCATATCCATGGTTGAGTGTGCATTTTGGTAGACATGCATGGAGAGATTACGTGATATATTCATGTTTCATCTTAGGCAGTTCATCCTTCTATCACAAATATTTATCAGGATTTACATCGTTTGTACTGGTGGCCAGGTATGAAAAGAGGTGTGGCTAGTTTTTTCATAACATGTTCCACTTATCAGTAGGTGAAAGAGGAACACTAGTGACCAGATGGATGTATATAGCCATTACCAATTCCCGAGTGGATGTGGGATGATGTCATGGTAGATTTTAGGAATATTTTACCAAGGTCTCCATGAGCTAATGATGTCATATGGGTTGTTGTTTTCAGGCTCATGAAGGTTTCACATTTCATAATGATCATGAAAACCTTTAGTGTGGATGATCAGGAATATTGTATATCTGTGAGATAGTACAAATTCATATGATCTCTCATAATATCATTTTAGATAGTAATCCCAATTTACTTACAATTTGTGCATAGGATACAAAGGGAGTTGGGTTCATAGGTGATTCTGACCATGACATACCACCCCCAGATAGATGGCTAGACAGAGAACACAATTCAAGTGCTTGAGGACATGTTGTGAGCATGGGTCCGATATTTTAGTGTCTCTTCAGAGAGGCATATACCCCTGTTTTAATTATACAACAAAAATAGATTTAAAGATACCATTTAGATGTTTCCATATGAGGATTTATTTGGTAATACATTCCAATCACGCCTATGTTGTTTTAAGGAAGGAGCGGTAACTGTTCATGGATGTCATCTTGATCATGAGACCATAGAGGGGGTGGAGTTTCTTTAGAAATGGAAGGATACTACACATTCTCATCACAAATAATAGACCTATCACTACAGACAAACTCTAGATTACAATTTTAGGGATCAGGTTTTCCTCTATGTTTCACCAAGGGTAGTTCACTATAGAATCAAGAGAAAAGGTAAGTTTCCACATATGTTAGACCATTCAATATTCTAGAGAGAGTCGGTCCATTATCCTATCGATTGTTTTAACCTCATAGGTATTAGTTCATGCACAACATCTACAATATTTCTCAGTTATGATGCTATTATCTAGTCTTATCTCACGCTTTTAAGCCCTAGGAGGTTGAGTTTGAGGAAGATGCATCCTTTCTAGAGAATCTTATTCATATTGTGGATCATAACATGAAGGTTATCTGAGGAGGGTTAGTTCCTTTAGTACGAGTAATATGGAAGTACGAATGAGTACAAGATGAGAGCTAGGAGAGAGATACTAATGTATCACCACAGTGGTGAGAGTTATTCACAGATCATGTTTCACCATAATTAGAAGGGAAATTAGGGGACAAGTTACTTTAAGGGAGGATATTTGTAAGGAATCAGTTCCTATTTGAGGCACATATCCTTTTATTTCCATAAAATCTTAGTTTAAATGTTTAAATGTGGCCAAATATGAATCAACTTTAAGGTCATTGAAGTGTCGGGGGGTGTCTGGGGCTGGTTCAGAGCCCTGAACCTGAAATTTGGGGTGAAACTTGCCAGATGAACGTTAGTTTAAATCGCGTGAGGCTTCGATAGAGAGTAGATATAGGTCACATGGTTACATAAAAATCATAAACTTCAAGTTTCTTGGCCATTAATCCATATCAGTAATATTGAAACTTTATTTTTTCATGGTTTAAGAATATTTATTAAATCATGATAGAAAACTGTGTACTATGCACATTTCCTCTAATACCTATTCATGGTTGGCGCACGATTAGTCAAACAATGCGCCTAAACCATGAAAACCCTTAATTATGGGAAAATTTAATAGTTTTAAATTAAATGAAATTCTTTTTAAATCTAAATTTCACTCATTTTATCACCCAAATAGTAGCCTCCTTCCCCATTTGCAAATCAATGCCATAAATTCCTAGATTTGATGTACCATCTCCATCCAATCTCAGATTCACGTGTTGTTTGTCTCATTAGATTAATAGTGGTAAGACCTTAATTACTTTTATGTCATTATTGTTTCTTATGGATATCAATTTTCCCATTTGGGTGCAAGATGATTTTACCCATTTTTATGTTTTTCATCTGTTCTTTGATTTTCTCCCAATAGGAGCTGAAACAGGAGCTGATACAAGACAAACTATCAACCACGAACCAACAGTAGGTGGTCTCCATCCATTTTTTTTAAAGTTTTCAAATTTATTTATGTTGTCATATCGGGCACGTAATTTCATCGAACCTCATTAAGTTGAATTTGAATCCAAGAATTTCTATTCATGGATGATGAAATTAAATAATCTTATTAATGGTTATTTATAGGTTAAGAACCTTGAAACTAGAACCACCCATTTGAGTGGGTTGTTATTTAAATAGACCATTTGATGAATTTGGAATTGGATGCCTTAGGTGGTGCCCTTTTACCCCATTATAGTGATGTTAAATAATTACTTAAATTCATGATTTTAATTATGAAATGAATTATAAATCAAATTTAAGCATAGGTTTATGGATTGAATTATGAATGGCATAGTGAATTGGTTAATTCAAAGGTAAGGGATGGTTTTGACCAAGGCCCTTGGCCCATGCTATGTAAATTCTCGAGCTATCATAAACTAAAATTTTGTTTATTTTCCCACATGAGATAAATGATGTTTATTCCATGAAAATTATTCATCAAACATGACTTTCCCTTTTATTTGATATGCCCATGTGAGTAGTTAATGGAAATCTTTAAAAGCTAGATCTTATTTTGAAATTACTTGATTAAACATGAATTTTGATTTAAATTGATATGCCAATGTGATATGCATAGATAATAATCCATGTATTAGTTATTTATACATGTGATTCTTATTATATTGGAAATTCCCTTATGAGTAATTAAATGGAAAGCCTTCTATACTTAGAAAATGCTCGAGTCACCTTTGAGGTGAGTTTGAAATTGAATGATCTTAGTTTTTACCAAGGCATGATAAAAGAAGTAAATTAAAATTGTTATGTAACTTTGGTGATACCTGGATTCATATTATAATGACACAAATGGACTAAATTTACTGTAACCATGAATATTCTTGAGTGATACTTGGACTCCCGAGTGGACTACCATGGATAGACTCGTCGAGGATTGACTTATATACAAAGTGATACATGGATACATATGATTATTACATTGATGGAGTCAAAGGGAATTGTATATTTATTCGATTGGTGATACTCAGGCTCCCATAGAAGAATGTTGAGGACATAATCATTTGGCAGTGATGTTATACCAAACCTAGAGTGATATAGAGTTCTTGAGAGGTTTATCAGGGATAGGATTGTAAGGAATGTGTTGATATTACAATTAGAGTGAAACTTGAAATCAAAATAAGTAATTTCAAGGATGATTTCATTTTCAAAATTGAATGATGAATGAAATGAATCTTATGATGTGTCTATGAATCCAATGAACAAGCATGGGTTTAGTCTTAACTTACACTACGAGGATGTATTGTTTAGGAATCCTTGTTACTTGTTCATATATGGAACTCTTGACATATTTCCAGTTTCTAAGACTTGATTGATTCAATGAAAAATTTGATTAAATTAATTGGGTATCAAATGAGAGCATGTATCTATGGGATGTTAATTTTGAGTACTTACTTTCTTACTGATTTTATTATTTCAAACTATGGTTATATATATTTACTGACATATTGGCATATACCTTGTATAGTTTCCTACTAGGATTTATTATCACTCCCTATTTGGGCCACCTTTTTGTACCCAAACAAATTTTATGATTTCAGGTGTTGATAAGGGTAGGACCCTTTCTATAGGTACTTGATTTTCTGTTTCAGAGTAAGAGAGCATGGGACCAAGATGATGCTTGCGATGTTATTGGGATACTTTTGGCCTTTTTAGTACATTTGTTATCTATATTTTACATCTACCTTGTAAACATGTATTAGCTGCATTACTAGAGACATATTATTGAGGAAGTATTGTTTTCAACAACACTCTATTTTATTATTATTTGAGGGAGATTGTTGAGAACAATAATCAATTATTTTATGATGATTTTGATTCTCACAAATACTATTGTTTGTTATTATAATGATTTTACCTTTATTATATTTCGGGAAATTAGTATTATTTATTTCTCTATTTTTGAATAATATTAATTCATTTAATCTACATAGAATATTTTGAAAAGTGTTCAGAAATTTTTTAGCATGTTCTGGAAACACAGTTCACGATCTACGTGTTTGGAAACTGTTTTAGTATATTAACATGTTCTAAAAACACTGTTCATACCCTAAGTTTAAGAGAGTAGCATAAGCATAAAAATCTATTTTTACTTTATTGGAAAAGTATGGTTAAACAACCATATGTTATATGAAAAGTATGATAAAGGAACCCTACTTTTGGAAGGAACCTTACATTTATGTTATCAGAAAATTATGGAAGAATAATCCTATGTAAGTATGAAATGTTATGTTTATTTCTCAAAAGCATGGTTCATCAACCTTGTTATTGTGAACAACCTTATGTTTTCATTAATCCTACTTTTTTGAACAACCTTAAGTTTTCATCAATCCAACTTTTGTGAAAAACCTTATATTTTTATAAAAAATTATAGATCATGTATCTTATGTTATGAAGCTTAGAAAAGTATAGATGATCAACCTTACGTTTAAGATAAACCTTATGATTGAAGAATTTATCATCTAACTTATGTTTTTAACCTTATGTTTGGAATTAGAGATTTAAATTTTGACTTTATCGAGCAACAGTCTTTATGCAAATTATCAGGCTGATTTCATGAAAAATTAAAAGTCCAATTTTAAAGAACGTATTTGAATGATTCAGATCCATTTATTTATGATTCAAATGATTGATTTAAGAGGAATTTTTCATGCCAAATATTAATGGGAGTTATGACTGCTCTGTTATTCAAACATTTGAATATCATGATTCTAAAGGCAACATTTGTGGATCTAAGTTTGAAAGGAAAACATTCATTTTTATTCTATATATCTATGATATTTTTAATTTCATAGAAGAGAAGAATCATCACAAAAAGTATCCAAAGTATAAGCACTCGATTTTTTTCATGACTACAATTTTTACATAGATATACGTGTCCCACGGATCTGCTTCTACCAAGATCTATCAGACTCTATTTTTCTAAAGAATAGGAAAAGCGTTAATGATTATTATTCTACATTGAAGATCTATTGATAAACCATTATTGTTGGAGTTTATAGATTTATTTATATATCTATTTCAACTAGATCAACTCAGAACTGTACTTCCCGGAATAATATATTTTCTAAAGACAACAATTCATCTATTGTCTGTTGCGTGCTGCTGCAAATATGAAGAACAACTGGAAAGTATTTTCAGACAAATAAACTTTTTACTTTGAGTAACTGACTTCTCATGCTAAGTTGTGTATTCGGTAATTTATATGAACTAGAAGGATTTGTTTTACCCTTAATATGTAATGGTTTCAACTGCCCGCATACAGTTGTGGACAGTCTGTTGATAAGAGGACTGAATAGTGAAAATCACCAAGCTCGTGGAGTAGAGCATTGGTGGTGTGGACTTGGGGCCTTCTGTTCCCCGAACCACTATACATTTGTGCATCCTTCTATCTATTTATATTCTAATTCATAAAATTTCTGATAAAGTTAAAGGACAGATTTGGAAATCAACAGGATTCAAGAATAATTTATAAAAGACACAATTCACCCCCCTCTTGTGCATATTTGGTATAACCTGATCCAACAATTGGTATCAAAGGGTGGAGATTTTTTCAAATATAGAACAAGCTAAAAGTTTTATAGAATTATACTAAGAGAATAACAGCTGATACACAAGAGGGAATGCCATTGGTTCAAGCTCCATAAAGCAATGGTGAAAATTATGGATGCTGGAAATCGAGGATGATCATCTATCTGAGAAATCTTGGATATAGAGTCTACTAAAAAATTCTTACTCCTTATGAAATTCCTGGGAAACCTCAAACATGGAATGTAGCTACTGAATCATATTTTGACATAAATTCAAAAGATATTAATTCTATCATCTGTTGTCAATGACCAGATGAATTCAACAGAGTATCTCAGTTCCCGACTACTTATGAAATATGGCATACAATTGAAATTTCTTATGAAGGAACTGATAATGTCTAACACATGAGGTATTCCATAAATAAATTGAAATTCAATAAATTCAGAATGTTTGAATGAGAGAGCATAACCCAGATGAAAGAAAGGCTTATAGAAAGTGTTAACAATATATCTAGATTGGGATATCATATCAAACAAGAAGATCAATCCCTGAAAGTACTATGAGTACTACAACCAAGATGGAATGGGATTTCAATAGCTATTAGGAAATCATCACCAGTCAAAGATCTTATATGAGAGAATTACGTGGAACCCTAATGATGTATGAAGTTGAGATGAAAGATGAATCAAATGAGCAAAAAGTCATGATCAAAAGAGAAAATACTGCTTTGAAAGTAACATCCCAAAAGAAGTGCAGAAATATGAAGAATGAAATAAAAGTGAAATCAGAGAGTTATGATTCATCTAATTCAGATATGGAATAGGATCAGCTATCTATAATGTTCAGTAAATTCAATATAATGATTAAAAGATTCATAAAATCCTTCAATATGGATGAAAAGGAACCAAAATAAGTCTGATGCTATGAATGCAAAAAGATATGTCACATCAGACCTGATTGTCCTCAATTAAAAAGAGAAAAGGAAAATAATTTTTTCAAAAACAATGATTATGAGTAGAAAGACAAAAATGTAATGAAATCTCCTTGGAGTGTTTAGGAATAATCCACCAGATCATCAAAGTCTGACTCAGAAAAGAATGAATCAAATCTAAAATCAAATATGTTCTTTATGGAAGAAGCAGATGAGGTACAATCTTATTACTGATCTGATTTTGGTTCTAGTTTTAGTTGCTCAAATGATAAACATGAAGCCTACTACAATATTCTGAAAGATAAATATGATTCATTATTTAAGAAATATAAATAACTAAAAAACATTCACACTTCTATTTTAGGAGAAAGAGACACTCTGCTAAAACAACATCAAGAGTTAATTGAAAAATATAACTCATCAAACACAAACTGTGTAGATAATGAAACTAAAATAAAAACACTGCAAACATAAGTAGAATCATACAAAAGTGGAGCTCTTATTTTTACAAAAGGAGAAATTATACTAAATGAAATTCTTGGAAATAATGTGATTAAAATGGAAATATATGGAATAAGAAGTAAATTTGAGAAAGCCAAACTTTATAGAAACTATTTTGTTCCATGTACAAAAAGTGTAATTTGTAACTACTCTGGAACAAAAGGTCACATATCTAAAAACTGTTATTTAAGGAAACCACAAATAAGTGGGGTAAAGAAATCCATTATTGCATGCAGTTTATATAATTATATTGATTATAGAAAAACAAAGCAAGTTTGGATTCCCATATCTTTTCTAGCTAACACTACTGGATCCAAAAGAATATAGGTACCAACACAAACTTTTTTTTTAATACATTTGTAGGTATCAGGTCATAGAAGCCAAACTAAAATATGGTATATGGAAAGTGGATTCTCTAGAAAAATGAGTAGAAATCCATCAAACTTTATAACACAAACTAAAAAAGACAGAGGATTAGTCAAATTTGGTGACAATGCTAAAGGTAAAATTATTTGAATTGGAACTATTGGGGATATATAAGTTGTCTCAATCAATAAAGTACTCTATGTAAAAGGATTGAAACACAACCTAATAATTATCTCTCATCTTTGTGATGTTGGTTATTGTGTTGATTTTTTTAACAACTTTTGTTCTATTTTTAAAGATAAAGTTTATAAATTTAGGGCACCCAGAACTGATAATGTTTATACCCTAGAATTAAATTCCTTATGTAAATAAAAATTAAACTGCTTAACTGCTAAGATAAATTAATTGTGGATATTTAATATAAGACTTAGACATTGTAATATATATTCTTTACATAATTTTCTAAGAAACAAATAGTTTCATGATTCTTCTAGTCTCAAATTTAAAAGTGATAGATTCCGTGATGCATGTCAACTTGGAAAGCAACACAAATCATCATTCAAATCTGTTAACAAAATGGCTACATCTAAACCTCTAGAACTTGTCCATATGGATTTTTTGGACCTTGAAGAATAGAATTTTTTTATGGTAAATTATTTTTATATTTATTAGTTTATGATTATTCTAGATTTACTTAGATTTTCTTTTTAAAATATAAAAATGATGGTTTTATTATATTTTATTTTTTTGAAAACCTATTCAAAATAAAAAAGGTTTTAAAATAATTTCATTAAGAAGTGATCATGGTGGAGATTTTGAGAATTTTGAATTCAATTCCTTCTACTCAAATATGAGTATTAAACACACCTTCTATGCAAAAAGAACACCTCAAAAAATGTAATTATTGAAAGAACCAATAAAAATATTTAGGAAATGGCTAGGACTATGATAAATTAATACAGTCTTCCTACATATTTCTGGGTAGAAGCTGTAGCCACAACCTATTATATAATGAATAGATTTTTAAGCTGACCAATTTTTAAAAAGACACCCTATGAAATATGTAATAAAAGAAAACATAAAGTAAATTACTTTATAGTTTTTTGATGTAAGGTATACACCTTAAATGCCATGAACAATCTTGGTAAGTTTGATCCAAAATCTGATAAAGTCGTTTTCTAAGGACACTTTGCTACTTTCAAAGATTATAGAGATTTTAATAAAAAGTCAAGGATTGTTGAAGAATCAGTTCATGTGAAATTTGATGACTCTAATCCCTTTGAGAAAAGGAAAGACCAAATTGATGAATCTGACTCTAATGATAACATGAGACTTGAGAGATTAAAAGGTAATTTTGAAATTGATATAAATAAAATTCCATCTAGTTCAGAAGAACATGACACTGATGAAACAAACAGTGTTTTACTTAAACAGTCTAGAACCCTACAGAATCATCCTTTAGAAACTGAAATAGGATACCTACAAACAAGAATAAAAACTAGAAGGAACATAAGAAATCTTGTTGACTTTTCTACTTTTCTATCCCAATTAGAACCTAAGACATTAGAAGAAGTCTTAGTTGATTAAAGTTGGATGATATCAATGCAAGAAGAACTAAAACAGTTCAAGAGAAATGATGTTTGGAAATTAGTTGAAAGATCACAGAACTATCCAATTATAAGAACTGAATGGGTCTTTAGAAATAAACAAGATGGTCAAGAAATAATAACTAGAAATAAATCCAGACTAGTAGCTAAACGATATAATCAGGAATAAGGTATAGATTATGATGAGACCTTTTCCCCGGTAGCAAGATTAGAAGCCATTATAATTCTTTTCGCCTATGCATATCATATGAACTTTAATTTGTTTCAGATAGATGTTAAGTCTGCCTTTTTAAATGGTTTTTTATTGGAGGAAGTTTATATTGAGAAACCTCCTGATTATGGAAATTCAAAAAAACCAGATTCTATTTTTAAGCTTATTTAAGCACTTTATGGCCTTAAACAAGCACCGAGAGATTGATATGAAAGATTAAGTTCTTTTTTTGTTGAAAAATGAATTTACTATTGGAATGGAAGATCCAACATTATTTAAGAAAACTTTAAACTCTACTATTTTATTGGTTCAAATTTATGTTGATGATGTAATTTTTGGTTCAACAAACAAAAAACTGTGTCATGTGTTTTCAAATTTAATGCAAAAATAATTTGAAATGAGTATTATGGGAGTATTAAATTTCATTCAAGGACTTAAAATATATAAAAAATATTTTGGAAATGTTTTGAATCAACGAAAATACATTACTAATTTACTAAAGAAATTTGGACATGAAGATAGCAAGACATATACAACTCCTATGTGTAATGATATAAAACTTGATTTGGATGAAAATGGAAAATCAGTTCACAGCACATTATATAGAGTTATTATTGGAAGTTTATTATATATTACTTCTAGGAGGCTAGATATAATGTACTCAGTATTTATTTGTTCAATATTTCAATCTAATCCTAAATAATCTCACATATGTGATGTCAAAATAATTTTTAGATATTTAAAAGGAACTGTCTTTCATCACTTCTATATCAAAAAAAAATTATTTTAATTTTATTTGATATTCACATACTCAATTTGGAAGCTGTAGATTAGATAGAAAAAGCACCTCAGGGACTTGTCACTTTTTAGGAAATCATTAGTTTCATGGTGTAGTAAGAAACAACACACAATTGCCTTATCAACAGACGAGTCAGAATATGTGTCTGCAGGCAGTTTCTATGCACATGTTTTGTGGAGAAAAAACACTCTTGTGGACTTTGGAATATGTTTTAATTATACACCTATTTTATGTGATAATACAAGAATAATAAATATTTCAAAAATTCCTATTAATTATTCTACGACTAAGAATATTGATATTGGACATCATATTCTAAGAGGTCATGTTCTTAAAAAGGATATATTCTTAGAATTTGTAAGTACTAAAATTAAATTAGATGATATTTTTACTAAACCACTTCCCACTGCAAGTTTTTATTTTATTAAAGGGGAGCTGGGTTTATTTAATTTTAAATGAAATTTTAAATTTAAATTTTATGCGATTATATTAATTATTATTTTATTTTAATCTTCACTGTTTTAAATAATTCAATTATTTGTACTGCTATTTTTTTCTGTGTATATTTAATTTTATTTAAAATAACATAATGATTGTTATATACATAAATGAAATGGGAATCAAGGATGTTAGAGCCATTTAAAATTCTAAACCTGTTCATTTCTTTGAAAACCTTTCAAAACTGAAAAATCCTTACTGCTCTTTTCTATCCAAACCTGAACATTCGAAATCCTAGCTCTTTGAACCTTTAGAAATATGCGACAGAAATTGCCAAGACAAAGAGAATCAAGGAAGTAGAAACCAGTAACACCAAATGTCAATTATTGATAGGGAGGAAAATACTACAAGGTAAAGTGATTGACTTGGAATGGATGTACCAAACCGATCTATTGGTGAGGCAAGTTCTCACCTTTCAGAATCTAGAATAGATGTTCAGTGATGAAAAACAAAAAAATTATATGAGGTATACCTTGGTAGTTTCTTCAAATTTGTTCAATTAAGTTTGGGAAAGGATGAAGATACAGTAATTGCACAAATCGAAGATCGATATTTTTTTATCTCTGCTGTGGAAATTGCTAAGATGTTAAACTACCCTCATGAGGGAGTTTATCATTTTGGCATAAAGAATATTGGTGATAATTTACATAAGTCTGAGGAAATTATGTCATTTATTTTTGGTTCTACAAATTTAAGAATCTTGTTTGTCAAGGATTTAGAACCTGATCAGAAAATTCTTGTGAATTTTGTGCAAATTGGGATTGCACCAAGAATGTCAGAAATGGAAATGATTTTATTTAGAGATATGTATCTGATGTTTTTACTTTTGAGTGACATCAAGCTGAATTTTCCTAGATATATGGTGATATATCTAAATTATTGTTGCTAACTATAAGCAATAATGAACTTCTACCAATTTGGAAGATTCATTTCTAAATTGTTATTTAAGAAGGATATTATCAGATTGGTGGATGCCAGAGTAAGATTCCACCCCAAAAATGTTTTCAATGTTGGAACTCTAAGGAAGATTGGATTCTTCTGAAGTACTACGAAAGGAAAGCTTATGCCTTTTGGAGCTGAGGAATACTGGGAATCGGCTCAGGGATAGAAACCTGGAAAGTATATAGAAGGCATGGATGAATCAAGAACCAATGATGTTTCAAAAACATAAATAAGAATTAGATTTGAAGAATTAGATCCACCTGCTAATGAGGGAAGTCAAGAGGGACTTTAGAGGAAGATACATTGAGGAGATCGAGCTGGTGAAGAGTCTATTCAAGAAAATGTTGATGTAACCGAACCTCTTCTGAGCTATAGATTTTTTAGAGACTTTACTGTACAGGAAGTTGAACAAAAAAAGTTTCTCATATTAAGGTGACTCCTCAAGAAAAAGATATTGTGCCTCAGGAATAGGCAGAGCCTAAAGAGTCTGAAGTGGATCAAATTGAATATGTTCAAAAAACAGTCTTCACAACAAACTGAATTTGTCCAAGAGGATCATGTTTTATAAGAAATTTAGGAATACGGTGATCATGAGGAGCATTATCCTAATGATGTGAATCTAGAAGAGAATCCTTCTATAGTTTATACTAAAGTTTTAAATGAAAATTTTTGTGTGTAAGAGTTAGTTAATGACTCTGATAAAATATCTTTTGAGTAAACAGTGGAGAAGGATACATATTAGAGATCCGATGATCAATCATTTCCTTTAACATTAATAAATCAAGTTAACAATCAAGAACATGGTGCCTATGATTCTGAGAATGATCATGTGGATGTTTTAATCCGAATATTTTATAAAGTTCAGGCTGAAAATGATTCTTTGAGAAGATCATTAAAGAAGGATAGACATAAGTTTCATAACTTGAAAGATAGTTCAGTTTTAAAAATGGGAGTAGAAGTTTTTAAGAAGGAGATGTTAGCTAAAGTTGGAAAACTAAAATCTGATTTTGTACTGGAATCAGATTTGGTAGAATTCAAAATTTTCATGGATCAACATTTTTCCACTATCATGAGTAATCAAGAAAGTACATCAGGTTCTTCACCTAATCCAATAAAAATATTCTAGGCCATTACAACTATAATGATAAATATGAATGATAAATTGAAGGAGTTATAGTGTAACAATGCTCCATTATCTTTTCTGTTGTATAATCAAAATAATCTTATTGACCAGCTTACATTTGATGAACTAGAGGTCAGAGTTTTGTTGAACAGATTAATAGAGAAACATAATTCGTTTATAGAGACGGAAGAGAGGTTACATGAGTTTTTCAAAGTCAATTTAACTGAACATCTTCATATGACTCAGGAAGGAAGAGATCTCATAGTCTAGTTAGGAGATGGACTGATGAAAATTTTGAGAATGAAAATGATAGAGCGTAAAGAATTAATTCAGAGGTGCTAAAACTTGTTTTTCAAACCTTTTAGTCAAACCTTGATTTCTATTTTCATTTATGTACTTGTATATATATTTTCAATAAAATATATTTTCATATCATTTTCATATATTTTGATTTATTTTAACTGAATTTTCTGTATTAGAATGTCTGTAATCTAGATTCAGATATTGTTAGACATTTTATCAAAACATTTAGATAATTTTAGTGCTACATTAAAATGTTCTATATCCCTTATTCTATCATTCTTTTTGATGTCACAGAAGGGGGAGAAATATGGATAAACAAAACATTTTATTTTAAGTTTTTTTATATAAATATTTTATTCATAGATCATTTCATTTAAAGAGGATAAATTTCTAAAAGATTATTTTTATTTTCATAAAGGTATGAAATATGGGTAAACACCGAGGGGATAAATTTGGATAAACATAAAATATTCTTTTTTTACTACAAAAATAAAGATAAATGTTAAAAATTGAATTTTTATTTTTATATATAAAAATTTCGATAATATAATGTCTATTTCTTATTGAAATAATTTTGTTAAAATTAAATATTGTTTTTAACCTTGAAAAATTCTAAATTATATGAAATTAATTTTGTAGGTTAATTTCAAGGTTTTTGTGATCATCAAAAATGGGAATGTTGTTGAGCATGTATTGTTTTCAAAAATACCCTATTTTGTTATTATTAGTGGGAGATTTTTGAGAATAATACTCTATCTTTTTATGATAATTTTTATGCTCACAAATAATATTGTTTTTTATTATAATGATTTTACCTTTAGTATATTTCTGGAAATTAATATTCTTTATTTATATATTTTGTAATAATATTAAAGTGTTTAATTTGCATGAAATATTTGACAAAGTGTTCAGAAATATTTTTAGCATGTTCTGGAAACACTGTTCATACTCTACGTGTTCAGAAATCATATTAGCATGTTAACATGTACTTGAAACACTGTTCTTACCCTACGTTGAAGAGATTAGCATAAGGATAATAATCTATGTTTATTTTATTGGAAAATCATGGTTAAGAAACCATACGTTATTTGAAAAGAATTATAAAGGAACCCTACTTTTGGAAGGAACCTAACGACCCATGGGGTGTTAGCCAAGTGGTACCCACTGGTTGTACCCCTCGCTCTCCGTGGGAACTGGTGTAGGCTCGAGTCCCACCAGACTTGGACACAGTGCATATTATGGATATGGTGATTCAAAGTCATTGCTTAGATGGAGAGTGTGGAGTGCACCTGGGCTTGGTTGGGCCCCCCGCTGGGAGATGGTATTAGCAACCCACATTTTTTCACTTGATCTTTAGCCCAGTTGGTGAGTACTCCTTAAGTGCATCCAAGAGACCCAGGATCAAATCCAGAAGAAGGCTAATTTCTGGGTACCGTACCAATACTGTAATAGGCACTGTAGCAGGAACTGTGCAGTAATGCATCAGGTACTATAGTAGGAACTGTAGTAGGAATTTTTTGGCACTGTAGCGACTGAGAATATTCCCTCGTTTGGGCCTTCAGGCCACCGATTTGGTCCCCGATTCCTTTAAGGCCTTCGGGCCACCCAGCCCTTTGGGTCAGTAATGCCTTCGGACAACCTCAAGGCCTTCGGGCCACCTTAAGTACAGATGCAAACCAGAAAACCTACAAGGAAGACGCTTCAGAAGGAGGATGAGCAAGGAGCTTTCACCATAGTAGAAGCTAAACAGATTGAATGAATGAGAGGATATGGAACCTTCCATCAGGACAAGCCTATGCATGCATGGAAAAGACTAGCCGAACAACCATCCAAAGGTGGAGAGCTGATTTCACGATGAAGTTGCTGCGAAAGAGCACTTCCAAGTAGATATCCTGGGTTATATATAATGTTTGAAGCCTATGGGAAATAAATTACACTAAGGCCTATAGGCCATGTAATAATTTCTCATATTGGCCTCGTAAGGGTTCCACCTCACCCCATTAAAGGAGGATTATCAAAAATCAATAAAAAATGAAGGCATTCGGGCCATTGGAGAAGGAACCTTTGGTTTATGTTATCATAAAATTATAGAAGAAGAACCCTATGTAAGTATGAAACATTAATTTTATTTATCAAAAGAATGGTTCATCAACCTTCCTTTTATGAACAACCTTTCTTTTTCATCAATCATACTTTTGTGAAAAACCTTACATTTTCATCAATCCTACTTTTGTGAACAACCTTCTGTTTTTATCCAAATGTATGGATCATGTATCTTACATATTGATTTTTTGAAAAGTATGGATGATCAACCTTACATTTAATATCAAACTTGTGTTTGAAGAATAGATCATCTACCTTACATTGACAACCTTACATTTGGCATCAGAAATTTAAATTTCAACTTTATCGAGCTATAGTCTTTATGCGGATTATTAGGTTGATTTCAAGACAGATTAAAATCCCGATATTAAAGAATATATTTGACTGATTCAAATCCATTTATTTATGATTCAAAGGATCGAATTAAGAGTATCTTTTCCAAACGAATATTCATAGGAGTTACGGCTGATCTATTATTCAAAAATTTGAATATCACGATTCTAAAGGAGACATTTGTGGGTATAATTTTGTAAGGAAACCATTCATTTTTGTTCTATATATTTGTGTTATTTTGTATTACACAGAAGAGACAAATCATCACAAAAATGATCAGAATTATACGCTCCCGAATGTTTCACGACTGCAATTTCTACAGAGATATATGAGTCACACAGATCTGCTACTACCAAGATCTATCGGACTCTATTTTTTTGAAGAAGAGGAAAAGCATTAAAGATTGTTATTCTACATCAAAGATCTATCATGAATCCATTGTTGTTGGAGTTGCTGGATTTATTTCTATATCTATTGCAAGTCGATCAACTCAGAACCGCACTTACCTAAATAGCATCTTTTCTGAAGACAATGATTCATCTACTATCAGTTGTGTGCTGCTATAACTATGAAGAACAACTAGAATGTATTTTCATACAAATAATCTTTTTATTTTGAGTAACCGGCTTCTCGTGCTAAGCTTGGTATTCAGTTTTGTGTGTGAACTTAAAGGCTCCATTTTTTCCTTAACTTGTAATGGTGTCAATTGCCTGCACTTAGTTGTGGATGGTCTGTTTATAAGAGGATCAGATAGTGAAAATCACCAAGCTCATGGAGTAGAGCGTTAGTGGAGTGGACTAGGGGCCTTTTGTTCCCCGAACCACTATACATTTCCGTGTCCTTCAATATGTTTATTTTATTGTGCATAAACATTTTCTTAAAGTTAAAGGACAAATTTGAAAATCATCAGGATTCAAGAAGAATTTATAAAAGTCACAATTCACTACCCCTCTTGTGCATATTTGGTATAACCCGATCCAACACAAATGACAAGTATCATCATTTTTTATATGTGTTGACTTCTAGTATTGTTTATTTTTCAGTCTTCCACTGTTAACTTCTTGTTTCTATGATTTACTACTTCTGCTATTACATGTTATTGATATTCAACTATTCTACACTCTGGTAATGAGGTAATAGTATCCCTACTAACACTCATAGGCTCTCACTTTTAGTTGGTAGCCATTAGCATTTTAGGATTTGTGCTTGAATCCTTTTGACCCATTGCGCTCGAAATACTATTGAGTGAAATTTGGGTCTAGGACGTTACCTAAAATAACATATTGTTAAAGAAGTACATCATATTAATACATAGGGTATGTGTGTCACAACATATGAAGTCAAAAGAGTGCTTTGATTAGAATAATTTTTCTAGATAAGAGCTATGTAAAAATCATCAGACACTGTGGAGCCAGGGTAAGAATAACTTGAATGACAATGAGTTCACATCAGATTAATTAAAACTCATGATAGATTAAATTAAAATCCCATGTCATAATAAAAATCAATGACTTAACTATATACGTGTGATTAAAATGAAGAAAACCTACCTCGTATTGGATTCAAACACCAAGCATTACCATAGGAGAAGATTAATTGAAATATTGTAGAAGATTAAATCCCCTATTATAGAAATAGTTAATTTAAAATTAGGGAACTTAATTGACACAATTATAAAATGTGTAATATAAAATCATATCTTTCATCAGTGCTAGATAAAAGCACTAATAATTATACCCTTTACTAGAACTAGAAAATCATGGGTAAAAGGTATATTTTATTAAAAAATTATATCCTTAAAAATCATATATTTGTATATAAATATATTTATATTGATAAAAATATTTCATATTTTTTAAATATGATATATATATGACCAAATATACATTTTTTACTTGATATATAAGATATTTAGTTAAAACATTCTTATTAAATTAAAATTATAAATATATATATTTATTTATTTATAATTTTCATAAATATTATTTATATAATACAATATATGTTTTATAAATCATATAAATTTATATTTCAAATATTTCGTGAAAACGGTTTATTAATTCATGAAAAATATCTAATATTAATTAAAAAATATTTTCTAATTAAGAAATTTTCTTATTAATGTAATTTGTTTTATCAATTTGACATATATAGCTAATAACAAATATTTAATTATTAATTTAAAAAAGTGAGTACATATATTAGACTTAATATTTTATACAATAATTTCACATTTATACATATAAGAATTTAATTCATTTTTATAGAGATAAACATACATAAATAATATAAATTGATAATATTATATCTTTATATTTTTAATTATTACATTTTATTCATTTTATATATTTAAATTTAATATATTCTATTTATTAATATCTAGAATACATATATATATAATTTCTTATTTTTTATTAATATTTTTTTCAATAATAATTTTTTTAATATTTTTACTATTTATTAATTTTTTTTATTTGTTTGTTATTTTTTAAAAAAATTATTCATTTTTAATATTGATTTATATTTATTGAATAATATTTAATGTTTTTAATAAAAGTTTTGTCAACATAATTAATATATATTCATTTTCATTTAAAAATATATTCATTTTTGTAAAATATATTTAATTAATATGTTATTATTTTACTAAATGTAGTTTTAATCTACTCATTTTAATTAAATTTCACTCTTTTTTAACATTAATTCATTTATTATTATTTAATCATTCATACTTTTAAGTAAATGTTTAATTATTTTAATTTTTATAGATTTTAAATATTTATTCATTTAAATTTTTTAAATTTTTAAATTTATTTTTTAGTGATATATTTATAAATTTGTATTAAATTTATTCACTTTTAATCTTTATTTTTTTTAATATTTTTCTCTTTATTTATTTTTAATATTTGTTTATTTTTATTTTTTAATGTTTAATATATTATTAATACAATTATAATTTACATATATCGAACTTGGGTTATTTTAATTTCACACACACACACACATGTAATTAATATAGAAACACACATCCAGGAATAATATTTATGCAATTTATTCTATTTTTAATATTGATTTTAGAATTTTATTTACTAACTCAATATATATATATATATATAACATCTATTATGTTTTTAAACACTATTTTTTATTTATTTTTCACATTTTTATTCAATATAAACTTTTTATTAATTTTTTAATAATTTTTTCAAATTTAATCATTTTAATATCATTTATTCATTAATAATAATAATACTTTAATTTTTTTAATTTAATCATTAACAATTTTTCTTTAATTTTATCCATTTTAAATATTTATTAATACATGTCCATTCATTAACATTTTATGTTTTTCATGTGGTTATAATTTACATAATAAGTTTATATTCAATGTCATTAATATATATTTATTTTCATTTTTTTAATAATCTAAACAATTAATAACACTTATTCATTAAATTTATTCACTCTTATTATTATTATTTTGATTAATAGACATTATATATTACATAACCTCATTGTTCAATTTAACATATATTAGACTTCTGTTGTCTACACACACACACACAAACACATTATTTTCACAAACACATTTACGTAATTAATGAAATATTATATATCAACACAAACACAGACCCACCAAATATATATGTAATTTATTCAAATTTTAATATTCATTTTAAAATTTCATTTAGTAACATAATATACTAGAATGACATGAACCATGGATGAGGTCCATGGTCTAGGAATATTATTATTAAAATGAGAGTAAAAAGAAGAGACATATGATGGAGAAAAGAAAAAAATGGCTTCAAAAGATCCACCAACAACAAGAGATCAATAACTCACACTTTCTTTTGTGTCTTCCACCTCCTACTCAAGAGCCTCTCTGAGCTCCCAGAAGCGTGCCTCTCTTCCAATATTAGAAATATTTCCAATTGATATCATGATATTCTATACTTGATGAGTCGTCATCCTCAATGTGAGGCATAATGTCTCTAGAAGATCCCTTCTTCAAGGAAGAATTGTCCCTCTTTGAAATATTATCCTTATTTTGTGTCCCACTACAAGGGATGAGAAATCCCTCATGAAATGGTTCCCTACTTTGAGACCTGTTAATAATTTCATGTTTGGTGAGTTTGTTTTTACAAGGCGTAGAGTTCTATGAGACATTGACACCCTCCTCAGGTACCAACTTACCCTCCAGTGTACCACTAATCACAAAAGTTGATGCACATTCAATGAGATATTATAGAGTAGGTACAGAAATTACTAGAAAACAAACCTGCATATAAGGTTCAAAAACAAGAAAATATCCATCCTCATTATTCACTACCTCAACAAGGGGTTAATTCTACTCAATTTCATTCACTTTAGTTAGGTACAAGTCCTTCCCAAACACATGAGATGAGGTACTAGATTTCCTAGAAGCACCCATATGAAAACTCTCCTCATCCATCACCTTCTCTCTCCTAATAATTTTGGTTGTTTTGTCTTCATTACTCATAAAAATAATATCCTTAAATGAGATATCATCCTTAACAACCTGAACCTCTTGATAATTTTTTGATGGTCACATCCAGTAGGGGGTGATCCTTCTCAGCTTGTGTCTCTGAAGAGTTCTCTATTGAATCTTGTGTATCTGAAACATGTAAGCCACTATACAATACTCCATGAACGTGAGAGACATATCCATAAACAAGCTTCACAATAATCCTACATTCCTTCATTTAATTTCCTTTTGTATTTCATTTTTAGTAGATAACCTTCCTACGACACAATATCATTGAGTTCCCAACAGAGTTGTAAGCCATAAAATACAGAGGAAAATTTTCAAACTTAATTATCATATGAATATCACAATTAGGGGTAGAAATTTGTAAGTTATCAATGAGTGTATCACTGAGATCTATCTCCACTAACATACATGAAAAGTTTTCAAACCTTACCTTTTCTATCTCCTAGTCCAATCTAATTGGAACTTTAAGATCAATGGTGATGTCATGAAGGATCTTTTGATGCCATAAAATGTAGTTAAGCCCATAAATCCTCACCCATACCCATGAAAACACATTCCTAACATTGTAAAGGTCAAAATCCACATGAAAATCATAATTATGAAGTGTTATTAGCTTTATATATAGTGATCCAAAACTTTGGGATCATTGTTTGAGATCATTATGGGGGAAAAGACAATTGAAAAATTGAGACTGATTGACACACATTTTCAGTTAGAAAACCCCCAAATTTAAAAAACCTTATGAATCAAATCCTCAAACCTCTATGGTTTCTCACACTTTCGAAGAACAATCCTTGTGTGATAATCAGATTATTACCCTTGGAAATCCTTTCCAAGACAGCATCTGCATTTACTTTGGTGATGGCCAACAAACCTACCATGATGATCTGTCATGTGGTCATATCCTTGAATGAAGTGGGAATCTACATACCATCATCCAAGGACAACACTTGAGACTCTCTAGTTTTCCATCCATATTCACATTGAAAGTCCTTGAGTAATCCTTCCTAAATGTACCACGATTTCCACTAGTGAACCTCTACTGTTGCGATGAGATGTGGAGATGCACCTATTCCTCCATCTCCTAGTAAAGTAATATATTTAATATATTATCTTTTAATCAGTAAATTTTATTTATTTTTAATATTATTGAAGTTAATCTTATTTATTTATCTTTATATTTATTATTTTTTATATTATATAAAATTTAATCATTTTCTATTATTTAATTATATATATTTATTTATAATGTTTTAATGTTCTAAATATATATTCATCTTCATTTTAATATATATATTAATGTCCATATTTAAATTTTTAATAATTTGTATAATTAATAGAACATATTTATTTTTTTAATATTTTTTATGCCTATTCATTTTCCATTATTAAATTCCATTCATTTTTAACATTCATGCATTTAAGAATATATATTTATTAATAAGGTTATGGAAACATAAGGATATCCCCCTTCTCTCCCTGATAGATCTCTTAAGTGGGTTGTGGATATCCTCTATCTAGGGTTTCCCCTAGTGATGGAGTGACCTCTTACGGCTTATGGTTCTGTATTATCTCACCTTCTCGGACCGATTCTATCCTTCGGTGACATAGGTTTTGTCCATGACCACTCTCCTCATGAATTTTTAAACTTATTAGACCTTTGATGCTCTCTTGTACTCTCTTCCCATCCATCTTGGTCAGGTTTTCTTTCTCTCTGCAATCTTGTCTCACTGTTAAGGCATTGTTCATCTCAATATATACTCTTTGTCATAGATCTATTGCATTTGAATCCATTTCGGTATGATACAGTTGCTATCATGGGGGTTTGGGATGTGTTAGTTGATATATCAATGATATTCCATGGGTCTTGATTCTCTTATTCCTTAGGGTCTCCATTTTTTTCATTGGTTACACTTCTAGTATTTTTTTCTTGGGTTTTCTTTTGATCGTGGTCGTGTTTTTTGGTCCCGATTGTTGTTTGGACCCGTAAAGTTTGAATTTGTTCATGGTTTTTATCCTCGACAACAATAGAATATTTTATTGATGGTGTTCCCACACAACAGAGACCACTCATACTCTACTCTTACTCTAGGATTCCACCAATCTCCACCTAGTTAGATTTGCGCGGTGGATGTCACATTGTCTTGGGAGGTGATTTCGAATGGTCGACCATGTTCCAAGAGGTTGTACTGCTCAGTGATGTGGTTTTTTTCTGCTAGTTTTGTTCACATGGGATGATCTATTCTGGTGCGCTTATCTGTGATAAGGATGATGGTGCTTTTTTGGATTTTTTGTTTGAAACGATCTCATGATGGTTGTGAGATTCTTACTCTAGTGGTTCTTGTGGGTTTGACCGGCATACTGTTTGGAGGTTCTTCTATGATGTTTTTGGTTTATTGTGGGTGGATCTCACTGGTGGCATGGTATGGCCGATATGAAAAGCTCGGGTCAGGGTACATGATGTGAGGTAGCACGTCAACCAAGGTGGTGATGATGGATTCTCTTTGTCATTTGAAATTTGAAAGTTAAAACTTCTACTTTCTTCTCATTCGGTGGTGAAGTGTATGTCAATGAAAAATTTGAGTGGATGTGTGGGATGTGTCAATGATCGAGATATAGCTCTGCATCATTTTCCATGGTTTTAGTTTGAATTTGGAACCATGCTATGTTTTGAATTTTGTAATATCTAGAAATCTATAAGGTTTCCATTCATCCTAAAGTGGATTTTGAAAAAATGAATTTGGAATATTCATTGATAAAGTTAAAAATATATTTATAAAAATATATTTATAATATTTATAAAATTATATATTTATAATTACAAATAAATATATATAATTTTTTAAAAAGTATTTATTTAATTATAAATAAGGAATTTTAAGATTATGATAAATATATTTAAATGATAAATATATTTTTAATATTTATAGTTATATATATTTATATATTATTAAAAATATATTATTATATAAATATATATAAATATATAAATATATTTACCATTATATAAAAAAAATATATAAATATTTTTAAAAATATTTTTAATGATAATGATAATTATATATATATATATATAATTATTTTTATAAATAACAATTTACAATTAATTTAATATATTTATAATTATACAAATAATTATTTACTTATAATTATATATTTTTATATTTTTTAAAAGGTTGGGGACGAAGCCTCATTTTTATTATTAAAAAAAAAGATATCTTTTTATGATTGTGTAGAGGGGGATCCATTACATAGTCTGTAGGCCTGGGGGAATGAAAGGCCAAATAGAAGGCCCAAAAGCCCATTTTTTGGCCCAAAGGGCCCTCAAGTGAATAGTAATTCTATAGAACATGTATTCTATAGTAGTTACAATTCAATCGCTACTACGGTTCTGCCACTACTATAGTGTTTCTACAGTACTCGTAAATTTTTCTCTATCCCGGATTCGATCCTAGGTCTTTAGGATGACAAGTAGCATCCTTTACCACTTCGGTACATGCTCTTTGTCATATATATATATATATATATATATATATATATAATTAAATTTATAAATACTTGTTTACAATTATTTAAATATATTTATAATTATATACATTAATATTTATTTTTAATTAAATACATTTAAACGTTTTAATTATATTATTTATATTATTAAATATTAATTATATAGGTTTTTATCAGAATTTTTTATTAATAATAAAGATATGCCTTTATCAGCACTTTTTAAGGTGCTTATAATGATATATCATTATTAAAGATGTTTTAAAATCGTTGATAAAAACCATCCTGATAATATAAATTTAGCCTTAATCGAACCCAATTCTCTTGTGTCGTTCAAGCTCTCATGATAGTCTTCCTCTACCTATACTCCCCTCGACCTTCTCAGAATAATAATGCCTTCGAAAACCAAACGTATGTTTATTTATACTCATCTATTGTTTATCAACATATTTATATTGTCCTCAATGTGAATTACCTCCCTTATGCATAACTGGAACCACCACACATAGACACCTACAATATCTCTTTCTTATAGGTCATTTGGTAGGGATTATTATTGAGGGAAATAAGATGACTTTGAGGGATTGAAACCTACTTCCCCTTTTTGGAAATAGAAGACTGAAAGAACTGGAAAATGGAACACATAGAGAATGAGTTTCAATTTCTTGAATCATAAAATAAATTACAAGACCTATATGTGGTGCGAAGGAACATTCAATAAGGAATCAAATTTTTATTAATAAGAGGAAATTTTTGCATAATAGAAAATGAAGGTGAGAAATTAAACATGGAAATATAGATTTCTCCCAAAGTAATGATTTGGAATCTCCCTAAAATCAGGGTTACTCAAAAGGAAAACAACTATGGGCATGACCTTTTTTTATTTAATGTACTATATTATCCCAATATAAATTTTATTTGAGTAAATGTTTTTTTGAATTAATTTTTATGATTAATAATAATAAAAAATAATTATTTTTTCAAATTTTAGGTTATTATATATCATTATATAATTTTTATATGGACAATTTTAATATAAATATTTTTATTTTTTTCATATAAATATTTTTAAAAGTTTCTTAAATTAAATGGTTTAAAAATTAATTTATGATATGATTATATATTAATGTAATATATAATTAATTCAAAATAAATTAATATATTTATTATGTAAATGAATTTAATTAATATATGAAGTAATATATTTTAAAACATTTTTTTAAATTGAATATAAAATTTGAATTAATATATTTTATATAATATAATATCTATCTAATTATGATGTCATGAAAAAATAAGAATGAATTAAAATTTGAAATATTATTTTTTTATTTGTTAGTAAATAATGTAATAAAAAATTATACTTTTTAATAAATTTTATTTGTGGCATTTAACATAAAATTATATCTTTTAATTTCTTTGAAAAAGTGTAACAAAACAAGAAGGGAATAAAATATAATCATTGCTTTTCTTTTACTAAGTATTTAACCAAGTATTATTTCTTCTTCATGTATTATTTATTCTTCATATTTCTAAACTAATATTTTCTCTTTCATGTGAACTATCAAATTAGGTTATCTTCTCCAAGGTGTATGAATTAATTTAACATCATTTTCATGGAAGCTATAGCCTACCAATTTTCTTTCTTCTCCATGTATAGAAGATTTTAATTGTTCTTCTGTTTTGTAGGTTCTATTATTTTTCATGTACCATTATCCTCTGAGTAACTATAATTTTTTTACATGGATTTTTTCTAAAAAAATTGGTAGGGTAGGTATTTTAATTATATAGGAATTTTTTATTTGGAAAAATATGAGGTACCAGATCCCATTCATTTAGAACTATTCTAAAAAGGTGAGATTGATACTTATCATTGGTCAAATTACCCATATGATTTAAATTAATCATTTTTTTAATCTTTGAATTAATCATACATGAAATTTGGCCATTGAAAAGTGACAGTCATGTAATATTCCCCACTTCTTTCACATCCTGAGGTAATTTTGGACTAAGATCTTGGATCGAACATCAAAAGTGAGGGAGAATAAGCAAAGATACAACTATATTTCATACAACCATAGATTAAATTAAAACAATACTTTCCATTTAATTCAATTAACATGTAGAAGAACCCCAATACTTTTAATATTTTCATTTCTGTAATAATATATTATAGACATTTTGAAACAAAAACCACTAACCTCATGTTTAGTTAAAAATGAATTACTGTAAGAATGATAAAAAATAATCATATACAATATAATGTTTTTTTATCATTATTAAGTAAGTTAATTCAATTATTTTTCATTCGTAGTTCCCCAGTTCTATAAATTTTCACTCATAGTACTTACATCCCCTTACTGACCCCATTGAAGATTTATTCCACTTTTATTTAAACCCTGACTCCAATTAGTAAGTGGGTCATTATTTTCAGAGAATTATTTCTCTTTTCCCCACTTTTACTCATTTCGAACACCAATGGATTTCTTCAAGACATTAATATTTTGATCTTTTTTATGATCTGACTTTATTGCTCCACCCCATTGAGACATACACATAATATTATTTAAAACATGGACCCAGTTATGGGGATTCCCAGAACACTATATAAAGATCCACTCATTCTTACATCACTATTTGAATTGGTATCAGGACTAAAACTCAAAACATCCATATTTTCTTTCATCTTTTTTATACATCACTCGCAATTCCCACTTGAACATTTTTATAGACTTTATTCTATTTTTTGGTTACACCAAGGTTATGTTTTGTTTTTTAGTGATCCTAGGTAGTTGGGATTATACTCCAATAATTATATTGAGATGATGATTTCCATTGATCCCACTAGAACACTTATTCAACTTGTATTGTAGTTGATTGTTTAATAATGTTGTAAAATATCATCAAATTAAGTTCCTAAGAACCATGTCAATGAAACACCATGGTAACCACCATGTACCAAACAAAGAAATAAATAAACACCAAATCCTCCCTATTATTAGAATCCCACTAATAAAGGTTACAGACACCATCTAAGAATTACCATTTTCCCACACAACATCAAATCGAGAACATAGACCAACAACCACATGTTTACCCCTAATTTTTCTATTTTCCTATCACCCTTGTGTAACATGATAACTTGTCATAAATCATCCCGAATAACATTTAAATGTTGGTTTCCATTTTTTATAATTCTTAATAAACCTATCCATTTATTATGAATACCTTATCTATGTTTATTTATTTTTTTGAAATGAAAATTTTATGAAACTAATAGGACGGATATGAATAAAAATGGATAGATTCTAATTGTATCACTATAGTACATGAAGATGGTGTTAAAGAGTTTATTAAGTTCTCATGGGAGCATGTATATGACCCTTTTCAAATCCTTCTAATATGATTATATTATTTTTATTCAAGAAAAAATTAATCTAAATGAGTTGTAAGAACATTTTATTTTCTATGGAATAGCTTAGAGCATTAAACATTGGACTAAGTATGAGAAGAAAATGAATATACATAGTGTAAATAATGGTGAATATTTTATGGGAGAATTGAAAATGGATGTTTAACACACTAATGGAAACATGACTTATACCAACGATTTCAAGCCATTGGGAAAAGCCTAGAAATCATTGGAATAATCTATACCAATAGTTTCTCAAACCATTGGCAAGTTAGCCATGGGTATAGATATATACCAATGGTTATAGCATAACGGTTTGTATATGGATCTGGAATAAACATTATACTAATGGTTTCAGATAACCATTTTTATATCTTTATACCAACAATTGATACACATTGGAGATTAATGAATTTCAGATCTATTCCAACCGTTTCAAAATAGTTGGAAAAGAATTTACCAATGGTTTTCATAAAACCATTAGTAAATTATGATTGCAGTGTCTATAACAATGGTTTACTAACCATTAGTATATAGTTTTACCAACGGTTTTATGTAAACCCTTGGTATAAAGTTACTTTTCACATATATACCAATGGTTTAAAACCATTGGTATAGCCTTGCTACAATTTTTTTGTAGGCCGGAATGCCTCCCCCTCTTCAATCCCCTATGAATCTGCCAATTGAGAATTCAATTGGGATCACAATTATCCTAGAAAATAAAGAGTTCATAATATAATTTTCTATTTAAAATTCTGAATTATGAATGAATAACACATACAAAATGAATTATGAATTACATAGATAATTCTAACAGTGTATTCAATTTAGAGTTCATTACATATAGAATTTAATTATGTATAATTCATATAGAATATGGCATACAAAATTGAATTCAAAATATGGGGGTGTCCAAGGGGTTGGGGGCTGTCTGGGGGGGGTATCCAAGGGGGTGGGGTGTCAAGGGTGGTGGTGCTGGGGGGGGGGGGGTACAGGGGGGATTGTCTAAGGGGGTGGGTGGTGTCCATGGGGGTGGGTGGTGTCTAGGGGGTGGGGGTGTCCAAGTGGTGGGAGGTGTTCAAGTTGGTGTGTGTGTCTGGTGGGGGGGGAGTCCAAGGGGGTGGGGGTGTCCAGGGGATGGGGGTGTCAGGTTGTGGTGGGGGTGTCCAGGGGTAGGGGTGTGGGTGGGGGGGTATCAAAGGGGGTGGGGGTGTATGGGGTGGTTGGGGTGTCCAGGGTGGGGGGGGGGATATCCAGTGGGTGGTGGTTTTCAAAGTTGTTGGGGGAGTCTAGGGGGATGGGGGTCCAAGGGGGTGGGGTGTCTAGGGTAGTCGGGGTGTCTAGGGGGGTGGGGGTGTACAAGGGGGTGGGTGTGTCTAGGGGGTGGGGGAATATCCAGGGGGCTATCTATGGGGGTGGGGGTGTCTAGGGGGTGGGGGTGTCCAACTGTGCATCCTGCCACTTCTACTATATCAAAGACATCATCATCCAAAGATCAGTCCTACAAAGGTTAATCCTCAAATAAGTGACATCATCAGAAAGATAAAGTGAATTTAGAAGAAGAGGAGCTTGCATCAAGGCCAAATATTTCATTGACTTGGAAATATCTCATGGTATCTATCCCAAAATCATAGGCTCTACCCCACTAAATGGAACAACAAGAACCTACTTTTCAATAATAATCTTTATCAGATGAGAAATGGATCTTTGATCTATTTAATGTTATCCACTTAACAAATCCCTATGAAAATGATGATTTCGGTTATGAACCGGAATTCCCTGCACCTGATTGGGGAACTAAGGGAAGTAGTCAAGTTCAATGATACATGGGAATACATAGATATTATAGAGTCCAATATTTTAACTATACCATTACTCGAACCATTTATGAAGGAGAAACTCACATGAGATCCCTTCAGTTGGATTAACAAGAACAATGGAACTCTCCCACAAATGATAGGATTGACCTTGGAATGATCATCTTGGAAGACCGATTAGAGGTTGCACCATCACTCTCTTGGTAGATATATAAACCTAGTTAGTCTAGTATATAAATAGAAAAAGTATTTACAGCTTCTTACTCGACATATGATACATCTACATCAGAAGAATAAACTTCTAAGGAACATTCAAGATCGCATTTCCAGGCTGGAAATGAATGCCTTTTGACCAAAAGTTTGACATTTTTGAAACAAATAGCCTAATAACTGGCCATGTTATCAATCCTAGAAGATTTTAATATGTCAAAACATATTTTAGAAGCACTTATTGAGGGTTTTTCAAGTTTTTAGGAGTTTGAAACAAAAGTTGTTTCTATTGAGGTTTACCATATAGAGAATGATCCTATAGAATGTTATACAGTTAAATCTTTTGCGGATAAAGATGACGATGATGTTGTACATGGAAACATCAAGCCCTTTTATTCATCTATCAAGTTTAATGACACATAAATTTGATGAGCCTTCATCAATAATGGACCAGCAGTCCACCTCATTCCCATCCATACACTTAATTGATTAGGTCTCACTAAATCTAACTTATCTCCTTCCACATTGATCCTGCAAGGTTATGAAAAGAAATAATAAGAATCTCTAGGAAATATTACACTCATAATTTAGTTTAGGGATCTTGTATCTAATTCATACTTCATGGTTTTTCTATAGGACACAACCTTCAAAATTCTACTTGGAAGACTTTGGCTACATCAACATGTGACCATTCCATCATCATACAACCAATGTCTCAAGTATTTCTTCAATGGTCAAATTGGTACATTGTATGGTGAAAACACACCATTAAAAACATGTGAATCTTAGTATATTGAGGTACAACTCTATCCCACAATGGGAACATGGTCTATGGAAAAAGATGCAATAAGAATTAATGCTCTGAATGGTCTGGAATTGATCCCGGCTAACCCTTTCAAACATCCGAGTACAGATTACATGTTTCCTATCAATCAAATTGAAAGGGTAAAACCAAATCCATGAAATCTTCTAGTGACTTCCATAATATCAGTTATGGAAGTAAATCCTGAAAACATGGGAGAAAGTTTTGATATTGAAATCTTAAATGGATATGTCATCAATTCATCCACCGAACATCAGCAAGTCATTGCTTCATCAGTCAGGATAGAAGAATTTGTCGAAATAATAAAGGAGGAAACTGATGTTGATCCCCCACCCATCATTCTCTCTTAAATACTTCAGGAAGACCCTTCATCATCATTAGGGTCATAAATGGTTTCCTTTTCTTCATAATTTCCAAATACTGACTCCTCCACTAGCTCTAAAAATTTTGATTCATCACTTACCCTTAAAGAAGAAACTGAAGAAGTGAAATATGATGAATAATAATAATAATATATTATGTATGTACCCCCAACATTTTAGGAAGGCTTCTATACCAATGTGGATGAGGTTAGAGAAATAAATCTTGGTACACAAGAAGATCCACACCCTACTCTAATTAATGCTTCCATAACTTCTGAATTGAAAGAGATGTATACTTCATTTATAAAGAAACATAGAGATGTATTTTATGGGAACTATATAAAAATTACATACATTAATCCCAATGTGTCCACTCATCATTTGTGTTTTCTAGAAGATCATCGATGATTTAAAAAGGTACCAAGTAGAACACACCCAACCCACACATCAAAAATTGAAGCTGAAGTCGACAAGCATATCAAGGACAACCTTGTCAGGGAGATTCAATATACCAAATGGATGGAAAAAAATTGTCCCAGTGAAAATGAAGAATGGTAAAATCAGATTTTTCATTGATTTAATATATCTTAACTGGCTATGTCCCAAGGATGACTTTTCGGTTCCAATCACATAACTTTTGATTTATGTAACATCTGGCTCTGAAGCTCCCTCTTTCATGGATGACTACTCTGGATATAACCAAATTTGAATGGACCTAGTAGATGAGGATTTTATAGACTTTATACCCCCTCAAGGTTTATTTTTCTATTGGGTAATTACCTTTGGATTAAAAAATTCTGGAGAAACAAATCAATGTGCCATGCACTATATCTTCAAACCCTTCATGGGAAAATTTGTCGAATGATATGTGAATGATCTTATGGTTAAATCAAAACAATTTTTTGATCACCTAACTGATATTGAGACCATATTTAGTAAAATTCAACAAAATAATTTAAATATGAATCCCTTCAAATGTACTTTTAGGGTATCCTTAGAAAACTTTCTCAGTTTTTTTGTATGTCGTCGTGGCATCAGAGTTGATCCTGAGAAGACAAAAGAAATCCATTGGATGCCACCTCCATGATATTTGAGGGAATTAATAGGAAATCAAGGACACATGGAATATATTCATCGCTTTATCACCGATTAAGTAGGCAAGTGTTTAACCTTCACTATATTAATGAATAATGGAGTTACAGGTTCGCATGTTGTCCCCTGCTCCGTGCAAATGCCATGGTTACAGGTTCTTTCTCTTCCATAGGACTTACGATTTTCACTTGAAAAAGGATTCGCCTTCTGTTGCTTTATGGGTTTGCTTCCCCAAATTACCGCTACCATTTCAAAACCCTGCCATCCTTGAAATGCTAGGGAATATGGTAGGGCGTTATCTTTTTGCTGACAGTTGGACTTGTTCAGTTAGCCATCCGATTAACCCTCGGATTTGTGTGGAGGTGGATGTATCCAAACCACCAGTGCAGTGGGTTTGGGTTACTGCTGGTGAAGAATTCAGGTGCAAACAAGATGTGGTATTCAAAACATGGGTGGACTTTTGATCGGTTTGTAGGCATCTCAGACATCCAGTTTCTGGGTGTAGACGTGTCACAAGGCAAGGGCCTTTGAGGAAGAATAAGGATACAAAGTTGGCATCCATCCAGGGCGATGGAAACATGGGGGATTATGATATATCACTACAGAAAGAGGAAAAACCCTCTTCTTTCATGAAGGTTGTGGATCCTTTGAAGAAGGACCTCGTGGAGAGACCCGAGCAGGACGCACTAGTTTCAAGGAAAGAGGATTTGCCTTTGGAGGCTGTTGATGTTATTGGTGGTGTCAAGGGTCAGGACTTCTTGGAACAGGTTACTCATGTAGGTGTGGAGGGACAATAGGCTGCTGATCCTCAGGTGCTATAGGTGAAGGAGGGTATATCAGTTGAATCATGCAGCGTGCTGGATCCTGAGGTGATGGTTTTGAAACAAACCGAGGTTGGTAATGGTATCCTGCCTATTTCTTCGCAGGGTACCCCAACTGAGATGGTGGGTCATTGGGTTATGGGCCAGTGTTAGATCCAGAAGGCCATCCAAAATGGTAACCTCTTTGCAGGCTTGGAGGGACTGGCTCAGGACCAAGAGAATGTCATTGAAGTTCAATCAACAAGTGGAGGTTGTTTTTTTACGAAAGGGAAGAAGAGAAAAGGGATCAAGGATTACTCGTACCTTACAAAACCAATGGAGACCAAGTTAGGTAAAAAAAATTAAATCAAAGGAGATGGAATGCATGTCTTCTTCTATTCCTAATATATAGGGAAATGGTGAGGTTAGTGTGGGTGAACCTTGTGTGGTGAATGTGCCTAGCCTTCCTAGTGTGGTAGCAGATTTTGACAAATCCCAGGATCCTCCCATGCACTTGAATGAAGAAAGGTTAGAGGATTCTTTCCTGATTAGGATATCAAAGGAGGATGCTCAAAAAATATTTGAAAGTCCATTGATTTTTGGTTTGAACGAAGAACAATCCTCATGGATTGAAAATATCCTCATGGATAGACTACCAATTCAAGTTTTTTTGTGGTTGTAATGAGGGGTTGCAAGCCTGAAGGTGGAATGGAGTTTCAGCTGGATTCGACCACATGGTTCAGGCCCATAGGATGCCGGGGAGGGGCAGCACCATGTTGTCAGTTTGGGTATTTCTCCTTGAACTTCAGGTGTGATTGTCTTAATCTCATGATGTTTGTCTGGGTTCCCCCCTTCCTCCCTTAAAATGGGTCTTTATATTTATAATAAAAATTTGAAGGCCTTCGGACCATTGGATGGAATAAGGGAGTTACATATCATTGGACCGAAGACTTCCAAGAGGCATTTTATACCCTCAAAAAATATCTATTGATACCACCAGTATTAATTCCACCTATTGACATAAATAAAATTATTATATATGTGATAGCATTAGATCTATCATTGGTTTCCTTCCCTGCACAATAGAATGATACTGGGAATGAAAATAGCCTTTACCATCTCAGTTGAACCATGTTTGACACAGAGACTCGATATTCAATTATCGATAAGTGATGTCTGGAATCAATCATTGTAGTTCAAAAGATGAGGCACTACATGTAACAATACAAGATCCACTTGGTATCTCGTAATAACCCACTCAAATGTATCCTCATTCATCTTATTCTTACAGGATGTTTGGAATAGTTGCCAATTATTTTTCAATAGTTTGATATCTAGTTTGTTCCTCGTAAAGAAATTAAAGACCAAGCCATGGATAAATTCCTTACTGAACAACCACCTGCAGAAGACACATCTTTGAAAACTGGACTTCCTAACGATGAAATCTTCTCCATTCAAGTTAATCCCCAAATGTGGGAAATGTACATTGATGATTCTTCTAGAAAACCAATGGGGATGAGAATGGAAAACCCTAAATTAAAAGAAGTTGGGTTAGGATTTGTTCTTATATACCTAGAAAAGGAAGTGTTACCATATTCTTTTCTATTATCGGAAGGACGTAACAATAGTGAGGAAGAATATCAAGCTCTCATTACAGACCTGGAATTGAATATCTAGGTACAAGTGAACCACCTGAAAGTGAAAGTTGATTTATAATTAATAATCAAATAGATCAATGGGGATTACAATATCAGAAGAGAAGAATTCATCTCTCTATACAATTACATCCCATGGGTAATGGATGAATTTCTCTCAGATCCAACATTGTCTTATGTCCCAGAATCATAAAATTCCCATTTTTATGCATTAGATATTGAAAAAATAGCCATAGAAGATCCAAATCAAGATGATACAATCATTATTATTTCCCATCATCATGTGGTTTCACCTTTTGTTCAAACAATAATAGAAAAAATTAATGAAATAAGCCCTATTTTTGAGCCATATGGTCCTACTATGCAATGGATGACACCTATCATAGAATAATTTTAAAATGGATCACTTACACTAGATAGAGTTGAAAAAATAGATCTGGTGATGAGTGGCCAATTTTACTCTTTATGATAGCTCATATCACTAGAAGATCATCTAAAAATGAGGCCTTGATGGAGTCCTCTTTAGGTGTATTTATAGAGAAGAAACTACAGCTATCATGAAAGAAGTACATATAGGATCTTGTGGTTCTCACCATTTTGGGCATAATCTTTCTGATCAAATCTGAAGGCTTGGATACTTCTAGTCTTTAATGATGTAGGATTTCACATATTTCACCAAAAATTGTCACCCCTACCATGTACATTCCAACACCAAACCCTATAGTTTCTACATATAGAAATATACTTTGGGCCATTTTCAACATGGTGAATGGATGTAGTTGGACCTTATCCTGCAGCTACGACTAAGAAGTTACAGTACATTCTTAATGCTACTAATTTCATATCCAAATGGGATATGGCAGTACATCTCAAATAATTCAGGGCCAAAATCATTGTTAACATTGTCAAAGCTAATATCATTTCCATATTTGGTGTACCTCATACCATATTAATGGAAAAAGACACCAATTTATATTATTTTTAGGTAAAAAAGTTATATCATGAGCACAATATAAAATGAATCCATTCATCTCGCTATCATGCAGTTTCGAATGGACAGATAGAGACTATAAATAAACCTATCAAATATACTCCAAAAAATGGTGGATAAGGATAAGAAATCTTTGCCTGATAAAATTTTGCATGCTTTATGGGGTTATCAAACTAATACCCGTACTGCCACCTGAGCAAATCTATACTCACAGGTATATGGAAGAGAATCAATTTTTCCTATTGAAATTAAATTTCCATTACTCTGAGTTGTCATATGTGATCTATTATCTATAGATGAAATGTATCATAAGTGATATGATGAGTTGGAATGATTGGAAAAAAGGGACTGCATAATTTTCATCATTTGGAAGACTATCAGTATAGAATTGAATGATCTTATAACAATAAAGATATCCTCTACTCATTTATTCAAGGAGAATTGGTATTAGTCCTGATGACTCCAATGATACTTGGAAAGAAGCCTCCAAAACTTAAGCTAAAGTGGGATGGACCTTACTCTTTACATAAGGTCTACTCTAATGGATCTTATTCCCTAATCTCATTGGATGGATAACTTATAACAACTCTAACAAATACATGATTCTTAAAGATGTACTTTGTGTAATCACATAGAGTAATGTCCTCACTACATGACATGAAACTACATAGCATAATGTCCTAGTTGCATGACATTAGACTGCATAACAACCATATGATTCTAGGTTGCACGACATTAAAATGAGTAGCATCCTTCTCCTTGTCTCACAACATTAAACTGCCTAACATCATTTGTCCTCGTTACATGACATTAAACTATATGGTTTACATCTTCTTCATTTGACGTTATGAAATTCCATAAGATACAGAAAATTGGTATTCCTTGTGCTTCATTAAAGAATGAATACCTTTGAGCATTATAATTACTCACATCATTGCTACTCCTTAGTGGAATATGACTTCCATTTATCCCTATGTTTGATTCAAATCTACATCGAGACCTCATTTCAAAAACTACGTGTGGATTGATTCTCATTCCAATGGGATACATAGATATTTATGGATGTCCAATATTGGGTTAAGCTATAATCATAATGATTTTTTTACCACATGTATATTAACCAAATCTATGCAGTGTACTCTTCCAAGATATGTTGTTTGATCTTCATACCATCTTGTGTCTTAAGTTTAATAATTCTTTCGAAATGTGTTAAAATACCTCATCTCTCACATCAAACTCAATTTTTGTGGGGGAATGATTTTATCAAGAACTATGTTTTTTTCATTCTCATTTCAATGAGATACATAGATATTTCTAGATCTCTAATATTAGGCCCAGCCATGATAAAATATCCCTTTATTCTCTATGTGTATAAATCAAACATGTATAGGGAATGTTTCAAGAGCTACATGTGGCTTGATTCTCATACATTTTTTATATGTAGTGACACTTGGGTTCAATTCTCTTGTCCAGCCACAATATGCATTTTCATGTTAGAATCACTTCATGTCTTTGCTACATGACAGTAAACTTCAAAGTACCAAAAGAACTACATATATCTTGACTCTCAGCCCATTGAGATACGTAGTGAAAACTAGGCCTTATCATATATTACCAACCACGAGATAAATGTTTATCTCTCATCCATATATAATTAAAAACCTATGTAGGAGCTTTCATTTTGGGTCCTCTCATTAGAGAGACCACCAAGGAAACAAGGAATGTCCCCATTTTACATATGAGTTAGATCTATGTAAGGGACTCCAATATCATATCCAATATTGATTAAAAAAAATTTCTTATGCATTAAGAATTACCCCTTTCTTATTCTACACTCTTAATCTTGAATAATTTTTGATCTTCATAATCCTTCTTGCAGTTTTGGTGGTAGAATTTCTAATACACAAGAGGTATTTTTCCTAACTATGTAGTACATTCCCTTAGGTGGCCTTGCATAAGTCACCTACATAACATGCCTTTTAGTCAAAAGATACCTCTGTTTGGATATGCTCATATGCACCAGTTGGTCCCACATAATACATCCCCCATAACGGGTTTTTCCAAATAATGGTAACTTTTTTCTTGGTAAAATCATCTTATATCACCACTAATCATTGATGAAAATATAAAAGAATCTATATCATAAAGCGTTCATCAGTGTATATTTTTTACATTGCCTTTATCTCAATTGAAAATTCATCAAGCCCATGTTTTACACATTTTACCTCTCCATGTGTTCAAAGCATATTGAAATAACCATGGATCATTTGACCACATATCATCTACTATTTCAATTATATTTTGTTCCTAGTCATATGACCTAAAACTAAAGATTCCATACTTCTTATGTTTGGGTCAGAAATTCATAGAAATTCCATTCCTCTTATTCTTTCAAAATCATGATTATAAATACTCTCTCTATATTTAGGAACCTTTCTCTATAAATCAAACTCTGTGATGTGGAAAATCTGAATCTCTATAAACATTCCTCGATTTTTAGTAATAAAATACTTGATACCCAAGATCTCTTTTTCCTAACTATGCGGTAATTTCTCCTAGGTGGCCAAGCATATATATCCTATATAACAGGCTTATTAGTCAAAAGATTCCATTGTTTGGCTATGCAGCATATTCCCCAGTTGGCCCTACATAATACATCCCCCAATAAAGAGTTAGTCAAATAATGGTAACTTTGTTCTTGGAAAAGACTTCCTTTAATACCTTTAGCCTTCTTCCCATGTCATTCTACAGATCCATAAATTCTCAAATCATAGTTTACAATTTTTACTTTTTATACCTGAACATTGTAGTATGTTTCCTAAAAAATTGTCAAGAAATCACAGACTTATAAACCTTTGGTCAGAGATGAAGACCTTAAATTAAATCCCCTCAATATCTATATTTCATGACTTGAAACTAAACTACATAATGTTCTTTCTTCATGACTAGAAACTGAAAAACACAATGTTAGGAATCACATTTCTAAACAATTTTAACTATTCTTCACACACCAAATTTATGTAGGAGAGGTTTCCCCATTCATGACCTATGTCGGCATATATGTCCCTTTATTCATAAAATATCTTTACTTGGAAAAATCAAACACTGTGGTCTTCAGTCACCCAAATATTAATTTCTCTTGTCTATTAATAATAAAATGTCAAATGTTTTAGATCTCTTTTTCTTGACTACACAGTATGTTCCCCTAGGTGGCCTTGAATATGTTGCTTACATAACAAGCCTATCAGTCAAAAGATATAACAGTTTGGCTATGCATCATATGACCCAACTGGCCCTGCATAATACACCCCCAATAACAGGTTTTCAAGGAATGATAAATTTGTTCTTGGAAATAATCTCTATGTTTATAAATCATGTTTTAGATTTGGTAACCATAAAAATAATGACTCAAGATTCCCCTTGGAAGTATCTAAAGAATATTGGATCAATTCCTATCCAATAAGCCTTGTTTGGGATCTAATTTCAAAATATATGGTCAAAGATATTCAACCTTAAACACTAGCCTCATTAGCCCAATGTGGATGACTCTAAACTTTCCTTAAAAAAGTCATGGTACTCATCAGATTGAAAACCTGCAAAGGGAACTATGGAAAAAAGTCGAAGTCTAAGCTCACTAGACTTACATTTTGTATGGTTTAAGAAATATTGAGAAATAAAAATTCAAAAGATATAAAGTTTGTGGGGTTGATTGTATAACCCTAGTAAAAAATCAAACTACGATCACTAGGTCCATTATATTAGGTAAAAAAGGGATCATTATTTCCCTATCATTGTAATTATGGTTATCCAGTATGAAAATATCATATTATAAATGTCAAATTTAACATTACAATTAAAAGGAAACAAGGATGAAGACATAGATAATTAGAGACCATTTTTTTTCAATTGTGTGTAAAAAATCCCCTAAGGATCATCCAAAAACTGATGACTACTTCTCCATGTGTCAAATTGAAGGAATTAGTATCTGGACTCCATCCACTCAACAAATCTCCACAAAATCATCATTCCTATATAAATAGGTTTTCTTGACCCATACAGACTCATAAATTCTGATGCCTTTTAAGTCATCCATAAACTCTACACATGTCTTGCACACCCAATACACCCACATCCATAAGGGTTTATCACCCCCTCCTGGGTGAAAATCCCAATTTTTCTTCCAACCGTTGGATTGATCAGTCTGAGAATCATGAAAAATAGAATAATAGAAGTGCAATTATAGCTTGGTTGTATGTGATTTTAAATCTAGAACAGACATGCTATGATGTATGAAATGGGCCTTAGCTACCGTCCCAGCATTGATATATATTCCTACAATTGAAATATTGGCAGATGATAAATTGGTTTGGTCTTGAAGCCATGAAAGTGGAACATAATTCTTTAGATTAAGTATGTTGGAATCCTATAGATGGGCATAAACATACAGAGGAAAATAAATACTCATTGGAAAATCAATGTGATATTTCTTTAAATACTTTTCCAAATTTGGGAGGGTGGTGTCATAGATTTCAATGCAATCATGTCGAACAATCTTTATTATGTCGTCAATTATTTTTCTAACCAATTCTTTAGCTATTCCGATTCTATTGAGAGCTATTAAACATACAAAAGAGATAAAAATTCATCTTAAAGTAAACTAATTTTTTTTTTGACATAGCAATTAAGAAAATTTGACACATGCATTAAGGCACGCATGTATGGATCAAGCATGAAAGTGTAAATCTGGCATGCAACTATGGAGCCCAATTTATGGTAAGAAAATAAAAAATGTACAGTTGAAGCATGACTAACATGAGTTTCTAAATGAAAACACTTTCACATTGAGATATAGATTACCACAAACCATTGTAATGTTCTCTAAAGTGAAAGCACTATATATAAGCAATGAAGACAACCTGATGCGATATGACGTTGCAAGCATATACCTCACGCATTATCAGCTTGAGTGGCACATAAAACTCTTTGAAATTTTTCGTAAATTTACCTCTATATAAGACCCTATATTCATTTCATTTCAAATTTTGAGGTGGTGATTTTGTGGACACTCTGTTCCATCACATTGATAAAAAAATTTCATAGGGAAATGCCTTAAAAAAAGAGAAGAAAATACATAGAGAATTTCCTGATTTGAAAAGGCTTGAAATCTGGATCACCCCAGCCAATCCAAGTTACCGTCAGTGTGCATGGTACTTGTGCACCACATGTATGGAACACAAGCCACTTGCGTGCCCAATCACCATTCTCCCAAGGTCACTTATTTTCCTATAAATGGACCCTTGGGGTCTTCATTTGTACTTAATAATTTTCCTAAATCCTAATTAGTGATCCGATCGCCCTAGTGCTTCTCACAAGTCTCAGGAAACCATCAAGGTAGACATTGAACAACTAGGGTAGAGGAATTGAAGGATGATCATAGTACATAAGTCCCTTTAGTGGTTTAAATCCATAACACTTGTGCACCTAAATAGCCTAACCTCCCAAAATCATAAACACTTGAATGCCACCCATTCCTCTCAAAGGAACTTGATCATCCCACTTTTGGGAATACCCATGAATACTCTTGAAGGTCTGAGTCATGTCTCACCCATGTTTTAACATCTAGGTTATTTTTTATTTAAGTAATCATCATGTCTCCCAAGCCTACCTATGTGCCCATAACTATGAACTAGATACCTACTTGGGAACCCCTCTTTGATTCCCATTATCCCTTCATCTTATACAAGCCTTTCATCAAGAATTCTTCAAAGTCATTCATGTGAAGGTTTGTTCTTCATTGGATCCCTTGTCTGAAAGGGATTATGTTGAGACCTACACCAAAACCTCATGACTTATCAATCCCTTGGTAAGGGAACATCAGTGTGTCTCCTATTTGGGTTTGTATATCTGCAGTCATAGGTTTACCAAATTATTTTTGTAATGAGGTCATGATTCATGGAGTATCTGTGGGTTTTTATATCCATAGTAACATGGAACAATATCCTAGGAATAGTGTTAGAGAGTTACTGGTTTGGGGGATTAGGGTTTAGGCTATGATTTATCCTTATCATCTCTAAAACCTAGAGCCTCAGTTCCCTGGTAGGAAAGGTATGATTCACACCAAATTTTCCTTTTGAAAAAAAAGGAGAAGTATCCCTCCCTAGTATGACTAATTTTAGGGAAACCATCCTAGTGTAATCCACAAGACTTTCATGTAGAAGGTTGCAGTATCACTCCTCTTCACTTCCATCACATTCAATCCTTCCTTATATTAGAACCTTTTCAAATGTAAGGTGAATAGGGGGAAGGTTCGCTGCTCTGTGCCCTTTCCCACCATCACCTCGACTTCTTTCACCGTAGTCCCACCCTCTCCCATTAGAGGAAGAGAGAGAGTGTAGTTTGGTGAATCTTTCACAACATATTATTTTTTAAATATATAATGACTCATGTGGCCATAGAAAATTGTGATGACCACAACATCCACATGATCCACCATTCTCGAACTATGAGAACATTGATTCCCTCCATAATTGGGATACGTAGGAAGACTTCAACTAGGGATCGAGATCACTGGATATCTCTTTTAAGAATCCAACCATAATTACCTTAATCAGGTCATCCTCCTTAGGAGTAATCCCCAACCTATTTCTGCAAAATTTTCATACACCCCTATCAGATTTATTTAACTACATGGGCTTTAATTCCCATCTGAATGGGATACACAGAAAGCCTCCCTGAGGTTCAAACCCATTTCTCCAAAACAACCTTGTTCTTACTGGGAAATATTACCAATAGGGTCTAATCCAACGTGGAAACTAATATCTCTTCTAGGTTCCTTGGGCTACTTAGGGTTAAGTCCCCCACTAGGCATTGATTAAGAACATGCCGCTCAGATTTCCCTACCACATGAAATTAAAATGTATGGTTAGGTCCTTATCACACGACCTTAAAAGGTATGATGTGTCCCATGAATTAGCGTCAAAAAATGAGGGTTCTCATTCCTTTCCCAAGGATATGTAGGTATCCCATTTATGGGTACGATCCCAACATCAAAACAAACTTTCATCTCCTTGGGTGACAATAAATTCTAGAGTTCCACACGGAGTGGCTTAAAAACCAGTATTATATTAATAATAGATAAAAGAATATCTTAATAGTATATAAGAGGATACCATTAATGAGGAGCCTTGAATACACATATATAACTCCATTAATGAAGAACCTCGAATACATACATATGGTTATGAATTTCACACATAATTATAATTGATTCCAAATTCCAAGGGAAACATACGTTATACTTGGTGAATAAATAAGGATTCATGAAAATAACTAAAATCTATAAGAGAGGCCCTAGGTAGGAAATAATTCCCCCCCAAAGGCTGTGATGAGTCTGACCTCCCATCCTCTCAACTCATGTGTGTTCTAAAGTATTTTAGGTCCAAACCTAATGAACACCTACCTTTGGTAATCATGTCCCTTTGGATAAAAAATCCTTGGATGTTTTTAGTTCCATAAATAGATCCAATGGATATTTCCAGACGTATTGATTCCTAAACAGAACACACATTTAGGGGGAGACATGAAACAGTGAACTTCCCTTCGAAACTTACAACATTTATTAGTCAACTTAAAAAAATTCCCTCTATGCTTCTTCCTAAAATTTGAGTATAATAGAAAGCTAATATTATTCTCTACAAGTTATTTATTTTCAATTGAACTCCATCATACCTTTCTTATCAAAACCAAGAGTTTGATATGTAAATTTGACCTCCAATTATACCTTGATTATACATTTAACAATATCATAATTCTTATGGAAGTATCTTATAAAAAAATACCTTTAGAGGCTTGGTTTTAAGCCACTAAGGAATCTATCATCCTTACTTTGAGGTTGGATTATAATTCCAAAATCATACCTCAAAAGTCTAGGAAATGTTTCCTCATATGTACCAATGGATTTATCTTAATTTTTCTTTAGAATAAAGAACTCATTATCCATAATTTAAAGAATGATATGAGGGATTTAATTATTGAAAAATAACGTTTCAAACTCATCCCAATCTATTTATTCCATTTCATCTGGTTGCTTCAAATTCTTGATAAGAGTCCACCACTAACCTACTTCACCTTCCAAATGGTAGATAACTAAAATGACTATTTTATCTTCCAATAAATGGATATTGGAAAATATATTTCCATTAGTACTCTTCCATTTCTTATAAAGTATAGAATCAATATATCCACTAATGGAATGTAGATGTTTCCTTCTATAGGACCAAAACAAATGTTCTTCCCTCGAATATTCATTAGGAAGTCTAACATGATTCATAGATTGGGAAATTCATGTGATAATATCAATGAGGTTTTTCATTTCATATTACATAAATTATTTATTCTTAGGAGGATAGTCATTTCATTTTCTACCTCACTTATCATTAATATAGATCCTCGAAGATCCATTCATTGACTAAAACCAAAAATCATAGAGTAAGAAACAATAATCATAGAGGGGAACCACATTATATTGAAATATCACTTATAGTATGTCTCAATCATGAAAAATTATTCAATCAATGAAACGTAGGTTTATCTTTGACCATTGATAGTCATCGTCTATTTTAATCCTTCAAGATGGTTCATAAAGTGTTTGTGAATTTTCAAAGCATATTCCATGGGAGTGTCAAAAATAGGTGTGCTATAAGGCTTGCTGTCACACACCATTATCTAATTTAGAATAGCTCAATATAGTGTTTTGGTGTTATTACTCCTAGGTATATCTATTACATAGTCAAATCCAATTATAGTATCCAGATAGGGATGTATTTCTAGGAAACCACTTGCACTATCATTTACCAAAATTCTTGGATATTTTCCTATACACTGTCTCATCATTAGACTTATCCATAGATATATCCTTAGAGATATCATTACATTTTTCTCATATGAGTTTTCCAAGTTTAAATAAACCTATACATTGATACCAAATATAGAGACCGAGTCTTTTCATAAATGGATATTACATCATTTTTATGAATATTCATTATATTACACAGACACAAGCCAGAGGACCATAATAGTTTAGTGAATTTGGAAACATGGAAACATAAACACCGGTTCATAAGTGAGCTACATAGTATTAAACTATTTTATTAATAACTATCACCCTTCATAGGAATATCATACATAATGCATTACTTAATAACCTAAGAAAAGGAAATATAATAAAGGGTAAGATCAGATAATCAGTAAGGGTGCACAAGTGACATACATAAGAATAACAGGAGAATAAATGTATGTGGACATGATCATAACATCTAAAAACCATAAACATCATATCAAATGTCATTATATTGAATCAGAGAATAATTATTGGAATTTCATAAGACATAAATCCTTAAATAATCATAGAACATGGGCCATGAGAGAATAAATTGGAATAAGAAATTGATTTTTGGAATACACATAAGAATAGAAAATAATTTCCATATTAGTAAAGGATCACTTCCAAGGTTACAATATTGGAATGAGTTCACTCGCCAAACCATCATAGTGGTCAATGTTTACATCCAATACCATCATAGTGGACAGAGTCCCTTATTGAACCTAGTTCACTTCTTATTCTAGTCATGTATTATTGAAATGGGTTCACTCCCCATTTCAGTGTAGTCTGAATGAACCAGGTTTACTCCCTACTATAGTTCTTTTTATCTTAGGAGATATAAATCTTTAACCAATGCATTGGATGGAGATATTTGTCCCACCCATCATAAAATGAAAACCATATTGCATGTACCACATGAGTATAATCATTAATCATATCATAACCCATGAAATAAAATGAGTATCATAAATATTTCTCGAAAAGTGTCTGGTATCATAATTATTTTATTACAGAAAACCAGTGAAAACAAGAGGCTTTCAAAAGCATTTCTTCATGGTATAACCCACAGAAGAGAAACAAGTTTCAAAAAAAATCATGCATTCAAAAATTAAACCATCCAGAGAATGAATATCCATAATATCTTTGGATAATATCCCTAGTAAGGCTTTGGTAACACCAAAAAGTCTCATCTTATATAGAAAATAATTTGAAAATATTATTTAATACATTTCTTGGAGAAAATAAACTCTATGATTTGAAAAACATAAAACATTTTGAAAACCATTTTATTTGAAAAAAACCTTGAAAACCTATAAAGGAAAATTTAATGAAATGATTGGTTGTGATGTTAGAAATTTATATTAATGCCTTAAATGTTAAAATGTAGGTTCATTTCATATTTTCTAAAATATTGAAACATGAATTTTATAGAAAATTACATGAATATTCCTTTAAAAAAATTATTTAAAAATCAAAAATGGGTAATTTTTTTTAAAATCATAAAGGAGTAATACAAAATTTTTGAATTTTTTTTAGAAAACATGGTTTTAAAAGGAAAATATTTTTGACCAAAGAGAGAAATAAAGTTAGATTTTTTTGAAAACTTTTCCTTAACTAATTTCAGTACTGAATAGTTGGGAAATGGTTCCATTACTTTATGATATCATGAATCACCAGAGGATAAGAAAATTAATGATGTACATTAGGTGATTTAGGGGTATAATTACATCAAACACACTCAAACCTCACACAACATCTTTGAAAAGAAGGTTATAGCCCCCCCCCCAAGGGGAGTGTCCACCCATGAAGTACTTTATTATTATCAATAAATATAAAATTTTAGACCCAATATATCAAGACTCATGTGTTTTACACCCATATAGTTCATTCACATCAGCATGAGCTGCCTTTCCTCCCATGTTGTCCACCCGCCAGGGCTCCTTCAGGCCGACACATGCCACCTCAGATGCTATCCACCCATCTGGGCTCCCTCATGTCAACACACATGAAAAACTCCACCTCATATCATCATCAATTATGATAGATCTTGTTTACCTACCTTGATATTGATCTCTCCTATCAAATTATTTTGTAATGGACCACTCTAATTCCATCCCATTAAATAAAGATGCCCATCACTTTATCATGGAACACCACCATCCATTAGATTGGCCGATGTCGGTCTTGATGCTGTCTGATAACCCCTCCACTGCCTTCGTCACCGATGGAAATCAAGACCTACATCCTGAGATGAAGATATCATCCCGTTTTATGGCCCCTTCATTTCCCTTATCACAATGATTGGTGAGCTTCACTCCTCTGTGTCATCCAATCCCATATTCCGCAACCAAAATACATCAACCGCCACATCTGCATCCCGCCCACAATAAAGGGAAAATGTTACAGGTGAGATTTGATCCCATGCCACCTGATGAAGTAGTGGAAGCAGAGTACCACTCAGACATAATTCTGGTTGTATAAATTTTTTGATAATTCTTGAGATAGGTATTTGTGGATGCTCCTTTCCGTCACAAAGTCTAACAACTGAAAAAGGGAAATACCTTAGTCCAAAGTAATTCATCCTTTGAAGAAACATCAAAAATTGATAAAGGCATGAATAAGGATTTCCAGCCACTTAGGTCGTGCAAGTTTTATCATGGTCATGAATTTATACTTGTGTGTCGAATACTGGTCACGCAGGTGACTTGTGTGACCTCTTTGATTCTCGCTCAGGTTCTTCAGTAGCCTATAAATACCCCTTCTGGGCCCCCCATTTCAAGGACGGAAAAATTCCAAAACTCAGATTCGAGCTCCTTGTGCCCTAGTCTCTTCTTGAAGTCTTCCAAACACTTCTAAGGTAATTTCTTACCTAGAATGGAAGTTCTAAACAGGGGGAACAAGGATTAAGTATTGAAACTCATCAACACTTGCGCGCCTAAGTGTCCAGCCCTTAAGGAAAATGGCCACACTTGCGCGCCACCTTATCCCTTCAATAAAACTTTCATACCACTCTTTTGGAAGCTTTTAGGGATAATACTAAGGGCTTGAGCCAAGTATCTCCCAAGTATTACCCTAAGGGTTGACCATCACGCAAGTACCCATGCGTCGCGCAAGTATACTTGCATGACCAGGACTTGCACGCCCACGCAGGACTTTCACGCCTCTCTCTTTTTGGGTGCCCCTCGTACCTATTCACTTGATTTCTTCAAATCCACATCTCATTTTCAAGATTTAGCCTTCACAACCCTCTTCAAAGTCAATTATGACATGGTTCATTTGTTTTCTTCCTTATCTGAAAGAAATTCTGTCGAACATTTCTCAAAACCTAGTGATTTAGATATCATTATGTCACTAAGGTTAGAGATTTCATTCATTCAACCTCATCCTTTAAAGATGAGAGGATCTTTAACCTGGGCCTCCCTTTTTAGGAGTAAGTCCCAATCTCCAAATTCCAAATATAGACATCCTCTTTAAGAGTAATCCCCAAGTCCCCTAACCTGGGCTTCCTTTTTAGGAGTAAGCCCCAGTCATAATTCACTTTAACCTCAGCTTCTTCATTAAGAGTAATCCCCAGTCAAAATTTCTCTTAACCAGATTTAATTTACTTTTGATGTGGGCTTTTTTCTCAGGAGTAAAACCCAATCATAAGTTCTCTCTAATTAGGGCATCCTTCTCAGGATTAAGTCCTAAGTTAAGTATCCAAATCTCCATAAAGAACATATACCTTTATGGACCTTGTTCCTGGGTTTCTTTCATGATGTAAATCCTAATCCTTATCTATATGGGCAGTCACACATACATAAGCCCCACATCAGTTCTTATAATTGCATATTTTATGGCACAATTGTCTGGTTTTTCAAATACCTCTTGTTTCTCACATCGAGCATGACTCACGTGAGCTTAGAGTGTAAAATGAATTATGAAATCTTTCTTTGAGCCATCAATAATGCATAAACCTCATTCGTATTTACTTGAACTACGTGGGTTCTTATTCCTTTTCTAAAATGAAGGATATATAGGTAGCCCATCTACGGGTATGATCCCAACTCTGAAATATTCTATGTCCTTCTGAATGACAATAAACTTCAAGTGCCCCACTGATTGGATTTAAAACCAGTATGGTTATCATAATGATCAAGAGATTTTTATATAATGTGTCAAAGGATACCATTAACCAAGAATCTCTAACAAATACAGATGATTCTCTATCTACGAAAAACCTCGAATACATATAAAAGATTCTCTAAATCGCATACATAATAATCATTGATTTTCAGATCTTAAGAAAGCTTATTTTCATACTTGCTAGTGTAATAAGGATTCACGAACCTATCTTAAATCTATAAAGAGAGTCCTGGAGTAGACAATAATTCCCCCCAAAAATGTTTGATGTGTCCGACCTCCCATCCTCTAGACCAATGAAAATTCTTAAGCCTCATTGGTCCACAACTACTAAGCGCCTACCTTTGGAAAGTAGGTCCAAATGGATATAGAATCATTGGATGTTTCCAGTTCTACAAACAAACCCATTAGAAACCAATTGGAATGTTTGAACCTTAAATAAACAAGGTCATACCCAATTTGAGAGGAAACAAAAAATGGTGAACTCAACATGAATCCTTAACCAAGTTAAAATAATGTTTTACTTATTTTGTTAGGCCCCTATTTAAACTCAATGATAGGTCCAACAGAACAATAAATAATATATGTTCTCATTAAAAAGATGTAGTGGCCAAAATTATCTTGATTATGTCTATTATATCAAACATGAACTCTTTTCCAAGATCTTCTGCGTTATAGAAATGAATTCTCTAAAGTTCACGCATGTGAAAACCTCTGCTGTGAATGCCTCTATTGCTACTCCAGTTGGATTGTCGTCCGCTCTGAGGAAGAAATCACCTACTCAGCATCTTCAACACTGGGTATCAAATGAAATGGTTAAGTAATACCGTCAAAACGGTACTATTCTGACTCTGGAGGCCTCGAGACAAGCCCTCCAAGTCAATAATTCACCCTGGTCGTCCGGACAACGACGACCAGCGATCAAGAAGCAGGTGGTTCCAACCACCATTTCCAACTGTTTCGGGTCATTATCCCCAGAACGCAACAACCATTACCTCCCATATTCTAAATAGGTGAATGAGAAGGTCACTAATGCCTTAATTCAAGGAAACATGAGTCCTTCTCGAGGGCTCCCACCAACAATTGCTGCCAGACTCGTGTGGTAGTGCGCCCTCAACATGATGAGGGTGTCGTCTCCAAGCGATCAGCTTAGGTTCCTCAAAACCAAGAAGGAAATACAAACCACTAGAGGAGAAGAACGGTCAACAGTGAGCAGGTTCTTATCTCATCCATCTCTAAAAAAGACCTCCAACCTAACTTGGTGGCAAGAAATGATCGTGCACACACACACATCTGTTTTAATTCCATTTTCCAGCAGACTCGTCTGGCAGAAACACGCCAATCCCACCAGGAAATTCCAGCGGAGTATTATAGATAGAAACATAAACCTGTTTTTTAGTTATCAGCTAGTAACCAGGCTCGTCTGACTACATACGATGAAGCCCGCCACCCCAATGTTTTCACAACTGGTTAACAGGCACATACACCTGCTTTCACTCATCAATCCTACCAGCAGTCTCGTCTGCCAGTATTAAAGGAAGTTAGTCAACCATATTCGGCGAAGTGCAATCATCAGGCACATACACCTGCTAGTATTGATCAAGCCTACAAACAGTCTCATTTGGTAGCACCCGGAGAAGTCAATTGGAAAGCCCCAATGACAAAAAGGAGGCAGACTCAACTCTATGCCCCCATTCATGAGTACTGTCAGAATTCACTGATAGGAAAAGGAGGACAGGAGCAGGAACACACACCTACTCCAAGAACGTAATGGATGTATATCCCCGTTCCGGCAACTGAAGTCAGCAAGCATATTCTATCAATGGTGAAAGAGCAGAAGCAAATCCCTTCTCATATTCTGGATTCTTGCCATAATATTATAACAGCTTCAACAGCATCATTGGGAATGAAATGAAAATCTATCCTTACCAGTGGAGTGACACATCAACAGTTCACTCTGGAACAGACACAAACCTCTGTTCCAGACCATGAAGGTTGTAGGTCATACTCCCCCATTTCATACGGACAGCCAAGTTAGGAACATACACATGATTTGAGTGGAGATAATCATCCTAACCTGACTCTTTCTCCTGATCAGGCACATACACCTACCCATAATGACCACTTTCATCAACAAGTGGTTCATAATGTGAGTAAGAAGGTGTATATGAAAAAGACCCACCCAGCACAGTCAAGAAATCAAGGGCCAATCTGTAATAAGGCCTTGCTCGATGCTGGAGTTCTTGATGCGCTCAGAAAATTATCTGTTGCAACTCAAGATTCTACTATATCAGTTCCCAATAGTGGGAACATTAATTCCTAAGGTATTCATCAGACACTTCTTCATGAAGGCTTGCTTCATGACAGTTCGGTCAATCTTGAAGTATCATCTTCAGATGAGAGCCACAAGAACCCTATGTGTGGCCAGAAGACAAAGGAGTAAAATGTTTCATCTTTTGTTGTAGCCCACCATGGTCGTCCTCCCCATGATGATGAATTTAGCTGCGAAAGTCCTCTCCACAGTAGTAATTCCCATTTCCTGGAAAATTCTCCAATGGACAATGTAGTGATGAGAAAACCATCTTATCTTGAGGCACATTCAAATATTAATCCAGTCATGTCTGATGCTTTACCAATAATAGGTGAAATACTTTCTCAATTAGAAGATAACACGGGGTGTAGGTCATTCTCCGAACCACCCCTGATTCATGCATCTTCTAGTTTGATAAGTGAATTATCTATCAATCTTTTTGAATCTGATAAAGAAACAAAGAAACACCAACTCTGGTATAATTAGGTAGAAAAATCTTCATCAAATGATAAGGAGGAAATACTGAATATGAGAAAACAATTGGAAAAAGGTGAAGTTCCAGTTATGTTTTGGCCTTTGGCTAACTCTCAGTATGACATTCCAGAGATGTTGACGGAAGATGGAATTCATGATATTCGTCTCAACATATGGAAAACTCTTTGTCAGTTGAAAAAGAAAATATTATCTTATGATGAATATGAAAATCATGTCAAGATAATAGAAGGGTTACAATGCCATATTGACTTGGAATATCTCTCAATTTCTCGATATTCGAAGGATGAAAAGCAGTAGAGAGCCCTTTATCATTCATGCCTTAGCGCACTAAAAAGATTGTGACAGTTAATTGCCAATTCCCCATCTGGTATTCATATCAGGGGATGGGGTGTCCATGGAGCACTACATTTCACTATACTCTCCAGTCAACAAAGCCCGCCGAAAGTGGTCACATGCAATGTTATTGCTGACAGTCGGCCACAACTAATGGGTTTTGTTTGTAATCAAAGGCTTTCTCAAGAACAGGCCTCAACTAGTTCTTCTCAAAATCAGGAATACAAAGAACAAGTTGTTGAATTACTTTTGCATCAGGAAAACGAGAACATCTAACATGCTTCTCGTTTAGAGCGTGCACATCATCAAGTTATAGAAGATTCAGAAATCATCCAATGGAATTTGAGCCGGGTGATAAGAGTGGATGCAGGTTAATGCATCTAGCCAATTTCCAGAATAAAGTATGTAATATCAGGAGAGATTTTATGAAGGTCTCAGATATAGCAACTCAAGAACCTCCCCAGCTTTCCAGACTGGGTACTCTTTTAACCCAACCCTCAGAATCAACAAATAGGATTCGAGGAGTTGAGCAGGAACCACAGGAACAGCCCCAGTCCACCGGACTAGGGACTTTTTCATATCCTCAATCTTTTCCTCAGAGAAATTTCGTCTTATCTTGATTAGGGAAGAATCCCCAAGAGGAACGAAGTGCCCAATTATTAGGATATTCCCTCCAAATTACGGTTCGTCAAGAAGTTATTGAGGGATCAAATCAGCAAAATCCAGTGTCTCAACAAGGACATGGAAGAAGACAATATCACATAAATGCCGATAAAATAGATGCAATGCGTTATGCATCAATTAACGTCATCAATGCCATTTTTACTGATCCCCTAGATGAGGCTCACTCAGAGGGATCAGATGAGGAAGCTTCTTTTCAAGAGTTTGTACACACAGACACAAATGAAGAAGGCGTGCGTACAAAAAATCAAAGGATTACCCAGAATCTAGGCAATCCTTCAAGTAACCCACTTCCACCTCTCCGAAAGGAATCAAACAAAGGAAAAGGGAAGAATATGGTTGCATACCATTCCTCTAGAGAAGGAAAATATCTCTCATTAGAGCAAAGATTCACACAACAAGAGGAAGAGATGAATGAATTAAGGAGGTTGAATGTAGAACTACTTCAATGTAGTCTTCCTCTTAAGCATGTTGGAGTCAGTCAGCCAAGGGAATTTGTTGCGGCTACTGAGATGGATCAAGAGTACCCTCTTTTACAAGTACACCCTCAGAGGTCTAATCCTATGGGTTTTACCCAAAAAAAATCGGCAATACTACCATCAGTGGAAGTCCCAGTCACCACACCTATCTAAGCTTCAGTTATTGCACCTGCACAGGTCCAAGATCAACTAGATGTTTCTCAAAAGTTAATGAATACCATTGAGTCATTAACAGCTCGGTTGGAAGCTATGGAAGGAAAGCGTGCACCAGTTCAACCGGAGAAGAGATCTTACCCTGAATGGGTAGACGCAATTACTCCCCCATCAAAATTAGAAAGTAACACATTCCCAATATTTAATGGTTCAGGAGACCCAGAGAAACACTTAACACATTTTCTTTATCGTTGCAATCCTATGATTGGAACCCCTTAGCAATAAGAAGCAGTTAAGCTCAAGTTTTTTGTACAATCATTAGAAGGGCCTGCTTTTGTCTAGTATACAAGCTTGCAATCCCGGCCAATTACCAGGTGAGAGGATCTTCGTCAATAATTCCTTCTTCAATTCAACTCAACTTTGCCAAAGACAACAGGTTTTGATCTTAAAAATTGCAAGCAAAGGTAGAATGAAAGGGTTTCATATTTCATTGCTCGATGGAAGGGATTAACATATTCCTTGAGCTTAGAACTCCCTTAAGAAGAATTGTTGGCAATCTATGTGGCAAATTTGTGTGATGATTTGTGCACACCGTTGATCCCTGTGAAATACCGAAGAGGGTTTCGAGACCTTACTTCAATCGATCAAAAGATTGAATACTCTCTTATAAAGACTAAGGATAATGCTCGTGTAATTCCATCAGTTCTAGGAAGGAGAATGGGTAAAGTAGAGACTACTACAGTTACGCTTAAACAAGCATCTGTACCTGCTTCTAATTCAAGGCCTTCATCTTCTCGAAGGGATCCACCTATAGAGAATCAACAACAGAGGCCGTTTCTTCAAGATGTTCAAAGAGATCAAAGACGGAAACAATTTTAGGATATGAAGAGAAAATTTTACTCTTTCTTAAATGAACAAGTTCCTGATTACTTCATTTAGTCTCTGGAAAATAATTTGGTTCAATTTCCAAGGCCCAAGAGTCCGAACAAGTAAGGAGATGAAGACCATCCAAATTATTTCCCATTTCATCAGATGTAGGGGCATCCTATTCAGGTGTGTTTGTCTTCAAAGACCTCCTGCAAAAAATGGTGGACTCTGGACAAGTCAAGTTGAAAGGTTATTCAGCTTAGGTAGCATGTGCTACTGCTATAAATCTAGAGGAAGAAGGCGAGTGGCATAAAGTCAAGAACAAAAATACGCAAAAATATGATGATTGGATGGTCAGAAAAACGATCAACCGAACTCATGACATTTTTCAAACACAATTGAAGAAACCAATTGTGCCTTCTGCCATGAATGCCACTGCAAAACCCTCTTTATCAGAGGGAAAATCCTCAAAGAAAGGACATAATTCAAAGAAAGAGGAAAAATCAGAAGAAGATGAGATCTTGTCAAATACCAAATTGTCTTTGACTCTGGCAGATTTTATGCCATCTACTTCAAAGCAATGGCCACCACCCCACCAAACGATATAGTAGAAATTAGCTAATTAGGCAGAGTCTTCATCTGATGAAGAGTTAATCTTTGGTTTTGTTAATATGATTCATCTAACAGATCCTTATTCCAGTCGTAGTTTCGATTTTGATGAGCCTCAATTCCCTGAATCAAACAGAGGAATTAGAGGGAGTTCCATAGGTCTGGGATACAGAGGAAGACGTGGATATCCCAAAAGCCACTATTCCAATTCTACCCCTGCTAGAACTGTTTATGTAGCAGAAACTCATGGCAGAGCCCTTCAACGGGATCAACCAGAAAAAGAAAATTATTCCACCAATAGCAGATTCAGTCCTGGTATAGTTATTCTGGAGGATTGGTTAGAGATTCCACCTTCTTCCTCTCAGCATGTAAATAGGCCTTATTTGGTCTAATCTTCCAAAGCCATGAGTATTTCCAACTCCTACCCCAATACAAGATGCATCTACTTCCAAGGCATCAACTTCTAAGGTACCTGCGAAATCACCTGTTCCTGTAGGAAAACACAGAACTTTGGATCAAAAGTATTATTTATTGAAACACTTGGCCCAAGTACAGGACAAGTTATCAATTTTGGATGTCTTTAATTTATGAAAGGATCTTCAGGAGGCACTCATCGAGGATTCGTCATATCCTTAGGAATTTGAAACCGAAATTGCTACAGCTAAAGTCTACCATGTAGAGAATAATCCTGCAGAATGTCATGCAGTGATATTTTTCACAGATGAAGATGAAGATGATGTCGTGCATTGACATATTAGACCTTTATACTTATTTGGAAAGGTCAATGGTCTAGACGTCTGAAGAGCTTTCATTGATAATGGTTCGGGAGTCAACCTCATCCCCATTCGTACACTTCATCGATTGGGCCTCACAGAATTGGATATATCTCCTTCTACTCTGATATTGCAAGGATATGATAAAAATAAACAAGAACCACTGGGAAATATTACACTCAGAACTCAGTTTGGAGACCTTGTATCCAATTCAGATTTCATGGTTGTTGATCATCGTAAAAACTTTACTGTTTTACTTAGAATACCATGGCTACATCAACATGTGGCTATCCCTTCGTCATACCATCAATGCCTCAAATATTGTTTCGATTGTCAAATTGGGACATTGTATGGTGATAAATCCCCCTTCAAAACATGTGAATCTCAATACATTGAGGCATAATTCTATCACATGAAGGGTAAGGAGAAATACACAACAAGGGAGGTTACCAAGGTTAATGCTCCATATGGTTTGGAAAAGATTCCAGTAAACCCATTCACACATGTGAGTATAGATTATGTGTAGCCTATCTGTCAAATTGACAGGATAGACCCAAATCAAAATACTCTTATGGAAAATTCCATAATGTCAATCATGGAAATCAAGCCAGATAGCATGGGAGAAAGTGGTGATTCACCAAGCAATGATGAATGCTCAAATGGGGATGTCTTCATTTCATCTACTGAAATCCAGCAAGTCTATACTTCGCCAACCAGGCCATAAGAAGTTATAGCAATGTCAGAGGTGAACAATGATGTTGATTCTCATTCAATCATCTCCTCTTTATTACCCAAGGAAGACCCTTCATCATCAATCAGGTAAGAAATGGAAGCTTCTTCTTCAAGATGTTCAAATTTTAACATCTCTTCTGGTCATGGATATTCTACTTCATAATCTACTATGCATGTAGAAATAGAAGAAATAACACATGTTTAATAAAAGTGGAAGTTCTCAGGGATTCTCCTCCAGCATTTGAAGAGGGTATCTCTACCACCGTGGATGAACTCCGGGAAATAAATCTGGGTATAAAAGAATATCCACGCCCCACTTTAATTAGTGCGGCCATGACTCCTAAAGAGAAAGAGATGTATATTTCATTTTTAAAGAAAAATTGAGATATATTTGCTTGGAACTATACAGAGATGCTAGGTCTTGATCCTGATGTTGCGACTCATCGTTTGGGTTTGCCAGAAGAACATCGAGGATTTAAGCAACCCGCAAGGAGAACACACCCAACCTATGCTTCCAAACTTGAAGCTGAATTGGACAAGCTTATCAAAGCTAAATTCATTAGAGAAGTTCAATATCCCATGTGGTTGGCTAATATTGTCCTTGTGAAAAAGAATAAAGAAAAAATTAGAGTTTTCATTGATTTCATATATCTTAATCGCATTGTCCTAAGGATGATTTTCCAGTTCCGATTACATAACTCTTAATTGATGCAACGGCTGACTATGAACCACTTTCCTTAATGGATGTATATTTAGGATATAATGAAATTTGAATGGCTCTAGAAGATGAGGAATATACAGCCTTCAGAACCCCTCAGGGTGTGTTTTGCTATCGGGTAATTCCCTTTGCCCTGAAGAATGCAGGCGCAACATATCAGTGTGCCATGCATCGTATCTTCAAACTCTTTTTAGGGAAGTTTGTTGGATGTTATGTGGATGATTTGGTGGTTAAATGAAGTCAACTTTCTAATCACTTGGGTTATTTGGATGTCATATTCTATAAACATTGACAACATAATTTGATGATGAACCCCTTAAAATGTGCTTTTGGGGTAACCTCAGGAAAATTTCTCGGCTTTGTTGTATGCCATCGTGGTATCAATGTCGAACCTGAGAAGACAAAGTAAATCCTTGGTATGTCACCTCCTTGTAATTTGAAATAATTGATAGGACTTCAAGAACACTTAGCCTATATTCAGCGTTTCATCGCCAATTTAGCAGGGAATAGTTTACCCTTCACCAAATTGATGAAGAAGGGAGTCACTTACCAGTGGACTAAAGAATGTCATGAAGAATTTGATATTCTCAATAAATATCTCTTGATTCCACTGTTATTAATGCAACCTATTGACTGAAGACCACTTATCCTCTATGTGATAGCTTTATAGTGATCATTGGGTGCCTTTCTTGCTCATAAGAATGATGTTGGGAATGAAAACAGCCTTTACTTTCCCAGTCAGACTATGTTTGAAGAAGAAACCTGATATTAAAATATTGAGAAGTGCTTCCTAGAATTAATCTTTGTAGTTCAGAAGTTGAGACACTACCTGCAACATCACGAGGTCCAATTGGTATCTCATAATAACCCACTCAAATTCATCCTTAGTCGTCCAATGCTTACAAGACGTTTGGCAAGGTGGGTAGTTATTTTGCAGCAATTTGATATTTAGTATGTGTCTCAAAAGGAAATAAAGGGCCAAGATCTAGATGATTTCCTTGGTGAACATCCTTCAGTAGAAGATACATCTTCAGATATTGAACTTCCTAATGAGGAAGTCTTTTCTATTCAAGATAGTCTTCAAACATGAGAAATGTACTTTGATGGTGCTTCCAGAAGCCCAACAGGGATGAAAATGGAAGATCCTTACTTCAAAAAAGTTGGGTTAGTAATTGTACTCATTTCCCTCTAAAAGGCAGTGCTACCTTATTCGTTCTGATTTTTGGGAGGAGGTACAAATAATGAAGCAGAATACCAAACTCTTATCGTAGGATTGGATTTGGCGCTTCAAGCACTGGTGAATCACATAATGGTGAAAGGTGATTCAGACCTGGTAATCAAACAAGTCAATGGGGATTATGCAATCAGAAAAGAAGAACTAATCCCTTTGTATGATTACATCATATAGTTAATGGTGTAATATCCTTTAGAACCGACATTTTCTTATGTCCTGAGATCACAAAATGCCCATGCTCATGCACTGGCTAATATAGCCACAGTTCTGGAAGATCCAAATCGGGATGAGACAATCATCATTATTGCCCACCATCATACAATTTTACCTTATGTTCAAATCAAGATAGAGGAAATCAATGAAATTAGTCCCATTCCTGAACTATATGGTCATACTACGGGATGGATGACACCTATCAGGGAATACCATCAAAATGGAATACTTCCACCTGATAGAGCTGGGAAAGAAAAAATTCAGCGACATGTGGTCAATTTTACTATTTATGATAGCATCAATCACCTAGAGAAAATTCTCTACAAAAGAGGTTTTGATGGGGTTCTCTTCAGATGCATTGACGGTGAAGAGACAATGGATGTCATGAAAGAAGTGCATGCAGGAGTCTGTGGTGCCCATCAGTCTGGACACAGACTATCTGATCAAATTCGAAGGTTTGGATATTGTTGGCCTTCAATGATACAAGATTGTGTTGATTTCATAAAGAAGTTTCATTCTTTCCAAGTACATGACAACTTCATTCATCAACCCCCAGAGTTGCTTCATACAGATAAATACTCGTGGCCATTTTCCACATGGAGAATGGATGTAGTGGGACCTTATCCATCGTCTACAGCTAAGTAGTTTAAGTATATTCTTACTGCTACTGACATATTTTCCAAATGGGCAGAGGAAATACCCCTCAAAGAATTCAGTTCTAAATGCATTGTTAGCTTCATCAAGTTAGACATCATTACCAGATTTGGTGTCCCTGATACCATATTGATGGAAAATGGTACCAACTTCTGTTCATCCGAGGTGAGAAAGTTGTATCAAGAATACAAAATCAAATCCAATCATTCATCTTGGTATCATGCAGTGGCCAATGGCCAAATAGAAGCTTTCAATAAGAATATTTCAATCATACTACAAAATATGGTGGATAAAGATAAGAAATCATGGCCTGATAAACTCTTTCATGCTTTATGGGCTTATTGGACCACCACCCGCACTACAACGTGGTCATCTCCATATTCATTGGTATATGGAACAGAAGCAGTCTTTCCCATTGAGGTTCAATTACCCTCACTCAGATTAGCCATTTTTGATCAATCATCTACAGATGAACAATCTCAAAAGTGATTGGATGAATTGGAATGGTTAGATGAGAAAAGATTGTGCACCCTGCACCACTTGGAAGTCTATCAGAATCGAATAGCACGAGATTTCAACAAAAAAGTTCATCTTCATTCATTTATTCAGGGAGAATTGGTATTGGTTATTAGAACTCCAATGATACTAGGAAAGAAACCTCCCAAGATAGAGCCAAAATGGGAAGGACCTTATTCAATACATAAGGTCTACTCTAATGGAGCTTATTCTTTAATCTCAATGGATGGAGAACTCATCACTACTCCAACCAATGCTAGATTTTTGAAGAAGTATTTTGTATAATACAAATACATATGGTCCATGCATATGACCTTAAACTATTGGTACTTATGTCCAATGTGACGTTAAACTGTGACGTCCTAGCTATATGATGCTAAACTGTACAGAAGTCCCTTACATCCAACAAGACGTTAAACTACATAATTGTTGGTCCATGAATATGACCTTAAACTACTGCTCATTCATCCAACATGACGTTAAACTGTGAAAAAGTCCCTAATACGTCCAACATGACGTTAAACTATGTCTCTTTGGTCCTTACTGCATGACATTAAACTGCACAGTCCCCCTTTCATCCAATATGACGTTAAACTGTATTGTCCCCATCGTCTTAGCTACAGGACATTAAACTGTACAGCTTATTCATCCTACATGACATAAAACAGAACAAAGTACCTTAATATGCCCTACATGATGTTAAAATGTATTTTTTTCCCTACTACATGACACTAAATTGTATTGTACCAATAGTCCTCACTGCAAGACTTTAAACTGCATAGTTCGTTCATACGTCCTATATGACCTTAAACTGTGCATCATTAATGTTGTTGCTACCTCTTATTTCTCACACCGAGTATGAATCACGTGATCTTAGAGTAAAACTTCAACCATAACACCCTCTCTAGGCCGCTAACCATGTGTATGTCCTGACACCATTTTTTTAGGTAGTTGTCCTCAAAAACAACTTGTTCACCAATTCATTCTTTAATTGAACTACACGGACTTTGATCCTTGACTTCTAGGCTGGGTATGTAGAAAACCTCCAAAGGTTCATGCCCAAAACCAATATCTTCACATCGGTTCACCTCCATTTCATATGATGTTAATCTGTGAAGTAGCCCCAGAACCAATACTTTTTACATTGGTTCACCACGGTCCATGCATATGACCTTTAACTATTCACACTTTTGTCCTGTATGACAATAAACTACAACATTATTTGAAATCCTCACCTGAGAGGGAATCATTATTTATATTGATATCTGATCATGTCATATTCTAAAAACTACATGCATATATGGCAATTCCTGAAACTTTTATCTTGGGTCAAACCAACATTGCACTAAATTCCCCTTTTCACCCTTCATATGTACGAACCAAATCTGTACAGATGGTATTTCAAGAACTATGTGTGTCTTGATTCCCATCCTCATGGGATACATAGGAACATTCTAGTATCCCTTGAATCCATCCCCATGTATTTGGGCCTAACCCCATGTTTTACTTTCAGTCCCCTGGCTGAAAAGTCCCTATGAAAACACACACAGTGTATTCATTATAATGGTCCGAGTTCTATGACCCTAAACTGAGATTTTCCGTAGTTTTGTTCCACATGATGATAAACTGTATTTCAAGAACTACGTATGACTTGATTCTCATCCTTATGGGATACGTAGTGAAGTCCAACATTTCAATTTAGGACCCATCCACAACATGATTATGGTTAGCATTGATCCATGTATCTCTTTCACGCATTGGAAAATACCCATTTTCATGTGTCATACTCCTAACCTTAAATACTTCTAGATCTCCATAACCCTTTTCTTGAATTCTGGCCACAAAATGCCCAATTTCTTAGAGTTATTTTTCCTGACTATGTAGCACGTGCCCTTAGGCGGCCTTGCATAAACAGACTACATAACAAACTTGTCAGCAAAAATATGCTATTATTTGACAATGTAGACAATTCCCTTAGGTGTCCCTGCATAATTCAACTCCCTAACAGGTTTTTTAAATAATGGTAACTTCATTCTTGGGAAGAAAACCTATTTTTTCCTTATTGGTATTATCGACAATATGTAAGGATCCGCAGAAAATATCCATCCTTAAGATATTTGTCCCATGTTCTTTTTCATTATCTGAAAGTATTCAAGTCTAGAGATTATATTTCCCTTTCCTAAGTTTGGGTGAAACCTTCATACGAGTAAAATTCATCCAGTTCTTAGATGATATTTTTTGGAAATATCTTCTTCATATTCAGGTACCTCTCTCCATAAAGAAAACTCTATGCTTTGTAAAATTTGAATCCTCATAAACTTCCACTCAATTTTTAGCAGTAGAAAAGTAAATTTCTGAGAGTTCTTTTGCCTGACTATGAAGCATGTGCCCTTAGGCGGCCTTGCATAAGTAGTCTACATAACGGACCTATTAGCCAAAGGATGCTATTAATTGACTATGCAGCCAATGCCCTTAGGTGGCCCTGCATAATTCAACCCCCTAATGGGTTTGTTAAATAGTGGTAACTTCATTCTTGGTAACTACTTCTTCTAATCACTTTTATCCATTTTTCATATCATTACTCATATTCAAAATTTCTTAAGTCATCGTTTACATATTTTCCCTCATAATTGAACATGGTAATATGTTTTCAGATAAATTATCAAGTAATTGAGTCGATGTTAATCCATTTGTTCAAACCTATTTCGAATTTAAACAATATCCTTTTTATGTCTGATGTGCATGACTTTAAACTGACCACAAAAGAAAAGGAAATTCTGAATAAAAGTCAAGTCCTAGCTCACTAAACATACATTTTTTATGATTTTAGTTAATATTGAGCAATTAAAAGATTCAATGTTTGTAGGGTTATTTATAATAATCCTAGAAAAAATCAAATTATGATTACTAGGTCCATTGTCTTAGATAAAAATTTAAAGCAGATAGAAAAAGAAATCATGCACAAATGATTGAATATGAAAGTGTTTTTCATTTGATACACAAAAGTTAGAAGGACATCCACTGACTGGAGTCTCTTCTCTTTTCCATGAATTAAAAAAGGTTGTCAACATAAATATTAATTTGATTTATAACATCCCGAGCTTCATCCAAAGACACTTTAAGATCATCTACTCGACCAACTTCACTCTTTTCAGCATGATGGAGCACTTTCTTGGCATCTACAATGGATTTCATACCATTTGTCTGAACTCCTTTCAGTTAATTGTTCAGTTGGTCGCGTTCCCTAGTAACAGCATCCAACTGTTGATGAAGGTGCATCTGTGGGACAATTTTCTCCTTGATCTTATGATTCATCTCCTTCAACTTGGAATCATGATCAGCCTTAGCTTAGGATACCGCAGCCTCAAATTCAATGATATTGGCTGACAGCCTTACTCTGGTAAAATCTTGATGGTACTTCTGCTCCTGATCCCTTCATAAGATGACTTGTTTTACCGCGACATGGATCTTTTGATATCCAAAACCCCCAAGTCCCAACATGACAAATAGGGATGACAGTCGGGTAACCTGCGATGACAGCTCTTCTAAAGGAATTTCGGATATGATCTTCCATATGTTCCGTCATGCCTTGGGTTGTGAAAATTGGAGCACCTTTTGTATCTCTGGGTCTGACTCAGCATCACTGTCATGGGGGGGAATATAATCCAGGATTAATGCACATAGGGAAGTGCCCGGTTCTGCTTCTTCCCCCTGACCCATGTTTCTTCACTTTCTATTCCCGATGGGGCGGAAGCTGATGCTTCACCTCCAGATCTAGCCACTGAAATTGATGGCCCTGCATAATCAATTTTAAGCTTTGGTTAGTTTCAAAGGATAACAGAAATTGATTGGATATCTTGTAAATTAAGTACGGTCACAAAAAAATTATTATCTCTTACCCAATGGTAGATCGGTAATTTGAGAAGGCTCCTCCCTATCTTTCCTAGCTTCAACATGATTTTCATGACGATTTTCAAGAATCTCTGCCAGGTTAAGCTACACTTAAGCTAATGTCTCTACAATAGTAGGGTTTTTTGTACCCCCTTCAGGCATTGGAAGTTCACTAGCTTGCTCAGATAGAACTGCACATTTCCACATATCATTATTAGAGATGTAATATGAAGTTATTTTTAATAGAAAGAAGGATAGCACTCACATCCATAATCTTCTAAATTACATAGTAATTTTACATGATCTAAAAAATCTTCAAAAGATGCACCAAGTTCTATCATTTCAGCCAATGTAATCTCAGAATCCTGGTTAATCTCACCAGTGGGAGAATTCGATATGTCTTCTTGGTGACCTTCTTCCTGTAGCCTCTGACCCTGGACAGCTTCTTCAGATAAAATAGTGGCATCAGTTGAAATGGCCGCCAAAAGTTCTAGTGCAGGGTTTGAACCTAAAGTAAAACAGAATGGAAGTCAGTTGATGTTTCATTCAGCATTTTATGAAGCATTGTTAACTTACTAGAAGCAGGCTCTTCTTTCCTTGCAACAGTAGCAGGAGGGATACTGGGAGCAGATGTTGGCTCTTCTCCAGGAGTAGCCAAGTCAGCCTGAACTTGTGATTGTTCATCAGTACCCTCTGTGGTCCTCAAAGGAGGGTCAATTCCCTCCCTCAGAGGAGAAATTGAAGAATCCCTTTCAATCTCAAAAAAGTATGAACAGTATTTTCATTGGTTAAGACTCATGATTATCCGAAGGACTTACCACTACTGATGAAGTATTTAGCTGTGGACTTCCTCCTTCGATGCTTTTGGTTATTTGGATTTTTGGGAGTGAGGGTATCATCATCTATAGGTGCATGAAATAGAGAATGGAAAACCATGTCCAACTCTTCATTCGTGGCTTGCTGGCATAGAGATATTTCACCCTCCTCACGAGGAGATTCATTAGCCCCAATGGCTGTACCACCAGGGCTATACTGTGGTGAAGGAACCTCAACAGTTCCTTTCTTTGAAAGCTACAAGATGAAGAGAATAATTACCTTGAGTAAAAAATCCTTAACTGGAATCAAGTTACAAAGAAAATAAGGAAATAGACTTACCTCTTCAAGATCCACGTAATCATTCCACTCCTCATCTCCGGAAGTACCAATCCCCTCAGTGGTGCCATGATCTATCATTTCCTTCACCCGCTTGGTGATAGGAATGGAACCATCAGTGGAATATATGAGCATATCCAGCTCTCTGATGTAATCCCACACTTCATCAGGGTTATCCTTGTAATAGATATCTGTAGAAGCCAGAAGATTCCCTATCCCAGGGAGGCATATCCCCTCGCACAAATCCATTAAGGCAGTTTCAGCACTGCAGTATAAACTCCTCCATGTCTGGACAACCTTTGGTAGTAGATATTCAGTATGTGTACCAGAAGGTTGCGAGTAAGGTCCTACAATCTTGGACTTCAGCTTCTTCCCAGCTCCTGCAACTACAGATAGAGAATAAGAAAATAAGACTTGTCGCTCTATAATGTAATGGTGATTAAATTTCCCCAATGAAGTAACTCTCTAGGAGTCTATGGAGTTGGTATCTTAATTATGATAGGGGAGTTATACCTGGCACGAGGCAGCTTTGCCGCATGTTGTGCCTCATCATCCCCATCTTGAGAATATGGTGAATCAGCTTTAGGTGTTGCAGAAGAATAACCTTCCAGATGAAGGGTTTCTTTCTCTACGGTTCTTTTCCTCTTCCCCACCTGATAAACCGGGTGATTCAACACCCCTACAGGGTATGATGCTATCCAGTTCTCAGCATACCATGTAGTTAAGTTACTCGCCGCTTTATCAACTAGTAGATCAAACACTTCCCCAATCTTCCCCCTAGATGTTACCAACCACAGTTGTCGGGATACCATCGGATGTTTCTCTGACCTGATATGTACAGGGGGAGATACAACAGTCTGCTGCAAACACTTGAATTGACGTGAAAATCGGTATGGAGCATAGGCCTCTCATATAATCTCTCCATCAATCCTGGTGACCAGTACACTATCTCTGCAGGCCAGTATGTATACCCTAAATTTCAGGCTAGTTGTTCCATCATCAACAAGCCGCCCAGTTGGCGGGTTTCCATATGGAATGAAATTGAATTCCTTATACATGCTCAGCCACACCTTTATGTCATAGGATTTGAGATCTAGCGAGGAAATTCTAGAGAATGCTTGCACTGATGGCCTGAAAGAACTTCCGAGGATCTGTACTCCGTTCTGTACATTATATGTTCTGATGTGAGTGGTGATCCATCCCCACAAAAATTGGAATGGTCCCACTATTCTCAAAGGGGACTTACCCATGAAGACATGGAGTAAGCTCATGTGATTCTTTGCTAAAATGGGGGTAGCCAACCCAACCATTTTCCCCTCCGCCAAATTGATTGCAACAACCAAGGTCCTTGGCATGCCGCCTCCCTTCAAATCCCTGACTGGAAAAAGATAAACACTGAGCCACAAGGCCAAGAATCCCGCCAGATGAGTCTTTATTGGGATTCTTTGATTCGCTTTGTATCCCCACTTCTCAAATTCTCCTACTTCTAGGGTCGTCCAGAATGTGCCAGGGGCACCCCTCTTCTCTATTTTGGGGCAGGTGGTAGGACAAGTGCAGGTGATCCCCTTATCCTTGGGCCCCTTCCCCTTAGATCCCTTCTCCTTCGGCTCCTTCTCCTACTTCTTGGTAAGAAACATATTCATCCACTCCCCTGGATGAATATCCTTTCTAGAATGTTTTAAGGTCTATTAACTCTTGAGCTTGAGAAATATTTTCCATAATTCCCGAGCCAAATCCGGGGTCTTCTCCGAATCTTTCCAAGTCACCTTGGAGGGGAAGAATTCATCATACATATCACCCAAAATTGGAGCCCCTGAGATCTTGTGAACATCCCACAGACTGATGCCTACTTCTCCATGATTCAGATGGAAATAATTGGTTTCTGGGCTCCAATGCCTGAGTATCTCCGGCCCAAAGTCATTATTCCTGTAAACATATGTTTGCCCAGCCCAGATGGCTTCATATATTGCATATCCTTTCAAATCCTTGAGAAACTTTGCGCAGGTTTGTTGCACCCAGTATTCCTACATCCAAGTCGGCTTCACACCTCCTCCAGGACGAAAGTCCCAACTCTTCTTCCCGCCTTTGGATTGATCCATCTGAGAGTTTTAGAAAATTGATGGATAACAATGTGGTTGCAGCTCAGGCTTGTGAGGTTTCAGATCTAAGGTACATGGGTTATGATGCATTATGTAGGCCTTCTCGACAGTTCCGGTATTTATAAATGCTCCTCCACCTGAGATATTTGCTGAAGAAAAATTGGTGTAATTCTGAAACCAAGAAATTGGGAGATAGTTCTTTGCCTCTAGAATGGTGACTTCTCACAGATGACCATAGCCATACAAAGGTAGATAAATACTCTTTGGGAAGTAAAGATGGTACTTCTTCAGGTACTTGGCCAAATATGGAAGTGTGCTATCACAGATCGTATAATAATCATGGCCAATGATGCTCATCATATCATCAATTCGCTTGCTAGCTAATTCATCAGTTGTTCTGATTCTTCTGGTAGTTATTTAATCTACACAAAGGTCGAATAATTAAATTTTATGTAAGTTTATTTTTCATAAATTTGTGAATAAAAGTGAAAAAATGGGTAAGGCATTAAGGCGCGCAAGTCCCAAAGTTTGCACCCAAGTATAAGTGCATCGTGAAAGTTTTGGCACGCAAGTATCACCGCGCAAGTCCAAATAACTCTACAACAGCGCAGCACAAAAGAAAGCCATGGAAAAATGAGTAACTTTCACGGTGAAGGAAAATTCCGTAACAAGAGCTCGGAAGAATTCATATTTGATGCTTTTCACGAGAATGAAGCCATATTTATAGGAAAGGATGCAACCCTACACGCCGAAGCCAGTGCGCCGAAGCCCACGCGACGCCATCTGCGCACACAACACTTACACGCCACATGTTCCTTGGTTTTCTACTTTACCTCAGAGTCACATCCTCAATTCTTTCGGATCCAACTCTGAGGGGGGGATTTTTTTTACGCTTCTTTTCATCACAAAGTCTAATAAATGAAAATTTGAAATACCTTAGTCCAAAGTAATTCATCCTTTGAAGAAACATAAAAAATCGGCAAAGTCATTAAGATGGATTTCATCCCACTTAGTTCAAGCAAGTTTTATCATGGTCATGAAAGTATACTTGAAGCCAAATAGTGGTCGTGCAGGTGACTTGCGCTCCCTCTTTGATTCTCGCTCAGGGTCTTCAGCAGCCTATAAATACCCCTTGTGGGCCCCCCATTTCGAGGACAGAAAAATTCCAAAACTCAGATTCGATCTCCCGGTTCCCTAGTCTCTTCTGGAAGTCTTTCGAACACTTCTAAGGTAATTTCTTACTTATAATGCAAGCTCTAAACAGGGGGAAAAGTCCTAAGTGTTGAAACTCATCAACACTTGCGTGCCTAAGTGGATATCCCTTAAGGAAAATGGACACACTTGCGCCCCACCTTATCCCTGCAATAAAACTTGTGCGCCAATCTTTTTTAATCCTTAAGGTATAATACTAAGGGATTGTGAAAAGTCTCTCCCATCTATTACCCTAAGGGTTGACCGTCCCGCAAGTACCCTTGTGTCGCGCAAGTATACTTGCACAACCAGGACTTGCGCGCCCACGCAGGACTTGTGCACCTCTCTCTTTTTGGGTGCCCCTCCCACCTTTTCACTTGATTTCTTCAAATCCACCTCTCCTTTTCAAGATTTATCCTTCAAAACCCTCTTCAAAGTCATTTATGACATGGTTCCTTTTTTGGCTTCCTTATCTGAAAGGAATTCTATGGAACATTTCTCAAAACATAGTGATTTACATATCTTTATGTCACTAAGGTTAGAGATCTCATTCATTCAACCTCATCCTTTAAAGATGAGAGGATCTTTAACCTGGGACTCCCTTTTCAAGAGTAAGTCCCTATCTCAAAATTCCAAATATGGGAATCCTCCTTATGAGTAATCCCCAAGTCCCCTAACCTGGGATTCCTTTTCAGGAGTAAGCCCCAGTCATAATTCCCTTTAACCTGGGCCTTTCCCTTAAGAATAAGCCCCAGTCATAATTTCTCTTAACCATTTTTAATTTACTTCTGATTTGGGCTTCCTTCTCATGAGTAAAAACCAATCATAAGTCTTCTCTAATTTGGGCATCCTTCTCAGGATTAAGTCCTTAGTTAAGTATCCAAATCTCCATAAAGCACATATACCTTTATGGACCTGGTTCTTGGGTTTCTTCAATGAAGTAAATCCTAATATTTATCTATCTGGGCAGTCATACATACATAAGCCCCACATCATTTCTTATAATTGCATCTTTCATGGCATAATTGTTTGGTTTTACCAATACCTCTTGTTTCTCACACCAAGCATGACTCACGTGAGCTTAGAGTGTAAAAGTAAATATGAAATCTTTCTTTGAGCCATCAATCATGCATAAACCTCATACTTCTTTACTCGAAATACATGGGTTCTGATTCCTTTTCTAAAACAATGGAAACATAGGTAGCTCATCTACGGGTACGATCCCAACTCTGAAATAATCTATGTCCTTCTGAATGACAATAAACTTCAAGTGCCCCGCTGAGTGGCTTTAAAACTAGTAGGGTTATCATAATGACAAAGAGATTTCTATATAATGTGTCGAAGGATACCATTGACCAAGAACCTCTAACAAATACAAATGATTATCTATCAACGTAGAACCTCGAATACATATAAAAGATTCTATCAATCTTATACATATTAATAATTGATTTTCCGATCTTAAGGAAAGCTCATTTTCATACTTGGTAGTGTAATAAGGATTCAGAAAAATAACTTAAATCTATAAAGATAGTCTCGGAGTAGAAAATAATTCCCCCCAAAAGGTGTGATGAGTCTGACCTCCCATCCTCTCGACCAATGCAAATTATTAATCCTCATTGGTCCACAACTACTGAGCGCCTACCTTTGGAAAGCATGTCCAAATGGATATAGAATCATTGGATGTTTCTGGTTCTACGAACAAACCCATTAGAAACCAATTGTAATGTTTGAATATTAAATAAACAAGGTCATCACCAATTCCAGAGGAAATAGTATCATAAGATTTTATCATCAGAAACATATTCAATATCAATCCTGATAGAAGACGATATTGTCACATAAAATCTTTACTACTTTGGAAACATTGAATTGTAATCCATATGAAGGAATAAAATAAAATAGAACATAAAATATAATGAGAGTTATTAAGTTAATTACATTAAATTTCCAAGGTTTTATATATACAACACATGAAATAACATAGGTTCATAATATAACATACATCTCCAAGAAGACAAATTAAGACAAAAATCCTATACCAATTTGTTATTTTTGAATCGAAAACCCCACGAAAGAGAGACACTAAAATGGATATGTAAATACTAATAATATTTATGATGAGAATAATAAAATATTGATGTGGTTAGTGTATTCACAACATAAATGAAATATGTTGTTAATATGGAATGTGTCTCACAGAAGTAAAATGTGAGACGAAAATCCATTACCTTAAGTCTTCACCCCATAGTTTATGTTAGAACCTCATGTATAATAAATAAAACATTATTATACATATATTAATAAAAAAAATTCGTACATATAATTACATATATTATTTTATTATTACCTTTCATTACCCATTTATTAACAATTCAATGTCAAAGTCAGGTTTCGGGCAATAACTTCTTTGTTTTTTTTTCATATGTCTTATCTTTTTATTTGTTGGTCCTATTACATTGATCATAATTTGTTCTTCTAAAAAATGTTAAAAATGATGTAAATATCATTTATATTAAGTATATATGTGTTTATAGAATTTTATGAAATTTATTTATAGAAAATGAAATACATTATTCATGGACACAATTGGGCGTACGGACGTATGAACGTTATTTACATTTTATTATTATATTAAAATAATGAAAATTAAGTGATATATATTATCATTATAGAGTAATTTTTATTTCATATAAACAAAATATATTCATTAAAACCATCTTTAATACCATCCGTATAAATCATGAACTAATCACATCACTTCACAAGGCTGTAGTCCGCCATTCACATGAATGATGTTATCATAATCCCTCAAAATAGAAAATATGGAGGAATATCTGATATAATATTTCCAGAATCTTAATAAAATCATAGATATATTATATATAATATATAGAAAATATATTCATAATCATTTTCATCATCAATAGGTGGAAGTGGAAAAATGAATGACATCGGTTCGTGGGGCGATATTTGACCATTCACACGGACGATTATTTAATAACCCATTTGATGGAAGTGAAGATTATTGTAAGTAATTAACATGTAAAAAAATAGAATTATATTTAATATTATGAAAATATTATATACAAATTATATAATAAAAATTTAATTTATTTGAAATATAAATACAAAAAAATCTCATTAAAGAACGTTACTTCTTATTGGGGTTATCATCCATATGTTTCAACTCAATGCTTTTTTAGGATGGATTTATGACCAAAATAAGGATTCTAAGATGAGAATTGGGAAGTTAGAAATTTTTTTGGGTAGGTATTATAGGATAAAAAGGGTTTTAAATTGTCAATAGGAGTGTATAATGGTGACCTTTTATAAGTGGAGGAGAGGAAAAACTTGGTATTTTTGAAAATAATTGAGTGCTCTCACATTTTTCTTATGTAAAAAGGGTTAAAAATGGATAAAATTATAACATTAGACATAATATGGTCTAAATATATCTATAATATATATTTTGGAAATGTTTATAGGTTATTTTTACACATATCATTTTAGTTTAACCCCGATAAACCCATTTCCCCTAAACTATGACAATTAATTTTTACTGCATTTACTATTCATTTTTGTAAAAAATTAATTTGAACTTATTATATAATAAATATTATTATGATTCCAAATATGAAATCCATATTTTCAAATTCCTTTCATATAAGTGGAAAATTTTAATTTAAAATTAATCCAACAGACACGATGAGAAAAAGGGTTTTTAAAGAGAAAATGTTTAAAAGATTATAATTCGTTAATATAAAAATTCAACATTAAATTGAATTTAATGACCTAAATAGGTTTAATGAATATATAATTGTACAAATTTTACTTAAAAATTAATTTATAATTTAATTTACTTTTTAAATAAATTAAACAAAAATTTTTTTTTTAATTAAAATTTAGTATTTTCACTATTCCTCAATGAATGAATTTTTTTCAAGAAAAATATTTAAAATTCACCCTAATCTAATTTTGATATTATGATTTCAATAATTAAGTTTATTTTTTAAAAAATGTATATAAATTTTTCAAAAATTATATTTAGAATAAGGGCGCCATAAAAAGGAAAAAACACGTTTTTAGAAAAATACAATTTTTAATCTTGAAATTAGATTTACTCATATATTTTATAACAAAAGATGAATATAAAATTTTTTATTTAATATATACTATAATTTATTTAAAATCATTCAACAAAAGTGGGGTTTTTATTTAGGTATAACACATTCATTTTAATAAAAATGGTTTTTTTCTATGAAATATTTTCTTTATTTTCAAATAGTTATTATTATTTTATTTATAATTAATTGGTCAAAAAATAATTCATTATATATACATGTGTAAACCATATTTGAATAATTTATTTAATACCATTCATACCGGATATTCTAATGACTAGGTGATAACTACCATATTAAATAATAATTTTTTAATTATATTTCACGCTTCGTTTAAACTCAGTGTTCTATGTAATTAAAGATAAAATCAGTGTTGCATGTAACATAAGATAAACTTATGTTTCTATGTAACACAATACAAACTTATCTTTAGGTGTAATAGAAGATAAAACTAGTGTTTTGTTTAACATAACATTAACTTGGTTTTGCGTGTATCACAAGCTATCAATGAAATTTAATTTACATGTAAAATATAAATTCATAAAAACATGGGGTGTGTAACAGCCCGAGATTTTATGAAAAATATTATTTCTTATTTTACTAATGTCTTGTGTTATACGCTACACCAAAAGGAGCTTGCACAACACGCATCCTTGACTTGCCTTGCATTACACGCAATCGCAACCTTCCTCGATAGCGTGTGTGGTACGTAATCCTGAGTTTCACGAAACAATGATATGCTATTAAAATATTATTAAAACTAGCCGTTATGAATAGTAATAACCACTTTTTAAATTTTAGAAATTTTAACTCTCAAAATGGACTTCATTTTTGGAATCGGAGTATCGAATTTAGCCTAAGGTGAAATTTTGGTACTTTTCGGATAACTTTCATATTCTGATGAATAGTGAAAATTACTAAATTATAATTAAAAACAACTTTTTTAATCTAAATAATTAATAGTGATAAATCATTAATTTGAGTGGTTTTAAAGTATATTTAGAATATATTTTTACAATTTAATACAATGTTGGTCATTGGATGTAGTTTCACATTTAAACTAGACATAAACAAGTGTCAATCTTTTGATAGATATTGTTTCTTAAAAACACGCTATTTGTTTTAACAGCGGGATTTAATTATAAAATTAATTAATGCAACTTTTATGTTATGAATTTGGTAAAATAGACTTCATTTTTGAATTCGGAATATGAAATATAGCTTAGGATGAAATTTTGGCATTGTTCTGAAAAACATCAATTTTTGATGAATAGTGAAACTACTAAGTGGTAGGATAAAAACTGAATTTTGCATAAAACATAATTTTACCGCTTCTGTGAATGGAATTTAGAAAATCCGAGAGACACGGTTAATATCAAGGACTAAAATGTGGTTCAATGAGATGAAAATAAATTTTTGGTGAATAGTAACTTTTTACTTTTTTACCGCGGTTAATAGTAAATAGGGTAACTAAGGGTAAATATGATATTAATATTACCCTAACACATGTCCTAATTCTATTGGACAAGTTTAATTCGACCAAAAACAAACTTAGGAATAAAATATGACCATTTAGGCCCACTTGGATTAGATTAGGACATTTATTATTAATTTATTTAAAGAAGGGTTAAAATAGCAAAAATCAAAGTTTAATAAGTAAATCATTTTTAATATGGGGTTATACATACGATAAATTGGATTGTAAATATTCATTAGAAAGCTAAAAAGATTTCCTACATGATGGTATTTTATTTGTAATTTTTAGACATCAAATAAGTTAATTTATTTATGACACAACGATGATGCAGTAATTATCTTATTAATGAAATATTGACATAATTGATGTTATAAACACCAAAATAAATATAATTTGAAAATTTTTATGAATTCCACTAATTTTCTAGGTTACCATGATATATTAATGTTGATTTAATCAACTTGGTTAGAACATTTAATTCTGTTATGACTTTCACAAAAATCATATATCAAATAGTGTCAAAATTGACACAAAATAGTTTTTAAATCAAATATTATATTATTAATTGTTATTTTATTCCTAAAAATCTAAGGTTCGGCCAAATGACTTAGATAGGGATATATATATTAATAATAAACAATTTGGGGTTCGTTTGGCATGTTATAGTAAGTGTATTAACCATATAGTGAAAGAAAAAAAAAAGACACGGTAAATGTTAAATTATTTAACTTAGAGTTAAATCTAATTGATAAGGTTAAAATAATATCCTAAACTTGTCTAAATTCTATTGGTTGATAGGATTTCGACCCATCCCCACTTTAGCTTCGAAATAATACCCTTTGGAACCATTATAAACCGATTTTGACTTTAATATAAAATAATATTTTGAGGTATTCCTAAGATGCCCCTCTCCTCCCCTATAAAAGGACACCTCCTCCCCCTCCTCCTCACACCAATTTGAGCACTCAAGCTCGGCCAACCCCTGCCAATTTCTCCTCTCCACTTCCCTAGCAACATCCTAGAGGTTCTGGTCTTCCTCAAAGACCAATTCTAGTGCCCTAAGAAGAGGTCTCAAAGAGGCACTTCAAAGAAGAGGTAATTACCGTTACCAATTCTTTCATCTTTATTTCTTCTTCCACTTCTTCTTCTTAGGTTGTTTCATTATGAAGTAATAACATCAGTATCACTCATATACTGATATGTTATTATAAGTATGAAACAACCCTATTTCACCATCTATCCATCCTACGGAAAAAGAAATCACCGCGCGTGCGTACGTACGGAATACCGTCTCCACGCCGTGGTGTAATCTATTTTCCACCACCACCTTACATGGATGGGTATAATGGTGTAAAGAATAACTATAAATAGTTATTACAACATCATATTTATTCTGATATATTGTATAATCCACTCCAATTCAATTCAATATTTATAGAAATGATATCATCGCTCGTGCGTACGTACGGACTACCGTCTCCACGACGCGATGAGATTCATTCTCCATGTTAACCATTTAAGAATGATTATAATGTATATATAAGAAATAATAATGAAATATATGACATTATAAAGCTACTGGATTTATGTATATATATACATATGTATGTAATCTACTTACTTCCATTTCAAGATAATAAGGAAAGGAAAACAGCGTTCATGCGTACGTACGGACTACCGTCTCCATGAACGGTGTTTTTCATTTTATTTATCTACCTATTATATATATATATATATACTGAATATATATGATATATAAATCATATTTTATATTCTGGAAGTAAGTAAATCATGATATAAGTAATAATGATGTCAAGAACAACAAGTCAAAACACCTACGATAAATGAAACGATTTTACCCAAAACGCTTCTTTAACATGGAGTTTACAAAAGAACGGGTAATATAATGTCATAAGTGAACCATATATGATATCATAATAATGAATATGATTCTGTAATAAGTCAATAACATGATTTAAATCATTATACAGGAGGTTCGGACACTTACAAAGCAAGTCGGACCTAAGGTAAGGGAAATATCACAATCTCATTTTTATCCGAGATTGTTTATTCGTAAGTATTTACTGGGGTTTATTTTATCATCCACATCCATGTTTCCTCAATATGTAATATTATTTCCATCCAACTACAATGGTTTAAATCCAATTTTACCCTTTGGTTAGTTTTTAGTAAAAGATATGAAAGGAATCTTTTGTCGTTTATCGTACGAGGTACATTTTGACTTTTTCGACAAAAGTACAAAGAATGTTTTTTTTTAACTTATACGGCACGAACGGATTTCTACTGTTTTATAAAGCCTTATTTTCATGAAGCTTCCTCTAAAAGATTTCATGACTATTTTCAATAAAATCTCTTTCTTTTAAAATTGCATGATGTTTTGTGAAAAGAAATTGATTTTGAAGAAGAAAGGATATTTTCCTCAAGAATTCAATTCAAGTGTTTTATCAAATTTATTTTCCATCTAAGATAATAAAGGGTTCTGTTTCTATCCATATTTTTACATTGATTTGACTATGTTGAGATGGAATTATGTTTATGAATTCCTTTATCTTATATGAATTGATTTATGATGTCATGATGTTTCAAGAATCCCATTTTTATTACATGGGTTATGCGATGATGTATGATTTATGATTTTGTGGCACACATAAGAAAGGATTCATTAAGATATGGGTGGGAACTATATCTCCCTCCAATGCATTGGGTAAAGATTTTATATCTCATGAGATAGACATGGCTGGAATGGTAGGTTATACCGGTTCAGTGAAACAGGACTGAAACGAGGATTACTCGATTCAGAAAGGGACTTTGTCCACTAAGATAGTCTTGGCAATGAGTCTTGACTAACAAGAAATGATTCTCTATGATTATGTGTGTATGCCACAAAGTTCCATGTTTTATGTTATGATTATTGTGATTACATTTCACTGCCATGATTTATCCCATGTTATGAAATTATGCTCTCTTTTGCAGGTTATGATTTCCAAAATGTTATGTTCTTATGAATATGATGTGATTGATATTTCTTTTGTTTACCCTTACTGAGCATTTGAGCTCACCCTTTTATGTTTTCTTTTCCTCAGGATATAAAGAAAGGTTTAAGGTAAAAAAAAAAGAAGATCTTTATGGGAGATGTTGAAGATCTTTCACCACGATTAGAAGATTATAGTCCGAGTTTCCAAAGACACTAAACTATTACGGTCCTTGTGTGTGTGTTTTTGTAATGTACTAAGTATTCCGCAAAAGTAATGTAAAGTCCATGTACGTCAGGCTTCGGGTCTCTACAGTTGGTATCAGAGGAAAGGTTTAGTCAACCTTTGGAAACTAGGATGCGAAAACGTTAGTGAGATCCCTAGAGATATTTCTAAGGTATGTCTAGGGATGTCCCTAAGGTTAAGTATACGTATAGGTTATAGTACTAGAACTACGCTAACGATCATAGAATTAAAACTAAGATGTTAGATGTTCAAGGTACTCCCCCTTTATTATGTTGTTTTCCCTAGCCTGATTTTTGCCTCTCACGCTATTCTTTTTGGGTTTTAGAAAATGGCTGGAAACAAGGTGATTCACGATAATGGAGGAAATGATGGACAATGGAATGATATTCTTTATGAGCAACCAAATGAAATGGGATTTGGAAGTCCAAACATCATTATTATGCCGAATCAGCAATCTCATAATATGATCAATAAAGTAAAATTTGGTAAGTTTCCTGACTCGGCTAATAAGAGAAAGATGAAGTTTCATGATGATCATAGAGGAAAGAAAGTTCAATTTCCCCTATGCAAATCATGTGGGAAGAGGCATCAAGGAGAATGTTTCAAGGGAACTGGAAGATGCTTTGGGTGTGGAAAAGAAGGACACAAAGCAAGTAAGTGCAAAGGAAAAGGGTCGGTTAACACCATGGATGAGGATAATGGTATTTCTACGACATCAAAAATGGTTAAGTGTTTTAAATGTGGAATGTATGGGCATTATGCAAACAAATGCCCTAAGGGAAAGACTCATGAAGAGAATCAGTATGGTCATATGGGAAGTATTTATGTGGATGATGATGAAGAGACTACCAATGGTATGTGAGATGAAAGAATTTTTGAAGCTCGGTCAATGGTTTAAGAATGTAGTGGAATGATTATATGTTTATCATGTGTAATGTTGTATAAGTAATCTCATGGTACTATGGAATAAAGAGACATGTAAGGATTGTAACATTGTTGTCTGATTAATGTTACCAGTATCCATGAAAGGTTATTCAGATAATTTTGGAATGTAGATGATATGCGCATAATGAAGGGATAAAAAGAAAATTAAATGTTTGATAGTATTCATGAGATCATGATTGATATAAGGACTAAGTGATATCATGGTTTGAGTATATAGAATTTTGAGGATTTTGGTATGTGGAAAGTGTTAACTTTTAACTGCACTCATGTTTTCACTAAGGTATTCAAAAGAATACACGATTAAGGACTTTGAATGTTTGGAATGTGACCAACAAGACATATCTTATGATATGTGGGGATCAACGACAGTATTAAATCTCTGGTAATCGTTGTCACTATATTATGAGAGTGGACTGCAGTATTATGTATAAGCCTAAAGATTAGACTGGATTATGTTGGACATAAGTTAGTATTGTTTAAGGATAGAAGATTTTCGATATTATTGATGGGATGTTATAGTAACGTAGTTCTAGAAAAAGGGACAACCTGCAGGACGGGCGACAGCCCATCGCTTCGGACAAGGCTGTAGGAATCGAACCCACAACCGAAGTGCGACTGGCCTTTATCGCCTACCACTGACCTACAGGAAGTCCCTGTTTAGTAGAAACTAGTTTTATTATATTAATCAGCATGATATATGAAGTATAAGTCCATTTTAGGAACCATATATGATTAATCTCACTATAGAATGACTTATGTATATTTAATAACTTTTGCTAACCTTTTGTTTGAGACAGATGGAATGAATAGTCATTCTATCACATGATCTTCTAACACTTCACAAATAACAAATTCAACTTCATTTATTTAAGAGATAAAGTAGAAATTGTTCAAGGCATGAACAAAAGTGATATTGTACCAAAATAAAGTAAGTATTTATTCTAAGAAAATTTTCAACTTTAGAGAAATGATCTTGAAAACCAAAAATGTTGTCCTAGTGATCTTATACCTGATGAATCAGATGGTACCTTATATCATCACAAATCTATGGATTTGTGATTACTGGCTTTTCCATATCCATGTTCTCTACCACTCTCCATCAGAACATGATGGTTAGATTTCTCTTCCATATCCATATTTTCACCTATGTGGAAACCCAGTGATTAGTTTATTTGGGTAATCGTTACATTTCATACTTTAGTTTTTAAAGCCAAGTTTTGGTATTCCCTTTTACGATGTGGGTTTCTATTAAAGAAACTTTCGAATAGTAAACCATTTATAACCCCGACGAATTTCGAGGGCGAAATTCATTTTAAGGGGGGTAGAATGTAACAGCCCGAGATTTTATGAAAAATATTCTTTCTTATTTTACTAATGTCTTGTGTTATACGCTACACCAAAAGGAGCTTGCACAACACGCATCCTTGACTTGCCTTGCATTACACGCAATCGCAACCTTCCTCGATAGCGTGTGTGGTACGTAATCCTGAGTTTCACGAAACAATGATATGCTATTAAAATATTATTAAAACTAGCTGTTATGAATAGTAATAACCACTTTTTAAATTTTAGAAATTTTAACTCTCAAAATGGACTTCATTTTTAGAATCGGAGTATCGAATTTAGCCTAAGGTGAAATTTTGGTACTTTTCGGATAACTTTCATATTCTGATGAATAGTGAAAATTACTAAATTATAATTAAAAACAACTTTTTTAATCGAAATAATTAATAGTGATAAATCATTAATTTGAGTGGTTTTAAAGTATATTTAGAATATATTTTTACAATTTAATACAATGTTGGTCATTGGATGTAGTTTCACATTTAAACTAGACATAAACAAGTGTCAATCTTTTGATAGATATTGTTTCTTAAAAACACGCTATTTGTTTTAACAGCGGGATTTAATTATAAAATTAATTAATGCAACTTTTATGTTATGAATTTGGTAAAATAGACTTCATTTTTGAATTCGGAATATGAAATATAGCTTAGGATGAAATTTTGGCATTGTTCTGAAAAACATCAATTTTTTATGAATAGTGAAACTACTAAGTGGTAGGATAAAAACTGAATTTTGCATAAAACATAATTTTACCGCTTCTGTGAATGGAATTTCAAAAATCCGAGAGACACGGTTAATATCAAGGACTAAAATGTGGTTCAATGAGATGAAAATAAATTTTTGGTGAATAGTAACTTTTTACTTTTTTACCGCGGTTAATAGTAAATAGGGTAACTAAGGGTAAATATGATATTAATATTACCCTAAAACATGTCCTAATTCTATTGGACAAGTGTAATTCGACCAAAAACAAACTTAGGAATAAAATATGACCATTTAGGCCCACTTGGATTAGATTAGGACATTTATTATTAATTTATTTAAAGAAGGGTTAAAATAGCAAAAATCAAAGTTTAATAAGTAAATCATTTTTAATATGGGGTTATACATAAGATAAATTCGATTGTAAATATTCATTAGAAAGATAAAAAGATTTCCTACATGATGGTATTTTATTTGTAATTTTTAGACATCAAATAATGTAATTTATTTATGACACAACGATGATGCAGTAATTATCTTATTAATGAAATATTGACATAATTGATGTTATAAACACCAAAATAAATATAATTTGAAAATTTTTATGAATTCCACTAATTTTCTAGGTTACCATGATATATTAATGTTGATTTAATCAACTTGGTTCGAACATTTAATTCTGTTATGACTTTCACAAAAATCATATATCAAATAGTGTCAAAATTGACACAAAATAGTTTTTAAATCAAATATTATATTATTAATTGTTATTTTATTCCTAAAAATCTAAGGTTCGGCCAAATGACTTAGATAGGGATATATATATTAATAATAAACAATTTGGGGTTCGTTTGGCATGTTATAGTAAGTGTATTAACCATATAGTGAAAGAAAACAAAAAGACACGGTAAATGTTAAATTATTTAACTTAGAGTTAAATCTAGTTGATAAGGTTAAAATAATATCCTAAACTTGTCTAAATTATATTGGTTGATAGGATTTCGACCCATCCCCACTTTAGCTTCGAAATAATACCCTTTGGAACCATTATAAACCGATTTTGACTTTAATATAAAATAATATTTTGAGGTATTCCTAAGATGCCCCTCTCCTCCCCTATAAAAGGACACCTCCTCCCCCTCCTCCTCACACCAATCTGAGCACTCAAGCTCGGCCAACCCCTGACAATTTCTCCTCTCCACTTCCCTAGAAACATCCTAGAGGTTCTGGTCTTCCTCAAAGACCAATTCTAGTGCCCTAAGAAGAGGTCTCAAAGAGGCACTTCAAAGAAGAGGTAATTACCGTTACCAATTCTTTCATCTTTATTTCTTCTTCCACTTCTTCTTCTTAGGTTGTTTCATTATGAAGTAATAACATCAGTATCACTCATATACTGATATGTTATTATAAGTATGAAACAACCCTATTTCACCATCTATCCATCCTACGGAAAAAGAAATCACCGCGCGTGCGTACGTACGGAATACCGTCTCCACGCCGTGGTGTAATCTATTTTCCACCACCACCTTACATGGATGGGTATAATGGTGTAAAGAATAACTATACATAGTTATTACAACATCATATTGATTCTGATATATTGTATAATCCACTCCAATTCAATTCAATATTTATAGAAATGATATCATCGCTCTTGCGTACGTACGGACTACCGTCTCCACGACGCGATGAGATTCATTCTCCATGTTAACCATTTAAGAATGATTATAATGTATATATAAGAAATAATAATGAAATGTATGACATTATAAAGCTACTGGATTTATGTATATATATACATATGTATGTAATCTACTTACTTCCATTTCAAGATAATAAGGAAAGGAAAACAGCGTTCATGCGTACGTACGGACTACCGTCTCCATGAACGGTGTTTTTCATTTTATTTATCTACCTATTATATATATATATATACTGAATATATATGATATATAAATCATATTTTATATTCTGGAAGTAAGTAAATCATGATATAAGTAATAATGATGTCAAGAACAACAAGTCAAAACACCTACGATAAATGAAACGATTTTACCCAAAACGCTTCTTTAACATGGAGTTTACAAAAGAACGGGTAATATAATGTCATAAGTGAACCATATATGATATCATAACAATGAATATGATTCTGTAATAAGTCAATAACATGATTTAAATCATTATACATGAGGTTCGGACACTTACAAAGCAAGTCGGACCTAAGGTAAGGGAAATATCACAATCTCATTTTTATCCGAGATTGTTTATTCGTAAGTATTTACTGGGGTTTATTTTATCATCCACATCCATGTTTCCTCAATATGTAATATTATTTCCATCAAACTACAATGGTTTAAATCCAATTTTACCCTTTGGTTAGTTTTTAGTAAAAGATATGAAAGGAATATTTTGTTGTTTATCGTACGAGGTACATTTTGACTTTTTCGACAAAAGTACAAAGAATGTTTTTTTTAACTTATACGGCACGAACGGATTTCTACTGTTTTATAAAGCCTTATTTTCATGAAGCTTCCTCTAAAAGATTTCATGACTATTTTCAATAAAATCTCTTTCTTTTAAAATTGCATGATGTTTTGTGAAAAGAAATTGATTTTGAAGAAGAAAGGATATTTTCCTCAAGAATTCAATTCAAGTGTTTTATCAAAATTATTTTCCATCTAAGATAATAAAGGGTTCTGTTTCTATCCATATTTTTACATTGATTTGACTATGTTGATATGGAATTATGTTTATGAATTCCTTTATCTTATATGAATTGATTTATGATGTCATGATGTTTCAAGAATCCCATTTTTATTACATGGGTTATGCGATGATGTATGATTTATGATTTTGTGGCACACATAAGAAAGGATTCATTAAGAGATGGGTGGGACCTATATCTCCCTCCAATGCATTGGGTAAAGATTTTATATCTCATGAGATAGACATGGCTGGAATGGTAGGTTATACCGGTTCAGTGAAACAGGACTGAAACGAGGATTACTCGATTCAGAAAGGGACTTTGTCCACTAAGATAGTCTTGGCAATGAGTCTTGACTAACAAGAAATGATTCTCTATGATTATGTGTGTATGCCACAAAGTTCCATGTTTTATGTTATGATTATTGTGATTACATTTCACTGCCATGATTTATCCCATGTTATGAAATTATGCTCTCTTTTGCAGGTTATGATTTCCAAAATGTTATGTTCTTATGAATATGATGTGATTGATATTTCTTTTGTTTACCCTTACTGAGCATTTGAGCTCACCCTTTTATGTTTTCTTTTCCTCAGGATATAAAGAAAGGTTTTAGGTAAAAAAAAAAGAAGATCTTTATGGGAGATGTTGAAGATCTTTCACCACGATTAGAAGATTATAGTCCGAGTTTCCAAAGACACTAAACTATTACGGTCCTTGTGTGTGTTTTTTTGTAATGTACTAAGTATTCCGCAAAAGTAATGTAAAGTCCATGTACGTCAGGCTTCGGGTCTCTACAGGGTGTAGCACTAAAAGTGTGTATTTACATCATAGAAGTACCATTTTAGTTTAAAACATGCATCACATAGCCAAAGATTAGAAAATGTGCTCAGATTATTTTCAAACATTAGAAAAACGATCCATAATTCATTTATGATGTATAAGAATCAACCACACATCAATATGACACATGATGTCCTCAATATGACTCAAAGTATGTGTTTTTACAATAAAAGTGTCATTTTAGTTTAAAACACACATCACATATTGAAAACTAAGAAACCAAGCTTGTGTTTTCTTCAAACATTAAGATAAATTTCCATATTTCATTTTTATGTGTTGGAATCGACCTCACATCAATCAAACACAAGATGTCGTTAGTATAAATCGAAGTGTGTGTTTTCAATATAAAATTGTCATTTTTGTTTAAAAAATGTATCTCATAGAAAAAACCAAGATAACTATCTCAGATTGTTTTCATACTTTAGGAAAATGATCAACAATTTATTTGTGATGTGTAGGAATTAAACTTCCCTCAATTGGATAAACGACGCGATAGATATGAATGAAACTACATGTATTCAATGTTGAAGTTCAATTTTAGTTTAAAATGTGTATCACATAGACAAAATTGAGATAAAAACCTCAAATTGTTTTCAGAAGGTATGAAAATTATCCATAATTCATTTTTGATATGTAGGAATTGACCTTACACCAATTCGACATATGATGTGGAATGTATGGCTCAAAGTGCATGTTTTCAATATAGAAGTGCCATCATAGTTTAAAACACGCATCACATAGAAAAAATAGAGAAACAAATATCGAATTGTTTTTCAAAATTTTGAAAAATGACCCAAAATTAACATTTAGTGATCAACCATAGGCTAATACAACACATTATGTGGTCGGTATGACTCAAAGTTCATGTTTTAAATATAAAAGTGTCATTTTAATTTAAAACTCACATCCCATATCCATAACTAATAAAATGAGATTAGATTTTTTTCAAACATTATAAAAATGACCTATAATTTCTTTATGATTTGTAGTATTATACCACATGTCATTCTAACACACAATGGGGTTGGTACGACTCGAAGTGTGTGTTTTCAATATAAAAGTATATTTTTAGTTTGAAACATGTATCACATAGCCAAAACTGATCAAACGAGATTAGATTGTTTTCAAATATTATTATAAAAATCCATAATTCAATTGGAATGTGTTGTAATTGACTATATTTATAGTTGATATATAATTTTTTTAGTATGACTCGATTTTCATGTTTTCAATATTAAAGTTCCATTTTTGTTAAAAATACACATCACATAGCTGAATTCAAAAAATAGATTGGATTGTTTTTTATGTTTATTAAAATGATCTATAATTCATTTATGATTTGTAATAATTTACTACATGTCAATCATATGTATGATGTGGTTGGTATGGCTCGAATCTTGTGTGTTCAACAGAAAAGCATCATTTTAGTTTAAAACATTTATCACATAGTCAAAAAGGAGAACACATGATCAAATTATTTTAAAAAAAATTTTAAAATGAACCATAATTTATTTTTATGTATAGTAATTGACTTCACATCAATATGACACATGATGTGGTAAGTATTACTCAAAGTTCATGTTGTCAATAAAAGTGCCATTTTAGTTTAAACACGTATCCCATATCCAAAATTGAGAAAACGAGCATAGAATTAATTCATACTTTAGAAAAATGATCCATAATTCATTTGTGAAATGTTGAAATTAAACATCCATTAATTCAAAAGATTATGTGGTTGGTATGACTTGAATTTTGTGTTTATAATATAAAAGTTCCATTTTGCATTAAAATGTGCATCACATATAGAAATATAATAAAACAAGCTTAGATTATTTTCAAAATTGAGGAAAATGATCCATAATTCATTTGTGACATGTAGGAATTGACCACACGTTAATATAAAACATAAAGTGGCCGATATTACCTATAGTGTGTGTTTTCAATATAAAAGTTTCATTTTAGTTTAAAGCACACATCACATATCCAAAACAAAGAAAACAAAATATTATTGCTTTCAAACTTTTGGAAAACAATGCATAATTCACTTTTGATGTGTAGGAATCAACCACACATAAATCCAATATGTGATGTGGTTGTTATGATTCAAAGTGTGTGTTTTCAATATATAGTTCATTTTAGTATAAAACAAGTGTCTCATAGACAAAATTAAGAAAATGATCTTGGATTATTTTTAAAATTTTAGAAAATGATCCATAATTCATTTTGACTTGTAGGAATTGACTGCACATCATCATCATAATCTTCATAAATATTTTATTTAGGAAGGAAAGGGGAACAAATAAGGATGACAAGGAAACAAAACAAGAAACAAGCAACAAGGCACCTAGGAACTAGGGGGTCTAAAGTAATGTAAACCATGATCGTATCCTCTTATCAAATTAACCCCCTCATGTTCCAAGAAATTGGTTGAAGGGGGGAAAGTGATGTTGGATCCCGGGCTCACTAATGATGCAAGTTGATCCGCAACTCTGTTCCCCTCCCACCATATGTGGGTCACTCTAACATTGTGGAGGAGAGTGTGGCATTTCCTAACCATGTAAGATATTGACAAAGGTGTGTGACCTTTTCCATTAAGATACTTATAAAGAATTAGAGAGTTAGTATCCACTTGAGTGATCACAATTTCACTCTATTCGCAAAGGGATAGTCTGGTGAGGAGGGATTTGGCCTCTTTCTGAAGCTGGGTTCCTTTCCCATTGAAAGAAGTGAAAGACAGCACAACAGTGCCACCCCTATCCTGAACCACGCCACCTCCTCGCATATCGCCTAGAAGGAAGGAACCATTTGAATTGAGCTCATACCCAAGCCTGAGGGATGCTAGCTTATCCACTGCCATGGTGGCCTTTTGCAGGGAGGATTAACTGGAGGAGCACTTACCTGTAGCAGCTTTAGTGAGGGAGCCTCCCACCAGTCGTGTATGATCATGAACAGTTTCAGTATCAGGCTCTGCATGCTCGCTAGTATGGAACTTGCAGAATGAGTGGTGCCTTCGAAGCGGTCCTGGTTCCTGGCATCCCACATGCTCCAGCACCCTTCACTGAAAAGTAGAGATTGTGCCATCCTTTCTAGATCCGAACCATCCAGCCCATGGAACCATCTGTCCAGAAAGGGTGCATCGCCTTGCAAACCAGATGATATTGTCGTGGAGGCTCCAAAAAAGGACCATACACTGTGTTCCCACTCACTATCAAATAATAGGTGGATCATGATCTCTTCGTGTTGGCTATGACAATAATGGTATTTGGAGGCCATACTGATCCCTACCTTCTTAAACTGCTCGTCCATAGCCAATGCATTGTTTTTTATTCTCTATGTCAATAAATTATATTTGGAAGAAATCTTCTTGCACCAGACAGTGGTGTTCCAGATGTCGAAAGGGGCATGCGAAGCCTAGCGCCTTCGATAATCCTTGTAAGAGAAGATCCCTGAGGAGTAACTAGTGAAATTGCATGTTTATGGGTCTTCGTTAATAACAATTTAATCGAGGATGTCCTGTTGTTCTGTGTCCAACACAACTTTGGTAAAAGAGGGGTGGAGACTAGCTTCTTTAAGGGTTATCAAGGGGTATGGGTAGCCTGGGAAACCCAGAATGGAGCCAACCCAATTATGACTCCAGAATAGGATCTTTCCCTCCCCCACAATCCAACAGGAGTGCGGTTTCAGGGTATTGATGAGAGGGTAAATTCTAGACCAGAATGGGGAACTGTTACCGCCAGTGTACTCCTCTTCCCCCACCTGGCTGTAGGACATGGAATTCCCCCATAGGGTTTTCCCTTTGATCACCTCCCAAGCCAGCTTGGCATGTAAATAGTGCAGCGTGTAATCACGGCTCCTCACTTCAAATCCCCCTCCAAGATTGGATTTTCCATTTTTCCCCATGAAACCCAGTGGTGCTTCCCCTCAGAAAGAGCATCCCAGACAAAGCGATCCAAGAGCTTATCAATAGTCCTGATGACTTCTTTTAGAACAAAAGTGGAGGAAATTGCATGAATGGGGATGGCCTCCAGAACACTATTAACCAAAGTGATCCACCCCCTGAAAAAAAGGAAATGGTTCTTCCAATTGAGGACCCTCCTTATGATCTTGCTCACAACATGGTCAAAGTCTCGGATCCTGAGTCTCCCGGAAGAAATTTGGGTTCCAAGTTAATTCATGGGAAAGGACCCATGGTGCGTGTCAAGACTGTTGCAATGAAAGGAAGCTCTACTAGGTATTCACTTATTGGAGATGTAAAGGTTACTTTTATCATTATTGACAACCTGCACACTCTAGTAACAGTATTCCTCAAGAATTTTCTTAATTCCATTAATAGAGATCCTTCCACCATTGATGAAAATCAAAGTTTCATCCACAAACATCATATGGGAAATTTGAGGGAGGTTCAACTTTCTGCGATAAGGTAGTAAGTCCCTATTGGATAAACCCCTGTTAATAAGACGGCTAAGCGTGTCCTGAACAATAATGAAGATTCTGGGAGAGATTGGGTCTCCTTGACGAAGCCCTCGGGTGGCCTTAAAGAAGCCATGAGTTTTTTCCCAATAAGTACACAATCATCTAGGAGGAGCAAAAATATCTAAAAATGAGATCTGAGGCCTTATGAGAGAAGCCCATCACTGAAAAACTCTGTTAATGAATCACCACTCTATTCTGTCATAGGCCTTATTCATATCCAGTTTGATGGCCATGTTCGAGCCATGAATCTTTGTGTTAATATCTCTTATAATTTCTTGGAGCATGCCAATAGCCCCTTGTATTGACCGGACCATAACAAAGCCATGTTTTTCAATATAAGTCCACTGAGGAAGGAGTTTATATAGCCTCATGTTGATGATACTGGCCATAATCTTGTAGGGAAAATTACAGATTCTCACCGGTCTATAGTGTTCGAGAGCATATGGGTCTCTAACCTTTGGTATGATCACTAAGGTTATGGCACAAGCGAACCTTGGGAGGCTACCACCCAAAATGAAATCCTAGACCACAAAATTGATATAATTCTTAACCACCTCCCATGAATCCCTATAAAAAGAGCCAGGGAATGCATCAGGTTCGGGGGCACTCTTCGTATTGAGTTTGATCATGGACAAGTGGATTTAATCCTCATCAGGTATCCTTTCAAGACAAACATTTTCCTTTTCAGAGACAGATTTGATCACTGCCTCCCATATGGCCGCATTGCCACTGGGATACCCCATGACCATCCTTGGGTTGGGGCTAGCTAGGAGATCCATGAAGAAAAAGTGCACTATGCTTCCCACCATGTCTCTATCATTTGTGTAAGTCCCATGTTCGAGTAGAATGTTTTGTTCCATGGGTCACCTTGTTTCCCTCAAACAGGCATGGAAGAAGGCAGAATTCTGATCACCCTCATGCAACCACTTAATCCTAGATCTATTGCGTGCCACACGTTCTTACTTAAGGATCATCACTGCCCATAAGTTTTTTCTGGCCGAGAGCTCCTCAAACTACACATCACTCCAGATCTCTTCCAAACTAGATTCTAGACTCTCAATGATCAATTTCATTGCCTCCATTTTCTAGTCAGGGGGAGGGAGATCCTTGACTCACGTTTTCAACCCCGATTTCAGCCAACATAGCTTGTTGTGGACCACAACTCACAAATGGCCCTGCGTAGGTTCCCCCCACATCTCTCTAACGATTTTTTTGTAGAAAGGGATGCGGGTCCAGTACTGGTAGTACCTGAAACCCTCGAAGACTCCAACTTGGGGGATAGGGAAACCAATAGAGGTGATTGGTCTGAAATACCACGGACAAGGTGCTTGACCTTGGCACTGCGGAACTTGGAAATGGCATTAATATTTTCAAGGCCACGATCAAGCCGGATTCAGAACCTTCTACCTATTTTATGGTTATTAAACCACGTGAAGGGGTCACCAGAGAAGCCTAAGTCCATTAAACTATTCTAAGCCATGAAACGAGTGAAATACAAGCTGGCCCTCCGGGGGAAATCCCCTTTTCCCTTCTTCTATGTAGGATCAACGATGACATTGAACTGACCACCCATTATCCAGGGAGAGTCCCTCGGATCAAAGGAACTAATATCTTTCCACAATCGTTCACATCTGTGGGCGTCGCAGTTTCCATACATGAAGAAAACCAACATACTTTACCCGTTCTTCGATATTTTCATGGTGATGAACTGGTCACCTGATCATATTAGATCCATCGAGACTTCCTTTGACCAGAATATCCAAATGTGCCTATTAACCGGATCCGATTGCATGTCATGACACATCTTGATCTTGCAATAGAACTCTTGGATTTTAGAAGGCTTCTTCTTATGTTCCAGAACAACAACCACATCTTCTTTGTTCTTCCTCACCTCCGTAGAAATGAAGTCAGATTTCACCCAGGCATTGAGGCCACAGGCATTCCATTTGATTAAGGATAACATTAAACCTAAAATATCCTGGTTTTGATCCCATGCCCCTCAGTCTCTCCGAGTTGGGAGGAATAGTTTTACCTCATCTGCCTTAGTCTGAAATGGGAACGGACTCCTGGACTTGAAGAATGATGGTGAGATGCAAGCGGGCCCGGAGAGGTGTCCATATGGATGGTTTTACCTCTCACCGCACTATGTAGGGAAGGAGGTTCTAGTAGCTGGACCCTATGCTCCATGCTATCCAACTGAGCCGCACAGTCAGCTTTCTGCACACTGACATCAACTAAAGGTGGAAGTAAAAGCACTAACCTGACATTCTTAGGCCATCCAGTAGCACTCGGGGGACCATTATCCACTAGTGGGTGAAACCTCGGAGCACCTAAGAGCCTAAGGGGGCAACCCATGACTCTTTCCAGTAGGATCCCCCTAAAAGAAACTATGCTGTATTGAAGAAGAGACCAAAAAACACCTGGGCCACAGAGGAGGCCATCAGAACAAAACACTACAACTCCTGGCAGTTAGGGACATCAACTGGAGGGGAACAAAGGGGGAGAAGCCTATTCTCCGGGGCATGTAAAACTAGTTGGGCCACAACCAAATCTTAAGGGGAACCCTAGGAAGGTCCAGGTATAGTGATATCTGAGGGAGTTGCAGCACCGCATGGGGAGGGCCGAGAGGGATGACTTCGACTGTCGTGCCTACGATTCCTGCAAAGCTTGATAGAATGGCCTTGGAGAGTGCATGAAGAGCAATACTTGGGTAGAATCGGGAAGACAGGATCTTTCCTCCAATCCACTGAGCCTTTCACTTTCAAAGAGATACTGTCCAGGAGAGGGAAGGAGATGTCCATTTCCATAATTCAAAGTTAGGATCAATGCCAATCTTTCAATTCATCATGCATGGTGTTGTGATCCTCTAATCACAAATAAAGATAAATAGAGAAACAAACAGGTATTTATTTCACAAAGAATAAATATTAAAACACTCCATCAATGGAACTCTCAAGGTTCTCCCACCGAATATTAGATCTCTCTTATCTAAATGATAATCTCTAAGATTCTCCCTTGGACCTACTTTAAATAGGAATGATGATATGTGTCAATATTGACACAAATCCCACCAATCCCACATACACCCAATGACAATGGACTTATCCCATGGATGGCACCAAGAATCAACCATGGCACCTTTCACAATAGTTAATATTGGGGTATCCAAGGGGTTGGTGGGGATAGTGCACCAACAACCTACCAAAGTAGCTGGATAGTCAAAGACTCCGTCAATTATCCCCCTCCGACTACAATCAACTAGAAAATATTCAAAAGACTAGATTCACTCGAGAAACCACCTTTTTCAACATATTCAATGGGTTCTACTTTATGTGGATCTTCTCAAGTTGCATTAGCCATCAATCCATCTCTGCGTATATCCAATGATAAAAAATGTTGATGTACTTCATCTGGGAATGGTACATGAAGTTCTTGCTTAATTCCAAAGAACATTGACTATCATAATGAACTCTGTACTCCTTATGTTTGAATTTGAGATCCTGAAGAAAAAAATTAGCCACAACATCTCCTTTCCATCTTTTGAAGTGGATTTTTACTCTATTTCCATCGTGGATAAATCAAAACCCTTCTGCAACCATTATTTCCATGATACATATGATCCTACAAAAGTATAGATGTATCCTGATGTATACTACCTTATATCAGGATCTCCAACTATATCTTCATATTTATGGCCCTACAAGATAGGTTCAGCTCCCCCATAGCACATACATAGCTTTTAAGTACCTACCTCTAAATCCACTTGAATTCATCCCAGTGCTGCTACCTGTGATTGGAAAGAAATCAGCTCACGATCACCACTTCATGGGAAATGTTAGGTCTCATATTGAACAAAGCGTACATCGAGCTTCCAACTACTGAGGAGTATGGTATCACCTCCTTCTTCTTGATTTATTTCATGGATAACGGGCAAGAGATCATTATCAAATTCAAATGGTCAGGAAGAATAATTCTCATTGGTTTGGATTTTTCCATGTTGAAACATTTCAAAACACGTACCACATAATTCTATTGAGATAGACATAAAAACCACCTCTTTCGGTCACAAATGATCTGCATTCCCAAAATCTATTGAGTTTCACCCAAGCCATTCATATCAAAAGACCTGGATAATTCCTTCTTCAACTAGCTAATATTTGTTGCGTCCTTCCCAATGATCAATATGTTATCAACATAAAGTAAAAGGGAAAAAAAGATACCATCCAGGAATCTCTGTACATAGACACAATGGTCCGCCTATGTCCGCTTGTAGCCATAACTCACCATGAATGAGTCAAACTTTTTATACCACTGCTTGAGATCCCATTTCATTCTATAAAATCTATTCTTAAATTTGAAGATGAAGTTTTCTTTTACAAAAACCTCTAATCCTTTAGGATATTTCATATATATTTCATCAGAGAGGTCACTGTGAAGAAAATAAATCTTCAAAACCATATGTTCATGATCCAAGTCCAAACTAGACACCAATCCAAAAATGACTCAGATTGAAGTAATCTTCACCACAGCGGAAAAGATCTCACTAAAGTCAACTCCTTTCTTCTAAAGGAATCCCTAGACAACTAACCATGCATTTTGCATGACCACCTTTCTATATCCATCCTTATTCAGCCAGAACACCCATTTTTTTAGTGACTTCTTACCTTAGAGAAAGTTTATCAAATTGTATGTTTAATTAGTTGTCAAAGATTCCGTATAATCCTCCAGTTTATGTAGCCACTTGATTTTTTCTGGATGAGACACTACTTCATAGTATCATTTTGTCCACCACTCATTTTTCAGCAATGATTACTCCAAATATGAATATTTTTTTTGATATAATCCTCCCTCGTGAAGATTTTATAACCTATGCAATGTTAGGTTCAATAAGCACAACATCTCCTAGCTCTTGTGATGGTTCTGCAACTTCTTATGGAGAGGATTGATTCTCCCCCTTCTCAATATCCACATCAACTGCCTCTTAATCCATAGTCATGAGTCTTCCTACACCTCCTCATCTTTATTGATAAGTTGTGATGACAATGATGATAGCTCTTTTTTTCATATTCCAGGCTCCATTGCAAAAGATGTTTTCATAGCCTTGTCGATCAAATATTACACCTGATAACAGGTTGAGCTGAAGACTTGGGAGATGGTGAACATCCTTAAAAGTGACTATGTATCCAATGATTGTCTTGAATTGGATATCACTCATTTCAACAATCTCTGCCAAACTGGTATTTCCCATATTTATTGCACCAAAGTCACCAGCTTGATAAGTCAATAAATACTCATGATATGAAGTGATGTGGTACAATGCTATAGTATTTACCACCCATTCTACATCTTGGGCCTGATATATGAAATCCTATCTCGTATTTTTCTTTGGAGAAAAGAAAAAATTATTAGGTGATGCTCATAAGAGAGTCTCTATTTCTCCTTTGTTGGTTGCTACATTGAACATTTGCTTATATAAACTTTTGGAAGTTCTTCTTCGTGAGTCCCTCCAAGAAAGAATGTTAGTATTTTTATGTTGGCCTCCTACCATATGTGGACCTTCCTTTGTTCAGACTTCGACCTTAGGTTTATGCCCCTAAACTTCCCCCTTATTGTCTCCCACACTTCTCCAGAATGATTGCTTGCATTTGGTCATAACTCACATCCTTCCATTGGGCCTCCTCATTGAAAAGTGCATCATTTACAATTTCCATGGTAAGTTTTCCTCTATGTGCTGAGTTTTGGAAGGATAAAATAAGAATATCCTAGATATCAGGATGTGTGATGAGGAGGTGGATATCTTGATCTTCATCATTTATAATCTAACCTATAACCACCAATTAATTCACCAGTATTGGGAACTCATTAGTGTGTTCGGCTATAGAGATTTCACTCTATAGTCAAAGATTCATAAACTTATTCAATAAGAGGATCTTGTTTCAAAAATTATTTGATAGGTACATATTTTCCAACTTTATCCAATGTTCATATGAGCCTGTCTTTTGAGTAACATGGTGGTAAATGATGTGATCAATCCATTGGAGGATTTGACCGATTGTCTTCTTGAACATCTATTTTCACTTATCTTATTTGGTGGCATCAGGGTGGATTTCTTCATTCTCAGTGGGGTAAAAAATATCCTTAGCATTGAGGAGATCTTCCTTTTGAGACATCCAAATGGAGTAGTTAGAAAAGGTCAACATGATCATCCCTCATATGGATGGTCCCTCTATGTAATTTCATGTATTTAAAACTTTGTTCAAAATTTTAAAAAATGGAGTTCACAATTGTGTCTGGAAAGATTGAAAATGGTGGAACCGACTCTTAGATTGTAAAAATAGAACACTGATTGATCAATATAAAATTAAAATAGTATCAATGGTCAAGATCATATGATGACATGGTGATGATGTGGTAATGATGTGGCATGCCAGAGAATCTACCAGAATCTCATCAGAAAAGTCACTGGTGTCATAACACCACCTTCTTCTCTGGAAAGGGGGTACCATAGCACCAAAAATTTGACCAAACATTGACTGGGTCTAGGAAGGTCATTTTAGCTCCGTTTGGGATGTAGTTTGCGCCATTGGAATCATCTTTCCATGAACATTCCAAATATTCCTTCAAAACACAACTATAGGTAACATGAATTTTCTTATCACTGAAAAAACTCCACCACTCATCGCCGTTTCACTGGAACCACTCACTTTGATACCACTTGTTGTCATCCACTAATCACAGATAGGAAAAAATAGAGTATGAAACTGGTATTTTTTTCACAATGAATAAATATTAAAAAACTCCCTCTATGGAAGTCTTAAGGTTCTCCTACCATATATAAGAGATGTCTTGGCTCAAATAAAATCTCCTAGAGGCTCCCTTGGCCCTCCTTTAAATAGGAATGGTGGTAGGTTTTAAGTTTGAAACAACTCCCACCAATCCCACCTACAACCACCAACATTGGACTTCTCCCATTGTTGTAACCTACATTCAATCATGGAATCCTTCACAACATCAAATATTGAAGCATCCAAGGGTCTGGTGGGGTTGGCGCACCAGCCACCAACCAAAGCAGGTGGATAGTCAAAGACTTAATCACATGGGTCACTTGTGAAATACTAGGGAAAGTTAAAGATATATTTTCAATTATATTATTCAAGGAGGATTCCACATGGATCTTGTTCAATTCATGAGAGGACTATAAAAAAATTCTATTTCAACTACTTTTCAAAAACTGGTAAAATGATATAACAAACTTACAAGTGGAACATAATCTGTAGGAGAAATAAGGAATCTATTGGAATTTAGTAAATCACTCACTCAAACTATTATAAAAGAATATCTAGGGATCAAGGTTCATTTTTTAAAACATTAATTCTTTCTTATAAATGGGAGTGGAAGCTACTATTGTAGGGGATTGTGATTATTAATTATATTTTTGCATTTTCATCTTTAGAGATGGAATTATTATACCCTTGTGGCCAAGCCGAAGATATTTTCCCCATCCATATCCTTCCACTGAATTATAATGCATTAATATATTTTTATTTTACTTAATCTGATGGGTGGATGTGTAAGTTCATTAAGCATTAGTGGATTGTCATTATTTTATTTTATTTATTCATTTTTCCTATTATTTTATTAGTTTTCACATACAACCCCATGATATTTCTTATTTATCATACTCTACAGAGTGGTGAGGATGACTGGCTAGTAATAAGATCATTGATCACTTTCGCAAGATAGATACAAAGTAAATAGTGGTCATTTTATTCTTAGGCCTAATCAAAACACAATGAGGGTGAATAATTGGTGTAGATATTATCCAATTAGTGACAAAACATGAGAGTGATTAATTTAGGTATTATCGATTTAGTGGAAATATTAAAAACTCATATTATATAGTGGTATCTTTTATGATCACTAGATAAAATCACTATTAAAAAGTGGTCTTTATCAACACTTAAAAATTCTGTAAAAAGGTAACCATAAACAATGTTTTTAAACATTGATAAAAACCACCCTTTATTAGTGGTACTTTTTTGCCCGGATAAAGGACACCCATTATCAGTGTCATTATTTTGTGATGATAAAGGGTACATTCCATTAAAAAATTATATCATTAAAAATAAAACATTAATAAGTAAGAGTGTTATATTGATAAAAATATAACATATTTTATAATGTATGATTAATATACGATGAAATATTCATTTACAATTGACATATAAGATATTTAGGAAAAATGTTATGTAATATTTATATATATACATATTAAATAGGTTGAGGGTAAATCCCCCTTTAATGAATAGAAAAATGAGAACCCATTTTATTAAATGTGAAAAGAGGTAACCCATTACAAGGCCTTAAGCCCCAGATGTGGAAATTCCAAACAAATTACCCAAATGCCCTGACATGGTCCAATAGACACAAAAAAATGAGAATGTAATGCACAATCATCACACCTCAAGGAAGAGCAAAATTCCCAAATGGAGGCACACAACAAGGAAGACACCAAAAAATCATCTCATAACCCCTCTTCCTGGTCATGCACTTGAGATTCCAGTCAAGAATGATGTGTCATCCCATCTTCAAATAAGTTTCACCATGTTGGTCTAACAAAAAGTGGTAGAGCACCCACATACCACAATGAAATATTAGATGATGACCAAATGATAGGTGCCATCAGACCCATATTTCTTTCCAACCTCCCACATATCATTTCTATCAAGGAACTCATAACAACTTGATGCTTTGAAAATTCACATTGAATTCATTATGTAGGGAGATTTTTGGCTAAGTGTCATCCCTTCCCCAAAAAATGAGTGAAGGTGGCTAAATTGTGGGTGTCAGCACCCCCATTCCTCTTTTGAGGAAACCACCCAAAATTAATTACAATGAGACTAAGGTTCACCACCTACAGAATTAATCAAGAGAATTGTTAGGTCACACAATGACATTTGAAACTAATAAACAAACATTCCAAAAAAGTATAATCAGATCAGAAACTACCTCAACTATGCCTAAGACCTCTAATTACCATTGGACTTTAGGATGCCAACATCATTGATTGAAAACCCTATACTTCAATTCATCCCCCATGAAAATCACATTCCTTCGACCATGAATAACCCAATTCCTCATGCCAAATAAGGGAGATCTACATCCCCAATATCGTTGACCATCAGTCACAATCTTGCAACTAAAGATTATGTCCTCACTTCCATCACTATGAGAACAAAGAATACAAGGGCCACATTAGAAATCATTGTAAGAGGAGAAGGATAGGAACAACAAAGATGCATGAATGACCTCAAGCATAAAGGAACTAGAAAATGACTTTATTGAAATTATAGAAGTTTCCTCAAAACCTCCGTCGTTGAAATATTGTTATTTATTAAAATTTAAAATTTAAAATTTAATATAATATGTTTTAAATTTTTAATATTATTAATTTTATATATTTAAATATAATATATATTAATTATAAATATTTTTAATATATATATATATATATTAAATTTATCCACTTTTATTAATAAATATTTCATTAATAAAATGTTTAATATTTTTTAAAATTTATTCATTGTTATTTTTATTTGTTTAATATTTTTTAAATTCTATTCAATTTTAATATTTATTTCTTTTAATTGATTGAAATTTAATGTTATTAATATAGTTGTATTTTAAATAATTAATATTTATTAATTTTAATTTAAACATATATTCATTTTTAGTTTTTTAAATTTTATATAATTAATCTTTTGTTAATTTATTTAATATTTTTTAAGTATACTCATGTTTTAATTAAATTTATACCATTTTAAGATTCATTAATTCAATATTATATATTCATTAATACTGTTAAGGGTTTTCTTATTTTTTTTATAATTTATATAATATAAATATTAATTGGTTTAATAATTTTTTAATTTATTTTTTTATACATAAATAATTAATAATATATTAAAAAAAATTCAATATAAATAGAAATATAAATATATATCAATATATATAATATTTCCTTAAATATGATTTATATAATAAAAAATGGGTAATACTTAAAAATTAATATTAATTATAAGTATCGACCTAATGAATTGAGTAATTAATGTTTAATTAGAGGTCATTATTTTCAATTTAACTTATATTAAATGTGTATTCAATTAATTTCAATCATAAATATTTGTTATCAATGCATTTTTTATGCCCTTGGGGTGTTAATTGAGTGGTACCCACTGGTTATACCCCTCTCTCTCCATGGAAATTGGCCTAGGCTCGAGTCTTCCCACACTCTCATATGTGTACATGTTGTGCAGGTGGACTACACGATGCGTCCAAGATATCTTGGGCCAATCTGTGTCATTCTGGATATGTCTGTGTACTTGATATTGTTTCTTTCTAATTTAGTATAGGGTGTGTGGCTTCACACAGGGTACCACCCAGGTGATTTAGCCTATCTTTGCACTTAAAAACATGGAATGTTCCTAGGCATGTGCTTCTTCATATGGATCACCCACACAGAAAAGGGGGTAGACGACGTGTGGAAGAACTATATTTCGTGTGATTCTTACAAAACTCCAAAACCATTATCACTGCAATAAGGGGGATACATGTTGTGCGTTCATTATTGTAAATGGTATATAGTTAGGTTTCATACATAATCCCATATCCATGATCTATACTATGATTCAATCTATTCCTTTGAAGATCCAACCTCGAATCCTTCCAATATTCGTGGATCTAGGCACCATTCACCACTCACCAGAAATCAGATCCCATTTTTCATCAAGGGGTTCTTCATCCAACCCATTCACTAATGATCCATAAACCTTTGAAAATCCATCCTAGGATCATTAAAACGATCATCAACAACCAATAAACATCCTTTATCAAGCCTCGTTCCATTGATCTTTCCCTTGTTTGTGAATCTATTTCAATTCCAGGGGTCCAATTGGGTTCATTACCAGCTGACAATGTCGAACGGGGACCGTGGGGTCCTGGTGAAGAACACAAAGCAGTCGATGGAGAAATTCACAATAATAATGGTTTAAATGATCATTTCTAATATTTCTTGGCCAACAATCAAGAACATGGCATCCAAGGATATAAAGAATCGAAATAATCTATTAAATCATTATGTGGGCACATCAAAAGGCTGAAATTGGTGTCGATCAAAGAAAAATGATCAATATGCTCAATTATTTTATGGAAAGAGGGTGTAAAAAATTATGAGCCCTATTTGGAGATTGGATCACAATTCTTTTAAGAACAAAATTTCTAATTATTGAAGGATTTTAATGTGTACATTGAACTCTTATATACTCTAATATGGTGTTTCTTCATCATCCAATTTGTCCCACCAACATAATTGGGAAGGAGAAGATCTCGAAAGGTCCTATGATTATGAGGATAATCTTAGTTGAATCCCATTGGAAATATATTTATAAATATTTCATTTAGGTAAAAATTAATGAATGAATTAATGAACTAATTAATAAATTATTCCACTAAACATACTTCCAATGAGCTCAATGTTCAAACACCCTGCGCCGACCAAGTTTAGGTCATGTACTGGGTAAAAAACTACGTTCTAGAATCAACCATGGTCTCATATTTCAGATCCAAGCATCTGCTAAAGAGTTATCCTATTTTATTTAAAAAGTGTGTGCATGTAAGAAAAAGTATATTTAATATTTTTTATAAAATTATGTTTGGGAACACTAGGCTTCAGAAGCACACGTCGTCTCAATGAGTAGCTCAAAAAATATATATTGAAATATTTATAAGTCTTAAAAGGAAACAAAGTAGTCTCTACATCATTCCAAAATTCAGTATTTTTATCCCGGAAAAGGAATATTTAAAAAAAACTCAGGATACTGAGCCAACAGTTGACTCTCCCATGCCCATGAACACTCCTGCACATCCCCATTCTACCACAACACAAGAACAAAGGGGATGGTATATCCATGCATGGTCCTCTAATATTGATCCTCGATCACCACTGGGTTATCTGAAATGGTGGATCCATCTTCGATGTCTCTCTCACCCCATTAAATGAAATTTATTGGATCATTCAAGTATCTCCTTATCCATGGAACATGGAAGGCGTACTAAACCCGCTCCAGTCTTGGGGGTAGGATGAGGTGATAAGAAACTTATCCAAACCTCTGCATAATCTCGAATGGCTCGATGAACCATTGGGATAACTTTCCTCACTGTCCAAACCTCCACAATCCTCATCATGGAGAGACTCTTAAGAAAATTTAGGCTCCATTATCAAACCCCAAGGGACTTTGATAGTCATTTTTTTATGATATATGTCTGCTTTGGGCCACCCCCATCCACTCACGGATGAACTGAAACTTATTTTTCATCACATGTACCATCTCTCAGCCCACAAGATATGTCTCTCCAAACTCTATCAAAATTATAGTTGGCTTGCATGGTCTCCCATATATGACCTCAAAAGATGCTATATTGATGATAGAGTTGTATCTATTTTTGACTGCAAACTCTACCAAGGGGGAGTGATCCTACCTGCATTGATCATAGTCTAATATGTAAGCCCTTAGAATATCCTCCAACACCTAGATAGTGAGCTCTATATTCCCATCATTATGGGGGTGAAAGGAAGTACTCACCCTCATTTGTGTCCTGAATTCATCCTTTAAGACTCTCCACAATCGTGACATAAACCACATGTCGTGATCAGAGACAATCATCAAGGTAACCCCATTAAATAAAACATTCTACCATACATAAAACATCCCTAAACTCTCCACCAAACACTACTCCATGATAGAAAGGAATCATGCTGACTTTGTTATTTGGTAACATATCACCTAGAGGACTTCATGGCCCTTTTATATCCATGGATCCCTGTCAAAAATTCCATGGATATGCCATCCCACTCCTACTCCGGGATCTCAAGGGGATACCACAAACCTGTCAGAACATGGTTCTCTGCCTCCATCTATTGATATGTTTGGCACAAAGAGAAGAACATAACTATGGTTTATATAAATATAGAGCACCAAAAATAATATTGAATACCTATGTACATCTTCCCAACATTGGGATGTAAAGTTAGGGGAGAGGTGTATAACTCTCACATAACCTCCTCACACATTGTGATTAGAACCACCATCCATACATGAAAAAGATAATGCAATTCACTCATTTAGAATATCAATATGTGGAATCCCCAATGGATAACTGGTCACGTAAGACCTCAAAGTTGATGTCTACCACCTGGGACTCTATGACACACTCGAAAAGCAGAGGAGTCAACACCACAGAATACATAAACATGGTTACCTCCTACTCCAATAGGGTTAGTTATATGGAGGCACACTACTTCTAAGCCTCCTACACCAAGTGATATTGGGACTTCCTTATAAGGGAATTTGAAACTATGTTTCCCTGGTTGTATTGAATATCTCAAATTCGTGGTCCTGTAGGAACTCAAACCAGTGTCGTTGTCTTAGGATCATGTATCTATGTGTTTAGATGTAACTAATACAATCATGGTTAGAGTAAAACAAAAACCACTCTCCCAGAAGGTAGTTCCTCTAAAACATCAGGGTGAAGACTACCACTACCAGCTCTTGGTCATGAGTCACATAGTTCATATCAAGGGGTCTCAACTTCTTGGAACTATATGCGATAACTTCCCATCCCTGCATCAACATGAATTTGAGACCAAGTCCCAAGGAATCAAAAAACATTATGTACTCCATACCATCCTCTGGTAGTCTCAACATAGGAGAACTCATCAGCCTTAACCTCAACTCTTCAAAGGCCCTCTAGCACAACTTAAACCAGGTAGACAAATGCCCTTTCCATCTCAGGGTGGTCAAAGGGGTTTTGATTTTGGATAAGTCCTCCAAAAACCTCATATAATACCCCACCAAGACAATAACGTTTCACACCTTTGACATGATATTGGGTTGCTTCCAAGCAAGAAATTCAATGATCTTTGCTGGGTTCATGGATAAATCATGCTTAGAAATGAAATTCCCTATAAATTTGCCTCATGAATCATGAAATGGAACTTCAAGAGCCTCCTATAATGATGGTTCTATCAAATAAAATATAAAACCATTCTCAAGTTCCATGCATTATAATCCTATAATATAGAGTGCACAATTATGCCATTTATAAAGACAACAATAAACTAGTCTATGTATGACTAAAAAACTGGTTAATCAAAGCCATAAACATGGAAAGGGAATTATTTACGCCAAAGGGCATCTATAAGAACTCATAGTGTCCAAAGTGGCATCATAATGCCATATTTTCAATATCAACATCACGAACCCTTAATTAGTTGTATCTGGACTAGAGATTGATCATCAAAATACATATCACACCATGAAACTGGTCAAAGAGATAGTCAATCCTTAGAAAGGTATACATGTTATTTGTCATGTCTTGGATCGGAAGATGATAATCTAAACAAATACACAATCTCCCATTCATATATTTCACAAACAACACTAGAGCTACACATAAGGACACACTAGGTTTGATGAAACCCTTCTCTCAAAGGTCTTCCAACAACAACCGTAGCTCTTAGAGCTCAGTAAGGTCCATCTAATATGCCAGAAAAGATATTGGAGTTATGATAGGATGAATGTTAATAAAAAAATCCATATCCAACCCCATAAGTAGTCCCTAAACAACCTCAAGGAATAAATACATATAATCCTCCACAACTAAAGGAATCCAAATGCATGAAAATCCTGATGCACTAAGGGATACACTTGCTGATTGATGGGTGATGGGATGTGTCCTCTTTCTTACAAAACCCCCTTGCCCTTACATGAGATCCCTCTCATCTGAAAAGGATAATCACATCCCATCGGTACATAAAAATATGACTCATCTATGGTGACAGTAAATCAAGTATCAAATAATAAAGAACCAATATATACCCAAAATAACATCATAGGGTACCATCATGATGACCAAAATTTCCCACATGAACCTCTCTCCACCAAGAAATAGATCACAATTACAATAGATAAAATATAAAGAAGAAGCATTCTCTATATGGACCTCAAGATGAAACAACTAAGATAGTTCCTAAAATGAGAGCTCTATCTCTTACACCAAGATTATAGAAATAAAAGAATGACTGGCACCAATTTCTACTAATACTGAAGTAGGAGTAGAATAAACACATATCATACCTCTAATAATATCATGTGTGGTGGGGTTTTAAACATCTAGAGCCTGTAGTTATCTGTCACCCCAACGGCCAGCACCCTGAACCTGATGTGGGATTCCAGGTGATGGTGGTGGAAGTATATCATATCATCATTCAACACCCATAGCTCGTGATTATCCTCTAATAGATTCTCCTCCCTAGGGACCACCCTAAACACACCAGGAGGATCCCTCATCATGGATCTTCTTCTACCATGGTGGTCCATCAACTAAATTTTTATACTCCTCAATGTGTTTGGTTGGAAATACATGCTCTATATGACCTCACACATCATAAGCATAGAACCAACACTCTTTGGGATTCCATAGTTCTCTACACTTTGCCTATAATGTATGAACATGCACCAAAGTCTGATCGGGAAAGGGCCTCCTCTGTTGAGGTCCTGCTGATTGGAGCTTACAAGCTATAGTAGAAGACTCATATCTTTGATTACAGTTGCCAGATATAGCTATATGGAGTCCCTTGGATATAAATATCTATGTCAGTAGTGCTCACTCCAGAACCCCATCATAGGTGGGGATTTACAAGGGAACCACATTATCACAAATCTCTCTATAGAGTCCCTAATCAAACTTTTATGTTCAGAAATAACCATCTTGGATCATATCAAGGGATTACTATGTAAGGTCAGTAAAACTTGTTGCATATTCATCCAATGTTATCCATACTTGTGGTAGCTTCAAAATATCATAAATCCAAACCTAGTGCAAACATGAGGGTTAATAATTTTCCTGGAACAACTGCTCAAACTCAGGCCATGAGAGTGTTGACTCATCATACATATGAGTAAATAGACTCGACAAATTCCCAAGTACTTACTGGAAAGGGATTGTTAACAGTGAAAATAGCTAATCCATCAGGTTCTGATCAAATATAAAGATATGGAACACTAAACCTATCCAATCCTCAATTGCCTAAGGATCTGGCTCAACGTGGAACCACTGCGGCCTCTGCCACTGGAACTCACAGAGCGTACTAATCCTACATGCATCCTCAGCCTACTCTTCTGGGATGATCTTTTACTCAAAAGGTGGAGGTTCTTCAAACTACCCACCTTGAAGAGGAAGCTCATAGGATTGACCCTAAACTGAGGCCTCAATTCTTATTAGATCATCGGGGATGATCCAAAATTTTTATCTTTTTAATTTGTCATCACATACACATATTGACATTTAATCAAGTCATACCATCATAAAATGAGAATATATTTATATATAATAATTGTGGGCATTTGAATCATGAGAAAAAAATACTCAATACTATATGATGCATGTACTATTGATCCTCGCAACTAATATCTTATAATATATAGTTGAAAACCAGGAAGTAAAGGTCATGTTTAATGGATACGATGGGCACTTGTACCATCACTAGGTTCCTTGGCCCAAGAGCTACACTTGAGACACCTGTGCACTATTTACCTAATCCAAAAAAATATGCATAAAAGGACTACTCCAAAAACAGTCCCAAGGATCGAACCACCGCTGATACCAATCTCCCATGTTCTAAACCAAGCTATGGATTGAGCCGCAACTACCCCAAGCACGCCTCCATAGGCCAGGGCCTGACAACCAGCACCGAATAAAAAACTAACATGGGGATAACATTTCCTAAGTACCTATATGAAAAAACATATCCATATCGATGAAAAATTTCAGAAGGAGTAGAAGTAAAAGAAGTTGAAAGCTCAGGGAACAACCATACATGTAAAACCTCTTGACAGTACCAGAGTAAGATAGTATAAACTGAAAAGTAAAGGGAAAAAATACACCGCCAACCAGTGAAATGTTCCAACAAGACAAAACTGGAAAAGTAATATATTGAGAGGGACCCTCACCAAATCTATATGATATGACCACCATGCATAGTCCTAATTACTATGTATACCTAATATCCTCTAAAGTCACCGTTGATCTGTCACGACCCGACCCTACCTGGGCCCGAGCCGCAACTACCCCAAGCCCACCCCCATAGGCCAGGGGCTGGCGACCAGCACTGAAGGCACAACAACTCAGTGATGCCTTTTCCTAAGTACATGTACACACACACGCAGCACAGTCAATGCAAAAGTGCAGAGTAAAAAGAAAATCAAAGTACCAACTGCTATAAATAAACCACAATGTGCAATGACCTCTAAAAGTAAAAAGAAAGTGCTGAAATTAAACTGAAAAGAAAAGGGGAAAAACACATGCCCAACGAGAAAAGTGCCACAACCCGGTAATAGGTAAAGAAAAGAAAAACATCTGGAAGGTTCCCCCACCCGGAACCCGACTCCAACCACCACACGCGGTCCATGCTCCCAAAATCCTAAGCTATGCTGAAGTCATGACCAACCTGTCCGTCGTCTGCAAGGGCACACCAAGTGCGGGCAAAGCCCAACAGGGGTGAGTATAAAAATACTCAGTAGGATACCCCGAAGGATCGAGGGAGAAACAAATGGGGTACCGAAGGGTTAGTAGTAGATTGAACAAGAGAAATTAAATGAGTACAACAAGGAGTGCAGTAAAGAGTACAGTAGAGAGTCTAGCTCAACCCAACAAGAGAAAGGAGATAGACTTGTCCAGACACAAGGAGCTGGAAACGGTGAGAAGATGAACTTCTCGTCAAGTCTTCACTACCTATAGCAGGAGAGTAGACTCGTCCAACCACGAGAAGATAGACACGGAAAGCACGTGGCATACCTCGCGCATCTTCACCTCTCCTAGAGGGAGAGTAACAAAGCCCGAGAAGTGGGTACCGGAACAAGGTATATACATATTCATATGCTCTAACAAGAATCCCAAACAAGATCATAAGGGGATCTCCATCCCGTCGCTCAGCCCAACAAAGTGAGTAGACAACAGTCCCAGAAGTAAACACCATCGATGCCCAGCATCCCGCACGTCTGCCCCGAACTGCATGTCAAGTGCTCAAATCACCGCAGCTCAAAACTATCCGCTTTGGGTGTCACTGACTCGCCTGAAAGGTTTTAGGTTGCGTCTCAAGGACACGTCTCGGCCGGGAAAGCGCCCCTCGTACTTGAGAGTTCCGGGGGAACATCAAGCCACACCTCATCACTGTCACACAGTCGAGAGGTCTGCTCAAAGTCAAAGTTGTCACATCACTGACCCGTAAAAATGAGGGTCCCGCTCCGGTAGTCATGGAGTAAAGCCACATACTTGCCTAGTAGAAAGGACTGAGTCTGAAATGTCAATGGGTGACCCACTGCCCAGCCCTGCTAGAGGGTAAACCCTAATACATCATCAGGAGACCCACTGCCCAGCCCCACTGGAGGGTAGACCGGGATGAAGTTGATAGGCGACCGACTGCCCAGCCTTGCTGGAGGGTAGACCGGGAACTAGATGATGGGCAACCCACTGCCCATCCCTGCTAGAGGGTAGACCCTAAGAGGTCTTCGGGTGACCCAATGCCCAGTCTTTACTAGAGGGTAGAACCTAAGAGTGTCGGGTGACCCACTGCCCAGTCTCTGCTGGAGGGTAAACCCTAGAAGTCAGTGAGAAACCCACTGCCCAGTCTCAACTGGAGGGTAAACTCGAAGAAGTCGATGAGAAACCCACTGCCCAGTCTCTACTGGAGGGTAAACCCAGAACTGCAATGGCCATCCCTATTGTATGGTACAACACTGGACAACAAAACCCGGAGTGGGTATCGTACAACCACCCAACTCCAGAACAAAACCAGGGGAAACCACTCTACCCTGTTGATCTAAACCATCGTGAATAGGAGGACCCTCTATGTCGTGAGAGGTCAAAGGTACACAAAGAAGAACATGACACGCACATGGGGCCCACATGATGTGTGACCCCAAGTCAACCCCAATCAAGCACACAAACATTCTCAGGTACAAACAACCACATTTACTTTCCAGCGTTCTCACATACTCCCAGAGTATGCCGCGTCTCTAGCCCAAAGGCTAACATGCACACGACCCCCAATGTCAACATGAATGCGTAATCATATCAACTCCAAATTTCCACCTCAACAGCTAAGGCACGACTAACCACAACTCTTCAAGCATTACTTCACTCACATGGGAGTGCACAAGATCTCAAGCCAAGGGTTCGCTTCCGAACACAACAAGAAGAACCACCACCGGAGCACCTTTCATATTTATACATTTAATAAGATCACGTAAGAGGCGTCGCTCGCCTAAACAGATTACACCGTTGTAATCCTCATGGAAAAACATGCGAGATAGACTACTTACTCACCCGAAACAGTCAACCAGTGAAAAAGTTACTATTCACTGTAACCAACCTGTGTGGGGCCCACCCCAAGATCCCAAAACTGAACAAACGGATCACACAACTACGATCCCCTCAGAAAAACACACGGGATTGACTACTCAATCACCCAAAATGGACACCCGTGAAAAAGGTACTATTCACCATAGCCAGGTTGGGTGGGACCCACACCACATCCCCGAAAAAGGTCGGGCGAACTGTGCCATCGCAATGCTCTCGGAAAAACACGTCAAAATGACTACTTACTTGTGTGGAACGGATGTCCGGAGAAAAAGGCGCATTCCAACATACCGAACATGAGCGGTGCTACGTGGGACCCGCATCCCAGTCCCGAAGAGCCATGAACAGATCGCACCGTTGCGATCCTCTCGAAAAAGTACACAAGTTTGACTAATCACTTGTCTGAAAAGGACACCCAGTGATAAAGCTAGAAAACACAGCCAACTCCCAAAATGCCCACCCCCCATGGGGCCGCACCAGCGTGCTGAATTAATGCGGGCGGATTGCAACATTGCAATGCCCTCGGAAAAACACCCAAAAACGACCGCTCGCACGCCCCGAATGGACATCCGATGAAAAAGTTGTAAAGCGCTGCTTGCAGCTCGAAAGATGGGTTGTGGGGCCTATTCCTCAACTCCGACTTCAACACCCAAAACCTCACTGGAAAACTCTAGCTCAACGCCAGGGTCGCAACGCCACTGACAACGCTCAATTCAGACATCGGATGTGTCCGCACCGTCTAAAACAAAATTCCCAGAAAAATGACCGTCCACTTAATGGTCATGCCGCGCCCCCGAGCCCCTCGTTTCAGGAATTAAAATTCCCCAAAACCATCTCAGAATATTCCTCTCATTATGAGGCACGCGCCGCCGCAGACGTCTCGTGAAATCGACTCCAGGTTTATGATTTATTAAATATAAACCATTTTCATAATAATAATAATATTATTATTATTATTTAAAATTATATTTTAATTTTTATTTATTTTTTTATTTTTTTAAAACCAGACGGGCCATTCCGCCGGTCTTCTTCTCCCAACAGGACTTGTAGCTTGCGGCTCCTTGTCGGCCAGCCGGGGTCCGTAGACCCCAGTCTTCCCCCATGCGCACCGACCAGAAAAAGCTGGCTGGTCTTCCTCGTCTGACCCCGCTCACCCGCACGCGCCCCCTGCTTCCTCGCCCGGCCGACGCCGCCTGCAGCCCTAGCGGACCGCCGCCGCAGCCCCGCTCGCCCGCAGCTCCTCCCTGCCGCTGAAGACTCGCCTCCGTCGGCCTCTGCTCCACCGCGACGCCCCACGGTCGCCTGCGCTCTCCAGCGCCTCCACTGGCCTGCACCGCGCTCGCTCGCTGCCGAAAAACCCCCTGGACCACCGCAGCGCCAACTCGCCAGACCGCCGCGCTAGACGGTCGGAACCCCCAAAACTGGCCGATAAACATCAAAAAATCCGCTGATTTCGGCGGGCGACCGCGAGCGCGTCGGGACTCGAATTTTAAAACCGAAAGATGCGTTGGATAGGACAGAAAATGTGCTACACAATTATGGGCTTTGATTAAAGTTTTGAGAGAGAATCAACAATTAAAATTTATCTCAAAGTAGGATATATGAATTAAAAACAAAGAGACGATCTCCTACCTCATGGGCATTGCCCGAAGCTTCGCTGCGAGGGATCTGTCGGTGCGTCGTGCCCCCTTGGAGAGGTGGAGGATAGGAGGGGGATCCTCCTTGGTTGAGCTCTTCTATCAGGGGGAAGGGGAAATGGGGAAGGATAGGGGTGGGGTTATGGATTAAATAAGGAAAACAAATTAATTAAAACTTTAATTAATTTAACCCCAAATTTAACCCGCGCACGAAACTTTCGACAGGGTCAAGGTTAAGCCTCCCCTAGGGTGAAAACCACCTCCCAAGCACAACGACGGTCTCAGAATTTTAATCTGAGGCCCCGTTCAAAAGTTATTAAACTCAACGCCTAAGGCCACCAAATTACAAAAACACCCCTGGTGGCATTTTTCACAGACGGGCCGTGACCACGAAAGTTACACCCCTACTAGGGTAAAAAACATGCTCCGAACTCAACTGTGCCCTTGGTTTTCTAATCTGAGCAACCATTTAAGAGATAATTGAGTTTAACCATTACATTAATAAGTTAATTATTTTATTTATCCGTTTAACGTTCCGGAATCGAGTGAGGGATCCAAACGTCCCGCACCAACATGTTTTATGTCGTTCCTAGGGTAAACACCTCATTCCGGACCCATATGTACACTCAGATCTCTGATATGAAACTCCATTTAGGAGTTATTTTTAGTACCAATAGGGGCCTATATACCCTGAGAGGGGGGGGGGGTGAATCAGGGTATTGATATTCTTTTTCAAATTTCTTCCTACCCCACTGGATCTTGACCTCTTTATTACAAGGGTTACTTTGTTTTCTCTTGTGTGTAAACTATGATCACTTATTTACTTCTTTATCTAATGATGATGAATTGAATGAAATTCAGGGAAGCAATCAAGCAGACACAGAGATTTTTACTTGGTTCACCCTCACTGGGCTACGTCCAAGGAGCATACGCCGACAAGTTGACGGTCGTACCAAATTACACTATTCTTCACTAGATTTGGATACAATGTTTGGGCTAGATCACTTATATTCCCAGGCTCACTACCTTTACAGGTTTAGGGTCAACTCACTGCTTTCCCAAGGGTCACTCCATGTTTCTCTCTCTCTCTGGATCACTGCCGGTGGAGAGGATCACCTTCTTCCTCTTCCTTTGCTCACTGCTCCGGAAAGGATCCACTCACAGTTTATAGACCTGTAGGTCTCTTTATTTGCATGAAGAATGAATCTTCCTCTGTATGTAGATGCTATTTTGAAGTAAAACTTTCACCCATAGATGAATATCTCTTTGCACCGAAGGTATCGGGAAAACTTCCAGCTTCCCCGCAGCCTGAAAATCACTACTGGAAATAAACCTTACTTGGCGTGCAAGTCAATCTCGGCGCACAAGTCACAACGGGCACGCAAGTCTTACTCAGACACTTGCGCGACTCAATCTTCCTCAACTCAAAACCTACGCGACTCACTTCCTTTTACTCCCAATCCAATATTGGCGTGCAACTCCACACCGGCGCGCAGCTCCAAACACTGGCGCGCAACTATCACCCTGGAACGCAAGTCCCACCTGCGCGACCACACACACCACTTTCGCAACCACCACACATGTGTGAAGGGAGCTCTAATTTCTCAAAGTGTTGAACTCTGGTAAAGAATGAAGTGGGGTGGTCCAGTATTTATAGGCATTTGGTCACCCCTGCGTGATGGCGCGCAACTCTCCCTTTGGCGTGCAAGTCTTAACACGCAGGTCTCATCCCCTGCAAGTCACTTGCGTGACCCAATTACAAACTTTCGTAAACCTCATTCCTTTTCCATATTTTGACCTTCTGATCTTGAAAAACCATCGGCGCAAAAGTTCTCAAAATTCCAAGGCATCGGTGGGCAAGTATCTTTCACGGCGCACAAGTCACCTGCGCGACCTCACCAAAACTTGCGCGAACCTTATACCTTTGCCATATTTTGATGATCTGATCTTGAAAAACATATGGCGTGAAAGTTTCCAAGCCTTCATGTACACGGCATGCAATTCCCTTTTCCAAAAACCACTTTTCTTCATTTGTCGATTTTCAGGCCCAAAAAATTTGGCAAACACTGGAAAACGGCGCCACCTTGTATCGGTTCTTTTGTACCGCCTCTAGATCATCCATTCCTTTTGTCGAAGTTCTTGAATAAAACATGGATCATTGAACTCATCTCTTGAACTCGACATTCCATCATGAAATCCTCTTTGTCAACAAATTTTGTATGTCATTGTTTTGCTTTGTCAACAATCACCACTCAGATGTCCACTTTGTCAACAAACACAATCACCTCAAAAATGCTTCAATGATGCCTTGAGGGATTTTTCCCAACAGTTATCCCATTTATTTGGCATTCTCAGTGTGAACGCACTAAAAATTTAATTTCGGCCACACTGGGGCTCAGAATCGCACGCCGTCTGAAGGTGCTGCTATGGAATAATATCAGGAATATTCCAAAGTCTTTCGCATCAAAAACTGGGTTCTTACATCATTCCCTCATTCATGATTTTCATCCCTGAAAAGCTAAACCAGGGAACAACTCAGGATACTAAGCCCACACCTCGCTCTTCCGTACCCAGAAGAACTCTTACACAGTCTTGTGTCACCGCACATGAACGAAAGGATTTGATCTGTTCACGCGAGGTCTGCCCTCTCCGATGACTTGTATAGAAGCACGCACACTTCCTCTCAGGTGAGTCACATGGGAGAAGCCATGCACCCAACACAGCCTTTGGGGTTAGGGAAAGGCAGTAGGGAACCTCGACATCCCTTCGCATGGTCCCAAATGGCCCGAAGGACCTCGATGGTATCTCACCACCCCGATCGAACCTCTACGTCACATGCCATGACTAGAATCCCTGCTTGCACCTGGAACAAAGCCCAGGGATTCACTCCTTCAGAATATCCATATTGTGAAACAGTCAGGGATATCTGGTCACACAAGATTTCACAGTCGATATCTCACAACCAAGACCCTCTTACACACTCGGAAGTGAAGGATTCAACACCAATGACTAATGAGAAAGGTTCCATGCCTTTTACTCTACCAACATAGGGTTACACTGACGCCCCGCATCACTCCGGTAACAACCCAAACAAGGAGCAGGGAGAAAATCATTTCACAGAAAGAGTCTGACAATTCTGCTACAAAAAATAGAAGATCCATAGAGCGTACCTCTTATCACCTCATGCTTTGCAGGATCGTAGACATCTAAAGCTCACTGCTGTCCGTGGTTCCAATTTTCAACTCCCGGGTCCTGACGTGGACCACCTAGTGGTGATGGGAAGACCTCGTAAAGACGTCCCCCACTACCAGCTGCTCCAGCACCTATGCTAGAACCACTTCTTAGGGTGATACTCTGATCACAGCATTGCCTCTGCCGTGATGGTGCACCTGCTACCTGCCCGAAGCTCTCCGCATGCCTGGTCGGGCAGTCCCATGCCAGATGACCTCGCCCATCGCAAGAATAGCACCAAATCTCCCTGGGATGCACTGGTTCCCTCCATCGCCACTATGGTGTACGATCACGCCCCTAAGTCTGGTTGTTAGAAATCCACCTCTTTCGAGGTTCTGCTTGTCGACGCCCGCTAGCTGCGGCAGACGTCTCGGCTCCAACGTGCCTGCTGCCAACACCAACTCTAGAATGTGACAGGAAGATCTTTGTCACCAGCGCCTTCTCTAGCACTCCGGCATATGTGGAAATGCCTAAGGGTACTATGACACCATGAATCTCTTAGTGGAGACCATACTCAAACTTCCGCGCTCGGATGTTGTCGTCATGGACCAAGTCCAAGTAAAAGAGTGAATGGTCTGCAAAACTAGTCGCGTACTCGGCCACCGTCATCCCTACCTGATGAAACTGTAGAAGCTCCTGAATCCGAACGGAGGGAAAGAAGGAGGGAAAAAACTACTCATGGAATAAAAACTGAATGTCTCCCCACGAAAGTGACGACTCGTCAAGAAACTAATTCACCAGACTCCACCAACGCCAAGCTGCTCCGCGGAAAAGGTTGGTGGCCAAAGCCACCATAAGATCTATCGGCGTCTGCACAAACTTGAAAAGGAGAACCACTGTCACAAGCCAAACCTCTGTTGCCTGAGGGTCTGGCTCACCACTGAACCTCAGCTGTCTCTACCGCTGGAACTCGCGGAGCGCGTTCAACCTGGGCTCAAACTCAACCTACTCTACTGGAGTTGTCTGCTACTCACCAGGTGGGGGTGCTGCTACCGGCCCACCCGGAGAAAGGGGCTCGCATGATGGGTCCTGGACTGAGGCCTCGTAGCTCATAGGGTCGTTGTCATGAACCAAAGTGTTGGGCGGAGAGTGATGGCAAGAGGGGGGGGTGAATTGCCTTTTAAAAAAAATTAACAATTTAAAATCAAAGTTAAAAGTGCAGCGGAAATAAAAGAGGCAAGACACAAAGCTTGATAACGGAGTTCGGCTTAAACCAAATCCTACGTCTCCGCTCCCAACTCAACCGTTGAGAGATTTACTACCGCTTGCTTTTTAATGGTTTTAGCAAGAAACCCACTAGACTTTAAGGTTAGTCTAGAACCTATTACAGCTTGCTTTTAATGGTTATGCAAGAACCCACTTGCTTTTAATGGTTGAGAAAGAACCCACTAGCCTTCTTACAGGTGAAGGCGAGCTCACCTATGACTCAAGCCTTTTAAAGGGAAGGCTTGACTAACCTCTTCACACCTTGAAGGTGGTGTGAAAACGCAAAAGAAAGGAGGATGAGAGAAATGGGGGTTTGTAGGCACAAACCCAAAATAAAGCTCAAAATGATAAAACAAGAAAAACCGTAATGGGGGAAGCCTTGGGAGCCAAAGGATTGATTGTAGTTAATGAAGGGCGCTCCCGAGCTTCTATGGTGGTGCTCCTTGGATGTGGAAGTGGGTTGGAGCAATTGAGGTTCCTTGGAGGAATCCGCCGGAGGTTCGCCAAATGATGCAAAATGTTCCCGTGGGCTTCCGTACGTTTCTGGGGCTTCCTAGTCCTTTATTTAAAGAGGGGGAACCCTCAAATGGCCTTTGGGGGTCTTCGGAGCCGTTGGAGAGGCCTTCGGAGCCGTTGGGAGTCAAGTGGACAAGTATGGTCAAAGCCCAACGGCTAGTTTGACTGGCTCCACTGGCTGACCGGTGCTTGGCCACCGGTTGGCCGGTGCTTTGGAAAAGGGAGAGGTCTCGGGCTCAGGCACCACCGGCTGGCCGGTGAGGAGGCTACTGGTTGGCCGGTGCTGAGGCAGTAGCTGACCCTTCTGTCTGGGTTCCACCGGCTGGCCGGTGGTGGGACACCGGTTGGCCGGTGGTCTGGACAGAAGGATGCCTTCTGTCCAGGCTCCATCGGCTGGCCGGTGGTCATCCACCGGTTGGCCGGTGGACTGAAAATTAGTCCACTTTTGGTCCTTCTTGGCCTAATTCCTTGGCAACCTTTTGCCTATCAACAAAACACTTAAAACAATATTAGATAAATAAGAGAGTGATTGTGATCATGAAAATTAAACCACGAGGGGTACGAGAGGTACAACAATATCCCCCTATTTTGATGATCACAATCACCAAAACAAGCAATGTAAAAGACTAAAATGAAAGGCATGCTTTAAAGGATAAATTGAAAAGTAAAGCAAAGCATGAGAGAAAGATTTTTCCCCCAATCAACCAAGAATTTCTCCCCCTTTGTGATTATCAAAATAGCACGGGGCATAAAACTTGATTGAGGGAAAGAGTTGAAAAACAAGATAGAAATTTTAAACCAATTGAAATTTTTGAAATTTGAATTGAAAGTTTTGAATTAAAATTTTGAATGAAAATTTTGAATTGAAAGTTTTGAATTAAAATTTTGAATTGAAAGTTTTGAATTGAAAGTTTGAATTGAAAGTTTGAATTGAAAGTTTGAATTGAAAGTTTTGAATTGAAATTTTTAATTGAAAGTTTTGAATTGAAAGTTTTGAATTGAAATTTTGAATTGAAAGTTTTGAATTGAAATTTTAATTGAAAGTTTTGAATGAAAAACGCAAAAAGGCTTAAACGATCCTAACTCCCCCTAAATAAAAACAACAAATCACCGGGGAGAGGATTTTAGAACCGAGACAAATTTTGGTCCGGTGAGACTCGCTAAAAGGTATTTTTCAATCCATACTTTTCTAGTGGCAGGTCTTCTTCTATGAAATTCATCATTAAAGAAAATGGTTTTGGGCCTTCCATACCGGGCATTTTTGCAATCGCACTCATAAATTAAGTGAACGGGTTTTTTGCAATAGTTAAAAATTTTTTTTGAGAGCTCCCCCTTAAAAAAATAGTTTGAGCATGGGAAGAGGAAGCTTTCTTGGAATAGCCAAGCCCTTCGGTGGTTCTAGATATGCTTTGGGAACCGAGCAATTTGGTTAAATTTTGTTCACCTTGGGTGAACTTGGCAAGAAATTCCTTTAAATCCTTGATTGTTAATTCCATAGAATCAACATCGGGAAGGTTTTAGACCTTGAGGGACAACTCCTCCTTTTCTTTGAGAAGTTGTTCCTTTTCGGAAGAAAGTTTTTTGAAATTCTTTTTTAAAGCAACAAATTTGGAAGAAAGTTCTTGAAAACCTTCCTCCAATTGATCTCTCGCATGTTGGAGATCCTCATAAGATAAATGATTAAAAGAATTTGAAGAACTAGAGGATGAGGAGTCGGAAGAGGTTACCTCATGAAATGCCATTAGACATTTTTTACCGTTGTCACTTGAGGAGGAGGAGGAGGAGGATGTGGAGCTATCACTCCATGTGGCCCTGAATGCCTTCTTCTTTTCCTTTTGCTTGGCCTTTTTCTTGTTGAGTGGACAATCGGGCTTGTAATGGCCTTTCTTGCCACACCCGTAACATGTTACCTCGGGCTCGGATTTTTCGTCGTGTTGAGCCTTGCGGGATTTCTTCTTCTTGTGCTTCTTCATGAATTTGTGCATTTTGCGGGAAAGATTCTCCATTTCTGAATCGCCGCTTGAAGAGGAAGACAATGAGGAGGATGAGATTTCTTCTTTTTGAACTTTGAAGGCGATGTTCTTTGGAACTTTGATCGGTTTGCTTTCTTTTTCAGCTTTCCTCATCATGGTAATCTCGTAGGTCATGAGGGATCTGATGAGCTCTTCGACCGGCATGTTCTTGATGTCTTTTGCTTCTTGGATTGTCATGACTTTCAGTGCCCATGTGCTTGGTAAGATCCAAAGGATATTCTTGACCATCATTTCTGCAGAAACATCATCTCCAAGAGATTTTATTCCATTGCAAACGTCAGTAAAACGAGTAAACATTTCAGTAATATTTTCAGATGGATGCATGGTAAAAGACTCAAAATCTTGACGGTACAGATCCAATCGAGTATCCTTGACTTTGTTGGTCCCCTCATGGGTAACCTCCAAAAGTTTCCATATTTCATGTGATAAGGTGCATGTGGAAACTCGATTGAATTCATTACGATCAAGGCCGCAATGAAGAGCGTTCATGGCTTTGCCATCAAGCTCGAAATTTTTAATATCGGCTTGAGTCCATTTGGATTCATTGGGAGAAGAAAGAGAATAACCATGCATGAAAATTTTATAAATAGGATAACCTATACTTATAAGAAAAGTGGTCATGCGGGTTTTCCAATAAGTATAGTCGGTTCCATCAAAGAATGGAGCACGACCCAAAGAATATCCTTCAGGGGCGAAAGAAGTTGAAGCCATCACAAAGGATCTTGAATTTGAAACCGATGAAGGTATTACTCAAATATTTCCTCTGATACCAATTGTTGGGCAGAGAGTGATGGCAAGAGGGGGGTGAATTGCCTTTTAAAAAAAATTAACAATTTAAAATCAAAGTTAAAAGTGCAGCGGAAATAAAAGAGGCAAGACACAAAGCTTGATAACGGAGTTCGGCTTAAACCAAAGCCTACGTCTCCGCTCCCAACTCAACCGTTGAGAGATTTACTACCGCTTTCTTTTTAATGGTTTTAGCAAGAAACCCACTAGACTTTAAGGTTAGTCTAGAACCTATTACAACTTTCTTTTAATGGTTATGCAAGAACCCACTTGCTTTTAATGGTTGAGCAAGAACCCACTAGCCTTCTTACAGGTGAAGGCTAGCTCACCTATGACTCAAGCCTTTTAAAGGGAAGGATTGACTAACCTCTTCACACCTTGAAGGTGGTGTGAAAACCCAAAAGAAAGGAGGATGAGAGAAATGGGGGTTTGTAGGCACAAACCCAAAATAAAGCTCAAAATGATAAAACAAGAAAAACTGTAATGGGGGAAGCCTTGGGCGCCAAAGGATTGATTGGAGTTGATGAAGGGTGCTCCCAAGCTTCTATGGTGGTGCTCCTTGGATGTGGAAGTGGGTTGGAGAAATTGAGGTTCCTTGGAGGAATCCGCCGTAGGTTTTCCAAATGATGCAAAATGTTCCCGTGGGCTTCCGTACATTTCCGGGGCTTCCTAGTCCTTTATTTATAGAGGGGGAACCCTAAAATGGCCTTTGGGGGTCTCCGGAGCTATTGGAGAGGCCTTAGGAGCCGTTGGGAGTCAAGTGGACAAGTCTGGTCAAAGCCCAACGACTAGTTTGACTGGCTCCACCGGCTGACCGGTGCTTGGCCACCGGTTGGCCGGTGCTTTGGAAAAGGGAGAGGGCTCGGGCTCAGGCACCACCGGTTGGCCGGTGAGGATGCCACCGGTTGGCCGGTGCTGAGGCAGTAGCTGACCCTTCTGTCTGGGTTCCACCGGCTGGCCGGTGGTGGGACACCGGTTGGCCGGTGGTCTGGACAGAAGGATGCCTTCTGTCCAGGCTCCATCGGCTGGCCGGTGGTCATCCACCGGTGGGCCGGTGGACTGAAAATCAGTCCACTTTTGGTCCTTCTTGGCCCAATTCCTTGGCAACCTTTTTCCTATCAACAAAACACTTAAAACAAGATTAGATAAATAAGAGAGTGATTGTGATCATGAAAATTAAACCACGAGGGGTACGAGAGGTACAACACAAAGCTGATATCCTGGCTGGCTGTCTTCGCGGAGACATCTTGAATATTATTAAGGAGTGTCGCGGTTAGATGAGCATATATGTATTTAACAGTCACAACAATGGGGAGCTGACTCAAGAAGGATAGTCAAAGACTCAATCCTATGTGATGCACAAACCAATTTTCCCTGCAACAAGTGTCTAAGCATGTCGAGCCGACAAGCAGGTTATCAAGGTCCTAGTGAATGGATACGTCGGCCACTGCACCATCACTGGACTCCCTGGCCTGAGAGCCGCTCTTGAGACATGTCAACATGATTGCCCTTAATCCGAACCAAATCCTTCTTAGGGACGTTCGAAAAACGTCCCCAAGAATAAACCACCTCTGATACCACTTTGTCACGACCCGACCCTACCCGGGCTCGAGCCGCAACTACCCCAAGCCCGCCTCCATAGTCCCAGGGATGGTGACCAGCGTCGAAGGCACAACAACTCGGGGATACCTTTTCCTAAGTACCTGTAAACACACACTCAATGAAAAAGTGCAGAGTAAAAAAGAAATGCAAAGTACCAACTGCTATAAATAAACCACAATGTGCATCGACCTCTAAAAGTAAAAAGAAAGTGCTGAAAGTAAACTGAAAAGAAAAGGGGCAAAACATGCACCCAACTAGAAAAGTGCCACAAACCGGCAACAGGTAAACAAAAGAAAAACAGCTGGAATGGTCCCCCACCTAGAACCCGACTCCGACCACTGCACGTGGTCCAAGCTCCCAAACTCCCAAGATCTGCTGAAGTCACGACCAACCTATCTATCGTCTGCAAGGGCACACCAAGTGCGGGAAAATCCCTAGAAGGGGTGAGTATAAAAATACTCAGTAGGATACCCTGAAGGCTCAAGGAAGAAACAAAAGAGGTACCGAAGGGTGAACAGTAGATCGAACAGGATAAAGTAAAGGAGTACAACAAGGAGTGCAGTAAAGATTACAATAGAGAGTCCATCTCAACCCGACAAGAGAAAGGAGATAGACTCATCCAGACACAAGGAGATAGAAATGATGAGAAGATGAACATCTCATCGAGTCTTCTCTACCTATAGCAGGAGAGTAGACTCGTCTAACCACGAGAAGATTGACACGGAAAGCACGTCGCATATCTCATGCGTCTTCGCCTCTCCAGGAGGGAGAGTAATCAAGCCTAAGAAGTTGGTACTGGAACAAGGTATATACATATTCATATTCTCAAACAAAAAGCCCAAAAAATATCATAAGGGGATCTCCATCCCGTAGCTCAGCCCAAGAAATTGAGTAGCCAACAGTCCCAGCAGTAAACATCATCGATGCCCAGCATCCCGCACATCTACCCCGAACTGAAAGTCAAGGGCTCAAATCACCACACCTCGAAACTATCCACTTTGGGCGGCACTGACTCGCCTGCACGGTTTTAGCCACGTCGCAAGGACGCGTCTCGGTGGGGAAAGCGCCCCTCGTACTTGAGAGTTCTGGGGGAACATCAAGCCACACCTCGTCACTGTCACACAGTCGAGAGGTCTTCTCAAAGTCAAAGTTATCACATCACTGACCCATACAAACGAGGGTCCCGCTCTAGTAGTCACAGAGTAAATCCACAGACTAGCCTAGTAGAAAGGACTGAGTCTGAAATGTCAATGGGTGAACCACTACCCAGCTCTGCTGGAGGGTAAACCCTAAAAAGATATCAAGTGACCCAATTCCCAGCCCTGTTGGAGGGTAAACCCAAATACATCATCAGGTGACCCAATGCCCAGCCCCACTAGAGGGTAGACCTGGAAGAAGTAGACAGGCGACCCACTGCCCAGCCTTGCTGGAGGGTAGACCTGGAACTAAACGATGGGCAACCCACTGCCCAGCCCTGCTGGAGGGTAGACCCTAAGAGGTTGTCGGCTGACCCACTACCCAGTCTCTGCTGGAGGGTACACCCTAAGAGTGTCGGGTGACCCACTACCCAGTCTCTGCTGAAGGGTAAACCCTAGAAGTCAGTGAGCAACCCACTTCCCAGTATCTACTAGAGGGTAAACCCGAAGAAGTCGATCAGCAACCCACTACCTAGTCTCTACTTGAGGGTAAACTCGGAACTGCTCTGGCCATCCCTACTGGATGGTACAACACTGGCCAACAGAACCTGGAGTGGGTATCGTGCAACCACCCAACTCCAGAACAAAACCAGCGGAAACTACTCAACCCTGCCGATCTAAACCATCATGAACAGGAGGACCCTCAATGTCGCGAGAGGTCAAAGGTATGCAAAGAAGAAAACAAAATGCACATGGGGCCCACACAACGTGTGACCCTAAGTCAACCCCAACCAAGCACACAAACATTCTCAGGTACAAACAACCACATGTACTTCCCAGGGTTCTCGCATACTCCCAGAGTATGCCACATCTCCAGTCCAAAGGCTAACATGCACACGGTCCCCAACGTCAACACGAAGGAGTAATCGTATCAAATCCAACTTTCCATTTCAGTGGCTTAGGCATGACCAACCATAACTCTTCAAGCATTACCTCACTCACACGGGAGTGCACGTGATCTCACGCCAAGGGTTCTCTTTCGAACACAACAAGAAGAACCTCCACCAGATCACCTTTCATATTTCCACATTTAATAATAACACGTAAGAGGCTTCGCTCTCTTGAACAGATTACACAGTTGTAATCCTCATGGAGAAACACATGAGATAGACTACTTACTCGCCTGAAACGGTCAACTGGCGAAAAATGTACTATTCATTGTAACCAACCCATGTGGGGCCCACCCCAAGATCCTGAAACATAACAAATAGATCACACCACTGTGATCCCCTCGGAAAAACACACAGGATTGACTACTCAATCGCCCAAAATGGACACCCGGTGAAAAGGGTACTATTCACCGTAGCCAGGTTGGGTGGCACCCACAACACGTCCCTGAAAAAAGTCAGGCGAACTATGCCATCGCAATGCTCTCGGAAAAACGCATCAAAATGACTGCTTACTTGTGTAGAACAGATGTATGGAGAAAAAGGCGCGTTCCAACATACCGAACATGAGCGGTGCTATGTGGGACCCGCATCCCGGTCCCGAAGCGCCGCGAATGGATCACACCGTTGTGATCCTCTCAAAATAGTACACAAGTTTGACTAATCACTTGTCCGAAACGGACACCCGGTGATAAAGCTGGAAAACACTGCCAACTCCCAAAATGCCCCACCCCCCTCCCCCCCTCCCCCCCCCCCCCCCGTGGGGACGCACCAGCATGCTGAATTAAAGCAGACGGACTGCGCCATTGCAATGCCCTCAGAAAAACACCCAAAAACGACTGCTCGCACGCCCCAAACAGATGTCCGATGAAAAGGTTGTAAAGCACTTCTCGCAGCTCGAAAGATCGATCGTGGGGCCCACGCCTCAACTCCGGCTTCAAAACCTTAAACCACACTGGAAAACTCTAGCTCAACGCCAGGGTCGTGACTCCACTGACGGCGCTCAATTCAGACATCGGATGTGTCCACGCCGTCCAAAACAAAATTCCCGGAAAAACACCCGTCCACTTAACGGTCATGTCGCGCCCCCGAGCCCCTCGTTTCGGGAATTAAAATTCCCCGAAACCATATCAAAATATTCCTCTCATTATGAGGCATGCTCCGCCGAAGATGGCTCGCGAAACCGACTCCCGGTTTATGATTTATTAAATATAAACCATTTTTATAAAAATAATAACAATAATAATATTATTATTATTTAAAATTCTATTTTTATTTTTATTTATTTATTTATTTTTTAAAATCAGACCAGCCATTCGGCCGGTCTTCTTCTCCTAACAGGACCCGCAGCTTGCGGGTCCTTGTCGGCCAGCCGGGGTCCGTAGACCCCGGTCTTCCCCCATGCGCACCGACCGGCAAAAGCTTGTCCATCCTCCCCGTCTGACCCCACTCGCCCGTAGGCGCCCCCTGCTACCTCGCCCGGCCGACGCCGCCTGCAGCCCCAGTGGACCGTCGTCGCAGCACCGCTCGCCCACAGCTCCTCCTTTCCACTGATGACCCGCCTCCGCCGGCCTCCGCTCCACCGCGACGCCCTGCGTCCGCCTGCGCTCTCCAGTGCCTCCGCCGGCCTGCACCGCGCTCGCTCGCTGCCAACAAACCCCCTAGAGCACCGCTACGCCACCACGCCAACTCTCTGGACCACCGCACTAGATGGCCTGAACCCCCAAAACCGGCAGGCAAACATTAAAAAATCCGTTGATTTCGGCGGATGACAGCGAGCGAGTCGGGGCTCGAATTTTAAAACCCAAAGATGAGTTGGATAGGCCAGAAAATGTGATACACAATTATGGGATTTGATCAAAGTTTTGACAGAGAATAGACAATTAAAATTGAGCACAAAGTAGGATACATGAAATTAAAAACAAAGCGACGATCTCCTACCTCGTGGGCGTTGCCCGAAGCTTCGCTGCGAGGGATCCGCCAGTGCGCCGTGCCACCTGGGAAAGGTGGAGGAGAGGAGGGGGGATCCTCCTTGGTTGAGCTCTTTAATCAGGGGAAGGGGAAATGAGTAAGGAGAGGGGTTGGGTTATGGATTAAATAAGGAAAATAAATTAATTAAAACTTTAATTAATTTAACCCCAAATTTAACCCGCGCCCAAAACTTTCAACAGGGTTGAGGTTAAGCCTCCCCTAGGGTAAACACCACCTCTTGAGTACAACGACGGTCTCGGAATTTTAATCTGAGGCCCCGTTCAAAAGTTATTAAACTCAACGCCCGAGGCTTCCAAATTACGAAAATTCCCCTGGTGGCATTTTTCACAGACGGGCCGTGACCGCAAAAGTTACATCCCTCCTAGGGTAAACGGCATGCTCCGAACTCAATGATGCCCTCAGTTTTCCAATAGGAGCAACTGTTTAAGAGATATTTGAGTTTAACCATGAAACGAATAAATTAATTATTTTATTTATCTGTTTAACGTTCCGGAAGCGAGCGAGGGGTCCAAACATCCCGCGCCGACATGTTTTATGTCCTTCCTAGGGTAAACACGTCATTTCAGACCCATCTGTACACTCAGATCTCTAATCTGAAACTCCGTTTAAGAGTTATCTTAGTTATTTGGCATTCTCAGTGTGAACGCACTGAAAATTTAATTCCGGCCACACCGGGGCTCAGAATCGCACGCCATCTGAAGGCACTACTTTGGAATAATATCAAGAATATTACAAAGTCTTTCGCAGCAAAAAATGGGTTCTTACATGATCTACCCATTCTCTGCATAAGACACGACACATGTGGGAAGATCCCATGCAAGGGTGAGTATATATATACCCATTTGGATTCCTCAAAATCAATAGTGGGAGTAGTACAAGATATAATAGGATTAAAAATAATATAGATAGAAAAATATACAGAAAGTAGTGGAAGAGGAAAACTCAACCCAAACCATGTATCAAAGTAATCTCATTCAAACACAAGGGGCTCAACATGGTGTGTATATTAACTACAAGTTAAGTCTTTTCCACCTATAATAGGATATTAGAATCATCCAACCATGAGATTCTAAACAAAAAAAGAACATTTCACACCCTATGCATGTTCACATCTCATGGAAAGAGAGAAACTAAATAAAATGATATGGATAAAAAATCTATGTATATGGTTAGTGAAAACAAGACCAAATGAAAGAGTTATGAGATATTCATATCATATCTCATCCCAGGAAGAAGAGTATCCAAAAATTCCAACATTTCATCAATTATTCCGAGAATCCCATGCATCTTCCCAAAAGTAACCATCCAAGTCAAACCATATCTCACCACTCTGCTGCATAGAAGAGGGTCCACCATCTTTAGGTAGAGGACTCATGACATGATACAATAGGAGGGTCCAACTATAATATCTATTAGAGTACCCATGACCTTCCCACTAGGATGTTTCCACTCATGTAGTCATTGAGGACCCACTACCCAGCTCTACTGGAGGGTACCACTCAGAAAGTCATCGAGGAAACACTACACAACTCTACTAGAGTGTTCCACTCAGAAAGTAATTGAGGATGCACTTCCCATATCTACTGGAGGGTACCACTCAAAAATTCATTGAGGACCCACTACCCATATCTACTGAAGGGTACTGCTTAAAAAGTCTCTGGTGAACCTTAACGGCCACTATTGTCACCGAGTATCTCATAGACAAGTGTCATGCTCGAAATATTACACATAATATCTTGAAAGACACAAAAAATGGAACCATCATGTTCTACATGAAAAAAACATAGTATAGGGTACTCGTGGGATACAATATGAGTTCAAACATTGGATATTTGGATCCTTAATGTTTCTTAAAAGGGAATCAAGTAGTACACAACCTGTGAGGGGACACATATGACATGTGTTCCCACTACACTTATAGGCTGTGTCCCTTTCCAACACATGAATCCCAAGCCATGTAAGAGTACATACCATGTAGGTGGACTACATGACATATCCAAGCTATCATAGGATGGGTATTCTCCTTCTGGCTGTGTCTTTGTACTTGAGCCTGTGTCTATGTAGTTTGGTATAGTATCCATGGCTTCAAAAGGGATACCACTAATGTTCTCCAGCCCTGTCCGTACACTCAAGAACATGGTGTGTTCCAGGCCATGTGTGTCTCACACACACAGAGAAGGTTTATATAGATTGTGGTATAACTACACATCGTGCCATCCATATAAAACTCCAAAACCCTATCCACCAATGTCAGGAGGGACAGATACCATGTGTTCATCCTTGTACACAACATATAGTCAAGTTTTCAATAGATTCTCAGATCCATGATATTTAGTCCCATTCAATCCATTTCTCCATAGATACCTCCTCATATCATCCTATGATTTGTAGATCTATGCACCATTCATCATTTTGATCCACTGTGCATTGGACATTAGATATCGTTGTTTGTCGAGGGTTTCACCATCCCACTCATACACCACCGATCCTTCCACCTTTGAAGATCTAGTCTTTGATCATTGAAATTATCATAAAAAATCTATAAAAATCCCATATCTATCCATGTTCTACTTATCCATCCCTCATTCGCAAATCCTTTGTGATTATGGGGGTCTGATCAAGCTCAGTATAACCTGACAATGTCGACTAAGACTACTGAGCCCAACTGGTGACTAATGTGAATAAAAAAGGGGGAAAATCACAAGGGAAATTTTTTAAACAATATTTGAAAATATTTCTTGGAAATGAAAAAAATGGGGAATTTGAGGTTCTAAACCAATGAAATGATCAATTAAATCATTATGTGGGAACATGTAGAGGCTAAAATTTGTGCAGATCAAAAAAAAAGAATCAATATGCTCAGGAACATTAATCAAAGAGGGTTTAAACCAAAAATTAATGAGACTTAACTAGAGATTGGATTGTTATTAATCAATGTATATTCTTTACAATTATTTAAGGATGTCATTACATTCTTTTTTCACCAATCTACTTTAATATGAAGTTTCATAGTCATTTGATTTGATCCAACAATAAAAGGAGGAAAGATAATATTTCGAAAGATCCTAGGATTATGACGATAACCCTATGATAATCCCCATGGATGTATATTTATAAATATTTCATTTAGGTCAAAATGAATGAAATAATTAATTAATCCACTGAATGTACTGCAAATGGGCAAGATGTCCAAATTCCTTACACCAACCCATTTTAGGTCACACCAAGGGTAAACACTGTATTCCAAACTTAACCATTATCTCAGATTTCGGATCAATGATTTTTTTAAATATTTTTACAATTTTATTTAAGAAATATATGCACATAAAATAAAATATATTTAATATTATTTATAAAATAAATTATCAGCACACCGAGTCTTGGAATCACACATCGTCTTACTTCCAAGCTCTAAATATATATACAAAAATATTTCAAATTATTATAAGAAAAAAACTAAGTCTCTACACAATTGGATCATAATATACACTCTTTTTTGAAATTGGATGGACCTTTGAAGAGTAGGAAATCCATGAGTTTCACTAAACCCTAGATCCAATTAGTGGAGATTATAAACAAGTGTGAATATCTTGATATGAGGAGTACCAAATGCGGTGGTGAAGCATATCCCTATGCAGTAAGGGTCGATGTTGAAATTAATACTCATTAAATAAGGAAATTCGCACAAGGTGGTGAATGCACAAGTTATCCCCAATCCTAGGAAGGGATCGAGTGTGAGATCTGGTCAATCGAGGAGAGGAAGACCATTATTTTTTTCCTGGAATCATAGGACATTAAAACATGGGGTAACCATGGATTTACCTCTCCATTAGAGAAACTTGAAGCGGTATTTAAATCTATTACTAAAGGAGAGGGAAATCCTTGGTTTTGGTGAAAGAACCCCCTATTGACATGGGTGATGATGACTTCTTCTATGTGGGGTGGTGGTGGTGAAACCCTTATTGTTTCCTGGGATTTCAGAGAAAAAGATATTCTGATCATCATTGGGATCAATGAAGATACAAGCCTATATTGAGGCATCAAGAAGATGAATGTGATTTTCAAGGTGGAGGATTCCTTAGAAGGCGATGGCAGTGTGACAATGCTGAAAGGGACGGTGGTCAAAAAATTCATCAGACATCGAGGTACTCATTCAACACTACCAGATAACTAAGATAGTGGTTGATTAATTAGAGGTGTCTAGGTTTTGATTAGTTGGGAAAAGTTAGTTTAGGGTATCCAAAAACCTTGGGCCTTAGTCCTCATCCTTGTTTTATGACTTTAGTCCTTGAGGATGTTCATGTTTTTATTGTCTTTTGGGTTATGTTTGTCACTTGGATACTTCATGGTCCTTCATATTTTGTTTTTTCCAGGATTTTATACCATTTAAAGGGTTACCTCCTTTTTAAAAAGGGATACTATTTTTCATTTTTTTAATAAAGAGGCTTGGACCCACTTGTTTCAAAAAACAATACATTTTCATATAAAACACACACACATAATATTTTTTTTAATTTATTCAATTTTTAATATTCATTTAAGAATAATATTTATTAAAATAAAACATATAATATATATTATGTTTCTATTGAGCAAATTTTATTCATTGTTTATATTTTTAATCAATATATACTATTTATTACTTTTCAATATTTTCCCCTAATTTATTCGTTTTTAATATTATTGATTCATTAATAATAATAATTGTTTTTTTAATAATTTTGTAATTTCATCCATTTTTAATATTATTTATACATGTTTATACATTAACATTTAATGTATTTAAGGTATTTTTAATTTATATAAATAACTTGTATTTATTTTAATTATGAAAAATATTCATTTTTAATGTTTTTAATAGTATATATAATTAATAACATGTTTTTATTTTTATAATATTTTTGTAATATGTTAACTTTTTAATTATTAAATTTCACTATTTTTTAGCATTAATTAATTTAGTACTATTTAATAATATTTATTCATTTATAATGTTAGTTATATTTTGCTTTTTATTTTAATTTATTTAGTTTTTATAATTATTCTGTTAATATTTTTTGTAATTTCATCATTTTAATTATTTATTTATAAATATGTTTTCATTAATAATTTTATATTTTATTATGGTTATCATGTACATATTTAATATGTATTCATTTCATTGTAATATATATATTCATTCTAATTTTTTAAATAATCTATATAATTAATAAAAATCAAACATTTTTTAATATTTATAAAGTATATTCATCTTTAGTTATTAGATTTCACTCATTTATAAAAATCATGCATTTAATATTAAATATTCAATAATAATTTTAATAATTTTTTTATTTTTTATTATTTATTCATTTTAAATATATATATATATATGTTTAATATGATTTAATTTGTTTTATAAATTTGTTACTAGCACTTTCCAAAGTTTTTTAATTAGTATTAGTTTTCTTAGTGATAAATTTAATGTGCTGAAAAAACCTATAGTTATTCGTATTAAGAGAGCACTAAAAAACCTAACAATATTAGTGATTTTCCTGAAGTGCTGACAAAAATTAGTTTTGTTAGTTCTAAAAACTGATAAGAAAGACCTATATTTTTCAGTTTTTAGAGGTATCACTAATAAATATTGACCATTATCAGTCTTTTTTATTTTATCACTAACAAATATGGGTCTTTATCAACACCTTTTCAAAAACACTGATAAAACCATTATGATCCTTTAAACAAAACCTTAACAGATGACTCGATCGCTCGTTCCGTTAAAGCTAGCACAGAATCAAAAATTCACCACTGACCTCCATCAATCTCTTTGGATGGTCGAAACATTCAAAACTCATGGTGTTCGAATCGTTCAAGATATTTTATTACTTGATCATTTTTTTCTTCATTGGGGGTTCTTAATTTTCCCAATGGATTTGAATGGTGTACACAAGCAACTTTACCTCGATCTACCTCCTTCATTCTCCACCCAATCTCCCTCACCTTGATCTAATGTTGCTTCACCCTCTCTCTCACCCTAATGTTTATTAATTTTTATTATAAAATGAGGTTACATAGTGTTTGAATCTATTTTTTCACATTCTATTGATCCATCTAATTATTATTTGCATAAACCTACCATTTTTTTATGTTTCTATCCAATTTTCTAAATGTGTAAAAATATTATAGATTTATAAATTATTGTCTAATTATCTAATAAATTTGTTTAATTCAAAATTTTCAATTTCTCTATTGATGTTGCATAAGGAGTACATGTCCTTTTTTTGAAATTTAGTTGCATTAAATATTAAATTAAAATCCATAACTAATCATTTTTTAGAGTTTAATGTGATTAAATTTGCAATAAATGTATCCTTTGAAGATAAATTGAATTATGTTTCATAAAAACGCATTTTTTGATTTTTTTTTTAGGAAACAATCATTGGATTTATTACATATAAATTATAAAAAATGGTTTTAAATTAAATTTTTTTCAAATTTATATAGATTTCACCTTTAAATATAATAAATATTATTTTTTAACATTATGTTAATTAATAACATAAGAATTGTATATTGAATTATTTTGTAATTTAAATCATTTTTAAAAACCACATTCCTAAAAAATATTTAGATATTTTATTTTTTTACTAATTTTTGGGAATATGTTTTTTGAAAATTTTATTATTATATTATTTTTATAATTTATTTTAATTTTATTTATATTCATATGTATACTATATTTAAAAATATATATGTTTAGTCGAAATGAAATATTATCCTTTATTAATGTCTTTTCCTTGTGATACTGGACTATGCACGCATCACCTCCCTTATGCATATCTAATATAGTGCCACTCTCTCACCCTATTTATTGATATCTTGATAATGTCCTCATCAAGTGGGGTTACAACATGGTTCACCAACATACATACAATTTTACAGTTATGATCAATTATGCTCAGCCTCATTGTTTTCATTTAATTTCATGTTTAGGTGAAAAATAATTTTCCATAGACAAATATGGAAAATGATTTCACTTACTCACTACATTGTTTTGGATATTGTATGTAAAATTATAATATAATTATTTTAATTTATCCTAATTGACATTTGGACAGTAATAAGTGTTGGTCACCCATGCTTTCCCATTCCTTCCACATCCAGAGGCAATATTTGAGCGAGGAATTCGATTGAAAAAGAAACATGAGGGAGATGAATCAAAGTTCCTAGTATCATTCATCCTCTCAGAGAACAAAATAAAATAATTCAAACCATTTTATTTGATTAACTAGAAAATTACCCCAATACTTTTAATATATTCATTGTTTTGAACATCTGTAATAGAAATCTTTCAACACAAACAACTAACCTGATGTTCAGTTAAAAAATTCCTTCTTATAGGAATGATATAAAAAGTTATCATACAAAATAAATACTTCTAGATCATTATTAAGTTGGTTAATTAAAATGTTTTTTCATATATTGTAGCCTAGTTTTCTAAATTTTCACTCATAGTTGTTCCATCCCCCTACTAACCCCATTCAAAACATCCATATAAGATTTTATCTTATTCCAAACATGATCCTAGTTTCCCCCTTGATGTTTTATAGAGTTGTTTCTACATATGGGTTTCACTAAGATTCAGTTTTGATTTTAGGTGATCCCAAGAAACTGGGATGATACTCCAATCAATGGTTTGTGATGAGTCTTTTTGCCGATCCCACTGGGATGATTCTTCAACTTGTATTAAAGTTTATTATTTCATCATTTGATAAAATATTATCAACTTCAATTCCTAAGAACACTATCACTGAAACACCATCTAAACCACCATGAAATAAGTGGAGAAATTATTAAACATCAACTCCTACCTCTTTTTAAACTCTAACCTAGAAAAGTTATGGAAACCATCCAAGAATTACCTCCTTTTTCCCCACAAAATATCAAATTGAGAACCTAGACCAAAAACAATATGTTTACTCTAGGTTGTTTATTTTATTTTAACTATAATGTAAAATTTGAAACTTATTAGAAATTATCACCAATACAATTTAAATTTTGGTTTCCCTTGATTAGATGTATCTATAAAATTATCCTTTTATTATTAATACCATGTGACAATTTATTTATTTATTATAAAAAAGTAATGTTTTATGAACCTAATAGGATGAATATGAATCGATCATGGATGGGCTGTAATCATTTGATAAATGAGTATAAGGATGGAGCTGAAGAGTCAATCAAGTTCGTAATAGAGAATGTATATGAAACTTCTCAAATCCTCAATCCGTGTTCACATTTTTGTTAACCAAAAAATATTGTCCAACATAGTTGGAAAAACATTTGATTTATAAAAAAACAGATCAGAGCCATAAATTCTAGACTAAACATGGGGAGAAAGTGAATTTACACAGTGATATGGATGATACTATGATTTAAGGACCATTTTATATAAATTATTGTCTAAAGGATGATGGATATCATATGGAAGAAATGAAAATTAAAATTGTATATTAACATAATGATTTTAAAAGGTAGTTTGAGAATCTAAATAACTAGGATGAGAGATTATTATATTCAGTTGTAATAAATATACAATATTTTCAATTTTATTGAAGTTATATATTTTAAAAGATAGTATCAGATGGAGCGACAAAAACATTACAAAAACACATGGTCTCTTAAAATATATTATAATAGAATAAAATTATCTTCCTCATCAAACATATAATGCTAAATGAATTATAAATTTGATGACCATGATCTCTAAAAAACACATTCCTTTTTAAATTATTGAATATAATTTCACAAGGACTATGAATCACTTAGAAAATACCACATGTGTGGTATAAATTTATTCAAGAAATATGAATCAAGTCCTTATAATGATTGATGGTACATTATTATCATTCCATGATTTGTATGAATATATGGTTGTCACGAAACCACTAGATAACTGGCACAGAATTAAGATATAATAATTAAATATAGAAAACTACGTCACCCAACAATCTATCCTCAGTGGATAGAAATTATTATGAGTATCCTAAATTTGGAAACAAGATGATAAACCATCACTTTGTGTTATCTATAGATGGAATAAATCCTTTTGATGTATACAGTAGTACACAAATTTCATGGATGATTACATTGGTAAAATATTAAATGCCACCATAATTATGAATGAAGTAAAAATTCATTATGTTTTCCCTCCTTATATATAGGCAAAGAAATGGTAAAAATTTTGATTTCTATTTGGATACATTGAACTAAGATATGAAATTTATGTGGGATACTGGTGTTACATTGTATGATTCTTATAGATGTGAATAATTCACATTGAGTTCCATGTTGTAAGGAAGGATAAATGAATTTCTTACTTATGGAAATTTTTCAGGCTATAAAATTAATGGATGGTTGAGGTGTCCCAATTACGAAAAATTCACACACAATTTTTGGTTGAAAAATTTCTTGGAGACTATGTTTTTAAGACAATATATATTTTTACCTCGATGACATAAATACCAATCTTGGATAAAAATATTAAATGGAAATAAAGAATAAAGCACATCACTGCCCCCTCTAACGGGTGATAAACTATCTTTAAAATTTAAACGTATCGATATTTTTTAGTAAACCATTTTTAAAAAACTATATTAAATCATATACGAAGAAGAGGTATATTTTTTTTGAATTATGATACTTTATTTTTTTACATCAGAAATTCTCTTTATGTCATGAATATCGAAAAAATACATTTGACATTGTAATGGAAACATTATTAAATGTTCATGAATAAAATATGGAATCAAGGATAAGATTGAAATTATTTAAATGGTAATAAAAAAATATTTAACACTATTGAAGTTATAAAGTCATAATTTTCTTCCTCAATTAAATTACACTCTATATAGAAAAGAAAAATTGTAAATTTTTAGTTTCCTTAATTATGTAAAAGTTACAGATAAGAATTTATTAAATATCAAGAATTTCGTGTTAATGAATAATTTGATTTTATAGGGTCCAAAATTCTATGATTATTATGTTTTTATGGAATATTGGATGCCCATTTCTTAATGTATCATTCTACCTAATAATGTACATTATACATTAGGTATTCCATGTTTCTTTTTCAAATCTATATGTAGTAATATTATTTACCCAATGAATTTTCTGATAATGAATAAAAATATTGGATTCATATTATGTGAATTATAGATGATCTTACCCTTATATTTATTTTATATAATGGTCCACCTAATGGTTTACTTGTTTAGAGAGGTTAAACTATGTGTCCATATGCATTATAGATGGATGTACACCATTGATTGATATATGAAGGTTTTGAAATATTACATCAAGAATCAAAGTTGTATAGAAGGTTGTATTCCAGAATAATATATTATTGAAGAAGCTATTGAAATCTATTCTGATTACCTATCATATGTTTATAGAATTGGTCTCTCAAAGGCTCATCATAATAGACTCCTTATAGGTGAAGGGATTTTCAAAAGAGATGTTGTTACAGTTACAATAATAGAGCTAGATCCAGATCACCATTATGTTTTACCTAATAGTGCAGAGGTTTATCAATAAATTGAATCCCATAAATTAATTCTTAGATATTTTAATTCATAATGTAATGAAGGATGGATATAAAATAAACACAATCAAAAGTTTATAGGATGATTATAGGATCATATTTATAAATATTTATCTAAAAAAATAAATTCAATCACCAAATAACTTCAATGGATAGCCAGGGGAACAAATGTAAATTTTATATCATACAATTATATTATAATTAAGGTTTATATGTTCTATAAAAAGGAATAAGATAAATATAGTATGATAAAAAATAGTAGAGTTATGATTATGGTATAAGAAATTCACATATTCAGTTCCAATGATAGAAATAAAATTTATGTGAATATGTCATATTTCCAAATTATTTAAAAGATATAATATTTTAATTATAAAACATTTCAAGTGATGATTATCTTTTAAAATTTTTTCATAATAGGTGTGAAATGAAAATAAATGAATTTGGCTTCGTTAAGGTGAATTTTAGTTTGGAAGGGTACAAATATGATCCATTCACAATGGAATTATAAGAAAAAGATGTATTTTATATATTAGATCCAAAAAATATGAATTGTTCAATTTTTCTATTGGAGACTAAAACAACTGTAGGTTAAGATGAAAATTTAATGGGGTGCGACCCTTTATTTGGGATATCAAAAACATTTCACAATTTTTTCAATGTAGACAATGCCTAGTACATTATAGGGGACAATAAAGAGGGGATTTGGCCACTTGATATAGAAACCAAATCCCTTTAACCTTTAAATAAAAAAATCAAGTTCAATGATTAGGTTCAAATTTTTTTAATATACTATTTATTTTATCATAATATTGTGTATTATTTACTTCATTAACACAATATAAATTAAATATTTTACTACTCATGTAGATAGTGACTTTTACACATGATGATGTTACCCAGGAAGAACAAACGATTGATGTTGAAACTACATAATTATTAGTGGATCAATGAAATGTTAATGAAACAAATATTAACTATGCAACATCACTATCTTAAATTAAATTATTCTGGCAAGATGCAAGGGTATAAAAGTTGAGGTTGGATAGAATTAACACGAACAATCTATTGACTCCAACAAGTCAATGATTATTACTTATATTGAGATTAAAATGAGAATGAATTTTCCAATTGATATAGATTCATGAAACCATGTATTTCTTATACTGAAATAACCCCTTTTGTAAGATATTAATGATATGTTGTGATATAATATATATATTTTACAAAATATTATATAATTAAATGTTTATTTAATTTCCATCATACCCTACAGAGTTCATTTATTTTAGTTTATTTCTATAAAAAATATGTATTAATGGTCTATAAAAAATCTCATAGAGGTTTTAGGACACTACTGACAAATAATAATCTTTAGGATGTTGAGGGGATAGTAAACCCACAACCACTAGTTTTGTATGTATATAAAATCAAATATGATACATGTATACCATTCTTTAATCATCATGATGAGAAATTATTTCAGGTACAATGTAATCAATAATATTTTATTTTACATTATTTATTTAATCCACTTCGATTCAAAAATTTTAATTTATGAAAGAGTAAAGGAGATCTGAAAATAAACAATGTTTAATAAAACCAATGTACCCATATCATAAAGCAAAGATGGGGTTCACTTAACTTGAAAGGAAAATGGTCATACTGAAAATCTATAATAAAGGTTTAATTTGATGTGAAATAAAAAAAAATCTTTGTTTATATTAAAATTAATGAATCAAAATTTGAAGCCTCTTCTATCCCACATGATATGATATGGCGGGAGGACTACAAAAAATAGAGGGTAAACTAGTTGATGAAAACACACAAGCAGTTTGGGGATCATGTGTATTTTCGAAATAATAGCAATTTGTAATTATTTATAAATGTATTACATGAAAATATATAATTGTTGTAGTTTTTATATAGGTTAGAAAAAATAATCATCATTTAATGTTCCTTAAGAAAAACTACAATTAGTATCTTTTAAGAGGCAATGATAATAATTCTATGTTAAAGGTGTATATTTTAGAGTGTCACATCATATATATTTCAAGAAGAGAATTCTGTAAGGAGATATAAATGATATGGTCTAGGGGTTACAATGAAAAATATGTTCTTTGAATGATATTGTTTTCTAGTCTGGTTTGGTAGACCAATATATTTGAAAATATCTAACTAAACCAGAAGTGCAAGAAAGATAATTACATAAAGGAAAAAACAAGCCCACAACATTTGAGGCTATCCAATCCCCTCAACCACGTACCTTAATTAATGGAATAATATTTCTCATTTCACATTCTCCTAAATGTAAATAAAAAATATTCCAATAACTTTATACCACTGTACTTCTACATGGTGAAGTTTTATGTGATTTATATCTTTCAACACACATGTATCACCCTATTGTGAGGGGTCGATGTTTAATATCATATGACACCTTTTAAAAAACAAACTAATAATTCACATGAGTGTGAGGATTGAAGCATCTGATGTTATGAGTGATGAGTTTTATATTCTTATTGATGATATAGTTATTTCTACAGCCAATAATTCTATTATAACATCCATAATAAGTTCATATATTCTTACAAATATACATGAGGTTTGTAGTGAAATATTGTTTTTTCAAATTAAAAACCATTCAAATATGACATAAAAAGGTCTAAAATGATGTGTACTATTATATATGGATAAAAAAATGGGGAAACAAAAGGTCATATCGAGACAATATATTAAATCAACCAAGAAATAAAAAGGTACTTCAAGGAGTACCTTCTCCCCTTTAGTTCCATTATCACATATATTAACATTACATGTTCATACAAAAATGACATTCATAGATTCATATAAATCATATAATCAATGTGAATAAAAAATATTTGGAAATTATATTATAGATGAAGTTTTCCTTGAGAGTATAAATGAGACTATCATGTTTTAATAGTTGGGAACCTCAGATATGAATACATATTTGAGGTACATTTTAATAATCCATTTATCAAAAAATGATATAATATTTTAATTATAGTTAATAATTAAACATATTTTCTACAGGTACATATATTATTACTTCATAAAATAAAACCCCACGAAGAATGATTTGGACTCATTAATCCCGATATCAATTCTACATAGAAAATTTCTTTGCAATTAGAAGAAATTGAAAAGAAAAAATATTAACTAAGTGAGTAATTTTAGAATAAAATAATTTCTAATAGACTCTTATTTACTTCTAAACAATTGGTGTAAAACTCTTCAATATAATCATATATAATTTTTTTTATTTTTTTTCATTACTTATTTGTTTTTTATAAAGTATGTGTGGCTCATTATAATCAATTTGGATACACAAAATGTTTATTTTCTTGATATAGTACATGGATTTCCAATGAACCAACCACCCATAATTACTATTTGGAATTTTTACTGAACTAAAATCAATATTTTAAATATAAAATTTTAATTATATTCTTTAGTTTATGATTTAAAAATAATTTTGTCTTGATAGGGAGATCTATAAATATAGGATAAATTGGGGTATGAGGCTGGTGACTGAATATAAGAAGCCTATGGATTTCATCAAATGGAAATAGATGAAGGTATATATGTTAATATTTAAATATGAAAAAATATTTGGAAACAAATTATTATTTTGTTCAATGTTTTTGTAGTTTATGAAGAAAAATCATGACAATGATTGTTGATATTATTTTTTGATGTTTTTGAAAGATATCATATACCATAAAAATAATATCATCCTTGAGCATCTAATTTACAAAGATAATTAAAATTTATTTAAAAATAATTTTAAATAATTTATTTGTCTATATTTTCTAAACACTACCAATATTTTAACAACCTATATACTAAATGGAAGAATCAAATTTGTTTAAAGATGAGTGGGTAGAGTACATGGTGTCAAAAATGTTTGATGGCATAAAAAATTGATGTGAATACATGATTTTGATCTAATATGATCTAGGACCTTAGAGATACAATTGAGGTGTGAATAATTAGTAACATGATGCTTATATATTAATTTTGACCCATTTCTATGGAGACGTATAATGGATGGTTATGCTCTCTGTATTCTTGTAGAGAATGTAACATTTCCTAAGCTACTCATGCTCATGAGATATTGGACATTGAGGATGAAACTAAGATAAGGGTGATAGGTAAATGGCCCAAGAATGTATATATACATCCTAAAAAGGTGAGTAATTACTAATTATTTAGCTATTTTTTATAGAGATAATGCTTTAAATATAAACAATAAACAATGTGATGGTTGAAGGCTTTTTGTTCTCAAAATAATGTTCTCTTTAACTGAATCACATCCATGGTGATAGTTTCATATCACCATGGATGTGATCTAATTGAGTAAAACAAAATTTAGAGGAAAATAAGAAATATTGTGATGTATAGGAATCAACCATAACTTAGTCTGACACATGGTGTGCCCGATATGACTTAATTTTTGTGTTTTTAATATAAAAGTGTTATATTTGTTTAAAACACACGTCACTAGCCAAAAATGATCAAACTAGTTTTTATTGTTTTCAAAATTTTGAAATATAAACCATCATGTATTTTTGATGTTTAGGAATCTGGTGCATGTCAATCCAATATATGATGTTGAAAGTATGACTCAAAGTGCATGTTTTCAATATAAAATTTCCATTTTAGTAAAAAACACTCATAACATTGCCAAAAACTGAGAAAAAAGCTTAGATTATTTTGAAATATAATAAAATTATCCATAATTCATTTTTGATGTGTAGTAATTGATTTTACATTAATCTGATAGATGATGGGGAACTTATGAATCTAAGTGCATGCTTTCAATATAGAAGTGCCATTTTATTTTATTACGCACATCAAATCGACAAAAAAAGAGAGAAAAAGCTCAAATTATTTTGATTTTTTTGGAACATGTTCCAAACTTCATTTTTGATGCATTGAAATCTAATGTACCTCAATCTGATACATGGTGTGTCTTGTATGACTTAAAGTGTATGTTTTTAGTTTAAAATTGACATTTTAGTACAAATTATATGAAACATACTCAAAACTAAAAAACACATTCAAATTATTTTGATAATTTCGTAAAATGATCCATATTTCAATTGTGATGTGTAAGAATTGAAAGCATGTCCTTATGACCCGTGATGTGGTTGATATGTATTTAAGTACATGTTATCAATATAAAAATTTCATTTTAGTTTTAATAGTGTCACATATCTAAAACCAGTAAAATGAGATTATATTTGTTTTAAAATTTTTAAAAAAGATACATAACTCATTTATGATGTGTAGGAATCGACTACACATCAATCCAACACATGATGTGGATTGTATGAATTTATGTGCATGTTTTTAATATAAATGTTCTATTTTAGTTTAAAATGGGAATCACTTAGAAAAAAATAAACAATCGTGTATTTTTTTAAACATTATAAAAATAATCTATATTTTTTATGTGTAGGAATAAACCACATGCCAATCCAACAGACAATGTGGCATGTATAAATTTGAGTGTATGTTTTTAATATAAAACTTCCACTTTAGTTTAAAAAATGAATAATATATCCAAAACCATTAAAATGATATCTTATTATTTTAAATATTTATGAAAACAATCCCTAATTAATTTGTGATGTGTAGGAATCAACTAAACCTAAATCTTACACTCAGTGTGTTTGTTATTACTCAAAGTGTATCATTTTAGTTTAAAATTTACATTTTTGTTTCGAAAACACATGACATGCTCAAAACAGGGAATACATATTTTTTATGCATTATTAAAATGATCTATACATCATTTTTTATATGTAGAAATTTATTTCATATCAATCCAACACATAATGTGGTTAATAATACTCTAAGTATGAATTTTCAATATAAAAGTTTCATTTTAGTTTCAAATGCATCAACTAGACCAAATAGATAAAATGATATTAGATTCTTTTCAATCATTAGAATAATGATCCACAATCCCTATGTTATGTTTAGTTATTGACCACGAATCAATCTAGTGCATGATGTGGATGGTATGACTTTAAGTGCATGTTTTCAATATAAAAGTGCAATTTCTGTTGAAAACATGCATCACATAGACAAAAAAATTAAAAGGATTTGTTTTATTTAAAATTTGAAAAAAAAATATAATTTAGTTTTTACATGTAAGAATCAACCAAACATCAATCCAATAGATGATGTGGCAGGTATTCCTCGAATTTCATGTTTTTAATATAAAAGTTACATTTTAGTTAAAAAACTCTTCACATATCCATACCCAAAAAAATAAGACCATATTGTTTTCAAACTTCAGGAAAATGATCCATAATTCATTTGTGAAATGTATATATTAACCTAAACTCAATCCGATATATGGTGTATCTGGTAAGACTTGAAGTTTATTTTTTAGTATAAAATTGACAGTTTAGGTCAAATCACACGTGATATACACAAAGAAGATATAAAAAATTGATTTTTTGACACTTTAGTTAAATGAACCATATTTCATTTGTGATGTGTATAAATCTACCTCAAATAAATCTGAAACATGATGTAGTTGGTATTAATAAAAATACGAGTTTTCAATATAAAATTGTTATTTTAGTTTAAAACACACCACATATCCAATAAATGAGAAAATGAGTTTGGATAATTTTCAATCATTAGTACAATGATCATTAATTCATTTTAATTGTGTAGGAATCTTCCTCATGTCAATATGTTACATGATTTAGAAGGTATGAAGCTATGTGCATATTTCTAATATAAAAGTTCCATTTTAGTTTAAAACGTGCATCATATTGGACAGAATGAAAAAATGATCTCATATTGTTTTCAATTTTTTTGAAAGTGATCTATAATTCATTTGTGACATGTAAGAATCGATCAGATTTTAATGTAACACATGATGTGGTCTATATGACTCAAAGTGTGTGTTTTCAATATAATAGTTCTATTTTAGTTTTAAATGAGCATCACATGTCCTCGACTGAGACAAAAATCATGAATTCTTTTCAAAATTTAGAACAACATTCCATAATTCATTTATGATGTGTAGTAATCAACAAAACCTCAATCTGATACATGATGTGGTCGGGATGACTCAAAGTGTATGTTTTTAGTTTAAAATTATAATTTTGGTTCAAAACACATGTGACATACTAGAAACTGAGAAAACACATTCAATTTTTTGATTATTTGGGGAATAAATCCATATATAATTTTTGACGTGTAGGAATCCCTTGAATGTTAGTCCGACACACAATTTTTTTGGTATGAATCAATATATGTGTTTTCAATATAAAAGTGTCATTTTAGTTGAAAACATGTCACATAGCTAAAATTGATCAAACAAGAAGAGATTTGATTTCAAAAATTGGAAGAATGATCTGTAATTCATTGGTAAAGTTTAGGTATTTACCACATGTCACACGATATGGATGGTAAAATCAAAGTTCATATTTTGAATTTAAAAGTTCCATTTTAGTAAAAGGTGTGAGTCAAATAGAAAATATATATGAGAAAATAAGCTCATATTTTTTTTCAAACATTAGGAAAATGATCCATAATTCATTTTCTACATGTAAAAATATACCACCCATCAATACGATAGACGATGTTGTGGGTATGACTCAAAGTGTGTTTTTTCAATAAAAAAGTGTGATTTTAGTTTAAAATACATTTCATATAGTCCAAACAGTAAAAAAGATGTTAAATTGATCTCAAACTTTATGGAAATTATCCATAATTCATTTTTTAGTAGTAGGAATCAATCGAACATCAATTTGATTCATATTGGGGATGGAATGACTCAAAGTGTTTGTTTTGAGTTTAAAATTAAAATTTTAGTTCATAAAATATGTTACATACTCAAAACTGAGGAAAAACATTAAAATTGTTTTTATACTTTAGGAAAATGATCCATATTTAATTTTTTACATGTAGGAATTGTGTGTGTTCTAATTCGACACATGATTTGGTTAATATTAGTCAATGTATATTTTTTCAATATAAAAGTGAAATTTTAGTTTAAAAATCATCACATAGCCAAAACTAAGAAAATTAGATCAAATTGTCTTCAAAATTTAGAACAATGACTCATAATTAATTTTTGCTTTGTAGGAATCGACCTCAAGTCAATCCGACACATGATCTGACTAGTGTTACTAGAAGTGTGAATTTTAATTATAAACGTTAAATTTTAGATTAAAACATGTGTGACATAGACAAAAATGGTCAAACCTAATCATTTTTTTTCAAACTTTAGGAAAATTCTCAATAGTTCTTTTTTAATGTATATGAATCAACTAAATGTCATTTTAACCCATGTTGTGGGATATATGAATCAAAGTGAATTTTTTCAATATAAAAGGTACATTTTAGTTCAAAAATTACATCACATAGAAAAAACTGATAAAACAATTTCATATTGTTTCCAGTTTTTTGAATATTAACCCATAATTTATTTATAACATGTAGGAATTTACAGTATGTCAATCTGAAGCATGATTAACTGATAATATAATTAATATATAGAAATTAAAAATATAATTTATCATAGGTGGATTATATAAAATTATATTATAATTTTTTTATTATTAAAATAAACATTAGTTTTATTTTTTCTAAATTCTTTTGAAGGGAGTTTGATCAATGGATGAATTCTTCTAGTTTTGAATTTTTTATGGGTTGTATTTTTTTATTAATTGTAAATAGGACATCAATGTAAATATTTTTTTATGTAAATTTTTAATTAAAATGATGGTGAATTGTTATATTTTTATTCCAATATGATTTTCTATGTGTTTATATTCCCTTTTATATATTCTAATTAGGTATGTTTTTATAGTTCTTCTGCATGGAAGTTGTAGGGTTGTAGTTGTGTTACAGCTGATATGGCCTTTATTAGTGCTAGTAAAAGCACTAATAATAGTTTTCATTATCACCACTAGTGAATGTGATAATAATTAGTATCTTTTTTGGAAAATGAAAGGACACTAATAAAGGAATCTTTTATTAGGGTTAGAGAAATCCCAAATAAATGGCACCTTTAACATCGCTAAAATAAAATCACTGATAAATTTCCTATTTATCACATTTTTAGAAAATCATTAGTAAATGACCCCTTTATTAGTGTTTTATTATAGCATTGATAAATTTCTTCTTATGTAGTCAATGATTTTTTTCTTGGAAAATGACAATTTTTAGCACTTTTAATGGCCTCATTTATTATAGTTCTTATAGGTTTGAGGAAATATCTAAGGTAAAGATACTATTTATCCATTTATTTAAAATACTTATCCACTTACATTGATTCACAACACACTTGGAACTATATTTTTCAACATATACTGAAATCATAAACACAGAAAATTATCACTAAGGATGGATGTCTATTAATAAGAAAACTCTTATCACACCACTATATTTCATTTTTATTGGTTTCAAAATTTTATTTCCAATCTATCCCATGGAATTTTTATTAAGAAAATGGATTTATTTCCATATAGGAAATTCATATTAAATATTAAGCTTTTTATTCTATTTGATTTTTTTTCACTCAATAAACTGATATAGTTCAAAAAACTCTTTAATTTCAATATAGAGGTTGAGAGAAATTTTCAATAATGTGAAAGGAATCTTAGGGTCATTGAACACTTGGATTATATGTTTTTTACTAATTCTATGAAAAAATCTCAATCCCCATCATATTCTTCATATAGATATTTATTTAACAATGATAAAATGAAAGAGAACTTAACACAAAATAATTGTTCACTTAGAGGTTTGTGTGAACCAAATTTTTATTATCAAAATATGCAGCCGATGTTACCAAATAATCCAATGAGTATTAATCTTAAACATGTTCTAATTAAAATCATACTAATTTTCCATGGATTTGTAGGTGAAAGCCAAAACAAGCACCTAAATTAGTTCTGTAATATGTGCATTACCTTCAAACTGAGAGGACATCACAATTATCAAATCAAGTTTATAGAAATCACCTTTTCATGGGAAGGTAATAGTATGGAATTTATGTACAATCTATAACAGAGTAAAGAAATTTATTGGGATGAGATCCATAAATATTTACTTCATAATTTATTCCCTACTTCAAGGAGAATAACATTTAGATCTATGATATAACGAAATATAAAAGATAAAGTCTTTATGAGTGTTAGGAGGGGTTTAAGTAGTTGTGTTCCAGTTTTTTGACATTGTAGCGACCCCCAAACCCAGGGTGCTTAATGAGACATGATATGTAACACCCCAGGTAAATAAAGAATATTACATTTTCATATTTATCCATATTTGTGAATAAAATATTAATATGACTTTAAAGGGGACGCTATGCTCGATGGCGTACCCAACACGCAACAACGAGTTTCTTGGGAATCTTACGTTGCACTCTAATAATAAAATAATATTATTTCAAATGGTAGTTCACATGTAGCCGTTGTATTGGAGGGAATGTATATAAATAACTAAAATATTATTATATATGTTTTTTAATGTTTTTACATTTATCCAATAAAAGCTAAAGGCTTAAAATACGGAAAGAATTAAATTTTAGGTGTATATGCCCTAGTTTTCACTAAAGGTTCACTTATCGCCTTTTAATGGAGAACGGTCATTAAATATAGTTTTGATCACTCTTATACATTCTTTTGGACCAAATAAAACTCTTATTAAGAATCAGGACATCAAATTTTACTTTGTGTAATTTTTTGGTATTTTTCCGATAAAGTTCATTTTTTAATGAATAGTGTAGAATGTTGTGTTTTAATTCAAAACCTCTTTTTAATCTAATTTATTTATATGATTAGATAATATTTTGAATTGGTTTTAAAGTGAAATTAGAAAATATTTTTACCATTAAATCCAATAGTGGTCATTGGAATTAATTTCACTTTGAAATCAGACTTAAACTAGTGTCGATCTTTTGATACTTATTGTTTTATAAAAACACGCTATTTGCTCTGACAGCGGGAATTAATTATTAAATTAATTAAAGTGACTAATATGTTTTGAATTTTGTAAAATGGACTTCATTTTTTAATTCGGAATATCAAATATAGCTTAGGGTGAATTTTTGGGATTTTTCTGAAAAACATCAATTTTTGATGAATAGTGAAACCACTAAGTGGTACTTATAAAAGCTGATTTTTTGTTTAAATGAAATTTTACCACGTATGTGTTTTGAATTTCAAAAATCCGACATACATGGTTGTCATTAAGAACTAAAATGTGGTTCAATGGGATAAAAATAATTTTTTTTGGTGAATAGTAACTTATTAAGTTTTTAATCGCGATTAGTGGTAATTAGTGTAGTTTAAGGTAAAAATAATGCTTTAATAAAATGAAATGAACTTGACACATGTCCTAACCTTATTGGAGGTGTAATGGCCGACCAATACAAGCCATGGGTCAACTTGGGGACCCCATGTATCCACTTTGGTTGGGAAATGACATAAATAACGGTTTATTTAATGTAAAAGTAAAAATGACAAAAACATGATATGTTTTACTAAAACAATTTTTAAGTGGGGTTATACAAGTAATATTTTTGATTATAAATAATCATTGGAAAGATAAAATAATTTCCTACATCATAGTATTTTTTTTATAATTTTTAGACATTAAATAAATTAAATTATTTATGACATAATAATGATGCAGCGATGACATCATTATTTGACGATTTAAATAAAATGGAAAGATAATGTAAAATCTATGAACTACACATGTCCAAAACTTATTGGATGGGTGGATTTCGTACCCTTATCACCTTATCCACGAATTATATCAATTTGGGACCTTTTAAAACCGAAACACAATTTCAAATAAAGTAATATTTCTTACTTTCCAAAAGTGCCCCTCCCCTCCTCTTATAAAAGGCCCCCAACTCTACCTCATTTCACACACTCCTCAAGCCTTTGGCTCGGCCAACCCCTTCCCATTTACTCTCTCCACATCCCTATCCTCATCCTAGAGGATTCCCTTTGGGAATAATCTTTTCAAAGAAATCCTTTAGGCTCAAATCAAAAGAAGTTACACTTTCAAAGGTAATTCATTCTCTCATGTTCATTTGTTTTATTTTGCTTCTCCAACCCCCTAAACTCTTTTTATTTATTTCTTTTGTAACAACACCAGTATCTTCAATATACTAGGATGTTGTTATAATATTTATTTGAGCTACACTTTCACACAACTACATCAAATGGTTAAAGAACATATGGTTTCCGTGGATGGCGAAATTCTACCTCCCGAAACGATGATTGTTCAATACGCATCTAACACCTTCAAAGGTGGCCATTATGATGTCACTATTTTTATATATGATATATAATATGTTTATGTTTTCCTTAAGCTTATGTTTTTTTCATTTTGGGCATACCTTAATGGTTTCCATTATGGGTAAACACGATATCTTCATTTAAGGAAGTGCGGACTACCGCCCCCTCAAAGTGATTTGATTCGTTAAATACCATATGTGGGACGTATAAATGATGGAACTATGATATTATATATGATATTATACTGGAATTATAATATACCTTTATATCATTATTATTCCATTCTATAAAATACGAAATAGAAATGAAAGTAGCGTTCATGCGTACGTACGGCTTACCATCTCCATGAACGGTGCATTTCATTTCTTACCTCTAAATGATTATGCAATGTTATAAATGCATGAATGTACTGGATATATATGACATATATTATATCTAAATCATGAATACAATACTGGATATAATAAACATTTGGCCACACGAACAACATGTAATTGTAAGAAGTCCACTTTCGACTTAAGAACCAAATATCGACAAAACAATCATTATTAACTTAATGATCACATAGTGTTTATAACATGGTAATAATTGATATAAAAGGAATAATGAACTTTGAAATGGTTCTTAATCAAGTATAAATTAACTCAAGTTTATTATTCAGGACGTTAACGAACGATCGAGTCAAGTCGGACCCGAGGTAAGGGATCCTACTCCTCTCTTTCTTTTTAAGTACACACTTTTATGTCATTCCTTTTAAAGCTCATCTTTCTTGTTATTGGGATGATATTTTATATTAAACTTACTGTAATTTTTATGTTCATGTGATGAGAGACCCTATTCTCTCTCATCAATCTATTTTGGAAGTTTTGAGTGGCGCCGTTAGGCTGTCGAACTTTCGTAAGAGATCTAACCTCTCTCTTTCTTTTTAAGTACTCTCCTTTATGTCACTTCTTTTAAGCTCCTCTTTGTAATGTTGGGGGATGTTATTTTATATTCCTCTTGCTGTAAATATTATTTTAATGTGATGAGATACCCTATTTGATCTCATCAATCCATATTCGGAAGTTTTATGTGGCGATGTTAGGCTGTCGAGTTTTCGTAAGGGATTTTTCATCTCACTTTTATTCCCGTGAGATTTATGCTACATTTGCCACAAATTCCATTGAGTGGTGTATGTACTGTCCATTATTCTACTCTTTGTGTAATATAATTTCATTTATGAGTATTTACATCAATGATCTATTGTCCTTCTTTCATGGGGTGTATGTTTTGAAAGATACCCAAGTCGGTAAGGGAACCTTTCACCCTCCTCTTTTTTAAAAGACTTCTTTTGTTGGGTCTTTTAATTTACATATCGTTATATTGGGATATGTTCTCATATATCCTTGTTGATGTAAATTTTATGTCCAAGTGATGAGATACACTTTTTATCTCTCATCAACTCATTTTGATGTGATGCCGTTAGGCTGTCAAGGGAACTTTTTAACCCAATTTCAATTTCTTTGGGTTCAACATGTAGTCATTGAATATGCCATCCATTGAATATGTGTGAACGACCTTTTATTGTTTCACACTTAATATCCACTTATATTGGGTGTATTTATATTTTTCACACATATTTTTGAGATTGATTTGTCCTTAATTTAAGGATACCTTCTTTCTAAGGGATTTCATTACATTTGACTTTTCTATTGAGGGTTCATTGTTGTTATGCACCAATTCACTCTTATATGGTGTATATACTGTCCTTTGGAGTATTATATCATGAATCCATTTATTCTCATGATATTATAAAGTTCTGACTAAATGTTATTCCTCAATTATTGTATTCAAGTGTCTCTAATTTTGGTAAAACCCCTTTAACCAAAATATCGTTTTAAATGTTTTAATTATTTGTTCTTATTAATATCCATGTTTTCAAAATGGTTTTAAGGATTTATTTATATGGATATTAATGGTTTAAAATTTTAAGATTCAAGGTGGTATGAGACACTTTGATTCAAAAATCTCTTTATTAAATGTTTTAAATGGTTTTGGAAATGGTTTCTTTTTGAATGGATTCATTATTTCAATATACTAAAATGTTATATTGTGATTGAAATGTGGAAATGTTATGTTTCCTTTATGCATGTTTTATGTGAGACATTTATGTTATGGTTCTTGGGCATTGTTATGAAAACGGGTGGTTCCGTGATAAACTAAGGGCGGGTGAGCCCGATATAGCTCTCCAATGCATTGAGTAACGCGAAGGAGTGAAACGTTAAGGTTTCTCCGAAGAGATTTAGGGAATATACTGTGATGGGTATTCCAAACATAACCAAGAGGGTTACTCCCTACGTAAGAGTGTTATGAATGCCTCAAGTTACCTTTATGTCTTATGTTTTCTATGATTTATTCATGATTTGATATGCCTATGTTTTATGGGTAAAGTGTGATTTCATTCTAATGTATATATGAACTCATGTTTCCTTTCCATATTTTTATAACTCTTACTGAGCTTTTTATGCTCATCCCAAGTTTTTGAAATGTTTTTCACAGGTCAAGGGAAAGGTACATGATGTGATGATAGTGTCAAGGATGTGTCAAGAAAGAATCCGTGTTATATTTTAAATATGTTTCCGTTGATGGGAAGAATGAATACTGTCTTTTATGTAACCACATTGTTTAACTGTGGAATGTAATGCATGTTTCATGATCTAATTCTCTAAAACTCTAAACCTGAAAAGATCCTCAATGTGTAATCTTGTAATAACTCAAGATTAAGTAAGGTTTAAGGATGGGGCCTTATATGATATACTTAACATTACATCATTACAAATTAAATATCATGTTTCATTACTACAGAAGATCGTGAGGCTCAGGATTCTGGGAAACCAGCTGCTTCCGATTAACCTCATTGGTATCAACCATGCCTGAAAAATTTTAAACAAAACGTAGGGTGAGAAAAAATGCCCAGTAAGTGGTTTTAAAACATTTTTAGAAAATCCTTACTCAAAGAAGTGCTTTTGAAGGGAATAAAACACTTTTCTAAAACAAAACATTATCTTTTCTTAAAACATGAAATCCATCATCCTTTGAAAACCACTTGCATAAAGAAGCACGTACTTGAAATAAACTTCAAAGTAAACATGATCAGAGAGCGCAACATAAACAATGCATAAGATTAAAACAAGGTTACTTAAATTCTAAAAAGAATTATGTGACTAAGCAGGGAAAACATGCATATCATGGTTCATAAAAAAAACAGATCATCTAACGGTTTACCATATGAAAAATAGTTCTTGACACATAAATTGCATTCTCATGGTCATGGGAGCTTTCAAATAGGGGTTGTCATGTTAGTTGAACTAACCCCTGGTTGACCTTAATCATTACATGTAGAGGGAATGTATAATACTGGACTTTGTCGAGACCTTTCGTCAAGACCGTAAAACATACTTAACGGGTCAAGGCTCACTGCCCACCCCGTTTCCTTAGCTCAAGCCAAGGCTAACTTCCAAGACCGTCGCACATAATTGTCTCATGAGACTCCTGCTTTACCCAATGCATTGGAGTGTTGTATAATTCCGGGCGCACCCGTCACATCATTCTTTTTGCGCTATATAATTCCGGGCGCACCCATCACATTTAAGTCTTATACATCCCTCACATATCTTGACATGGTCATTCATTCATAGGGTTCCATAAATTCATAACTAAACCCCATTTTCACATACGTATTCATAACATGAAAACAGTTTAATTAAAAACATTATGACATGCATGCTAAAGCTCCGTGCACATATAAAGTTATCTTAACATTTGAAAACATGGGTTTAAAAAAAATGAACATAACACTTAACATTCCACAACATAATAATACTCAATTGAAGCATGGTCGTTCATAACTTACGCATATGATGATAAATGAATATCATGGGTGTTTAATACAGGCAGTTGGGGTTTCAAAGTTCATAATCAAGTCCATCTTGGGGAAATCATGTATATAATTGTGTAAAATCTTTTATTAGCACTTTAAATAAACATGAGTACATACTTATGAATACATGTATGCACTCGTAAAAGTTCAAGGAGTCCATACTAACCATTTTCACAAAGCAAAAATCCTGATTTATCCATAGTAGTGATAAATGAAAATTCTCAATTTCAAGAATGATTTTGAAATCCAACCAACCCATAAACATCATCATGCTATATTGTAATAAATTGAAAAACATGTACAATAAGATCATATTCATTTATATACACATACATGTATGTATATATATAAAAATATACTTCATTCACTTTCATAATTTCACTCATTCATTCAATTACTCAAAATCTCCATTTTTTTATAGAAGAAAGGAAAAAATCAGGGTTATAAACATTGAGGAAAGGTTGTATACTTGCGTTTATCATCTTATACATATGTTTATATAAATTTATATATATATACATACATATATAAACACAAGGTGTGAAAAGTAAGAACCTGCACCCAAACAAAAACAGAACCTTCGAGCCCTTACTCCCAATTTTAGGTTTTCACAAAGGGGCTGATAAGATCGGTTCTAGGAATAGTTAAAACAGGTTTATATGGTCCCGTATATTTTTATACACAATTATACAACAAATGTATAACTATATAAAACTTACATAAAAAGTTGGAGGCGATGAGGAGGACTTCCCCCTTACCCAATATTCGGGTCTTCGGGTTCACGCATACTAGAGATGTATATATATATATCATATATATATATATACATCTGTACATATTTATATAAACCCAAACTTGACAAAACCAAACCGAAATCAAAACCTGATTCTTACCTTGCTCGTATATATTTATATATATGAAACCGAAGCTTAAGCAAACTTAAGGGAAAAAGAAAAAAAAACAGAACACAACCCTTACCAGTTCGGAGAGGAGGAGAGGAGAATGGAGCAACGAAGAGGTTCGAAGCTGGAGAGATCAAGGAAGTCCGGTGAGAACTACCGGCCTTCGGTGCAACAGGGTTTTAAAAAAAAAGACGAAGACCCACAAGCAAGGAGGGTATTCGAGGGAGAGGGTCTACGTCGGCTCGTGGAAAGCAGGGAGTGGCTCGGGTCCACTCGCCGGCCTAGGTGAAGAATAACAAGGCACCCTATGATCTACTGGTCCGACAACGTGAGGAAGGAGAAGAAACCACGGCCGCGAGGTGGAAGAAAAAGCTGCGGGGAAGAGAATGCGAGAAACAGCAGACGGTTAGGATTAAAAGGAGATAGATCGGGCGGCCCATAATTGGCGCGGCATTAAAAGAAATCAACGACTGCGGTCAAGGGGAGAAGATCGGACGGCCTGGGTTCGCCGCGGGTTTAAAAACGCGGTTCCTACAGTTCTTTAAAAAAAAATTTATTAATATTATTATTAATTTATTATAACATCATTTTTATTATTAAAAAAATTCAATTATTAAACTGACTTTTATTATTTTAATAAAAATCATTGGTCAATAAAAAATTATAAAATGATTTAATCAGAACATGTTATTATATAAACATATGTATATATATATTCTATTTTAAAATACCAATAATTTTTATTGGCCTTATTATATTAAGTATATTATTTCTAAACCATAATTATTATATTTTGGAAAATTAAAGGTTCATTTAATCAATTAAAGAAATCATTGATTTATTCATCATAATATATATTTATTTGTTTATTTATTTATTTATTTTTCCTTTTCTGAATTATATAATAATTACCTTAATTTATAATTTCAAGAAAACATTTGGATACACTCGTTTAAGAAAAGAAAATGAAGTAGGTTGCTTAAAAGTATTTGTGTAAGCTTAAAGATGCGAAATTTGTAAATAAATCCATAATTTGACAAAGTTTCCAAAATAGTTAATAAAGGTCAAATTATAAAAGAAATAATATATCTAATTTGATGCAATATATATATAACTCATAACAATCCATCAGGTTTGATATAATTAGAAAATAAAAGTTCAATTGTTCAAATTAATATGTATAAAAAAAGAAAAACAATAATATTAATTTTCACCGTTTAGAAACATAAAATAAAATTATCATTTTGGGAAATCAAGAGATAAATTAACTAAATTAACATTGATGTCATTTTGAAGCAAGTTAATTTTCCGAACCTTCCAGGGGTAAGCCATCCTATTTCCAACGGTCAAAAACAAAACTTAGAGGATAGGAGGAACCAACGACCAAAATAAAACATAAGATTCTTGGGGGAACCAACTGTCGAATTTATAGCCGTTTGGGGTTCAACGGTCAGATTAGGGTACTTATAAAAGGGTCTGGTCTCGGGGTGTCCCTTACTCCAGGTGACAGAAGAAGAAAGAGAGATGGTTTGTGTGATCCCCTTGGTGCTGAGCACAGTTGCAGTGGCTTCGGCCATCCTCATGTTCATTATGATGGATTCTCGAAACCCCTACCGCATTCTTGGGCTCTTAGTAGTTTTAAGCAGTCTCCCCATTATTGTAATCAGGTTCTTAGTTGGAATTTTGGGTTAATTTATCTTCTTGTTCGGTCAGTGGAGGTTGTAGCCAAGATGTTTCTTATTTAAATAAAAGAAATTTTCATCCATTTTATGCATATTATTATTATTAGTTGTTTGTTGGTTCACTTAATGGGTGATATTGGAAAAAAACATGTAAAAAAAATCAAAACATGGTTTTTTCTCGGGTCGTTACATCACTTCCCCCTTCAAAGAATTGCGCCCTCACAATTCTATCATAAAAAAAGAAAAAACTGAAACCCCATACGTAGAACACTACCGAAATAGTGGATCTGTCTCGGTTAACGGGATACCAAAGTTGGCACATAACTCTTCTGTTTCCCTAGCCCAGATGCACCTCGAACAGTACTCCTTGAACTCCAGTTCGTGCGTACTGTACACGGGCTTCCAAAGGGAGGCTCATGCGATGCAAAGCTCGGAAATGTCCGAGTAGATAAACTCCTTGATGACTCTTCTGGCCACATCACGCTCGAGGTAGTCGAGAGGGATGACGTGGATGAGGAGACTGATATTAAGGAGTTGGAACATGAAGGATGCACTGAGCTGGCCATCCTGGGCAGCCACGAGAAAGCATGCTCTGGCAGAAAAGTTTTGTGCCAGAGTGAAACACTGGAACAGGCCCTCAAAGTATATTCCCTTTCGCCTGTAGCAGGGGAGTTGAGCCGTGGCAACGAGGTGAAAGACACGATCATCCTCTTGACATAAGCGAAGGATCTCTGGACTATTTTCTAGATCGAGAAAACACTGGCAGGACCCTAGCAGGTGGAGAAAGGATGGATAGTCCACCATGCATGCCTTGATCAAGATGACTTCTACTAGCTCATCGGGTAGGGATGAGAAGTTCGTTTGACCAGCCATCTGAAAACAAACATCGAAGGGAAACTCTTAACAACATTGATAAGGTGGAGACATGAAAGGAAACACGAAACTTCCATTTATGAAAAGGTTTACACGACAAAGTCTGAGTTTACAAGACGTACGCCACAAAGAGCGGCAAAACTTCCTAACTCTTCAAACCACACACAGGATGAACAGACAGGACTAAACTCATGGGAACATTTATAACGCCTCCTCCTGAGTTTATCATGAGGGGTATAGAGTTGGGAAACATCGGTATATACTTCTTGCCTAAGAGACAAACGGGTGGACTCATTTTCCAACGCTCCAAAGTCCATTAACTGGCCCCAGAATCCATAGTACAAAATCTGGCACAGGTAAGCCGCTCGGAGGTCTCCAGTAGCAGCAGCTTCTTGAAAGGGGTTATCAAGCATTGCGCCAAATTCCTCAGCAGTTGTAAACACTCGAAAGAGTCTTTCGTGATACCTTCCCCGAGGTGCATAAGAGGGAAATTGGGTCATCATCATTAAAAGATAATCCATCCCCAATCCCCGGTGGAGACTAAGCACCCTAGGTGAGTTTGACACGCCGTACAGGTGCTTACACGTCATGAGAATTTGGGCATAATTCAGAAAGTTCTCACGGCTAGCTAGAGATATAATGTTCTCTAGAGCCTCAGTGGGAAGTGACAAAAGGTCGGTAGGTACATAAGCCATCTAAAAGTTACCACATTTTTACTTAGTTAGTCATAGCAATACATTTATATCACCTGGTTTTCCAGAGTTTCATGAACCCATCCTCTGATACCAAATGTAGTGACCCCCAAACCCAGGGTGCTTAATGATACATGATATACTTAACATTACATCATTACAAATTATATATCATGTCTCATTAATACAGAAGATCGCGAGGCTCAGGATTCTGGGAAACCAGCTGCTTCCGATTAACCTCATTGGTATCAACCATGCCTAAAAAATTTTAAACAAAATGTAGGGTGAGCAAAAATGCCCATTAAGGGGTTTTAAAACATTTTTAGAAAATCCTTACTCAAAGAAGTGCTTTTGAAGGGAATAAAACACTTTGCTAAAACAAAACATTATCTTTTCTTAAAACATGAAATCCATCATTCTTTGAAAACCACTTGCATAAAGAAGCACGTACTTGAAATAAACTTCAAATTAAACATGATGAGAGAGTGCAACATAAACAATGCATAAGATTCAAACAAGGTTACTTAAATTCTAAAAAGAATTCTATGACTAAGTAGGGAAAACATGCATATCATGGTTCACAAAAAAAATAGATCATCTAACAGTTTACCATATGAAAAATAGTTCTTGACCCATAAATTGCATTCTCATGGTCATGGAAGCTTTCAACTAGGGGTTGTCCAGTTAGTTGAACTAACCCCTGGTTGACCTTAGTCATTACATGCAGAGGGAATGTATAATACTGGACTTTGTCGAGACCTTTCGTCAAGACCGTAAAACATACTTAACGGGTCAAGGCTCACTGCCCACCCCGTTTCCTTAGCTCAAGCCAAGGCTAACTGCCAAGACTGTCGCACATAATCGCCTCATGAGACTCCTGCTTTACCCAATTCATTGGAGCGTTGTATAATTCCGGGCGCACCCGTCACATCATTCTTGTTGCGCTATATAATTCCGAGCGCACCCGTCACATGTAATTCCTATACATCCCTCACATATCTTGACATGGTCATTCATTCATAGGGTTCCATACATTCATAACTAAACCCTATTTTCACATACGTATTCATAACATGAAAACAGTTTAATTAAAAACATTATGACATGCATGCTAAAGCTCCGTGCACATAAAAAGTTATCTTAACATTTGAAAACATGGGTTTTAAAAAAATGAACATAACACTTAACATTCCACAACATCATAATACTCAATTGAAGCATGGTCGTTCATAACTTACACATATGATGATAAATGAATATCATGGGTGTTTAATACAGGCAGTTGGGGTTTCAAAGTGCATAATCAAGTCCATCTTGGGGAAATCATGTATATAATTGTGTAAACACTTTTATTAGAACTTTAAATAAACATGAGTACATACTTATGAATACATGTATGCACTCGTAAAAGTTCAAGGAGTCCATACTAACTATTTTCACAAAGCAAAAATCCTGATTTATCCAGAGCAGTGATAAATGAAAATTCTCAATTTCATGAATGATTTTGAAATCCAACCAACCCATAAACTTCATCATGCTATATTGTAATAAATTTCAAAACATGGACACTATGTTCATATTCATGTATATACACATACATGTATGTATATATATAACAATATACTTCATTCACTTGCATAATTTCACCCATTCATTCAATTACTCAAAATCTCTATTTTTTTATAGAAGAAAGGAAAAATCAGGGTTATAAACATTGAGGAAAGGTTGTATACTTGCGTTTATCATCTTATACATATGTGTATATAAATTTATATATATATACATACATATATAAACACAAGGTGTGAAAAGTAAGAACCCTCACCCAAACAAAAACAGAACCTTCGAACCCTTACTCCCAATTTTAGGTTTTCACAAAGGGGCTGATAAGATCGGTTCTAGGAATAGTTAAAACAGGTTTATATGGTCTCGTATATTTTTATACACAATTATACAAAAAATGTATAACTATATAAAACTTACATAAAAAGTAGGAGGCGATGAGGAGGACTTCCCCCTTACCCAATATTTGGGTCTTCAGGTTCACACATACCAGAGATGTATATATATATATATATATATATATATATATATATATATATGTACATATTTATATAAACCCAAACTTGAAAAAACCAAACCGAAATCAAAACTTGATTCTTACCTTGCTCGGAGAGTGGAAGTAGCCGAGGCAAGAGGATCCGAGGGTGTAAAATACAGAAGGTATACATGTATATATATATAACTCGTATATATTTATATATATGAAACCGAAGCTTAAGCAAACTTAAGGGAAAAAGAAAAAAAACAGAACACAACCCTTACCAGTTCAGAGAGGAGGAGAGGAGAACGGAGCAGCGAAGAGGTCCGAAGATGGAGAGATCATGGAAGTCCGGTGAAAACTACCGGCCTTCGGTGCAACAGGGTTTTAAAAAAAAGAAGACGGAGACCCACAAGCAAGGAGGGTATCCGAGGGATAGGGTCTTTGTCGGCTCATGGAAAGTAGGGAGCGGCTTGGGTCCACTCGCCGGCCTAGGTGAAGAAAAATGAGGCACCCTACTATCTACTGGTCTGGCGACGTGAGGAAGGAGAAAAAATCGTGGGCGCGAGGTGGAAGAAAAAGTCGCAGGGAAGAGAATGCGAGAAACAGCGGATGGTTAGGATTAAAAGGAGATAGATCGGGCGGCCCAGAATTGGTGCGGCATTAAAATAAATCAACGGCCGCGATCAAGGGGAGAGGATCAGATGGCCTGGGTTCGCCACGGGTTTAAAAACGCAGTTCCTACAGTTCTTTAAAAAAATGTTTTATTAATATTATTATTAATTTATTATAACATCGTTTTTATTATTAAAAAAAATCAATTATTAAACTGACTTTTATTATTTTAATAAAAATCATTGGTCAATAAAAAATTATAAAATGATTTAATCAAATCATGTTATTATATAAACATATGTATATATATATATTCTATTTAAAAATACCAGTAATTTGTATTGGCCTTATTATATTAAGTATATTATTTTTAAACCATAATTATTATATTTTAGAAAATTAAAGGTTAATTTAATCAATTAAAGAAATCATTGATTTATTCATCATAATATATATTTATTTGTTTATTTATTTATTTATTTTTCCTTTGCTGAATTACATAATAATTACCTTAATTTATAATTTCATGCAAACATTTGGATACACTCCTTTAAGAAAATAAAATTAAGTAGGTTGCTTAAAAGTATTTGTGTAAGCTTAAAGATGCGAAATTTGTAAATAAAGCCATAATTTGACAAAGTTTCCAAAATAGTTAATAAAGGTCAAATTATAAAAGAAATAATATATCTAATTTGATGCAATATATATATAACTCATAACAATCCATCAGGTTTGATATAATTAGAAAATAAAAGTTCAATTGTTCAAATTAATATGTATAAAGGAAGAAAAACAATAATATTAATTTTCACCATTTAGAAACATAAAATAAAATTATCATTTTGGGAAATCAAGAGATAAATTAACTAAATTAACATTGATGTCATTTTGAAGCAAGTTAATTTTCCGAACCTTCCAGGGGTAAGCCATCCTATTTCCAACGGTCAAAAACAAAACTTAGATTATAGGAGGAACCAACAGTCAAAATAAAACATAAGATTCTTGGGGGAACCAACGGTCGAATTTATAGCCTTTTGGGGTTCAATGGTCAGATTAGGGTACTTATAAAAGGGTCTGGTCTCGGGGTGTCCCTTACTCCAGGTGACTGAAGAAGAAACAGAGATGGTTCGTGTGATCCCCTTGGTGCTGAGCCCGGTTGCAGTGGCTTCAGCCATCCCCTTGTTCATTATGATGGATGCTCGAAACCCCTACCGCATTCTTGGGCTCTTAGTAGTTTTAAGCAATCTCCCCATTATTGTAATCGGGTTCTTAGTTGGGATTTTGGGTTAATTTATCTTCTTGTTCGGTTAGTGGAGGTTGTAGCCAAGATGTTTCTTATTTAAATAAAAGAAATTTTCATCTATTTGATGCATATTATTATTATTAGTTGTTTGTTGGTTCACTTAATGGGTGATATTGGAAAACAAACTTGTCAAAAAAAATATCAAAACATAGTTTTTTCTCAGGTCGTTACAGACATCATGTCATATAAGAGAAAAATTTCATTGTTTTATTCTACCAATGCCTTTTGTATAGTTCCACAAACTTGATTTATACTTATTTGATAGGATTTATTATAGATAAACCACCAACTGAGGCTTAGTAATTAATTGATAAGGTATCTAATAGATCACAAAAATTTGGTACATGGATTAACATAAGAGGCGTTCATGAGGTAAAAATATCCCACTCCCCTTTACTTATATATAGTGATAAGGAGATAACATATCTTCTGAGAAATTTAACAATTAGAAAATTAAGAGAATCAGAATTAACAGCCCCATGTTTCTATCATGTGTGAAAATATTTGGATCAATAGATAGAATTATACCCCTCATTAAAAATATAGTGTTATATGATTTCATTTACCAAAGAAAAATATAATAATTTGTTAATAATAAATGTTTCAAAGATAATTAAATAGTACAATATAGAGATAATAGTCAACATCCATAAAGGCCACTATTCCATCATTCTTATTATCTACCACAATTCCAATAAATAAAGAACAACTCACGGCCATAAAAAAGATTCAAAACATAAGGGAAAAAGCATGATCCATTAATTATAGACTTACTAAGACAACTTGGTGAGAACAAAGGTAATCAACAAACTACTTTGAAAACCCATGGTTCTAATATTAAAGAATTAAAAAGAGTTTATTAAAAAATCTTAATAATTATGACAAATTGGTAAACCAATGTCTAAATAAACCCTGATATTGACTAATTACATGACCAAAAGATAATTGTAAGTGATATTTATTTATGAAGTGGTAGGGGTGTATTGGATAATGAGGAGATACAACCAGATTCCAAAGCTGAAACTGAACCAATTGAAGAGGAATAAGACCCTATGGAGGAACTTTTCCTAATACAACTAGTGAAGTAAGAAAAAGTTAAATATAATATAAAGTCTATTACTCAAAAATTATGAGAATTACATTCAACAATGGTACCACAAGATAAATATAATAAATAATTCTTACAAAATGTGGTGGTTAAAACATTCAAAAAGGGTGAGATAAATATTACACTACTTAAAGTAATCAAATAAATTCTTAGTTATAAAAAATTCCTTAAATAACTATATACTAATTGGATAAGGTTTTATTGAGATGAAAGTGTTTGTTTAGGTTGGAATTCTTATGGATTGATCACAAAAAATACCAACAGAATGCTAAGATACATGTACCTTCACTATCCCTTGAACTATAAGGGGGTTGAAATTCACTACTTCCATGCATGACATGGGTTAATCAATTGATATCATACCACATTTGATCTACTCATACTGGTAGGTTGGAGAAATCAAACCATCCCAAGTGGTGGAACAACTACCCAATCGATATATTTCATATACTATGGGAGTCTTGGAAGATATTTTGGTAGTAGTAAAAGGTCTAATATTTCCTTCTAATTTTCATATTTTGAACATATAGGAATAAAAAGGTTCTTATCATTCCCCACTCATCCTTGGGATTCCATTCCAAGAAACATTGAAGACAATAATAAATGTTTGGAACCCACTCAATAAAATTTAGAAATGATATTGTAAATTTTAATATCTCATATTATATAAAAATTCCCCAAGAATAGCATTATGTTTTTTCCTCTCTCATTTTAGAGATCATTCCTGCTTAGATGACCAAACATGGATTTCAGATGAAATCATGAATTTTAGAAAATATATAATTTCACCAAAACTAGTGGATAACACTATTTATAAAAAATAATTAAATCATAATATAAAAATGTGTAATACTATGTTTAATGATAAAACTAGTGAATATTTTTCTAATGATATGGATTTTGTGTTAAAATATATCATTTAATATTATTTTATTCACATGAACGTTGAAAAGATGAGTAAAATGAGTTTAAAACCTCATCAAAACAACCTATAAATATGGTATTAAATATAATTCCATAAAATAATAAATATGTGGAAATTTTAAATGCTAATTAAACTCATATGCTAATCAAAAACAATTTTGTATCTAATAATGAACACAAACAGTTAAATATTGTGAAAAAAATGATAAACCCATAGGATGGACACTAGGCGACATATATGGAGAAATACAAACTATTAAAATGCATCAAATTTTACTATAAAATTATTTAAAACCACCGTGAAAAACCTAATGATGGATAAACCAAATATTAATGGAAGTTATCAAACAAAAGGATGAATTTGTTTTATGATCTAGCATCATTTACCCAATAGCAGTCTCCCTGTGGGAGAGCCTAACTCAATGTTTTATCAAAAAGGCTGGAATACCCTTTATAAATAATTATAATATTAAAACAATTCTTAATTTTATTTATAATACCTATTGAAATTATATTGATTATAGAAAATTAAATCTTATCATCCAGAAATACCACCACACTATTCCACTTATTGAAAAAATTGAATAAATAGCTAGAAATGGACATAACTATTCTCTTAAAAGGTTATATATATATTCAGGTTCCCATTACACTATAATATCAGGAAACAATCACATTAATTTCCCTTATGATACATTTTCTTACCAAAGGATTCAGCTGGGTTTGTGCAATGCACCATGTATATTCCAAGGCAATTTGGTAAACTTTTTTGAAGACACCATTAAAAGATACAATAAGTTATTTCCATATGAATTTTTATTTTATGGAACCATATTTTAAAATTTTCTTTATAATATTGACATACTTTTAAAATTATACATTAAAAATAATATGGTCTTGAATTTTGGGAAATATCATTTAATAGTGGATATAGGAATCGTTTTAGGCTATATTTTTTTAAATATGGTATCTAAGTGTAAAAATATAAGGTTGATATCATTTCTCAAATGCCATACCCCACCATAATAAGAATTGTTAGATTATTTATGGTTTATGTGTGGTTCTATAAGATATTAATTAGTATTTAGAAAAACTATATACCATAAATAAATATTCTTAAAAGGGTAGTGTCTTTATGTTAGATGAATAATACATGATAATTTTTATGAAATAAAATATGTCTTAATTACAACCTGATTATTAGAATTCTATCATGGTATGTTCATTTTGATTTGTTTTATGAAACTTTGTACCAAGGATTATGTGTATTTTATCTCAAAATATTGAACTAAACCCTTATTTGATAGCTTATTCTTCACCAAAATTGGAATGATATAAAATAAAATTTACATTCACTAAAAGTAATTTATGTCCATAGTTATTTCAATTTAGAAATATCATCCTTTATTTTCTTGGAATAAATTAGAATTTACTATAACCATTTAGCTATTTGGTACTTGATAAAGAAAGCATTCAAAAAACTGAGGCTGGTTTAATGGATTATACTCCACTAAAAATTAAATATTTAAATTAAAAAAATGAAAGGATATGAGATCCTCCTTTAAAAACATATGAGAATACATCTCATAACTAATTAAGTTTAAATAAATCCATAAGGACCTATAAATGATTCAATCTATACTGATCATCTCTAGGGGTCATCAGTAAAGTTCTATGGTAGAAAGATATGGTGAATTATTATTCTACATTAATGGTAAATTAATTCATTTAAATGCATCAATTTTTGAAACTAATGTTTTCCTCAAGATTCTATATATGGGAATATTGACACATGTGGAGGATATGGAGTGATCAGGTGATAAAAAGGTGTGTACTAGATAATGAGTTACCTCTTATTATTAAATTATATTGAACACTTTCACATAGAGGATATTTGAGACCTCATAACATAACTATGAATTTCATAGAGTTGATAAGTCAATAGACTACACTCCTTAATAATTCCCCGATTTAACTACTAAAAAGGAAGACTATATCAATGTTTTTTCAAACCGTTTTCTAGTATGGAATTAGGATAGGAAGATCCCATTAATTCTTCTTAAATAATTGGTATTGGGATGTGTAAAGTTCAGTATACCAAAGGTGTTAATACAACCATTGTTATATATTTATACCAATAATTTTTTAACCACTGGTATGGAGCATGACTTCAATGTTTACCAATAGTTGATAAGTCATTGGTATAGTGTTTTAACAATGGTTTTAATTAACCATTGGTAAAAGAATGGTATTAAACTCTATAACTATGGTTTTAAATTTTTTATATATAGAATTTCAAGAATTCAACACAACATCTAGAAAACCCCCCTCCTTTGTATACACCCGCATTAAACACTTAAAACAAAATAAAGCATACACCTGCATTCAACACTTAACAACATAAAAATAAACCACTAAAATAGCACATAAAAACAACAAACTCCCTTCTGTACGATATGTATTAATATTTTTTGGTTCATCCTATTTGAGCTACTATAAAACCAATAAAAAATTACCTAGTTAATCATCAAATGTATAAATTTTGTTTTAGTTTGAACACTAGATCACTACACCTTATGTCACAGTATAATGGACCTTCATCATTTTAGATATGGATTTTCATTCCCACTATGGAATATACCACAACATAGTATTACCACCATGGAATGCACCCGAAAATAGTATCCCCCATTTTATATTGTGTTTTATGTAATATTTGTTTTGAAGAATTTTGAAATCATATCAATATATGATGACTTACTTGTGAAATAGTTTGAGGATTTCCTAGTTGGATGATCACAACCAATTTATCACTTTTCTTAAGGGAAATCACCATGTGGATTTTTATGTATTGATAAAAATTGGTTTCAAAATTAGTGATTGATTAGGTATTAATTCCTGGGGATTTTTCTAGAATGGTTTCCGAAAAAACAACTTTGACCATTTTAAAACCTCTCCCCATTGTTTAGGTATCACTATGAGGCACAATGAGTTATTTAAGTTTATACAACTTTGAATTTAATTGATAATTTACTTACAAACAGTAATAATTAATTAATCACATCTTGTCATATGATATTGGGGCTTGATAAGATAAGAATTGTTACTACAATATGGGAAAAGTCTAGGAATAACATGGCTAAAGGAGTGGTAACTTTGATATCATATTTGGTGGTCCATTTAATATATAGCCATATGTTATGTATTTCTTTTCTTGCATAAAGATTTTTATGGTTTATTTTTTAGGATGCATGTGTTGTAACCATATGAGTTTAAAATCATTAAGTGGTTAGGATAGAAACTTCTAGGAGTGTGGTGGTTATATTGACTATTTGTTTTGCGACATAAAGGTGTTAAATACTAAATATCTAAAGAGACTCATGAATAATTGTTTTGAAAAGAATCTTGAGGGTCAGGATTCATGAAATTTACAATAAGTGTCTTTGTATAACCATAAAAAATATGGGTAATGTGTATTTGGATAACCCTTAAAACATGGGTAAAGTAATACCATGTGGGTAAGTCATAGGGTAGTGGTTTTGGTAAGTGTTTAACCTGATAATTTTTGTGGTAATGACTTGGGGTATGACATTGTTAACTTGGAAATTCCATATATAAAATGGATTGATAGGGATTGTTGTAGTGGACCATATATATATATTTATGATTATTTTACTTTTATAGTTGAGTTTATTATATTGGTTCATGGGTGTATGTAATGACCATGACCCAAGTATAATAACAATATCAGACTAGGTTGAAAAAATGACTCAGGTGCACCTTCTAATCACCAGAGGCTGACGTAAACACTAATGGTGATAACACACAAATATGAGATATAGTTTCTCCTATTAGGTTATTGAATTTTATGTTAAATTTTCATATTGAATATTCAACATGAAATTTAGAGGGGTCATATAGACACACAAACACATCTTTTATTTAGTACAGATACATGTCCATTGGGACACCTAAATGATATACAAATTTAGTCACTATATGTTCATTAATCCTGGATAAATAATTTCCTAGTCATACTAATATATTTTAATATGTAAATAAATAGTACAAAAATCACATACATAATAGTATTCTGGAAAAAATATGACTAAAGTAGTAACATAAGATGTTATTTAGGTTGAATAACCCTCATGAATGCCCCAAGAAAAACCTTATTTCCTTCCCCAAACCATAAAAAAGAAACTAAAAATGAGAGATCTTGAGTTCCATAGTCTTTTCTATCTTGTATCTAATGTTTCCTTACCCCTAGAGAGATCAAATACATTATAATATATACACATAAAAAGGTAACATATAGAGTGTGAGTATAGTATACCTAGTAGGAATTCACCAACCCTCCCCTTATAACCTATCATAAGATAGAGTGTATATGAAAAAAAATGAAAATCTAGAGAAGTGGTATATGTGTAGTCAACATGTATAACATGTATATAAATTAAAAAACAGGTTATAACATAAAATACCTACAAGTGGAGAATCCATACAATTTTCACATACTTTGAACCTCACCCAAGAGTTTGAGATGACTTATATGAATAAAATACCAAATATCAAGTCAGAGTGTTCTTCCCATTCCAAGAATAGGATACATTCATACATAGTTGGGAAGTCTTATTAACCATCCTTTTAGATGATGGGAAAGTGGAATACCAAGTACATGCACTACTAGCCAATCCTAATACTTAGTAAGGGTGTTGCATGCCCATCTTACACATTCCACTTATTCATTTACATGTTGATACTTTATTATAGTAATATATAACAATATATCTATTCTAATATATGGAACAAAAAAAACAATCATGTGAGAATATATATAACAAGTTTAAAAAAGATGGAATGGGTAAGAAAATAAAATTATTCATTTTGACATAATAGACACCAACATATTTGATCATTCACTATTTATTTTAAACTCATACCCCCAATTTTTGTCATATATCTTTCCATAATTCTTCCAAACCCAAACCAAATGTATCATATTAAACCATGATTGTTTATGATTTCATTTTATGATATGTGTTGGATACATTATTTAGAATTCATCATCATACTGATTAATATCAACATATTGGATCACATGTGAAGGGTGAGGCACACGCCTCCTTAGTTGAGAAATATGGATGGTTCCAAGCATGAAACTAAATCTTGGGGGTAAATCAAGATGATATAATGTTTCTCTAAATTCTTCAAATATCTCAAATGTCCATAAAAATATAAGAGTAAGCCTTTTTTCCTACCCAAATGTCGGTGATCTAATCTTGATGAATCCCAAATAAATAAATTCTCAAAAACCTTGAATTACAAAGGTCACCTTCATTGATTATCATATTATTTTTGTGACTCTGAATAATAATGATATAGTTCTAAATCAACTTCACCTATTTAGTCTTCTCTATGACAATACTAGGTCTGATCAAATAGGATTCAACAATTTTAGTTCAACATTGAGGATAATTATGAGGTCTTTAATATGATGCTTCATATAAATATTTTTGAATTTATTCTTAGTATCTCAAATTAAAGTAAAAATCAACCATGGAGATGTTTTACTCCCATAATTAAAAAACAAGGATAAATTCTAATGAAATATCTTCAAAATTATGAATTTTCCACATAAAATAGCCATTCATTTGTGGATGAAAAGTTATAATCAATATAACACAAGTACCTGAGTCTCACTATGGCCATTTCCAAAACTGGGATGGGAATCATGGGTCTTTTATAGATAATGTTCTAGCTAAAACACTATGAAAATTTATGATTTACCTTATATTTAACCTCCCTATTTCAAAAAATGATAAGGCCTATTTGTTAGGTAAAAGGTGGGTTATCTGTGTTAGATAGTCCATGATTAATCAAACTGCATCATAAATATTTGAGGATCTTGTTATATGATTTACAAATTTTATTGTAATACCAACCCATTTACAAACTTGGAGGGGAAGTGGACTAAATTCACTGATTAGATATTGAAATTACAATTTAATATACTAATATGTTTAACATTTATAAAGAAATTATATAATATTCCTATTTAAACTATGCTATAAAAACATCCAATGAATTGTATGATACAAATTTTTGATCTTTTGTACTACAACCCATTAGGAATAATAACATTAAATTATGACCTCTTATCTCAAGGTGATAGGTACTACAATACTCCCATGAATATACAAAAAGGAAGAAGAATCTAGAAACCATCCATCAAGAATCTCTCCACCATCAAGACTTTTTTGATTAATTATAAAATCAAAATATGATATTTGGGAGTCCTTACAATTATAAATCTTGGACGATGTGAAGTCAACATGATATAAATGTACACCAACAATATTATCAATTAAATTTATGTGGAATTAAACCAAAATGTAAATCAATACACATTCCTCATTTTCTTCTTATAACTATTGAGGGTGAATTTTGTGTCTAAGATAACTGACAGCATCATTTAAATTTTAATGTTTATTCTAGATAAAATAATAAAACTATTGAAAAAAGTTTATTCAACATTTATAACTCAGATTTAAATATATTTTTTTTGTAAAAATAAATACTTGAGGATTTTTTGGTCAGCTAAAACCACGAATCACTCACCAAATAGTTATTGATTAAAAAATGTGACAATACATTGGTAAAAGGTGACATGATTAGAACTATATAAAATTTTGGATACCCTATTCAAGTATAATGTGACCTACCTAATCACACATATATTCAGGAACAATAAATCATCAAACATCATATGTCAGCAATGTATGTTAAAAATTTAACAGATCAATCTGCTCATGCTCACCATCTCTATCATCACCAACAATATCTGCCTCATCCTCATAATCATCATTATACCCCTCATTGTCACCATCCTCATCACTTTTTGCATCATCGGCATCATCCTTTCCCTCTTCCTCCACCTCGGCCTCTTCCTTGTCATCATCCTCAACCTCAGCCTCAAAATCCTTCTCATTATTAGTATCTTCCTCACCATCTTCATCACCAATAAGGACCTCATATTGACTACCAATAGGAATTCCTATTGGTGAACTATATAATGAACACATCGACGAAATATATTCATCACAATATACACTGGATATTGGTGGGAGTGATGGATATAAAACATTCATCAGTTTCATAAATTCATTATTTGTGCTATAAACATGTTCTTCCACTCTGTTTGACCCTTTTTCGTTCTATTCTTCTAGTGATTTAACCTTTTATAACTCGGTTTTGCTATAACTGGTACTTGAAGAGGGAAATTACCTCGCCGTGACTATACTATTCCTAGGTTATTAGCGTACTTTTCTAGAGTTCTCATCTCCAAACACCTGATGTAAGTGATCATTTGGCCCAAAACTGTCAGGTTTCTAGACATCAAGGTCCTCCAAAGCAGACTATTACAAATATAAATATATTATTATGTTACAAAATAGATATTAAAACTTAAAATAAACAACTTACGACTTACAATCTAATGTTGTGTTGGTTTATTAACTACACTTCCATCTTTTTTCTTTCTACTCGAGAAAAATAGTTTTTCTCGAGGCACATGTCCTTAAATATTTAATATCTTTCTCTACAATGACATTTAATGTAGGAAACCATAATTGAAAAAAGGTTACCTATAATGAATTTGATAACTAAATTATATCAAAACATTAAAAATCAAAAAAATTATGGAGTAAACAATAGAATGTTCAAGTCCTAAAGAAAAATTATAAACAACTGTCTGACCTGCTTCCTCTCATGATGTGACATCGTAGTACGCCCCAATGTGTGGAGGTATTTTTTTATCATAAATGTTTTTTTATTTTTTCTGGATGATTCCGAAATAAAATTCAACAATACAAAAAATATTATTAATGAAAAATGTGAAAATTTTAATTTAAAAACTAAAAATGTGATTAATAAATTAAACTTGGTAGTCATCCAATGAGTAATTATTTTTCGATATTGTCCTATTAGACACTATTTATTTATAGGTTCTTATTTCTAACTCTATACCAACTCTAACATGCTAGAAAATATAAAACTCATTTTTATAGGCTCTCCAAATCAAACCTAATTCCTTTAGTTGTGCTGGTTGTGCACCCTCACCATCAAAAAAATTAAACTGAAGATGACACCAAAATATTAATTACAAAAAATAAAAACAATTACATTAAATCAAAAATCTTTGTTACCCATATCTATGCCCATGCATTATACTTGAATTGGTTTGGAAACTGTCTCTATGAGAGCAGGCTGATGAAAATGATGTCAGAGTATTTTGAAAATGTCTCCATAAAAATCTAACATTTGTGACTTGTTTTTGGATCATTTGGTTGTCTTTGTTGTAGTCCACCATCAACTGTGTGTGGCAGTTCCACACTACACACATGCATGTACTCCCCTTCCACATATTAGTAGATGTATCTGTTATGAAAGGAAAAAAAAATATTATATCAATAAATGTTATAATGAAAATAAATTATTCAATAAAAATATTTTAGGATTCTAAAATATACCTATGACATTATGATCAATGGGCGCTGCTGGATCCACAGGTACTAAAGGAACATGATCCTCTTTAGGTGGTGTGGATCCTAGTGTATGCTCTGTAGGCACAGACTATGTCAGAGCAAGAGTCTAAGAAGGAATGTATAATCTCAAATGGAAAGAAGTAGATGATAAAGAAGATGTCATGAATGGCTAGTCAAATGCATAATATGGAGGAGGAGTGGGACTCATCATCAGATGTGGTAAATATGGGTGAGGAGGCTCAAATGTAAAGGATGGTTAAAACATGGGAGGCATAAATATTCCATGTGTCCCTAACGACACAACAATATAAAAATGTGTGGAATATAGTATGTCAGTGGGAGTGGTAGGGTCTAATCGAGTACTCTGACTTGAACTCCCAGCTCTCGTACCACCCTCATACCATCATCCTGAGTACTGGGACCACTATTAGGCTAATCATTGAATAATAGGTGTTTAAGTGGTGGTTCCTGAATAAAAGTTTAAAAAAAATTAATCACATGACACAATATGTTATTGGTATATTTATTTAACGTTAAATACTCACAATATGCACTAATGGAGGAATTCCCATGTCAATAATTCGGTGATTGTTGTCTATCATCTTTTTTCTTGACCACTCCCCAATAAGTTTCATTTAATTCACTTGAAAACAAATATGGATGTCAATAAAAAGGATAATTAATGTGTAACCCATATAAATAAAAAATGAGACATGAATTATTTTTATTTTGTCATTTGGTTCATATTTTCAGTTATGCAATTTAGCTATTTTATTGGTTAGGTCATTATTTTAATTTTTTTTGATTTTCATATCAATAAGATTAATATGTCCCATTCAATTCCTCTTATTTTTTATTCTAATTTAATTATTTTAGTTGTGTTTGGTTTTTTAGGTTTGAATAAAGTTCTATTCAATATTAGAAAATGCAACTCAAAAAAAACTACAACCAGTAAACATTAAAAATTAACATTAATCTCAAGTAGGATAAAAAAATATTTGTAATCAATATTCAATCATATTGAATAGTACCAACCCTAACAACCCAATTCGAGCTAAACAAAAAAGAACTAAGAACACAAATGGATGATTATATATATTTCCCAATAAAACTTTGGGTTCACAATCAACTCTAAAAATTGATCTATTGAAGTCATCATAAGTAATAAATAGATTTGTGCCAATGGTAGTAGGTATGGTGAAAATTCCATCATCACCATCATCAAAAACATGTCTTGGAATTACTTCAATAATGAAACCAAATTTAGGTAAAAGTGGATCTTTGACATTAAAAACCTATTTAATCATTAATTCCGATACATATGGTTTTTTGGTAGCAATAATCTGAGTCATGTCAATAAATCGAAATACAAAATCTTCAATAAAGGTTCATTTCATTGTCATCAAATCACGCCATTGGAATTTTAACAAAGTGACTCAACCATGAGAGTAGTAATACAATATTATTATTTTATCAACCACTCCATAATAAGCTACATTTTCCAAATGAGGCCAATTATTTTATTCATTGGCATAACAGTATATTGTTGAAGTTATCATTACACCATCATGTTGCATTCTCATGTTTTTTTCTCATTCAGTGATAATAAATATATACCCATTGATCACAATTGATTAAAATTCACGAACCACAGTATTAGGACCAAAATCCAAAGATCTTATTTCCTCAAAAATAGAGTTAGTAGAGAAACTCGACACCTATAATATAAAAAAAATATTAAAGTTAATTAAATATTGATTTTATTTATTTTTTAGAGCAATATTTATACCTTCAATTTCAACAAAGAAGAATACTCTTTTTTTTGGAAAAGTATTTATCATTCTCAAAGATAATTTACGATGCTTTATATTTATCATTTATTTATGTTCCATGTAGTTAAAAATAGAAATAGTTTAATAGATATGTAAAATTAAATTAGATGAGTGAAGATATACATGTTCAATTTATTTACTTGTTTTATTCATCGAACAAATCACAGTTGAAAACCCTGTGCGATGTGCCATCTCCCACTCTTCAAGGAATAATTTCATCGATATTTATTTTCTAATAATTCCTCCTATTTGAAGAAGTGATGGAAAACTAGGTTAAATTCTCTCATAATGTTATTCTTCATTTTTAATTAATCTGTTCATTCTGGTAGTATGTTATGAAAAATTAATTGAGCAGAAATCCATACATTTTTTATCCTAGTAATCATTCATGATAGAAAATTTGGGATGATTCCTATTACTAACATAATATTTAAATGTCTAAATATTTATTTAAGTTGGACACGTCCAATGAAAAGCATCATGTCCTCTAAGAAGTATTTCGTTTGGAATATGGATAGTTAGATGCAACATGCATGTGAAAAATGATGGAGTAAATATTTTCTCTAACTCACACAAAATTAATGGTGTCTCTACCAACATTTTTTTGTAAGAAATACATGGAAAACTTCTTATAAAAAAGATCTCTAAACAAATGGAACAACCAAATAATTTACACCCTTATATTATTGGACAAAAGATGATGGATTTATAGTGGAATAAACTCATGCATAAGGATGTGATAATCATGAGTCTTTGAAGATTTTAGATTCAACTCTCTTATATTGACCCTTTTTGATATATTTTTAGAATATACATTAGGAAATTTAATAGTCTCTAGTACTTCTATAAATTGATTTTTTTATAGGTTTCATCATATAAGAGGAAAAAATAACATTCCATTTATTTTCACTGATACACACATGATGAAATTTTTGGTCTGATCCCCCAATACACCAATTCACACCAAGATCAGAAATCATATTTTGTATTTCACTTGACATTTAAAATAATTTAATGAAAAATCTCACATATATTATTTTCAATTTACATTACATCTAAGACATGTTGTAAAAAATTGGTTTATGAATAAGGAAAATCAAAGAAGATACTCATCTTCTTATAATTTCAACATGTACCATTGGAAACATTCTTCCTCTTTCTATATTTCATTTGAACCTTCCCAAAGAAAAAATGTAAATCTTGCAATTCATTAAGCACATCAGTTCAAAACATACACTGAGGTTGATCATCGACCTCCATGGTATTGCAAAATATTCGATGATTATTTCTATATGGATGGTCCACTAGAAAGAATCTTCTATGTCCCATAAAAATAAAACTATGGTGATATTTCATTATTCTAGATTTATTATTCTTCATAAAAAAGGACATGATAGTTTTCTCTTCATGCGTCATCTATACATCATTTCACAAGTAGGAAAATCATTGATCATCGACATAAGCACAACACACATATGAAATATGAATTTCTAACTAGCATCGTATGTTTTCACACCCACATCCTAAAGAAGTTTCAACTAATTTATTAAAATTTTTATGTATACGTCTATATCATTTTTGAGATCAGAAGGGAAAAATATGAGTATACTCTTGAAAGTGTATGGTTTTTTCATACACAAACATGGGGGAAGGTTATAAATGTGTATGAAAACCGGACATGTGTTTTGAGAAGTATGCATCTTTACAAATGGATTAAAACAGTCACATGAAATTCCCAACCTCACATTATGTATGTCAGCTGAGAAATTAGGATATTGAGCATCAAATATCCACCATATAAATCCATCTGCAGGGTGAAAAAACTCTTAATTATTCTTTTTTATTGATATCATTCCATCACATTTTTATTTATATTTTATCAAAAATGAAATATTCTGGAGTTTGGGGATCACTCGAAAGTGCTAAATTACATTCTGTGGCACACAAGATGGTGTTCCATCAGCTTCTGGATTCCATCAGGATGTTCCATATTTTATATAATCATTTCTATCAGTAATTTAATCCTAAAATAAGCTGAAATATTTTAGGCAAGCATGGATTTTGTTTTTTGAAAACCCAATTTCTTCACCTTGCTTCTCTAACATATAGTGGTTTAAGTGAATATATGCATCATCTGAAAGTAAGTCCTTCAATAAAGTATGAATATAATCGATGGAAGTATTAGAAATCTCATACATGGTTTTCAAATGAAACAATTAGATTAAAAATTCCAACCTTTTCATTTTACCACATTAGCAATATACTGGAGTAATCAAAGTTCCCTTCAATTTTTTCACCCTATCAACATCATCATTTTCATTGGATGCATCTGGTGTAATTGTATCAAAGTGTTCTTGGGTCAACATACTTTCCTTCTTATGATGAATATTAAATAAAAACTGATCATATATCAAATTCTACAATTCAATCCTCTCATTTAGATTGTTAGCAATTTGAGATTCCATTTTCTCCCAATTGCGATACCATACATAGTAGTTTTTTTGAAAACCATATTTTGTTATATGGTAGATAAATTATTCATGTCTCAACCATGATCTTCCAACACAGTTATAACATAGGAAATGTATGTGACCACTAAATAAAGCACTTTCAAATGAAAAATCATAAAATCTCACTAAATGGTTTAAGAAGTCACTTGACATCTGATCAGTTTCATGCATCCATATTCTACCCATTCTGTAAAAATAATGTAATAAGTCATTTCGTGAAAGAAATTCAATATGATTGACATTTAAGTGAAAATATATTTAATTAAATGAGTATTTTTCACTTTATATAAACCCATAACTGACATACTACTCTATAAGAGAATCATAATATGAAAGGAAACAAAATACTATATAGATAGGTCTTGTTATGTAAATGGAAAATTTTCAACATAACTCATTTTTTATCATTACTATATATTTCATTTCTGATAGGTTCTATTTAGTTCAATTCTTTTTTATTTTAGTTCAGTTTGATGAAATTTTGTGTTGTTCAGGTCTACTCAAGTCTACACGGGTGAAATCTAGTTATTTAAATTCAATTTAGTTTGTTAGGTATAGTCTAAGAGTTCATTATTAGGATATTTGGAGTTGTGTGATCGTTTCCACTAGTAATAGTATTATATTTTTGAGATACATCTTCAGCCTATATCCCTTGATAAAGAATTCATACATTTATTCTTTATTAACTATCAAAACAACACTAAATAGATACCCATTAGTTATGGTCAATGGGCCTTCTGATGTGGAATGAAGTTAACCAGACATTAATTTTAGTCTTGAGTTGTAGAGAAATATATTTTCACTTGGTTGGATCTCGCTTTATTGAATCAACAAGTTATGAGCTACTCCTATTCTCTCCATATAAATTCTAGAATTTAAAAATTATTCTCTCATTATTTAGGTATGTTCTAGAATATATAGTATTCTTTTATTTCCATCCGTTTCTATATTCATATTCATCTCTTTAACTTCCTAATAAGATTTATGTTCTTTCTCTACATGCATATGATAACTACTCTATTTGATAAATTAGTATGCGCTCATTCCATTTGGGGTTTTGTATTATTTTTTATAAAACCACAATGTGTCTTCCAACCTTTTTCGCAAATATTTTCTATTTGAATTTACTGCCTTTTCCAATATTCCTTTAAAATCACTTTTAAAAAACTTCTATTTTTTTGGAATGTGGATAGTAAGATGCTGATGTTTTTTGGTTCACTCTATACTTCCTCATTAAAGCTTCCAAGAACCTGTATTGAACGTGGTTTCATCATTCACTGAGGAATTCATGTACTATTCTAAATAAAAAAAGATAGTATTACTCAAAAAAGTACAAATAATACTAGAATAAACAATTTTTTTCCTTAGATTCCACAAATTTTGAATCATTGTCAACAAATAACAATTTTTTTGAATATACAAATGACTTGTGAAATGGTTTTATAAAGTATATACCGCATATCAAATATTTCACAAAACATAATTGGTTATTGAAGTATTTATTATATCTTATATATATTTCTAGTGAATTTTCACAGATCATATTACTTATAAAACTCAAAAGAATCCTTAAAAAGTTTGGGATAATATATTCTATATTTAAAGACTTTCCTAAATGTTTGTTGAGGTTCAAAGTAACCTCCACACAATAAATTATGATAAATTTTCAACACTTATTATACCTCAAATTTAGGGAAACATATGTTGATCATTTGATCATTAAAAACATCCATATATATGGATCTCGCTAAAAATAAAAATATGGTACACTATTTAGTATTAAAAATTGTTGTTAGATTAAATGTTACAAAATAGGAGAGGTTACCAAAATTTGGGACATATCAGCATACATTTTTACTTATCCATCAAAAAATATTTCTATTCTTTTGGAATTATATCACTAAATAGTTACTTGTTTAGAATTTCTACTTCAGTTGTGTGGTGAATCCTAAAATAGTTTTCTTCTGCTTTATTTTTATCTCCTCTCACTTCTTTTATTTGCAAATAAAATTTCTATAATTTCAAATTGTGTCTTACCAAACATAGATTATATAATGGATTCCGGATTAAAATAGAAATAAACCTATCTTAAAATCAATATGAATTAAAAAGGTATAAATAAATGGATCCATAATATATAAATTAGTTAGAGTTTACAGATTTTAAGTGAAAGAAAAAAACATTACTTGAATAAGAATCCATGGTTGGGAAGAATGGTTAGCACACTGTGAATGATAAGGGAGGTATTGTTTAGGGAATACCAAAACACACAACAAAAAGTAAATAGATGAAGACCACTAAAACTAAGTTACCAATTAAAATTTTGAAGTTTTAGAAAAAATGGCTTCAATAATGATGTATCGACCAGTGGGAAGAAGGTCAGTAGGTTGGAGAAGAGGGGACCTATGGTTTAGGGAAACACACAGGTGGAGGGGCAAAGTGGATGGCTGCTGTGTAATTGGGGGTAAATTTCCCAATGGTATTTTAAAACCATTGGGACATAGTGTGTGTCCCAATGTATTTAAATAACTATTGGGATAGGTTTTTTATAAAATACAATATCCCAATGGTTTAGTCAAACCATTTTGATATGTTGTCCCTATCCCAATAGTTTTCCGAAACTGTTGGAAAACCAGCCTCTAAACAAGCATATACCAACGGTTTGTGAAAACCATTAGTATAGGTGAATTGGTATAGGGTGTTTTTTAGTAGTGATTTTTTTAAAATCATGTAAAAAATTCTAGTTCATTGGAGGGATTTACCAAAATAAAAAATAATCCAATAAAAATTATCTTTTTGGGAAATATTTGAGGTTTTTGGAGTAGCCTTTAAGGGGAAATTTACTATCTCATTTTTATTTAGCTATATTTTCTTAGAAAAGGACAATGTCTCTAAATTAATTGAGGACCAGGATACTAGAGATTATTATTCTTAAATTGTTATATACTTTCTCATATCACACATTTTTTTCAGGTTTGTAATACCCTAGTAAGTCAACACTTATTAGAGAACACACTTTTGAAACTAAATTATGTAAACAATAATGAGAAGATATGGATCATAAAACAATACTTACACTAACTTTCTCCCAAAAAAATGAAAAGGTTGAGGATTTAAACTAATAAGTAGGGGGAATTATGGATAATATAGTGAAACCCAGATAGAAATATTGGATCTAGAAGGTGGAGGATGTACTGTGGGAATATAGAGTTGTATTCACCCATATCATTATATATCCTTTAATAACTATTTATAGTAAACACCACCATTTATTTGTTGAGTTACCACACAAAGAATACCAATCCATTAAGAAGTTAAATTTAGAGATGATAAAGGCTAAATGACAAAGTATGTTACAAATTGTATAGATTGGGGAGATGGAGGGGGAATATTATGAGGACTCTTTGTTGTACAAAGGAAAGACCAAATATTCCCCAAAAAACATATTCAGAAAATAGACTTATAAGTTGATGTTAGTGTTTTACTCTTCTCATCTCAATTTAAACTCATGATGAGTAAGCTTCATTCCAAGTGGACTGGGGCATTCCGTTTTACTAATATATTTCTATTTTTCATGCTTAATATTAAGTAAAGGGAATCACATAAGTAATTCAAGGTTAATGGGAACCAAACATGAATTTTTAGTGAACGTTTTTTTAAAAGGACCAAGAGGAGTTCAATCGCCCCCTATTGTATATGAATAACACCACTAGGTTGTCTCCATCATAATTTCATGTTTTAGGAAAGTCATATCATATGTATATTTTCCATTTAAAATATTCATTCTATAAATCATTAGGTATAGTGTTAAAGATAATAATATGGGAGGAGATATGTTGGTTTAGGTTGTAAATAGATTTCATGATATATTTTTTTGTTGTGTTTATGATATTTAAATTAAAAATTATGATTTAATCAATATTTCATTCTCCTCACTCGATAATAAAAATGTCACAATGAAACCATATAAAATTCTGCTTTCTAACTATAGAGAGGATTGATAATGGAAGTGACCTTAGTGGAGTCAAATTTATAACATGATAAAATTGGGTTTGTAAACATACTAATGGTTAACATATATATTTAAAATAAATAAAACCACAAAGATCATCCTTAAATTCCTTGAATATTAAACATTGACCTTGGGGATTCTTAAGAAATTCATAGAAATGGGTTTCACAATTAGGGGGGTAAATATGTGGTACTTGTTTTTCAATTTTTTGAAATAAATCTTCTATGACTTATTAGAGTCTGATGCACAAAAATATAATATCACAACCATACCCAAAATATATTGAAATATGAATAAAAAATAAATTAAATATTTTTAAAATTATCACCATCATGCTGTGTGAATTCATCCTTACTATGACCGATTTGAGTCCTATAGAAATATTCCCCACAAGAATTAGAAACCAATTATAAGTGTGTTGACTAGGTATCATCCTAAAACCATTAGTTTTTCTAAAAAAATTGTCTTCTGATGATGATTATACTGATTCCCACTTATTTAAAATAAATCCACAAAAATACAATGAAAAACATCAAACTAACTCCTAAAAAATTCTGTAAAAACATTCTCTTCCTTTGGGCCTCTGTAATAATCTAATTATACACCCGATCACGATAAGAATTCTCAGAACTCAAACATCCTAGAGATTATATCTTTCAATGCCTTTTCAAGTAGTATTTTATATTCATTTTTAACAACTATCTCATGAATCTTGTATAAACTATGTCATATATAATTTCATCCTAGTACTTCTTTATGAAAATCTTAGTACACGAGGTTATCTTTATGAAAATATAGTACCATGCATGAACTTATAATAGCTCTCAGATTGCATGATTTCTTTCTCAAATACAGGTATAAAAAACTATATTTATGAAAAAAAATACATTATAAGTTCTTAACACAAAATATTATGATCCATATTTTCAATATTTCTTTAGTCTAATCCTGGTCAGAATAATTTACTTCATGAAAACATAACTCATTCATGTAATTTTTGAAACTTTTAGTTAAAGGTACTCTCCTCATACATGAATAGTACACTACATGTACATCGTGAAACCTAATATCATAGGACGTTCATAGAAAATGATTATTAATTGAGTTTATACCATGTATGGAATTCTTCCCAGGCTTTCCTTACATGAATATATTGAGAAAATTATCTAAATATTCATCACCAATTTCAATCATTTCTATCCAATAATATAAATAACATGTTATTAAGAGGTATTTTTAAGAAAACATTGTTGAATTCCTAGACCATAGTGCCTCGGAAAAATATTTCTAGAAATTCACTCAATGATTTGAAACTACATCAAACATGGATTCACACAGTATATAATTTTTTTTGATCACCATACTTTACCACCATATCAAATTATTTTATAAGTCATATCATTTGAATCATGCCACATTCATTGTTCAAAACATTGAGATGTAACAATTCTCATAATTTCATATCCTCATTACTTTTTCATGTGTGTTCATATCCTCACAAGGAGCCTTTCTTTAGCATGAATCATGGTATTTAAAGCACTAAGATATTGTTACAATATGGTAACAAAATTTTTTTATTAGATTTCTTTTTCATACTATCTTACAATCATTCTCAATATAGAAGTACCTTAATGCATAGTTTAATATTGTATATTTATTCCAAATGAATTATAGACTCATTTAACTTCCAAATAATACAATATATTTCATGAAAAAAATATCTCTATTGAGTTCATTGGTAGTTTACAACATGATTATAATTGGCTCTACATGATACCAATAAGAACAGGGTTAAACAAGGAAGTGCAATGTGAAATCCCACAAGAAAATATAAGAATGAAATTAGAATTCATGGTAATAATACTACAAGAGGGTGGAATTTTAGTTTAAAAAAACTATCTATTTTCTTCCAATTCAAGAGTTAAATTTATCAAAATTAAAAAAAAAATTCTAAATAAAAATTTGTTTGTAGTATAGATGATCGATATTCCCATAAGATAGAAATAAAAATCAAAGAAATTAAAATTTATAGATGTTATTTCAGGTTACCAATGGAATTACTATGTGAAATTGAAATAGAATATAAACTATCATACAATAATCAGAAATATAAAATATATTTTAGAAATAACAAACTAAACAATGATATTGTAACCTTAATTTTAATACAAACTGAAAGGTAGAGATATATAATTGATCTGAGGTATCCTTAACTTTAGACCTATCAAAATGTAATAACTTCATACACACCAAAATCTCATATCTATCTTTTTAACTCTGGAATTACTCAATAAAATCTATCAAAATTTCCCTCTCTTACTACAATCGATATATCTATTTTCACCACTACTTAATCAGTAGCTCAGCATATCTTGAAACTTAACCAACATAATGATATTTATACTAATAAAACTAAAACCTCTATTTTACCACTACAATAACTATTTGGTTGATGAAATAAATTTAAAAATAAATTCAATATTCTATTACAATGATTTTTTTAAACATATGCTTCTAGAAAAAAATAAAAATAAAAACAATTAGATGTACATTAATCAAAAAGAAGTCAGTGCCTCCATAAAATTATTATTCTCATATATTTCTTGATATATTTTTTCTTTTGATCCATGAGATGCATATCTATTTATAATAAATTATCCAATGGTCATATTCTAAAAATATTGGGGTTAGTTGAAATGGTATGAATAGTAACTCATTTTTCTTCTTCCGATGGACATGGATTTTCATATCAATCAATTGATGATTCAACAGTATTATGTTTCTTTAAATGAAAACTACAGTCTTTTAATATTGGGAAATTCCTTAGTGTATCTGATTTTCATATATTAGTTCTATTGGTATTTCAAGAAACTTTATGATTCTAGTATTTTATTGAAAACTTTTTATATAACTGTGCGACAGGATATAACAATAAATTTAAGATATACCATTTAAATTAATAAATTGTATCATGGTTTTCAAAAAAATTAAATTTATTTTAAAGACTTAGTAATCTACCTTTTTTGAAAAGAAAACCCACTTAGAGAAAAATTTAGATTTTTGTAGAATATAATTCCTATATATCTTTGGATGAAGAAAATTGAATTATATGAAAATAATTTCTTAAAATTTTCATCCCCTTTAAGGAAAATTTCCCTCTTTTTTCATTGGTATCCCCATATGTAAAAGACATCATGTGTCTCTATTAATTAAACACTCCCTTTAAAATAAAGTTAAGAATATTTGTGAATTAATTTCCCCATTTATATTTTTTTAATAGAAGGGACAAAAAAGTTTTTATTGAAAAAATGTCTAAAACTAACAAGTGGAAAAAATTATTAGTGGATAATGTAATCATAAATTCATACATCACATGATATTCATATATCACATTCATTAAAAATCATTTATATAAGGATTTGTAAAAAAATAATATTGAATTATAAACATCGGATTTTTATTTCAAAAAATATATGGAGAAGAGTTTGATATTATAATTATTCAAAATTTAGGAAAAAACCAATATTTCTAAATTCAATTTTTAATAAGGTGATTTAACATCGTTATTTATTTATAATGATCTAAAATATATCTTTCATGGACTTTGAATTTGTCTTCAAACTAAATTTTTTATAAAAATATTCTTTTTTTATACTTTAACTTCTAAACCCATTATTTGAGATTCTATTTTAAGGAATTTTATAATCGTAATATTCAAATTTTTTATTTTGATAAGGAAAATTCAGAGTTTGATCTTAAAAAAATTGATTTCAAAGTTTAGTAAGAACCATAAAACATTCTATTGAAGAATAAATACTTTAAACGTTGAATTAGATTTATTTTAGAATATCATCAAAAACAATTTATATATCATAAAGGATACCGTAGTTTTAGTTAAATTAAATAATATTCTCTCTAATATATTTTAAATCATATTCTTGATCTCTGAATGAATTTTTCATTTTTTTAACTGGTGTTAAAAATATCTATTCATATTCTAACTTCCTTTAAATATTTTTTTTCCATTTCCGATTGATTCTATAAACTAGAAAAAAACTATGAGATTTTGAAGATTCAATTTATAATTCTGAAGCACTCCCATTATTTCACTAATCCCATAGATTAAGATGATGTTTAAAGTAGCTTTGCTTTTCTTTCTTAAGACAATATTCCACTTCTGATTGAAATAATCGATGATTATGTAATATGTTTATTTGGCTGAAAATTCCTTCATATTCGTATTCTGAATATCAAAAACATCTTGATGAGATTTTTATTCTTCAAGGTTTTCTAGATAATAATATTATATGTTATTAGGTTCATCATTTAATAAATTTATTTATTCTACAGTTATCTCAGAACAAGATGAATAAATTAAAATTTATCTCTCCTAGGAAAATGAATATGAAACATAATTATTTGAGTAGAGGAGGAGAAAATTTTATACATGTGGACATAATATTCAAGAGGAGATAAAGCTTTTACGAATACTTCCTTTTTTTGAGCCAACAATTCCTTGTTAGCTGATATGTCTACAACTAGAACTTCAACTTTATTTTCATCTGATTTTTTAAATATAGAGGCAGTGGAACTGACTTCTGGAATTTTTGAAATCTGAACCTAAATTATTGGGAAAACTAATTCTTGAATAGCTATAGGATGAAATTCAATTGGAAGTGCGACATGAACATTTGATATATTAGCTTAAGTAAGATTTTAGACTAGACTTATAGCAACCATAATGGTTAATATTGAGATGGAGATTTCTCTGAGAATTTTGAGGTAGCTCATTTTTCTTTTCCTACAAGACCCATATTTATCATCAATTTTACATTAGAAAATAAATATTTATTCTTATGGAATTTTTTAGCATAATAAAAATATTATTACTTGCATTTAAATTTTATAACTATCTACTTAAATTATGTAGCTCATGAGAGACAAAGTGAGGGATCTCCATCAAGAGGAAATTCTAAAAGTTATGAAAATGTTTCCAATTTCATTTAAAATATCCTTACAAAAAGAAAAAAAAATACATTATTAATACCTTAATCCTCTGGAAATTTGGATGAAACCTAAAATTTTATTACCATAAAAGGGTTGTACAATTCATTCTCCTATTTAGTTGAAGAAATATTTCTATGTCCTTGTAAATTGATAATTTTCTTCAATATAAACTCATATTTTTCTTGAAAATATGAATCATAATGTCTTTCTCAAAAAACCACTCAAGAACTAAATTTTTCAAAGCATCAATGATTCTAAATACATGATCTACAAGGAGTTTCTTAAGTTGGTAGAGAATATTTATGAAAACCACAATAACTTTTCTATTCTTCATAGTGAATACATATAACAACATCGGGGTCCACACCTTTTTATAAATATTTTTTTAGAATACATAATGTCATTTTCGATTTTTTTGATGCAACTAAAAATATAAATTGTCTCTAAAATCACATGATTTCATATCTATTTTAATAGTTTAATTTTATTTTAAAATTTTTTGATGCTTTACAAAATTTTAGAAATAATGTAACTAAAATAAATATTTTTAAATCAAAATAACAAAATATATACTCAAATATAAATTTATATGAACAATATTTAAAAAAATTAAACACACTACTAAATTTGTAAATTTAGATGTACATAATATATTTAAAAATTTAGATAATAATGAAATTTAGATATAGATAAAAATGAAATATTGGTAAATAAACAATATTACGAAAATCTGATAAGATTTTAACAAATAATGAAAACATAATGAACCAAAATAGTTGACATAAAAATTTGGAAGTTCCCTTCCATAGATTAATGTATTGATTTTATTATTTCAAAGATGGTTCAATTTTTTTACACAATTTGGTGAGTTATTTTGAGGATTATATTTTGTTAATGTGAAGAAAAAAACAAATACACTACCTAAATTAAAGGAATAAATGAAAAAAATATTCAAGATCTAAAGAATTTGATTTTCATAAAAATCAAAATAAGAAATACAATGAGCATTGTTAATTAGAAGTTATCCACTGATACAGAACATGAAATAATATTTACAATTACTTATTTTAAAATTTATAACTCTTCTGGTCTAGAAGAATTTGAAAATTGGATTTTTGGAACCCACATTTGACTGAATCTCTTATATTTGCAAGATGAGAGTTTAGAAGAAACAAAGGATCAATGTTGTCCAATGGTGTATGTTTTGTTCATAGAAAAATACTTATTCCAACATCCTCCTCTTTTAGATAATGTAAAAATGGTTCTTTGTTTGGAATATAGAATCTCTTCATATGGAATCAAAATATATTTGAATTTCTTCCTAATCCATATGTTTTTATGACGGATCATATTTTTTGATACATCATTTAAAAATCTTTTCATCATATTCTGAAAATGGTTAGAAACTTCTTTTAAAAGCCCCGACCCTAGTTACCTAGAGTCAGTGCATTATTACATAACATTGGCATGATCACAAGAGATCAAGTCTCGAAAGACTGATTAGTTTAGTAGCCTTGGAAGTACTAGATACATTCATAAGTTTTACATGACATCTTGAAATGGAAAAACAACAACCTTGTGTCCCATTTTAACACACTTATATCCCTTAGCCTATTCCTGTAGGTTAATCGTAATACACTTCTTCACATCCTAGAAAAAAACATAAGAAAGGGGTGATCTTAGATGCTCAGTAAGGATAAAAATATAGAAAAAACAATCATAAATAAGAATAATCATTTAAGATAATGTATAATACTAAATAAAAATCCTTTTAAATATAAAATTCAGAATAATATGGAAAAGATAAGTAAAATAATTCCATTTACTTATTCACAAGGATATTATACTAGTCTAATAATCACATGTAATATCAATAGATAATTTCGTAATGATGGAATGCATAATTCCAGACATCATTACCACACAGTCAAGGCCTCATTCAAAGACTACAATAATATTTTTTCAAGGCCTTGTGCTATGACATTAGTTTGTCTCATGAGACCTACCGATGAATCAAGGAGCTATAGCAGGCACCGCCTGTCACTTACTATGTCCAATACATTCCTCATATGAGAATGTTGAAACATTATATAAACATTTTTATTAAAACTAGAATACAAAATGTCAATAATTTAACCATAAACCATGAAAGGTATAAAAATATAACATTCAAAATCAAACATATCACAAGACCTTTAATACAAAATGGAAGATTTTATCATAATAAATCAACTTCAAACAAACATAAAATCCAATGAAGGATGTTGAAATAGATGAAATAAATCCAGAAACTATTTGAGTGAAATATTTCTTTCTAAATTGAAATCATTCAAAAGTTTAGAAAACATTTATTTCAAAAATATTCTTATAATATTGTAAGGGAAGTTTCAAAGGTGTTATAACTGCAGAAAATAGTTGTACCTGTCGTATAAGTTAAAAAACATTCATTCCTTAATTTTTCGAAATGTACATAAAGTGCCTTGCTTGAAAAGTGACGAAAAGATTAATTTCAATAAATTCTGTAATATTTAAATCATTTTTATTAAATTATAAAAAAACAATATACATAAATATTATTTTATATATGACCTTCTAATATTGTTTTCTGAATAATAGTTCAGTAGAATCATTGTTTAGGGTGTTAACTGATTCATTTTTCTTATATGTTTTGTTATGTAAGTCATGTTTTTTATGAAATAGGATGTATTGTCTTCATATAAAGAATGATATTATGTTATTAATAATTATTTTTAATCATAAAATGATAATTATTCTTGAATGGTTACGATGAGGAATGAATCTCATCTTGTTCATGGAGACCATAATCCATATATAAGCACGAGAAACAATACCATTCTATTGATGGTGAAATCATATGTAATTGGACGGTATATCATATATAAATAATCATTAACATGTTTTATTTATTATTAAAATCAATTATACTCATTATTATACCCATCCAAATAACGAAGTGTTGAATAACTAACTACCCCATAATGTGGAGACGGTAAGCCATACATATGCACGTATGGTGCCTTTTTCATTCATAGAATGGATAGAATAATGAATAAAGTTGTACCATATTTATAATAACATCATAGTATGTATAATTTACTAGAGTTATTATTTTGGTATTGAAACAACAAAGAAAGAGTAAGTGGAAAGAGAAAAGAACTTTGAAAGAGGTGATGAAATTATTACCTCTTCTTCGGGGGATTATTTTGATTTGATCAAAAGGCCTCCTTTTGTTGGATTTTTGATCAATGCATTCTATTGTAATATTCAAGGAGAAACTTACTGTGGAAGCTTGGGGTATTACATTCTCCCCTCCTTCAAATAATTTCTTCCTCAAAATTTCTAGAATATTATTGCATAAAAATATTCAGGTGGTTCATCATCATAAGTTCCTATTGTTCCCCCATTGCCTCTTCCATCTCATGGTTTCTCCATGGAACTTTTACCAAAAGAGTTGTCTTGTATCTCAACATTTTTTCTCTAGTATCAAGAATCCTGATTGCCTCTTCACAATAAGACTGGTCAGGTTCCAATTTTATTTCTTCATAGGTGAGTACATGCATTGGGTTAGGCATGTATTTTCTCAACAGTGATACGTGGAACACATCATGAACTTTGGAGAGAGATGGAGGCATTTCCAAATGGTATGTTACAACTCCAATTCATTATAGAATTTCAAATGTTCCGATGTAACTGGGACATAATTTACCCTTCTTACCAAATCGTATAACACCCTTCCATGGATACACCTTCAAAAAACATGATCTCTTACTAGAAATTCAAAATCCTTCCTTCAGTTATCGGCATAGCTATTTTTCCCACTTTGAGCTGCTTTGATGTGGGTTTGGATAATATTCACCTTTTCTATTGTTTCCTTAACAGGTTCTGGGCATGCAAGTGTTCTTTCACCAACATTATCCCACCATGTTGGTGTGTGGCATCGCTTTCTATATAACGCTTCATATGGTTCCATCTGAATACTTAAATGGAATCTATTTTTATAGGAAAATTCTACCAGAGGTAAATATTGATCCCACATACCTTTAATTTCTAGTGAGAAAGATCTCAACATGTATTCTAAGGTTTTAATAGTCTTTTTTTATTGTCCATCAGTTTGATGGTGGTAGGTAGTGCTCAAACGAAGGTCAGTATCTAGGGCCTTCTAAAGACTTTTCCAGAATATTGATGTAAAATGATGATCACGATCAGAAAAAATCAATAGGGGTACTCCATGATGTCTTAAACTTCATTAATATACAGTCTTGTTAAACTTTCAAGTGGTAAATATTATCTTATAGCATAAAAATGTGCTAACTTGGTAAGATAATCAACAATGACCCATATTGTATAATTCCTTTAAGAGTCATTGGTATCCCCATGACAAAGTCCATTATAATATCATCCTATTTCAAATTAGGTATGGGAAGAGGTTTCATGACTCCTATAGGATGTTTTATTCCAACCTTCACCTATTGACAAACCATAAATCTTGACACATAATCAGAAATCTACTTCTTCATGTTTTCCAACCAAAAATTGTCTTTCAAACCTCTATACAACTTAGTTCTACTTAGGTATGTATGGAACACAATTTCTCTTCCCAAATTTCAAAATTCCATCTTCATATACGAATTCAATCAATCTCCCATCATTCACAGCATTAATTTTCTTTTGAAACTTCCCATAATTATTTAGAGAACTTTTGTATCCTTTTTAGTAAAGATGGATTGGCAACCATTTGAAAAAATATCAATGTTTCACCTTCCATGATTTTTCCCATATCCATCTTTACTATATCCATGAAAATAGGATACCTTTCAACTCTCATCTTGTTCAGAAATCAATGATCCTTTCTACTCAAAGAATATTCCATCTTATTTTCCTTCCCCAGGTGGTAGTGTATTGTGTAATCATAATCCTTGAGTAGTTTAACCCATTATCTTTTCATCATGTTAGGTTTTTTCTATGAGAAAATATACTTCAAACTTTTGTGATCGGTTTATATATCACATTTTTTTCTATACATATAGTGGTTCCATATATTCAAAGAAAATATTATACATTCTAACTCAAGATAATGAGTTAGATATTTTTGTTGATGATTTTTAGCTACTGTGATTCATATACAATAACTCTGTCATTTTACACAAGGAAACAACCATGTCCTTTCTTTGAAGCATCACTATCAATAACAAACCCATCATTCCCCGATGGTAGAGTCAAGATAGGAGTATTAACTAATATTCTCTTCAGTTATTCAACACATTCTGCACACTCTTTATTCTAAACAAATTTAACCCCTTTACGTGTGAGCTTGGTTAATGTGTTATCCAATCGAGCAAAATTATAGGCAAAACATCGATAATAACCTACTAAACCAATAAAAATATGTACCTCAGTTATACTCATCGGTGCTGGAAATTCTTGTATTACTCTTGTCTTCGAAATATCAACAGATATTTCATCCTTATAGACTATATGGACAGGAAAAGAAATATTTTAAAGCCATAATTCACACGTGATAAACTTCCCATATAATTCATTTCTTCTAAGTGTCTTTAGAATAGTGTGAAAGTGATTTTAATGATCTTCATAGATTTTGGAGTAAACCAAGATATAATAAATAAATACCACTAAAAATTCATCAAGATATTCCTTGAAAACTCTATTAATTATATCCATGAAGAAAGAGGGTGCATTAGTCAGTCCAAAAGGCATTACTATTAACTTCTAATGACCATACATTTTATGAAATGTTGTCTTCAGATTGTCTTCCTTCTTCACACAAAACTGATGATATCTAGATCAAAGGTGAATCTTTGAAAAATATTAAGCTCCATGAAGTTGATTGAATAAATCATCAATGAGAGGAAGGGGATACTTTTTCTTTATTGTTATAGCATTGATCTCCATGTAGTCAATCCACATCCTCATAGAACGATCTTTCTTCTCAACAAAAAGAAGAGGGGGTCCCCATGGAGAAACACTAGGAAGAATAAATCCTTTATTACTCAATTACTCTACTTTTTTCTTTTGTTCCATTAATTCCAAAATGGATATTCTATAAGGGATCATCAAAGTGGGCCTTGAACCAAGAATTAAATAAATGGAAAACTCAATTTCACATTCTGGAGGATGTCCTGGTAAATCCTATGGAAACACATCAACATATTATTTCACAATGGGAACATCCTATATTTTAACATTCCTTTCAACAAGTATAGTTATTTCACTCTCGTCCACCCTAATAATTTAATTTAGTAAAGCTACCAAGGGTGGATCTAGATGAGAATCAGATTGTGATGTTTCTACTCTAAAGATAAGGCACTCCTTATCATCATCAAAAATTGTAACCTCCTTCTAATTACAATAAATTTTAAAAGCGTGGTCTGAAAGCAAATCCATAACGAGGATTATATAAAATTAAATAATGGGAATGACAATTAGAGTAGAAAATAAAGCAAATTTATATTCCCTAGTGGGAAATGATTCACAAAACATTGTTGCAATGATAATTCCCTTAAGAGTCTTGAGTAAATCCCCATTGTTTAATAAAATTGGAAATAATTAATTTTCTTTGAAAACTGGGAAGACATGAAACAATGCGATGATCCATAATCAAATAAATAATTGGATAAATTTGAGGAAACCATTAAATTACCTACTACAATGTCATTAGGAGCTTCAACCTCAATAATAGTGATGACATAATCTTGGCCTTTATCCCTTGGACTTTTCTAAGGTAAGTTTCTTTCATGCTTAGGACATTCATTTTCATAATGCCCAATTTTTCTACAATTTTAGAATTTAACCTTGATAGCCTATTTCATTCCATTACAATCACAAGCATTGTAGCCTTCATCACCACACATATAACAGAATCTCATTCCATTTAGGCAAGTACAAGGGTGTGTCTTCCCACATTTATTACAGGATGTAAATTCAACTTTTCCCTTCTTCCCCTTATTTCCATTTCTATAGTGTTTAGTAGATCTCTTATTCTCTTTCTTTTCTTTAATGTCGTAAGATATAAAAAATTACTTTTCTTTATTGATAGAATATGAGACAATATATTTATATGATTAGAAGGATTGTGAAACTAATTCTCAACAGAGAAATGGTTTTAACCCATAAAAGAATCAATAAATATTATTCGTTGGGTTAATCATATAATATAATGCATGCCTTTATAACCTTGTAATTTTAGCCTCATAAATTGGGACATTCTCATCCACTTTTTCCCTCAGACTCAGAAATTGTCTTTCCATATCAGCTCGATGGTCATAAGGAATGTATTTTTCTATGAAAAAATAATTAAACTCCCACCATTCCATATTTGATAATTCTTCATCCTCTTTTTTGTTTTGAATTAATAACCACCATTGATCCGAATCTCCTATGAGGCGATAAAATTCCATGAAAACTTTTTCCCTTTCGCTGCTCCCCAAAGCATGAAATATTTTCTCTAAGGAACTTTTCCATTTCTTAGCTACAAATTGATTTGTATTCCCATTGAATGTTGGTGGTTGTTTCGTCATGAAGTGGTCTAACATTGATCCTCCTCATGGTGGATCAGGGTGTTCAATATGGGTAAGTTTATTATTCATAACCTGGGTGAGTTGTCCCAGTATGGTTATAGGCTATTCAGCACCAGTTTCATCACTAGATCCACTATAGTTATCTTGAGTAGGAGTTCAATCCTTAAATTGATTACGTGCATTGATACATTTTCCATTCCTTCCACTAGTTTCCATTTCTAAATAATGGAATACACTAGATTAGTTTATAAATTTTAATACATAATTCCAAACTAGTGAAATACCTAAAATAAATTGAACAGTTTATGTATGTAATCTATAATCATAAAAAATGTTTTCTTTAAGAAGTATTTACTCATAAATCCTTCATAATGGTTGGTAAATAAATTATATATTATCCTAAGAATACCCCCTAGGAGTGTCGTTACCTACAATGCAGCAAGGCTCGTTGTCGTGTATCGGGATACCACGAGTCACTCCTGAAACTCCTAGTCAGAGTTTTCACTCCTAGGTACATTTGTGCCAGAGTTGCATCTAACTGATCGTATCTAGACAGTGATGTATTTCAAAGAAAATACACAAAATCTCTACATTACCAAAATTCTAGGAAGTTCTTTTATACTAATCATCAAAGTCTATCATAGGGTGATGTTCTCTAATAACATATTTTCAAAAGCAAGCTTCCATGGTTTGTACTAAACCTTCTCTGATACCAAATTTAATGCCCTAAACTTAGTTACCTAGAGTCGATGCATTATTACAAAATATTGGCATGATCACAAGAGATCATGTCTCAAAATACTGATTAGTTTAGTAGCATTAGAAGTACTAGATATATACATAAGTTTTATATCACGTCATGAAATGAAAAAACAACAACATTGTGTCTACTTTGAACACAATAATATCCCTTACCCTATTCCCTTAGGTGAATAATAATATACTTCTTCACATCCTGGAAAAAATAAAACATAAGAAAGGGGTGAGATCATACGGTTAGTAAGGATTACAATATAGCAGATACAATCATAAATAAAAATAAACATTTAAGGAGATGTATAAGACTAAAAAATTCCTCTTAAACTTAAACATCAGAATAATATGGAAAATATAAATCAAATAATGACATTTAATTATTTAAAAGGATATTATACTAGTCTAATAATCACATGTAATACCAATAACTAATTTAATAATGATGGAATGCATATTATGGGACATCATAACCACATATTCATGGCCTTTTTACAAGACTAAAATAATATTTTTTCAATGCCTTGTGTCAAGACACTAGTTTGTCTCATGAGACCTACCGATGCATCGAGGAGCTATAGCGAGATCCACCCTTCACTTACAAAGTCCAATTCATTTCTCATATGAAAGGGTTGAAACATAATATAAACATTATTAATAAAACTAGAATACAAAATGTCTATAATTTAACCACAAACAATTAGTGATATAAGAATATAACACCCACAATCAAACACATCACAAAACCATTAATACAATATGGAAGATTGTATCATAATAAATCAACTTCAAACAAACGTAAAATCCAATGAAGGATGTTGACATATATGAAATCAATCCAAAAAATATTTGAGTGAAATATTTATTTATACATTGAAATGATTCAAAAGTAAAGAGAACATTTATTTTGAAAATATTCTTAAGATCGTTTAAGGAATGTTTTGAAGGTGTTATTACAACAAAAAATAGATGCACCCACCGTAGAAGTTAAAAAACATTCTTTCCTTAATTTGTTGAAAAGGTCATAAAGTACATTGTTTGGAAAGTGATGGAAATATTCCTTTCAAACAATTTTATAAAAAGTAAAGAAATGGTATAAATGAATGTAACCTATAGTCTAGTAAATAGTAAAAAATGTTTTGAAATGTATTTTTAAGAAACAAAGATGTGGATGATAAATAGGTCCCAATAGATACTCACATATAAATAATCTCAAATAATAAAGAGATTATAAAATTAACCCTTAACTTGTAATTTTCCTTGTTCAATGGTATGTTAACCTCTTGTATAATAGTTAAATCATTGTTATTAAATTATACAATAACCAAATACATAAATATTATATTATATATGATCTTCTAATATTTTTCTGTTAATAACACTTCAGTAGTATCATCGTTTCAGGTGTTAAAAAATTCTTTTTCCTTATATGTTTTATTATGTATGTCATGTTTGTTATGGAATAGGATTTATTTTTTCATATAAAAAATTATATTAAGTTATTAAACATTATTTTTAAACATAAAATGAAAATTATTCTTGAAAGGTTATGGTGGGGAATAAATCTCATCGCATTCGGGGAGACGTTAATCCGTACGTACGCACGAGTGAAAATACCATTATATTGATGGTGAAATCGAATGTAATTGATGGTATATCATTTATACATAATAATTAACATGTTATATTTATTATTAAAATCAATTTTACTCATTATTATACCCATCCAAATAATGAATTGTTGAATAACAAACTACACCACGACATGGAGACGGTAAGCCGTACGTACGCAGATATGGTGACTTTGTCATTCATAAGATGGATAGAATAATGAATATTGTTTTACCATATTTATAATAATATAAAAGTATGTATAAGGTACTGGATTTATAATTTTTTTATGGACACAAAAATGAAAGAGTATGTGGAAGGATAAAAGAACTTTGAAAGAGGTGATGAAATTTTTACCTCTTCTCCGGGTGCTTCCTTTTAATTTGATCAAAAGGGGTCCTTATGTTGGCTTTATGATAAATTTAAGTCCTCTATGATAAAGTGAGGTTAGTTGGGAGTATATATGAGTAGGTTTTGTCCAATCCAAATGGCTTTGGAGGTGTGATTTTGAGAGAAGGGGAAGTAACCTTTTATAAGAGAGGTGAGGGTCACTTTAAGAAAAGATTGATATATTAATTTATTATACAATCATAATCGGTTTATAATGGATATAAAAGAATTTATTTATAAGATAAGGTAGTTCTAGGTCAAAAACATCTCAAACAATAGGTTTTAGATAGGTTTAGGTCACCATATTAACCTTATCGTTTAAATTTAACTCTTAGTTAAATTGTTTAGCTTTTACAATGTCTTCTTGTATTTTTATATTACATGGTCAAAAAACTTACTATAAAACTTAAAGAGAACCCCAAGTGGTTAATTATTGAAATATATAACCTTATCTATGTTTTTTGGCACAATATTAGATTTCAAGGAATATTATATCATTTAATAATATAGCATTTTTCTTAAAAAATTATTTATATCAATTTTGACACTATTTGGTATTTTGTTTTTATGGAAGTCATTACAACTTTATCACTTTGAAAAAAAATTATTTAATCAATCCTAACATGTCATATTAACAGAGAAAATTAGTGGAATGCATCAAAAGTCTCATTATACATTTATTTGGATATCTATAATATCAATTATTTTAATCTTTCATTAATAAGGTAATGACTCCATCATCATTGTGTCATAAATAAATTGAATTATTTAATGTATAAAAATTATTAATAAAATGTTATTTTTTAGGAAATATTTTTTATATTTATAATTAATATTTATATTAGAATTTATCTTATGTATAACCCAATATTAAAAATGTTTTAGTTATGAAAATTTGAATTTAACACTTTTAACTGTTCTTTAAATAAAATAATAATAAATGTCCTAATCTAATCCATGTGGATCAAAGAGGATCATATTTTATTTATAATATTGATTTTGGTTGAAATAAACTTATCCAATAGAATTAGGACATGTGTTGGGGTAATTATAACATCATTTTTACCTTTAATTACCCTATTTACTTTCAACCGTGGTAAATAGAATTCAAATGATACTATTCACCAAAAATCATTTTCATCCTATTGAACCCCATTTCACTTACTGATTTCAACCGTTTCTATAATATTTTTGAAATTAAATTCATAGAAGTTGTAAAATTACATTTTATGCAAATTTTTAAATGTTCATAGAAAGTGGGTAAAAGATGTTAAAATGTTCAATAAAATTTTATATATCTAATTTTATTATAAAAAGACTCCAATGAATTACATAGGGATTATATAGGTTTTATGTATCTATTTTTACCTAAAATAAATTTAAATAAAATAAATAATTATTTAAAAAAAGTAAGTTTTAAATAATAACACGATGTTTTTAATATTCATCAAAAATTGAATGTTTTCAGAAAAATATAAAAAAATCACCCAAAGATAATTTTTATATTTTAAATACAAAATTGAAATCCATTTTGAAATATCAAATTTATAAAATTTCGAAAAAGTGGGTATTACTATTCATAATGGCTCGTTTGATTGGTCGCGGTGTGCTAGAACTCAAAGTTTCGTACAACACACGCTATTGTTTTTTAAAGAGAAACACGACGTTGAAGCATGAGATGTTACATTATTTATTTTTTGGATATCATAAATATGTTTTTTAATCATAGAATTATCTTGAGAAAAAGTCAAGATATTTAACTTTTCTTTATTATTCAAAATTTCTAATATGGTATCTTCAAAAATGTTTTCTTTTACTTTCATATGAGTACCAAGTTTTTCATCTTTATCTCTTGAATTTTATAAATTTTAAAGAAACCCTTCATTTTCTTTTATTATCTCTATCATCTTATCTTCAAATTTTGTGATTCAAGTTTTTCTTTCTATGTATTATTCTTAAGATCAATATAATTCTTATATTTATTTGAATACATTGTTTCACATTCTAAAATGTAATATCTCGTATCATCAATATTTTAAGGATAAATTTCTCAATCTAAACTATTATATTTAGAATCATATTAACTATATAAATCATATAATCATATAAAGTCTAGGGATATATATTTAAGGGTTTCAATAGTCAACTTTCCCATCAATTTTTTTCTAATTTTGAGGCATTGGCATAAAATCCAATGATTTTTATTCTATAATAACTATCTTTAGAAAACTATTTGATGTAGTATCACCTTAGCTATCACTCTAGGTATCCATAGATTTAAAGATTTTTTAATTTATATTCATTTATTATTTTTTAGCAAATTTCTTTTCATTATTTTTCAGATTATGGAATTGTAGTCTTATGTGTAATTGTTTTCTGAGTTTAGAATAGATAAGTTATAAGGTATGACTTTCCCCTTTATTTCCTATGAATAGTTTTAATTAAATTTTTTATGTTTGAAAATAATTATTTCTATATTATTATATCCATCATTAGTTATAACAATCATTCTCTTTATTACACACTTAAACATTATTTATTAAAAAAACATGAATTTAAGACAAATCTGAGGATTGAGAGGTCTAGTGTCTTGGGAAATTAGGAACATTAGATGAAAACATAGAACATAAATCCCAACATCTTTATTTAAAACTTCTTTTACATGACCACAACATTCCTTCATAAATAGCATTTCATGGGATAACCTGAGGACATTAGTAAGAAAAGGGTTAGTTATAAATACCAGTAAGGGAGTAAAAAATTAATAACATGAAGAATATAGTATATGTTCTTCAATAGGTATATCAATGGATCACAGGAGAAACGTGAACATAAAGTCATGGTATAACGTGATTATCATAACATGGAAATGTGGCAACAACATTTATCATGATATTAGCCTGAGACAAGGCTCATAGAACACAGAGCATGAGTAAACCATCATTGAACATTAATTAGAAGGATTAAACACTTATTACACTTGAAGTATCATGATACTAATATTTACCCAAGGCATTGGAGCACTATCAGGGCACACCTTTCTTAATCATTTCATTTCATACATAAGTGTGCCACATGGATCATACAACATGGAATCATTCAGAATCACCATTTGTTCCATGATAATGGAATGTGGAATAAATTCATGAAACTATATAATCAATAAGTAAATGTGAATAAAGGTGAATACCCATGATAGAGAAATAGGAATGGTGTCCACTACACAATGACTTTGGTATGGAAAATCGTGGTGCAATTTCAGGTACATAACAGCGTAACATAAGAATTCCTTAAAATGGATGATGAGGGAGAAAGGGTTATCTCATCATATGTAAATGAAATGTATAGTAAGGGGTCATTTAGATAAATTTCCCAACATATGTAATGGAATTTATATTTATAATATAAAATAATTTCTTAAATGTAAATGAGGAGAGATAAATCCCTTATGGAATTTTGGCATGGTAACATGTATACATGGGAGGAATTAATGAGAGATAAATGGGTCAATAATAATTCAAAAATAAGGATGGAAGTATAGGGGAGGTGCAAAATCATACCCCAACATTTGGAATTTAAAATTAAAAGGAATAAAAACATAAAGAAACTTGGACAAAAATGAAAAAGGAAGAAATACCATACTTGGAAGTGTGATCCCAAAGGCTTGGGAGAGGCTTGAGATATTCTTCAAGGGAGATTGGGGTGCCTTGAGAGGTTTCTAGAGAGCGGAGGGCCGATGTTAGTTAAGATACAAATGGTTTGTGTGAAGAGGAATGAGAGGATGAGTGGATTTCTATAGGAAATGATAAGGAATTATGTATTATTTTGGTTTTGGACACCACACATTTAACTATTCAAAATCACAAACCATCCCATGGTTTTTGCCCACGGTTTTTTCCAAATTTGATTAGAAAACATGATTTTATAAGTAAAATGGCCTAAAATATTAAAATATTAATCTTACTTATGTGTAGGTGAGTCACACTCTCAAGGAAATCATTTTAAAATGTTAAAATGTTATGTAAGTCTTAGAGGGTCCACTAAGGCTTTTTAAAATAAATAAAATAAATCTAAAATCGCATTATTTAAAAGAAAAAACATATATTGGATTAAAATACCAATTATAGTATTTTATTACATCACTCTTGGGTCATTATGATATCATAAAAAACATTATATATTTAAACTCTATTTAATTTTTACCCAAAATTTTGATTGTCTCAAAAAATTATAAAAAAAATCACTATTGGAGAATTTCAAAGTCCTGATTTGAAAACTAATATTAATTTAATCTAAATAATTTTATAAATATGTGAATTTTTAATTTTAAAATAAATAATGGCATTTATCAAAAATTCATGGGTTTTGAAAAAACATATTTCAAACATTAATAAAAATTACAATTGTATTCATAAAAATTACACGATAATTTATATTTATTAAAAATTAATTTATTAGTAATAATATTTTATAAAAAAATATTTAATTTAAAAATACATTAATTCATCAAAAAAATATTTTTCAATTAAATTTGAATATTAACTAAAAATACTATTTGTGATTAAAAAACTATATACAAAGTAACAAAAATGAAATGAATGTATATTATTTATACAAAAAATAAGTCCCATAATAATAGTGTTAGGGTCGTGTTATATAACCCCTTATAACAACTGCATTATACCTAAGGGTAAAGTGTTTGAAAGTGATAGACTCTTGGGGTGGCTCAGATAACATCGCTCGAGTGGTAATCTTTATTAACTTTCACTTTTCCCATAGGCGATTCCATTCAAGAATAACGTGTTGAAGCTCGGCTTGGGCTTGGTTATGATCAATGCCCGGTGATGCTACCTATTTTCCAAGCTCTGAAAAATGGGCTTCATATGGATTAATTCTACTGGATGAGGACATATCCTTTTTTTATGAGTAAATTGGATTTTTTGAAGCCCTATATTTATATTAATCATGTTGTCACTGTTCAAAAAATATATTAGAAACAGTTACAATTATTAACGCTATTTTAATATCCTAAAAACATAAAACCAAGGATGTGCATATGTTTTATATAAACATTCTACATAATAAGACATTTAATTATATAAAGAGTATTTTTAATTAATAAAAGTTTTTGTCATTCCATTAGTAGGTTCATATTCACTATCATTATAATCTTTTATAGAAATTTTCTTGTAAGATATTTTTTTACAATTTATGGTGTTTAAATTTTTGATAGTTGTAAAAGAAAATCCATTTATATTTTTATATTTTTTTCAAATTATATTTTCAAAAAAATATTATACTACAATAAGTTACCAATTAAGTCATCAAGAATAAAATTTTTCATTTGATTTTTTATCATCAATATATTTCATTTTTGATTAAAAATATATAGGTATAATGTATATAACATTCTCAACTAGGAGATCATCAGATGATTATTTTTAAACACAAAATTATATGCTATTAAAAATTATTAAATATACATGGGGAATTTGAGAAATTATTTCTCCAGGTAAAAAATCAAATGATTAATAGTTTTCTCTAAGAAAATTTCATTTTTAAAACATTTGAAGTTACAAAATGTGTTTATTCTATTTTTTTCTTGATTCCAAATACAGTTTAAAAATAAGAAATTTGGTTGTAAATATTTCTTTATATGGTACATAAGTGAGTATTTATTATTTAAAATTTTACAAAATATCATTTTTATCATCACTTTATATGTAAAAACATATATTTCTAACAATTTATAATATTCAGTATGGATAAGAAAATTTTTAATCCTAGTATTGATGACATATTTCCCATTATCTCTAATATAAATAGTCATTATAATATAAAAATGGTGGCCTATTAGGATTTTTATTTTCTATTAATCTAATATGAATACCTTCTATGATTATAAAAATTCATATACACAATTTCTAGAGTGCAAGGAAACAATAATATTAAAACCTAATTAAAAATTAGGAAATACCGGGTTTAGTTTCTAATATAGAAACCTACTTCAACACCTAATATAGAAATTAAATTATAAGGTATGGAAATAATATTACTCTAATCGTGTGAATCGTATTTCAAAACAAACATCAGATTTTTATCTTCCTAAAGAGATAAATTTATCAGAATAAAAAATATTCAATTGGTATAAAAGAAAATGTATTTGTATTTTGGAAGATCGATATACCAAAAAGATTAAAATAAAAATCATAGAAACTGAAATTAATAATTGATATTTCAGGTTAATTATGGAGTTAATATAAAAAACATAAAAATAAATTAAACTATATTACAATAAAATGAAATATAAAATATATTTTAGACATAATCAACTAAACAACAATATTATAACATCACTTTTAAAATAAAATAAAAGGTAGATCTGTAGACATGATATGAGGTATCCTCAACATTAGACCAATCAAAAGGTACACGATTCTTCAAATTTAGAAGCATGATTATATATTCTTAACCCAAAAATTCATCAATCGTCTCGATCATAATTTTCCTCTTTTACTATAATTAGTATCTCAATTTTCCCTAATACTTAACTGTCTACTTGATTTACCCTTCTAATTTACTAGTATTTAGATAATTTGACTACTAAAAGAAAAAACTCAGTTTAACCACTACTAAAACTGGTATATTAGGGAGAAAATTACAAACAAAAATGATAGATTCTTTTATAGTGAGATCCTTATAAGTGTAAGCTTCTCGATAATGACTGAGAAAGAAAAAAAATTAGACGTATGATAATAAAAAAAATATTCAGAGACATAATGAGATTTTAAATACCAATTTTTTTTTTGATAATTATCTCTTATTTTGATCTATTATGTTAAAATATATGTATATACAATTCTAAATTAGTTTTCTTCTACAAATATTATGTCCAGTTATAACGGTATCGAAAATATGTCACTATTCATCTTCAGATGGACTTGGATTTCCATATCCACCGATAAGTTATTTAAAACTTATAAAGTAATTCATATGAAAACCATAGAGTTTGGGTATTTTGAAATTTCTTAGGGTATCTAAAATTCATATATTATTACTATAATTATTTCAAAAAACCTTAAGTTATCAATATTTCATCAAACAATATTTATATAGCTGAAAACATCAAAGATATAAAAAATGATTAAGTTTGACCTATTACATAAACGAAGTGTTTTTTTTTTGTTTTCAAAACATTTTAAGTTAATTAAAAAACTAAATAATAAACCCTAGTAATGTGAAGCATAAGACCCATGAAACCTTATTTGATCTCAATTCTATATGAATTTAATTTTACTAGAATAGTTCTATACATCTTTTTTCTGACATGAAATTTTAGTTCATACTCTCAAATCATTAATAATAGAAGTTCACATTAATAGTCTATTTAATTCCCATGGTTCCACCCTTTACACTCTTCATTGGTACTCCGTTAATTCCTGGAACCTCCACACACAAGTCTCAGTATTCTCATTCTAACGTTGACCCATGCTAGCCCTATACTCCTCCCAATCCAACCAGACCGCTTATAGTTGAGAATGGATCTTGCCTAAAAGTATAAAATCCTTTATCTTAGTTCTAGATAAAGATAATTTTTTTAATTCATCTTTATTTAAATTTAATTTTCTAAAATATAATTCTTTATATTAAATTATTCTTCCACTACACTCAAAAACATTATCAAAAAATTATTTAACAATAAATAAAAAATAATCAACAATTTTATGCATTCATTGTAATATCCTTTGGATTTTTTTCAATAATAAAAAATCATATAAATAGTAATCAAATAAAAAACTATATTAAAGATAAATTTCATAACACCACAGTACCATATAATGAAATATTTTTTAGATAATTCCATTTCACTATGATAGTAAATTCGTGGCTCAATGACTTAGATTCATTACCCCTCAATTCATATTCTATCAATTAAATTTTCTTCTACTTTTTATAATAACATAAAATTTAGATTCACAAAATATAAAGAAATCACTATGTACTCTTATCCCCCTCTGACTGTAAAATTAAAATAACATTGGGGTTTTATATATGAGTCCCTAAGTGAGAGGGGATGTATGAACATTATGTTTCCTCCTAAACTATTTAAACATTTATCTTAGATTAACAGTGTAGAACATATAAATAATCTCATCATTTTTGGAAATTTACTCCAAATTCATATATCCACTTGGACCTTTATTCTTGATGAAATGATATTTAATATAAATCTTTTTTTATCTGTATTGTTGCACTAGATTCTTTGAGAGATCAATTACACTCTAATTTTAATAAGAAATATTTAATAGTGTTTCAACATTCACCTTTATATCTTCCAGTTAAACAAATATCCACATAATTTGAGTAAAGAAATCAGTAGCAACAATATAGTTTAATTCAGCTATACTTAAATATACAAAATTTTATTTCTTACCATGACATACCACATAAATTTATCAAAATAATTAATCCATCCAAATTTTTATTTTTTATCATCATAATATCCAACCCAATCAACATTATAAAATACCATAAAGTTAAATTATAAACCATAATTTTATGTTCCTTAGACATACCTAATAATTATTTTATCATACAACCTTGTTCAATACTTTTGATCACATTAATATCTATTCCACAAAGTTACTACAAATAAAATACATCACCTTGATGCCGTAAGGTATTGAAAAACATTTATTGACTTCCTAAATCATTTTGATTCACACTTCTTTATGCTTCATCTTTATTCAGTTTCACACAACCTGTAATCATGTTATAAAATTAATTTGAACATTCAATGCCAAATTTCTTCAATAATGGCATGAAATATATTTTTTATGAATGTAAAATGTAACTTAAATTTTATAGAACATATAACCCCATCTATAAATTAATTTCTCTTAGAATTAACATCTTAATGTATATATTCATTTGATCATCAAATTCTTCTCTGGAATATTTTTTTTCACCTTCAAAGATTATTTATACAATATATATAATGACAATTAATTTTTATGTTTCTATATCCTTCACATATAACTTTCAATAAAAATTTCATTTAGAAAAGTTCAATTGCTTCATAGAACTTTTTTGTTTAGAATACCATGTTCTAGGAGCTTATTTCAATACCCATAAGTCTTTCTTAACCTTACTCACATTTTTTTGATCAAAATAAATAATTAATCCATCATTTTTATTAATAAAAACATATTCATTATTATATACAATTAATAAATCTAAATTTACATCAAACTGATATAACATATAGTTCCTTTGATCTGAAACTTCTCGAAATATTATCATAAAATTGAGTTTTGAAATAGGTGGAATATTTTCTTCAATTTTTACACCTTCCAATCATGAATAAACCTAGCAAACTAATCACTAATTATTTTTTGGAATCTAAATTTTTTCATTGACTTCATTTCCAAACACCCAATTTGCTCCAACACCATTCTTTTTGTATTGTATAGAAAAAGGATCCTAGGTGTCATTTTTGTCACTTTAATCTAACTCTTTATTAATAACACTAATCCACTCTTTATTATCAACATATTCTATAACTAACTATGGACTAAGATGTGATGTAAGTGTTATTTTATTTTCAATTCTTAGTATTCTTATTGTCTATACTAGAGATTCTTTTCTACCAATAATTTTTTTGGTTCAAAATGATCATTTAATATCTTATTTTTCATTTTCTTCACTCTATACACATCATCCTCATCAACATTTTTTATCCAAGGAGACAACAATTTCTTATGGGTCATTTACTTTCTATTATTTATTCTCCTTACAAGAAATTTGAAGTATGTTAGCCTCTATATTTTCAATTTCATATTTTCATTCTATTTCTAGTTTGGATTTTTTTTCAATAATATTTAAAAAATAACAATACACCTACAGTTTTATCGCTTCATGCCATTATTTATATCCTCTACCACTAGATCGATAGACAATAAAGACACCTTCTTCAATTTTTTCCTTGAATTTCCCCATTGTGTTTTTAATCTTCAAGAAACATGGATTACCAAAATCCTTGAAGAAATTAACTGTTGGATTCTTTTTATTCCAAATATCATATATATTCCTTTAGAATTAAGGTCACAACAAAAATCTATTTAGAATATATAAAACTATAGAAACTACCTCCATTCATAATAGTTTTACAATTTTTTGTTTAGCAAGAATGATTCTTCATATTTCAAATAAACTTCTATTATTCATAAATGTGACTTAATTTTGTCCTAGAGTATAAAAATCACCATATTGATTCTCAACACTTTGCTTTACAAAAAAAGTTTAAAATAATCACTATGAAAATCCATTCCATTATCTAATATTAAATTTTTGATATAGAATCCCATATATATTTATGCATATATTATATTTTTTTGAACATATATAGTTTTTTAGACTTGTACTAAATAAACATGAAATTGTTAATTTAGGTTAAATCATTAATTAATGTGATAATTTAAAGATCACCTTTGATATAATTATTCTCACAAGTACACATAAGTTAGAATAAATGAGTTCAAGTGGCATGGTGGTCCAAATATCCAACTTTAATAATCTTGATTCAGAAGTTTTTCCCTTTGAAAATTTTAACATGCACATTATCTTTCTCTACTCAGTTAGGGAAGATAAATCACCACATTATTATTTTAAATTTTTCTCCAACTTATTTAACCATGAAGGTAAAAATTCTATTTAGTATTTTTTTTATTTTAATCCATATCACTAAAATATCATAAATTATTGGAATCACCAACATGGAATATATTACCTCTAGTTCTTTATCGTTTGTTGATAATTCTACCATATTTTGAATGATTTATGATACATGATTTTTTAAATATGATTTCAATTCCATCATAAAAAAGTTTCTTCACACACAATATATTTAGCTTAATCCCTTAAACAAAAGGAATATATTTCAATTTCAATCTATGAGCTTCTATCGCGGCATTACCAATAACTTTGATTTTATTAGAACCATTGTTCACAAATATCACTCTTCTATATTGTGCTATTAAATATTTTTCAACATTTTTAAATCACCTATCTTTTGAGAGTAAAAAAAGTATCAAGAATTCATATCTTATCCCATAAAAAATTATTCACATCAATTTTAAAAAATATATATCTTTATTTGATATTTAATTTTGAAATTAACTTTCATTTTCATTATAGAAAAGCTATATACGAATAATATTCATACACTATTCAAGAAAATGAACCAGTTGGTCACATCAGACACATATTTGTTCTAGGCCATCAAAATTTAGATATGTTGAGTTTCTCTTCATAAATTTTTGATTCTCTATTTTTTTCAAAATTTTATCATAATAAATTTATTTAATCTAGTATTTTACCTCCAAATCTCATTCATGATTCAATGGAGTGGCATGTTGTTCCATTGTGTGATTGATTTGTTCCATGTTGTTCCTCAAAACCAATATTAACCTATTAAGTTTGATCTCCCATACTCGTAAGAGTTTTATCTTGAAAAATTTCATTATTGTCCTTTTATATACTTTTCTTATTTATATATTATGCAGGTAATCCTTTTATTAGTACGCACATCAACCTTTATTTTAGAAGTTGATTTCTAATTTATATTCTCTTACCATATTTTACCGGTGTTTTCTTATGAAACTTCACTGTTAGATATAATATATTTATTTTGATCTCTAGAATGATAAGACTTGACTTTCATTTTTTGGAAAATATTCTTACCAGCCTAATATAATTAAAATTTTAACATAAATATTAAATTAAAATCCTCAGTGTTCTTATTTTTAATATTTTCAGTATCAAGAAACGTTTATTTTGTCTTATTTATATCTTTTTAGTTTATAACAAGTTTTTCATCAAGATCACTAATAAGTTTCTTATTATCTATGGCCTTCAGCTTTATATTTTTAATCTCATAAATGTAATCATCCTATAATAAAAAATATTCTTCAATACATTTATCATTATTTTCTTTCCCTTCATTTAATATTATAATTACCTTCGTTAATTGATTGTTCTGATTGAGACACAATTCATGTTCATAATTCAATATGTGTTCTATATAGGTCTCTTCACCTTATATTTCTCCACTAATTGATGTTTCACCATACATTCCATTCCAATACTAGATGTTTAGGAATTTTTAAGTAGATTTTTATTCTTATTGGCTACATTATTTGTATTATCATTTTTCTTCTTTTGCTAACATGCTTCATTTTTCCTTTGACAAATTCCTTTTTTTCAAAGATGATTTTATGGCCTCCTGTGAACTTTTACACATTTTTTTCAAAGGACTTTAACCTTTATCATAATCCCATATCTTATACCTTTATTGTTTAGAAAATAAATTTTGAAATGTCCAATTACATGAAAATTGAATCATTTTACTGTGATTTTTCCTTTGCATATTCCTTATCATATTCTGAAGTTCCATGATACAAGAGAAATAACTATACAATACAACCCATTTATCTTTTCATTATATTTTGAATCACTTGATTTCATATATTCTTATTTATTAATATTGAGATTTATCGTGGATTAAAAAGCTATTTATTCCTTGTTATTATTATTTAATATAAAATACTACCTCATCTCATAGAAAATAATAATATTATGAAATTAATTAAGAGTTTTACCCTCTCTATATTTTGGAGCATAAAGATAAGAATAAAACTAGTTAAGAAATTTTCTCATCAAATTCTTTACAATTATAGAATCCTTCAACTTTTCTCCATACCTTTTGATGTTTTTGATGATCTCATTCACCCTTGTGAAGTTATACTTAATAGTTTTTTATATAAAAATATATCATATTCAAATTTACTTCACCATACCTATAAATTTTATTCCTTCACTTTCACAATTCATTGAAAGATTATAGAATGTTTTTCCCAAGACTCCTTTGTCGTTTGATGAACTATAAATTTAATTTATAATTTTCTCTAATCAGTATATGAGAATATTCTTTTTATCATTTCCATCATCTTCTAAGTTTATCTTGTTCATAAATGACATGTAAAAAATACACTGAATTAGTGTAAATACCATAGTAGTAGAATAAAAAATACCCTTTCCAAGTTATAGATTTTATGGATTCATCATATTCTTCCATCCATGAAAATTTTTTCCATCAAATGCAGAAATACATATGATTTTGAATAAATTTAGATTCTACATATTCCATAATTATAGGATCATTTAGAGGGAACTTGGGTTTCTCTAATATATATTTAAATTCCTAGGAATGTGTTGTACCATTGAGAAGGGGGATTTTAATTATTGGCACATCATTTAAAATTTATTTTCTGGAAATAAACATTTGAAAATTATAATATTTTGATCCACTAAAATATAATATTTCAAACTCATCCAAAAATATATATAAAATTAAATCACTATAAGGAACAATTTTTTTAAATGTTTTACCCCTAATGTGGGTGTACAGTCTCGCCCAAAAATCCATTGAGCAGTTCCCCAAGATGTTTTTCCAAATGACCTCAAGCATAGCTCCACATACGCCAAATCTTACCGAATAGTAGAAAGGGACTATGGTGTGTATATATGAGAATATGTCCCGACGAGTTATATTGGAGCACAAAGGTAAGTTACATATGGAAAAAAAATGTAAGTAGTAATAAATAATCTTCAAAATAATAATAATAAAAAATAAAGATAAATAATCAAGAAGAAGCTGAATAAAAAATTGATACATAATTAATGATAATGATAATGTTAGGAAGCTATAAAAAATAAGATACATGGGATAAAGGGGATGAAGAATATAAAACATGATATACAAAATACCTAAAATACAATTATAAGAAACAACTTGAATCATGAGAATATGCTCAATCCTCTACTCTCAAACTCTATCGCAAAATTGAAAATCATACATCAGAAGGTAGCTACCTACCTTTATTTACACATGAAACCATGGAGTTTGCTTGTATAATAAGGGAAGATGAAGTAGGGTTTGAGATATAATCTATAGTCGACCAACAAATATTTCTACCTTAATTATATTTGTGTATATAAAATGAGGAGTGTGCTAATAATAATAAATGCATGTAAATAAATAAATAAATAAATACATCAGTCTAAGTTATTAATGGGACACCGGACCGATTATACATATTTAATCCTAAGTTATATGTCTATGAATAATTGATACTTATGAATGTATGATATAATTCATATGAGGGTCATCAAAAAATAAGTATCAAAATCTGAACCATCTGTAAGAATGTGATTTGTCTTTGTAGGCACATACCTAAAATTTAAGGTACTTCTTTTTATTAATTAATTAAATGTAATCTTTATAATTTTATGAAGAAGAATCGAGATTCAATCCAAGGTGATATGGAAACAACCCATCTCTCACTATTGGGGCACTATAATTCCCAGTACCACAAGAGTCTATGCAAGGAAATCCATAAATGAAATCCCATGTATCACATTCAGCATGGCATGAAATCAACTCTCTTAGCCTATCCTATATCTCATGTTGGGGATTGAGTATCACTCATGACCTAGTATAACCAAATATCCATTGATCCCACCAATGATGTAGCCCATATGGAACCAATATCCTCACATATAGGTAATCTAAACACATGATAAAACTTTCCTAGGAAGACTAAGTATCACTCCTGATGTATATACAAACCATTTAGAATTCTAATTAAAAAGATTGATGAGCCTATAAAAGGTATCTAATAAGGATACACGTATTAATCACAACTTGGATATGAGGTATGGATTTGGTATCACAATTAATTGAATTTATCAAGGTAGTTCACTTATAAAGATTTTAAATAATTTGACCCATTCGTTAATAAAAAATAATTCTAACGGGCACATGGAATAAGACCCAAACTAATGGAAAAATCATTTTTGATTCAATTAATACTTCCAAATTTCATTATTGAATGTTAAAAAACTACATAGTATTGGTTTAGATATATATGGAAGATAAATAATAGGATATATAAAAAATTCACACTCATAGGGGTGGCCCATGTTCTAGAGAACAATGTAGGATATGATTATCCATTAACAATGATCATATTAAGAATGAGAAACCATTTAAAATAATTTACCCTGGATTTTTTAATAATATTTTGAAATTTATGGTTCATTTAAAAACAAAACATAATATAAAATAATCCAAAATTAAGGGAATGAAGCTGGACCACATTCCTTAGGTTTCAATGCTCCCTTCTCTACGTTTCGACCCTTGAATCGAGCTAGAATGAGAGAAACAAAAGAATATTCAAATTATTTGAAAATAGGTAACATGATCTTGCACTTAAATGAAACAAAATATGTTAAGAGAAACTATGAAAAGAAGGAACATGAGTCAAGACCTTACTGATAATAATCTAATGCACCTGATAATGGTGAAAATGGAGCTCATACAAGGGAGTTATGAAAATCACTTCCTTGGAGGAGAAGGAGAGATTTGGGTCCCTAATAGAGAAGAAATAAAGGAGTAAGAAAAAAATTATATATATAAAAATTTAGGGGAAAATGTAAAATCCCCTTTAGAATTGGGGACACATGGTTTGGATGAACAGATGGCCAAATTGTGCACTAAAAATGCAAAAACCACTTCCCAAGGAGATCCCTCACATGGGCTTTAGGAAACTTTTAGATAACCAATCAAATCCTATGAAAAATACAAAATCATGGATGTATTCATTTCTATATAGGTGTGTGACCTGGCTCATATAGTTGTAGGAAATCCTTTTGGCCTCCCCTATGCATTGGGTGACCCACACGGTTGAGTTTCATGGTTTTCACTAACTGTATGACTTATTATACCTTAAACATTTATAGTTCTATTACTCCAAATGAGCCCCCAACTCTCCTGGACCACTCCATATAATTTAATTTTTATTTATAGAAATAAAATAAGAGGTTTCAAATAGCAATATAAACATACATACCTCTTTGAAATACCAAGATGTTACAACCTCACCTCTTTTAAACAACTCATCCCCAGGTTTCCCTTTCGAGGGTTGTAAAGTGTCATCATCGGTATTTTATATCCACTGAGCATGTACACTAGATTCCTTATCGTAGGTCTCATCCTATAAGAGACCGTGTTTCCATAGAACCTAGACCAGTAGAACTTACATGCCATAGAAAACCTTCATGCTTCGACCAACAATACACATCAGAGGCTCTTCAAAAGATTAATCTTCCTCCATCATAGTGTCCATAGGGTTAAATGATTGATATGGGTCAGTTTGATACCGTTGAATATATGTTACATGGAAGAAATCATGGATGTAATGGAACATTTGATGTAACTACAACTGATAGGATACTGGACCAAATCTCTCCACAATCTTGAAAGTCCCCACTAAATTGGGTGATAGTTTTCCTTGTATCTAGATATTTATATGACCTAATATAGGAAAAAATTATACAAATAATTGATGTGCTACCTCAAACTCTAGATGTAAAAGGTGATAATTTATATATGTATTCTACCTTGTCTGAGCTGTACCCTACAATTCTAAATCAACTATACATTCTTTGAGGAATCATGAATTAGATGATGATCCAATAGTGTTTCCTCACCTGACTATAATAATAATAGAGGTGAACATCATGACCGACCATTGAATCCCTCAAAATGATGCATCTAAATCATTTTATGAAAATAATCACTTTAAATAAACTTGATAAGAAGTAAATATTTTTCCCATGAACCAATGAAATCATGGATAAATACATATAAAATGTCTTCTAACACCAGTATCATCCAGTCATACTATCCATAGATCTAATGGTGGTATACAGTACATAAGAAAACCTATAAATCTAGTGCCTTCTAAATACCCTAATAGAACCCTAATGTAAAATAGATGTCTTTATCTGACATTATGTAATGGGAAACACCATAAAGGAACAAAATATCTTGAATATAAATCCTCCCAAGCTCATCAACCGAGAAGGTCTCTTAGATCGGTAAGAAACATGTGAACTTGGTCAACATTTTGATGAACACCAATACAACATCATTTAATTTTGTTGATATCAGAAATCCCATAAAGAAATCAATAGTGACATTATTACATTTCCATCAGGAAAATATATAGTTTGTAGAAGTCCAGTAGGTCATTGGTGATCCACCTTCACATGATGATAGGTGGAACACCATTTGATGAAATTTTTAATCTACCTCTTCATTCTTGGGAAACAATATTGGTGATGTATGTCTTGGTAAATCATTGTAAGACCAGTGTGAGAAACCGAAACATAGGCATGAGAATCCAGCATCAAGTCTTCCTAAACATCAGTAGACACCCATACATGCACAAGAAAGTGTTGGGTCACATTACCGTAAAAAACCCAACTAGCAGGTTCGTTCTCGCCAGATAGACTCTCCCTCAGGATGAGGTCCTTGGGATATAATATTTATCTCATTTGAACAAGATCAATGAGGGATTATTTCACCACTAGAGGTGCTAGAAAAGACTATTCATGATGTTATTGAACCCCAGGTTCATGTTAGAAAACAAATAGATAAATTTCAACTCACTTATAGCCTCCTAGATGACTTCTGTTTGAGTTATTTGGGCTTAGTGGTTTGTCCAATACATTACCCTTCCTCAGTGTATAAAGCTCAAAGTCTAATTTTTATAGGTATTCTACTGACTTATGCTACCTGAGATTTCAATTCTCACTATTTGGAGATGTATTTATGATTTTTTATTATGTGTAAACAATGAACTGCTAACCCAATAGATAAGTCATCCAATAATGTAAAGCATTGACTGTGACCGCTATCTTGTGGTCATTAACTGAGTAATTATGCTCATGAGGTCTTAACTACTAGGAACCGTACATTGTGAATCAATCTCCCTTCTTGAGAACTGGTCCTTTCCAGAATCCTGAAGCATCATAGTAAACATTATAACTTCTTCCCGAATCATGAAAAATTAGCATAAGTGATGAATTTAGTCGACCATTCTAATCCTAAAAGGCATTGTCACAAGAATCTAACCATATTAATTTCAACCCTTTTTTCAGTACCATTAGAGGTACTATTATGCATGATAAATACTAAATTAATTTCCTATAATAGTTATCCAACCCCAATAAACTGCATATTCCAAATACATTCTTAGGCTTCTCCAAGGAAACGATGGTTATTAGCTTCTCTATGTCAATAGATACATATACCTCTGAAATGAAATGAACACTAGTAGAAAAATTATATTTATCATAAAAAAATGATGTCATGTTCATATAAACCAACAAAAAATATGTTCTTAGTGACATTATGGTGTTAGTTTTTAGAGAAACTGGTGTAAAAAGGTTAAAAACAATTTTTTGGGCATTAATGTTTACAAAAACCTTACACAAAAATTAGTAAAATAAACCTATATTTTGTAACATTTCATAAGCTTCAATTTAACTAGTTTTGGATCTAAAATATATTTACAGATTAAATGTTATGGCCTTCAAAAAATTTTCTTATTTAAGATATTTTTGTGGAAACCTTTTGGAATCAATTTAGTTTAAATCTGACACCAAAAAGGATTTACATTAGGTTTTTTGTATTAGTTTTTTTACCAAAATCAGATACCATAAATACCCATTGGGATCATTCCTGGCATCTTTTTTTTAAATAAAATGATGCAAAAAAGTTAATGAATGTTTTTTGGCATCCTTTTTTACCCAAACTGATACCAATAATAAAAAAATTACTATGTTTTAAATCATTTTATATGCTTCAATTTTACTAGTTGAGGATCAAAAAATAGTGTTATGGATTAAAAGTTAAGGTCTTAGAAAATGAAACTTCTCTAAGAGAATCCATAATTAAATAAAACTTTTAAATGCCATAACATTTAATCCTTAACTCTATTTTTGCTTCAAGAATAATCAAATCCAATATTATGTAATGATCTAAAACATAGTAATTTGTTTTGATTATTAGTATTGGTTTTTGTGAAAATGGATGATATAAATATTTATTTGAAATTTTTGGTGTCATTTTTATTAAAAACCAACACAAAAAATGATACCGATGGGCATTTTTGAGTCAGTTTTGTACAAAATCAATGTAAAAAAATAAATGTAAATCCTCTTTGGTGTCAATTTTAAACAAAAACAATGCCAATTGGTCTTTGTAAATAAGAAAGACTTGTATTTAAATTTTATTCACAACACATGTATCACTTTTTAAAATCCTACCTAAATTTTAATACAATTCCATTGAAAATATTTTCATTTACTATATATAAATCCATTTAATCTTTCATTCACCGTTTTCAACCACTTTAATTCAATAAAATTTTCAACCAATCTTCAATAGATGATTTGAACATGTTATATATTCTAATAATTTAATTTCTTTTTATTATTTTCCATCACTACTAAAAATATCGATAATCATCCTTATAATGATGATTTATTGTTATGACAGAGATATGAATATAAATCATTTGGATAATATTTACCAACCAAGGAGAAAAATTCATTTTTGATCACTATTTTCATTACTGCATGAGTTCTCTACAAAAAATAATAGGTATGATGATAAACAACTTATCATTTTTATGGAAACTCCTAAAATAATTATAATATGTTCAAATCCTTATGTTTATTTTATTTCATTTGATTTATTCTATTTTTATTCATGTTTCTCATGTTTTATTTACAATTAGATATATCTATTGAAATTTTTAGAACTCTAACTTATGACAGCCATAAATTTTGATATGTAACATTGTTTTAGTTCCATGAAGAGTAAAATTGAGTCTTAGGAAATAGTCTAAACATATTAATTTTTTTGATTATTGGAATATTTTTTTGTAATAACAGATGAAATTTCTTTTTTATCTTTTTGGCATCTATTTCATTAAAAAATGAATCCAATAATTATAACGATGTGTATTTTCGGTGTAGATATTTTATAAAACGATGAAAAAGAAAATTGTAAATCATTTTTTGTGTTGGTTTATAAAAACCAACATAAAAAGTCCAATTTACATCAATGGATTCAACATTGGTTTAAAACTGACATTTAGATTTAAAAAAATCGATTCATGTTGTTGGTGCTCTCTCAATGTATTCAGCATGATCTAATGATGGATGGAATAGATGTTTCTAATCTAAGAATACACCAAGATTCATTAAATTAATACTTCCACAAATGAATCCATGTATGGGTGAAAAAACCCATTTATTATATCTTTAAATAATTATGTTACATTCAAAAGGATTAATGGCATAACGAAATACTCATACAAGTCATAGATACTATATAACATCATACATGGTATATCTGTTTTTCTCACACGCACATGTTGGTAGCCGGACATTGAATCAATCTTATAGAAAATGGTCACTCCTCTGAGATTGTTGAAGGGGTCTTCTATACAAGGTAGAGGATAATAGTTCTTCACAATAAGCTTCTTCAACAATCTCAAATTAATGCACAACCTGATGGTACCACCAAAATTATTGGTGAAAAGGATAGGTGAACCCCACGGTGAAGTGTTGGGTCAAATAATATTTTTTACCAAATCATCTTCCAAATACTTTTTATGTTCCTGGGGTGGCATAGGTTCCTTCCTGTAGGGAGGCACGAATGCTGGTTACACATATGAATCTAACTAAAGAGTGAACTCCAATGCTCTAATGGGTGGTAATCTAGAAAAATATTTAGGGTATATTTTCTTGAAATGATTCATCATAGGATGAATTCCATATTCCTCATTTGTTGATCACTCATAAAGAGACTATCCATGTGGGTTGTAACTCTACCCTACCCAGAATTCCCATGTCCCACTCAACTCGCCAAGATTTACCATTCACCCTTATGAATATAATAATTTCAATCGGGTGATGTAAATTAGACCATCCCACTACAACAATCAACATGGGATTAATAAGTAACTAGCCAGTCTATACTAAGAATGACATCAAAACTGATCATCTCGATGATAAAGAAACTACATAGGAATGGATACATACCTATATCAAGGGGTACTCCTTACACTGGAATATACCCTTTGTTTAAAATCCTAACAGTGTGTTGAGTGTTATAATGTCATTGAAGTAATCTATTACTAGTCCCAAACATTCCATAATATTAGAAAATATTAAGGAGTGTGATTTACTAATATCAAATAGTTAAGAAACTCAAGTGGAGGAAACCGAAATAATACCTACTACTATATAAGGCCTTAGAAACTTCTCCTCAAGAGTAGGATGCACTACATAGAAGTCACTCAAACCACATATTTAATATTTAACCTGACAGACCTGGGTAGGTCCACTCTACTGGCGTTGAATTACTAATGTCTGGCTACATTGGCCAAAACCACCTCATCAGACTATTTGGCTGGTAGTAGACTATATCCTATCCTATCATGGATATTCAATCCTATACCTAAAAGTGGTGTTAGCATATATCATCTCTCACTGGGCACTGGGGGAATTGTTCAACACAAATACTATAGGCGACCCATCCAACAGTAATCTTGGCACTTGATTGGGTTCCTCGTACACTAGGGCTTCCTGTGACTTGTCCTACTAAAATAGTTACACACCACATAGCTTTTTGTTTATGTGATCTAAATTAAACTTCCCCCATTTTCACCCTAGAAACACTGATTTTTGTTTCCAGATAAATCATCTTCGTGTCTGGGAACTGAACTGCCATGTCTCACATTAACAACTTCCCTTAGGTTCCTCTCTATGATGAGGGACTGGTTCACAATTTATGAAATAAAATTCTTCTATAATAAACTCACCTATGATTGTATGGTGTATAGAAGCCCATCCTCAAATCATATAGTAGTGATTATCTCGTCATTGGTAATAGTCTGTGAATAACGTAGGATCATGGTGAAATGATCTAAATACTCCATCACAGACTTGGTACCCAACTATAGGTGCATGAACTATCAAAAGAAATCATCTCTCAAGGACTATGGGAAGAATTAATCATAGAATACTATTTGGTATCCTTCCAAGACCATACCCTGATGATGATAATCCTAGGTAATAACATCCATCTAACGTTTAGTATAATCCTGAATCATATAGGTATCAATCTTGACTCGTCTCTCTGGAGGTGTATCCAAATGATCAAAGAATGAACTCATGTATTCTAACCAAGAATTAGCAACCTATGGTTTACACTCCCCCGAGAAGGTGGGGTTATGCTGCTTTTGGAATTCACGCACTAGCACCTCTATAGTAAGAGAATATTGTGGAGTACCCTATATAGATTTTATAAAGAGGAAGAATATATCTAAAAAATGATCATCGATGCGCATGGGAAGTTCTAAAGGAGGTGCCTCAGGTGGTACTATAAGTGGTAATACTAGTGGATCAGGGCCCAACACATATAGTGCATAGTCATCACCACCCTCATGGAATATGAAACGAGTACATCAAGGAGGCATAGATGTATAATTTCTATGTTCAAGACTCATATAAGTTTTACAACATTATTAAAATTGGGAAAATTGGAAAGGATCGATGCATAACCAATCTATAAAAAGACACATCTCACAACCTACTCCTAATGAATGTTCTAGGTGAAATTAATGTTAGGATAGAACATAAGATACACAACCTACTACCCACTACTAATTTTGGGTTAGGTTCAAGGTCTCATGTAACACAATAGAGGTTCTGGTATAAGGAGTTTCAATTACAAGCTAAAAATGTGAACACCCTTTATTTTGAAATTCCAATCCCTATCTTGTGATAACCTTTTCATTCAAAAACAATATTTTATAGGAATTGATTCCTATTTATTTATATAAAGATATATCAATCCAATTAATTTAATATCTAATTCCTACTTTATAAATTCCCATACTCTATAAATTGCAATCAGTACATCAAGTAGCTGCAATATGAACTATGAATCTAGAAACATGATTTAACAAGTAATGTATAGTAATTTGATTAATAAAATACCATTCTAAATTCATATAATTAATTGATCTATGAATTATCACTGGCCTTCATCAACCAAGTCCGCTAATATTTTAGCTTGTAGAACCAGTGGTTTCTGGCTCAAATGTGGCTTAATTGGTAAATTAAGGCATCTCATCAATCTATGTAGGGAATAAAAATTATATTGATGTAGGAATATTAGTTAATACAATTATGTTATCCATTCAAGAGAATTTATCATACTTATATATATATATAAATCATTTAACATGAAAAAAAGAACATGTGATATAGGCAATGCATGCAGAAATATAAATATGGCATAGAATAGTACAAGTCATTTATGTTTAATTGTGCATAGTATGAGGCATGAGATATTATTCCCTCATTTCATCGATAAAAACTGAAAAAATGTATAATAGTAATAAAATAAGTAATCACAACTTCAAAAAACATGTGTGTTCCCCTATAGTGAAATCCAATAAACTATAAAAGTCATAATCCAATAAGAGTAATAACCCAACCCGGGTAATTTGGGTTTCCCTATTATGTAGGTTAGATACTCCCAATAACATACCATTACCAAATTCCATTATATATTAGTCTACTCCTTGTACCCAAATAATAATAAAAATGGGAAAATATTCTCTAATACCAATTTTTTGAATCCTACCCTGGAATGCACTAAGTGGTTCCCCATGAAAGTTGTCCGCATACCCTCAAGAATTACACCCCATACACTAGAGGATTCTGCCTAGCAGTGAGGAACTAGGTTGTGTCCATGGGGATACTATAACCTCATCAGGCCGAGTAGACCACAATGGTATGTAATATATGGGAAACGATAGAATTTGTAATCAAGAAGTAGTAGAAAAATAATAAGAGAACATCAAGATAAATTATCACGTGGAAGATAAATAATAAATTGATACAAAAAATATGATAATGATCATGTCATGTAGCCATAAAAAATAAGTTACATGGGATATAGGGAACGAAACATATATAAAATGATATAATAAATTCCAAAATAATCAAAATAATCAAAAAATTGAATCAAAAGCATATTCTTGTTCCCTTTCTCCGGCACACCATCCTAGAACTAAAAATAAAGAATTAGACACTAACCACTTCCATTTATCAGAACCTGCAACCATGAACACTTCCTCGGTACCAAGGGTGGACCAAGCAGGGTGTGAGATATAATGAGTAGTTCACCACAAAAAATGTATAGAGAAATCTAGTTTGTGAATATAAAATGAGTAATGTGCTAATAATAGTAAATGGAAGGAAATAAATAAATAAATACATTGGTCTAGGTTCATTGTAGGATACCTGACCAATTGTATCTACTTCATCCTAGGATGGATGTCTCTAAATTATGATGGCCGATGAAATAATGATAAAATGTATACAATAGTATTCATAAATCATGTTAAAAAATATTGTCCTTCCCCAATGACGTGATTTTTATTTGCGGTTGTGTCTCTGAAATTTTAACTACACCTTTTTATTTATAAATTAAATGGAATATTTAGAATTTGAAGAAGAGGTACCCTAATCCCATCCTAGGTGATTTGGAAGGAACCCAAATTGTTTATGTAAAGACCAGTAAATTTCAAGGAAATTTTTTTTCTTAATTTTCTTTGGAATTTTACAAGAACGCAGTTTCTGACGGCACATGATTCTGAGGCCCGGTGTGCCCGGAATCATTTTCCGAAGTTTGGCTCGGGTACGTTCAGTGAACGGATGAGCAGGTTTTTCTAACTTTTGAACCGATGCTCGGAATCGAATTCTGAGGGCACCGATGGAATTGCAGCACCGGTAATTGCTTAGAAACGCCTCTTCCGGAGTTGCGTTTGCTCGGTTGTGGTTTTTAATTTTTGGGCTTAATGTTAAGAAATAAAATAAATTGTACGACAAACTTTATTTTATTTCACTTAAGCCTCTTGGAAGCCACTTGAAGCCACTTAAAGCATCTTAAGCTGAGTTGATGTGGATAGGGTGCTATCCAGAAATATCCTACCCTCTTGGTAGGATATTTGTGAGGTGGGGCCCGCACGAGCCCCACCGTTTCTTTCCGCTAAGTAACGCACCCACGAAAACCCATCATTATGAAAGTCAACTGATGTGTTTTCTTAATTTCTTAATGCACCAATTAATTTGGTGGTTTTATTCGTTGAATTAATTGGGCGGTTTTATTCGTTGAATTAATTTGATGAATTAAATTAATCGTTTCTTAACCTGTTTTCAATCCGTTGGCGTAATAATAAAATTAGACCAACGCACTACTTCTGGAAAAATGCTCGTTGAGAGGTTTGAAAACTTTGTGCCTTCATCATCCTTCGTGAAGAATGCGAAGAACGCGAAGAACACCGACCCCCGACAAAGAACGCCGAACCCGCGGAGACCTGCGACGCGACGCCGTGTACCGCGACGCCGACGATTCTCCCTCTGCGACGCTTCTTCCGTGACGATCCAACCCTACGACAACCTTCGATCGACAACGTCAAGGTAGGTGATTGCGGTCCTTTAATTTCCTTTGTGGATTATAACTCGATATGGATTTAATTATTAAAATTAAATCTGTTGTTTCTTGGTCCTCGGAGTTCGTCGACGCAACGCCGGATACCGCGACGCAACGCTCCACTTGTTCCGCGACGGTCAATTCCGCGAAGAACGCGCGTGCGATGAATTGACGAGGTAGGGGTTTGTTGTGAAATAATTTATATCCTCATGATTTTTTCTTTTAAAATAAGAACCTGGATCAAGTGAAATTTTAAATTATTAAAATTGTTTCGATACGTTTGTCATGTGTTATTTATCTTCTCGTTTGTATCATCTAACGCAGAGGGTGCGGGCCAAACAAACACGGCCCATCAACCCTCTGCCGTTCTTCATTGTTGTGCGGATTTGGAAGGCGACGACAAAACGTGCCGCAAAGGCAATTTGACGATTCCGTAGAGAAGAACGGGTCCCGGGAGGAGCAGCGGCGCAGGCGGGAAGGAAAACGGACCACCAGAGCAACTCCGGGGGCCCGCGGAAGCCACCGGCGGCACGGGTCGTCGGCGCGGCGTCACCGGCAGCTGGAGGCGGCGGCGCCCCGGCGCGCCGCCGGACAGGGTCGCCGCGGCGGCGGCGGCCAGCGGACCCGCGGCCGCGCGGGTCCGGCCCTCACGCGGGACGCGACAAAAGCTGCGTCCGCTGATCTCCAGGGCGGCCCCACGCGGGATCACGGCTCTTCCAACCCACGGGGGCAGCGCCCCGCGGCTGCCTCGGTCAGCCGCTCGGCCGAACCGAGCCGGGCCGGTCCGACCGGCCGGGTCGGCCCGGGCCCAGACCCCCCGTCTTCGGACCTTTTTCGGTCTTTTGTCCGTAACTTGAGGTAAGGGCCTCCGAACGATGCACCGTTAGCGGCGATGCGATCCTTGGATCGAGACGGTCGTTTCGGTATATCGCACTTAAGATTTCAGAAAACTTTGGGTTCGGCCGGGTTGGTTCGTACACGAAACCAACCGGGCCCTCGAAGCGGAAACGCTCATATCATGAGCTTCGGGAGTCCGATTGACGCGCCGTCTATCTCGTTGAATTCCTCTTGAAGATACGGAACTTTTGGAATACTTCGCCCGAGTTTTGGTTTCTGTTGCATAGCGGCCGGGTAGGATTGTACCCGAAATCCAACCGGGCCCCTGGAACAGAAAGCTGATGTCTTTCAGACCGGACGTCCGTTTGACGAACCGTCAGCAGCGTTGGTGATCTCGTTGAGAAATGGTCCCTTTGATTATACCCTATGGGAGTTCGGGGTACAGTTGAGATACGGCCGGGTTGGTTCGCACATGAAACCAACCGGGCCCCTGGGAAGAAAAGGCTAGTAACTCACAGACCGGGCGTCCGATTGATGCGCCGTCTTTTGTGTTGAGACCCCTGTGATGAGGCAGTCCCTTGGGATACTTCTTCGTGGAACCTTGTGATACTTGTAGTATCGACCAGCAGCTCGTGGAGCGGACCCTTCCAGAGACTAGCATGCGGAATACGGAGACCGTGTAGCCGACTGAGACCTGACGACTGCTGATCGAACGACTCAGTGTGTTACAGAAATCCCAGTGGGGAGCGCTTGGTTGTAGAGGCAGACCCACGAAAGAGGTGTTCTTGGTTGTAGCGTCATACGGGGGCGCTTGGTTATAGCGGCAGACCCACGATAGAGGTACGCTTGGTTGTAGCTGCACAGGGGAGCGCTTGGTTGTAGAGGCAGACCCACGACAGAGGTGCGCTTGGTTGTAGCGGCACAGGGGAGCGCTTGGTTGTAGCGGAAGACCCACGACAGAGGTGCGCTTGGTTGTAGCGGCACAGGGGAGCGCTTGATTGTAGCGGCAGACCCACGACGGAGGAGCGCTTGGTTGTAGCGGCACGGGAGAGCGCTTGGTTGTAGCGGCACGGGAGAGTGCTTGGTTGTAGCAGCAGGCCCGCAGTACTCGATAGGTGGAGTACTACACCAGTCTTAGGTTAGTGAGCATTACCTCGGAGTCATGACAGGACCACTGTACACTCTAGAGACGAGGTTCTTCGGCAGTTGCAGTTTCGATAATGAAAATCCTGGTTTGAGCTGAGTCTTTGATCTTTGTGTTTCCTCATGATTGAGATGGGTTACTTGATAACTTGGGTATATGTATGGGAATATACCGGGGTGTTGGTTATCCGTTGATTTCACAATCCTTGTGTTTTCTCATGATTGAGATGGGTTACTTGGTAACTTAGGTTTATGTATGGGAATATACCTAAGTAGAGGTTATCTGTTGAGATCTTCTTTGTGGTTATCCTTGTTGGTTTTAGTGAGACCTTGAGGGTCTCGGGGTCCCCACTGAGTATCGTTATACTCACCCCTGCACGGGCTAAGCCCGAACTTCGTTGTGTTGGATGCAGACGTCGGACAGCGCTGATCGTGGTGGAGGCTTGCGGAGCAGGACGGTACGTGGAGGTGGACCACAGGGCGGGACGTACTCGGAGCGGTCAGGTGGACCCGAGGATCAGTGGAGGCTATCTGTACCCACCCTTCAGGTGGGACTTCCAGAGGACGGCTCGACGCTGCGGCTTTTCTTTTCAGTTGTCGTTTTCCCCTTTCAGTTGTACTTTACAGTTGGGCTTGTATTTCCGGCCCCTTTTACTTTCAGCACATCTTGTTATAGTTTTTACTTAGTGTTTACTTTTCCGCTTGCTTACTCTATGGTGCTTGTTTACTTTTCAAAGGCAATGCCTTCCCTTTTTCCAGGATTTACGCCTTGGTGCTAGTCGCCAGCCCCTGGCCTATGGAAGGCGGGCTTGGGGTAGTCACGACATGGGCCCCGAGGACGGGTCGTGACAAATTGGTATCAGAGGAGTTCGGTTCTACCGCAAACTCTGATCTTTCTTCTATGTGAAGCAATAGTGTTTAGCGTATTGGGTGTGGTTATCAGTCCCGGGAGTCCAGTGTTGGTGCGGCGGCCGACGTATCCGTACACCAGGACTCTGACTTCTGATTTCTGACTTAATGCACGAAAACATTGATTACGTGTGTGTTTCAAGTTTTCTTTGTGATTACTTGTATCAGCTCACCAGGTATACTGTTCTAACCTTGGCGCACCTGTTTCATTTCAGGATGGCCCCACGACGGCAGCCAGCTAGGGTTCTGAGTGTTGTACGTGACGACAGTCCGCCGAGCGACGAGGACTCGGTATAGGGCCCTTTGACAGCTGAGGCACCGGCGGTACCTATACCTGCCGAGCCACCGATGCTACCAGCCCCAGCCGCTGACGATGCACGTCTCCTTAGTGCACTGCATGAGTTCCAACGCCAGTGATAGCCCAGGTTCCACGGGGAGACGGACCCTCAGGCCGCCGAGGACTGGCTGGAGGTAGTTGTACGGGTTTTCAGATTAGTGAGGACACCAGCAGACCTCATGGTGATCCTCGCAGCGAGCCTCTTGCACGCGGCAGCAAGGAGATGGTGGAGCTTGATGCTCCAGGTGCACGACGAGACATCTCTCCTCTGTACGGACTTTGAGAGCATCTTTCACTCCGAGTTCTCCCCAGCCACCCTCCGAGCGGTGTGCATCCAAGAGCTACTACAGTTGTGGCAGGGCAGCATGACAGTGGCCCAGTACTCGGCGAGATTTACTGATCTCTCACACTACTCCACAGATATGGTACGGGACCCGTTCTTCCGGGACCAAACCTTCAAGCAGGGACTGAGGCACGAGATCGGGGCTTCGATGATCTCCCTCAACATTCCGACACAGAAAGGAGTGTTGGAGCGAGCCCTCTTAGTGGAGAGTTTCCTTGCTAAGCAGTCTCCAGCAGCAGGACCCACCACTAGCCGGCATGCGGAAGAATCTTCTGCAGCAGGCAGTAGACAGATGACGCAGTGGTCCAAGAGGACTAGACCTACTGGTGGTCGACCGCGTGGCACAGGGTCGATTGTGCGAGGCACCCGGGGTGGACAACAACTTACTATGAGCGGACAGTGTTACTCCTGCGGTGGGGTTGGTCACATGGCTCGTGACTATCCGACCCGCCATACGGATGACCAGCAGATGAACGAAGGACCTCCTAGGAAAAGGAAGAGGTTCGATCGAGGCGGATCGCATGGAGCAGGAGACCGTGGCAGAGGAGCTGGCCGAGCAGCAGGTAGTGGATGACGCTTCGAGGTGTTGCCACCACCACCACCAGGAGGACCACCCCGACCGCAGGGAGTTGGTGGACATGGGAGAGCTCAGCTTCAGGCAGCTGAGGCCTTTGATCATGGATCTCTGGGAGCAGATAAGCAAGAGTGGAACTAGTGGATACGTCTTTTGTACTTCTAGTTCCTTGTTGCTGCTGTGTAGCGTCCTTGTATTATGAGCTGAAATAATAAAAGACTCATGCCTTTGTGATGTTTTCATTCCTTTCCTTTTTTGTGTTGTTACTAAGAGGTTCCAGTTTAGACTATTGACATGACCCTCACTTGTGAGACATCTACTGGAGGAGACCCAGTTACCACACACTGATGCCGACAGTGTGACTCAACCCTTGGAGGCGAGAGTAACGGTTGGATCTCTTGGTAGTAGCATTGAGGCCTTATGACGTCATCCTTGGTATGGATTAGTATCATCCATGTCAGGATTGACTGTATTAGGCAAAGGAAGTGGTTCATCCAGGGGATGAGACCAGATTTCTCTTATCGGCAAAGAAGAAATCTTAGCAGCACTTGTGGGGATGGAGATGGTCTAGGCCACGACAGAAAAGGTCCTGGTCATCCAGGAGCGGATGAGTATAGCTCAGAACCGACAAAAGTCTTATACTGACAGGAGGCGGAGGCCACTAGAGTTCGAGGATGGCGACCACGTCTTCTTGCGTGTCTCACCTCGACGTGGATTACGGAGATTTGGACGAGGCGGCAAGTTGTCTCCATGCTTCATCGGACCTTTCCAGGTCCTCAGCAGGATTGGTGAGGTGGCTTATCGCCTGACTCTACCACCTTAGTTGCACCGGGTGCATGACGTTTTCCACGTATCTCAGCAGAGGAGAAACGTGCACGACCCGACGCAAATCTTTGACCATGGAGAGCTGGTCTTTGAGGATGGGGCGAATTTTGCGGAGGTCCCAGTGGAGATCGAGGATCGACAGGAGCGGGTCCTATGTGGATGATCGATTCCTCTAGTGCGCTTCAGATGGCAGCTTGGGAGCCTTCATGAGAGCACTTGGGAGCGGGAGGCTCAGATGCGCGCTCAGCACCGCCTTTGTATCCCAAAGTTTGTGGTGAAGCTCTACGGGGATGTAAAGCCCTATGGTGGGAGTAATGTAAAGACCCATAAATTTCAAGGAATTTTTTTTTCTTAATTTTCTTTGGAATTTTACAAGAACGCAGTTTCTGACGGCACCTGATTCCAAGGCCCGGTGTTCCCGGAATCATTTTCCGAAGTTTGGCTCGGGTACGTTCAGTGAACAGACGAGCGGGTTTTTCTAACTTTTGAACCGGTGCTCGGAATCGAATTTTGAGGGCACCGATTGAATCACAGCGCCGGTAATTGCTTAGAAATTCCTCTTCCAGAGTTGCGTTTGCTCAGTTGTGGTTTTTAATTTTTGGGCTTAAAGTTAAGAAATAAAATAAATTGTACGACAAACTTTATTTTATTTCACTTAAGCCGCTTGGAAGCCACTTGAATCCACTTAAAACAGCTTAAGCTGAGTTGATGCGGATAGGGTTCTATCCCGAAATATCCTACCCTCTTGGTAGGATATTTGTGAGGTGGGGTCCGCACGAGCCCCACTGTTTCTTTCCGCTAAGTAACGCACCCGCGAAAACCCGTCATTATGAAAGTCAACTGACGCGTTTTCTTAATTTCTTAACGCACCAATTAATTGGGCGGTTTTATTTGTTGAATTAATTGGGTGGTTTTATTCGTTGAATTAATTTGATGAATTAATTTAATCGTTTCTTAACCTGTTTTCAATCTGTTGGCGTAATAATAAAATAAGACCAATGCACGAATTCTGGAAAAATGCTCGTTGAGAGGTTTGAAAACTTTGTGCCTTCATCCTCCTTCGCGAAGAACATAAAGAACGCGAAGAACGCCGACCCCCGAAGAAGAACGCCGAACCCGCAGAGACCTGCGACGCGATGCTGTGTACCGTGACGCCGATGATTCTCCCTCCGCGACGCTTCTTCCGCGACGATCCAACCCCGCGACAACCTTCGATCGACAACGTCAAGGTAGGGGATTGTGGTCCTTTAATTTCCTTTGTGGATTATAACTCGATATGGATTTAATTATTAAAATTAAATCTGTTGTTTCTTGGTCCTCGGAGTTCGTCGACGCAATGCCGGATACCACGACGTGACGCTCCACTTGTTCTGCGATGGTCAATTCCGCGAAGAATGCGTGTGTGACGACTTGACGAGGTAGGGGTTTGTTGTGAAATAATTTATATCCCCGTGATTGTTTCTTTTAAAACAAGAACCCGGATCAAGTGCAATTTTAAATTATTAAAATTGTTTTGATACGTTTGTTATGTGTTATTTATCTTCTCGTTTGTATCATCCAACACGGAGGGTGCGGGCCAAACAAACACGGCCCGTCAACCCTCCGTCGTTCTTCATTGTTGTGCGGATTTGGCGGGCGATGACAAAACGTGCTGCAAAGGCAATTTGATGATTCCGCAGAGAAGAACGGGTCCCGGGAGGAGCAGCGGCGCAGGCGAGAAGGGAAACGGACCACCGGAGCAACTCTAGTGGCCCGCGGAAGCCACCAGCGGCCGGAGGCGGCGGCGCCCCGGCGCGCTGCCGTACAAGGCCGCCGCGGCTGAAGCCGTGGCGGTGGGGGTTAGCGGACCCGCGTCCGCTGATCTCCAGCGCGGCCCCATGCGGGGCCGCGTCTCTTCCAACCCGCGGGGGCAGCGCCCCGCGGCTGCCTCGATCGGCCGCTCGGCCGAGCCGAGCCGGGCCGGTCGGACCAGCCGGGCCGCACCCTAGCCGGACCAGACCGGGTCCAGCCGGGTCGGACCGGGTCGGGTCGACCCGGTTCGGCCGACCCAGGGGGGGTCGGGCCGGGTCGGGCCGGGCCCAGACCCACCGTCTTCAGACCATTTTTGGTCTTTTGGCCATAACTTGAGCTAAGGGCCTTCGAACAATGTTCCATTAGCGGCGATAAGATCCTTGGATCGAGATGGTCATTTCGGTATATCGCACTCAAGGTTTCGGAAAACTTTGGGTTCGGCCGGGTTGGTTCGTACACGAAACCAACCGGGCCCTCGGAGCAGAAACACTCATATCTTGAGCTTCGGGCGTCTGATTGACGCGCCGTCTGTCTCGTTGAATTCCTCTTGAAGAGACGGAACTTTTGGCATACTTCGCCTGAGTTTCGGTTTCTGTTGGATAGTGGCCGGGTTGGATTGTACCTGAAATCCAACCGGGCCCCTGGAACAGAAAGCTGATATCTTTCAGACCGGACGTCCGTTTGACGAACCGTCAGCGGCATTGGTGATCTTGTTGAGAAACGGTCCCTTTGAGTATACCCTATGGGAGTTCGGGGTATAGTTGAGATAAGGCCATGTTGGTTCGCACATGAAACCAACCAGGCCCCTGGGACGAAAAGGCTAGTAACTCACAGACCGGGCATCCGATTGACGCACCGTCTGTTGTGTTGAGACCCCTGTGACGAGGTGGTTCCTTGAGATACTTCTTCATGGAACCTTGTGATACTTTTAGTATCAACTAGCAGCTCGTGGAGCGGACCCTCTCGGAGACGAGCATGTGGAATACGGAGACCGTGTAGCCGACTGAGACCTGACGACTGCTGATCGAACGACTCGGTGTGTTACAGAAAGCCCAGTGGGGAGCGCTTGGTTGTAGAGGCAGACCCACGATAGAGGTGTGCTTGGTTGTAGCGGCACAGGGGAGCGCTTGGTTGTAGCGGCAGACCCACGACAGAGGTGCGCTTGGTTGTAGCGGCACAGGGGAGCGCTTGGTTGTAGCGGCAGACCCACGACAGAGGTGCGCTTGGTTGTAGCGGCACAGGGGAGCGCTTGGTTGTAGCGGCAGACCCACGACAGAGGTGCGCTTGGTTGTAGTGGAACAGGGGAGCACTTGGTTGTAGTGGCAGACCCACGACGGAGGATCGCTTGGTTGTCTCGGCATGGGAGAGTGCTTGGTTGTAGCGGCACGGGAGAGCGCTTGGTTGTAGCAGCAGGCCCGCAGTACTCGATAGGTGGAGTACTACAGCAGTCTTAGGTTAGTGAGCAGTACCTTAGAGTCGTGACAGGACCACTGTACACTCTAGAGACGAGGTTCTTCGGCAGTTGCGGTTTCGATAATGAAAATCCTGGTTTGAGCTGAGTCTTTGATCTTTGTGTTTCCTCATGATTGAGATGGGTTATTTGATAACTTGGGTATATGTATGGGCATATACCTGGGTGGTGGTTATCCGTTGATTTCAAAATACTTGTGTTTTCTCATGATTGAGATGGGTTACTTGGTAACTTAGGTTTATGTATGGGCATATACCTAAGTAGAGTTTATATGTTGAGATCTTCTTTGTGGTTATCCTTGTTGGTTTTAGTGAGACCTTGAGGGTCTCGGGGTCCCCACTGAGTATCGTTATACTCACCCCTACATGGGCTATGCCCGCACTTCGTTGTGTTGGATGCAGACGTCGGACAGCGCTGATCGTGGTGGAAGCTTGCGGAGCAGGACGGTACCTGGAGGTGAACCACTGGGCAGGACGTACTCAGAGCGGTCAGGTGGACCCGAGGAGCAGTGGAGGCTATCTGTACCCACCCTTCAGGTGGGACTTCCAGAGGATATCTCGACAGTGCAGCTTTTCTTTTCAGTTGTCGTTTTCCCCTTTTAGTAGTACTTTACAGTTGGGCTTGTATTTCCGGCCCCTTTTACTTTCAGCACAGCTTGTTACAGTTTTTACTTAGTGTTTACTTTTCCGCTTGCTTACTCTGTGGTGCTTGTTTACTTTTCGAAGGAAATGCCTTCCCTTTTTCCGGGATTTACGCCTCGGTGCTAGTCGCCAGCCCCTGGCCTATGGAAGGCGGGCTTGGGGTAGTCACGACACTGGCCCCGAGGACGGGTCGTGACAGTTTATCCATGGGAACAATAATTCCCACCACCCAAATATTTTTTCTAATGTAATCTATAAATGGAATCCCTAGTATCACTATCAACATGGTTTGAAATCAACCCATCGAGCTCATCCCTTATATCTCACGTAGGGGACCAAGTATCACTCATGACATGGTATAATCATATAGACATCAAGACTTTCCATGGTGTATCACCTAGGTAACTGATATCTCTTAGACATAGGTAAGTTAAATACAAAGTGATCCCATACCAAGAATGCATAGTATCAATCTAAGATTATATACAAAGAATTTAAAAACTATAATTATAAAGCTCGAGGAGCCTATCCATGCAATACACAAAAACAAAAAATGGATCTCTTCTTAGAGATGATTTTGGGATTATCTATCCAAATTAATTTAATTTATCTAGTAATTTCACTTATAAAAATGTTAACTATGTTATCCCATTCATTTAGAACAAGTAATTCCACTGTGCATAGGGTTTATGGCTTAACTCATGGAAAATATTTTCATAATTCAATTCAAACTTCCAAAAGTATTTATTATATTTCAACACACCCTTTAAGGGTGTTTTAACAATCTAATAAGGGAGAAAATAGGATATCAATGAAAATAACACCCATAGGGGTGGACTATGTCAAGGATAACAACCTAGTATGTGATTCTCTATTAGATAGGATCACATTAATCATGAGAAACCATTTAAAATAAATTACTAAACATTTTTTGGAAGCATCTTTAGAGATATCAATCATGCATTATAATGATTCATAATAAAAAGAAGGAATACTTGATGGAAGGAATAAAGACCCCTACATTTGGTTTTTAGTGATCTTCTCATCTAGTGATGGTCCTTGAATCGATCAAGAATGGATGCAATCAAAATAATCATTAGATTCCCTAAAAATAGGGTATTTGTGCTCACATAAAAATAGAAAAAAATAATATAAGAGAAACTATGAAAATAAGGAAGAGGAGTGGATATATTACTGAGAGGAATCCAACGTACAATATATAGGTGAAAACAAAGATCATATGAGGGAGTTATCAAAATACATACCTTGGAGGAAAAGGAGAGATTCAAGAGGGAGCTGAATAAGAAATTAAGGAGGAAGAAAGAAATGAGGTATTAAAATATTTCAGGGGGAAATATAAATTCACCTTTAAAATTGGGGTTGTATGGTTTGGACTCATGGTTGGCCAAACCGTGGGAAATACACTGCCCAATGAGGCCCCTCACATGGGCTAGGTTCACAGTTTGGTTATCTATGCACAACCGTTGAAAGAATCCACTATCAAGGATGTCTTCAATACATGACAAGTATGCAACATAACTCCAATGGTTAAAAAAACATGCAGTATCCCTTGTGCACTAGGATACCAACACAATTAATTCCTACTATTATCACTAATCATGCACTAACTATGAAACTCAGTCTTCTTTGGAAATTCCTAGAGCTACAAAATCCAAACGATCCCTGAATTCTCCCAAACCACTCATTAGCCTTTACAGTTAATTAATAGCTTTCAAAATGGGTTTTTATAGGAAACATAAATGTAGGTACCTTCCCAAAAGCATAGATATTATATTGGATGGCTATATGATTTTTATGGTTAGGTCGAGCCTGTGCTATATATTATCTTCTAGAATAATAAATTAATTACATATGGGCTGGAAAAGTATCATTCTGATCCCATTAATGTTTCCCAAAACTTTTTATACTGATAAAGGTTATACTGATTCACACAATTTTAAAATAATTACACAAAAACACAATGATAAATATTACACTAATTCTGGATACTTCCGTAATAAACAATGATCTTTTTACGAGACTATAGAATATTTTGATTCTACACTTTCTCACTATTTTAATTTTTATAACTGAAACTAACCTGAGCTTCTATATTCTGAAACCTCTATATTTGATCTTCTGTATTATGCTTTTATCAAACTCTATGTGTATATTATATACACTACTATCTCTAAAACATATTCTCAATAGTTGTTCTTTCAATTCCCAGTACATAGTTCTACCTTCATGAAAATATAGTGACTTTCATGAATTTATCACAGCTTTTATCTAGAACAACTCATTCTCTCAATTGGAAAGCATGAAGAATTTGTTTTCAAGAAATCAACATAGAAAAGGTAATTTTCATAATAACGTTTAGACCCACTTTTCAATTTTTTCACACTACTATTGGTTAGTTATACTACCTTAGTGAAAATGTAAATCATATATTAAATTCATAGAACTATTAGTTCATGGAATTTTCCTCTTGAAGACATAGTTCACTATATATAAATTACTATCACAGTATAACAATATCTTTCGTACAAAATTATTATGAAATGTGTGTATATATATATCATAAAAGGAATCCTCCCAGGCACGACTTATGAAAATAAAGATACAACCTGCTTAAAATTTTTATCATACAGTTCATTTTTCACTATAAGGTCATTTAAAAATATAACTAATAAAAGGAATTTATAGGTAAAATAGTTTAGGTGTTTAACACTTAGTGATTCTGAAAATACAGTCGAGTATTCACTAAAAAATTTGTGAATTCAAGAAACATGACATCACTCTTTCACACACATATCTGAAATTATTTTGCGAACACCTTCCACTATTCTTGATTCAACTTCCTCACTCTATCCTATCATATATATCATGCACCATTCTAGGATAAAAACTTTAACATTTTAAAACACATAATATTAGACCATCATAAATCTTGTATGTCTAATCATCTCCTCAAAACACTACAAATAGGGAGATATTAGCGACATTTTTTCTATACATGTTGGTTTAAAACCCTACTACGTGGTTTAACAGTAGTTATGTAAGACAAAACATATTTCACAATCATCAATAATTTAGCAGTTCTTCTTCCTATCAAGGGTAAGTTTTTATATGTGTTGTATTTGGAAAATTTAGTAGTAGTTCTGAATTAACATTAAACTGGTTTACTTTTTATAAAAACAATATGAATATAAATTAGGTGAAATAAACATAACCACCTCAATAATGGTTATGTTTAGTAGTGGTTTATGATAACCCATGATAAAAATATTTTCATGTGTCTATTCATTTGTTTTAATCATAATCCTCCACTAAATAGATTACAATGTTTTTAATCTTTTTTAAATATTTAATAAAATATTTATAAACAAATATGACAGATGATAAACTAAAAACTAAATGAACAATAAAATCATTATACATACACCATCATACCTCTGCAGTCATATATATACATCCACATCACCATAACCTCATTCAAACCATACATCAATCAACCCATACCTCATTCATTAATATATACATATAAAACATGTCAAAAAACAATAAACCATAGAAAATATACGCCCATCCCATGACCTTCACTAAATCCATCTACCTCAACGTAATCTCATATACTAGAACTGACCACATCATCTCATTTAATGAACCAAAAAATAAGATAGAAATTAGAACTGAAGATAATGAATCTTAATTACAGTTGAATAATCAATAATATTTAAACATACTGAATAAAAGAACATTCACAACTGCATTATGAAGAATGTAATGGATAGTAATGGTTAAACTCATAGCTATTTTGGAAATCTATCACTTATAAAAATTTTCTGAAAATTTAATAAATTAAAAGATAACGACAATATACACTTAATATATTCAGAATGTTACACATAATATTTTTTATTTTGTTAATCAAGTAAAATAAATTTTAATATAAAAATAATAATATATCATGAAAAAACTCTAAAAATGTGAACCTACCTAATTAATGTATGATTCAATACATGAAACTGAAAGGAGATAAATATATAAAAATTTAATCAGTTTTTAAATTGGCATGGGATGTGCTTGAAATTTACTTAATAAACATATTTTAAAGACGTTGATATGGAAATGTGTCTTATATTTCATAAATAATTCAATAGTGGTTTTATTATTATTTCATGTTAATATGAGGTTATTTTCTATAGTTTTAACTATTATATGTACACTTTAGTGTTTTAAAACATTAAAAATAAATCTATGGGTATCTTCGGAAAACTGTTATTAAGAAGGATGTTCCTCTACTTCCTATATTTAAAAAATTATTCTACATCCATTGTACTCTAATTTGATGTTAATATCACACTTTTTATTGGTTTTAACCCCTTGGAACACATTTTTAAAGACTTAATTATCTTTAAAATAGTTTATTAAGGCATTCTGTGAACACCACATGTCATATTGATGTGATTTCTACACAAACACATCAAAAATAATTCAATGGTGGTTTTCTGAAAATTTCAATTCAATATGAGGTCATTTTCTATTATTTTGACCGTTACATGAATGTTTTAGTGTTTTTAAACACTAGAAACACGTTTATAGGCATCTTAGGAAAACCACTACTCCGAATTACTTTTTTTAAGTTCCTACATTTTGAAAATGAATATATAGTCATTTTTTTGATTTTTTGGATATCTAACACTGTTTCCCTACTTTTAACCCCACAAAACATGTTTTAAAGACCTTGGTATCTTTAAAAACAATTTATCGAGTCATTAAGAGACCACTACAGATCAGATGGATGTGTTGTCCATGTGTACACACTAGAAATATATAAAAGGTGGGGTTTCCATGAATTTACATCTATATGGGATTTTATATATAGAATTTACCATTACATACACGTTTTAGTGTTTTAAAACACTAATAATGTTTTTAATATCAACTTGTAAAACCCATTACTTAGAATGATGTTCCATTAGTTCATATATTTCAAAAATCAATCGACAATTTTTTTCCTCTACTTTCATGGACATATGAAATCATTTTAAAATTTTGACTCCCTGAAACACATTTTTAAAGACATTGGTATCTTTAAATATTGTTTATTGAGTCGTTTTGAGTACACCACAGGTTAGATTGACATTTTGTGTTCCCATACATAGTTGGAATAAGTCAAATGTGGTTTTACCAGGATTTCACGTCAGTTTGTGGTATTTATCCATGGTTCTGACCGTTATATGGATGTTTTTGTGTTTTAAAACAATGAAAACATGTTTATAATAATCCTTGGACAATATTTACTATAAATGAGTTGTTGTCTGTTATTGTATTTTAAAAATTAATATATGGCCATTTATTTTAATTTTATGGTTTCCTGATTTCATTTTACTTGTTTTCATCTAGTTCTACATGTTTTTAAGGTCTTTGGTATCTTTAAAAACAATTTATCAAATCATTCTGATCACAACACATGTCATATTGACATAATGTCTATGCATATAGATAAAAAAATTCAATTATTGTTATCCCATGACTTCATGTCAATGTATGGTAGTTTTATATGGGTTTGAATATTAACAACATGTTTTATTATTTTATAGCACTCAAAACTAATTTAGGGTCATCCAAGGTAAAAATTTAATGATGTGATTTTATTTGTTACATTTTAAAAAAAATATAAGCCATTTTCCTCATATGTTTTGGTTTCAAACATCATTTTTCGGGTTTGACCCCCTATAACATGTGTTTTTAAAGACTTTGGTATCATTAAAAAAATTATTAAATCATTATTATAACACCACACATTGGATGGATATTGTTTCTTCACGCACACTTAACAGGTAATTCAACAATTTTATTCCTCTGATTTTATATCCAGATGAGGTTATTTGCTATGGTTTTGACTGTTACATGAGTGTTTTAGTGTTCTAAAGCACTGAAAACATGTTTACGAGCATCACTGGAAAACCATACCTCAGAATAATGTTTCTTAGGTTTATACGTTTTAAAAATCAATATAATGTAAAAAATTTATGATTTCATATCCATATAACACCATTTTCTGGGTTTCGACACATCGATGCACATTTTTAATCACTTTGGTATCCTTAAATAGTATTTATTGAGTCATTTTGAGCACACAAAATTTCAGATTGATTTTTTTTCTATTAATACACATCCAAAATAATTAAATGGTGATTTTACCATGATTTTATCTCAATTTTAGGTGGTTTTCTATGGTTTTGACTGTTACATGCACACTTTAGTGTATTGAAATACGTAAAACACATTTATAGGAATCATTCGAAAACTGTTACACAAAATAATGTTTTGTTATTTCATGTATTTAAAAAATAAATATGTGTTAAATTTACATTGATTTCATGGTTATACGACATTGTTTTCTAGGTTCTAATGCACTAGGACAAGCTTTTAGATACTTTGTTATCTCTAAAAACTATTTAATAAGTCATTCCAAGCGTAGCACACATCAAATTAACATAATGTGTAAAAATAAAATTATTTCTATGTTATATTTCCCATTATTTTATGTCAATTTGAGGTCTTTTTATTTTGTTTTTACCATTACATATATGTTTTATTATTTTAAAACACTAAAAATGCATTTATGGGCATCTTAGGAAAATCAATACTTGTAATGGCATTCTATCAGTTCATAAATTTTAAAAATAAATATATGATCATTGGTATAAATTGGGTTTTCCTAGTATTTACATCTGGACACACGCTTTTAAATACTTTAGTATCATTACTCAAAAACCAGATGGATTTATATTTTTATAAGTTTTTGGATAATCCCCCTTTTAATGGTTGATGAGGAACCCTTACATGACCTATAGGCCCAAGACACAAATCCCATATATGATCCAAAGTCCCATAGGCACAAGGCTCAATATATGACCTTTGAATTCCCACTAACTAACACACTTGAAACAAACCCTCCCCAACATATGCATCTTGAAGGTGCCTAGGACCCCCCCCCCCCTCACATGGTTGATTGTCTAGTATTTACCCATGCAGAGCTACAAAATTATGAGTACAGATGGGAGTTGTCGTACCATTTCATTCTTCTAATCTGGTTAGCTCTACTCTAGTGGTTACTACTTTTTTCTAAGTCCCCTCTTGGGCATTCTCTTGTGTTGTCTGCCTCAGCTATTTCTTGGCCTTTGTAGCCTGAATTCCCTATGGCCCAAAGTCCCTTAGTGGACTAAAGGCCCTTGTTAGACTAAAGTTATTGTGGGCCAAAGGACTTTGGTTGCTTGTAGGCTCAATTTGGTGTCCCGAAGGATCACTTTAGTATCATTAAAAATAGTTTATTGAGTCATTCTGAGCACACTTCCCATCAGATTGACATGATGTTTGCACGTACAAATAAAAAATAATCCAAATGGGGGTTATGCATGATTTCATTTAAATATGAGTTTTTTGTATATGGATTTTTCATTAAATTCATATTTTAGTGTTTTAAAACACTACAAACATGTTTATAGAAATCCTAGGAAAATCGTTACTCAAACTGACACATCGTCGTTTCCTACAATTAAAAATTCAATTTTTTAATCATTTTCCTATGATTTAGGACCATCTAACACTTCATTCTCGGTTTTAAACCACAGAAACATGTTTAAGGACTTCTATATCTTTAAATAAAATTTATTAAGTCATTTTAATAACACCATATGTTAGATTGATGTTATTTCTATGCGTACTCATAAATAAATTTAAATGGTGTTTTTTTCAATTATTTCACTTAAATATTAGGCCATTTTCTATGTTTTGGACCAATAAATGCACACATTAGTGTTTTAATACTCTAGAAACATGTTTACGATCATCCCAGGAAAAATTGTTACTCAGAATGATATTATTTCTATATTTAGAAAATCAATCTTCAGTCATTTTCCTCTGATTTCATAGACATGTGTTGTAAGTTTCTTAGTTTTGACCCCCTGACACTCATTTTCAAAGAAATTAGTATATATAAATTTTTTTATTACATATGAAAAAAATAAGAAAATGACATCAAATTGTTTTCAATCATTAGGATAACAATTTATAATTCATTTTTAAAATTAAGAATCAACCGCACATAACTTGACACACAATGTGGTTAGTTTGAATCGAAGTGCATTTTTTCATTATAAATGTGTCATTTTAGATTAAAAAACTATCATATTGTAAAATACATGAAAATGAGCTTAGATTTCTTTAAAACTTTAGTAAAATGATCCATAATTCATTTATGATATATTGAATTAAATCACACATCAATCAGAAAAACGAATTGAGTGGATTGACTCGAAATGTGTGGTTTCAATATAAGAGTCATTTTACCTTTAAATGCTTGTCACATAGTCATAAATGAGAAAAAGATCTCAGATATTTTTCAAAATATAGGAAAATGATCCATAATTCATTTTCAATGTGTAGGAATCCATAATACATGAATGTAAAAAATCATGTGGATGGTATGACTCGAAGAGTGTGTTTTGAATGTAAAAGTGTCATACTAGTTTTATTTATAGAAGTTGTATGTGTTATTTAAAAATGTATGTATGATCTATGGAGTTTAGAATTTATCTCGATAGGATGAGCTCTAAAGTGGGAAATTTCCTTAGTAATCATGCCTATCATCCTTTGAAATATAGACGCTAAAGAATTTTCCATTTCTAACTACCACTAACATATGTTTTCCTATAAGAGTCAGGTTTCTGCACTACTTCTTTTAACCATGAAATTTTTTATTTGTGCCTCCTAATAAATGGCACTTCTTAAACCCCCACTCTATGTACTAGTGAATGATAATAATTCCCTAACTAAGACAGCTAATTGAGTACACCCAATACCAATCCCCCAATCCACACTCGAGATGTTTCCTCATTAAAACGATTATAACTAAATTGTTCGAAGAAATTGAAGATGATTTTAAGGGGTATACATCATAGGATTATTTTATTTTATCATGTCAATACAATGATATTAACAATGATTTCTTAAACTATCTGACCCTAATAATATTATCTACTTAATAATTTTTTATTACTATTTAATTTTATTTTATTACTATAAAATAATAATAATGAGAAATAAATTATGAAATCAAAAAATAATTAAATTCAATTAATTAGGGTTGGATACATGGTTCAAATGGCCTTAAATTGGAATATTTTAATCCAATAGTTAGACCCCATTTAATTATGTTTTATGTGTGACTGTTATTTTAATTTATTTTCTATTAATATTTTTATAGTGATTAAATAACACGAAATAGTAATGAAAATAATTTACTCAAACTTCTCTAGTAGGTTCATTCACAAAGAACCCATTAGGGTTCCTATGAACTTTAAGTGAAATCTTTTTCTGGCCAATAAAGTAGCCTAAACCATTATCTGTTATAAAAATAATACAATTCTTTTTGAAAAAACATGAATTTTAACAAAATAATATAAATAATATTGGAAAAAATACAACAAAGATTGTTCTTTTTATCAAAAAATGTCGAGTCCTAGAAATACACGGAATGAATAGTTTCTCATGATTCACAGTATTTTTTATTTAATTCCTAGAAAATAGAAACATTAATAAAAAATATAATTTTATTTTGTGTATGTTATTAAGAGACTATAAAATATGAAATTACATTATGAGATTAATATATGTTAATATCATCCAACATCTTCCACTGCTAATGAGAAATGACTTTAGAAACTTTCTCATATACTTGTATATATCTTAGATATGTTTCATTAAATTTATTTCATAATATAAATTTAAAATAACTCCATTTCTTACCAAAACATTCAAGAGTCCATGGGCATGAAACAGAGTCAGGGGTATCAAAATGAAAAGACATCTATAAAAAAAATTAAAACAATTTACCAGTAAAATAAAAAATTTACTATTGTCTTTTAAATTAGTTATCAATGAATATTAAATTAATATTACCTTTTCTTAGTTATCAAAGACATAAATTTTCTATGATGTGGGAATATTCCTCCCATCATTATAATTAATGGGAAAAATCACTGTTTGGCAAGCAATCTACCCCATAATATATCCATATAATCTGATAGCATCACTAGTAGGCACCCCAAACTCATCAAATGGAAATATGCTCTTGAATTCTATCACGTCCCATATGTTTCTTATATTCATATTTATATCTATTCAAATGTTATCTTTATCTATTTTAATAATTTTTTTAAAAATTAATAAAATATAATGTTTTTGTACAATGAAATACAAGCCAGTAATGGAAAATTTAAGCATCCACTCAATGGAGGGGTGAAAACTGCTCCATCGAAAGAGGTGCATTGGATGGTGGGATATTAATAACTTTATGGGACACTGCTTGTTCACTAGAAGGCTATTATATAATAGAATCACTCGGATCCACTAAAGATAATAATAGTAGTGGTGCGATCTGAGATTATGATCAACTAAGATATTTATTTTTTCTTATTTCCATCACTATAATTCAAATGATTAATAATATATTAAATGTTTAAAAAAAGTAAACGTATATGATTTTTGATGAAAATAAAAAATAGAACAATGTATATATGTAAGAAACAATTATGAATGGGAAATTGTAATATAGTTTAATTAATAATTTATAAATTCAATTGTCTTTATATTCATTGTCTTCAATGTTATCATCATCCATTGCAATGAGTACTTCATTTTCACCCTCTATTGAATGTTCTATTATCTCAATATTGTCAAAAAACATTTATTGAATGTTTTGTGGTTGATGAGTTTCACTGTTGAAAACAACATATTGACCTTCATTTCCAATATCATACATATATTGTCAATTTAAGTTTTCAAAAACACTCCAACATTCATGTATTTCATCATCCATATAATAAACCATATTTTCTTATGAATCCAAGATAAACAGACCATGATCTTTATTCTTCCTGGTATCGAACAAGTAAAATACGTTTACTGAATTAAAATGTAACAGATCAATCATTACACCCCTATAAATGTTGACTCACATTCATTTGATTAATATAAAAAAATCAACAATGATAGTTTAATTCTATTATATTAGACAATTTTATATAGTATCCTACCTCTTCAAGTATAAGTACACAAATATTTAGAGTTTTAAATTATTCCTCAAGATAAATTGTATGAAACCTAAAGTGATGAATATTTTAGGCATCAAATCTCTTATTTGGAATTAGAGGACGTCAAGACAAAAACCTCAAATCATTTAATATTTCATCTTGATCGTCAACACCCATTATCTAGACACTAATATATAAGGAACTAATTTTAATATATAGAAAATAACTATATGTTTATAATATAATTATGATTATATACATACATGAAGGGTAACCCTTTCTACAATCTCATTATTAACATCTTTTATTAATTTTAGCTCATTTCATGATTTCCCACTTAGTCACTCATTTGTTTAAAATCAAAATTCTTTAATAAATGGATCCAAAATAAGACTATGTAGTAGAATATATCTATGTTCTTTTAGAAACTCAAATTTAGTTAGACAAAAAATTTACCACCTTCTAATTGGTCATCCAATGGATGGAAATACCAATGACCATTTTCAGAATAATAATTAGTAGAGATTTCATCATCATTACCAATAAGATTGAATATAGTCTAAATCCCATAAAAAACCTAGAACATAAGGTCAAGAACTCTTCGTCTATGTGTCTTTTAGAAATAGTGCCATCTGGTTGAGATATATTCCTCACATTTGATTTTAAATGACCTTAGTACCTAAACAAAAAAGAAACATATTAAAAAAAAATCACAATGATTTGATAAAATTAAAATCACAAATTAAAGGAAAAATAATATCAATATACCTCTAAATTAGATACATCCATTGATAGTGTACCACTACAACAATTTTAGATTCTTAAACCAAATGAATAGTCAAATGAGTCATGAATGTGAAGAATTAAGTGGGAAATAAAATCTGAAAATGATAAAGTGTCAAACAATTATTTCATGATATTTATCAAGCTTAGATGGATTTATAGTTTTTTGGAAAAGAACTCTGAGAAAAGTACACATCTCAACTATAACTAAAATATCATTTTTATGTAATGTACTATGTAATTCCAACCACAACAACTTCTCAATCAGAATATATGAGTCCTGACTGTTCAATCCAAACATTCAATGTTTTAAGTCAACACACCATGATGTGTTACTTGAATATCCATATGGAACCTTTATATTCTTTAAAGTTCAAAGGAATATATCTTTTTAATGATTTTTCATTGTAAAAATAGTCGAAGGAAACCTTCTATTTTCTTTTTCCCACAAATAATGCTTTATATTCATTGATTCCATATCCTAATTAGCATTAAGGTGTTCCTTCAATTTACCATTCTCATTAAGAAATGAAAAAATTAATTTATTTTAAATTTTATTCTAAATATGAATTATGTAAATATTATGACATATCAAATTCAACTACAAATAATGGCCTTTGAAAAAAATACTAATTTTTTCCACTTTTGTGTTCCGGCTGCTTCAAATAATATTCCTTGTATCATTTTCTCACCATGTTTAAACTAATCATATTTTCCAAATCTATAGTGACATTAATTAATTTTCCTAATATTTCTAAACTATATAATAAGTTTTTTGTATTTATAATTTAAATATCTTCACATAATTGTATCATTTTAAACATGAATTTATGATAAGTATCAATAAATCTAAAAGGATGTATAAAACAAAATTTTCTACTATATGGTAATTGCTGAGGTTAAAAATAAAAATTAGAAACCCAAAAATCCAAACCAGTATGTGTTTACCAACCAGATAAGTTTCCTAGTGTATTAATTTCACTAAATATCTAAATTAAATTGGCATGAATTTTGAAATGTTATTTTTTTTGAATTATCATAGGTTTCCTTGCCACCAGCCCATAATTATCACAATTCATTGATTAGAGTTTGAAGGTATACATTTATTCTCTTTCTAGGAATAATATTTGAAATAATGAAAGAATTATTCTTCATAAAAATCTATAGAGGAAGATTATAGGGGATCATATAAAATTGGACAATTTATATAATTAGGGCTTGAAGTACAAAAGTGTTAATACCATCGAAAGCCAATCCCAAACACACATTCCTAGGATCCAAAGATAAATATGGACATAAATAATCAAACTCCATCCATATTTTTGAACCTTTTGAATGTATGATCAAGTCATCATCATTACTATCATGAGACACTTTAGGTTTCATATAGTATTAGATGATATGAATAATATTTTTTATTGTGGGTTTGGAGGAAAGTAATACACCACCTTGGTGGTAGTTTTTTTCTATTATATCTTACTAATGTTTCATTGATTTTTTAATATCATTATTGTTCATTAAATTCTATATTCTTTTATGAAATATTTTGAATTCTTATTTAATATACTCTTCTCCCTAGTAAATCATAAAATCATTAGGGAATGCTTGAATAATTTTCTAATCAATTTCAACTTTATTTATACTTTTCTTCATTTCAAAGAGTAAATTTGGGATCGCAAATTCAATAAATGCATCATGAAGTAAATTTAGAATCATAGATATTTCATTTTTAGTAATTCCACAAGGGTACATTATATGATTCTAATTATGTAGAAAATATAACTTTCAATTATTGACACAGACTACATATAATTCCAATTTTTCATATTCAACTAATTCATAAAAATCATTTTTTGGTCACTATATTTCCGAGCAATATTAGCATACTCAAGATCAATTGAAGGTTATATTAACTTATTAAAATATTGTACATTAATTCTAAAAAAGATAAATGCATTATTTATAAAATTTATAATTGAATTATCCTCTGGCAGGTCACTTTTTGTATTTTGGAGATGATAGTTATCTTTTATTACTTTCCATTATTTTCCAAGAGAGATGGATAAGTGAAAACTCAAGGGGGGTTAAATTGAGTTCCTAAAATTTTCATTACATTATAAAATCCTCTTATATTTATTTGAGTTCAAATATTTTACATACAAAAATTGGTAGAGAAAATACAAAAACATAATATAAAGAGATTTGACATAATTGATTTATTTTGTTTCAGGGAACAAAACTCTCCTAGACCACTCCACAAACACTCCACTCCATGTTTTTGGGGAATTTAACAAATACATCCCATTTTTCTAGGGCTCTGAGTTGAGTATAAAGAAACTATTAATTACAAGAAATATATATATATGAGATTTCAACCAGGATCTCCATTTGCAATACCTATCCATGATCTTAACACACTAACATTCAACAAGTGAAGAAAAATATCATTTGAAGAACAATTAGAACACAAAATTTCAAGTAACAACAAACAGTATATGAGGATACTTTTTAAGAAGGTTATAAACTTACAAGTCCATATCTGGACGATCTTAGATTTCAATAAGAATTTTGAACATGCAACACATGAGTGTTGTATATGATATTGTCTTTGTACAATCATTTTGTGTTACCTTTATTAGAGTTTTGCGTATGTATATGTATATTAGTTCATATATGGATGCAATATATTACTCTTCCATTTATATCTTTTCTTAAATTTTGATCTTAATCATGTGAGATAATCACAAGGCTCGAGATGAAAATCTATTGAAATTTTGTTAATACATTCTATTAATGGAAAGTATCCATTCTTTCTAATTATGAAATAAGCATCTTCACTAACGATTTCAGAGATCATCTTCTTAATATCTTTCCATTCATTAAAAAATGAAAATTTATATTAAACGTTCTTTCCTTAGATGGAAAATAACATTAATGATATACTAAAAATAATTAAGTAGCCTATCAACTAACCCTTCATATGATATTCAATATACCGTACTATTCTCATAACAAAACTGATAAGTAGTTTCGTAATATAAAACCAATCTTTGACTATAACTGTATGTAAGAAAAACTAAATTCAACATTAACTAGTAAAATTCTTAAGAATAGGACAAATATTTCACTGAATTGTGATAATTAACATTCAAAATATATTTTTATTCTCATAATATAATCCTTTTCGATCATATATTTCATAAGATAAAGACCTCTTATAATTATACTCTGTCAAAAAAATATAACTTTGAAGATGCAGTAGATTAATAATTTCATTCATAAGATAATATCTTACCCAATAAGATAAACATCCAACATGGAATTTTTTTTATTCTGATAAGATGGAATATATTCTTTCAAAGAATCAATCCTCATAAGATAAATTACTTTTCCATTTCTTTAATACTCTACTCATTATAATATAATCTCTTAATATTAGTTTAAGTTAAATTACTTTCATAAAAGTATAATCTGAAACACTCATGGTAGACTCATTAAAATAAAAATATTGATTTTATGAATCATTAAAACACATACAATCTAAGATATTTTGGACAAAAATAATTATTAACCACAATCTCCCCATTTTTTATGATAATAAAACCAAATGAATAAAATTAATTTTTTTTATAAAATGATCTTTTAAAAAAATTCTTAATTTTTGAATTTTTCTCTTTCTTCTTCATGAAAATATTTTTTTAAATTTTTGTATACTCGTTTATCTTATCTTAAATTTTTATACATAAAAAATAAATAGAAAAAATGAAAAAAGAATAAAATCAGTTTTGCACATGAACAAGTGTAAATAATTAATGTGAATGAATATAAACAGAATCGGGCATGATGCTTTATAAAATATAGTAAGTAAGAGATATCATTAAATAATAAAAGAAACTCAAAAATAAAATAATGATAATGATAAAACAATATGAACAAAGTAGAATAATATTAAAAATATAAATTAAATGATTCATAAAAAGTATAATATGAATGAAAAAAAAGTGAATTAAAGACATGAAAAATAAGAATTCAAGATTTCAAATGTTTTTTTAAAACCAAATTCAAATGTTTTCAAAACACCCATTCAACCAATAATGAAAAGTGTCAAAGTGTATCAGATATTGAACAAAAAAAATATTTTGGATGTGGTTTTTTGAATTAAATATGTGAGATAAAAGGTAGATAGGATATAGGAAAAGGGGCATCAGCTCTCTCTCCGATTACATAACACAATGTTCATAAATATGATCTATGTTCTACTCTATCACTTAGAGATATCCTTACAGAGGTGGATTGAATATTAAGATAATATTGATAATATATACCCATTTAAATATTATCTATAGATACAAAGGATAAATTAGAAGATGGTTTAGGTAATGTTAAGGATAATTTTTTAGAAAACCTGAGATTGTTTCTTATGTAAATATCAACAGGGTCAAAGATCTCCTTAAGTTTATGAGAGGTATAGGAATTGTGATCAACATTAAGAGTTCATGGACGGTGTATCCATCAAATCTAAAAAATATCTTCTACAAAATCATTGATTATGCTCACCACATCATTCTTGGAGTAACCTTGGAGAGTTGTGAAACTATTCCAGACCTTCTGAGAAAAAGTACCAAAGATATTTTGTACTTATCTCTTCGTGGAGAAACCAAAGACCAATTTATTCAACACATCAAACTAATTACTAGAAATACTAACAGGTTGAGAAACAAAAAAATTTATTTCCTTTTTTTTACACTTATCTTTTTTGAGGTTCAATAAATTCATCTACCTCTTCTTCTTATTCCTCTTCAAAATATTCTAGATTTAAACTACTTTTGAACAACTGATGTGGATCTTAAAATTATTTTTCTAAAAAATCAAAATTATTTTATAAGTATCAAAACATTATTTTAAATATAATAATAAAAAATATTACACCCCTTTTTACTTTAGATAAATAATCATAAATATCAGTTACCTTTTATTTTAATAGGGAGTTGATTTTAATTCTAGATTGATCAATTTATATAATAGAACTTTGAGAAAATGAAGGAAAACTTATGACTTCAGGAATCAAAAATCTTTATATATCTTGAACCATTTAACTGGAGTGATATTTACATTTCATTAAATAAATGGTATAAGTTATCATCTCTCTAACCAGAGAAAATACTTCTAATCTTGATAATACATCCACTAAATTTGTGGATTCTCCAGAGGTTCCATTAAAATAGTAATTAATACTGAATTAACCAATGAATTTACTTAATTTATATAATATTTAGATTTTACATGATCACACAGAATCCTAATATCAATTCGTAACTCATCCATTTGAGTTTTTAATGATTCTGCTTCAGAAATAAACTTTGAGTAGCTTTCAGAGGCTCTCTCATCAGTGATATTCAGCTCTTCTGTAGGAATTACTTAACTTCAATGTTGTGGGAAAATAATAGAAAAAGTATCTTATGGTACTTAGTACTTCTGGACTAATCTCCCTATTGATTTATAAAAACATTAGGTCTCTCCTCCAACAAGGACAGTTCTACAGATTCTGATCAGGATTTTCTATTTTATACTTGCTAATATACATTTTTTTCTTCTTGTTATTCTCCAACATCAGCATTATGACTAAAAAATCAATACATTATATTATAACTCTTATAATTATCTTACTAAATGAATAAAATATATTTTGTGTTATTTAACATAACATAGTTGATATCTTCTATCCCCAAACAACACTACTTAACCCTATAATGTTCATGGACAACTCTTAGATAACTACAAAAGTTGGTGTAACTTCAGGTTGTGTATAGAATGGAGGTGAAATAACTTGAGAATAATTTCCTTAATTTGATTTAACAATGACCCGCACTCTTATTCATATCCCAGAAAGAGTTTTATATTCAAGAAAATCCTTTACATCGATAGATTACACTAGCATTTCTACTGAAACTAGTTAAACTGAAGGAGTCACAACAACATCATCACTAAAAATTCCCATTTGGGATTACTCCCCAAAGTGGATGTGCTGTCTAATTCAGTCACTTCTTCTGAACTTATAAGAACCAACTTTTTAAATAGAAATTCCAACAAAAACACTTCGCCTTAGGATATTTGTGCTTAATATCACCAGTCCATGACAATGGGTTGTTGTGTTGTCATCTAAACAAACCCCAATGTTAGGAAAAACTAGATTTAACATCCTTCCAAATGGATAAACATTTACTGATTTTTTCTAGATGTGGAACATATATCTTATAAAATATAATTCCATATTAAAAGGATTCTCGATCATAAATAAATACAATAATGTAAAATCTTGAAAAAAACATTTTCAAAATCATTATTTCTCTATTAAATGGAAGGATGGATAAATATTATAATAACTTTCTTTCAGGTTCAAAGTCTTTCCTGGTATTTTTCTTCAGATATGTGGATCCAAATAAGGACTTCATGGTTTTTGGTGGACTGACTTCATCTACAATAAGCAAGTAAGTACAGAATTATATACAACCTTTACGAGGGAACTTGAATTATTCAACAATTACCATGGAGTTTATTGAGAAACTTATCTGTTTTACCTTCAAAGTGACTATGTTTTCATTATCACCAAAATGTAAAACTAAAGTCCTGTAAGACTCAAAAACTTTTTTTTCAAAAACAAAATTATTTCATATTAAAAAAAATAAAATCCCTTCCTTGGTGGGGTTTTACCTTTTTGTGAAACATTTCGATTCCATATATCAACGTAAAATATATCACTCAACCACTTAAAACATCACATTCTTTCCTTGAGAATTTGATCCTTCTTGAGGAAGAACCATCGATTCTCTTGGTTTGTTTTATTCCCAATGTGGTTTAAAAGATTGAAATGTTAGTGAAACAAGGTTAGGATAGAACATAGATGAGGTTATAAAGGGCGTAAAATGTTTTTCATATATAACTAACACAAATTATTTTGGTTTTTATTAATTGAATTGTCATGTATTGTAATGGGACGAGTAATCATAATAATAATTAGGTGACATAATCCATTCTGATGTGACTAAAATATAAATCAACTATTCAAAATCTCAAACATGATAATGAAAATAAAATATTTAATTAATTATAAATCTATTCTACTAGGGAAGTTAAAATCCAAAAAAATTAAATAAACCAAATTCTAATTTGATAAAATAAAATCTTTCAGTAGACAATGGTTTTGTAAAAATGTATACTAATTGTTTTTTATTGTGAAAAAAATAATAAAGGGATATAACTTTTTGCATGATATCTTAAGAAATTAAGTCTTATATCAATGTTATTTTCCCTAGAATGGCTGATTGGATTTTTTAAAATATTGATTTCACTCGTGTTATCACATTTTATTGGAGAAAAACTAAAATTAATTCCAAAATCCATTAGAGTGTGTTTCATCAACAACCCTTGTTCACAAAAACTTCCTACTTCAATATATTCTTCCTTAGTAGTTGATAATTGTACACTATGTTGTTTATTAATTAAACATGGTACTAGAGATTTACTATAAAAAATGCATGTTTCTAATGATCTTTTATTATCTAGTCTCCCTCCAGCAAAATTGGTATCAAAATATGAAGTTAAATTGAAATCAATAGTTTTTTGATAATGTAATGAAAGAGACCCAATTCCTTTTAAATATCTTAAAATTATTTTTTTAGTACTTAAATGAGATTATTTAGTATTTGATTGAAACCTATCACAAATAAATACTAAAAATATAATTTCAGGTCGACTTCTAGTCAGATATAGTAAAATTCCAATGATTCATTGATACAACATGTTTTTAATAGGTTTTCCAGTCTCATCAATATCAAGATTAATATCATAGCACATAGGAGTTGAATAATACTTTTTTCAAGTCAAAATTTATTATGTCAATCATGTATTCATTTTCTGTGGTTTACGTAATTGACTAAAACATTTTTGTAAATTTAAAATCCTAAAAAATATTTTAACTCACCCATTACACTCATTTCAAATTTTTTCCATATTTTTGAAAAATAATTATGTATTTTTTGAACCAAAAATAATATCATCAACATATATTTGAACTAACATGAATTTTAAGATTATGTTATCTTAAATAATATTGGATCATCCATGCCTATTAAGGAACCATAATAAAAGAAAATAGTTTCATCTAGCATACAATAATCTTGGTGATTGTTTGAGCCCATATAGATATATAGTATTATTTATAATATAGTTTTTAAAGTAAGGGTCATTGAAACCATGAGGTAGTTCATCATAAAAATACTCCACTAAAATTCCTTTTAAAAATGCTAATTTAGTATCCATCTAATATAATTTTAAATTCATATAATATGTGTATTTTATAAGGATTCAAATTGTTCATAATCTTACTACATGTGAAATGGTTTTTTCATAACTGATTCATTCTTCATGATTGTAACCTTTTATAACTAATCTTGATATATTTCTAGTTATTTCACCGTGATCATATTCCTTTTTTATAAACACCTATTTTTTCAAATATTTGAATAATCATAGGTTCTATCAATGAATTCCCATACAATGTTCCTCTTGAGCAGATTTAGACCATATTTAATAGCTAAAAACCAATTTTCCATAGACAAAGATTATTCTACAGTTTTAGGTTATAGATTACAGAAAAAGGTATATAATTAAACATGGTTCCCTATATTTATTCTAGTTGTAACTCTTTCATATAATCTTCCTATTACTATTTATAAAGGATGATCCTTAATATTTCTATGAAATTTAAGCATCACAATTTATGGTACAATATCATCAACTCTTATAGGATTTGGTTTAAGAAATCCATATTACAAATCATTATCTTTTTTATTGTTAAAGGGAGGCTTGGTTCTGAAGTCCTTAATGAAATAATTTAGTTCATTATTTTGAGTCTTTTTGAGATCAAAAGGATCACTATCATCAAAATTCACATGAGGTTATTCATAAAAATTCATTGATACCTTTTAAAAAATCTATAAGCCTTGTAAGTAGTAGAATAATCTAGGAAAATACCTTCAATATCTTTTGGATAAAACTAACCAATATTTTCATTAGTGTTCAAGATGTAAAATTTTCATTCAAATACATTAAATTATATGACCTATGATTTTTATTATTCAATAACTCATAGGTTTTTTTCATTAATTTATGTATTATTATAACTTTGTTAATTTCACAACATGATAAGTTAATAGCTTCATCCCAAAAATGAGTGGGTATGTTATATTGACATACAAATTTTCTAAATATTTCTTGAAAAGACTTGTTCCTCCATTCAATAACACCATTATGTTGAGGTGTCATGGGTTCAGAGAAAGTACATTTAATACCTTGTTTTAAGAAATGTAAATTAAATTCAAGATTATAAAATTCTTCTCTATGATTTCTTCTCAAAGTTACAATTTTAGCATATATTTTTTTCATTTTGAACAAGGTTAAAAAAATTAATAAAAATTGAAAAATATTAACTTTTAACTGTAAAAAATTAAACCCATTTAAATCTTAAAAAATCATCAACATCACACCGAAAAAGGATTTACTGGAAATAATTTCAGTTCTAGTAGGTAGGAATAGATCTATATGGACAAGATCTTCAGGTTTAGATATAGAAACCTCTTTAATTGGATTAAAAGATGAATTGTGTTTCTATCCCATTCTATATGAATCATATAGTTTCTTTTTATCCAATTTATAGTAATGAAAGTCTGAAATAAAATGATTCTTATAGAAATTTTACATGGAGTAAGCATTTCATTGTCCAAGCCATTTATGCCAAATCCATGACTCATCTATTTCAGCGTTCAAACAATGTACATTTTTTCTACCCAAATAATTAATATCTAATGTGTAAACATTAATATTTCTAGATGATTTAAACTTGATATATTTATCTTTGAAAAGTACTAATTCATTGAATGAAAAATAAGCTAAATAACCTTCATAACATAGTTAAGAAAAACTTATCATGTATTTGTTTAATTCTTAAATATAAATAACTATATTTATGAAGATAAATTTTGGATTTCTAACCAACCCAATTCCAAACATTATTCCTTTTTCATTATATCTAAATGTTAAATAACCTTCATCTATCACAGATATTGAGTGAACATTTGAGAAATATTCATTCATGTGTCCTGAAAAAACACTATCCATAAAACATTTAACATTTTTGTTCATGTGGTTTGTTCTATGCAGGGATAAATAAAACAAAAATATTTTTTGGTACCTAAAATATATTGGGTCTAATAATGTTAGCATAAGAATACTTTGGGATCCAAATATATTTTTGTTTTCTAGAACACTTACGGTATATTTTCAAAAATATTTTTTGTGAAAACTATTTTTTATTAAAAAAAATAGGATTTTACATATTATATATTTTAGAATAATTTATCATTTCTCCAAAATTAAAATAGGTAAATGTGGAATATTATTTTATAAATATGTTAAAAATAGATTTTGTAAAATTTGGGCATATCAACTTGACTTCCTATTCCACAATTTTCTTTTTTTAGTGGATTTAAACCAAGAAATTTATTTACATAATCTCCCCCTTTATTAAAAACACTTGATGAATCGTTAATATTTTGAACTTCATTTTTTTAGGTTCTCAATTTTTTATGACATGTTTATTTCATAATATAGTAGCATTTTTTAATTGATCATTAATGTCTATTTTTTTTGTTTAATTACTCTTCTCAATTGAAAATTTTATTATAGGAGTTCTTGTGAGAATTGTTTTTCTTTTTTATGATTTTATACATCCTTTAGAACATATTAAAAAATTCATTTAATTATTTATATGAGAAATTTTAATTTTATAATTCACACTCATGCTCAATATATTAGTATCAATGTACTTCATCCGAATGTACCCTAAGCATATGTTGGTCTTTTTCTTAAGGTCTTAAAATTATTATCATGAGAATGAAAATTTTCTAGAATCTTCAAAGTCATTCTATATGGGATTCATATATTTCATGGATCTCTTATTATATCCAAACTTCTTAAATAATATTTTTTTCTTGATTTTTATTCTCTTTTAATTGAGGACAATCTGTCATGAGATGTACTATCTTATTGAACTCATAACATATTTCTTCCTTAGAGTTGTCACCATGAATCTTGTACCTATTTAGTGGTATTATGAAACCTCTTCTCTTTTTATATAATGTTTTTAAATTTATAGAAAACTATAAAAGTTCATCATTCGATCTAGAATAGATTGGGTAATATTCCACTTCAAATTTTGTAGAGATCTATTGTCCTTTCTTCCTCTTATCTTCCTTAAAAGTATAAACCATTAAGGTAGAATTATATTTCATTACCATTTTATATTGTCCAGCTTCAACTTCTATTTCATCTTGATACATCATAAGAGTTCTAATGAAATATTTTATTTTTAAATTATTTATTACAGTATATTTATTTATGGTAGTTGAGATTCCACTCCACATGATTGATAAAACACTTAGAACCTTCAATTATTTATCAATATCATTAATTGGTGTTCCTAGAGTAGAATCATTATTGAATATATTAGTGAGTGTTCCATTCAACTAAGTAATTCTTTATCCTTCATTCATTTTGAATGTGTCCAATATAAGTTTGGTAGTATCATATCTAGGAGCCTTCACCTTATATTTATATTCATAAAAATGGATATATTATTCCATATTTCTTGTGGTTTTTTACATTGATAGAATCTTTTGAACTCATTGGGTCGTAATCCAAAAAATATATTGTTCATATCTTTGTAATTAAGACAATATTTATCTTTGGTTGTATAATCCATGTTTTAGGTTCTATATTTGGTATTATATATAGATTTATTACTTTTAGATAAAAGTTTCAACCATGATTTTTCAAATAGATGGTCACTAGAGCCTTCCAATAAAATTAATTGTTTCCATTAAAGTAATGTTATTTAATCACTAACATACCTTCTTGGGTATCATCCATAACATCCATTTGAAATTAGGTCCTTCTCTTTCAACCTTTTACAACTATTAGCTCAGTATTAATGAGATTTAATAAAAATTGTATTCCCAGAGAAATGGCTATATAGATACTCAATAGAGTGGTTAATTGAGTTACTAAAAATTTATTTACTTTAAAACACCCTCTTTTAGGTATGTTAGTTAAATATTTTCTTTAAACAAAATAGGAAGCAAAAATATAAAAACATAATGAAAATATAATCAAAACATAATATTTATAGTGGATCAGGGAATATAAATCCCTTAGTCCACTCCAACTACACTCTACCTACACTCTACTTCATGAGTTTTATTTATTTCACTATGAAAACCATTTTTAAGGGGCTTTGAGCTGAGTATAAGTAGATGTTAGTTATAAAAAAATTATAAGAGATTTCAACCAGGCTCTCCCTTTATAATACCTATCCATAACCTTAACACTATCCCCTAAAAATAGTTTATAAAAAATGATACAAATTGAAATTTGAAGAAATATTATAGTTTATAGTTTTAAGAATTAACTGATAGTAGATAATGATAGATCATGAGAAGTTGATAAACTCAAAATATCGACTTTGTATGATCTTAGATTAAATTGATATGCCTGGAAGCACATAACATGAGTATTTTTTATGATATTTTATATGTAAAATCATTGTCTGATACTATTATCTACGTACATGCATATTTCTATGTGTATTTTTATGTATATTCATGAAATAACTAACTATTACTTTTATATCTCCACATTGATTTTAACTTAATCACATGAGATAATCATAATGGTGTAGAGGTTAATTTATTGAAAAGTTTATAAGATAGTATATTAAAGAAAATCATCCATTCTTTACAAATATGGAAAAGTACTTTGTAGTGATGATGTCAGATATATTTTTCTTTTGGTAGTCCTATTCATAAAAAAATTCAAAAAATTTATATTCAAATAAATGAACCATACCGTTTTTGATACTCTAAAAATTATGATGCAACTTATCAATATATTATGAAATCTATCATGATATTCTTCATAACAGCCAATATTTGGTTATATTTCAAACTGATAGTACTGATATTTTAAGATAAATTCTAGAGAGACCACTTAAAACAAATAATTGACTCATAATACATGTAAGATAAATAAAATTGAAAATTATGTCGGAGAATTATTAATTTTAAGAGAAATATCTTATGGATGTTTGCAACTTATATTTCACAAATTCTTCTGATTCTCATAATATAAGCCTTTTTGAACATCTGTTTCAAATGATAATGATTTATTATAATGACAACCTATCTGAGATATCTGACATTGAACACATGAAAGCTCAATAATTTTATTCATAAGGCAATATCTTACATAATAATATAAACATCCAACACAAGGTTTTATAATTCTGAGTAGGTAGAAGACATTATTTTAAAACTAAAATTTTGATAAGATAAAATAATTTTCAATATATTCAATACTCTACTCCACAAAAGATAAACTCTTAATTTTAGAAAACTATAAATTCAATTGATAAAATTATAATCTGAAACACATAAGATATGATCATTAAAATAAAAATAGATATGTTGATAATCATAATAACACATAAAGCTAAGATATGTTGGAATAAAATAAGTATGTCCATCATCTATAACATTTGATTCACTATTACAAATATTACATACATATTTAGTAGGAAACTATTTCAATATCAAGTTCCCATATACTTTTTTTAATTCAATCATCGATTGAATTTACATTCAGGAAGAAAAAATTATATTCTACCATCTACTGACCATCATCCAATTGCATAATATAAAACTTATTTCGAACACGTGGCATATTGAGTGGTATATTGTGGTAAATTAATCAAAAATTTATCCATATATATATATATAACACATATACTAGTATATTTATATAAAAATATATAAATGTTTAATGTAATAATTTAACTCAATTTTTAACATCACCAAATTTCTTCAACACCCTGGGTTGGGTGTTGGTTCGATAAAAGAAATATTTTACTTTGAATGTATTAAATTCAAAGTGAAATATATATAAATAAATGAATGGATATTTCCACTCACAATAACATGATATGATATCTATGAAAGAATGAATCTTAGGTAAGAATAGGGAAACAAATAGTGTGGAGGTGGGGTATACAATATCATAAACCTCTAACTAAGATAGAATTAGGGGAAATTGAGGAGGGTAGTAGGAGTACAAGTTAGTGGGGAATGAGTTAGGGAGCAGATTCTATTTGGGGTGATTCTCATGGGGAAATAGGGAAGAGGGACATACATCTATATTTAAGAACCATTTGGGGATAACTCCATATTTAGTGTAGAGGGAGGTAGGGTTGGGTTCAACTATCATCAATGAGGGAGGGGAGTCAGCATTGAGGGAGGTGGAGTTAGCAAGGTGTTCGAGGGGAGGGGGGTTCAGTGTTTTGAGGCCACAAGCGTTGGGGTGGTGTTGGTTAGGGGGAGGGTAAATTAATATTTTTAAAGTATTTATCATATGATTTAACAAAATTTATGGAAATATAATTAATATAAATATTTTTAAGACACTTACAAAATATTTTAAATTATATAAAATTATAATTAGCGTTAGTTTCCAGAACCTCCACCACTATGACCTGTTTTTTTTGTAGTATAGTGAGCCTTTCATGGATGATGGTATTAAAATAATGATGTGGTTTTTATGATGAAGGAACAATAATACATCATAATATTATTTTTTGGGATATCTTCTGGCCATTATATTTTTAACATTATCACAATGTAGAGTTTCTTCTTGAGGATGTTTCCCATATGCATCAGTACCTCTAATAAATTCTCAAAAATATGTTCTACTTTTTAGTGAGTTATCCACTGACATAAATGGTAATTTTTGGCATGTATTGAATAAGAATTATGGGGTACCATCAAGAACACTATGAATGAATTTTCCAAGATGTGATATCTTACATGAAAACTTAAGCATCACAGATAATAAGACCCATGTAATGTCGTATCAACACTATTTCACACAAATTTCATTTTACATGAAATGTGTTGTGTGTATTTTTTCCCACATTGATTTTTTATACCAGGGAATTATTATTAATACATATAATTTATTCAAACATCATTGAATTACTATTGTAAAACCATCCACTACATTTATTGGCCCTCCTTCACTACATAACATAGACTTGTTATACTCTCACTCTTCTAATGTCAGTAGTGACCTTTGCTTGACCTAGAATCCTCTATAGCTACCCAAGATGGTAGTATAAGATCTTGGTTATAACTTAATGATGTCAGAACCTTACTATTGTTTATAGACAAGGATGAAACATATTGAATACATCTCCATTTAAATTTCTTTTTCAAAAATAATTGTTTTTCATCTCACCTTCATAATTTACTATACTAAAAAAATTCTCATAAAATTAATTTATAAAAAATTAAATACCATCAACAAATCCAAAGTTTCTTCAGAATACTATCCAATGATGGTTTAGTGTTAGGTAAGTTTCACTCAACTAATAAGTTCCATTCACAATTTATAGTTGGGTAAAATCTAATAAGTTCTAGATGAGAAAAGGGCATGAAAATATTTTGGGAATTAAAATATTTTATTAATAATTGGAGAATGATATATCAAAATTTCATATAGGATGTATTAAATAAGTGATAAAAGGATCAGGGGAACAATGGTCTTGATAAAAAGTTATTAATAAATGTGAAACTTGTTAACAATTTAATTACATTAATTTATTTTGTTTTAACAATAATGGAATTTGGGTATAGAATTGATAAGAAGTGAGGCCATTCTGACATTTGGGAGAAGTTATTGTATAAGTGCGGGAGAGTTATGAAGCCAAAAAAATTTATTTTTATGGTTTATAGTTTTCTAGAGTTTCCTCCCTTATTTTTTAATTATTATTAAATTTTTTTGGTCTTGTATTTCTATGTATTTTAGAATTTATTTGAAGAAAGATTAATTAAGTTGTTTCTAAATGATTATTTAAAATTTGAGATTAATTTGAACCTAAAATACATTAATTTAGTTTAATTGTTATGATTTCAGGTGATAAATTTGGCCATGTTAGTTGCATATGAGTAAGACTAGTGATATAGATGAGTAATTTGAATTTTTGAACAAATATATGTGATTAAAAATAATTTTATGAGGAATCATGTAAGAATATTTTTTAGAGAAAGGGTTCTTCATATTATTAGGTGCTCATTAATATGTCATGAATCATTTTAAATCATGTGGGTGAGGCATGACATGTGATTAAATCATGAATTCAAGTGAATAAATAAAATGGAATTTTCTCATGTATTATTTTCTATAAGATTATGAGGGTTACAAAATATAAGTTGTGCTAGAAATTTTTATACCCCATATGTGATTAAAATATGGAATCTTGAGCTGACATGCTATTAAATCATTGTTTCCGAGAGATGTGTGAGATATAATACCTTGGGACTGAAGCACTACATCATACTAAAATAGGGGGATTTCACCTCATGCAGGATTAAGACAAAAGGGAGATTTAGGCAGAATCATTTAACTAGGATAAGAGCAATGTAAGAATTATCTGACATAATGGATATTATACAAGAATATACCACATGACTAATCCTTAATGTTAGATTAATTAGGTCTCGCATTAGATTAAATTGGAATCATATGTTAGAATAACCAACTACGACTCAAACACTTTTCAATGATTAAAATGAATCCCAACTACCACATGCCATATTCAAATTACACACCTTTTATCCATGTAAGACTAATTAATGTTGGTTGAAAGGTTAAACCCCACCTCTTTCAATAATAATCAATTAAAAATTAGACTATTTAATGGACGAAATATCCATTTTCGATGAGATCCCCAACACTATTTGAATAAATGTTACTAGGATTATATGATTATTTTCTCCTAAAAAAATTATTACCAAAGATACAATTCAATGTTGGAATGAATTCCAAGTCTTTAGATCAACTTAAATAGTATCTCCAAACACTATGTAAGAAAAAATATGGGTCTATATATACTTTTAAATAAATTGATCAAATATGAAGATACATGGAGCCTATATGATGTATGGGGGACAATAAGAAGATTCCATCCAAGCCACCTCACCAAATCAAGAAAAGATAAGGAAGAAATTATAGGTGGTGCATGATCAAAGAGAGAGAAGGATTATTTTGTGATCAAAGGAGGAAATCACTCACTGAAAATAGTTCCCTATGAAGGAACATCAAGGCATTGGGATTTATTTTTCAAAATATCTATTCTTTTCAATTAATCGGAGTGAAAGCTATTATTGTGGGGCCTAATGATTCTTACTTTTTTATTTTTAATGTATCCTCTCTAGTGATATCATTGTAGGCCCTTTGTGGTTGAGATGAGGATATTTCCCTCATCCCTCTCCCATGAATGAATTCAAATTCATTAATATATTTATATCTTGTCAAATGTGATGAGATAATGTTTGAGTACATGAAGTAGTAATAAATTTCCATTATTTTATATGGTTAATCATTTTTCCTCTTCTTACTTTAGTTTTAATATACACCCTTTGATCTTCCTACACTCTTTTATTATGGATAGTAGTGAGGTGGGTTGGGGAGAGATTAATGAACCTCGATAACATAAGAAAGTCCTAGATAGGGTAAAAAATGATCATTACATTTTTCATCAATCTAACCACACTAAGAGATAATAATTAATGAGATCTAAGATAATTACCAGTAAAAATAGAGTGATTAATTTAGAGAATTATGATTTAGTAGGTAGATATTATCCAAGATAATTCCATTATATATTCTTAAATATAAAATTATTCTTCACTTTAAATAATTCAAAACACACTTAGATCTATGTTTTTAACTATCACCAGAACCCATAAAGATGTAAAAAGAATACTTAGGAGGTTTTTCAGTTCATGAGATATCTCGAGTCACACCATTATATAACATTTACCTTATAGTGAAAATTTACATATATTTAAAAAACCTTGATAACTGCAATATACTACTGAACCACACTCTATGTATAACCAGGTACATTATTTAGAGACTGGTATAACACTTTTGTGGATACCTTGTTCTACATATATGGTGTGTAGTTGTTAGTACATTATATACTCAAACAACACGACACAATATGGTTCATATTACAATCATATTTCATCCCATGTGGATTATAAATCATATAGAAATGGGAATATTCTATATAGTTTGTAACCATATGACTTAGGCTTCTCATGGTACACGCATGAGTGTCTCAAGAGTCCCACAAACCATGAACCCTCTTGGGATATGATATTTAGGTTTGGTTCAAATAAAATCATAATAGAACATCACACCCAACCTTGGATCGAGGATCACAGACATTTTCTGGAAGAGTAAACTTTGCGTACACCTTCAGTGAAATATGTTTCATCTCACCTTGGTGTTAGAATCAAATATGGAATAAATCAATTTTGAGTGATTTTGTAATGTATATCATTATGGTATTATTATATTATAAACTAAAGACTATTTAGAATGCGTCTTGGATAATTTTATTGTCTTAGCTTTATAGTGGTGATGAGAGGTTCCGATGAGGCCTTTATATTGTACATGAGGTTCAAGCAATCCCATTTTAAAAATATAATGATTGGTAAAGGGTATCTTGTATGCACAATGGATTTAGTAGTCCTCCACCCACCAAAGATAAAATTTCAACATATCAGTCTATTCGGTAATGTCTTAAATATTTCCATGACCCCAACAGGGTGTATATCTCTCAAATTACAACCAATGTGAGTACTTCTCATGTTATGGGTAACATTTACTCTATATATATAAGTAAATAATTAACCATTAGATGAGATGTTGGTCCTTAATTAATTGTAGTATGGTCTCCCTTGATCAATATTTCTCATAAATAAGGTATGAGTCCTCTATATAGGCTTATAATACCTCCACTAACAACCATTCCTCACTGAGTTTAGGGTCCCCCACAACAGTTATATTAAGGAAGAATGGACGTTATAAGGTAATTGTAGTTATGGAAAATGAGTAGTTCGAGTGTTATAGGTCTTTTAATATGATCAAGAATGTATGATTTACTTCTAGATATGTTTTACATCTAGGATGTTGAATTTTATATCTATAGGACTTTTAATATTCTACTTATATCTAGTTTCATACACAATATGATATTTCATGGATTTGATTCATGGGAACTTGATTATTCAACCATCCTTGGTTTTCTAGAACATTGAGCAAACTCAGGTTTCAATTTCTATTTCCCATAGTATTGGTTTTTTGATTGAATTATTTATTTATCCTCACTTCATGTTTCTAAGGTGTCCTATTAGATATATTTATAATCATCTATAGAAAACACTTGTTCCTAAAAATTTTGTGCCTTTGAATAAATGGAATTTTTAGAGGCCACATTTTTGGATATGAAGATTTTAGAGATGGTACTGATGATTCATAGCAGAATATAATGTTTGGTGGTGATAAATAAAATAGTTGGAGATTATTATAATGGTACATATAGTGAGGAAGTTTCTTCACTTATCTTATTTCCATCATTCTTGGAGTCTATTTCTTGAGGATTATTTCTTCTCATGGTATATATCTATATGGAATATGTTTTTTCAATTTATTTCTCAGGTGTGATTTTCTATACAATGTAGTTAATTATAAATATTATTAGTGTTTATGGATATATCATATTTATTTATGAATATCAATTTAATTTTTATATAAGTAACGTCATATATGTTATGCCTTTTTGGTGATACTAACCAAACCATGGCCTATGAAAGGATGTTTTGGAGTGAACCAATTATCTTATCATAGAACCAAGTGGTGTCTTGGTTGGTTTTGTTGTGTTAGAATGGAATTAGACCATTTGAGAAACATGGGAAGCGTTTGGATTTATAGGTTATGTGAGGATTATTTTGGGAATTTATGAAATGTATACATAGGGGTATTGAGTTTTGTTATCAGACCAAATAACTTAGAATATTTGCAGTTTCCAATGAACCATTTTACTTGAACTATGAAAACATGTTAGCCAACTAATAACTCTAATAATTTATTGTTAGGGTAAAATTATGTTAGTATATGTATCATATATTTTTTAGTTGTGTACATTTATATCCATCCTATGTAATCTCATGCATATTTGACTAATAATTGTAGGTTTATCCTATCAAATAAAGTTCTACACCCATAGAAAAACTTATTAGATTCAAAGGGAGTGTTGTGATGGGCCCATTATAAAGATTATGCCCCTCTCTATTGATTAGTTAAGTTATGTGGTGATTATTCACGGACCCGATTGAGGGGTATCCTCTCCCCATAATCAATGGATGGATCCTTTACCATTTTTTCCAGTGAAAATATTCTTTTAGAGTGAACCATTGTTCTCAAAAATCTATAGGAGGGTTTCCATAGGCTAGATATGTTATATTTTCGTCATGTTTTATAGTGTTAGGGGACTCCTTGGTTTTAATATAAGTATTATTCTCAAGTAATAGAGGATATATTGGAGTTTGATAATTTTATATTGCATTTTTTTGGACACCCTCTAACAAAATGAAGGTTGTATCAATAAATAAATTTCATGTATAAGTAATTAACTAGTTTACATTGTTTACTAAAACTCATTATGTGAATTATATATTATTTTTGGAATTATATCCGCTGTTTTGGTGGAGTTATAGTTGGTTATATTGAAGAAATTTGTGTTTGGGAGATGCTATGGACTTTTATGGGAAGCATGACCATGACCAAGTTGAGGTTGAGGTTTAATAACGAGGTACTTTCCAGAAACTATTTAAAATGTATTTCATTGAAATAAAATGTTTGAGAAAGGCCATAAATGTAATATATGAGATAGAGATATGAACTTTTTTCCATTACTTAGTTAAATTTGAGTCCTTCAATATTTTTGGGTAGTTAATTGATTTCAAAAAGAGATGTACCTTTTTTTCAGACATGATGATGTTTTACTAAGTTTAACCAGATAGATATTTTAGATAGAACTCCTTGAAAAATAAAACATTAAGATCATGGAATTTCATACTGCAAGCTCAATGTCCTCTTATGAAGCAATTTTGGATAAGGGTTATTGAGGTTTAAGAATAGGTAATTGTGGGTGATGATTTGAACCATATCTATTACCACCTATTTTAGGACCTTGGTGGGAACCCAGTATTGAAAATAAAGACACTAAAATTTACCCATGATGGATTTATTCAGATAGTTTGTTCCCAATAGGGTATGAGGTACAATTTGTGTCTTCTTCTATGAAACCTCATACTAACCAATACCAATGTAACCCATTAATTAATTTTCAGATATTTTATTAAGAGTTATAAATTATAGTGGAGATCCTAGAAATACCTCTCCATCTAGAGGCTCTTACTAACAATGATCAACCCATTGTTCACATCCGTTGAGAGTTTGAACATATAATCATGCAATAGAGTAATTTTCTTGGACTCTATAATATAGATATAAGACCCTGTGGAATAATAATTTGTATGAATATGAGGGTTCTTGATTTTCAAAAGTAAGTTTGTATTAGTGTATATGGGTCAAGGTTCACCCTCAAGTGTGAGTAGATAATATCCTCAAATTGTTTTAGATCATTACCATGTAGTATAAATATTTTTCATGGTGTGTAATGTATTCTATGGGGGAGATATTTAACTTTGATGATGGAGGAATGCACATATTAGTTTTTGTAGGATGTTTTACGGTCTCACTTTTGACGGTTAAAAATATGTATCAAATTACTCTCTGAGACAAAACTAATATCTACTACAGTTTTATTGTTAGTCTGATTCAGAATAGGGAGCTAGTAGTGTTGTTGGATACCTATTAGAGAAGGGTTTAACTGGAAACATTATGAGTTTTTTTCCATGGGAATGTGTAAAGTGGTATTTAAAGATTTAAATCATGTTATATTAACATTATCATTGGTTTAGAGAAGATGGAATTTTGTGGGTAATGGTCATGTGTCACTATAAAATAATGAGATCACAGTTATTTTTGAGATTAAGGAATACAAAAAATGGGTTCATAGGTAAATGAATTATTTTAGGAATTCCTCATCGGTGAAACCCTCATTTTATCTAGTTTAGTAGAGTATTTGAGGTTCTTCTTTAGATTTATTTAATTAAACCAGCTATGTAGTTGAATCGTAAGGAATGAGTTCTAGATTAAAGAGATTTATCCTTATTGTGTACGTTTTATAAGAATGGTTATGTAGTGGTTGGTCTCTATAATGTTTGAGGTTATGATAGCTTATTTGAACAAAATATCACAATAATACCATGGGAACTTGTGTCCTTGTATGAAATTCCATGCTCATGATATGGATGATATTGATGAATAGTTAGTCTTGGTATTGTTGGTTTTTATATAAGAGGAATGTGTAGCTTACCCTTGGTTTAATGAGACAGTCCCTAATTATCATTATTTTTTAGAGTCCTATATTGATAATACCATTTATAAAGTCTTCCATGGCTATGTAATTTCATGTAGTGATTCTAAATGTTTTCCCCAAATGTGGAGGATGTGACCCGACTATAGGGATAGAAAATGGTGTCTTAATAAGGATTATCATAGGTGATGTGTTGGTTTTCTAAAAACCATAGTTTTCTACAAGAGAATAGTCAGTTGTTTACTTCTGTTTTAATATTGGTGTAAATTTTGTAGAGAGTCTAGGTATGAAATGAAGAATTCTACTCCTTAGGATAATGTTTTCGTTCACTGAAGTTATGACATGTGCATCATGGGGTTTAGGGTTATGTAGTAGGGTCCTCAAAATAATTTAAGGATTTATGGTTTAGATTATGGATGAATAGGTTACTAAATGATCTATGCGCTGGATTTATGTCAGTTTAATGAGGTTGGAGTAGTTTCATGATTTACACATTACTCATTTTAACAAAGAGTGAATAAAACCCGACCACATCATAGTTTATAGAGGTTGTGATCTTGTATACAATAGTGGATGTGAGATTCTTGATGGAATCAAATGATATTTTTTCACAAAGAAAATGTGTGGTCCTTATGATTTTTTATGGTAGTTTTAATGAATTAAAATTAATTTATATAAATGAGGAGTTAAAAAGCCTTGTGGAAATTCTTCTAGAAGCTCTTATGTGGGTAATGTAAAATATTTTTTAATGCACCAAGTGCTAATGTTTGATGTAAAAAAAGGTTCATGTATGATGGTTTATAGGTTTACATCCATAAATATACTTTCATATTTTACCATATATATATAATGTATGATTGCTGATGTTGATGGTTCATGGGTTTTCTTCATTCCATGTGGATGAGAGAGTTATGGATGCAATGACCTGCAGTAAAAATTATATATAGATTCACTAAATATAATCCATCAATTTTAAGAGGAATTGTTCTAGTTAGAGCATGGGATGATAGTTCTATTGAATGAGTGTAATATTAGAGAGTAAGGTCATAGAATGGAAGTGGTATAAAATTTGATTTCTTTATTTGTGATTTATTTTTGGGTTCATGTAGAGGTTGAACCTCTGTTTGAAGATTAATTGCATATGGAGATTGATAGTTTACTGTATGATTTTTTATGAGGTTTCTAATTTAGAATATTTATTTTTCTCCTTTTTGAAGGGGAAACATTTTAAAGGTGGTGATGTAGTGACCTATGTTCTCCTAAGTCACAACATAGCCCATATGTGTTTTGGAGTTACAATATTTTATAATGGGGAAGGATGAATTGTT